>CM032464.1:11216695-12468570 GCA_019059595.1 Marasmia exigua
TGCGTATTTCTGCCATTACGATCTGCTCGGCGGTGAGTTAAAACATCGTGAGGAAACCTGCACGTTTCGGAAAAGTTTCTGAAACGTGTAACCATGATTCAGTTGGTCTGGTTCCCCTGTTAAAGGGTTGCGAAGGTCAGACGGCAGTCGCTTCATTGTAATTACTAGACCCCCCAATCCTGAATCATGGTCTAAGCATACCCTGAGCTCCAAAGCGACAGCTTTGGACGCAACCGGGAATTACACGCTAAGATAAATAAATAAATAGTGCAAGGGTTGCGGGTTCGATCCCCGCTCAGTACAAACAGTTGTGTGCATACATATGTGTTTGTATTGGTCTGGGTGTTTTCTACGTATTATAGGTATGTATTTACAAAAGAAAAGTATTAAATGTATATATTATTGTAATTCCGCTGTTGGTTCTGATATTATTATCTCTAACGCAGGTGCTTGAGCTACCGATCTCGGAGTCAGATCAATTTATGCAATGTTGTGAAATATTAATTAATTAATTTATATTATTATATTATTAATTATACAAAGTCATAAGGATCAGGATGGAGTCAGTCGCATAAGGATGCGTATTGAAATACGTGTCAATATTTTTGCTTAAGTAAACATTAAAGTTAATTTGACGTCTCTGAGTGCGGCAGCAAAACTCACAGGGCCTACAACGGAACGGAATTCACGAACAAATTTTCCCCGTCCCTTTTACACGCGCAGTGCGTCTCATTTGTTTGGATGCGACCGGTTCGTCGTCGGTATACGGGACGGTAGATAGATATTATTGCATAAAACATAATGTTATCGCTTTGACCGATTTTTTTAGATAACTTTTGGTTCGAAGAGAGTAAGTAACATAACTAAACATTTGTATACGTAACGTGACTCATAAGTGCGAACTTTTAGATCTACCCTTGTATGAATGACGATTTTAGAAAAACGATTTAGTTTATGTCCTTTGCCCCAAGCAAAACAACATAATAAGATAAAATTCATTGACAGTCGTTTTTATCTGAAATGTCCTCAATTACCTACATTGGGCATCTGTGACATTGTCGACAAAATGAAAGTGCCTACCTATCTCTAATGGAACGGTCAGCATCAAAAGTAGCTTAGCTTTTTAGTACCATGTCAAAGTAACTGTTCTGCCTATTATAGGCAGTTTCCAAGGGGTTCGTAAAAAATGTTACTTCGACATGGTATTAAAGTATTAAGCTATTTTTAAGCTAACGTAATCCTATAGTGCCCTTATTTTACATTTATTTATTATATTGTCTTTGCCGGGCTTGGCGGCAATGTGACAAAATACATATTCACATTATATTGAATTAGGTAATAAATCAATCGTCGCTGGTACTGAAACACAGTCATGTGGGACAAAGATATACGTGTAGCGTATTACCTATCTCGGGCGCACAGGCCCGAGTTGGTAACACGGGTCCATTGAGTAATGTCAGTTGACACGGACTGATTAGATTTGAAAAACCATTGGTTCATGCTCGAATTCGAACCTCGACCACCTGCGTGAAAGGCGCGTTCGTATCCATTGAGCTACCATCGCTCTTACATCTACTATTACTTTATCTATGTAAAATCAAATCTATTCAAATTCTTTTCATTTCATTCCAAAACGAAACCTTTTCAGAGAAAATTTGATTTTTCTAAAACCATAATTTCACCTCACAAGAGGCATTAATGAGCCCAGCTATTTAATTGCACCGCGAGTTGGTAACACTGGTCCATTGAGTAATGTCAGTTGACACGGACTGATTTAGCGGTCGTGTCAAACGGTGGGCACCGTTGGTGTGTGTGTTGGCGAGACAAGTTTATTACAACGATATATCGGAACATGGAACATTACAATACGTAAGAAGCTAAGTAGTGATGTCAACATACCTACTCGTATACACCCCACGGAAACTTAAATGTATCATGATTTATATAACCAATGGTTTACCAACAAACCAACCCATCACGCTCAAAGAAGGGCTGTTCGTTCGTTTGCCATCCTAGATAAACATTGTTGTGACTAAAGCTGACATTGTATAATTTAACAATAATTAAAATATACCCCTACTAATTATTATTAGAAATAGACTGACTGGCGCATTAGGTATCCACCCTGCCTCTTACGGTCGTGAGTTCTTTCACGGTGATACGGTGTGATAGTTGAAGTGGGATGGAGAGTTCATACTTTTTGTCTCTTTCTGATTAGGTGAATCTTTATCCGTGGAAAATTAGGTTATATAGAGGTCAGATTTATATATAGAGGGATAGCGCTGTATACCTACCATAGATTTAGTATCGGAAATAAAGATTGGTCGAATGGGCGCATAGTACGGAATCAACACTTCAGGTTAATGTATGAATTTATTATATATCTACATCAACAAGACTCCAATGGCACTACCTTAGTTTACGGGTATTATCAAGATATTTTCTACATTCTACATGATCCTACATACGTTTGTAGTTATAAACCTGCAATCTCACCAATGGTTGACTGCATTAGACATTCTCAAAACGTTACTTGTATTTTATGACTTTTTTACTCAATACCAAACCAAGACACGTATTGTCATCGATACTCTGGAGTAAACGAAAGCTTTGTACTTTTGCACGGAGCTTTGCGTTTTCCTTGTAAATAATACCCACTATAAAATATCATATTCCACTCACTTCGCAAAGAACGAAATGAAAAAAATATTCGGTGACAAGATACTCGTATGTTACGCAGCTGATGCCATTTCCGCTTCAGTAGAACCAATATAAATCTATTGACGAAGATACCTAGAGAAGAAATCAAATGGAAACGTACAAAATTGTTATGCTAAACATAAGGTTTGCTGCCACTCATGGACACACACAACACCAGTGGAATCACAGGTGCGCTGCCACCCTTTCAACTCCTCTTCCCCCGAGTTTTTCCTCAAGCACATCCAGTCACTATGCGAAACACAGCGTAGGCGCTTATGCTTAAAATGGTGATAATTTTATCATATAAACATTGATATTTTTTACTTTTTTTGACTGATCTTGTTTTCAGATACTGTACCTCAACCTATAAAGATAATTTTATTTGGTATCCACCAGCTGGAGCATTCAATTCTGTCCACAATGAAAACATAATAACTAAGGTAATTAATCATTATATTGTACCGTTACCCTAGAGAAGAAAATTTATTCCTGAAACTGCTATATCTATCTACTCATATATCTACTATTACTTTCTTCTTCATCTTAGCATGTAATTCCCGGTTGCGTCCAAAGCTGTCGCTTTGGAGCCCGGGGTACGCTTAGACCATGATTCAGGATTGGGGGGTCTGGTAATTACAATGAAGCGACTGCCGTCTGACCTTCGCAACCATTTAACAGGGGAACCAGAGCAACTGAATCATGGTTACACGTTTCAGAAACTTTTTCGAAACGAGCAAGTTTCCTCTCGATGTTTTTCCTCACCGCCGAGCAGATGGTAATGGTATAAATACGCACATAGATTTGAAAAAACCATTGGTTCATGCTCGAATTCGAACCTCGACCACCTGCGTGGAAGGCGCGTTCGTATCCATTGAGCTACCATCGCTCTTATATCTCATCGTCATCGTCAGCCCATTTAAGTCCCCACTGCTGGGGCACGGGCCTCCCTCAATCACATGAGGGGTAATTGCCATACTCACCACGCTTGGCAGACGGATTGGCGAGGGTTTAGATATAAATGCAGAGTTTTCCTTCTCTGGGTGCTGATGATCATGCCAGCAGCTTTACCTTAGTCGCCTTTTACGACACCTCGGTAAGAGTGAGGGTGGCCTATTCTACTCTGCCGGGGACCACACGGCACTTATATCTATTATTATCTATGTAAAATCAAATCTATTCAAATTCTTTTCATTTCATTCCAAAACGAAACCTTTTCAGAAAAAATTTGATATTTTATAAAACGATAATTTCACCTCACAAGAGGGATTAATGAGCCCAGCTATTTAATTGCACCTTTGACATTTACGAAACACCTTTTAGATCGCATTTTCTCGTGACTTGACAATTCAGGGAATTTTACTTATATTTTTTGTGTAACAATTATTTTCTTTCATGCCAAATTACAGCTGCCTAGTACTTAAGACTTTTTAGTATAACATTCATCAACTCGGGCTCAGACCTTTATTTTTCGTTGTAACCACCCTCGCCTACTTCGTAAAATAATTACATCGGTACAAAAATCTCCTTGTTTGTAAAGCCTACCTACGAACTCATTATTCAAGAGCAACTTCCATCACGCATCGACAAACTAAACAAACATTTTGGGCATAATGGTTCCCTTTTCCTAAAGCGAATGAGCTCGGTGTACGCAAGCCGACCATGAGGAACAGATGCCCCGCCTCGCAGCAATTACTCTCATGATACATCAATTTGCCTTCTTTTTAATAGGTACTCAGATAGATAGGTAGAATATAAACATTGTTTATAGTATAATAAAATACAAGAGTTACAACAACAAAGACGTACTGTCTTTGTCTACAATAAGGCAGTCTTATAGCTTATGGGTAAACCACTGGGTAGAGCAGCGGAACAGTACTTCATAATATTTCGAACAAAAGTATAATGTATTATGCGAAATTAGAGTTGTAAAGTGACCGACAGGATATAAGTGACTGACCAATCTGACCTAGCATGTTGGACTTTTATCGAATGTGACGGTCATTTATTTTCAGTAACGGCAGAATCGTTTTTTTTAAACAAAAACTGTTTCTAGTAGAAGTATGAATATTTTAGAGTCAAATACGTGTTTTACTTTGATGGATGTGCTAGGAGCGAGGATGAACCGGTAAAGCACTACTGCAAACCTTCAAGCAAGCTTCAGGGTCAAAGCAGCACAAAATTTCCACTCTCCTCAAAGGACTATTTTCACCCCAACAATCTATTAATCCATATCGCGTTTTAAATTGCTAAGAGTTTCAGTTGTTTCAGATCGATCCGAGCGACTAATACCGCAATGTTAACTGCCACTACAGATAAAGCCGCTCCTGCTGAATCTCGATAGCGAATGTGAGGATTGAGGCTGTGGCAATGTCAAAAAAGGTCTTATTTATTTTCTTAATTGTAAGGAAACATACAGTACTTAAAATAACACTATTTAACACACAAAAACATAATCTTAAACCAATTAAGGTTACGAGTATAATGAATGTATTTCCTAAACAAAACATAAAATATCCACGTAACCCAAAACCCCCTCTAAGGCCCATAAACTACATAAAAAAGAACCCCTTACCCCCAAAGACAAAAAAACACCTTTCTTACAATTACACTTAATTCAAATTCATCCTACTAACAATAATAATGCATGACTGCCTAATCTTAATTAATTAATTATCCTTTTGTAATTTTATTTAGTTTAAATTTTATCGCGGAGCAATGTTTCAAAAATTAAGCATAAAAGAGGCACGGAACCAGTGTCCCTGGAATAATATAAAAAAAAATATTTTCCAAAATGTACCTACTTATATACAGAACACACAACGAGGTTTCATTTAGTTGGCACACCTACTTTTTTTTGCCGACCATACATACCAAGCGGGTACTGTTAAATATTTACCAATATCATAATTTTGCATCTAAGTTTGGCAAACTGCGAAGAACTAAGAGGTACATTGGAAAAACATAAAAACTGTAAACTCTTTTTATTCGTATTCACTTTAATTACAGAGGGTCCATCTAGGAAGACAAAATTTTCAAGCTGAATTTCTTCGGTTCTATAATGGATTCCTTGAATTTGATACATAAATCGGGAGGTACATTGGAAGTACATTACATCAGTATATTTTTTATGTATTTCGAACGTTATACCGCCGAGGGCCCAGCTGAAAAGATCGTAATTTCTGCCAAAACGGCGGAGGTACAATCAATTCTGTTGATAAACTCGAAAGTACATTGAGCAAATGAAGCATTGCCATTAGTTTTACAAGTCTAGCTCAGGAGGCCCCGCTAGGAAGGAACAATGCCTAGTACTTAAAACTTTTTAGTACAACATTCATAAACTCGGGCTCAGACCTTTATTTTTGCTGATCAGTGAATGGTCGTTGTTACCACACCCTCCTACTACATAAAATAATTACGTCGGTACACAATATCCTTATTTGTAAAGCCTACCTACGAACTTATTATTCAGAATAGAATAGAATAGAATAGAATAGAATAACTTTATTGCTATAAATGTGGTTACAAAAGATGGAACACAGTACAGTTACGCACATTTAACCCTTGTTCTAAGTAAAGCGAATAAATTAGTTTCTAAAAGGCAAGTTGAAACACTTCTTTATTTAAGTAGTAAAATTATTATTTACGAAGTATCCACAGTTTGTATTGAAGAAAGTTAAAACTTTATTAAGTTCATTCTCAAGGAGCAGACGCTAAGAAAATATAATTTCTCGTCTCAAGCAGGTTCGTTTACAGCTCATCATTTTTTAATTAAGCTGATAGCGTCCTGTTATATTCTTTGTTTAATCAAGGAGGTTGCTAGCCGTTTTATTATGCTGAATATTGCATTCAACTCTTTGAGTATCTCAAAGATTCAACTAGATGTATTTTTAACATATCTAGTCTATTCCGAAACAGTTTTAAGTTAATGCATGATTCAGATTTATTTTACAATATAAAAGATATTTAGGTACTACTCCGCCTTAGATAGCTGCTACCGCTTTGCCCCATTTGGCGTGGAAACACTGGGGCCGTGAGGGCCGGAGGCCCGCAAACTCTTTCAAGAGTTGTCTTCTCTGGGGACCGGAATGCTGGCAGTTACCTCGACCAACGTTTAGGGTTGGCCATTAAAAGAGGCAACGCCGCTAGCATTCTGGGCACGTTGGACAACATCAGTGGGGCAGACAATTTCTTTTTGTAAATATGTACATTTATTAGGTATCACTTTTATTAAACGTTTAGGATTTATATAGGTAGGTAGGCATATCATTAAATGTATATATTTTTATAGGTACTTATTCTTAGCGATCAAGCCTCTTCTAAGTCTAATACAGGGCGTCCCCCGACTATGGGACATTCTTAAGTTGACATTTTTTACTTAAAAAGGAAACATCACTTTATTATTTTTAAAGAAAAAAACTGCATTCAGAGTTTTTTTTAATCGTGCTTGTATTGCATGGGAATAAATAAATTTGGCTTTTTTATTCTGCCAATCGATACAGTCAGTACTACCGATAGAATTTCTCTAGCCATTTTTTTTTTGTTTTTCTGGTTCAATTCCCGTGCAATACTTACAAGAATATAAAATATTAAAAAATATAGTGATGTTTACTTAAAGTAAAAAAAATAACTTAGGGATTTAAGGTACTTTCCCTTCATGTCCCTTAGTCTTGGGACGCCTATTATGCACTAAACAGAACGAGCAGTGCGAGTTAACTAGCGAATAGCTGCACTACCTACACGGTGTATCTGTGAACATTTACATGCCTTTAACCACGTGTTCTACTAACCATTATCAACAAATTTTATTCTATCACTTTTGGAAATTTGCATGAAAAAATTTTCAAATTTTCATACAAAGGCGGTCACGTGACTTGGTCATTTTGTAATTGGGATTCGAAAATCATTTTTTGATAAATTTCGAAAAGTCGTTGAAACAAAATGTTGTTCATAATGGTTGGTAAAACACGTGGTTAAGGGGATGTAAATGTTCACAGATACAGCCTGTATATTAACTCGCCCTGTTTGGACGTCAATTATGAGTAACTTGCACGAGCTAAATAGAAAGTAGCTAGCATCGTTCGACAATCCGAGTAAACTATCTATTAACTTAAATATCTATTAGCTAGGCAGCAGTTTTCAATGTGTAAACCAGTATTTTACTTACTTACTCCGATGGTTCCGCAAACCGAACAGCCTTGGCCTTCGAAACTATTATTTTACTGTTGAAATTAATTTATACTTGGCGTGACATACACCGTCGAAAATTTTATCTTTTATTGGGTCAATGATTCGTTTGCATCCATTTAGATTTTACACGACCTAACACTGAGATTTCGAAATCATAGGATAGGGACGAAACAATGTTAATTTTCTATAAACATTGAATCCACAAATTACTTTAAAGTTATGAGTGTATTTTAAATTTAAGTTTAAAATAACTTTTCACAACAGAAATAGCCAAGTATTTTTAGAAATTCTCATCTTGTAGCTAGAGTAATAATGTGGTGCAGCATAATCGTTGCAATAACTCTGACTAATCCCTTCACATTTATTACATGGACTCTCGTCAACGCCCAGAGCTATAATATCTTGGGAAAATAACTGTTTTCTTTTCAGTTTCAAAGAAGTCCCGTGGACAACCATAATTTATCAAGACGGGAATTAACACGATATTTATTATGTGATACCCTGTGTACTTACATATTTTACTCGACGTTTCTGTTTACAGCAGTCGTAGTCACGAGCGGACTGCAGCCCGCTCGTGACCACGGCTGCTGTAACGTAATATGTGTGTATACAATGTTGTATCACATAATAAATATCGTGTTAATTCCCGTCTTGATAAATTATGGTTATCCACTAGTTTTTTTAAGTTGTGTTTTTTTTGTGCAATAAAGTTTATCTATCTATCTATCTATAGTTATAATGCAACGCGAAAATCTAAAAAACTATATAAGTCCCGTGGATAACCCAAGCAGGCAAGATATTCATCATGTCTCGTTGGCACTTAAAAGCGAAGGCTGCGCTTGGGGTTCCGGGTTAGACCCCGTGTCTTGCCAATATTAGTACCTGATTCTCAGTGTCAGCCCGGAGTCTAGAATTTGGTGGTTTAGTACCATCGTGCTTTGGAAAGCACGTTAAACCGTTGGTCCTGCGCTTCTCTCCGGTCGTGTCACACTGACCCATCTGAATATGAAGGCAAGGGAATAGAAAATGCACTTGTGCTTGTGCACACACTTGAGCGCTGTAATGAATCCTGCGTAAGAGGCTGATCGTTGAATTGGGCGCCTTAGCCGAATTGGTTGGATTATATTATTATTATTCATCATGTTACTGTGTTAGGTTTTTTTTTTATATATTACAGGTGGCAGACGAGCAGACAGATCACCTGATAGTAAGCAATTCCGCCGCCCATGGACACCCGCACCACCAGTGGAGTCACAAGTGCGCTGCCAACCTTTTCCCCTTCACCCATTGGGCCTCCGGTAACCTCACTCACACGGCGAAACACAGCGCAGGCGCTGCTTCACGCCGGTATTCTGTGAGGCAGTGGTATCACTCCAGTCGAGCCGGCCCATTCATGCCTAAGCGTGGCTCTCCCACATTTCAACAGGTTTCAACTTCATATCACATTTCTGAACGCAACTCATCACTAGTGCAACTATTAGAACTATGTAGGACACTGTTGCTACCTGTGCATCAGTAATCTGCCCAGTAATCTTGACTATAAAGCAATATAGATAATCACAATCGATCTTCTTCAAGTTTACTCAACAAAGATGAAAGTAGAAAAATCCAGAAATCCATCTGATCTCTTAATGCATTGAGTTGAAATCTTGTTTAATAACTTAAGTAGTAATTATTTAACTGCAGTGGCAGAGTCTTGTAGAGAATATGACATGTGTAAGAACAGCCTTTGTCTAGAACGCGGGGACATTTTATAATAAAATCTATGAGAAATTACTTTTTCTTTACTTACTTGAATAATAGGTGGACGAGCATGCGGCCCATGGTAAATGGTAATCGCCGGTCATAGACATCAACAGTGCTGGATCAAAGTCGTGCCTACCTACATTACCTCTCTTTCCTAACTACGATAACATTGTATGACCTGTCTGATGATTGTCGAATCGAACTCGAATTTGGTCACTACCAACCATGGTTCAGACCAAATTACACATACGCGTTAGGTACACAAAATACACTAGACAAGCGTCCGTGGCACTCATTCAGCTGGTCTCACTGAAAGCCAGCGTCATGGCCTTTGTCTGGGCTGTGACATAAGCTGAGTGAGGGCTATTTATACTAGACATCATAACACATCATAATATTCATTTGGCACTGTCTGGACATGATTGAATATAGTTTTTTTTTTTTCCTTTTGTTTATTTTTATGTATTTTTAATTGTTTTATGTTTTGTTTTCTGTTTGTGCCAAATTGTGTTCTGTTTACAATTGCTATATTTTCTGTGTTGGGTTGTCTATAATAATAAATATTTTCTTTCTTTCTTTCAAATGAATCATGGTTATACGTTTCACGTAGATATGACTAAGATTTCCCGCTATTTTTCTAATAAAAAACAACGAACGTTTGGCCGACCCTTTAGGTATTAACTTTTCTGTGTTCCAATCAACAGACCCTCCGACGAGATTATTCCTTTCATCATAGCTCATATACATTAGGTACTTCAGCATTATTACTCGTATAAGTTAAGTATCTCTATTATCGTTAAAGTGGACCCTGATTAACCCTATAAGCTAGTAACTACCGCTTCTATTGAATTATCTCGGATATTAAATGGTTTTATGACGACGGTGGTCTGGAGAGGATTACTGGCTTGAATGATGCTTGATTTACGCAGTATTAATCCAGCTCTTGATCCAATATAATGTATTAATTGACACTAATAACTTTTCTAATGTGACATAAACATGACGTACCTATATTGTTAACCGACTTTAAAAAAAAAGGGGGAGGTTCTCAATTCGACATGTATTTTTTTTATGTTTGTTGGCCGATTACTATGCCATTTATGAACCGATTTAAATAATTATTTTTAGTGGGAAAGTGGATAGTCCCGGATGGTAACCATGACAAGGATATTAGGATCTCATGGTGGGATCCTGGAAAAATTGAGGGGAATCCTCAAATTTTAAAAGCTCACGTAATGTTTTTGTATCTTTTTCAAAACTGTATTTACGACTAATTGTATTAATTTTGTGGCGTGGCAGGCCCCCCACAAAGTGGACCGATCCATTGGATGCGGGCGACACAGGACTGATCTGTTTGAAGAACATTGGGGAAGGCCTGTGTCCAGCAGTGGACGTCTATTGGCTGAAATGATGATTATCAAATACCCTGTAACTTTAGTAGGTTAGTGATTTTAAGAAGAAAATATCTGCTCAGTTAAAACAGTAAAAAACTAGATCAGCATTTCTGAATGAACCTAAGTTGATTATCATGATTGGTCATCAGCATGCTGAAGATACACTCGTCTGTCGTTTGGATAGACGAGTCTTGTCTAGATGGCCCTTGTTCGACTGCTGACCTTAAGACTTCTAGCAGTGGTTGAGAAAATCTTGGGATTGAACTTTGTAACTGAGCAGGTCTACATCTAGCAGTTTATTAACACAAGCTGTTGATTCAGCATTATCAGGTTGTATTGATCCACAAACTGGAAATTTTCGACACTCTTTTCGATCTTCGGCTACTCGCATCCATCTCCTCACAGCCACCTTGCGCAAATCGTCACTCCACCTGGCCTAAGGGCGTCCTACAATATATTTACCGACACGCGGTCACCACTCCAGAAGGCGTTTACCCTAGCGTTTGTCGGTTCTCCGGCTGATATGGCCAGCCCGCTGCCACTTCAGCTATTGATTACTTCTCGGCAAACAGGACCAAGGTAGAATTATCAACCATCGTCATCATCAGCCTGCCTTCTTTCTGTTTATTTGGTGTGGAATACCTTCGGTCCTAGAAAAACTTAAAATAGGTAATGTTCAGCTGGTGAACTGTTCCCAAACCGGTTCAATACGAAAGATACTTTCCTAACAATGTAAAGTTGATGTAAGTTTAACTTGTTCGGTAGCGAATACCAATTGTTAGAGGGTTCAGTTAGGTATACTCGTTACTTGCAAACATGTTGTTGAGAACTGAAGTATGACTGATTAACATTGCTATGCCCTTACAGGGCGCTACTTTGTATTAATAACATCTTATGTACGTACATTTATTATTTAAGATACTTTGTATCCAATGTAGCACGCAATAAAATATATTGATTGATTGATTGATTGAACTCTCAAGTATCGTATAAAACTTGTCCTTCTTCTTTCAAATACCTTGTTTAAAATCTTAATATTCTAGAAAAACTACGCAGTTTGACTAAACTATAAATTTTTTAGGATACGTAGGTACTACGGAACCGCCCTACTAGCACTTGGTCGGTTCTTTTGTTTAGGCTCACCCCTCCAAGGATTGTTGTATGGAAACTTCCCGCTAGACAAACATTCGTGTAATGAAAATTTTCCTCGCAAAAAATAAATACCTTCCAAACTTCGGTGGAATATATTTAAAACTTTTATTCCGTATCTTTGGTTTCCCTTACAGAGATCACCAATAAATATACATGAGAGATAAAATAAACATGCAAGAGTGTATGATACATATTCGCTTGACCGATTTATCGCAGCTCCGTCCCATCCAATTTAATAAAAGGTTGACAGTATTGGTTTATTTTTGTGACCAATATTTTCTCAGATTAAGAATGTAAACTGATGGACCTATTATTTATTGCGTAAGTGTATGTCAAAACCGGATAAGTGCGGGTCACGCTCAATGTAGGGTTCTGTGGTTGCTCATCACAGATGACAGGTTTTTTCTATAAATGTGTATAGTTAGATCCATAGACTTTTGGTCCCTGTCTTTGTTACATTAAGATTTGTCTTATATTAGAACTATTTTTTGTTATGATACAAGTTATATTTAATTACATAATTTAGATTTCTTTATTTTTAGGTAAAAGTCACAGACCTCTGAAAACACAATGCGATCTTATTGGAATTATTTTTCTCGGAACACAATTTCTGACCCCATTAAAATGTATTCAAAATGGTGTAGGAGATTCTGTACTTCGTACTTCCGTGTTTTGTACCGTAATTACCGTGTTTTTTCTTTATTATGATATCCGCAGCTTTATTTTTTTACATCTTTAAGGTCAAATTTTGACTAAAAGAGAAAATTGTTTGAATCCTTCAAATTAAATATCAAAAGAATAAAACTCAAAGGAACAAAATGCTACGTTTAGCTACCTTGTTTCAGTAACTAGGGATACGACTGAAGCCTTCCAAAAATATTCACTCTAAAGACGATTTTTTTTAAATCCATTGAGGTGCAAATGACTCGAGGCACTCGAGACACTAGGACGCTCCAAATTGACTGACATTGACACTGAGTTTTGAGTCGACACATAGTCAATACATAGGTATTACATTCCATACAATATTACAATTTGTTCGAGTCATATAAGTGACTCGGACAAATTGTAATATGTATTGATTTTTGGTCTCGCTTGAGGGCTTTTAAGCTATTTAAATGGAACTCGACTCATATGGTTTACAAGTCCATTACCTTCCCTAAACTTTACTTGAGTCAATAACTAGCTCGGAGCCTTTTTAAGACTGAGTTATTTTGAAAAGATTCTGTATTTTCAAGGAGTCATTCTCAACAACGCCCTGTTGGTCTAGTAGTTTAAGTACCTGGCTGTGATCCCGGGGTCCTGGGTTCGATTCCCAGGTCGAGCAAAATGTCGAATTTTTCGAACATAGCTCGGGTTTGTGATCACCCATCCGCATTGGGCAAGCGTAGTGATTATGCCTATTCCCATCATAGTAGCGATGGCTTGATTTCTATAATGGAGGCCTTTACCCTACAGTAGGAGAGTAGGATATAGGCTGATACTTTACTTTTTTTATACTTACTTACTACTTACTACGCTGGCTCAGCCATCCAAAGTGGGTCTTGGCCTCTGACATCAAAGTTCGCCATTTTTTGCGGTCCTGTCCCAATGCCGCCCAATCGTGCACGTTGAGTGCTTTGAGGTCCATGGCGACTTCGTCCCTCCAGCGGTATCTCGGAAGACCCACTGGACGTCGCCCCATTGGTTGGTACTTTTTTATGCTCAACCAAAATATTCGAAACCTTTTAAAATGACTCGAATCGAATGGAGAATTAGTCACAAGGTTACTAAACCTGAATCGTATTTCATCGAATGTCGAATCCTAAAAATTTACTGTGGGAGAGCCACGCATCCGCATGAATGGGCCGGCTCGATCAGAGTGATACCACAGCCTCAAAGGGAACCAGCGTAACTAGGGCTTAAAGTAGCTTCTGTGCTATGTTTCGCCCAGTGAGAGAGGGACCGTTGACTAAATCCGAGGGAAAGGGGGCCTAAAGGTTGGCAGCGCACTTCGAGTGTCCATGGGCGGCGCCAATCACTTACCATCAGGTGATCCGTCTGCTCGTCTGCCACCTATCACATTTTAAAACCTCGGGTCCTTTCATCACTAATAATGCTAACCAATTATCTACTCACTGGATTGCCAAAAAATCGCATCTCTAATCCCGACAGCAAAACAACGTTTATGCGAGGGCGGATATTATTCGAAAACCGAACAGTTGTGGCAAAGAAAACATAAGGACACCCTCTATAACGAACACTGTTGAAAATCGATATATCCGTCATTAAATTTTACGGGGAAAAGGCGAAATATCTAAAGCCGATCTGCATTCTTAATGACGTTGCAAACAGCAAAATTGGTTTATGTAGATCGCTATCCCGTAAAAAAGATAATACACACAACCTTTGTATAAAAGATACACATCATCATCATCAGCCCATTTAAGTCCGCACTGCTGTGCACGGGCCTCCCTCAATCACATGAGGGGTAATTGCCATACTCACCACGCTTGCAGATGGGTTGGCGAGGGTTTTGATATAAATGCAGAGTTTTCCTTCTCTGGGTGCTGCTGATCATGCCATCAGCTTTACCTTAGTCGCCTTTTACGACACCTCGGTAAGAGTGAGGGTGGCCTATTCTACTCCGCCGGTGACCACACGGCTTAAAAGATACACGTGAGTATATTAATACGATTTTATGTTGAGTATTTTGATGCGCATCGACGGCGGTAAATGGAGCCAATCCATAACACACTGGTGGCCAAGGCAAGGGAAACGAAATGGAGGACGCCAATTAACCAGATTGGCTGACCACATAGACAGAGCGGTGGGTAAGACCTGGATGAAGCTGGCACAGGACCGTTGCGAGTAAACAGAGCCCTACCAATGTCTGGCCGGAATAGCTTGGCGCTCCCGGCTATTCCCGTCGCCCCCTCAATAAGGGGGCAAGCCCGGCCTGCCATGTAGGTGGGTATCCGCCCGGGGGAGGTCATGGTAGTCCAAGGCTTTACCGGATACCCATAGCCTTTCCCCAATTGTGCGATGAGGGAACGCTGCTGTGTTTTTCAGTCGGTATGTCTCTGGGCGCATACCTAGAGGAGAGCTCGACATAAGCCCTGATGGCCCCCGCTATCTCGGGTATGCATAAGGCCAGCATTTTTCACAGCGACAAAAAAAAAAAGGACCGTTGCGAGTGGTGAGCATAACAGGAGGCCTATACCCTGTAGTCGAATCAAAATACAGCCTCATGATGATGATGATTTTAATAAGATGTTACAGTCAACTAATAACCACACAAAAATACTTGACAGCAAAAATCAGACAAAAGGGTTTTGACCGATGCCTTCTGTTAAACACAGTTTTGATTTGTGTAGTCAAGTGGGGCGTTGGTCAAAACTTCTTTAAACGGTTCGCCAACAGTCATTTGACGAATGAACGTTTGACCAACAGAATGTTCTGTCCATTAACCGTGAGAGAGCCACGCTTCGGCATGAATGGGCCGGATCGACCAGGGTGATACAGAAAAATGGCGTGAAGCAGCACTGTGCTGCGTTTCGCTGCATGAGTGAGGGTACCGGAGGTTCAATCTGGGGGAAAGGGGGGTTTAAAGGTTAGCAGCGCACTTGTGACTTCCACGGGTGTCGCGGGTGTCCATGGGCGGCGGCAATCGTTTTTCATCAGATGAGCCGTCTGCTCATTTGCCAATAATCACATAAAAAAAGGTCGTAATGTAATGTAAGAGTGGACTCCTTTTTCCACACTTAGACTCCCATTTGGTCCATTGTGCGTGTAGGATCCCGCGAGCGTGCGAGCTATTCTAGCGAGCCCAACTCCACCCAGAAGCGCAGAATCTTCCTGGGAGCTTCACAGGTTTCGCAGAGTGACCTCGCCGATCCGAAGATTTCTTGGCGTTGTCTGGTCACCGCATCGCACTCCAGGACCAAGTGTGTGACTGGTTCCTCGGCGCTGAAGCATCCCCTGCATAGAGGGCTGTCAGTAGCGCCTAGGGTGTAAAGATGTTTGTTTAGGGGACAGTGGCCTGTGATTGTTCCTATATTTATTCTGAGACTTTTCCTACTAAGGTTTAGAAGGTCTATTTCGGGTAATGCGATTTTGGATTGCCTACAGTCTGTGGTTTCCATCCATCGTTTGTTCTATAGGTCAGTAGATATCCGGTGAGTCCATATTCTAATCAGCGAAAAGAAATATTTCCCTCACAAAATGATTTTCCCATGAACGTTACGCCAACAGAACGTTTCAATACTTTATAATCTCAATTCATAACATCATAAATTATATAACAAAAATACTCACTGCCTCATACCTCACCTCACATACCTCACTGTCTTAGTTTTCCCTTAGTTATATTAATCTAATACATTGTCACTTTTCGGTGTCAAGTGGATATCACGCGACATTCATCGGGGAGCCACGTGACCACGTGACTGTTGTCATAATTTAGAGCAGAGATTCTCAAAGTGAGGTGCACAAACCGGAGGGCTTACGAGGAAACCATCCCGAAACCAACTAGAATACATCTGTCGCATCCATATAAGTGACAAATGTTGAAGTTCTCTGACGAATGCACCAGAATCGCGAACTCTTACCGGCCTGAAGCAGAGGAAAGTTGTTTACTTAGGACATGTGTTTAAGACACGATAGATACGAGTGTTTGTAACTTATTATGATGGGGAAAGTACCTGGTAAGAGGCGTGTGGGTGGGAGTGAACGGGGATCGCGAGCGTCGAAGAGCTGTTTCGCCTCGCTAGAGACTGAGAAGGATATCCTATATATTGACTATCTACCTTCTCTAGTCGGAGAGGCACTTTAAGAACAAAACTTGTGACTCTACTGGTGTCGCGGATGTCTATGGGCGGCGGAAATCGCTTACCATCAGGTGATCCGCCTGCTCGTCTGCCACCTAACACCATAAAAAAAGAAGATGTATACAATGACAGTCACACATCTGCTTACTAAATCTGTCAAATCAAGGTCCCGATTCAATATTGAACCCATACACTTGATTGATATTTTAGCGGAGGTTTTTTACTCCAATCCCCTGGAAATATATGGTGAGGTTTTTACCACCCCTCCGCTCCTCCCCTAATTATCATGTGTATTTTTTTGTACATACTAATCTTGATAATCTTCACTTGCAAAACAGTTTTATCGAACTAAATTCTTGAAAATTGTGTAATACATAGTAAGTACATGCAAAAATTAAAATTGCATGTAGTTTTGGATAAAGATCAGTTTACGAATTTTAGCAACCAGATAATTCGTCCATGTTGCAAGTTAGAAAATAATCGTCGTTATTTCGGTTTTAAAAATAAATATACGTGATATCTCCTGAAAACCCTCTTCTCCTGGTAATATTTGTTTTTTTTTTATAAATCCCACGGCCTTTTAGACCTAACGTGATTAATATACAGCCCTATAGGATGCTGCCCTGATTGAACTAAACGTGCAAGAATCCACTGAAGAATAGCAGATTTGTGTACATTACGCGCACATAAAGTTTGAAATTACAAACGTACTAGGTATACTAGATACCAAAAAGTTTGGCTACCCTTTTGTTAGAGAATCCCTCGTGACTGAGCTACTGTATGTCACGTGTTTAATTTCACCGTGCTGAGCAGAATGTCGCGCTGACGCTGGCTTCTTGTTATACGTTATAACGTATTATTACATTTGTTTTGAATTACCCTTAGCATTCTAAACTCATTCGCAAGGATATAATTATAAAGTAGTCGTAATTATTATGAAGAGATAATAATAAGGAGGCTTTTGTAACGCTCCTCTTCAACGAAACGATCAAATGAGCTCTAGCTCATGATAGGTCAGTAAAAAAACTGCGACTTCTTAACGGTAGGTTGTAGGTTCAAATCCAACCAGTAACCTTTGCATTTTTCTGGTTACCACCTCATTTTGCTATCGCTAGTACCTAATATGGACACCAATATTAGGTACTAGCGATAGCAAAATGAGGTGGTGGCGCTATATGGCGGGTCATTGCATTCTCTCTAATATGGTTGAGTGAAATGATGGCTGACACATACGTCATACTTGTGAACAGGTGCCACCTTTGGGGACTGGTCCACTTTCTCATATTTAGCTTTTTATATGCTTCATTCTATTTTGTGTTGCATTAGACTGTATGACTTGGTATGAGGATAATAAATTGTATAAAAAGTTGGTGATTAAAAAGAGTAGGTAACTGGCGAGTTTCATGCCGGATCTTCTCGACCAGAAACAACTTTCCGAGCCCTCGCATTATGTTTATTTACTTTTTTAGTATACTTTATGTATCAACATATATATGTATTAACATGTAATTATACATAAGTACTTATAAATAGATTTATAAGTCATTCAAATGTATGACGATTTGTAAGTGCTGTGTACAAGCCTATGCAAATAAAGAATTATTTGACTTTGACTTTCACAAAAAACATTGGAAGGAAAATTGAACCTTTCAGATAGTTTCTAAATGTTGAAATGATGGTTCTGAACGTGTGACCACAATTCAGCTTCCCCAGTCCAAGGGTTGCGAAGGTCAGACTGGATCATCCAAGCGTACGCAGCTTTGCAGCAACAGTTTTCAGACGCCAACATATAGGACACGAAAAGTATTTCACGTTTCATAATAAGAACGCTGGATTCTTTCTATGCAACTAAGTATAACGTGATTACTTACCATCAGGTGACCCGCTTGCCCGTTTGTCGCCATTAGCATAAAAAAAGAAAAAACCGCTGGCTCTCTTTCACGCCAAATATAACGAAGTTTCAAACCAGGCACGATATTATAATCCAATTTGTCAATCTCCCTACATTGGCCCAGTCAATAACGACAATTGGAGCGCAGGTTCAAGCGCCAATCCATCATGTTTAACTTAGTAGCTCTACCGCAGCGCACTAACTTAGTACGGAGGCGTCAAACATTGTATGAATAATTATGAGAACGCTCCCCAGCTGTTCTCTGGCATGCGACTTGCGAAAATAGAGCGGAAGCGGGGAAAGACTGAAATGAACACGTGAGAAACTACACATTATGTTGACGCTTGCTTCTACCTAGTAAAATTTGCTACTCCTTTATGTAAATGTAATTACAGGAAAAATAGTTTTATTGTTAGAGCTTGTAATTAATTAATAGTAACTATATCCATATCGATATTTTTCATGATAAGATTACAGTTTTTAAAAAATATTTACGTCTTGAGTTAAATTAATAAGTACCAAAAATAATCATCCTTTTTCGCATTCTTTTTGTATTTTGTCTCACAACACTAAACGTATTAATTTGTAGTGGAAAATTTAAATTGCTGATATATTATTTAAGTAATTTTAGAACAGAGTAATATTTAACAGCTGTATTTTTCCTTAATAAAGAAAATATCAGCCTATACTGTCCCACTGCAGGAAATTAAGTCAACGCTACTGTGATGGGATAAGGCTTGCCTAATACGGATTGGTGATGACAAACCCGAACTATGTTCCGAAAATTCGAAACATACTTTTTGCTGGGCCCGGTGAATCTCGAACTCAGGACCCCAAGATCACAGCCCGGTACTTAAACCAAACTACCTAGTAACTACTCATTTTTATAATATGCCTCTAGTCATAGTTTAACTTGTAATAAGACTAGACTAGTGCTACTGGCTAAAATCTTGGTCTCAAGTGCTTTTGTGTATTATTTGTTGAACATTCTGCGCTGCCAGATGCTATGGTAAAAGGAACCTAATAGTATCTCTTAAGTGCTAAAGAAAAACATATATCAGCATGGAGTGACTGTGATGTGTCTAAAATCAGGCGCAGAGCATCTCTTAAATGGATGCAAGGTTCAAATGGAAGCTAACGCTTTGGAAGACCTTTTTTTTGTGTCGGGGGAATGCGGCCGGCCCGTAGTGCAGTGGGCCGACGTGGCCTTATACATACCCGTCCACCGGGGGGTGGACGAGTTATGTCGGGCTCTCCTCCGGTGAAGCCGGAGGCCTACCGACTAAACCCCCGACGGCGCTCCCTTCTTCGCCAGAGTGGGAAGGAGACATGTGTACTAGTTAATGAACTTTAACTTACACGTTCCTTCCCAGGCGGTGGCCCGCTTACATCGCGGGCCCTACACTAACTCCCCCAGATGGGTTGGAGGGAGGGGATAGGGACAGCCGGGAGCGCCAAGCCGTCCCAACCGAGCTGAGAAAGAGGCCTGTGCAATGCCAACGCTGGTACCCCCGTACCACGCACTGACCGGCCTCTTCCTCGGAGAGAGGGGAGACGCGCATCTGTTCGGCGTCTCCTCCCCCTCCTTGCCCTTCTGCGAGCGCTTGCGAGGAGATCCTCCTCTCGCAGTCGCTCGGCTACCTCTTTCTGTGACATTACTTCCTCACAGAAAGAGGCAATAAGCAGTGTATGGTATGCCTCATACCTGTGCCGATACCTACTAAATCTATCTAGTTAGTATCTAGTAAAAAAAATCTAGATAAAAGTATTTAGTGAATCTTTATCGACGGAATATATTCGTAACTCAAAAACATTCTAAGAAAATCGGAACGAATACTCTGATATTGAAATTGGCCTTATATCGAAATATGAAATTTCTGAAAGCTTTAAGAAAAGCTCTTACAACGAGAAGAATGCATTATTAATGTATTTTACTCGTATACATACATTATGATAATAACCGTTTTTCTTTGTTATTCCTTCAGTTAGGCACCAACCTGGTAATTTTAGTTCTATTTAGAACATTGACGAATTAGATAGCGCATTTGGTAGATAGTGTGATAGTATTATTAGGAACAAGTTACATTTAAATTATAGATTGTATAGTATTAAATTCGGAAAGATTGGCGTATGGTGCCCTCCGGCTAGATGGAGTGACGATCTGTGAGAGGCCGCTGGTATAGAAAAGACAATATAAGCAAAGCCGACGACAGGATGAAATGATAGATATTGAGGGAGGCATATCCAGGAAAGGACTGAGATAGGCTAATGATGATAATGATTAATTTGATAATATCTCTATTATTGACGCCGCCGTCCCCGTGTGGACGCCGTGTGGTCCCCGGCAGAGTAGAATAGGCCACCCTCACTCTTACCGAGGTGTCGTAAAAGGCGACTAAGGTAAAGCTGCTGGCATGATCAACAGCACCCAGAGAAGGAAAACTCTGCATTTATATCAAAACCCTCGCCAACCCGTCTGCCAAGCGTGGTGAGTATGGCAATTACCCCTCATGTGATTGAGGGAGGCCCGTGCCCCAGCAGTGGGGACTTAAATGGGCTGATGATGATGATCTCTACACATAGAGCCTCCGCTGTAACGCTCCGCAAGGAGCGGGCCGCGGGTACTGATCGATCTCCTCATCTTAGCGTGTGATTCTCAGTTGTGTCCAATGCTGTCGCTTCGAAGTCCATGGTACGCTTGGACCATGATGTAGGATCCGGGATGTCTGATAATTACAATGATGCCCATAGGTAGTGTTTTTTATGAATCACCTGATTGATTGATGGTTGAACATGGTGTAAGTATTTCATTTTGTTCGCGCATTTTGAAACAAGAGGGCGCTAGGTTATCTTCTTGGGCTAGAACCGCCCCTGCCGTTGGGTTCCGGCAGAAAGGGTAGACCTAAAAAGGTGTGGCTTGACATCGTAAATAATGACATGCATGCCAATAAACTGACCACTAGCAAAGGACCGTGCTAAGTGGAGAATTCGAAGTAGGAAAGCGGACTCTGGGCTTCGAAACGACAGCTTGAGATGTAACCGGGACAAAACGCTGAGATGATGTTGATGATGAATGCATGTGGATACTACAAAAGTGTCAGTCTTAAAATCTGACCATAGCGTATTATTGCGAGCCCTCTACCGCGTATGAATAGGTGAATATGTTTATTATCTAGTTGTGTCTGCCGTGCCACCATATGCGTGTTTACTCGCCATAGACTATGTGACTCACACTATATTCTGTGTTTAATCTATGCAACATGCCTGTGTTGTACTTTTGATATTTTGCAAAGACTAATTTAATAGGTTTATCAGGCACTTACCTTATTTAACTGACCTACCTGTCTTCTAAAATTGTATTTCAGCCGATAAATATATATTATGTACACACCAGGTGAATATGAATGGTGTTCTTAGTCTCATCTGTTGTTAAGTGCCATAAGCTAAAATAAATGTTTGTTGTTGCCTGTGCCATAATTGTAGCCACTTAAATTGATTGATTGATTTTTTTTTTTGTCAACTTTTTACTTCATCGTTCGGATACTTGACAGATGGATTCCTACTTACTATTAGGATGATATCCTTTCTCTTTGTGTTTTCTCAAGGCATATTGGGTGGCCAAACCACCCCAAGACTGACACAAATAATTGACACAAGGCAAAGTAAGATGTACAGTGGCGGACAGGCCAAGCTATACAAAACTGTCAAATTTCCTCAATCGATTTCGAACTCAATGTGTAACAATATAAGGTTTATAATCGAATGAAGAAATTTGACAGTTTTGTATAGCTTGATGTGTCCGCCACTGTACACTGGTTTGATGACATTTATGTTTGCCACTAAACGATGATTTTTGAAATATAACTATTAAAATGACGGATTCTATTACTAAGGAGATCCATGTGTTTTTTAAATGTCTATAAATCCTAAATACTTAATATGGGCAGTCCAAATCCTGAATCATGGTCCTAGCGTACCTCGAGCTCCAAAGCGACAGCTTTGGACGCAACCGGGAATACACTAAGATGAAGAGGAAAACTTAATATGCCTAGTAGGAGGAGTACTAACTGGAAAATTACATAAATGGTCCTTAGGACTCTTACAACAGTGCAGTGTGCAATGAAACCAGACGAGTAATCTTCTGGTTTGGGATACATTTTACCTAGAAGTCCGTACAAAGAGGTTTGAATCCTGTTTCCTTATTCGTACTGCGAAACAATGGAATCAGCTTCCTGATGAGGTGTTCCCTAGAAGCTACAATTTGGGGGTTTTCAAAGCGCGAGTGAATAGGTATCTTCTAGGTAATCGTGCTACAAATATGGTCAAACGCTTACTTATATACAAGACTAACATTTTATTAAAAAAAATCTTCAATTACTGCCCACTTGCTTAAAATTAGATACCCATTCACACACTCGGGTTTGATTTAGGTATTCATTCACTCAGATCTGTCGAATGGAACGTAATCGGGGTTTCTGGGTCTTTGATCCTTCAGCTAATTATTACGGCCGCTTTAGGACTGGAGAGCTCGCCAATAAAATTCAATTTGGGATATTAAATTGTACTTCCAACTGGATGAATTGCCTTTTCCAGTTAGCAGACAATGGCCCATGAATCGAGTCTGAGACCTGATTTCGGTTTTATTGTTTTGATATTGAAAATGAAAATATATTTATTGCCAATATAACATTTCACAGAATAACACGAAACTGACCCCCACACTAGGCAATGCACAGGCATTGTGTAGTTTGAATGTGGAGGTTGAATGTACGATTACCAGAAAGAAAATGTGTTCGGCTAACAAATCTAACAAAATTACAATAAAACTTAAAATGTATAAATTTAAATTTGGAGAATATATTGTGTGTGTGTGTGTGTGTGTGTGTGTGTGTGTGTGTGAGTGTGTTTGTGTATGTGTGTGTAGGTATATGTGCGCGCGCGCGATGAAAAGTATTTTATCTTTTTACCCTGATAAAACCTTCGGATTCATCATAAGTCCAATAGGGAATATTACGTAAAACTTAGCGAAGATGGCGCTACCAGCACATACAGTAAACAACCCGCCATCTTTCCCGCCGCTGCAGCACTGTACGAAAACCAGCCGCGTATTTTTATTTATTTCTTTCAGTCAAGGGAATTAAAGTATTTAAAAGTGACTTTGTTCATATATCTGAATACTTTCCAACTTTAATGTAATCTTTGGATTTAGAATGTGCTGAACATATTTTTGAATGTTTTTTGTCTCGAAAGTCTTTACAGCGAGTTGCTGCTTCCCATAGTTTTCGAATTTTTATATCTTTGGGAAATGAATGGTTATTATTCCTACATCCAAATACACAGCACTGATGCATTATTGTTTAAGCAATTCAAAAACCCAATTTAAAACTCAATTTTAGGTACAATTTAATAAATAAATTCACGTTTTGAAGGACTTGTCAAAAACGTGTTTACTGTCTACGCTAGTGCTGCACTCTGTAGTTAGAACTTTGCAGTAATATCCCCTATTCGGAAGGGTCGGTGTTAAGAGAGCATTTGCCTCATGCACCGTACAGAGTTTAAAATCACATGATTTTACCATTTTATTATAGATGAACGGGAAAAGAAAATTACCAAAACGTTGAGCAAAAGATGTTTTGACGGTGGGATAAGGTACCTTAAAGAACGGGCATGCAATAGAACAGCGTAGTCCACTACAAGAACAACTCAATAAACTTGAATAAATCATGAAAATTGGATATTTTTATGTGAAATTCTTGTAAAAATACATAAGACGTATAGAAATAAGAAAAAGGTTTTTCAACTATTTCCTCGGTTTTCCGTCTATTTTGAGAGACCATTTAATTACACATATTTAAGTAGGCATGTCATACAATTTTGACATGCCTACTTATTTAACATTTTGAAATTATTTATATTTTTTAAAATAACTGAATACTTTGACTGTGGAAGAGCCACGCTTCGGCATGAATGGGCCAGCTCGACCGGAGTGATTCCACGGCCTCACAGAAAACTAGCGTGAAGCAGCACTGTGCTATTTCGCTGCGTGAGTGAGGGTACTGGAGGCCCAATACGGGGAAATGAGGGTTAAAAGGTTGGCAGCGCACTTGTGACTTCACTGGTCTCGCGGGTTTCCATGGGCGGCGGCAACTACTTACCATCAGGTGATCCGTCCGCTCGTTTGCCACCCATCACATAAAAATAATATATTCCGTTTATTTCCTGTTTTTTTTTATCATAATTCTCACAACATCTCATACGTTGACCTGATTCCGTACTAAGTAGCTTAAGCACTTGTGTTACAGA
This sequence comes from Marasmia exigua, assembly GCA_019059595.1. Taxonomy (NCBI): domain Eukaryota; kingdom Metazoa; phylum Arthropoda; class Insecta; order Lepidoptera; family Crambidae; genus Marasmia; species Marasmia exigua. The sequence goes on from CM032464.1 coordinate 11,241,877, forward strand.
TATCAGACAATAGAGGAACACAAATATATACTTAAATACATATATTACACCCAGACACTGAACAAACACAAGACGTGTTCATCGCACGAATGTTTGTCCAGGGTGGGGATCGAACCCACAACCTTTGGCGCAAGAGGCAGGGTCACTACCAATTGCGCCATCCGTTCAGTCAGAAATATTAATTTTAATCAGTCTTCAATTTGGAATTCAAATACCTTCATATTCATTTTGCAAACCGAGTTTGCCATTAATCATTCAATGTTAGACTAACTTTGTATTTTAGAAGTGAATCGGGAAAATCCCGATTGCAAATTTTGTAATAGTTATATTTAAGGATCAGTTTTGGATCAATTAAAAAGGTTACGAGGTCAGACGGCAGTCGCTTCATTGTAATTACCATACTCAAATCCTGAATCATGGTCCAAGCGTACCCCCCGGGCTCCAGAACGACAGCTTTGGTTGCAACCGGGAATCACACGCTAGGATGATAAGGAGTTTGTGATTTAATTAATATAAACGTTTAGTCTACGTTCCACCATATTGAAAATCGCGATCTAAAGTTTTAACCCTACTAAAGCTCATGTATCCCGTTCCAACATGCCATGTTAAGGTGACGGGTAGGGCACACTAGCGACGCCAAACGATTTTAGTTTTTAGCTACTAAACCGGATCTATTTAAAACCATTTCGGGGTTACAACCTCTAGGCAAACACTTATACTATTTATTAAATAACCATGCAAAAATGTTGGGTCCAACGCGTACGCTAAAAATTGATTACCGCCAAAAGCGACCACTTTTAGCGTGAATCAATTTTTCGCATACAAAAACGGACTCAACATTTGTGCATTTGTGGTTATTTAATAAATAGTATAAGTGTTTGCTGAGAGGTTGTAACCCCGAAATTGTTTAAAATAGATCCGGTTTAGTCGCTAAAAAATCGATTGGCGTCGCTAGTGTGCCTTACCCGTCACCTTAAAAGGGGCTAGCACGAGTTTTGTTTCGAGACTATCCTTAGTTCACAATTTGTAATAAGGGGGGTATGTATAGAATTATAATAAGTTATCGGTGTTTATCTTACGCAAGCAAAGAAGGCTTGTGCGGTGGAATAAAAGCAAAACTTAAATTAACTTTGTTGTTGCGTCAATATTGTCACGAAAAGAAAAACTTTGTCGTAGATAGTAACGCGTTCGCATATTCTGCATCTACATAATAAGAAAATTGTTAAAAAATTTAAATTTAAAAAACCCCCGAAGGCGGCCATCTTGGATTTTAAATTTGTCACAATAAATATATTCTGCTACTCAAGCCCTTTTATATGATACCCATATTGTGGGAGTTGTGTTAAAACATACAATATATATATATAATGTGACGGCGGCCATCTTGGATCGATTTTTATCCAACATAGCCAAGAACACTCCTCCCTTATTCATCTTTCAAACAAAAAAAAAACAAAATCAAAATCGGTTCAATTGTTCCGGAGCTACGATGCCATAGACAGACACACACACACACGCACACACAGTACGCATGCACGCACGCACGCACGCACGCACGCATGCACGCACACACACACACACACGTCAAATTTATAGCACACCGTCGTTTCTGCGTCGGGGGTTAAAAATAGGGCTGATTAGACCAATCTTAATCTGATATATAATCTATGAATAGCGCTGTTACTCTATATAAATCTGACGTTATATCGTAGATTTATCCACGGATAGAGATTGGTCGAATCAGGTCTTAATGTGATTTTCAATTCAATTTTATACTTACGAGTTCGATTCCCGTATCAACGCAAATAGTTGTTGTGAAACATATTCGTGTTGGGTCTGGCTGAGGTCTGGGTGTCAGTGGTACCTTGTTTCTGGTTTCTATAGTACCTACGAGGGAAAACTTTAGTTTGGTTTTTTTTTTACTCCGAGATAGGTAGCTCAAGCACCTGTGTTACGGATATCAGAATCAACAGTGGGATTACAAACATATACATATAATACTTTTCTTTTGTAAATATATACTTGTAATACATAGAAAACACCCAGACCAATACAAACAGACATATTCATTCACACAAATGTTTGTACTGTGCGGGGATCGAACCCGCAACCCTTGGACCAAAGGCAGCGTTCACTACCACTGTTCTAAACGGGTCGTCGTCGTCCTAATACCAGGACAATATTCTTTTTTTTTTATAAATTGATACATCTCATATTGACCTGATTCCGTAAGTAACTTAGGCACTTGTGTTTACGGATATGACACAACAGAAGAATTACAAATATAATCCTCTAATACATATTACACCCTGACTCTATTAACAAACACAATTCATCACATTGTTGTTTTTGTGTCAATCTTATCTCATCATTACAAATGTCCATCAATTTCGAGTTCTCAAAAAGATTTTTGGTGTGAGCAATATCGTGGAAACACGAATCATAAATTAACTGGCAAACGGAATCGGTTACCTCGCCTAACGTGACCTGGTATAATTTCTAAGACGTGGAAACCTCAGGCGAATTGCTAACAAACCATAATTAAAAAATAATTATCAGAGCGGTTTCCCCCTTTAATTAATCCCTGAAAATACTATAGGACTGTTTTTTTTTCGGCCATCCGTGCCTTTTCTCATAAAATTATGAGCATCTGGCTAGAGATGGGACAAACGCGACTTGGATTCATTCGAGTTTAGATTCATACAACTCGAGTTAATTTATACTCTTATTGAAAAAGTATTGTCAATCAAATAAACCGACCAACCATGTAGTGTTGTGCCTTCTACGCCGGTTCGACGTATATAGGTTCGATCACCATAGGTATAAATTCCTATTATATTCAAATTCAAAACGTTTACTATAGGACTGTTACCAGTATATAAGTTATTGACTGTTACTTTTATTTTATTATAAAAGTAGCCTCTAGCCTCCTCATGTAGCCTCTAAACTGACACTGACACGTTTGTATTAAAATCAGTCTTTGACCCGGTTTGTTTGCAGCCCAGTGTATTTGTTTTCAGTCTGATTGCTGGTGTCATCATTGGTTTTGCTTTTGATAAAATCATTTAGTTAGACGCGGGTTGACACATCACTACGAGTACACCTGGCGTAATGATGGTCCTTAATTGAAATGCTTGAACGCAAAAAAGTAATTAACGAGCTTAAACAATTAATTTCCTGCTGGCGACAAATACTATTTGCATTTTCCAGGCGGTTATAAATTAATTTTAAAATATTTATGAGTTTGATTAATGCCCCGTTTGCATAAAATCATTAAGGTAAACTAGAATAGTGTTTATATAGCTAGGGGCTCCACATACTAACAATATATACGAGTACTTGATTGGGGTGCCTACTGAAAACGGGAACTGATTTATACTTAAGTAAAATAAAAATTAGAGTCTCTTTTAAAAGCGGAAAACAAAAACTGAAGTAAGAATTTAAAAACCTCCCGACAAAAATGTAAAAAGTCCTCGATTTATAAATCCTCGACCGGAGTGATACCACGGCCTCACAGAAAACCGGCGTGAAGCAGCACTGTGCTGTGTTTCGCTGCGTGAGTGAGGGTACCGGAGGCCCAATCCGGGGGAAGGGGGGGTTTAAAGATTGGCAGCGCGCTTGTGACTCCACTGGTGTCGCGGGTGTCCATGAGCGGCGGCAATCGCTTACAATTAGGCGATCCGTCTGCTCGTCTGCCACCTATGACATAAAAAAAGAATTGAAACTGCTGTTGACTGTCCTACGTATGAACGTTTTTGCTTAAATATAGTCGCGTCGGGGGACCACTCCTTACCTATTTATAAAATGTGTGCTTTAACAAAACGTTATTCTAATATGTAATATGTAGAGTGGCCCCCGGTAAGACAATATTTAACCAAAAGCGTTCACACGTAGGACAGTCAACAGGAGTTTCAATTTATTTTTAGACTTTTAAAAATTTTGTCGGGGATTTAAAAAATTTTTATTCGTTTTTTGTTCTGTAGGTGCGAATCGAATACGAAAATCGGTTGAGACAGCTTATAATTAACCCAATGTGCGGGCGTGGTGTCTACGCGTATGTCATGGGCTAATCTTTGAAATGGGTCGGTCGAAATCACGATATGCCAGCATTTCGTAATTGCGATTTTTCATGATATAACCTAATATAAAATTGGTCTGATGGATGAGAACAACGTATTTGTTAATTTGCCCATGAAGTCACTTGATCGCATCGAGATATGACAGAGCGCATCGTAATGTAATAATTTAGTGTCCAAACGAAGACGTCATCGTCATAGCATCATAGCAACGCGCGTAGGAGCCCAATTCTCATGCTCGTAACATTTATTTTCATACGACATATATCACCAAAACATAGTTTTTTTGTATGGTTTTTAGGTCATATCCGCCATGTTTTCAAAATATCACGAGCACGAGAATTGGGGTCCAGACGTGCTCTTTGATGTAAATCGCCCCTTTTTTTTTTCTTTTTGCGTTGGAGGAATGCCGCCGGCCCGATGTTCAATTGGCCGACGTCGCCACCTTTCGGCGGCGCCTTATGCATAAGTTTCCGATGAAAGATTACCACCACCAGAGTGGTAGGTACTCGCACATTCTATGTTTTGCTAATGATTATCTTTAATATTCGTCTTCGTTCTGCATTTGTTCCCATTTTTTTGAGGTCAGGCCTCAATCGGCAGTCTATACATGATCCTGGGTTATCGTAGATGTAAGGTTCAACGCCTTCATGTCACGTTGTCACCGTGGACCACCTTGTCGAGACCAATCTTTCTCTGCCTCGGGGCTCAGAAGGAATATGCAATAGTTTTAACGGATTCAATATGGGCATACCCTCAAAGTCTTGTTAAACACAAGCTCGCGATTCCAAATCTGAAACTCCAAAAGATTAATAGTTCATTTGTTGGTCAAAGTATTAAAATGTACAATAAGTTGCCAAAAATGTTATCGAGTTACCAACGCATAAATTTAAATCCCACGTGAAAACCTGTTTAATCAGTAAAGGATACTGTAAAATTGTAGATAACTTAAATGATTCATGGACATATCCTCCGTGCCTGCACACGTCGTGTAGTATTTTTATAAATATTTACTGAAATCATTATTATTATATGGTTAGTAAATTTTTATAAATTAGGCTTAGCAGCATTTATTATTGTAGGTATACAAATTGATTTGTATTGATTATTCAACAATTGATAAGATGCTAACTACCTACTATTGTACACCTCGTCCTGCAGTTTATTAGTACTGGATTAAGTAACTACTACTCTGTGACCTATGAGGGTAACCTAAGTAGTCATGCTCACTCAAATGTCTCTGAGGTGGTGGAGTTATGTGGCGGGTCATTACATTCCCTCTAATATGGTAGAGTGAATTGATAGCTGACACATACGTCATACTTGTGAACAGGTGCCACCTTTGGGGATTGATCCGTTTCCTCATATTTAGCTTTTTATTTGCTTCATTCTATTTTGTGTTGCATTAGACTGTATGACTTGGTATGAGGATAATAAATTGTATAAAAAGTTGGCGATTAAAAAGAGAAACTGGCGAGTTTCTTGCCGGATCTTCTCGACCAGAAACGACTTTCCGAGCCGGTGGTAGAATCGCATTATGTTTATTTACTTTTTTAGTATATTTTATGTATCAATATATATATGTATTAACATGTTAATTATTACATAAGTACTTATAAATAGTCTTAAATCATTCAAATGTATGACGATTTGTAAGTGATGTGCACAAGCCTATGCAAATAAAGAATTATCTCATTCGATTTGATTTGATTTGATTTGATACATAGTCATAGCGAGCCCTGGCCAAATGACTTTATTTATTATTTCTATTAAAAACCCATTTGCTACTTATAAAACACAGCGGCACAGTCATGAGGGCGAGTATGAGGGGATAATCGATTTTCTAATTAAACCAGACCTAACTCACTACAAGCCTCTAATGATTGATGTCCAACTTTTATTAGTAAAGGATCCAGATAAAACTATGAATGTAAACACTCGTACTTCCATGGACTATTTACTTAATACGTGATTTTAGAAATTGTCTACATGTTCTACTATTACATTATTAAAGTAGGTAGTAGTAGTAAGTTCAATGCAACACGTCACTGATTTCTTGAAAATTAAACAATAATAAATTCTCTCTCTTCTACGGGTAATAGGGCAAGCTCGCTTGCACTAGACTTTGCTTGCTTGCGCAGACTCTTGAGTCTGCGCGCAGTACGGGGGTACTAGCACCGGCATTGCAAAGGTTGTGCCAAACTCTGTTCTTCAATCCGTACTCAGTCAACTCCCCACTCTGGCGATGAGGTAGTGACGCTGGGGCTTTAATCTTTATGTCTCAGGCCGCCACCAAGGGTGGGCCTGAACACAACCCCCGGCAGGGATCCCGAAGCGAAGTGAGGGCGGGTAGTACATAATCATCATCATTTCAGCCAATAGACGTCCACTGTTGGACATAGGCCTCCCCCAATGTTCTGCACACAAATCGGTCCTGTGCCTTCCTGTACGTAGCCTCCACTCAAGGATTTTTCCGCCCCAACGGCCGTTTGTTCTCCTCGCTATGTGCCCTGCCCATTGCCACTTGAGTAGTACATAATAGTGAATAGCTATACTGATGAAGTCGTGCCTCTAATGTTGTATTTTCTTCCACAGCTGTCGGCGAGCAGTGACGCCGCTGGCGCCCTGGACGCGGTGGCGCGGCGGTACAGGCTCGAGAACGGCAACTCTCTCGGGGAAAAGGACGAGGTTAGTAGTCCACACAATTAACTGCACACTGTCAGTCATAAGACAAGCAAGTCAAGATTTGTGGAGTACATTGCACACACAACATACGCACACGTCTTTGGCCATCATGACCTTGGTGGTATGGCCATAAGTAATATTGATGGTGGTCTGTTCATTTATATGCACTTCAAAATAGTGTTACTTATCAATAGTCCACTATCGATAGTCTATCGATAGTAAAAGAAAAATCGATCGTATCGATAGTTTTGACCAATAGTAATACTATCGATAGTAATTTTCATTTTCATATATGATTTTAGATCGATAGTTCCGCAACACTACTTCATAATGCATCGGTGGATACGTCTTCAGATAAATTCTCTGTACCAAGTGAGCCACCGAAGACATAGATCGAGTGATCTGACGAATAGTGTGCTGATATACTCACGCGTGTAGAAACTCACGCATACGTGGGAGCCAAACTCCTGGAGAGTCGCCTACGTTGGTACGGTCATGTCCTGCGAAAACCGGACAGCTACGTGGGAAACAAATGTCTGGCCATGGCACCACCGCCGGGGTAGACCTAAAAGGTGTGGCTTGACATCGTAGGGGATGACATGCGTGCTAATAAACTGACCACTAGGGATGCACAAGACCGCGCGAAGCGCAGGAGTCGAAGTAGGAAAGCGGACCCGGGCTCCGAAGCGACAGCTTGGGACGCTACCGGGACAAAACGCTAAGAGGATGATGATAATATGTACATAGTTGGCGACTGTCAAAGTTAGTTAATATTCATACCTAACTATTCTAAATGGATCTAAATTTCAACCGACATCAAAAATAAAACCTCAGACTCTAGTCTGGAACTAAAATAATGTAGTTATTAATGTTAGGAATTATTCAAAACTTCCTATATGCTCCCTATATTTCAACAGAAAGTCACGTGCTATGAATATTCTATTTTAATTTTGTAAGGGATATATTAAAACCAATTTCAAATGAGTATTCAAACGTATGCTAATTATTACAAATCTCCATTACATAATTAATAAATAGTTAAGCTCACACTTATTCGCATATTTAAATGACTTTATTTACCGTTTATGGTCATGTATGTCGTGAATTTCTTTGACCCTACCTAACTTTGAATATTTTTTTCTAATAAATTAATAATCCAATACTTATCAAAAAATATCTATTTTGTGTCCAAGAGTGGTTAAGGGTCAAAATACATCTAATTATACGTGTAGCCTTATTGGTGAAAATTCATTCAAATCCAAAAGTTACCCCTTGTTTTAATGCTACTGTTATTACTACTATTAATATGAGTTTTTCCAAAATAGAAAATCAAATCTATATACAGTAAGTATAATGTAATGATATTTGAAAGGATTTGTCGGAAGTGTTTTTTTTATTTAATGAATAATGACTAATTGAAATCCAGGCTCTCACGAAATTTTCCTTCCTTCAAAATCATTTACGACTTCGAAGTGCTTAGTAGTGATCTATTGGTTCGACTAGAATCGTTGTCGATTAATATCTCAGCTGCCGGATTAGTAGCGCCTTCCTCACAATTTATGTAATTAACCTACTAATTTCTATCTTCACAGAGCAATTAATCACAACGAAGAACGTAATCAGTCTTGATTTAGCCCAAATCACGAAATGTTAAGGTACTAAAGAAATATTTATCAGTTGATGCGTGTATTGTGGACCAAAGTCCATAAGTTGCCTGCGTGGCTTTGTAGATCATTCCATCTAAGCTGGTGGTCTGCCTACGCTTCATCTGCCCAACCGTGGCCAGGCTAAAACGCACTTACTCCATATTGTCTCAACTTACCAATATTTCGATAATAGTTAATAACTTGAATAGACGGCGATTAATTTTATGCCCGAATTTCTACAACCGTATTTAATCAACACTCCTCAAAGAAACGAAGCAAATTGACGATCGTTCAATTCTTTTGAGCGCGAGGTCAATGGCCTCCAACAAAACGTTTATCCGAAACATTCACGCACATGACTTACGAGTATTGAACGAAAATGACGAGCATTTTCTCACCTGTCAGGAAGGCGCGCTACCAATATTGAATCCGCCCTTCCAATATTTATAACAATAGTTCTGAGCCTTGCGGAAGCATTTGTGTACATGTCGCAGCCAGATTGTAAATCAAGTATTTTTATGGTTGTAATCCCTTATGTGAAAAAGTCACAAGTGCACGTAATGCTATGGTTGCTCAGTGGATAATAATGCGTCTTCCATATCGTGGTCCGCATCCGAGCATGCATCCGAGCAAGCATTATTCTTCAAACTTATGCGTGTATTTCCACCGCTAGCTTGGTGGTCAGAGCGTCTGTTTTACAAAACGGATAAATTTTGTTAAATAGCAAGGTATATTATAGAAATGCCGAATATTATATCCATCTGCAACATCCATATAGGGTGACCAAATATACCTTCCCTGCACAGGTGTATGACGTCAATCAACCAACGTCCTAAAAGCCGGAAAGCATCGACTTTAGCCGGATATTCTGCGTCTGAATACGTAGTAAACCGTGCTTATTTTGGCAGTGCACGGCAAAATATACGACATGTTTAAACTAAAGGACGCTATCGGATTGAAACTTCATGTTCCGACGTACTTTATTGGTCTATTTGAAAAAAAAACTTCTTTCCAGCAAGTAACAAAAACCCTGTTAGAATCGAATCTATTATATTTTAACAAAGAAAATAGTGTCCATTACTTATGCTCTGGATTTGTCTTGGCCCCGAATCACAGAATACCTAATAAGTTAAAGTATGAATTTACCTTTTTTTTTCTAGACACAATGAGGTTATTAATAAGTAATAATTTCTATAATAACCAAAAAAAAATTACGCAGAATCAGCGAAGTAAAAATTTATTTTATTTTAATTAAAAGCCATATTTAAGATATAAGATTTGTAATGTGACTGATTAGACAATATTGTATTCTTGATGCAGTAAAAAAATCTTGGAATGTGACTCTTTTTTTGCTAGGCTGAATTGTAGTCTTAATTAGGTATTCGTAAACTTTTTAAATATATGCTTTTTCTGAAAACCTTTTTTACATGTACCTAAACGTTGTCCATTAAAGCTAACTGTGCTTAAATGGATATAAAACAGAAGCAATTTTCAATGTAAATATTATCACTTTGAAAATTAAATAAATGTTTGAATGGAAAACTTTCATACTTTAACCCCTATTATTAAATAACAAAGTAAGAAGAAAAAAAGGACAGAACGATGTTCGTTGGTGGACATTATTGGACTGGTCAGAGATCATTATTGGTTTCAGGCTAAATAGTCTTAGATCGACTTTAGTTCAGGTGATGGGTAGGGCACACTAGCGACGCCAATTTATTTAAATTGTTAGCAGCTAAATTGGATATCTTTTTAACAGTTTCGAAGCTCCAGCCTCTTGACAAGCGATTATACTATTTATTTAATATTTATATGACGGTTCCGTAGCAGCAAGTAAGATATATGGAACGTAAATTGCGGTTTGCAGTTTATAAAGTATCAAAAAAAAACTACTAGCTAGATCTAATTCAAACCAATTTTAGTTGTTAGTTTTTATGGTAACGTATATCATATATTTTTTTAGTATAGAAGTTAGAGGGGGAGAGTTAGAGGGGGAGAGACACACATTTTACCACTTTGGGAGCGTCTCTTGGGAAAAGTATTAAATTTAGAAAAAAAATTACTTGAAACCTCATCATCATTTTTAAAGACCGATTCATAGATCTATATATCTATTATAGATATAAAGAGTTTCATTTCTAAGTATGGGGAACCCCCTAAAAAATATTTTTTCTATTTTTCAGTAAAAATTGTAATGCGATTAACAAAATATATATATTTACCAAGTTTCAATATTATAGTTCTTATAGCATCGAAAAAAGTGGCTGTGACATATGGACGGACGGACGGACGGACAGACGGACAGACGGACAGATGGACAGATGGACAGACGGACAGACGGACAGACGAACAGACGGACAGACGGACAGACCGACAGACAGACAGACATGACGAATCTATAAGGGTTCCCTAAGTTCCCTGGGTTTGGCTACGGAACCCTAAAAAGGGTAACTCCTCGCGACGCCGTGTGTACAACAGCATCTACCTGCCTCTTGCCTCCGGGGATTGAATGGTGTGCTCGTTAAAGAAATCCCTTATTATGACGGCTCCAATTTACTCTCAAGGACCATTAAACCTAAGGAAGTCGCTAAGTATGTTTAGATGATGCTTTTTATGGTGGTTAGCAAGAAATTTAAGCAAGAAGCTTAGCATAAGTTGAAAGCTAGATTATTAATTTTCATTAGAAGATAAAGCAAATAAAAACTCTCCTTCTGGTGCAGTTGCGTGAATAGAACATTTTTTTCCTACTCATATTTTTATACAGGTGTAAAGTAAAGTGTCTTAATTTTCAACTCTAAATCTTACAACTTGACTTCACGATGAATAAAGCAGTTAGGGTACCCATCAAAAATGTATTAGAATTAAAAATTAAAGGGAAATAAGTATTAGCTGAAATGCTTTTGGAAATGGTTCGTCTTTGTTTATACTCCTCTAATCATAACTTTTATCATTTACATATTATTAGGTTATAATATTTGGTGCAAAAAATTCCATTTGTAGGTAAAGCATAGCATTTGGTTTGGCACACCTCAAACAAAGTGTGCACTTAGTTTGAGGTGTGCAATTAGTATTTTTGGTTAGGTTAGGTTAGTTTTGTGAACAAATTAAATACATTCCCGCCCACATACAGGTGGCAGACGAGCAGATGGATCACCTGATGGTAAGCAATTGCCGCCGCCATGGACACCCGGGACACCAGTAGAGTCACAAGTGCGCACTTGTGACTCCACTGGTGTCGAGTCAACAAGGCGCCAACCTTTAAACCCCCCTTTCCCCCGGATTGGGCATCCGGTACCCTCACGCACGCAGCAAAATACAAAGAGATATTTAATGAAATCTTATTTTTGCAGCTTTTTGGACCACCGAGCGCGCCAGTTTTGGAGAACCCCGAATTCCAGACGAGATGGTACTTCAAATATTTCCTCGGTAAAAGTGAGTAAACACATTCCTTATAGCCTTTGAACAAAGACTAAATCACAATAGAATTGCTTTCTTAACTGCTAAAGGAAACATGGGGGAACACTTTGAAGTGATTGCAAACATGAGAAGTTGGCAAATTTACCTACGTTTCGACAAATATAAAATCGCCTCTTTTTTATGTAGTTGTAACTACATAAAAAAGAGGCGATTTTATCTTTTTTCCAACACATTTTACTTCTTCTGAGAGCCGAGGTACCTACCTTTTAAAAGTTGCTTGTTCAAAAGCGTAAAAATTCATAAAACTTAAGTATCTTGATGAAGCCCCTTTCATCAAATTACTTACATATTATTACTGTTCGTACCTACTCACCAAAGTGAGTAAAGCTAAAACATAAAAAAGGTATGGCCCGCAGTCAATGTCAGGCTGTAAATGAATTTATGCATTAGGCCGGATGGACTCCAATACCTAAATGGGCACATCGTGTGACCGAATCCTATCGTTTTATGTAAAGGACCTACCTGCTTGTATGAGAATCATACATAAAATTAAGGAGTACCTACGTATCTACCTGGGGTTTCGTGCCTCAAAAGAAAAGTTGGAACCCATGTAAGATCACTTTGTTGTCCATTTATCTGTGTGTCAAAACAATATATTTCGGAAATACGTCAAGAAATAGGGTTGAAATTTAATTTGTTAGTCGAAAAGAAGCTAAGTTAGCATTGACAAATCAATTATAAATTATAACTTACTACATATGAGTAATAATGATATGGTAATGAAAAGGTGTGATTTGATTTCGTAAGGGATGACATACGTGCCCACAAGCTGACCACTATGGATGCCCAAGACCGTGCGAAGTGGAGAAGTGGCATTAGGAAAGCGGATTAAACGTTATGATAAAGAAGAAATAACGCAAAAAATCTAAAACATGAATAGTGCCGCGCCCCAAAAAAAGTATGATTCATGCCAACACCTCTACCAGAGTATGCCTACACTCAACATGAACAGCGATTCGATCGAGTGATCCTAACAAATAAGCAACTTCTTAAAGTTATGAGGTAAATCGTGAGTGTATTAGAAACATTCAGGTGTGCCCGCGGCATGGTTTATTCAGTTCATTCGGCTAGCACAAACACGCAAACAGAGTGGTAGCCAGGGCTAACAAACGATTACATGTGCACCGTGCTTTTTCGACCATCTTACAAACTTCAAATAAACAGACGTCAAACAAAAATTTTTATAATTATTGTAGCGGTACTTCAATAATTAGCGCATAACAGATATAATCACAATTAATGCTAAAAGTAGTCACTTTTAACAATAAATTGATTACAATTTTGGTTAAATGAATACTCTATTCTATACTTTTGAGTGCACTCCAGAGAGTTTTATTGTATCAATATCACTACGCTTAATAAAAATGCTATATGGTCGCTACTCTACACACTGCACAGTCTAGTGGTTCTCGGTATTATAAGGACTGTTTACATAGAGCGAGCTAGCGTACGAGTCAGCCTGCCGAGTACCTAGCTGCATTGCAGTAACTCGCACTGTTTGAACGTCACTTAGCGAGCTAGAAAGTAGCTTGCATGACATGCCGAATTCTCTCTCTACTGACGAAGCGGTAGCTCGGGCTGTGTAAACCAGTCTTTAAACCTAGACTCTATGCCCTCAGTGCGCCCCTGCCTCATAGCTCCGCTCATTCATGAATTATTGATAAATACACCGAAATAAGTGTGGACGTGGCCTTGCCTCGTTAATGTCCAGGACATCTTTTTTATAATATTACTTTGAAAAAGTAATATAATATTTATTGAGGATAAGGTAGACAATGTTACTATTTATGGTGAATCGCCACAATAGCTCTGAAACATAAAGGTTTTTACTATTTTAGGTCCCCTGGACCTTGAATGTAGTGGCTACTTGCAGTGAGTAAAGATGGACTAAATAAGTATAAGTTTATTGTTTATTTCTCTCACAGTACAAGGTCATACAGACAGTAATAGGATACTATTTTATATGACACTCAGACCTTAACTTTGTGAGAGACTGGTGCCTGAAGTAGGTTTGAAAAACCTGTAGTATAGGTCACCAGGGCTCCCCCACAGATAAAACCGGTATGTCGCAAAAATAGAAGGCTCAGAAACAAATGTGACTAAAGACTACAGATGGATGCCCATTTGCGGCAGTAATAATCACTTTTTATTCTTTACCCATAATATACAGTTTTCCAATGATAATGCTTATTAAACCGCTTAGGCCCGATTTCTTTATCCGTAATTAAACTAAACGAATGATTTCATTTTAAAAGTAACCAATGGTAAAATATCCCCAAAATGTATTGGGTGATAGTTAGCTTAACCAATACTTATATTACAAGGAATAGGTCGTCACTTTGACTATTTGTTAGACAGATAACTAATGTTAATTTAACCAAAATGTAACTACGGATCAAAAAATCGGCCCTCAGGGTGGCTTACATAATTTTTGGTGCTGATGTACAATATGAAATACATATTTGCTTATCATTTAGTTAGGAGAAGAATAAGTATATGAATCAAATAAGCGATACGGTCTAGTCCCAGCTATGGGGTTTCCGACCGCGATTACGCGGAGATGGACAGATAAGGGGTTTTGGTTAGGATTAGACAACCACACACCACCACCTTATTTCCCTACATGTACCCTATAAACATCCCCCCGCAGGATTCCTCCTGGAATAAAAGTATATAAAACAAAAGACGAATGTTAAAAGCAGCCAGTATTTACGGTATGATATGCAAAAGCGAACACAAAAGACAAATAAAAATAAAGTAGTGCCACCTAAACCCGGGCTCCTTTATTTTCGTTAGGAGTTTCGACAGACCCGCGCATTGAAGTTGTATGCAATTTACAGAACTCCGAGTTTGGACGTGAAATTAATTTTAGTTGCGAATTTTCGTTTAATCGGCATTCAAACACAAAACAATGTGTGTTGTATACAATTAGGGATGTTAAAGAGCTCTGTAACCGTAACCGAAATTATAGGATGTCGGATATAAATAAGTAACTGAATCGGATATTTCGCCAAATTTAATTTTTTATGGCAGGTTTTTTGTCTGGCTGAGCACAAAAGGTCCGAAAATTACAACTAATCAAAACGAGCCCACATCTTCCTAAACTCGTCTGCATTCCTTCTGGTTCAGTGGATGTCCATGAGCGACTGGTGATCTCTTACAATTAGTGACCCACCTGCAAGTTTGCCTTACTTACCCATAAAAAATATCAGTAACTGCAACTATCCGAATCGGATAAATCAGTTAGGATCAGTGGTAGTGCATGCTGCCTCTAGTTAAAGGGTTGCGGGTTCGATCCCCACAGTACAAACATTTGTATGTATGAACATGTCTGTTTGTATTGGTCTGGGTGTCCTCTCTGCATTAAGTATGTATTTAAAAAAGAAAAGTATCAAATGTGTATATTTGTAATTCCGCTGTTGTTTCTGATATCCGTTACACAGGTGCTTGAGCTATCTTACTCGGAGTCAGAACAGTGATGTATGTTTTTTTTTTATTGCTTATAATAGGTAGACGAGATTGCGGCCCATCTGATGGTAAACGGTAACCGCCGCTCATAGACATCAACAATGCCGGAGCATAGTCATGCCGCTGCTTACCGTGAGAGAAGAACTCTTTTCAAACCTCGTTTAAAAAAGGACATGTCATAGCGATCAGGGAACACCGCGGCTTGAAGCTCATTCAGAGTGATGATGTGAAATATTTATTTATTTTAGTAATCTGAAATCGAAACCGGAATAATACCTACCCGTATAACCGTTTCCAGAGCCGAAATATTATATCCGTAACTTTTCTATTTGTAATTATAATTGGTCTGGCACTTAATTTTATGCCAGTTTGGTTGGTGGAATTTAATTACATGTAAATGAGCGGGGCCACTTGACGTAGACGAGGAGTAGGGACGCGATACGGAAACAGCAACGAAAAGAAATGGCAAGAAACTTTTCTTTCGTGACCCAAACTGGGTCAGTACTTTCTTATCAGGTGGTTGTAATGGAAGAGTTAACAAGGTTCGGACACGGACGGTTTAGAATGAATTTGACTGGGATATTTTCCAATATCCTTCAACCGATTACGGCTATGGCGGCCAATCTCAATGATCAGCCACGTACGCAGGATATATAATAATAATAATTCTCACAACATCTCATACGTTGACCTGATTCCGTACTAAGTAGCTTAAGCACTTGTGTTACAGATATCAGACAACAGAGGAACACAAATATATACTTAAATACATATATTACACCCAGACACCGAACAAACACAAGTATTCATCGCACGAATGTTAGTCCAGGGTAGGGATTGAACCCACGACCTTTGGCGTAAGAGGCAGGGTCACTACCAATTGCAATGGGACACCAGCGTGACAATACCGGAGAGGAACTGGGCCAAGGACCAACAGCTTCACGTGCTTTCCGTGGCACGAGGGTACATGACCGCCGACTTCCAGACTCCGGGCTGACAATAAAAATTTCTTACCGAAAACTTTGGTTCAAATTTTTGGCCCGATCCGGGGATCGAACCCGAGACCTCTTGCGCAGCTGTCGCTTTAAAGTGCGACCCACTAGCTACAGCGCCACCAAGGCAGTCATATCGTAGTTTTTTTTTATTTATTTCATCATCAAGCCCATTTAAGTCCCCACTGCTGGGGCACGGGCCTCCCTCAATCACATGAGGGGTAATTGCCATACTCACCACGCTTGGCAGACGGGTTGGCGAGGGTTTATAAATGCAGAGTTTTCCTTCTCTTGGTGCTGATGATCATGCCAGCAGCTTTACCTTAGTCGCCTTTTACGACACCTCGGTAAGAGTGAGGGTGGCCTGTTCTACTCTGCCGGGGACCACACGGCGATAACCATTGATTTACCTATTATAACCATAAAAACACAATTAATACAGAAAAATTACATCTGCCAAACTGTTTAACAGTTTGTCGACAGTGGTTTTCGTTCCGATTTAAGATACACTATTGTTTCCTAGTTAGTGTTTAACGTTCGTTTGAGATTAAAATCATCTAGTTCTAATAATAATAGATCTAATTGAATATGCCAGACAATTCATCATGTTCAATTCATCTTATTGAGTAACTCTAACTACAATATACATAATTCTAACAATCACTGGACGGTTACACAAACGAGCTGTATGTACACTCAATTAATTTCAAAAATACGAAAAACTATTTGATGTGAGAGCTCCCTTTTATTTATTCATGTGACAAAGCGACATAATTATGATTCCTTTTAAACGTTGACGACCCGTTTAGGTCAGTAGTTTGGGTTGCGGGTTCGATTCCCGCACTAACACAAATGTTTGTTGATTAAACAGATATTTGTGTTGGGTCTGGGTGTATTGTGGTACCGTCGTTTTTTCTGGTTTACAAAGTACAAGGGAAAACCTTAGTTTGGGACCAGGACAATGTATGTGATGTTATCTCGATTTATTTATTTATTTTAGTTAGGATGACGGATTTCGTATTGGAATTGGTTCTGAACGAAAGTGTTTTTTTATTTCAAGAATCAGCCAAACTGCAGCAGCCATAAATACATACATACGTTGAGTACAGAAAAAGCTTGACACCAAAAACTATCATCAATATTTTTTTATGTGATTGGTGGCAGAAGAGCAGACGGTTCACCTGATGGTAACTGATTACCACCGCCCATGGATACCCGCAACACCAGTGGAGTCACAAAGTGCGCTGCCAACCTTTTAACTCTCCTTTCCCCCCGGATTGGGCCTCCGGTACCCTCACTCAAACAGCGAAACACAGCACAGTGCTGCTTCACACCGGTTTTCTGTGAAGCCGTGGTATCACTCCGGTCGAGCCAGCCTATTCATGCCGAAGCGTGGCTCTCCCATGATCAAAATATAATTTGAAAGGCCTACAGCTGTCCACGTAACAGGAGATGGTGAAAAGCTTAAGTCAGAATTCACTGGTACTTATAAATTCATAATGCAAACTGCAGGCTTTCACAATACTACACGGAAAGCACTCTCGAGTCTTTAATGCATAAGTCTTGCATATCAAAGTTATACATTAGAGGCTTTTAGCCTTCATTATGTTATGACCTATAACATGTGTACGTACTTAGGTATAGTACAGTACAAGAACTTGTACATACTACAAGTAGAATATTAAATTGAACACTACTCAAGAAGTGTAGCTGATATTTATTTCTTGAAAATTAATAGCACCCTCGGATTTTTATGTTATCATGTATCTGTATACAATGTCAGTGTATGTGTTATGTTTAGTGAGTAAGTAAGGTAAAGTCATTATTGTAAAATTGTGGTAGCACAAATAATACTGATCTTACAAATAATATAGGTCGCACAATTACCTGTTGAGGCATACAATGGTGTGACTTCACTGGTTTCCATGGGCGGCAGCAATCGCTTACCATCAGGTGATCCGTCTGCTCGTCGGCCACCTATCACATAAAAAAATATAAAATATATAGTCATAAGTTATCATAGTCATACTATTTGATGAGATATTATATTAAGAGAGAAAATAGCTTATTGCATTGCAAAAAATCAAGTTTTAATCCAAGTTTCTTGTCTTGGTTTCTTCTCTCCTGCACTTTATAAACCGACTTCAAAAAAAGGAGGAGGCTCTCAATTCGACTCGAATATATATTTTTTTTTTATTGATTGTTAATACAGGTAATAATATAACAAAACAATTACATAAATAGATACTAAATAAAATATTAAAAAAAGTATCAAATAGGTGACCGCTCAGCTTTTGTCGACACTGGCCGAGTATAGCCAGCGCCGACGCTGGTTTTCAGCGGCTAACCTAAAACATTGTTGCACCTCTGTTCCCCTCCGCCTCCATTATACGACCCGTAAGGGTGAAGCCAAATAGGGACAGAGAAAGAACAGAGGCGCAACTTGGGGACTCGATGGGACGGTTCTACATACTATTAGTACAAATAAACATATTCTACACAAACAGACATACACAGTAACAATCACTTTTTGACACAACAGGTACAGAACTGAACACAGAAAATGATAACAATATAAATATCTCACTCATCTAGGTACTTATATTAGTGTGCAACCACGAAGCCATAAATAGTGTAGCTAAACCAAACAAGTTGAAAAATGTTCATAGTATTCTCCTCCTTCAAATAGTAAAAAAATGTTCGCTGATTACTTTGTAATTTATGAACCGATTTAGATGATATTTTTTAGTTGGAAAGTAGATAGTCCCGGAATGATACCATGATAAGGATATCAGGAGGATGATGGGATCCTGGAGAAATTGAGGGGGACCCTCAAATAGGTACACTTAATGTTTTTGTATCTTTTTTCAAAGCTGCACCAGCATTTACGCCTGATGGTATTAATTTTGTGGCTCTGCTGATAATGGAAGGTTAACTCCTCAACGGTAAGGAGTTAAAGAATAACTCTTTCAATACTGTACTCACAATTAGTTGTTAGTTATTTGGCGGAGGTGGGGAGTGGGGGGAGGAGGCTGCCAAATAATGAGACACTAAAAAGCATAAAAAAATGTTTCCTACGAAAAAAAAAACCGCCTTTTAGTTCGTGGTTTTTGAAGGCGGTTTTTTTTTTAATTATGTTAAATATTTACGACTGTATCATATGCAAAATATAGAACTTGCTATAAATTACAACTCTTGTTTAAAAAATACAAATGCGAATTTATGAAACCTTTCCCAAACACTATAAAAGTCTTAAAAACGCTATCTCGTTTACGTCGTAAACAAAGCGATTGGTTCGAAAGCAAATTGAAACCCGGTGTCGGTACGCGATTTTGCTCCATTTTTATTTTTCCAATCTAACTTAGAGCAAATGAACAGAAGTTGAAACGTTCAGCTTTGTTAAATGGTCTTGTGTATCGCTGTTAGAAATTAGTTTCGAACCGTGAAATCTGCATACGCGACGCCAACGAATAAGCCAAGGTAGCTAGCTACAGCCAGGTGGCACTGCAGTACTATCGAGGCAGAGGCTGGAAATAACATAAATGTATATACGAGTATAGTTAGGTAGTGTACCTACAGTGAATAAAATAATAAGAAAGCCTACATATTTATGTTTTGCCTTTTAACCCCCCTTTTCCCCGGATTGGGCCTCCGGTACCCTCACTCACACTGCGAAACACAGCACAGTGTTGCTTCACGCCGGTTTTCTGTGAGACAGTGGTATCACTCCGGTCGAGTCTACGCTGGCTCTCCTACGTTCACCTGGAGCCCAATTCTCGGGCTCGTGACAGTTATTTTCATACGACATGTATCACTACAACAAAGTTTTTTTGTATGATTTTCAAGTGATATCCGCCATATTTTTGAAATGTCACAAACCCGAGAATTGGGCTCCTGTATTCCGCTGAATGCGGCGCCAACCGCGCCTCAGCGGCAGCCTACCCTATACCTTCTTTTCTCACTTACACCAGCATGGTACTACTACCATGGACTAATTATGTATGTACTACCTACGCGTTTACCTGCACGAGTCTATGACTGTATGAATAAAACGCGTTAAATCCATAAATTGTGTGGGATATTTGCTATAGCATTGCATAACTTTAATTAATTCATATGTATAAAAGCTTCTCGTGTGTGGTTTCCATTTATAATGCTCGCCAAATTTAAATTTCATTGCTTGTTATTATGGTTAATCCACTATGAATAAGTTTACACAATTTGACCGTAGATTTTAGTGCTATCAAACATCATGTGGGTATAATGTTACAGTAAAATTTTCTAGTAGGTTATCAAATAATGAAAAGCTTATGTGGTCCTGTAAAATATTCATGAAGCCTAAAATGTGAGTTTCATTATGGCGGAAGATTCTTTTTTAAGATGCAAGAGATCCTCTAATCGTTTTCCTCTTAAGAGTCTGGACTCCTCCCGTGGGCACTCATTTGATAGATCCCCATGCTACGTGGAGGGCTCCTCCACGAAGCATGGGGATCTATCAAATCATGCAGGTTGGTGTCCAACGCCGCATGTAGGTATATGGTCTGACCATCTGATAGGGCTACGACCTCTGACCATCAGTTGTTCTAGATTTTGTCCATCTTTCCGGGCTTTGTGACCAAAAAATCTCCAGGATCCTTCTCAGGCAGGTGGTGGGCAGCCTGGTTTTAATGTGGAGTTCTCGGTGAATGGATTCGCAAGTACGGAAAGCAGTTAATGGGATTGGGAGCATTCTTCACACTTCCACGTTTCTGAGCCGTGACAGAAGACTGAGAATACTAGAGTTCAATCTAAAAGATAGTATTGGTTATTTTAATTGGTCCGGTGGCGCATTTTGTAGAGACCCTGCCTCCTATTTCAAAGATTCAAAGAGGGTTGGATTCCGTTGATCCGGTGAATTTCTAAAAGTGGCGCAGAAACAGTGGATGAGGTTGGCAGGTGATCGAGAAAAGTCGCAAGATAAAGAAGAGGCCTATACTCAGCGGTGGGCAAGTGGGGCTAATATTATGATGATGATGATTCTCAAAGGTTTCTTATCACGGGACAATCGTGTGATGAACACTTGTGTTTGTTCTCAATCTCCCTTCATCTCGACGTGTTATTTCCGACTGCGTCCAATGCTTTTCTTTTGGAGCCGGGGTACGCTTAGACCATGATCATTGATCCTACGCAATGCACAGTTATTACAATTTTACCCTTTCAGCCTTGTATTACCGATATTGCTTTCATATAATAATACCCATTATTTGGCGGTGCAAAGAGTATTTGGGTTAATTAGCAGACCTCAGTTGCCACAAATTGATAAGCTGGACTAATTGGCATACTGGACTGTACTAAATTAACACAGTTATTATTGGATTTAATTAAGGCAACATTATAAAATTAAAATTTAAGCATAAAATTATTCATCTATGGTGTATGCTTCGTTAGTTATCTTCCAATAAATAAATAAGCCATTGTCAAACTACATATGTAAAAAATACTCTAAATCTATAATATAAAAATGAATCGCAAAATGTGTTGGTAAGCGCATAACTCAACAATGCCTGGACCAATTTGGCCAATTCTTTTTTTTTAATGTTCGTTGAAGTCCAGGGATGGTTCTTACGGCGAGAAAAAATCGAATAATTTTCGGAAAAACCCTAAAAACAGCCCTTTTCTTTTTCACATACAAACGTTTTCTAACTAAAACGTAGAATCAATTTGAGTTTTATTGCTATTATATAAAGTTCATATTTGTTGCCACATTACATTTTTTTTTGACGGGACGAAGTCTGTCGGGCCAGCTAGTATTTCATAAGTATACTTTTGTCAGCGCTTAAAATAAGTTAGCTTCCTAAACCTCAAATGAAAAGAAAATTAAGTTTAAAGCTACCAAGTGATCCGTCTACTTAAATGCCTATCACATAAAAATACCAAGTCATTAGCCGAGTGTGACACTATAAATCAATCAAAGATTTCAAGACACCAATAATCAGTGTGGTACTTAATTGTTAAATAGCATAATAATACCTACCTACGTACTTGGTGAAAATTCCAAGTTTTTTTGACTACTTTGGGCGATTAGATTTTATTGACGCCGGCTGAACCTGGAAGTTCATACTTCATTCCAGTGTTGAGACAAAACTCATTAATTACCAAGACACCAAAAAAGTCTTAAAAGTTTAAATTATAATAATAATGTCCTCCAAACCGATATTTCGGTCATGGCGGTCAAACTCAGCGATCAGCCATCGACGCAGGACATATTATAGTGCACAAGTATTTGCGCAGAAACAAGTGCACTCTCTATTCCTGTACCCTCTTATTTCGATGGGACACCAGTGTGACACGACCGAAGAGGGATTAGGCGTAGGACCAACGGCTTAACGTGCTATCCGAGGCACGGGGGTACAAGACCGCCAACTTCCAGACTCCGGGCTAACACTGAGAATTTCTTAACAGAAAAACTCAGCTACAAATTCTGGCCCGACCAGGGGATCGAACCCGGGACCCCAAGCGCAACCGTCGCTTTAAAGTGCGACCCACCAACCCTTGCGCCACCGAGGCAGTCAAAAAATTTAAATATCAAGCAATCATATTAACTTTTGTAAAGAAAGTCATTACGTCACTGAATTTCCATAACACAACTCATACATAAACGTGACTTTTGAATAACCGAGAAACTTCTTAAGGGCATTATACTTATGAAAATATTTTTTTTCCCAAGGTAAAAGATCTAACCTCAAAAAAAAATCAAAAGTAGATTACATAAATCATACCAACAATTGATACACTAAAATATTAATTATATTTTATAGCAAATCAAATATGACTTTAACACCGCTGTGTCCCTAGGAACTGGAGAAAGAGGTGATGTCCGTTTTTGCATATACCATGCCATGAAAAGATAATTATTTGGAGCCCAATTCTCGGGCTCGTGACATTTATCATCATATGACATATATCACTAAAACATAGTGTTTTGTATTGATTTCATGTGACATCCGCCAATTTTTTTAAAATATTACGGGCTCCTGATATATTTATTTCATAATTAAAACTCAATCAAGTCGCTGAAGACGGTGACCAGTCATTCCTGGTTATTCAATATTCATCAAATTTCAGCTCTCAATTGACGTCATCTACAGTTTTTGCTCTCATCATCTTAGTTTAAACCAAGACTTTTTTAGAAACTTGCTGAATAAACATAAGATCGCAGATTGTGATCAAATGACATCTTGACTTCAAAATTATCGAGGATAATAAAAAAAACCGGCCAAGTACGAGTCGGACTCGCCCATGAAGTAACGGTTCCGTAGCAGCAGGTAAAAAATATGGAAGGCAAATTGCGGTTTACGGTTTATAACGTAAATGTTGTTAAAAACCTCAACATCATTTTAAAGAACTATCCATAGATACCCCACACGTATAGGTTTGATAAAAAAAATTGTTGAGTTTCAGTTTCAAGTATGGAGACCCCCAATTTTTTTTTTTTTTCCAATTTTTGTGTAAAAATCGTAATGCGGTTAACAAAATACATCTATTTAGCAAGTTTCAATAGTATAGTTCTTATAGTTTTGGAGAAAAGTGGCTGTGACATACGGACAGACCGGACAAAGATGACGAATCTATAAGGGTTCCGTTTTTTGGCATTTTGCTACGGAACCCAAAAAACACCAAAACGTCATGTTTTTATAACAATAATCAAACAACATGCATACACTTGCCTACATATTGTTTACTAAAAACCATTCGATTCTCATACAAGATAATTTAAAAGAAGTAGTTATGCCTATTCAGAACTAAGGTTATCATAGTATAGACATTTAGTCTACCCTTTCCGCAATAGCAAACACCTAGGGATTCTAACTGCTCTAAACCTTAAAAGATCCTCGAAACTAGAAGGACCTTGTTCCGAATTTCGCCCCTAAGACGGCTTAATAAGGGTTCGGGATTGACCCAACTTGTAATCGCCAGACTAGAGTCTAAACAATTCTACGACCACATGTTGATATCTGGCGTCAGCTTAATTCTAATTAGTCCTAGTTTAAAGTGACGGGTAGGGCACACTAGCTACGCCAGTTGATTTTAAAATTTTAGCTACTGAACTGGATCTATTTTAAACAACTATGGGGTACAATCTCTTGGCAAACACTTATACTATTTATTAAATAACCATGCACAAATGTTGTGTCCAAGCCGTGCGCAAAAAATTGATTCACGCTACAAAAACGGGCCCAACATTTGTGCATGGTTATTTAATAAATAGTAAGTGTTTGCCAAGACATTGTAATCCCGAAATTGTTAAAAATAGATCCAGTTTAGTAGCTAAAAATTAAAATCGATTGGCGTCGCTAGTGTGCCTTACACATCACCTTAAGTGGGCCTAAAATAAAACGGTTAGAGAAGGAACGAGTATGAAGTATATAACTTATACTTCATACTCGTTCGGTAGAGTATTCTATAGGTAAAGTACGAGTATGAGATCTTGTCTTCCATTGAAATAGGATCATTTTTTTTCACATGCACCCGATGTGAAAAAAAAATGAAAATATATTTATTGCCAATATAACATTTCACAGAATAACACGAAACTGACCCCCACACTAGGCAATGCCTGTCCTGTGGGGGTTGATCTGCTGTGGATGTTCATCTGCTTTTTTTATGCTAGAGGTGACAAGCGAGCAATCAAGTCGCCTAATCATCGCCACCCATGAACATCCGCAAAATCAGAGAGTTCGTATGTATTGCCGGCCTTTTTAAAAAGGAGTACGCTCTTCTTTTGAAGGTCCCTAAATCGTAGCTGTCGGGAAATACTTCCCGCAGGCAAACCGTTCCACAGAACTGAGGTGTGGTAGAAAGTTCCGCGTAAAAACGCACAGTATTAAACCGCTATCCATCAAGATGATAGGAATGGAATGACAATCGCTTACGTGTGGTTAGATGTAAGAATTCAGCTGCAGGGAGTAGATCAATCCGTATGTCATGACGGAACGTGGACACTTACGGTACGGCTGGTCCACAAGTTAATGGTCGCTCAGCGGGCTATGGAACGAGCAATACTCGGCGTCTCTCTCCGAGCTCGAATCCGAAATGAGATGATCTGGTAGAGAACCAAAGTCATCGACATTGCTCACCGGATTAAGTGGCAGTGGGCTGGCCATATTAGCCGCAGAACCGTCAACCGATGGGGTAAACGAGTTCTAGAGTGGAGACCGCGTCTTGGCAAACGTAATGTAGGGCGCCCTCTCGCTAGGTGAAGGAACCATCTGCGCAGGATGGCTGGCAAGAGTTAGATGCGAGAAGCCATGGCTAGATCACGGTGGCGAACAATTGGAGAGGCCTACGTCCAACGGTGGACTGCGAAAGGCTGATGATGATGATGAGTAGATCAAACAGTTCCTCAGTGATGTCGTGAAATATTTATATATAAAAAAAGAAGAAAACACAAGAGATCGAACTGAAAATTTCTTAAGAGATAAATCGACGCATTGAGGTTCAAACGCTGGTTCTGGACCAAGCGCTTTGCAGAGCCAGTGACAGTCAAAGTTGGGTTATGATATCAACTTAGTTGACTATAAAGTTGTGACCTGTTTGCAGTCAGACAATAATCACTTGTAGTTCCCACGGATGTTCCCCTCGGAGCGGTAGAATCCTCTCATTAGTACGTGCAAAACTTAATTAATTTGAAGTTCAGAAGTCACTTCGATATACGAGTACATTTGAAACGGGGTTGTTTCCAACTTTAACTAGCATTTCTAGGAAACCTGGCCTCGTGGACGCTAAACAAGGATCACGTAGGTAAGAAGGACGAAACAACAACTTGATTGTTTATTGTCAAATTTGGTTCACACCACTGGTTAGTATATGCCAGTACATTTAAAAACCGCTGCAAAATTATGTATACACTTTAGTACCTTGTCACAATAATACGGACTATATTCGGTTAGGAAAGTAGAAGTTAGATGGTACCTAGCTATTATGAAAAGGTACTAAAGTATGAGTGTACTTTGCAGCCGACCGTTCAAGAATGCGTAATCTTTGGTACTTGCAATAACATATATAGTATCAAAATCAGACAGACTAGTTTGGTTAGGATCAAACATATAGTCAGACTAGGTCAGACAGAATTAAAATTTTATTCAGTTTTTTTTATGTGATAGGTGGCAGACGAGCAGACGGATCACCTGATGGTAATCGATTGCCACCGCCCATTGACACCCGCGGCACCAGTGGAATCATAAGTGCGCAACCTTTAAACCCCCTTTTCCCTTGGATTGGGCCTCCGGTACTCCCTTACCCAGCGAATCACAGCACAGTGCTGCTTTACGCAGGTTCTCGGTAATACCATTCATTTGACTGACCGGATGGCGCAATTGGTAGTGACCCTGCCTCTTACGCCAAAGGTCGTGGGTTCGATCCCCACCCTGGACAAACATTCGTGCGATGAACACTTGTGTTTGTTCAGTGTCTGGGTGTAATATATATATTTAAGTATATATTTGTGTTCCTCTGTTGTCTGATATCTGTTACACAAGTGCTTAAGCTACTTAGTACGGAATCAGGTCAACGTATGAGATGTTGTGAGAATTATTATTCATGCCGAAGCGTGGATCTCCCACGGTATTTAGTTGAAGAACATTTTTTCCTTTCACTAATTTTCAATAGATGTAAATCTGTCTCTATGGCCTTATAACCATCGCCAAGTGGAGCTCAATGAATAAGAACGCACTTACTGTACGGTGGGTCATAGTTCGAATACGATCATGCACCTTTAGATTTTTAAAATCTATGTGCGTATTTCTACCATTCGCTAGGCGATGAAGGAAAAATTGTGAAAGACCTGCCAGCCAGCAGCACTACCTGTAGAGCCTGTGGCGAACAGGACGAGTCCATATCACACCTGCTGTGTGAATGCGACGCGTTGGCAGGCATGAGAATGAGGCTGATGGGCTTAGCTTATCCTAGCCCAGAAGATTACAGGCTACTCCCCTTGAAGTGTATAGTGCATCTAATGCAATATATTCACAGGGAGATAGTAGGAATATAGGGTAATGGGGATGACACAAAAGATCCCATTGGGTCGAAGTGTCGCTGGCTATTCCTAGTCAGCCCCCAATAGCAAGATAAGATAAGATAAGATAAGAAAGACCTGCACGTTTAGGATAGTTTTAAAACGTGTAACCATGATTGAATTGGTCAGGCGAACCATACCAAAGCTCAAAGTAGCAACGGTGAGACGGCAGTCGCCTCATTGTAATTACCAGACTCCCCAAAGCCTCAACCATGGTCTCGCAGACTGGGCTACCGGGAACCTCACGCTTACCAGAGAGATTTGAAAAGCAAATTTATTTTATTTTATTTTTATTTTTAATTTATTCAAAATCCACAGCTCTTAAAAGTAAATTTCAGAATATAATTGCGTGAAGCTTACAGCAAATAACGGATTTTGTGAATACATTTTTAAAATATATTGCGCGATAAAAATCAGAGGAAGTTTATTATAAATAACAATTAAAAATAAAAAGAACACGTTAAACATTCACACACGTCACAACTTCTCTTAAAAAATATATATTTTATGAGGATTTTGTAGTATATAATAGTATATAAAGAATATCAATAATTATAATTAATTTATATATAATAGAAAATAATAAATATAACAGATAATAAAAGAAGCAACAAATACGTAAATCTACATACATACATTATATTATGTATGTATGTATTATTATTAAAAAACTATTGCCACAACACAGATCTGTGATCGGCGCCCACTTCTGAACATTCTTGGCATTTCAAACCTAGACCATACCTGAACTTTTCTAACTTGCTGCTACTTTTCATTGGATAAGACATATTATTTATGAGCCGCGAAGTTTCACAGATATCTGGTCTTGCAAAGATGGACGATGTGTCGAACAAATCTTCAATAACTTAGTTTAGTTATTACTTAAGTGACTTTTACTGAAACGTGACGATAACTTATAAATATTTTTGCAATTTGTAAGGCTACCAAGCTTAGGCGAGTAGGGAGACAAATATGTTTTTTTTTATTTACTGCAAATCCAACCAAGTGAAAGATTTCTGAGAATACGCATAAAACATAAAGTGTTTTAGTTAGTAATTCCTTTTATATTGTTTTTTTTACGTGATAGGTGGCACACAAAGTGGACTGACGATCTGGTGAGGGTTGCGGGAATCCATTGGATGCGGGCGGCACTGGACCGATCTGTGTGGAGAACATTGGGGGAGGCCTATGTCCTGCAGTGGACGTCTATTGGCTAAAATGATGATGACAATGATAGGCAGCAGACAGGCAGACTGAACCTGATGGTTAGCGATTGCCGCCGCCCATAGACACCCGCGACACCAGTCCAGCAAAATTCGTAAAAAAATTGCCAAATTCCCGAAAGTTACTACAAACGTTTCGCCATGAAAATGTACAAGGATTGAACTAATGAATAGTTGTAAAGTTAATAGTCAAAATATTATATTTGATCTTTGTCGTATTCTCGTAGTACATACCCGTACATAGTATTTTGACGACCCGTTTGGAACAGTGGTAGTGAACGCTACCTCTGGTGCAAGGGTTGCGGGTTCGATCTCCGCACAGTACAAACATTTGTGTGCATGAACATGTCTGTTTGTATTGGTCTGGGTGTTTTCTAAGTAATAAGTATATATTAACAAAAAAAGTATTCTATGTACCTATATAATTGTAATCCCACTCTGTTGATTCTGATATCCGTAACACAGGTGCTTGAGCTACCTATCTCGGAGTCAGATCAATGTATGTGATGTTGTGAAATATAATATATACATATTCGTAGCCGCAGCATTTGACAAAATTGTTGTAGCATCCGATAGAAATATCGTAGCACTTTCGTAGCACTCAAATGTTTCGTAGTTAGTACGTAGCGCGCAGTACGCTAAATAAACTTAATTTAATTTGGTTCCACTCGTTGTTGATATTTTATTCAGAGCAAATTAATAGAAAATCAAAATTCGTAGCTTTCTAATAAAAGAGTAGAGGCAGCAATATTTATTTACTTACGTATAGTAAATCTTTAGATTGCCGCGTTGCATCAGAACGATGTAACAAGGACGTGGATGAACGTGGGTTATGGATTTAATTTTAGGATATACTTAGGTATATCCTAAAATTAAATCCACTTGTTTAGACAAGTTCATAAATATGTACTAGCTATCCAATCAAAGGTTGGTGTAGGTTGAATTTCGCATGAATAACATTATGAATTCCTGGAATGGGCTCCTAGCTACCTCTGTGTTACATGATCGCTACATGATTGTGCTGTGGTATTGTCTGTGTTTATGATCGACGGTTACTATTTACCACAAGAGTATTATTATACCTTACTCTATGATTTACTATCAGATGGTTACTGAAGTATGTAATTAAAAAATGTAAAACTGCTCTTACAGTATGATGTTATGCTTACGCTTATTCAAGACTTTGCTACGGTGTTATTTTTTGGAGGAATTCCTGTGACCTGGACAGGGTATTTATTCTTCAAAAAAAATGCATAAGGATATTAACCAACATTGATCAAATTGGAATCATGTAGACCACTCTTCATCAAACACAAGATATTAACATTAACATCCATCTACATTCTTGAATCCTGCAAATTTGTTAAAAAACATCCTAGTTTATATTCACCAGAAAAGAAAATAAGACGAAACAACAGATATCAAAATAAGCTAAAAATACCCTTTTCTTATTTGAAATTTGTGACATCTAGTCCCCATTATATGACAATTAAAATATACAAGCATGTTCCGAATTCAATTAAAGACTCAGATAATTTAAACCTTTTTAACAAAAGGCTTAAAAAAATCTGATAAGTGTTATTATAGCTTGCAAGAATTTTTTGATGATAAAATGTTTGAAATCAATATAATAATAATAATATAGTTATAAATAGGTATAAATAATTTAAGTAATTAATAATATAATGTTAAAGTGAGGAAATTTGATGAAAATGTAATAATTTTAATAGTTACCTATGTATAATTTTATTAGTAGTAAGCCCTCTTTCATGACTTGCTGTGCCCTCCCAGGGCGTCACATGTATTCCCTTAAGTTTATGTACCACCTTGTCTTGTAATGTGATATGCAATAAATAATTTGAATTGAATTGAATTGAATGTAATCAACAATTCGACCGTGGGAGAGCCGCGATGAATGGGCGGCCCTACCGGAGTGATACCATGGCCTCACAGAAAACCGGCCAGAAGCAGCAATGTGCTGTGTTTCGCTGCGTGAGTGAGGGTAACCAAAATCAAATAATTCTTTATTTGCATAGGCTTGTATACAGCACTTACAAATCGTCACACATTTTAATGACTTAAAACTATTTATAAGTACTTATGTATAATTTACATGTTAATACATATATATGTTGATACATAAAATATACTAAAGAAATAAATAAACATAATGCGATTCTACCACCAGCTCGGAAAGTTGTTTCTGGTCGAGAAGATCCGGCAAGAAACTCGCCAGTTAGGGGAGAGTCTGGTATATTGTACTGCTTGTTAAATTGTACCACCTCAAAATTTCCTACTAAACATCAATATTTTTTTATCCTGGCAACACAAAAATATGCGCTGATAGAGCCCCCAACTACATTTCTATTTGTGATGGCGTCCGGCAAGTGTACTTAGTTTGGGCGAGAAAAATAAATTTTGTTAGTGGTTGATGAAATATTTCGGTTGAGTACGTAAGGATATTTCTCAATTAAAAGGCAATTCTTATGTTTGCTATATTTTTTTATTCAATGGAGAGTTCATTACCTTATAAATTCTATTATAATGATGGTGTTAGACTTTAAGGTTATCTCTTGATAAACACTTGTTTTCAAAATCGGGTAGTTCGATAAAATGTACCACCAGTAGTTTGTTTAAATGTACTGGTACATTTTACTGAACCACTTGATTTATATCTATACGTTACGTGTGTGTGTGGAATATGTGTTGATGGAATGTTGACTGGATTCAGTGCGTTCGTTGTGGTAGGTGGGTTCACGAAACCTGTACTTCTAATCCTGATATTTGCGACAATTGTTTAAACTAAAAACACACTATGTAAAAAAAGTTCCTAAAGGATTTGATCTCAGTTAAAATTAATAATAATTTATTGATTAACAAAAATAGTGCTTATAATAATATGCAAATTATATATATATATATATATATATATATATATATATATATATATATATATATATATATATATATTCAAATTTCCTCACTTTAACATTATATTATTAATTACTTAAATTATTTATACCTATTTATAACTATATTATTATTATTATATTGATTTCAAACATTTTATCATCAAAAAATTCTTGCAAGCTATAATAACACTTATCAGATTTTTTTAAGCCTTTTGTTAAAAAGGTTTAAATTATCTGAGTCTTTAATTGAATTCGGAACATGCTTGTATATTTTAATTGTCATATAATGGGGACTAGATGTCACAAATTTCAAATAAGAAAAGGGTATTTTTAGCTTATTTTGATATCTGTTGTTTCGTCTTATTTTCTTTTCTGGTGAATATAAACTAGGATGTTTTTTAACAAATTTGCAGGATTCAAGAATGTAGATGGATGTTAATGTTAATATTTTGTGTTTGATGAAGAGTGGTCTACATGATTCCAATTTGATCAATGTTGGTTAATATCCTTATGCATTTTTTTTGAAGAATAAATACCCTGTCCAGGGCACAGGAATTCCCCCAATAAATAACACCGTAGCAAAGTCTTGAATAAGCGTAAGCATAATATGCTGTAAGAGCAGTTTTACATTTTTTAATTACATACTTCAGTAACCATCTGATAGTCAATCATAGAGTAAGGTATAATAATACTCTTGTGGTAAATAGTAACCGCCGATCATAAACACAGACAATACCACAGCACAATCATGTAGCGATCATGTAACACAGAGGTAGCTAGGAGCCCATTCCAGGAATTCATAATGTTATTCATGCGAAATTCAACCTACACCAACCTTTGATTGGATAGCTAGTACATATTTATGAACTTGTCTAAACAAGTGGATTTAATTTTAGGATAAGTATATCCTAAAATTAAATCCATAACCCACGTTCATCCACGTCCTTGTGGATGAACCTTCGTTCTGATGCAACGCGGCAATCTAAAGATTTACTATACGTAAGTAAATAAATATTGCTGCCTCTACTCTTTTATTAGCAAGCTACGAATTTTGATTTTCTATAAAATTTTTGTTCTGAATAAATTATCAATTACGGGTGGAACCGAATTAAATTAAGTTTATTTAGCGTACTGCGCGCTACGTACTAACTACGAAACATTTGAGTGCTACGAAAGTGCTACGATATTTCTATCGGATGCTACAACAATTTTGTCAAATGCTGCGGCTACGAATATGTATGTACTACGAGAATACGACAAAGATCAAATATAATATTTTGACTATTAACTTTACTACTATTCATTAATTCAAGCCTTGTACATTTTCATTGTACGAAACGTTTGTAGTAACTTTCGGGAATTTCGCATTTTTTTTACGAATTTTGTTCCACTGGTGTCGCGGGTGTCTATGGGCGGCGGCAATCGCTAACCATCAGGTTCAGTCTGCTCGTCTGCCACCTATCATCATCATCATCATTTCAGCCAATAGACGTCCACTGCTGGACATAGGCCTCCCCCAATGTTCTCCACACAGATCGGTCCTGTACCGCCCGCATCGAGTGGATTCCCGCGACCTTCACCAGATCGTCGATCCACCTTTTGTGCCACCTAGAAGCAGCAATGTGCTGTGTTTCGCTGCGTGAGTGAGGGTAACCAAAATCAAATAATTCTTTATTTGCATAGGCTTGTATACAGCACTTACAAATCGTCACACATTTTAATGACTTAAAACTATTTATAAGTACTTATGTATAATTTACATGTTAATACATATATATGTTGATACATAAAATATACTAAAGAAATAAATAAACATAATGCGATTCTACCACCAGCTCGGAAAGTTGTTTCTGGTCGAGAAGATCCGGCAAGAAACTCGCCAGTTAGGGGAGAGTCTGGTATATTGTACTGCTTGTTAAATTGTACCACCTCAAAATTTCCTACTAAACATCAATATTTTTTTATCCTGGCAACACAAAAATATGCGCTGATAGAGCCCCCAACTACATTTCTATTTGTGATGGCGTCCGGCAAGTGTACTTAGTTTGGGCGAGAAAAATAAATTTTGTTAGTGGTTGATGAAATATTTCGGTTGAGTACGTAAGGATATTTCTCAATTAAAAGGCAATTCTTATGTTTGCTATATTTTTTTATTCAATGGAGAGTTCATTACCTTATAAATTCTATTATAATGATGGTGTTAGACTTTAAGGTTATCTCTTGATAAACACTTGTTTTCAAAATCGGGTAGTTCGATAAAATGTACCACCAGTAGTTTGTTTAAATGTACTGGTACATTTTACTGAACCACTTGATTTATATCTATACGTTACGTGTGTGTGTGGAATATGTGTTGATGGAATGTTGACTGGATTCAGTGCGTTCGTTGTGGTAGGTGGGTTCACGAAACCTGTACTTCTAATCCTGATATTTGCGACAATTGTTTAAACTAAAAACACACTATGTAAAAAAAGTTCCTAAAGGATTTGATCTAAGTTAAAATTAATAATAATTGATTGATTAACAAAAATAGTGCTTATAATAATATGCAAATTATATATATATATATATATATATATATATATATATATATATATATAT
This sequence comes from Marasmia exigua, assembly GCA_019059595.1. Classification (NCBI taxonomy): domain Eukaryota; kingdom Metazoa; phylum Arthropoda; class Insecta; order Lepidoptera; family Crambidae; genus Marasmia; species Marasmia exigua. The sequence continues at coordinate 11,276,010 of CM032464.1, forward strand.
ATATATAAAACCTAATCGTACATCTTTATAATTAAGAGATTTAAGTGTGCTAAATATTTAATTTCGTTCGGTTTTTGATAGGTAATTTTATTTTATTATTTTCATATAGGTACATAAGAATGTTACTATTAAAAGAGATATAAGCTAATTAAAACTAATTTATAATAATGTGTATGTTTTTTTTTGTCACCATTAACGAATTCATCGTTTCCATTACTTATTGTCACCATTAACGAATTCATCGTTAATGGTGACAATAAGTCCCTTATCTTTTGTTGGTACAATTTGCCAGACCGGTGGTACGATTAACCGAACGAAGGAAAGCTTCTAGAAAACCTCGTATTTTAAGAAAACTGTTAAGACTATGGTGTTGATTTTGCTGTATAAGTTAAAAAAGGTTCCAAGCTATGTGGTATCAGATAAATAGTTTGTTTTCATTAATATAGAAACGAGATATTTTGATAAAACTGAAAACTGGTACAATATAACCGACTCTCCCCTACTCTTTTTAATCGCCAAACTTTCATACAATGTTGTGTCATCATCATACCAAGCCATACAGTTTAATTGTTACACAAAATAAAATAAAGGAAATAATAATAAAATAAATATTATGAGGTAAACCGAAGCAGACCAGTCCCCAAAGGTGGCACCTGTTCACAAGTATGACGTACGTGTCAGCCATCATTTCACTCAACCATATTAGAGGGAATGTCATTACATTCCCTCTAATATGGTTATGGTGGCGCTATGTGGCGGGTCATTACCCGCCACATAGCGCCACCACCTCAGAGACATTTGAGTGAGCATGACTACTTAGGTTCCCCTCATAGGTCACAAAGAGTAGTAGTTACTTAATCCAGACTAATGAACTGCAGGACGAGGTGTACAATAGTAGGTGGTTAGCATCTTGTCAATTATTATCTTGTCAATCAATTTTTATACATTCAAAATCAAAAATGTCTTTATTCAATAAAGAACATTTATGAATGTCACATATTATGGTAATTACAATTTTCATTCTTATACAAATTATGATTACAGTGACAGTATGATATACAATGCTCATAATCAATATCGTTTAGATAAATGGTCAATGAAAAATTATGAAATGAATTATACATTAGAGGACAGGCGAAGAGATCAACATGTCCAGGAATCCTTATCATTCAAATAATCCTCTACTTTATAGTAGCCTTTCTGCATTAGGCAGTTTTTTACATGCAACTTAAACTTATGTACCGGTAAATCAATAATATTTTGAGGTAACTTATTAAACATTCTAATGCTCAATCCTACAAATGAACTTCCAATTTTATGAAGTCTTCCAATTCAACCAAAAGTCAAACTTCCAATTTGGGACAGCAAGCCTATGTTTATTTCGCGTGTTAAAGCTATGAAAATCTGATTTTTGCGAGTAAAGGTGCAAGTTCTTGCGTACAAACATAATACAATCAAAAATGTATTGAGATGATACGGTTAAAATATTGATTTCCTTGAATACTTCTCTGAGTGAGTCACGTGATCTAAGACCGTAGATGGCACGGATGGCCCTCTTCTGCAAAATGAAGATGGCTTGTAAGTCAGCACCGGATCCCCACAGTAGTAGACCATATGACATCAGACTATGAAAATAGCTAAAATAAACCAGTCTCGCTGTCCCGATATCAGTCAGATTCCTTATCTTTCTAACTGCATATGCAGCTGAACTAAGTCTTCCTGCCAAGACAGCAATATGAGGGCTCCATTGCAATTTTGTATCCAGAGTGATACCTAGAAAAACTGTGGAGTTTATGACTTCGATAGGTTCGTTATTCATGACAATATTTATTTTGACCTGCCTTACATTAGGCATTGTGAACTTAACACATTTTGTTTTCTTTGAATTAAGAACCAAGTTATTATAAGTAAACCACTGTAGTACTTGAGAGAGTGTGTTATTTACTTCGTCAACATTTTTCTTTTGCCTATCAACCTCAAAAATCAAGGATGTATCGTCAGCAAATAACACTATCTCACATAGATCATTGGTATAGTAAGGAAGGTCATTTATATAGATTAAAAAGAGCAAGGGCCCCAATATAGAGCCCTGGGGCACACCCATGGTTAGAGGGGCGCCAGAAGAGTTAGTTCCATTGACATTCACCTTCTGAATCCTATCTGATAAGTAAGATTTGATTAGACTTAGTGAGGTGTCTATGACACCGTAATGCTGTAACTTCATTAGCAATGTTTCATGATTGACGCAATCGAATGCTTTAGACAAATCACAGAATATTCCAATAGCATCTCGCTTTTTCTCCCACGCATCAAATACATGTTTGATAAGCGCCACTCCAGCATCAGTAGTGGATTTCAAATTGCTTACTGTGCAATAAAAATATTGCAAAAAATATTAAAAAAAATATAAAAAAATATTGAATAAAAAATTCAGGTTTAAATGAGACAATAACTGAGTGAATATTACTTTTTCAAAAATTTTGCTGAGAGCAGGCAGTATAGAAATAGGTCTGAAGTTAGACGGGTCACTTTTCTCACCCGACTTGAATAACGGTATTATTTTACTGTATTTCATCATATCGGGAAATTGACCGTCGTCAACACATTTATTAAATATCATTGCTAAGTGGGGTGCGATAGAATGTATTATATTTTTGATTATATCTACCGAGATGCCCCATAAATCCTCAGTCGGTTTCATATTTAATTCTTTGAATGTTTTTAAAATTATATTAGAATTGACATGATTGAATCTAAAAGGCGTGTTGCACTTATCAACATGAGACCTGAGGAGAGAAGCAGCGAGATGTGGACTGGAATTCAATTGATGGGTTGTTGTGACTGGTATATTAGAAAAGAAAGACTGAAATGTTTCTGCTATTTCAGAGTCAGAAACAAGTGATTTGCCATCAATTTTAAGAGAGAGCTTGTTGTCTTTTGTTTTATTTTTACAAGTCTCTTTATTTATTATCTTCCATGAGATTTTACTTTTATTAGGAGCTTTTATTATTTTGTCTTTAAAATAATTAGATTTTGCCATTGCACATACTTTTTTGAATAATTTTGAGTATGTTCTGACATATTCAATTAAATTAGCGTTTTCAGAATTGGCTTTGATATCATATAATTCAAACAGCCTCTTTCTGCTTTTATAGATGCCTGTAGTGGCCCAGTCACTGAATTTAGTTTTAGAAGTATCTAATATAATTGTTTGGGGGGGAAAGGGGGGAAACCGGGGGGGAAAGGGGAGTTCAAAGGTTGGCAGCACACTTGTGACTCCACTGGTATTGCGGGTGTCCATGGGCGGCAGCAATAGCTCACCATTAGGTGATCCGTCTGCTCGTCTGCCACTTATCACACAGAAAAAAAAAAAGATAGTTTTTAGTGTCAGGCTATTTGTGTATACAACGTTTGTATGTATTTATGGCTGCTACAGTTTGGCTGATTCTTGAAATAAAAAAAAACATTTTCGTTCAGAACCAATTCCAATACAATATACGTCAGCCTAACTAAAATACATAAATATATCGATACAAAATGACATACATTGTCCTGGTCCCAAAAGAAGGTTCTCCCTTGTACAATGGAAACCAGAAAAAACGACGGTACAACATACACCCAGACCCAACACAAATATCTGTTTCATCAACAAACATTTGTGTTGGTGCGAGAATCAACCTTGCGTCTCAACCAAACTACTGCCCTAAACGAGTCGCCAACGTCGCAAAAGGAATCATAATTATGTCGCTGTCGGTTTAAAGAGTAAGATAATGATAGTCTGGGTTGTGTCTAATCTTAATTAATTTAAGTAAGGTTAAGTGTACTTATGTACTTTATGACGTCGGCACACACAGTGACGTCACTTAGTTCCTTGGACCCCACGGAAGACGCGTCGGGGTGTCCTTTAGACACTGTGACACATGCTTAGTGGAGCCCATTTCAGTGGCCGTCTAATGTCTATTTCGTTCTATTTTTATTTTGTGTATGTTTGGCACTGATAAAATTATCTTATTCTTATTCTTAAAGGTTACCTGTTCATACACGCACTTGGGACTCCACTGGTGTCGCGGGTGTCTATGATTTTACGTTTCTGTGGGTCTATATAGTTTCCTCTGGTTCCAAAGAACTAACTTTTTATTTTTTTAAATCTGCCTATAAACTGTCCCACTGCAGGGCAAAGGCCTCCATTATAGAAATCAAGTTATCGCTACTATGATGGGATTAGGCTTAATCACCAAGCTTACCTAATGCAGATTGGTGATCACAAACCCGAGCTATGTCAAAAGGGTAACATGATGTACCGGAATTGTTTTATAAGATCTTGTATAACATTCATGAAGGCAATAAATACTTTGACTTGACTTGTCAGAAAAAATCGAAACATACTTTTCGCTCGACCCGGGAATCGAACCCAGAACCCTGAGATCATGGCCCGATACTTAAACCACTAGACCAACAGGGCGTCAACTTTAACAATAGGAATATAAATATCTTACTCTACTGAACATTTAGCTCCCATTCCACGGAAAATTTAATTCTGAAATATTATGTAAACGATTCGGATAGTACTTTAAATAAATATCAACCCGAATTGCCGGATTCGGTCAGTCCTTATCACGAAGCCTGATAAAACGACATACGAGCTTACATCAAGCCAACGTTGACATTAATCCCGATAAGTTACCACATGTGTGCTCTACGAGTTATGCAAACCAATCTTTTTGATTTATCGACACTCGTGCAATTGGAAACTGATACCGCCTAAAGTTAGGGCCAACAACTTCACGAAACATGGGAAAGGAATATGTTAGTGTATAACATTGGTGCTCAATCTTTTTTATATATAGGGCCACAAACACGTTTTAGTCATGGTTTCGCGGGCCGCAAGCAAAAATTACCGTGGATCATGCTCCAGCATGAATGGGCCCGCCCGACCGGAGTGATACCACGGCCTCACAGAAAACCGACGTGAAGCAGCACTGCGCTGTGTTTCACCAATAGTTGTTGTTTCTAGATGCCATAGATTTTTTACCAGTAACAAACATTTTCTTATTTTTCTTAGATCCTGAAACCTTTTTTGAAACTCGTTTATGAGTGCAGTTACCTATACATATAATCCAAAATTATAACACAGTTTTTCTCAGAAATATTAGTAATTCTGTTGTCTTTAACACAGTGGAGAAATTTTGTAGATGATTGTTCTGTATTTCTATAAAAAAAAATCAAAATAGTTAACAATTATCTCTAATTGCACACGGGCCACTGATAAAGGCCCGGCGGGCCACTTGCGGCCCGCGGGCCGCAGATTGAGTATAGCTGGTGTATAAGGTTGAGGGCAAATCCTTGTAGTTATTCCAGACCTTCGCAATCCCTTATACAGGGGCTAAAGGTCAAACGGCAGTCGTTTCATTGTAATAAACAGACTCATCAAGAGACACTGCACTTGTGTCATGCGAAAACACTTGTTCAGTATTATACACCCGACCCGTTTGGATCAGTGGTAGTGAACGCTGCCTCTGGTGCAAGGGTTGCGGGTTCGATCCCCGCACACAAACATTTGTGTGCATGAACATGTCTGTTTGTATTGTTCTGGGTATATTCTATGTATTATAAGCATGTATTTACAAAAGAAAAGTATTAAATGTATATATTTGTAATTCCACTGTTGTTTCTGATATCCGTAACACAGGTGCTTGAGCTACCTATCGCGGAGAAGATCCATGTACGTGATGTTGTGAAATATTTATTTATTTACTATTTATTTATCAAATATTCACACCATCCCTTAAACCATCACCTCTATCAACCGTTCGGAACATAAAATGTTCTACGACTTTTAGAAATTAGTGGAAAGTTTTTTTTCGACTAGCCATAAAAATTAACAAGTCACGTGACCGACTTTGTATACTTAGTTGTTTTTTTTTCCATGCTAGAGGCGACAAACGAGGAAGCTAGTCACTTGATGGAAAGTAATCAACGCCGCCCATGAACATCCGCGAAATCAGAGAGATCGCTAAAGGGTTGCCGGTCTTTTTAAAAAAGAGTACGCTCTTCTCTTGTAGGTTCCTATGTCATGCAGCCAAACCGTTCCACAGAACTGAGGTACGTGGTAGAAATTTCCGCGGGTTTTTTACGAATTTTCAAAAGTCAAAGAACATGTTATTCAGAATGGTAGAAGACGTAATTAAGGCGATGGTTAGCCCTAACTAGCGATACCAATCTATTTAAATTGTTAGCTACTAAACCGGCTCTATTTTAAACAATTTCGGAGCGGGATCTCTAAGCAAACGTTCAAACTATTTATTTAATTATTTAGCACTACTTTCTGATCTGTTACTTGCACTCGAAATTAGGATTAACGCCATAAGTGACCGTTTTTGGCGGTAATTCAAATTATCGAGTACAAAAACAAACCAAAAAGTTAAGTACAAGTATTAAATAAATAGTATAAGTGTTTTCCGAGATGCTGCAGCTTCGAAACTGTTAAAAAGATATCCTGTTTAGTTGCTAACAATTTGAATCAATAAGGTATTTGACTGAGCTCGAGATTTTAGAAAATAGAAATACTTTATCCAAATATAGGTAAATATGTGCCAAGTAGCAAAAAATCTGAATTAAAAATATAACGTCTAGCCGGTTTTATGGTTATTCAAAGATCCATGATCCAAGATGGGCAAGTCCATTTTAAAAGTATGAAATTATTAAAAAATAATTATACCATTGAATAACTCATACAATTTGCACCAACTATTATAATAGAACCATTGGCATAAACGAAACATTTGATATAGGTACCATACAAAATTCAAATGAAATGCATACAAAATACTTAGGTGTGACGTCACATCTCAGTAGCCATTTGTATGGGGCATTTTGGGTTCGCCCAAAATAATTGTGATTTTAAAGTTGTGATATCTCAGGAAGTTTAAATGAGAATCTAGTAATTCTTTCAACGATGTTTCTATCATTGAGAGGTCTAGTGATTACAAAAAAACAATAAAGGTACAATAGTCAAATACCGTATTGGCGTCGCTAGTGTGCCCTACTCGTCACCTTAAAGAATGAAAATGTTTACCGATACACCTTGTATACAGGGTGTATTTGTGACCATTTACATAACCGCCACGTGTTCTACTAACCATTCTGCACAAAATTTGTTCTATCACTCTTGGAAACTCGCATGAAAAAATTTCAACTTTTCATACAAAGTCGTTCACGTGACTTGGTCATTTTGTATGGGGAGTTGAAAAAATGTTCGATGAATTTCGAAAAGTCGTTGAACAAATCTTGTTCAGAATGATTGGTAGACCACGTGGTTAAAGGGATGTAAATGTTCACAGATACATCCTGTATATTGCTTTCACCGCTTATGGGTGAGATTGGCCGCGATAGTCAAAATACTAGCGGGAAGAAATTATACGGGAGATAGATAGATATTCTTTAATGCACAGAAACAAAATTCAAGTATGGTACAACAATAACGGACCGTACAATAAGGCGGTCTTATCGCTTGTAGTGATTTCTTCCAGAGAACCTACCACCACCACGATACCACGGCCTCACAGAAAACCGGCGTGAAGCAGCACTATGCTGTGTTTCGCTGCATGAGTGAGATTACCGGAGTCCCAATCCGGGGAGAAGGATGTTCTATGGGCGGCGGCAATCGCTTACCCTCATGTGATCCGTCTGCTCATCTGCCATCTATCACATAAAACAAACTTTTTAGTATACAACATATTTGTGCCTTGTTATAGGTTTTGTTGTTCAATTAATTTAATCGCGAATAAAGCAGCTGTTTCGAGTTTTTGACTATTCCAATGTATAAACATTATCATATACGTTTTTGTTTGTTATAAAAAATACCAATAATTCTTTATTATTGTTACTAAGTATTTTATTTATTTATAATAAGGCATACACTACAGTTGACAATCATAATATGTTCGTATATAAAAAGTATAAGGTTAGGTACGATAACTAGATTGACAACCAATTTGCATACGCACTACATGCTAACATTGTTCTATTGTCCCAAAAAAGAGTTAATTCAAAGTTTAGAATACAAAATATTAAAAAATATATACATATAAAGTACAATTAAAGATTAGAAATCGCAGTATTCACTTCCACAGCACGCTCAACATTACTTTGCGCATCACGAAACGACGATCCGAGCACATTCATTACTTGACGCCGAAAATTGCCATGATTATGATCGGTGACATACAATTCAACATTACTGCGGACCTTTGATCTTTGAGTATTGGACGGTCCTAAGCAAAGCCAGGTATCCTGGTAGTCTTGGTTGCTGCAAATATTAATGGCAGTGGAATGTTTGAGCTCAATTTTGCAGACGTAACGTAATCCTCTTAGCACTGCAGAGTGGTGCGGCATTTCTTTATTTCCGATAGAAAACTAGGTTACATAACGGACTGGCTTATGGCTGCTTGTCGGACCTGTAGCGCCGCCATTTGATTTTTGGTGATAGTTATGTATTTAAGTTTAAAGAAAATTTCTGTGCATCCTGTGAAAAGTGGTACAAGTCGACTTTGATTTTTTTCTTGCTACTTCATCACAAAAAAATCCTCTTATTTTCTGTCTGAACAGAGATGCAAAAGAATCGTCAATTTTTCCGTCTGATCAGAGAGAAGAATAGAGGATTTTTTTGTGATGAAGTAGCAAGAAGAAAATCAAATTCGATATAAGTCGACTTGTACCACTTTTCACAGGACGCACAGATTTATTTATTTCATTGTAATTAAGACAATAAATGAATAAATTGATTACGCCAACTTAAGAGCCGTGTGTGTGTGTGTGTGTGTGTGTGTGTGTGTGTGTGAGCTCGATATAAGTATCAAGCTCAGGTTCGCTTCTGCTTTGAGTACAGCTGTCACCTCTGGGACGGTTCTGCCCGGTATCAGTTAGATGTTCTGGACTCAACAGAGCGACGTGAGGTGAGGCTCATAGGTGATGAAGTACTCTTCCCAGCTGGCCTGCAGGGCCTGGACCACCGTCGACGTGTGGCATGCCTCTCGGTCTTCTACCGGATTCATTTCGGGGAGTGTTCTACTTAATTTGATCCCCTCCCAGCCCATTCCATCACCGGATGACAAGGCGCGGCGAAGGCTTTCAGCCTTAGGTGGCAGAACTACCCCTTATCCGCACGAAGCGATTCGCTTCTACATTTATAATGCGGACGGTTATGGAACAGAACTCCCTGCCGAGGTCTGTTTTTCCTGACATCTATAATCTTGATATCATTAAGGCAAGAGTGAACAGGCATCTTTTAGGCAAACGCGTATCATGCAAAACCTCAACGTCGGTCTATCAGGTTCCATTTTGGTATACTAATATTATTATGGGCGAAGCTTGAAATAAATCAATTTTATTTATTTTTATTTAAAATAAATAGGATTCGTGATTTTTCAAGCTTATTTTGCACACGGCATCCATGTCACAATTATCTGTAGCAAGAATTAATCCTTTATTGGCCACTTTTTTTAAAATGATTTTCTCTTGTAGTCACGTCTCGTCGTTTTAGAACTTTGTACTCCAGAAGCCATTGTATTTTAGAGAAATTTAGATATTAAGATACATTTTCAGTATTTATCTTTACAGTTCTGCACGAGTAGCAAAATTGTGCTTAATGTAACTTTCAGCCATATTTACGAATATGAAGGTATGACTTGAGTTTTAATACAATATACCTAATATGAAAGACCACATATTATATTGTATTAATTATTGCCTCAATAATTAATACAATATAATATGTGTTTCTCCAGTACACTACTTGTTTTCTCGATACGTATAAAAAATGGTGGCGCTAGTTGACCTAGCAAGCAACGTTAAGACGACGGCGGGACCACTTATGAGCATAGTCCGCGTTTGCTGAAATGAGATAGCGGTTTAAGTACTTTCATCAGTCATTAAATTATAGTATAAGGTTTTAAACAATAAACAATTTGGTGATGTTGATTAAAGACGAATAAAAACATTTGGTACCTACGTGTCTTCTTTCTTTGTATTCTAAGAATGAAATCGGTATCGTTAATTTTATTATATATTTTTAAAGTACATAAGTATACAATTAAGTATTTTACAAATATTTTAAGTACCTACCTTCTTCTTCATCTTAGCGTGTAATTGTAAAAAAATCTGCCTAGCTTTAGCGTTTCTTGAGATACAGCCTCGTAATAGTCAAATGGCTAAAAAAATCGCTATTTTTGTATGTCAGCCCCCCTTAAATATTTATTTTATTTTGATTTTAGTATTTCTTGTTATTGCGGCAAAAGAAATAAATAGATTGTGAAAATTTCAACTGACTAGCTATCGCGGATCTTGAAATACAGCCTGGAGACGGTTAACGGGCAAAAACGGGTTTTTTTGTATGGGAGCCCTATATTATGGAAGTTCCCGAGATACAGCTTGGAGACAGGCAGACCTCGAGGTCTCAGTAATGAGTCCCGCTTTTACCCTTTGGGTACAGAACCTTAAATAATGAAGTGAAAACACTAAGAAAGCAATTCTAGAGTGAATGTTATGTATAATTTTATGTGACCGTCCTTGACCCACGTTTCAAGGGATGTGGGTTCAATTCACAACCTCGTGCGATTTACTCTTGAGTTTGTTCAATGTGTGGGTTTTAAAGTATCTTTTAACTATTTATATATTTACGAGTAAGGTACCTTGTTTCCTACGTATAACTCAAAATTAAATGTGCTTATGGGAACAACAAGGAAAAGATCTGTTAAATGAACAGTCAAATACCACCTAGTCTTAAGCGATTTACTTTGGGATCAAATCGAGTACTCAATGTAAGGTTGGAGGCGGCCAATTTTAACGATTGGCCACGTACGCAAGATATAGTGATCAATTGTGTGCGCACACAAGTGCACTCTTTTTCCCGTACCCTCATAATCCGATGGTAGACTAGTGTGATATTACTGGTGAGGGACTGGGCGCAGGACCAACGGGCGCTTTCCGAGACACGGAGGTATAACACAGTAGGCTGTGTCAGTGTGTGTTTCTTAGTGTCTGGGAGTAGGCTCCCAGACACTAAGAAAGACACACTGACACTAAGAATTTCTTACCGAATAACTTAGGTAAATTTTTTTTGGCGAACCCGGGACCTCTTGCGACCCACTGCGCCATTATGTGGTAGTCCATGTCCGTCTACCCACCCACGCGTCCATCAGGGCTCTAAGGAGCTAGCTCCAGTCTCGTTCCGTCATAAAGACGCTATCTCTTTTTGCAGTGCATCAGAACTACATAGGCGTGGACGGTACTCGGGAGCCATATTTGCTGAGTGTGGTGCAGGAGGGCGGCGCTGGACTTTTACGAGCCATACTTTTCAACAAAATGGTGAGTTGGTCATGCGTCTTATGTTTGATAAGAGATCTCATTTTTGCTATCGTCCATTCTATGAACATTCTACCATTCATTTCCAAAAGTGATAGAACAAATCCTGTTCTGAATGGTTGGTAGAATACTGTTCACAGATACATCCTGTATTAACATAATAGGATTCATCATTTACAACGATTTTTTAAATATTGTCGTTAAAAATATCTTCATTCAACTTTGTAGTGTAATTTCATTTAGATAAAGTTGCATTTTCCTGGAAAGCGGAAAAAATATTTTTTACGATAGTTACTGTAGTTTGATGAGGTTTCTACATCCTATCAATTTCCTGCCGTTTGCTCTTTGCTAATTGGTTTCCTAATAAATCGATAAAAAATTGCTATCGCAGTTCATGTAGCCCTTTAATGCCTGCCGAAAAATTTTTAAGTGCATTATTTACTTAAGAAAAAATTGCAAAAAATTGCTGTACCAAAAAAACATATATTTCCCCATAGCCTACATTGTCACACTTTTGGGCAAAGGTTTCCTCTGAGTCTAATTAAAGCCATTTTGGCCAATTTAGTGCATCGCTGTTTAGTTCGTTACACCATTTATTTTTTTGTCATTGTCCGTTGGCCGATTACCATTGGGAGACAGTACTGTCGTTTGGGGGATATTATAAAATACAATATACAAGATTTTTTTCGAGTACAAAAATAGAACAATTGCATGATTATTAAATAAATGGTTACATGTTTACCGAGTCTCCGAAGGTAAGCAATTGTTAAAACTGATTCGGAGGAGTAGATCAAAATTTAAATCAATTATCGTCGCTACTATGGCGGTACGGCCGATTACCATTGGTTGACAGTACTGGTCCACCTTTGGGGGACATTATAAAATACATTTCCAAGAATTAGAAAACAAAAGCTCAGTAGAATATTTTACCAGTACAAAAATAGACCAAACATAATAATCAGTTATATACATGTTTGCTCTCCGAGAGTCCGCAATCGTTATTAAATTAAAATCAATCAGCGTCGCTACTGCGGTAGGTACAATGGTAGTGAACGCTACCCTTGGTCCAAGGGTTGCGGGTTCGATGAAAAAATGAAAAATGAAAAAAAATCTTTATTTACAATCACAATTTACACATTTTGCTGCGAGTGATTGGGACCACCTATTAAGTATGCGCAGATACTTGTGTCAGGCGGCCCCGCTCTTCCTATAGCTAAGTTATCAATTGTGTATTGTAGTTACAAAGAAACAAAATTCGATATCATAATAATGTTTTAACAAAAAGTTAAATGGGTGGGTATCCATAATATTTTAAATTAGCAAACTTAAGCCGACGAGTACATACACGCATGCGAGAGCGAAGCTGTGTGGTGGTGCGTAAGCGACGCGTGGCTGTGTGTGTGTAAGTGCGAGCGAAGGTGTGTGGTAGTCGTAAGCACGTGCGATCCACAGTATAAACATTTGTGTGCATGAACATGTCTGTTTGTATTGGTCTGGGTGTTTGTATGTATTATAAGTATGTATTTACAAAAGAAAAGTATTATATGTATATATTTGTAATTCCGCTGTTGATTCTGATATCCGTAACACAGGTGCTTGAGCTACCTATCTCGGAGTCAGATCAATGTATGTGATGTTGTGAAATATTTATTTATTTATATTTTTGAAACTGCGTGCCAGTATACAATTTAGACTTTTTATTATCATTATACAGGGGGCGCACAAAATATACCTCCCGCCGAGTGCATGGAGCAGTGGGGGTAACCAGGCGCCCACCAGGCCTACGGTCAAGCAGATCTTGGCCCAGTTCCCTTCAATGGAGAGAGTCGACAAAGTGCCCAGAGAGGTAACCAACAATATTTTTATGAGAAAGGGAGACAAAGAAAGAACTGTACGGAGGACGGTATGAGATCAGCGCCGTTCATTGACACTACTTACTTTGTATCCCTGTATACCTAGTTTTTAAGTTTAGATAGAAAGATATATTTAAATAGATGGATAGATACTCTTATTGCACAAAAGATCTTAACACTATGATAATATGCTAATACAATGTAGGAGGTCTTTACGATATATATACAATAGCGATCTCTTCCATGCCAATCATTTGTAAAAGATTATTTATTCCTAGAAAACCTTAATTGTTAATCTTATTAGCTGTAACCCGATATTACTCTTAACGAAGTATTTTTCCATTCCAATGTTTTCAGTTTATATATATATATATATATATATATTTAATATTAATATTTCACTATTTGACTTTTTTTTTAAGTCTAGGTCGGTCTATATTTCTCGAAATAGATTTAATGCCTTTATAGTGTACGAATTTTGATGAATACAAAATCTGCTATTTACTTGGCAAAAATGATCGCTGCTTTTTATGTAACCCTTTTGAAACCATGTTTTTTGAAAATAAATTGTAGTGAACTCATTTGTGAAGTATTTGTTATATTTTTTATTTAGATCACCTGTGCGGAGCTACAAAAAGACATTCTCCTGCTTGAGGAACAGGAAGGGTCAGTTAACTTCAAAATAGGCGTCATGCTGATGAAACCAGCTCAGAAGACTGACGATGAAATGCTCTCCAATGGTAAGAAAAAAATTAAAGTATCAGCCTATATACTGAACGAGTGTACAGTACTGTTATGCACAGGACACAGACTTCAATCGTATAAATCAAGTCATCGCTACTATGATAGGAAAGATCCTAACACAAGCATTTTATATCTTGTACGTACGGTCAAAGCTGAATTTAACTTAATGTTAAAAAAATATTGCAAGAGCTTTTGTTTATTTTAAATGTAAAAAAGTGCCTTAACTTTACACAGACCTAAAATATTATTTTAACTCTATATAGGTTAGAACTTTTTTTTCTTAATTTTGTTAACAATCTATTCGTCAATTTATCAGCCATATAGTTCTGCACTGTAAGATTTAAGCAGGTTTAAAATAGTTCCTTATTCCATAACTACTCAATGCATGAATAATGAATGAGGTTACGACAATAGAGTGGAGTGTTACTGGTACAACTTTTTACTTAGTTATGTATCAAATAAAAGTGTGATTACAGTCAGGGAATATTTTAAATACCTACACAAGCAACAAATTAGATGTCCTATAAACTTAGGAAGTACGTCACGCCGTGACCTAATTTTATTTTCAGGTACGCTACTCTATAACAATGTTCGTATATTGCTCCCTCAAAATGTCATAAAAATATTTTTACGAACGGTCATCTAAGTGTGCCGGATTCTTTCAGAGCGTGGCGAGGAGAAATGGGACCGATTCATATCACTTTTGGGCGACAAAATTCGATTACGAGGCTGGAACCGGTTTCGAGGAGGCCTAGACGTAAAAGGTAAAGCTTTTTTAGTTTATTCAATAACTAAAATTGTAGCTGTTTCACAAAAAAGGTTGGCATAAACCTTTTAGCATCGAACAATATTTCGTTAGGTTAATAAATAAACGCACCGATGCTTTTATCACGGGCACGAGCTCTAATAGCAATATTACTATCATGTTACGTACTTACTGAAATGGAGCTTTAAACAAGTGGGTCGTATGACAAATTACTTTGTGTGAAACTCGAAGAGCTAAAAAACTTGGTGCCGCTCTGGGACGATATATGAAAACGAGGTACAAGCCTTATCTTAGGTTTCCTGGCGCTTCCGTAGTTTCCTTTGTTAGGATGCAGTTAGAGCTCACCCACGCTGCTGCGCGACGAAGATATATTAAATGCCTTCCTTCACAATTCGTAATACAGAAAACCTCCCTTCCACATTAGATAACAATATACATCTGTGTATTATCATACGGGATAACAGAGCGGTGTTTCGATGTAACCAAACAAAAGCGAGGAGTTCAACAGATATGTATGTTGTGGATATTTTGCAACCACGATCACAAAGCTAGAGCGAGGAGATTCAGTAATAATAACACGATCCGTACAATCCTAAAACAAAGCACACTGAGGACACATTCTAGTACCTTTCCGGGGGAAAGGGGGGTGTAAAGGCTGGCGGTGCACTTGTGACCCCACTGGTGTCGCAGGTGTCTATGGGCGGCAACAATCGCTTACCATTAGGTGACCCGTCGTCTGCTCGTCTGCAACTTTATGTGATAAAAAAACGAGCTCATACAAAATGTTCGCAGCGCTGCCTGGTTGTACTAATTGTATTCCTTGTAGTAAATGTTAATGAGCAGCAATTTTGTAGGATTTTAATGTTTTTTTTAACTGTCTAGTAGTTTTTGGTTTTATTCATCAGTTAGGTAAACTCTTTATAACATCAGTAGGTAGGTGTCTTGTCATGTCATATGTATATATGAGTGTATCTGGCACGATCGTGCCTACCCCCGCCAAGACTAGCTAACATATTAGCGTTATGTCAAGGACGAGGCTTTTTATAGCTTTTTTTATAATTCCTAGGAATTACAATTCCTTTTAACGCATTTGCGGTAAGATCATCACAACACACATTATTGCTGTGTCACCTACTCAACAATAATGTCTTATGAGGAAGACCTTAGAAATACCGTCGCCATGTTCACCTGTCATCGTGTAAGTTATTTATGCAGGCTCGCTTCCCTTGCAGGTGACATGACTGGCAGCCATTCCATTTATACGATGCATCAAGGACACGAGATTATGTTTCATGTCTCCACCATGCTACCGTTCTCGAAAGATAATAAGCAACAGGTATGTAATATTCTTAGATAGTAATAGGCAGTACTCGTACATCGTTTTCTAATGAGGTTAAGGGTCAATGACAAGCTGTGGTAGAAGATCAAGGTGGGGGAGTAGGGTAATAGGGCGGTAGGAGGCCGGGGAACATCGGTCTTTCCCAGGCTTGGGTTAGGTTAGGTTAGGTTAGGATATGACTATGACCTTCCCCAATTTACGTTGGAGTTGGAAGTGGTGAGCACTGTAAATGCAATAGGAAACTATGTATAAATATGTATATTATAATATACGCAGGTATCATATTTTATCTTATAGGTAATTCTATTTCAGTAAATTATTTCAAATGTTGAAATATTTTTTGTAAACTGGTATCACTAGCATTTTTTTCTTAAACTAGTAATGAAGTTCAAATGTATGTCCTTGGGAGAGGTATGATTGTTATTTTTCAACTGTATTCTCAAAAGATATTATGGGACGAATTATATTGGGACGAATGAAGTGTTAAATAGTGTAGATTATATCGTCTGTTAATAATATCTACGTGTTTTACTATCAAAACTCACATTATCGTTTCTGATTGGGAGCCTTTCGGCTTTCACTATATAAATATAGAGTCGCATTTCTCCATCATCTCTTTACATGCCAAGTTATTACATGTTAAATGTGATGCCTCAGTTTGTTGACATTACCGCCAGTTATTTAAAAAAATGATAAATATAGCTTCAGAATTTATTGATGTTCCTCTAACTATTCAAAGTCTACCGATACCGACACAAAGATATTGTACGCCCATACCTTTGAGCAAGGTCCTTCGCTTCTCACAAAGTATTGTACGCGTGGTAAATCCTTAGCTTGACACGATCTATTTTCAAAGGGTCTTTTCTTACTTTTTCCAAAGTCAAAGATACACACTAAAAGGATGTTTTGCTAAGCAAACCAATCCTCCGACCTTAGATCCCCACTCGAATCCAATTGTGAACCCTCGTAGGTCGGATTTGTGTGCACCTTCGGCCATCGCCCAACAATCCTCAACATCCTAGCTTAAGTTCAGCTTTTCTTTGTCCTTTAAAAGCTTGAACGACGTCACAATATCTTCCTTTATTTAACGATTTTCCCTAATCTCACAGTGAGGGAAATGTTTCTTTAAAGAATACGTTATCTATTTACAAAGCCGTCACGTTTCTTTATTGGAAGACTTATTTTCTTACAGTAATTTTCCTGGTAATATCTAAATCATAGGACCGATGGCGTATTTGGTAGTGACGCTGCCAAAGCTAAAGGTCGTGATTGCGATTCCCACTCTGGGACCAATATTCACGCCAATATTCGTGTCATTTAGTATCTGCGTGGTATAATATCTTTTTATGTACTTTACATCTACATTGTGTTTTTTTATACCCGAGAAACATCTTCAGGCAAATCGTCTTTCCTGGTATGGCCATGTAAGGAGAAGAGGGGAAGAACATGTTGCCAAAAAAGTGATGAGTTTAAACGTAAGTGGGTGGAGGAACAGAGGACGGCCGAAAAAGAGATGGATGGATTGTGTGAAGAATGACATGATGGAAAAAGAGGTGGATGATTCGATGACGAATGACAGGAACGTATGGAAAAGGAAAACATACTGCGCCGACCCCAGATAACCTGGGAAAAGGGCATGAGGATGATGATGAAACATCTTCAGGGCATCCAAACATTTTTCCTCAAGGAAAAAATCTTCCGATACAAAAATTACCAGTTGATTGATGAGAATTTTCTTTTTGCGATTTGACTCATCTACCACACTCAGAGTCGTTGATTAACTTAGTTGGCTACTTAAGAAAAAATATTGACACTTATTTTGATACGCATAAAGACTACCGATACTCTCTGAGTCCGACGTCTCTGAGTGCGGCCGTAAGTTCTTTGGAGAAATATTTTTTTTGTGTCATTAGTATAATATATTATTACGTATATATTTTGTGGTCGATTCTGATACCCATAACGCTACGTAAGTCGATGTATGTTTGCCATGCTGGTTACTAATATTTATTAGCTAATACCAACACCGAGTAAGTAGGTACGTAAAAGACACCGATGGTTTCATTACACAAATGAAAATATTTTAAGTCTGCCAATGTTAGATAGTAACAGGATTCTAAAACCAACTTCCAGAACAAAGTCTATAATGAGCAAGCTCAGTGAAAGGTCCGATATTCCTGAGCGCTGACCGGGAACAAGCCGAGGATTGTGGCTTGCGGCCTGGACATCCATTGGTGCGAGTATTGCGAAATAGTATGCCCGGCTGCGTCCTTAGAATCCGACATCTACGTCGCTAACTGGCATGTAGCCAGTTAACGATGTAGAATTGGGTGACCAGATTTCCCGTGGTATTTTACGAGATTTCCAGTTGCAAGTCTTTCCATATAAAATATGGAATTTTGTATTTTTATGACATACAATATCATCAGACGGCAGTCGCTCTATAGTAATTACCAGACCGTTTTCTACTATGGGAGAGCTACGCTTCAGCATGATTGGGCAGGTTTGACCGGAGTGATATCACGGCTTCACAGAAAACTGGCGTGAAGCAACACTGTCAACTCAACTCAAATAATTCTTTATTTGCATAGGCTTGTACAAAGCACTTACAAATCGTCATACATTGAATGATTTAAGACTATTTATAAGTACTTATGTATGATATATGTTGATATATAAAATATACTAAAAAAGTAAATAAACATTACATTACTATATAAATATAAATAAACATAACTGTGCTGTGTTTCCCTGCGTGAGTGAGGGTAATGGAGGCCCAATCCAGGGGATGAGGGGTTCAAAGGTTGGCAGCGCACTTGTGATTCCACTGGTGTCGCTGCAGCCATGGGAGGCAATCGCTTACCATCAGGGGGTCCGTCTGCTCGTCTGCCACCTATCACATAAAAAAAGAAATGCTTGAATTGAGAAGTATGTCTCAAATCAAGCATCAACCAAAACCGTCCAAAAAAAACATCCGAAGTAGGTACCTACCTAAATGTTAGTACTTAGTACCTACAATGTATTTGATTGATTTCGTCGCATTTTACTTGTGCCTACTTTTTTTTATGATATAACGCGGTCGTTTGAAAACGTATAATTCAATGGCATATTTTGTTAATCTAACTATGAGTGAAAAGGGGGAAATGAGGGTGCAAATTATAGAGCATTTCTATTAAATTATGTGTCATCACCGTCATCGTCAGCCCATTTAAGTCCCCACTGCTGGGGCACGGGCCCCCCTCAATCACATGAGGGTCTACCAAGCGTGGTGAGTATGGCAATTACCCCTCATGTGATTGAGGGAAATTATGTGTGCTCATCAATTGGAAAATAAAGACCACCAGAAAAGTTTTAGTTAAAATTTAAGAAATTTAATTTTGAATGATTTCTCATTTCACTTTCTTTTTAGTTGTAATAATATCATCTAATTTTAACTCATATGCAATTAGTTCACAATATGAACTAATTCCAGAACGGAATCGGTACAAATTCGATCAAAATGTGAAGTTCACACTTAGATCGTATTTTTACCAAGAAGGTTATACAGGTATCTGTGAACATTTACATCCCTTTAACCACGTGTTCTATCAACCATTATAAACAACATTTGTTCTATGATTTTTGTAAATTCGCATATAAAAATCAACATTTCATACAAAGTCGGTCACGTCACTAGGTCATTTTGTATGGGGAGTCGAAAGAAAATTTTCGACGATTTCCAAAAAGTCGTAGAACAAATGTTGCTCAGAATAGTTGGTAGAACACGTAGTTAAAGGGATGTAAATGTCCACAGATACACCCTGTATATAACCTTATTGATTTGTATCGATGCAATTCTAATCATAGAGCAGTTTTAACCTTTTCGATTACATCACGGTCACTTAAGGTTACGGGTAGGGCACACTAGCGACGCCAATCGATTTTAATTTTTAGGTTAGGTTTAGGTAGGGTTACAATCTCTCGGCAAACACCTTTACTATTTATTTAATACTTAGGTATAGTTAACTGTTTGGTTTACTTTTGCACTCGAATTTTGGATTACCGCCAAAAGTGGCCGCTTTTGCCGTGAATCAATTTTTCGCGTACAAAAATGGACCCAACATTTGTGCATGGTTATTTAATAAATAGTATAGGTGTTTGCCGAGAGATTAACCCCGAAATTGTTTAAAATTGATCCGGTTTAGTAGCTAAAAATTAAAATCGATTAGCGTCGCTAGTGTGCCCTACCCGTCACCTTAAGCTTCGATCGCATGTTTCGATAGCACCCTACACTTTGATGACGTAAAACACGGAACAACGGGGTTATTTAGAAAACATCAACAAATTCCTAGATACTAGGTAATCTCAACGATCAGCCACGTACGCAGGATATACATATTATAGTGCTCAAGTGTGTGCGCAAACACAAGTGCACTCTCTATTCCCTTACCCTCATATTCCGATGGGACACCAGAGAGACACCACTAGAGAGGGATTGGGCGCAGGACTAGGCTTAAAGTGCTTTCCGATCACGGGATTACAAATAGCGCCAACTTCCAGACTCCAGGCTGACATTAAGGATTTCTTTCCGAAAACTTAGGCACGAATTTTGGGCTCGACCGGGGTTCGAACCCGGGATTATAATAATAATTGTGTATTGAGGCTCTCATAACTAAAAAACGCATTTCCATGTAATCTTCAACTTGCTGGTTAGGTATTTAATATGGGCAAATATTTTTTGCTAAAGATATTGTGTCATACAAAAAGTGATTACAATTGACCACTTTTATCAGCATCTAAGATTTTCTAATCATAGAATTGGAGGGGTATCCTAAGTCTGTTTTCAATTAAATTTATACCATTAAAAAATAAGGATACATTACGTTTTCTGAAACGAAGTTAATGTTCTGTATGTAGATAATGCAGCGGCATGCAAATATTATTATTCTACGAACAACAAATTGTACTCCGCTACATTTGCTCGAAACAGCGTTCTCCTGCCACCATCATAGATTTTAAAAGGAAACAAAATTTACTGAGAAGTGTTATAATCTGCAGTCTGTTCCAGCTTTTAATGGGACGAGACATACCTACCTACCCTATTAGTAACGATAATTTTGTTACATTAATAAAAAAAAATATTAAGGACCTAGATAATAATAATATCCTCCAACCGATTTCGGCTAAGGCGGCCAATCTCATCAATCAGTCACTTACGCAGGAAATATTATAATGCTCAAGTGTGTGCGCAACCACAAGTGGATTTGGATTGGGCGCATTACCAAAGGCTTAAAGTGCTTTCCGAGGCATGGGGGTACAATAGCACCAATTTCAGACTCACTCATATTTCGATGATCTAATCAGGCATCACCTCCGTTGGGACTGCCATACTGGCCCGCGAGGTGCTTCTTCACGCTTCGTTTCAAGGAATCCGTAGGTATTGTAGGATGGAGGAAACATGCGCCGGCGTCGAATTCCATTTCTTTATCGTGTGGCAGAAATAGGAACTGCCTTTTTAGTACGTGATGGAATGTTTTCCACTATGAAGCGGTAACAGCGTTGTCCGGTTATATTATATACCTACAGACAAGGTGATCTTATAATTAGAAAAAATGTTATCCAGACAACCGCAAATTGATATAAGTAGGTACACGCTAACGAGTGGCAATTACATAGTTGATTAGATTTTCTTAGCAAACTGTTCAGAAGTATACCAAGCCGTTTATTTTTTCTCAGTTTACTTTAGATACTCTTTTCTCGCAAGTACAAGCATTAGCAAGCAGTAGCAAGATTCGCTTTTGAAGTATGAGTATGAGTAATGAAGACTTAAGGAATGGAACTCCCTGCCGAGGACTGTCCTTCCTGACTACTATAATCTGGACATCTTTGATGCAAGAGTGAACAGGCATTTTTTAGGAAAACGCGTATCATCCTAGACCTCATCTTTGCTTTCCATCAGGTGCGATTGTGGTCAAGCGTTGGCCAATTGAACAAAAAAAAAAGTATACGTTCTCGTATGTAGAACATGAATACATCACAAACACGGGTATATATCTGGTCTCTAATCTACTTACATAGACTTTAGTTTTTCGGAAAAAGCCAGCTGGAATTACCTGCCTCCTCTATACGGATGTTTCAGCCGACTTGTAAATCGTTTTAAGCGGCCAATATCTCAACAGAGAAAGGCAGACTTACATTTTTCACGCGTGTACAGCAAACTCTGTCTAGTATACACGGGAGAGATTTACCTAGTTTCTGAGAAACTGGTCGACCGATCGTCGATCGAGAGCATGCATTGATTGCAGAATGTATGTACTTATTAAGTAGTCCAAGTTGTATATACCTTTGATGGTAGTAAAGGAACTGTTCGCTATCTTATCATCATCATCTTCAGCCATTACTGATCCACTTTTGGATAAAGCCCTCTCCCATCTTGTACCATGTTTAGCGGTTAGACGCCCTGGTCATCCATTTTACGCCCGCGTGTTCCATAATGTCGTTATCTTAAGCCATTGAAAATTTTGATCTTGATTTTTGAGATTGACATTGATCGACTAGTGTGGTATCTTTGATTGATCAACGAATAGTGTTCATAAAACGTCGACTAACAAATCGATAAATGCCATCGTCCGATCTATCGATGATCGATGGCCAGTGGCGGAGATGGTTTCTAGGCGTTATAATTCTATGCTTAGATAATAGGTTAGCACCAAAAACGTAGTCTTGAGAGTAGTGTTGCTTATGTGTCCACTATCGATAGTAAAAGTAAAATCAATAGTAGGTATCGATAAGTCTATCGATAGTATTGCTAGTTGTCAATAGTATCGATACTATCGAGAGTAAAATTAGATCAATACTATTGATAACGCTAATACTGTCGATTGTTTAATACTATCAAAACATAGCTGACTATCGATAGTACAAAACGATCGATACTATCGATAGTTTTTGATTAATTCTGATAGGAAACAATACTATCGATAGTATCGGGCATTAATCAATCCAT
The DNA here is from genome assembly GCA_019059595.1 of Marasmia exigua. Lineage (NCBI taxonomy): Eukaryota > Metazoa > Arthropoda > Insecta > Lepidoptera > Crambidae > Marasmia > Marasmia exigua. Next base: position 11,299,058 of record CM032464.1, read on the forward strand.
AGTATCGATAGTTTGGCGTTATCAGTATTGATAAATGTTTACTATGGATAGTATCGATCGTTATGACAAATACTTAGTAATACTATCGATAGTCTGAATGATTTTCGAGGTCAAATATCGATAGGGAAACTATCGATAGTTCCGCAACACTACCTGAGAGGTTTGTTTATGATCGGCAGCTGGAGCGCAAACGGCACATCGGCAACGACATCGTCAACATCGTGTTCACCGAGGACTCCGTGCACAACACCTTCAACCCGCAGTGCGTCAAGAGCCACTTCACTCGTATCCTTTTTAATACCTCGACGTAACTCAATGCTGGTATTTGTTACTAGTTGCAGTGTTAATAATGATGTGTACCGTGTTTTTTAACCATCTTACTAACAAAATATTTTATTTTATCATCATCATCATCAGCCCATTTAAGTCCCCACTGCTGGGGCACGGGCCTCCCTCAATCACATAAGGGGTAATTGCCAGACTCACCACGCTTGGCAGACGGGTCGGCGAGGGTTTTGATATAAATGCAGAGTTTTCCTTCTCTGGGTGCTGTTGATCATGCCAGCAGCTTTACCTAAGTCGCCTTTTACGACACCTCGGTACGAGTGAGGGTGGCCTATTCTACTCTGCCGGGGACCACACGGCGTTTATTTTATATATCGAATCAAATACCTACTTACAAAGTTTAATTGATAGAATAACCACGCAGAACGGGAAGATGTAGGTTCGAGTACCGCTTACGAGGTATTATAAGTAGACTACTGAAAATGTTGTTTCTCAAAGAACACTGGATCAAATAAAAAAATGTACTACTTATCCCGGTGCGCCTAAATCGAATCCAATTGTGTTAGGTAGTTTCTCGAATTATTAATCTTATCCTGAAATACCACTTTGAATCTCGCTAAATCAAAAGAACGTTATTGAGGTCAACTAGAAAATACTGGTAGATAGATGCTATACCCACGCGCCAGACTGCTCGCGATAACGTGTGCCGTCAATCAGCAGGATTACGGCCGTCTGTACTGATGCTCTACACCCTCAGCCAGAGCTCCAAATAGAGACAAGCGACGCAATCGTGTCCCAATCAAGTGTATAAGAGAAAACGGGATGGAAGATCCATTTGCTATCGTTCAGCAAGCGTGTGGAGGCGGCTTAGGTAAAATTACCTACCTTACTAATTGCATAGTGCCCCCAGGTCAGTTACGGTTTGTAATTTATTGATTTTAATTGACTTTACGTAAACAAGCAGGCACATGATGATTAACAGTGAGTACTTTTACAGATAGATTGATAAGTAGACAAATTACTGGGTTTATATAGTTTACTCTTTACAGCTTATGGAAGTGTGCACGTATGCGATTTGAATTCCTGTGAGTGTGAGTACTTGAGTAGGTACTAACCAAAGTCTGGACAGGATGGTCATTAAAATATATATATTGGGGCTAAACGCGACGAAAACACGTTTCGACCGCGTTAGAACGGCCGTGGTCACAAGTTGACTGGAATGCCCTCTAAAATCCTCTTTTCTCTCTCCTCTTTGATCGTCACTATCACACGAGAGTTGTACGTGAAGCGATTGAGATAAAGAAATACCAGAATTTCAATCGGTAAACCGTCCGGTTTAAATTATTATCGCCGTGGAATCCAGTGATTAATAAATGTAGGTAAATCTCGCAATTTGCTGCTTTAAATTACATCCAACCCGGATACTGTGAGTGTGGTGTGTCGTAGTGACTTCACTGACATTTTATTTAGTGACAGGTAATAATATAGTTCAAAGTGTGAATATTGAAAATCGAGATTCGGTGGGTAGGGCTAAAACAAGCCGCATGGGCTGATGCAATTCAAAGGTTTTAAATTAGTGTCTAGTGGTTTTTAGTGTTCAAATTTGGTGTTTATTTGTGCAGTGAAGTGCTGCAAAGTGATCCTAATAATAAGAATCGTTGGATTATATCGTTTTTAACACTGCTATTGTGTGTCGAGTGAGTTGTCTCGTGACAACGTGCTTGGACCAAATAGAGTCTTTAAACCTGCGATTGCTTTTAGAGTGATATCCGCTGAATCCGTAGGTCGATAAAACGTAAAACACTGGCTTTTTTTGAGTGACTATGACTTTGACTGACTTCGACTGTTGACTACCTACTTATTCTCAATAAGTTACTTGACATTGGCGAATTATCTTCGGGTAGAGCCATAATAAAAAAAAATATGTTGAAAATCAGAGGGTATCGGAAGATTCACAAGCCGGAAGTAGAAGAAGACGCTATGCACGTCCAGTCCGCTTGTGACCACGATCGTTGTAACCTCAAGCAGTAAGTACTACAATGTACTTGTTTATTTTCGTTGCGTTAGCCCCGATCTATTAATTTTAGTATAAAGCAACCCGAAAGTTTAAAAAAGGCTGATCACTGTTTAAACCAAAAAAACAGACTTTCAGACATGGTTAGGTATAGGTGGGTATGTTTATTTAATTACCTACTTTGCCACTGGCGTGTGGCAAAGTAGGTAATTAAATAAACATACCCACCTATTTATTATACAAAACGAAATCGTTCACCTAGAGAGAAACACTAAAACTCACTCAATAAGTGTAATTAAACGTGAAATTGAACAGCTTTAATTACAAATAAACGCCACTGAAGTCGAAACTATGCACTGGCTATGTGTATTTGTTGCAGATTACCTACAGATTCCGCGAGAATGAACGGACAAAGATAGCAATTTCACCCACACCTGTTACTATAGATAACCAGACTAGGACAGAGTAAAAATAACCAGGTCTAAGTAGTTACGACAGTAGACGTTACGACCGAATCGGAGTTTCCCTCTCTTTCACACGCGCTGTGTGTCTCCTTTGTTTGGATGCGACAGGTATATTCTCGTTTGCTTATTATTCGTTATTAAGCCACCAGTCCAGTCTGTAGGGTATCTGTTCGCGATTGCGCTGAAAGAGACACCCCAAGGACTTTGTTTCGAGTCCTATACGCGACATTATTCCCACAATGTGACAAGGTGACTGCAATGGGCTTTCCCCTGGGACACCAAAAATTATTTACATATTTGTTCCCCAGCAGTGCATGATAAGAAGCATCCCATAGGTACATAAAAATATTCAACACAACATCAACTTGTGACAACTTTATGTCGCCTTTACAAGCTCACCAAAGCACCGCGCCTTCGTTGAAATGTTCACCCGTAAAACCGTGCTAACTTACTGGGACTCATTTTACTATGCCATTAGGTCCTATTTAGGTGCCTTGTTTACGCTGTCCATTAGACTTAGTGACTGAACACGCGAACTAGATTCAGCATGGAGCACTTTGTGGCTAAATTCCACTGTTTGTGGAAGTGCTCTTTGTGTTATCAGGACCAACCTGTTCTCCAATCGAGCCAATTAGCCGGTTAAGTAGAAACTCATACAGAAGTGTAATGGCATAGACCACTGGCGCATAAAATTGTTAAATTTACACACCCGCCTACGTAAGTACAAGGAAATGTTCCATTTTTTAAAACGTCAGCTTATTTTTATAGATAAACTAAACTCACTCAGTTTAGTTTTACCGGCTGGGTTCGATTCCTGGGTGAAGCCAAAATCTGAATTTTTCTGTTAGAAAATTCTAAATGTTGGCATCGAGTCTAGAAGTATCTTCTGGGTCTTGTAAGCTCGTGCCTAAGAAAGCGCGTTGGCTCGATCTCTCTCCAGACGTACCTCCCTGGTGTCCCATCGGAATATACCTATATCTATATCAGAGTATACCTTACGCCAAAGGTCGTGGGTTCGATCCCCACCCTGGGTGTAATGTATGTATTTAAGTATATATTTGTGTTCATCTGTTGCCTGATATCTGTAACACAAGTGCTTAAGCTACTTAGTACGGAATCAGGTCAACGTATGAGATGTTGTGAGAATTATTATTAAATATAATTATAATTATTATATGGTAGGTAAGGGAATAGATAATGCACCTAAGCTGTATCAAAGTTTCTTAGCTGATGAGAAAGGCCGCCATGGCCCAATTTATATACGTAAGTAAGTACCCTTCGTTAATAAGGTAGGTTAATAGAGAGCGATGGTAGCTCAGTGGATAAGATCGCGCCTTCCATGCGGGAGGTCGTGGTTCGAATCCGAGCATGCACTTCTGGAATTTTCAAATATATCTAAGTGCGTATTTCTACCATTAGATCGGAGGAAACCTACATGTTTCGGATAGATTCTGAAACGTGTAATCATGAGGGTTGCAATAGTTAGACCTCCCAAATCCTCCCCAGCTTGACTGGGGGAGGCAGTGTCGGGCCCGCAGTGTAAGTGGGCCCTCCGCCTGGGGAGGGACGTGAAGTAAGGTTCTTTAACCCGTACTCATGTCCCCTCCCCACTCTGGCCATGAGGGAGCGTCGCTGGGGTTTAGTCGGTATGCCTCTGGCCGGCTTCTCGCTAGGAGAAGCCCCCTCCAGAGGAGAGCCCGACATAACCCGCCTGCCCCCCGGCAAGAGGGTATGCATAAGGAGGCATTCCCCAGCGTCAAAAAAAAAAAAAAAAAAGACCTCCCAAATCCTGAATCGTGGTCTAAACGTAGGTATCAATGCTAGGAACCTATGTAAACCTTCCCATTTCGTCAGCTTGTTTACCTAACAACTGGTAAATATATTTAAACTTTCATGGTCACTAAACAAAGTAAAAGACGGCGAAGAAGGGTAGACTGATTTGTCTGCCAATAACAACTTACCCGCAAAAACTTCAGTTACTCCGTGACCATGCACTTGCTTGCGTGACAGTGCCGAAATATCGGAAACTCAAAAATAAGGTAATACCTACATGGTAGAAATCCCGTAAATAACTTTTCGAACTGGTAAATAATTAAATAGGTTTTAGTAAGCATTACGAAACGTAACCTTTAAGCAGACAAAATACATATTTAATGTAGACAAGACACCGTAGGTAGTTCCTGCCATTATAATGGGACGTACCTATAGACACAAAGAAAGGCTACTGTCTCTGACACACTGAATAATAATGGAACACGCAATGTGATTTATTTGACTTACGTAACTTAGAATAGGTAAACCATGTACTTAGGTACTTACCTAGCATGTAGGTAAGTACTTGGTCGGTCTCGAAAGTAAAACTTTGTCAAAATAAAATGCGTAGTCGTTCCTACGCCTGCAGCGCTGTGTCACTTAAAATCGTACTTTGACAAAGTACTACAATGACCAACCCCTTTAGAGGCCGACCGTACCCACTTTTATGTTACCTATACGATTTTAGACTTTTGCATTGCATTATAAAATGTGTTTGTTAATAATCGGAAATCCGAGGATGCTAAATTCGGAGTCACGCGAGGGTTGTGGAGTTCGTCCTTTATGTATACGCTCAGCACCCGACCAGCTGATTCAAACCTCTATGAAAAACGGACTTAGGTATTTTTAGGGTATTTTTGTGAGATAAGTAGCAGACATTCAGGGTCATGGGTTCGATTCCCGGGTCGGGCGAAAAGTATGTTTCGAATTTTTCGGACATAGCTCGGCTTTCTGATCACCAATCCGCATTTGGCAAGCGTGGTGATTAAGCCTTACCCCATCATAGTAGCGAATTGCTACTATGATGGGGGGATGGTTTATCGCTACTAGCGATAACTTAATTTCTATGATGGAGGCCTTTGCCCTGCAGTGGGACAGTTTATAGGCTGACTAATAAAAAAGTAGCAGACAGATAACCGGATAGTAAGCGATTGCTGGCATCCATGGACACCCACAATACCAGACGAGTCACAAGTCCGGTTTTCGGTGAGGCCATGGATGGATGATGTCAAGCAGTAAGTACTACAATGTACTTCGAGTTCGTCGAGCCGGCCCATTCCTGCCAACGTATAGTTCCGACGCGACGGTCAGAGGCAGGCTATATTTAAATTTGAGGGTCAGAAGCTGCACTCATCATAGCGGTCATAAAGTCAACCGCCCTTAGATTAGAATAACCCCAACAAACAGATTCATCATCGTCAGCCCATTTAAGTCCCCACTGCTGGGGCAGGGGCCTCCCTTAATCACATGAGGGGTAATTGATATACTCACCACGCTTGGCAGAGGGGTTGGCGAGTGTTTTGGTATAAATGCAGAGTTTTCCTTCTCTGGGTGCTGATGATCATGCCAGCAGCTTTACCTTAGTCACCTTTTACGACACCTCGGTAAGAGTGAGGGTGGCCTATTCTACTCTGCCGGGGACCACACAGCGGGGACAACAAATTACAATCTTGTAAACAGATTGAATAATTACCTTGAACAATGAAATCAGACATCTTCGCAATAGTATCGGAGGTGGAAGGCGAAGGGTACCGGCTAAGCGTGTACAGTGACGACACCGTCCCTCCGTTTGGACCTTCCTTGCCGTGCCCAGCAGTCTTCAATGACCCTCAGCTCTTCAGGGAGTTCTTACTGGTGAGCATGCTAATCAATCGAAAATTCCTCAACAAATGTTAGGTACATTCTTCTTCTTTCTAAGGGTGGAACTGCGTTGATTTGCTGTTGATCATTGAAATTCAATATAGTATTTTTCACACTTCAGTATTTTGCGAGAACTCCTTCAAGAATTTTAGTAACCAAGACTACCTATGTATTAAAGGGAAGACTGGTCTATTGGATATTATACCTATAGCTAAACACTCTCTGGGCATTCCCATTACTTCAGCATGGTCTTAAAACAACTTAAAATAGTTTAGTTGTGTATATAATGGAACTCAAAATCTAAACTTTGTAAAACACTTTTATATGATTCCGTGGTCAACGAGGAACCCATATTGTTTCACAATGTTCCTCCCTCCGTCTGTCGGCAGCCTATTCTGTTGGAACTAGAAAGCTGTTATTTGACATGAATTTTTATTTTAGGTGAAGCTGATGAATGGCGAGAAGGCAGCATTCCAGACTCCAACGTTCGCGTTGAAGCGCCAGCGCACGCTCGACACGCTCATCCGAGACATCTACGCCGAGCACTGCTCTGACCACAAGGTGGTGAGTCTCATACTATTGACGTGGGGGGTGGTAAGTTTATGCTAATTATCGGTGTAATGGGTGTTGATCGTCAGCATTATACGCATAGAAATGCCAATATGTCGGCGAACGCGGATACCTACTCTCATGAAGAGACATTTACGCCGAACCGAGCACTGCTCTGACCACAAGGTGCTGATTCTCATAAGATTATTAGCGTAGTGACTTATAAGGTAACCTGGGTGTACAGTGGCGGACACATCAAGCTATACAAAACTGTCAAATTTCTTCATTCGATTATAAACCTTACATGGTTACACATTGAGTTCGAAATCTATTGAGGAAATTTGACAGTTTTGTATAGCTTGAACTGTCCGCCACTGTACCTAATGATCGAAATCTATTACATTCCCCTTAAATGTGGATCTAGAAGTACTTACTACTTTTAATCTTCAGTTGCTGAAAGGCGAGACTGATCATTACGTGTCTTTGGATTGGGAAAATGGTTGTGATCTACATGGTCATTCGGGAATTCAGCGTTAGGGTAGGGTGAAGCTAGGAGTGGCTGGTGAGGGATCAGCTGGTGTCGGGCGGAAGCAGGAACTGCTTCTTGAAGAACTACTAGTTTGAATCATCCTTTTGCCTCACCGATATGTAATATTCTTATAAATAATCCGTCATCAGCCAATGCTCTCCCGGCGTGCTTTATCGGACGTGTGGTCTGGCGGCGCGGGGGCCGGCGGCGCGGGCGCAGCGCGCACTGAACGTTTCCTGCACGTGGGCCAGGCGCTCAAGCTGGACGCGGTGCTGCGCGGCGATGCGCCCACCAGCCTCGTGTCTACTGGTTAGTGGCCATGTTACACGAATCTACCTACAAGCATCCCATTTAGGGACATGGGCTTTGGTCATACCAAAGCCAATGCTCGCCAGACATGCCCTGTCTGTATGTTGCTGAACATAATTATGTCGATATGTGATCACTTGGCCTCAATCTATCTTTCATTAGCTTGACCATCGGGCACATTTAACTTTTAGCTATTGGTAACTTCTCCTTTCGTCGTGTGTCGATTTTGCCAATTTTTTTTAGACTAAACAGAGCTTTATTTAGCTGTCATAAGAATTATTTATTACCTTACAATATCAGATAGCTAACACTTCTTCTTTATCGTAGCGTGAAATTCAGGGTTGAGTCCAAAGCTTTAGCCCAGGGTACGCTTGGACCCTGATTCATATACCTTACGCTGCTAATGACATAAATGGTACTTTTACAGGGTCTGGTGGATCGCGCAGGGCACCCTGGGAAGGTCGAGTGTGGCGCTCAGCACCACTACCTGCTACGCCAGTTTGCGCAGAACAAATGACGGAAGGACGGCTACTTCTCTCCACCACCTCGAATACTTACATATTAGAAGGTATGTACGTCCATAAAATATCCTTTCTTATCTTCCCTCTCACCTCTTTTAGATGAAAAGGACCCGCAAACTTCATCATAATAAATAGTAGAATGCGTAGTTGTTTGTTTGAATTTAGCTAGTCTTTTTCTATCAACTCAACAGATATCAAAATTGAATTTTGTTTATCAAAACATTATAAAGAGGGATTGAATGAGAGCGATGGCAGGTCAGTGGATATGAACGTAGAGGCCATAAGTTCAAATCAGACCACGTACCTACCTCTGGGTATTTAGGTAAGTAGTAGGTACCACTCAGATTGAGAAAAAACCCACACGTTTCGGATAGTTGTTGTGGTAACGAGATACTGAACGCGTACCAAACTTGACGACCCGTTTGGAACAGTGGTGGTGAACGCTGCCTTTGGTCCAAGGGTTGCGGGTTCGATCCCCGCACAGTACAAACATTTGTGTGTATGAACATGTCTGTTTGTATTGGTCTGGGTGTTTGTATGTATTATAAGTATGTATTTACAAAAGAAAAGTATTATATGTATATATTTGTAATTCCGCTGTTGATTCTTATATCCGTAACACAGGTGCATAAGCTACCTATCTCGGAGTCAGATCAATGTATGTGATGTTGTGAAATATTTATTTATTTATATTTTATAAACTATGACATGAAAACCCAGAGGGTTGGTTCCCCTGTCTGCTGCTGATGATGACTTTAGATTATGATAGGCCTCCTCCTAATCTAAGTGTGTAATTTCCCGCTTGCATCCAAAGCTGTCGCTTCGGAGCCCGGGAAACTTATTTTCTGATTGTGTCTTCACAGAAAGCGGTACCACACGGGTAGTCCTCCGCTGGGAGGGTTGCGTCCGCAGAGCGCGTGTGAGCGAGCGGGCCGGGCTGTTTCGCGTGGGCGCGCGGGTGACGGCGGGGGGCGGGTCCACCACGGGCGGCGCGGGGGGCGCGGGGCTGTACGCGCTGCCCGTGGCGGAGCTGTGCGCGGGCGCGTGGGCCATGCGCCCTCTGCAGGACTGCAAGCACGCGCGCCTGCCGCGCACGAAGACGGCGCACTGCTTTGATCTGCTCGAGTCAGGTATAATAACATTTGATTCGAACCAAGTAGTCAGGCAGCGCTGTGCATAAACGCCCTTCTGCTTACTGTTTGAGATCATTTGACATTTTTCTTTCTCTCTAGTCGGTAAGGATACACTGGACTGGAAGTTAACATCAAGTAGACTTTTCTATAGAATCTGAACGGAAATAGCCAGGCGTAAGGGTAGGGATGTGGCCCATTTCGTTTGATTTACCACCACCTTCACCACCTTTCACTAGCTTGTGATTTTTTCCATCAGCATTGTCAACAATAAAGTTTTTAAGGCTAAGCAATTGTGGCTGAAGTACCTATGAAAGAGTGCCTTGCATACAAGCTGAACATTTAATGCGAAGTTAGGGGAGACCAATATTTACTTGTGCGTTTGGTAGCCGATAGTACGAGAGGAATACTGAGCATATGGCTTCAAGGCCATCACAAGTCAAATGCAGAAATTATTCAAGTTTCTGCCTCTTATAGAAGATCATTTACGATGATGTGAAACTTTAACCTAATCTTGGTAATATTATTCTAGGAGAAAGCGGTAAGACAACGCTTGCAATAGCAATCGGTAGAAGAGTAATGCTTATGATTGAAGAATCCAAGACTGATAGTGAAATGGGATTCGAATACACACATATCAAGGTAAAAACTAATATTGGCAAATTGATGAACAAAATGATAGCCAAACATTTTGAGATCATTTGACCACATTACTTTTGTATATCTTTGCAGGATATCCAATTAAGTGAATCACCTATACTAATAAAGCTGATGGATGGAGAAGTAGGGATTATGGTTGTCGGGTACAAGCACCACTGGGAGGTCTTAGAATCGAATACTGGCCAGGTAAGAGCTTACAGCATGTAACAACAACAACCTAGTACAACCTGTGCGGATAAAGAATGGGATCAGAAATGGCGGCGCATCTATTCACTTCTCGCTCGCACACCCACGAGTGCAAGTATAGATGCAAATAGCGTGCGAGCGAGAAGTGAACAGATGCGCCGCCATTTCTGATCCCATTCTTTATCCGCACAGGTTGTACCTATCCTATAGCATAGTGCTATACGTATAGAACATAGGAGAAACATGTGAAGATAAATAAATGAATAGGTACAGACAGCCACATGTCCGGTTACTTCCCCAATATTTTAGGTTTTATCATTTATTACATTAGTGAGCATTCACTTACGGCGACGGGTAGCCCTAACTAGCGACACCATTCGTTTTTAATTCTTAGCTACTAACTAAACCGGATCTATTTTAAACAATTTTGGGGTTACAACCTCTCGGCCAACACCTATACTATTTATTAAATGACCATGTACAAATTTTGGGTCCGTTTTGTACGCGAAAAATTGATTACCGCCATAAGTGGCAGCTTTTGGCGTGAATCAAATTTTCGCGTACGCGTTGGTCCTAACATTTGTGCATAGTTATTTAATAAATAGTACAAGTGTCCGGTATCCAGTTTAATAGCCAAAAATTAAAATCGATTGGCGTCGCTAGTGTGCCCTACCCTTAAGGTGACCTTAATATATCTACTTGTGGATAATGTTGTTGATACAATTACTAATTACTATGTGGTTACTGTATTTTAAAGTAAGATAGATGCATTGTATATTTGTTCGTTATCCCCAATAAACGAATACTAGTACTTAAACTACTTGGCATATAGATGTGAGTCGACTGAAGAAATTTGACAGATTTGTATACATTGACATGTGGCTGTTCGTACTTATGATTTTACTTAATTATTCGATCGAATTTAATTACATTGAATTTGTATTTGCAGGCAGTAAAGAGAGCAGAGAATTCGGAAGACAGCGGTCCTCGACGTGGGACCCTCGTCAATGCACTACGCATTGGGGACGAACGGGACGGACAAATAGTCCTATGTTATAATCGTAAGTCACCATTCACTCGTTATCTAAAAATCATAGTTATTTGCATATTTTATAGTAGATCTTAGCATAATGGTTCGAATAGTGGTATCGATTCATCATAGATCATTGGTGGTAGTAGTTCGCACCTTCACCACTAGATGTCACTGTGCTAAATTACATCGCACAAGCATTTGGTGTTTCCGGATACATAAGACATTTCAAAGTGTATGGGATTTTGTTCGCTACCAATACATTTCTTTTGAGTTATATTCAAGCTTTTGTTTTATTTTAAAGATATTAGGGCCCCTATTTTTACACTCGTTATTGTCAAAGAAATTCAAAAGACGGGTCCAGATAATTTTAAAGTTCAATGTAAGATTACCTACGTGACATTATTCGTCTACTGTGTAGACGGTACACGAATTTTTTTTTTGTGATAGGTGGCAGACGAACAGACGGCTCACTTGATCATAAGCGATTGCCGCCGCACACTGCGACATCAGTGGAGTTAAAAGTGCGCTGCCAACCTTCAAACCCCCCTTACCCCGGATTGGGCCTCCGGTAAGAGTACCGGAGGCCCAAAATATACTGTCTACTGGCTGTGTTTCGCTGTGTGATTGAGGGCACTCACACAGCGAAACACAGCAGAGTGCTGCTTCACGCCGGTTTTCTGTGAGGCCGTGATCACTCCGATCGAGCCGTTTAGGCTGAAGCGTGGCTCTCTATCTATTATATAACTATTATATAACTCTATAATCTATTATACAACTCTTTTTCATTATATTTAGTTGGCAAGACGCAACGCAACGCACTAATGGAGCCTCACCCTAAGAGTTATATTACGGGTTACCACAAAAAATAATTTTTGGCGTTACAGTCGCCTGGATCCGCCTTTGAAATGCTTAGCGATCGTACTTACATTTCATCAAAGTGGAGTTTATTAAATAGAGGAGAATTGTTGAAACCAGTAAAAGGAAATCACATAATCAAATCGACTATTTGATTCCAGATACGTGTCATTTTGAAAGACTTACAAGCAAAGGATTGGAAAACGACGGTGAATACGATTTTCATTGGACAACCGTACCTGCAGCAGTTGGTAAGTTTCAATGGACAACATTTCAAATTGCTAAGCTATAAAACAAAAAATACCAATTCTTTATTTACTTTTCCGCTGCTCGAATATATATTTATTCATTTTTTATATTGCTTATTTACTGAGAAAAAAATTAAAAACTAAAAAACGTAAGATGACGTCATCGGACGGCAGAATGTAAAATACTTCTTTGCTTAGCACATTATAGTTTTAAATTTATGACATGCAACTGTCACTTGTCAACGTTGAATGAATGAGTGACGTTGACAATGTTGACACTAGTATTATTTACCTTTGACAGTAGTACCTTTTTTTATTAAAACAATGATAAGCAAAGGAATATCGCTGTATTGAGCCGTCCGATGACGTCATTTGGCGCTTACGTCTATTTAGAACATAAAGAATTTCAATAATTATTTTACGCATGAAAATAGCCAAATTTTGAAAAAAGAAAAAATAAGGGTTTGTTCATTTTATGTCTATTGTCATATAAATAAACAATATGGACATGTTAAAATTATGAAATGTTGTCCATTGGCCTGTTCTATTCATTAAAGTTTTCGTACTCTGAACTAATATATAACTAACATAAAAATAAATTATTTTACAGTGTGTGCATTCCCGTACATCATGGCGTTCGCTGAAGACCTTCTGGAAATCCGTTTAGTCGCAAACGGGTCATTGGTACATGCCGCCTGCATACCTGGACTGAAACTCCTTTGCGGACGCAGAGTAAGTACTTAATAATTTCGATTTAGTTAAGAATCTACATACTTCCAATTAAAAATTAAGGGAAAGTGAAAACGTTAAGTATATCTTATCTTAATAAATGGCACACCTAGGCTAGCTCGTACCTCAAAAAGAAACCACAACATATTGTTAACGTTAAATTTAAATTATAGCATCTTGAAACGAACCTAAACAAATATTATGTACCTACAGATGTTAAGAGATTAAGCGTTACGAAGAAGTGTAGTGAATGATGTAAATGAGGGTTAAAATATTTAAAAAAACGAGTTAGTGACCCGTGTTCAACAATGGACAACATTTCAAAATTGATAAGCTCTGAAACAAAAAATACCAATTTTTTATTTACTTTTCCGCTGCTCGAATATATATTTATTAATTTTTTATATTGCTTATTTACTGAGAAAAAAATTAAAAACTAAAAAACGTAAGATGACGTCATCGGACGGCAGAACGTAAAATATTTCTTTGCTTAGCACATTATAGTTTTAAATTTACGAAATGCCAAACCCATGACATGCAACTGTCAAAAAAAAAGACAACTTGTCAACGTTGAATGAATGAATGACGTTGACAATGTTGACACTAGTATTATTTACCTTTGACAGTAGTACCTTTTTTTTATTAAAACAATGATAAGCAAAGGAATATCGCTGTATGCAGCCGTCCGATGACGTCATTTGGCGCTTACGTCTATTAAGAATATAAAGAATTTCAATAATTATTTTATACATGAAAATGGACAAATTTTGAAAAAAGAAAAAATATGGGTCTGTTCATTTTATGTCTATTTTCATATAAAAAAAACAATATGGACATGTTAAAAATATGGAATGTTGTCCATTATTTAGTTTTTTTTTGAGCCGGTAACATCGTCTGTGATGATACCTCATGTGTTGCAGATGTCCATGGGTGGCGGTAATAATTTACCATCAGTTGAGCCGTCTGCTCGTTTGTCCGCAGCCACACATCAGGTTACTACAATCTGTCAAAGTTTCTCAATCAATATTTCATCGAACGTGTTTGACATTAAAGTGGGAATCGATTGAAATTTGACAGTTTTGTATACTTTGATGGTTTTCGCCGTTGGGCTTTTCTTCGACATAACGTTTCGTCAGTGGGCATTTCGCCGACAGAACCTTTTACCTATGAACTATTCGCCGACAGAACTTTTCGTCGACGGGGAGTTCGCCGACTGAACCTTTCTCCTAAGAACTATTCTCCGACAGAACTTTTCATCTATGGGGAGTTCCCTGACAGAACCTTTCGCCTTAAGCGAAAGGAACTGTTCGCGAATTCGCCGACAGAACGTAACGTAACGAATTCGGCGGGTAGGGCTAAAACATGACTAAAATAAGCCGCGTGGGCTGATGCAATTCAAAGGTTTTAAATTAGTGTCTAGTGGTTTTAGTGTACAGATTTGGTGTTTATTTGTGCAGTTTATAGTTTTTAGTTGTATCGTTTTTAACACTGCTATTGTGTGTCGAGTGAGTTGTCTCGTGACAACTTGCTTGGACCTAATAGTCTTAAAACCCGCGATTGCTTTTAGAGTGATATCCGCTGAATTCGTATGTCGATAAAACGTAATATCACCCGCGTTTTATTGAGTGACTGTGACTTTGACTAACTTCGACTGTTGACTACTTTCTTATTCTCAATAAGTTACTTACATGTGGAGCCATATTAAAAAACACGCTACCATTTCTACCGACATCATAGTATCCTGAATCCTTTAGCAAAACGTCAAACGATTTCAGGACATATTCTACGTGGCATGCGCGCCAGAGTACGTGCCGCTGACACGAGAGATCGACCCTTGCCTCGCTATGCACGAGTACGAGCTGGTGCGCCAGATGAGCAACAAGTGCGGACCCTACTCGCTCGATGAAGACGACAACGATAACAGGTTTGTAGGAGAAGACTTATACCAGGCATATCCAGGTCAAATTCTAAGTGGCAAGCGCACAAGAGTCGCCACTGTCGCGCAAGAATTGGTCTTATGGCAGATACAATAATGATGGTTATGACCGCAATAAAATAAGCCCTGAATCAGTCCTTTTGTTACGAAATGAACTACAATCAACTTTTGTAAGATAATAAGACGATTTACCAAAAGTTCACAACCGATGGGCAATTCAAAATCATTTGGGATCCTTGCCTACAAATACGACTATAAACACATCATCTTTTCACAGGGGCGAAGGCTGTAACCTGAACAACAGGACTTCTGAAAACAACTCCGAGTCCAGCCGAAGCAGCTCCATATCGTCTGAGCAAGAGAATATCAGGCCACCCCTACAACGTATGGCACCCATATCCCCACCGAGCTCGCCGCAAGGTAAAATAACGTTCAGACATGATTTGTCAGTTTGTAACACACACACACACACAAACAGTTGAAAACAACAAAACACAACATTGTGAAACATTTCCTCCGCACCATGTCTTGGCATGCATTTTGCGTGACGTTACCGGACTTAGAATGGGGGCTATCCGAAAAATCCGCAAGATGGGGTACTATAGGCGTGATGTCCATCTACAAGGTAATTGGGTATGTTTAGACGTGATATGTCAAATTGTCAACTAACGAATAAATCAGCCAATAATGCTGAAGTTGGACCTCGGTTCACAGGTACGCCATCTAGCGGATATTTCACACGCGATACCCCCGATTATGTCAAGTAAGTGCCTTTAAAAGGTTGTGTCTACATCTGACGAATGCGCAGCTCGCGAGTCGCTCACAAGCTGCGCGCGAGCTACGGGGACGCACCCTAAGATACATTATATTTTAGGTGGTAGGCCTATATTACAATAATCAAAGTCAGAAAACTTTAAATTATAGGTATATTTTTTCTTGATACAGTGCTCCCGGAAAACAGTGGACGTTGCGTACGCATCTATAAGATCCCTCAGAGCAACCTGAGCGCCGGCGCGTACCAGCGACAGTCCGTCTCCGCTGACCAGGTGGTCACTTCGTATTTTTCAGACAGGTATAATCATCACCAGCTAATTATGACAGAACTCAAGTCAACATTGCGCACAATATCAATCAGTAGGCTGTAGTTAAAGGAGACAGTCGTGTCTTTAGACGAACTAACACACTAATGGAGTCGACAATCAACAAATTTCTGCTCAATCAACAAATGCTGAAAGGCTTCGCATAAATCTTCAATTCTTTATCAACATAAACTTAATTAGGTACACGATCACAAGGAATGATTGACTCATCATCATCGACTTATACATGTCTACTGTTCGACTAAGACCTCTCATATGGCCACTAAACTTGGCGTCTTGTAACATTGTGGCTTTCTATAGAGGTAATGTTGGACGTGATTATCGACTCAAATGTAGGTAATATCTAAATTTTTACTTTCCAGACCAAATAGCATCAGACAAAGACTAGCAGAACTAAGGCTGGACAGTAAGTCAAGGGGCGGAGGTGACGACGAGACGCTTTAAGATGGTCCACTTGAACATAACCATAGTTAGGTATCGAATACGGAACCAGGTGCACAATTTTGAATAATATAAATATACAAATTACATAGATATTCAATGTTGTTAACTGATTTGTTGCAGTATACAAAAATTAGAAATATTTTAGTTCGGATAGTCATGTTTTGTAGATGTTGGTGTAGATACTAGAACATTAAATAAGTATGTAGGATGTTTGAAAATCTTGTGATACATGGGTGATGCGTAGTGTGCAAATGGA
The DNA here is from genome assembly GCA_019059595.1 of Marasmia exigua. Taxonomy (NCBI): domain Eukaryota; kingdom Metazoa; phylum Arthropoda; class Insecta; order Lepidoptera; family Crambidae; genus Marasmia; species Marasmia exigua. Next base: position 11,315,978 of record CM032464.1, read on the forward strand.
AATAATAAGATCGTTTGATTATAATACTAAAATATATTACCTACCTGAATGATATTTTAAGGATATTGATGGAGAATGCATATATTTTAACGAATAAGATGACTATATTTTGTAAGACTTAATATGTCAAGTTCTCATTTGGAGATCGTTAAATACAATCTCCAACAACTAAGTACAGAAATAACATAAACTTATTATTTTTTGTGTACTCAAAGTAATAAATGATTTTTATATTTAAATCTAAAAGAAAATTAAATAAATATATTTATTATACCTACATAAAAATAATATAATTACATATGTAATCAATTAAAAATTTCAGTGCACAAAAATGATATGCTCAAAACTTGACATATTTTTAACACTATTTTAAAAGAAATTAAGCAGTTATTCGTGTAGTTCATTGTTCAAAAATTTAAATACAAATTCGATATAAAATTTAATCGTAATCTACCTACATAAAAGTATTTTTACGATATAAAATGTACAGATAAAATACTTTGTATTTTTATTTGTTACCATCCATCTGACATAAAATATAAGTTTTAAGAATAAAAATAATCCTAGTCTAGTCAAGGCAAAATTGCGACATGTAAGACAGAAAGTGATGTATAATAGTTCTTTATAGGGAAATATAATCTTATATGCGTCTTGAATGTCTACTCGACAACAGAAAAGAAGTGCCATCCAAATATTTGGTTATCTTTCTAGATTTATAATAATATAAATAAACTGTAATATTTTGCGATGCAAGAGAATTGAAATCTTATTTAAGTGTTAATACAATCTTATCTTCAATGTATATAAGAGGCATTATTAGTATTATACTTCAATGATATTATTGAACATTACCATACCTATTTATGTATTACTTCAGAAATATTAAGCAACTATTCATCGTTAGATTAATCGGAGGTGTTTCAGTGTCGTACAATGGAAGGTGTAAATTAACCAAAGATGAAAAGAACCAAACTGATAGTTTGTAAGTGTACTTAGGATAATCTGTCTATGTAATTAATAAACCCATTTAAGTACCTAATTATCTTAGATATTATCTATTATTATCTATTGAGAGTTATAAAATGATGTGTCTGATTTCTGTTTAAATAAGAGTAAAATTACCTTCACAGTTTCATTTTTAGATTTATATTTTATACCTATACGTCATTTATCACATTCAATGAACCGAAAGTGCGGAAAAAGAAGTCTACTTTTCCTTTATTTAATTTCGTTGTACTGTGATGTTGAACATTGAAATACTTAAATAATACAAAGATTAGCCATCAAGTATTTAAAGCTTAAGAAATCATAGCCAATGGCAAAGATTGAGGAAATTCTCATCTGTTATGTCGAATAAAAAATGTATTAATTAACCCTTTATCCTCAGGTGGAGTGATTACACAATCTCTCGCTGTCCGAATTAAAAATTGGAGAACAAACACAAAATTAGCATTACACCATTTACAACATTTTTACACAGAAATCAGACATTTCATGGAATTTTGTAATTCGAATTATATGATATTACCTAAATGTCATTTAAATAAATTTACATTATTATTCAACAATTAATTTCAAAGGAATGATTACACCATGTCGATACCACTATGTCTGGAGATTATATGAATTAAGGATATTTTATGCACATAAGTATGTTAAAATTATTTGTTTTGTACATTGTAAATAATATTGTGAGAATAACCTGATTGATGCCGTTATTAAAGAGGCCTACCATTACAGTACAGAAAATTAAAACATTATTTCCATACAATTGTGATAATGCAGGACAAAAAATATATAAAAAGAAACAGATTATATAAAAAGATATTATAAAATATAAATAATATTTATGGTAGATGACTCGCGCGATATTCAGAATAAGTATATTGTATGTAATAATGATGATTGTAATAAAATTGATGTCAACTGTTTCAAAACTGAAATATACCTTTACAATGTAGGGTTTTACTCTGTTATTTTCTCTGAGGTTTAAATAAATGTCTGTTCAATATAATGCATTTTATTAATAAAACCATTGTCCAACAATAATTAATGTTATAAAAATATAGACTTGTGTACATCTACTTAAAACCTATAACAACTTTGGTTGCTGTTTTAACGCCGTTATATCAAGAAATCTTGGTATCTCACCTGCTGGGGGCAACCGTGGATTTGCGGTACCTAAAACAACAAAGTTACGACATAAACGACAAAGTATTTACATCAACCTTTAAGTAAAATTAGACCATTGACGCAGTTTATAAAGTTCATAGTCATATTAGTCAAATATTGCTGAGGAAGTCATTCCTCTTCCAAACAATGTATGTAATTTTAGTGAGAATTTGTGAAATACATGTCTTTATACTAGGAAAGAGGATTCTCCCAAATGTGACTATCAGAACAAAATAATAATACACAGAAGGACAGCTACCTACATCCAGAACTAAACAGACAACTTACTCATAATACATGCGCATAGAGCTAGTTTCGGTAGTAATGACAGAGACACAATATACTGCTAGGTCAGCCAGAGATAATAGGCTTGTGTCCTATTTTTTTTCTCTTGTTGGTAATATAAGAACACCTCAAAAGTGAAAACATTGGTGAAAGAATGGATTTGTTAGCTTGGAAACTCTTCAAGATAGGAAAATTTTAAAATCACTTAAAATAGACTTGCCCAAAACGCTCCATACAAACAGCTACGCGAGGCGTGACGTCAGCCCTAACTAGTTTGTGCGCATCGCGAGATAACTTTTGTTCGATAGCAACATGAAATAGTGCGTTTATGAAAATGGTTTCTTAACAGAAGTTGCTATAAATTGAATGAGATATCAATTGCGATATAAATATTTCGTAGATTTAAGTCTTAAAATTTACTTGCCTATCTTTGCCTTTGAGGGCTCATAAAAAAAATAATACATAAGGTTTCAAGCTGAAATTTTGTACATAGCTCCTTTTGACCATTATTTCTTAATGCTATTTAAAAAATGTGCCAATCTCTGACCTAGTACACAAGCCTATTTCCTGTATATACATGTTCTGTGTATCAGCAAGTAACAAAGAGGGGGGCGGTGCTAAAATTTTTAGTGTAACGTAATTTATAGATGACACTAATCAAGGATAAACCTTTATATTTATAGTTATTAGATACTTAGTAAGTACTTGGGAGTAGAAGAGTCATGAATTATCAACCACAAATTAATCAGTACCTTGTATAATTCTATGCCTTTCCATATAGTTTCTTGTAGCAAAAGACATCTCAATGGGCATTGTAGAAGACTTGGGTACTGGTAGTTGAAGTGGGGCCGGCGAAAAGGCGCCTCTGTTTAGGTACTTAGCGGCCAGCTGATTCATTTTGAAGCTGGTGTCAGACGCAGGTGCGTATATGTGCGCCTGGTGAAGGCCTAGTGGATCATCACCAAACTTCACTCTGAAAGATGAAGAAAGATATTAATGTATTAATTGTAAAAAAAATTTATTAAGGTGGTTTAATTGCAGATAGATTTCTCCTTGACAAACAATAGATAGAAAAAAAGAACTGCACTTGAGTAATGGAATAATATTATTTTTAATGTGGACATTTAGGGCAGTAAACATTTTATATTTACCTCTTGGTCACACTGACATTAGTTTTGTCAATTTGCATCTGGACACACTGCTGCTTGGTGTTCCTGAAGAGTGCACTAGCAGACGATGGCATGTCTGAATCTTGCAGTACTCCATTCACATGAGTCTGCAAATCATAAGTACAATATTTATCAATAAATTTCAACAGATATTATCCTAGAAAGTAGAAATTATGCTTACAAGGCACATACCATAACTTTATTATAATAAGTCCATCCAACATTGGACTGGTCATCACTGCCTGTGTCTGAGCTGGAACAAAAGGATTCATTAGTTATTCATAAATTCCATTTTTGTATACATAAATTCATCAAACAAATTATAATAAAAAATACAAACTCGCTGTAATCTCGAACATCTAAGTATAAACTTTGTTCAGGAGATATAAGGGGTGTAGTTGCATTGTCCACTTGAACATTATACAAGCTAAGTTCATTCAGTGTTTTGTCATCATTGATATTCTCAATCTGTTGCATGGTGTCACAGTAATTGGTCTGTGTGTTGTCTTCTGTATACACTGAAGGGGGCTGCCTCTGTGGTATAATACCATCCAGAAAATTCGAAGTCCCCGGGTGTTTCTTTGACACAACTTCCTTGATGCTTATTTGGGATCTATTGCACTGTATCTGTGCATTTTCATTTGTCTGTGTCACTATTTCTTTGTTGACAACTGTTGAAGTTCTCACCATTTCGAAACTGGTCATGACACCTATAGAAATTTTGTGCTGTTCATTATTCACAGATTCAAGAGCCACATGCTCAGTCAAATAATTCTGTATGGGAGTGTTAACTGATCTGCCAGCACTGGCTGTTATAAACTTATCTACTTTTTCTTGTAGAAGTTGTAACTGTTCATTTTGCAGTTTGATAATTTTGAAAAGATCAGAAACTGTTGGTTCCCTTTTCTCTTTCATAACACTGTTTTGTTTTTCCACCTCCATTCCCTCATGCTTCTGGTGCTGTTCATACTTTTCGATCATCCAAGATTTTTTATCAACAACATTTTTCGGCTGGTTAATAAGGCTATGTGATTTTGAACATTCACAAGTATTTGGAGATGGATGTACAGGGGTGTGTTGGCTGCAAGGGAAGTTAGGCTGTTGTTTCTGTAGCATACAAGCACACTGTGGTTTCATCCTAGGACAATTGTCTATAATTTGACAATCATTACTAAAGCCCATATGTTGCCGCAGATTGCATTGTGCATTTTGTATAATCTTCACACAATGGTGACACCTACACTCATCAGGAACTGAAGGTGCTTGAATAACTGGTTGATGAATCACTGTTGGTTGAATCTTGGTGACTGGCTCATTCTCAGCAGCCATCCTCGTTAGTTCTGCTTTTTTACCCAAAGGATCATTCTCTTTTTGCAGGCTTAATCTGTTCAATTGACTCTGAAGAGAATATATATTTTCAGGATATCTTTTACTAAGATTGTCACGCTTAATAAAGAAGTTATTTTCATTGACACTTTTTCCCACATTTCTTAAAATGTTAGTGTTCTCAATAGAGGACAGGGCTGTCTGTAATGGATTTTTTTCTGTAAGATTCATATTTCTATCTACATGGCCAAAGATATGTTTTGTGGGCTCAGACAGAAATTGCTGCTGTCTAGATTGAATAGGTTGTCTAGGTTCACAATATGAACTATCCAGCATACTTAGATCTAAGTCATTGGCAGGCGATCTTGGTTCAGGGCAAGTAAGACCTTCAACGCTCGTCTTTGCAACCATAGGATATGGGGAACTATTACTACATTCATACCTTTGTACTGGATCAGAGTTATATGGTAATAATCTGGTATACTCATAACACAGTTCAGGGCGACCAGTGTCTTGCTTTTCGATGCAAGGCCGCGGAGAATGGCATTCTGAATGACTATCCATTGTAAGTCTAAAATTTTTGTCAGGAGTTTCGAATCGCACTTTCTTCATGGATTTGGATATCACTTTAAATCAGTCGTATTTAGAAAGTACAGAACTTAGGAACAACAAGTTACATAATTACACCCCTATCCATAAAATAAATAAGCAAACTAACAGACACTTTTTGAATTCTCCGAACACAACAAACCCAACAGACTAAGAAAAAAAACAAAGCCGGTGCTTGCTGTGACAGATCGGCTTTGACTTTGACTTGATCAGAATTGACAGTAGTAGTAGCACAAATGTGTTTAACAGAGTGGATAGATAAGACGTATAACTGCCAACAACTTTGCTACAACGTAAAAAAGTAAAATTAATATTGCAATTAAAAAAATATTTCCCCTTAATACGGTATTTGACTATTTTGTTTTTATTTTTGTAATCAAAAGACCTCTCAATGATAGAAACATCGTTGAAAGAATTACTTGATTCTCATTTAAACTACCTGAGATATCACAACTTTAAAATCACATTATTTTGGGCAAACCCAAAACGCTCCATACAAATGGCTACGAAGATGTGACGTCACACGCTTGTATTTTGTATGCATTTCATTTTAATTTTATATGGTAGCTATATCAAATGTTTCGTTTATGTTAATGGGTCTTTTATAAAAGTTGGTGCAAATTGTATGGGTTATTCAATGGTATAATTATTTTTTAATAGTTTCATACTTTTAAAATGGACTTGCCCACGAATCTTTGAATGACCATAAAACCGGCTAGACGTTATATTTTTAATTGAGAATTTTTGCTATTGGCACATGTCTACCTATATTTTGATAAAATAGCTACGTTTTACCTGAAAATAAAACGTTTATTAAACATACTTACCTTATTCGAAGCCTATATATGAGAGTAGCATCCGTTTCCGGTCCTAGTACTAACCAAAACATCCGGTCTCGGCCCATTTCCCCACCAACTTACGTTTCGCGCCATGCGACGCTAGCGCCACCACCGGCAGTTCGAACGATCGTTCGAATTTTTGCCTCATTGCCGTCTCTGAATGTCACCAGGTGGTTTAAAAAGTAGGCTTCGAATAAGGTAAGTATGTTTAATAAACGTTTTATTTTCAGGTAAAACGTAGCTATTAAACAGTACTGTACCGTTATTCGAAGCCTATATATGAGAGACGTGTTTATTATCGCCTGGTGGCGCTATGCAACGCCAATGTGATTAGAAGAAAATGGATAGTTGATGCGCATGCACTCAATGTCTGATAGATATCAGTCTAAATAGAAACTCGAAAACTGTTGAATACAGTTTAATTTGATAACACATAACCAAACAGGGTACAATTCTATACCATATTATGTTAAGAACAAGCTTTGATCAACGTACATTCATAATATAAGTAGTAGGTATACAATTAAATTAATCATCTTCAGGGGTGAACAAACGCGAAACAGAATTTGTATGAGACACACTAGCAATTTCACGCCGATAATATTTAGCAAATGTATTAGATGACTTCCAATTTGCCCTAGCCAGTATGTCATCCAGTTGACAATTTTCAATCCAGCTTTTAGATGCTACAGCTGATCTGATACTGCCAGGTGTAGTGTGTATACCAGCTTCATCCAGCAGTTTTTTCACCCAACCACCAATTATTGACCTAGTTGCGGGTCTAGGAGGTTCCGTTAAAGTAATGAACAAGCTGTCAGATTTAGCTAGACCCCGCTTTTCTTGGGAGACGCGGATTAGTCTTTTGGTCCAATAGACTGGGCACAGTGCCCTATTATCTTTATTAACAGCTAATTTCCAGTTTGATTGCCTCTGATTACAAGTATCCGTTTTGGACCCGAAAATTGGTTTCAGGATGATGTAATCATCTGTTTCCGTATAATGCTCTGGTGATACCCGTAACAGGGTGAGATCGTGAAGTCGCCTTCCTGAACAGAGCAGAAGTATGGCAGCTGTACATTTAGATATCTCAAATAATCCTGACACATCTGGATTTTTTCTAGATAGGTATTGTATTAAGATTTCTGTATCCCAAATTGGTGGTTTAGTCATTTTGGGTTTGGCTAATGAAATTGCTTTGATAACTTGCTTCACAAGCGTGTGTGAGCTTAATTTGTCATGACAATCAGGGTTACAGAAGGTAGAAACTACCGACTTGTGAACTAATATCGTACTTAAGGAGAGATTCTCCTTCTGGTGGAGATCAACAAGAAACCTAGCTAAATCGGACCCAGTCGGTTTGTTAAAGTCAATGCCTTCGGTCCTTGTCCACGCCATCCATCTATTCCATGCCGGGCGGTAGGTGTTTATAGTGGATTTTCGCCAGCTATGTGTGAGGAGAGATCGTTGTTCCTCCGTCCAGTTTGTCAGGTATTTATTCCACCCCCACATTTCCAAATTTCCATTGACATTTCTCCCACTTTTTGAGGTGGAAGGCCCGTCGTCGTGTCTACTAATACACTCTCTAGGTTCCTGATTGTGAATGGGGCTGCTAGGGATCTGCTCTTGAGATCTGGTCTCCAAAAAGCATTCTTCCATCGAGGAACGACAATGAGGAAAATCCCCACGGCGTTGTTCAAGTGTGCTAGGACTCTTGGAATGAGATGTGGTGGTGGGAAAATCCAGGCTAGTGGGAAATCCCATTTCCTGCTGAAGGCATCGTGAAATACTGCATTGCTGTCCCTTCTGTCCAATGTACAATAGTTCGTTACTACTAGAGCACGGTGTGATGCAAATAGGTCGATAACAGGTGTACCCCATTTGCCGAAGACCTTTCGAGTCAGCCGAGGCAGAAGATGCCATTCTGGTGAGACTTTCTTCCTGGACAGATGGTCGGCGTCGCAATTGTAATTTCCGGGTATATGATGGATCGAAATGTGAATGTTGAACTGATCCAGTATTTGAAACAACACCTGGGTGAGACTTGTCAGTGCAGCAGACTTTGTTCCACCTTCGTTGCGAAGGTAAGAGACTACAGTCCGGCTGTCGCACTGGATAAGTAGACTTTCCGAGTTCAGGTGCTGACCGTGATCTTTTAGGACGTTTATGATCGCCAACATTTCCTTCTGGTTGCAATGGAGCCGTTGTTGTGGGAGTAGCCACGTGCCCTTTATGTTCAGGTGGTTCAATTGGGCTCCCCAACCAATGTTGCTCGCATCTGTTGTCAGATAATGTGTCGTGGGGGGAGTGTGGATTAGCGAAGATGTTTTGCAATGATTTATCCACCACTCCAGTTCTTGCTTTACATCCGTAAGAAGGCGTACGTGCTTTGAGGTTGAAGACTTCAGCAGTCTGTTGGTCATTGCTTGAGCAGCCCGGTAATGCAGACGTCCTCTCCGAACTACAAAGCTTGCAAAGTTCATTAACCCGGTTATAATTTGTAGATCCTTCAGGGTAGCTACTCCTCTCTTTAGTAATAGAGTCGCTTGATCTACCACTTTGTTGGATAGCCTTTCCGGGAGATACTTGATATTTTGCCACGGGTTCCACATGATGCCCAGAAATTCTAGGGCCTGCCTGGGTTCGAGGACAGACTTCTTTGTGTTTATTATCCAGCCTAGCTGTTTCAGCATGTCCAGGGTGACCTGTATATGGCTGTTCAACATGGCTGGGTCTTGGTTTACCAAAAAGAAGTCGTCCAGATAAACAAGAATGCGAATGCCGCGCTCTCGTAGTTTCTGGGCAATCCAGTTTGTCAGAGATGCGAATGTTTTTGGAGCTGAGCTTAGCCCGAAGGGCAGGCAGGTCATTTGTAGCAATTTGTCGGCATAGACTAGCCGTAGGAATCGCCTGTGGCATTTCGCTACAGGCAAATGAAAGTAGGCTTGATGGAGGTCGATTTTTGCCATCCAGTCTCTTGCCTGCAAAAAATTCGGCACCCGTTGAACATTTATTAATCTGAACTTGCCTGGGTGAATGAACCAATTCAGATTTTTGAGGTTGAAAATAGGTCTCAACGTGCCGTCGCCTTTGGGGCGTAAAAATATTGTAGATATGAAGCTGGGAGTGAGTTCCGCGGCTTCTAATACACCCTGTACTAACATTTGTTCGATTATTTCCGACATTTCCGCCGAGGGTGACGTTTGATGTCGAAAACTGGGCACACTTAGAGGTGGTTTGGATTTGAAGGGGATACGATAACCTTTTATCATTTTGAGGATGTAGGGCGGCGCCCCCAGTTCCTCCCATTGAGCATAAAAAAGGTGGAGCTGGCCGGCACGAAATGACTTTGAGTCAGTTCCTTTTATTTGTTTGATTTCTCCTATCCCGGCGGGATGAGGGAGAATATGCTCTGGCTCCTTTGCCTTTGTTGAAGCTATCCTTGGTGGCCTTACCTTTTCCACGAAAAGAATTATTTACGTACCTTGACTGTCCAGCAAAATCACTTTTTTGTTGTATTATTGATTTATTTTGAGCCTTTTTTGGGACTTGTGTGTGGGACGACGTCCCTGGATCGTTCTGCGGAGCAGAGTTGCGATCCTTATTTTTCTGCCAGAAGACTCTTCGCACTCCACCTGCTTTTTCAAGCATTGAGCTGAACTGTTCAGCTTCAAACAAGTTGGAGCTCGAAGGTGGGACCTTTCGTAGCGCCGCTTTGTGAAGAGGATCTTTGACTGAAGAAAGTATGCCCTCCCTCCGCTGTTGAATAAGTTCAGCTCTATGACCACATACTATTTGCATGGTGTCGTTTGCTGCCTTACAGTAGTCGCCTTTAGAGAATATATCGTTTACCCTGCTGTATATATCGGAGTAAGACAAAGTTTCATTTTGGTTTACCCATAGTAAGAAATTATTCATTTCGTTTTGCAAAGCCTCGCGTTGCTGTAGCAAAGCAAAAGATAAGCTGGCAAATGCTTTTTCCATATTAGCAGTGAATTTAGAACCCCCGTCGTATTGTCGTCTCTTCGTTTGGCACTAAGTTAGAAAAACCCGGGAAAAACAGACAGGCCTTTTGAGCGTCGGCATAACGTATTGCGCTCCAGTCTGGATGGAGGAAGCGCTGAAGCTCCTCTATTTGTTTAAGCATGCCGTCAGGTGCATTAGGGATGGAAGGTTCCTTAGTCTTTGTATTTATTGCAAGATTCAATTTGAAATTACTCGCAGAAGCTGGAACAGGCTCAGCTGAGTTATTTAAGGGTAGCTCATTGCACTCATACAATTCTCCGCTAATATTTGGGTCGACAAGGTCATCCCCACACTCATCTTGCCTTGTTTGAGCTGCCATTTGACTTTTGAGGTCATTTACATCACTGAGTAATTGTTTTAATAAGTCGTCACTTACCCCTCTGTTTTTACCACCTTTGCACCTTTTACGGCGCTTCTGATGATAGCTCGACGAGGAGCTCGAGGACGAGCTAGTGTCGGAGCTAGACGATCGTGTACGCCTCCTCTTCCTTCTTGTTCCCGTTGCTGCTGAAACTGGAGCATCATTCCTCGCGTCCCCGCTGCACATGGGCCGATTTTCCTCGTTCATTCTAAAATATTCACAGCTCTAACGGAAATACCGTTAGAAAAACGTTAGTTATAAAGAAAATTACAATAAAATATTTTAAGGCAAGAATGTAACCTTGCCACCGAACGGTAACACCGTTACGAAATAACACAAGTAATTAAATGAGTCAAAACACTTCACTTGAAATAATTTCACATATAAACTTCACTTTGGTTTAAGTTAAAAGTATTTACTACTTTTTAAGTGAAAAATACTCACAGTTATTTTTCAGGTATACCTCAGATATTACTAGAAATATTCACGTTGAATCTCCTCTTAAATGTTTAGTACTAGCGAGCGAGTCGGTCGCAATTATAGCGGAGCTCTGTAGACGACCGTCTCGATCGGGAACTAAAACGCCAATGAGGCAAAAATTCGAACGATCGTTCGAACTGCCGGTGGTGGCGCTAGCGTCGCATGGCGCGAAACGTAAGTTGGTGGGGAAATGGGCCGAGACCGGATGTTTTGGTTAGTACTAGGACCGGAAACGGATGCTACTCTCATATATAGGCTTCGAATAACGGTACAGTACTGTTTAATATTTATATTTTGTAAAATATCGAGCTTAGTCAAATACCATGGATTTTAATATTCTTCTCAAAGATTTTGATGACAATTCTTTCCTTAGCAATTTCATAATTTCAATCTTTATAAAAAATAAAGGCAACGAAGCTGTTTTTAACACCGTTTTAGCACAGTAGATAAATACGCTAAATCAGTATCGACACTCCGCCATTTTGGACAGAAAGTTACCTACCGTTTAGGGTTGTCCTCTTATTTTTGTAAAATATTATTCTTACATTGGAACTACTGGTTTAAGTTCGGGCCGTGATCGCGGGGTCCTAGGTGCAACAAGGATCATCTGGTGCGTGTTAAATATGATATAGAACATATTTAACACGCACCAGATTTAAATAGAACTAATGATACTAATGTATCTACTTATTTTCTCTACCAAAATAAAATAGGCGGCACTTAAGTAAAACCAACAACCTTGAAATTAGTTCCTACGATTGTACTCCGATGGGACCTTAGAATCAGTGTAAAGTGTGCGTCTGTGTGCGTGCGTAATCGAGCGTTTGTTCGTAGTGTCCATACTGCTTGCGTATATATCTACTGTGGTTTTAGTAAACAAAGTTTTAACAAACATTTATAAATACCTGATCCCCATACTCTGCACGACACTTAGTTTTTGACCAAATCGTTTTTTTAGTTTCCCCTGGGTAAATAACATAATAGAATTGGCAGCATTCGATTAAAATTAAAAGTGTCACCGTCAATAACGTCACTGTCTGTCACTGACTGACTGTGCATATATGTAAAAGGTACTCTGTGCTGACTGTGTCTGTGTCCACAGACCAAGAAAAAAAAATACTGTGTCAGTCAGTCGAACAGGTTATGTTGAATGTTTAGAAATTTCTAATAAAAATTAAATTATTGAGAACCAAAAATTCAATATAGATATTTAGCTATCGGCACTAATATCGACAAAATAATGAATAGACAACTTTTTAATATATGGAGCCCATTGGCTAATTTTTCACGATCTAAAGGTTATAAAGCACCTGGAGGAATTCGCTATCCTGGAGGAATAGTTTACTATCCAAGGTGTGTACTTTAACTCCAAACTTATAGAAAATATAGTATTTTTTCATACTTTTGCCCGTCATTCCTATGTAAGTATCCAAAGTCTGTTCTTTTTAAGTATAGGTATTCAAACCATTTTTTTACAGAAATCCAGATCACAAAGACCCAGAATACACACCCTCTAAATTATTTAGAGTTGAAAGGATAAAATCTACTAAACACTATCCTTATTGGCAGAAGAAAATATTAGATGAGTTGAAAATACATGAAGGGGTAATAGTTTTGTGTTACTTACTTTGTGAATATATTGTTTCAATTGTTGTCTTTTACCTAAAAACTTAAAAATTAATTTTGACCCTATTATAATTCCAGGGCAGAGTTGCTATTGTGAAGAATATCCCTGAAAATAACATGAGATTGTGGAAAGTAAAACACTTGATCAAAATAACTCCAATAGAGTTTCCATTTGGGGAACCAACAGCAGATGATATAAACTACACTGTATTGAAGGAAAATGGCCAGTGCATAGTGACAAAATCTTTAGAAACATCACCAAAACAAATTGAGGCTTTGGAAGAATTCCACAACAATGAGAAAAAAATGGATTCAGATACAATAAAGAGGGATTCAAGATACAAATGGAACAATGCGTATAGTGGAGGATTTTGAATCCTTTTATAGTGAATAATTTAACTTAGTAAACTTGATGTAGGATTAATATAATAAATGGAACTATTAATTTCTGAATCAAATTATTCTCCCCTTATTAAGTAAAAAAATACAAATTTTTGTTTCCATACTAACTCCAGTAAACTAAAAAGTATTTTTTGTTTTAGTATGAAAATTAATTTAAATATTAACACCCCAGATAATAAATTGTAGTAAATGAAAACCAAAATTGTAACTTTTACAAATAATTTAATAAACAAACATTATTTATAATCCTATACAACAACTACAATAAGATGAGTACCTAAATATTTTAAACAGTTTTAGTCGTCATCTTTGTTTGGGTCATCTTTACTTCTCTTATACAACAAATAATTAAAGTACTCGGGAGTTTTAAAATGGTTTTCTAATATTATTGCTTGTTTACTTCCAAGAGAAAATCTTGCATCAGTCCATGTCCGGAAAACTGTTGGCTTTAATTTCTTAAAATCTTTCAAACGAAATTCATGTTTAGTAATCGAATTCATAGTATGGCCACGGAATATAGCTATATATCTGTCACCATTCTGGTATAGACGAATAACATATTTAGATAAAACTATTTTCATGGCAACATGAAATGCAACAAAAGCTCCAAAGTAAACTAGGCACTCTATGCCACTGTTAGCTATGACTACATCTTCGCCTAAGACGACTGGATCGTTCATGGTTTCTTGACTGAATTCAAATATAGCGTAATATAATCCACCACAAGCCATTGTAACAGTTGATACTCCTAAGTATACAGACAGAACCTTCAGCCACTTGTCCATTGGTGCTTTATATATCAATTCCCATTGTTTAGATACATTATCTTTTTCTTTCCATCTGTCTTGAGTTTCCACAAATTTCATAGGATGTTGAGTCGCATATTTAGCGGAAGATATCGTAAAAGTATTCGTGCTTATCGGTCGTTGCAATAATCGGAGCGCCCTTAAACAACTCATATTTATGGACTTTAAAAGCATCATAAGGATCTTTTTTGGTTGATCTTATCATCGATTTTATTCATCAATGTGTGGCTTGTGTTATTTTAAGCGATTTCAATGACTTTGTTATTGTTAAATATTCTGTTTGGAGGTTATGTTTTCCTTACAATTAGCAGCTGGCTTATTTGACAGAAGTCAATGTCAATGTTTGACAACTGACAAGAAGCAAGGAATAAAACGTGCCATTAACATGCATTTTGCGTTTCAGTCCACCTTGGGAGTAAAATACCATCATAGAGAAGTCCGCGACTTCAAAGAAGTCCCGTGAAAAGCGCGCTTGAGTTGCCATCAACATTCAAATTTGAGTTTTACTGTCGTACGTATATGTATACAAGAAGGAACCGACTGACTGACGAAGAATAATGCGCAATATTTTTGTTTTCTTTTTTTAGGTGTAAAAATTCTAATATATATTAAGTTATTATACTTATTTATGAAAGACAATTAAATATTATGGCTGGCAAAAAATAATAAACAGGATTTTTTGTTATATTTTTAGAGTTATTAATTTCGCCCTTTTCTCCATACAATCGTCCCACTGTGAGACGTAACGTAAGGTATAATCTCCGAAAAATACTTTCTACAAGTACCCACCGAAAATGTATAATGCGATGATAGTGTCTTCCACAAATAAAGCACGTTTCTAGCCGGAACATTTTATTGTACAACCCTGTGCCTGTGCGACTATAGACGCAAATAGTGTGCGAGCGAGAAGTGAATAGATGCGTCGCCATATCTGATCCCATTCTTTATCCGCACTGGTTGTATATACAGTAGGGTGGTATTCCTTTGATTTTGCGGGGCACCACGTAATTTGATTATATACCATAAGAAAGTCTTTCATTATTATTTTTTTTATTTTTTAAAAGACATTAAAAAGGGTCGCTACCAAGATTTGAATTTTAAGTAAAAACAAAAATCTGTATTGGTTAGATTCATTAATTTTTATAGCCAAGAAATAAAAATATTACAAAATTATTGTTGTTGCTATGAACTAAGATATTGATTAATTTTTCGCGGATATGTGAGATATCAAGGGTTATTCTTTTTAAGCAATCTTCTGTGCCTTCAATTTTCAGTGCTTCTACCATTTTTTTCTTCTCTTGAAATAAAAGTTCGTCATCGAAAAATGCGAGCGAAACTAGCATTTCTGACCAATACCACAGATGATTTACAATCTTTTTCAGCGCAACAGTAGCTATATTTTTGTTAAAGCATTCAAAAACTTTAAGGTCTTTTAATAATTGAAAGTCGTTTTTTTGAGGCTGACAATGCGGTAGAGGCTTGAAACATAAATCATCACCGTGAAAATGCATATTTCTCTCACAGCCTTTTCGTCCTTCTTCGTTAGCTTAAACTGATTCTTAAATATATAAATTTTCAGACAGTACAAGGCTCTTGCCATCCATCTAGCTCGATGTAGACTTATTAGAACTGAAGTGCGGTGCGGGCTAATTTCGACGCGTCGGTACAGAAGAGGGGTTGGGGGGGAAGGGGACAAGCAGCGATTGTCTATTCTATCTGTGCGATGTTCATTAGCACGTAAAATGTGATACAAACACTTATGTAAATAAAACATTAATAAAACCATGATTTAAAATAACCTTCAACGCTTTTTGTAAAAAAATTGACAGCTGGTAGAGACTTCTAAATCTTGACCAAAAAAAAAAGAATAAAGTTTATTTCATATTTAGAGTTACATAATCGAATGAGAAAGTGGACCCGGGGATAATTTAAAAATCGAAAAATAAGGACACTAATATACAGTCAAAATAAGGTAAGGTGGAGCATGAGTGGTCAGTGTCACAGTGATCTGTGCCCCCAATAGATACCGCATAGGAGGCCGGAAAAAGTCATCTCTATAAGTCTCGATCGCTGGGAACGCTACATAGAGTAACTTAAATACTGGGTATAGAGGCATCAGTCGAGTTAGTCTATGAGCGCCATCTATTGACCACTCCTAAACAGCTTAAGTTATAATGGACATTAGAAGAAATCGTGCGTTTTAAAACAAGCACGCGTTGATGTTTTTTGGAAAAATCTCTTTTTCTGGTTTCAGCGACTACCATTACATTATTGCGCATCTGTTCCATATCCATGCATGCATGCATGCATATGGAACGAGATAGAAGATTCTATGGAAAGAGATATCCTTTAACTCCTTACCGTTGAGGAGTTGACCTTCCATCACCAGCAGAGCCACAAAATTAATACAATTAGGCGTAAGTACTGGTGCAGCTTTGAAAAAGATACAAAACATTACGTATGCCTATAAAATTTCTTTGAGATCCTATCATCAGATTCTGACATGGTGACAATGGGACCAACTAGGGAGTGTGTTCTTTCAAATAAAAAAATAATTCTGCAAATCGGTCAATATTTCTTTGCTTAGCACATTATAGTTTTAAATTTACGTAATGCCAAACCCATGACATGTAACTGTCAAAAAAAGAGACAACTTGTCAACGTTGAATGTATGAATGACGTTGACAATGTTGACACTAGTATTATTTACCTTTGACAGTAGTACCTTTTTTTTATTAAAACAAAGATAAGCAAAGGAATATCGCTGTATTCAGCCGTCCGATGACGTCATTTGGCGCTTACGTCTATTTAGAATAAAAAGAATTTCAATAATTATTTTATGCATGAAAATGGACAAATTTTGAAAAAAGAAAAAATATGGGTCTGTTCATTTTATGTATACTTTCATTTAAAAAAAACAATAAGGACATGTTAAAAATTTGAAATGTTGTCCATTGGCGGAGTAATCGGTGAACATAGGTACATAAAAAATACAAAAAAACAAAGATACATTCGAACATAGAACCTCCTCCTTTTTTGAAGTCGGTAAAAAGTAACGGTGTATATCTTTCCCAAACTCCTGGCCATATTATCTAAATGCGTAAGTAAGTATTATGGTATTACGTTTTGAATAAAATTAAAACTGTCGATAAATAGGGTTCCGTCACTATTTGCGGGCAAATGAAAGTTTGACCTTGAATCAACCAATCACAGCACCTCGGTCACGCTCCCCGCTACCCGTGCTTTCCTCAAACTGGTGACTTTTGTGCGATACAAAACGCTGAAGATGCGGTATCTATTGGGGGTGATCTGTGGGTCAGAGTAGTAGTGGTTACTCGTGAAGGGTTCTGGGTTCGATACATTCAGGGTGCGCTAAGAGACGATGAAAACTAATATACTTACTTATTAATTACCTATAGTATTATTTTCCCCACCCGCCGCTATAAGAGATCCGAATAAAATATCAAACTATAACTCATAATGTATTTTATAACATCAGACAACCGTGTAATTTTTTCCTCGCGTAAGTTACTATAGAATAGTTAAAATACCTTTTAAAATAAATACAGTAACACAGTCTGATTACATTCTCGAAAGATACCGTAAGAACATAAATCTTAAAACTTATAAAAATAATTATTAATCAACAACAATACATAAGAAACTTTGTGATAAGCATTTTGAAGTTATTTTTTAAACTTAATTCTAACCAAATTACATTTTTACTAGTAAATACTTACACTACACAATTTTATAGTACAAACAATAATAAACATTTTGGTTTATTTCTATTTTAGGTAAAAGACACATTTGCGCTCAGTTAAGAAGCAACAAATGTAAGTAATTGCATAGTTTATATGAAATTATAAACAATAAATTTGTAACACAAGATTAAAGTAATATTCTTCTCAAATACTTAATCTGATTTAGGTATACTTATTTATTACAATAACAACATATTTCCACTTTAAATGAGGTGGTTAAAATTGCTTACAAACCATTATACACAGCCACGAGCCACAGGTACTCAATTCATAGTATGAATCAATAGCAACACAATTGTTGAATATGTGGTAGGTATTTTAACCCATTGACTGGCTGGACCTTGTACCTAAGTGATTTACATTTATATCTTATACACACGAGATGAATGGTAATCCAGTAGGCATGCTTCCTCTGGACTCCACGAAAGACCAGCGTCGAGGTGGCCTTTGGACACTGCGACATCCTGATGTCCATTTCAATCTATATTTTAATTTGTATTTTGTGTATGTTTGGCGCTGAATAAATTATTTTATTCTTATTGGCTGGAAAACAATTATTACCCAACTTTTGAAGGTGGGTAAAAATTGTTTTTTGTCAATAAGGAAGTTTAAAACGAGAAAGTTTTTTTGTGTACGTAGGTACCTGTTGCGCAATGAATTGATTTTGAAAATTATTATATTCTAAGTACTCATTATGCAACCCACTCAAGCAAATGCGGTACCCCTTGTGACCCAAGGGCGGATCCAGCTTTGACGCTAGGGGGGTCACATAAATTTATTTCGTTATATGTGTAAAAGAGGAAGTCAAATTTTCGATAAGTTCGTTCCTGAATAATGGGTTTGCTTTCAAACAAAGTATTAAGTGTATCAAATTGATTAAATATTTAAAGTACTTATATACTATTTATAACAAAATCTCCCCTGCTCTGGGTCCCTGGATCCGACTTTGTTGTGACCCTTTGCGATTGTAAAAAATATGAATAATACAATAATAACGTTAAGTGGACATTTAATATTAGACAATGAAACTTGTCTTCTCACGACCACCACCAAGTGATTTATATTGATTGTGGCAAAAGAGACATTTTAAAAAAAAATGAGCAATTAATACTTTAAGAATAGTATTAATAATTTTTTGAGACAAACTTAATTATAAATAATAATTTCTTACTGTAAGTAAGCTTAATCTTTATGGAGTTTATTGATACTTGCAGAAAGAAATTATTACATAGGTGTGTCGCAAAAAATGTTATTTATTTCCTTAAAATATTTGTTGCTCACTTTTTAAAAAAATGTCTCCTATACGCCACAATCAATATAAATCACTTGACGGCGCTAGTATCCGTCGCGGTGTCGCCTTAAAGTATGAAAATGCCGATATTGTATGGAGATTTTTTGAGAAGCTGTGTTTCCGATACTAAGATTTTTTTAAATTTTTATGTAAATATTATGCTACTGTTTCATATTTAATTATTTAATGGTAATTTATTTAATGCAGAACGTTTACAGGTACATTTAGAATACACCTTAATACAGAAAACACCTTTTTTATTTAGAAAATTACGAATGATGAAAACGTCAATTATGCCTAACAAAAAAGAGACATTTCCAAGTTTTTTTTTCCTGCATCACGAATACAATATTATTATCTGCTCTGCAAATTTACACACCTTAGAAATATGGTTTTCAACAAAATAAATATATACTACAGTAGCACCTGGTTATTATAGGAATGATTAATCTTGTGGTGTCTAGAAAAAAAAAACGACAATTTCATACTTTAACCCCTGTTACTATACTAGCGTATTAAAGTGTCTAGGCACTAGTATTATAATAATCTGTGGTCTAGGTATACTACGCCTCAAATTTTAGTTCATTCTAATGCCGCAGCCCTTTTAATAGCACCTATTATAAGCGAAAATAACAGGATTTTTGAGAGAGGCCGCGACATTTGACCGACTGTATGTATGTAATTAATACCTACCTAATATAATATACATATAAAAAAAATGCGTAATTTAAGTAGTCTTTATAAATATTAATTTAAAACATAATCTGGCAATACTTAAAAGTTTTCTTTAAAATAAACGTGGCAGGATACCTGAAAATTCGGAAAATAAAAATATAAATGATTTTCACTTTTAAGAACTTAAAATGTGTATTCTTCTTTAGTTTTAATACAAACATAATGTTTTTATTTACCATAAAAATGAGATCTCGTACCTTAAAAGAAGAAGCCACTACTCAGTTTCTATTTCTATTGCACATATAAACTAGTACATTTACTCAAGCGAAAGAAGTATAGAAGAATTTCCACGTCTCAATTACAATAACCACACGCAAAGACCTCTGCTATCTAAGGTAGCTATGGTAAGCTATGGTATGACTTCATATAGTATTGTTACATAATGGTAATATACAAACAGATAGATGGAATCATCATCATGTATAGTTCGCACCATCCACGACGACGCGCCCCTCCAATTTTATTTTTGTAATCAATAGACCTCTCAATGATAGACACATCGTTGAAAGAATTACTTGATTCTCATTGATACTACCTGAGATATCAAAACTTTAAAATCACATTATTTTGGACTAACCCAAAACGCCATTCAAATGGCTACATGTGTACCACGTTAATAAGTAACATCGGCAAAATACGTCTACGCAGAAGAGCAAGTTAAATCCGATTGATTACGATTGCGAAAGCAGTTGAAATACAGACTTTATTGCGTTACGTTAAGATTAAATACAATAAATCCGGAGAGGAATGCTATCTCTCTTTAGCCGCACTCGCCCCGAACATAGCTCTGACGCATCAACCAATAAGAAATTGTAATTTTTGGCTCATGTAAATGGAGCGTTGTGATTGGTTAAGATTTTGCCGCAGTATTCGAAAATAAGACTTCTGCACAGGTACATTGGTGTAACTTATAAAATTGATAAAACTGTACCTTACTACTTGTTTGTGACGTCACATATTAATGTGACGTCACAAACAAGTATTTTGTATGCATTTCATTTGCATTTTTTATAGTAGCTATATCAAATGTTTCGTTTATGTTAATGGTTCTATTATAATAGTTGGTGCAAATTGTATGAGTTATTGAATGGTATAATTATTATTAAATAATTTTATACTTTGAAAATGGACTTGCCCATGAATCTTTGAATGACCATAAAACCGGCTAGACGTTATATTTTTAATTGAGATTTTTTGCTATTGGCACAAATTTACCTATATTTTGATAAAATATTTATATTTTGTAAAATCTCGAGCTTAGTCAAATACACCATTCGTATACTTATCTGTTTTCTGTTTGTGCCAAATTGTGTTCTGTTTACAACTGCTATAAGTTCTGTGTTGTAATGTCTATAATAATAAATATTTTCTTTCTTTCTTTCTTTATACCTAATCCGAGCGTGATCACCACGACGACACTATGTTTAGTGGTAACCTAGCACATACTATACAGTACTATTTGTAAGTTTTTTGTTGTAGTTGCGTGATAAATAAATTTCTAATATAATGTTTTCTCGTGATTTTTCTATTGGTCGTAGTGTACATGTGCAGTCAAAGATAAATGGGAGATTCTCTGAAATTTGACCTTCAGAGAAAGCTTAAATTGAAAGAAGAGGAAGGTATCTTTACGTGTTCTTTCTTTTTTTTATGGGATAGGGGGCAGACGAGCAGACGGATCACCTGATGGTAAGCGATTACCGCTGCCCATGAACACCTGCAACATCAGAGGAGTCACAAGTGCGCTGCCGACCTTTTAAAAAAGAATACGCTCTTTTCTTGAAGGTTTGCAGGTCGTATCTGTCCGGGAATACGGAATTTAAACTTCTAATTTGAACAATATTTTTGAGCGAATGGAGATTAGACGCGAAGAAACCGGAAGGTCAAATTTCGGGGAATCACCCAAATAAACATGCATTCATAGAACTGCAATACTGGTGTAATTCCACAGACTTACTCTGTAAGAGATTAAGCGCGTGTTTTGGTGGATGGCGCGAACTATATCTTTACACTGTATGGTATGTAATGACTTGGTAGCATACACAAATATAATTATGTAGTTAAAACAACTGTTCTATCACACCTGTGTTTGCTTAAAAACTGTTATGATCATTACTCGAATGATATTACAAATAAGTGATGAATGACACAATAATTGTCAATTACTTAATCAGACTAACTACAATTATATATTCTGTGTTCTCAAAAACGCCCGACCGATTTTAATTATCTTGGTTAATTGGGTTTTTATCCGAGGTTGATTAATTACTTATAAAACATGGTTTAGAACCAGCCTTGACAATGCTTTTGATAGGCGAACAGAGCTGAGCATTCAGAAAAAATACGGGGTATTAATAGGGGTGTTCAACCTTAAGGTGACGGGTAGGGCACATTAGCGACGCCAATCGATTTTATTTTTTAGCTACTAAACCGGATCTCTTTTAAACATTTTCAGGGTTACAACCTCTCGGCAAACACTTATACGATTTATTAAAAAACCATGCACAAATGTTTTATCCGTTTTTTACGCGAAAAATTGATTCACGCTAATCGTGGCCGCTTTTGGCATTTTTTCGCGTACTAAAACTATTTTGGCGTTACCAATTTTTCGCGTACTTAAACTATTTATAACCCCGAAATTGTTTAAAATAGATCCGGTTTAGTAGCTAAAAATTAAAATCGATTGGCGTTGCTAGTGTGCCTTACCCGTCACCTTAATACGTAACTTACAAAATTCGCCAGACAAACAAAAAAACATGATTACATTCGGACAAAGGGCGACGTCAGATTTCATTCTCATTTTTAAGGAACTTAAAACAAGATCCGTAAAGCATCATCATGATATGACTCTAAGTCAACTGTTTGTAATAATATAAATTAACTCGATCCTATATTACTTGTTTTGGTTTGGACTGTTTCATTTGAGACCTTAATCTTATGCCTACCTGGACCTGTTTCATGTTTCGATTCTTCATATTTAGAAAACAAATACTGAGCAAATGAGTCGTCTTTAGGTATGTCGCTATCTCTTGATGGTTGTTGCTTTTTTGCCGGATAGTTGGATAAATTGTTACTCGAATTCTTTAGAGCATCTGATATCTTGGCATCAAGGGAAGCTTCAATACTTCTCTTTAGGTTATTTCTTTTGTTCTCTGCAGTATGTAACACGGCGGATTTATCGTCGTCGAATTTCTTCCTTAGACTTTCTGGTAGTGATTCGGACTTGAGCTTGACCAACGTAGTGTTGACGACAGAACAGTCGATCTGCATTAGAGTCACGTGATCTAGTAGAGAATCTGAAAAGTTAATATTCAGAATTAATTAATTAAATGAAGAAAGGTAACACAAATATATACTTAAACTGATATTACAACAACTAGACTGTTTGTCCAGAGTGGCCAACATAAGCGGAACTTGAAAATGAGTGGTAATCAAGCCATTCATTAGAGCGTGAGGCAAGATCATTACCAAATACGCTATCATCATGATATGACTTACTATTAAATCTTCATAAGCGAAAGCTGACTGACTGACTGATCTATCAACGCAGGGGCTAAACTATATCCACCTTATTACAAAACGCGATCTCTAAAGTTATTGCCGTACTAATGCTGCCGTGCACATGCTTCCAACACGCAAATTCAAAAGGGTACGGGAACGAGTCTAGTTCCGGAACTTTTCTAAGATCGTGTTTTGTAATAATGTGGGTTAAATACTAGTAACTTTGAACAGGGGTTTCTTTTATAGCATAGGGGAGAACTAAGGCAGGATTTTTATAAATTCACCCCCTAAGGGGGTAAAACTAGGATTCAAAGTTAGCTTTTTTGTTATGTGACAGATGGCAAACGAGCAGACGGATCGCCTGATGGTAAGCGATTGCCGCCGCCGATAGACACCCGCGAAACCAGTGGAGTCACAAGTGTGCTGCCAACCTTTAACCCTTTCCTCCTGATTGAGCCTCCGGTACTCACTCACGCAGCGAAACAGCACAGTGCTGCTTCACGCCGGTATTCTGTGAGGCCGTGGTATCACTCCGGTCGAGCCGACCCATTCATGCCGAAGCGTAGCTTTCCCACGGTCACTTAAGTTAGTTAGAAAAATAGTCTATGTTCGGGCCTCGAAGTCATATTCCAAAAAGAAGATAAAATCGTTGTGACAGTTCATGTCACTGTGCAAAATGAAATCCCTACTACGTAAGCAACAGCGGAGCCATCAATAATTTAAGACTATTGACGGATTGCAAATTATTTCTAAAGTACATTGCAGACTGAACACATACCATTTCCTGATCTTGCAGGCAGAATCAACGCCATCCTAGGGGGTCTTGTGACGTTGTGCGACACTGCTGGTAGTAAAAGATGTTCCCCTTTTCCTACCCCGACAACATAAAACGTATCGTCCCTTCTCTTTAAGGCTTGTAGTAAATCAGTCCATTGGCTCAGGTCATCCATATCGAAATCGACTGGTTTTCGTCTAGGCTTGAGCGTTTCATAGTCTATCACAGCACTGTCTCCGAAGTCCAACTCTTTCCTTCTTAATCTACGTAAACGTGACTTTTCCCTCAGGTTTTTAGAGTGACTTTTTGTACTAGGGAATTCAACAAGGTTATCTTCATTTAACCTGTTAAACATTTTGTAAGTTTCCAGGAATCCACCTGAAATGAAGAATTTGTAATATAAAAGAGCGTCAAACATTATAAATCGTCAGCGTCAGACGATTCTCAGTCACACCAATCACCCAGTCTCAAACTAGGGCATTCCCTGTACTCTACCGCCATAAAGTCGATCTTCTCATGGTTCGCGAGACGCGCGGGGGGTGTGCTCAACCAATCCAAAAAGTTTATATCCTGTTTCAATCAGTCGGATGTCGACCGGCGTCGCCGTCACAGACCAATAAAAATGAGGCTCGCAGCTAGAAACCGTGCGACTGCGCGAGCTCTAATTATAACTTTTTCGAATGGTCAAATGCACTCTGCCCTCGACCATGGAAAGGGTGCAGCTCCCAGTACACTCAGATACAAGACTATGCAAAATCCGGGGCTTCTTGCGCTTGGTCGAGACACCTGATGCACTATAAGAGGAAGGAAAGGGAGCTTACAAGCAAGCGATTGGCACACTGTCGCTCGTGTGTAAGCTACCACCCGGTAAAAATTTTATCGTGTCTTAAGAATAGAAATAAGATCAAGAAACCGACGACGAACATCTCCTTCCTGTAACAATGACAGCCCTACCTGTAACCAATCCTGGCCTACCTTCAATTCGATTCTACCTACAGTCCACACACAGTTGCTCTTCTGTATACTCCCTAATCTGGCTTTTTAGTAACTATGTAAAGATAGTAGATAACCACACACCGTTAATCTTTTCTTCATTCAGATATACTCTTCGTTTTCTCCTGGGTGCATCGTAAGTCCAGTTGAGGGTCTTCCCGCCGCCAATCCAGCGGTTGAGCTCGCCAGCTATCCGGATACTCTCAGTCTGGTTTATGTGTGCGTATTCGTTGGACTTCGTCGTGTTCTTACAGTCTATTCCGTAAGTACTATTGTCAATTTGCGCGGTGTCTGTAATAAAGTACGCGTAACTATGAGTACCTACATAAAAAAATGGGTCGGATTTGGGATACTTCGAATTTGAATTATCTGGATATGGAATACAATATGTAAATATTGTTAGTGGTACACACGCAATAAATCACAAATAATTAAATAATATGCACCTTATTCATCTGAAAAATAACAACACTCGCTTGACGTGTCGGAACCACCTTAGTCACCAAAAGAAATTACTTGTTCTTGGCCCCTAATACAATCTATGCGGACATATTTTGCAGGAGACAATAATCGTGATTCGATGGTATGATGGTCACCATACCTGATTTATTTCCATTGTTTGTGTCAATCCGTATGAGCAAAAATTCCGATTAGCGCATTATGCAATTCATAAGATTTATTTTTTAATTATTGGTAATAACTATTTTAAGTTATTTTTCAGATTAATACTTGTTATTTTGGAAGAATAAGGTTAATGATATGAATGATAAAAAAGTTAATGATTTTTACAACATAATATTTTTATTTGTAAAAAGATGGATGCATGATACGAAACGTTTGAACTGTCCTATTCACCTTCAGAAACTGAATGGACTATAATACTTGAACGGCCCCCTGCACAAGGCAAAATCCACCCAGGAACTAAATTGTCAGGAAGAAACTATCCTCAGAAATGAGGGAATGATTAAGAAAAACCGATACCGTACCTGTCATTCCATTATCGAGATCAGCATTATCTTCCGACCAGAGTAAATGCCTCGTACCATGTTGCGGGGTATTATGTCCCATAATTGGCTTCGAGTTCCACCTGAGTACATAGTTTCAAATTAGCATAATACAATCAATTTGTTCAAATAGTCATTAACTAGTTGACATACATACCCTAGAACATTCCAATTCAAGGACACCATAAATACCATAGCAAAGATGACTGCTATGTTCTTTTTAGGTATTAGAAGTGAGCCATCTAGCCTTGGTATCTGTAAATACAAAATATTACAGTTGAATGAATGAATGAATGAAACACTTTATTGACACAACAAACATTTCATACAATTTCATTGATTAGTTAGTACACTTAATAAATAGTTTTAACATCTGTTAATAGAAAAATAGCGAAAACGGCTCAAAATGCGTGTAATTCCCAGTTGCATCCAAAGCTGTCGCTATAGAGCCCGGGTACGTTTGGACCATGATTTGGGAGGTAATTACAATGAAGCGACTGCCGTCTGACCACGTCTGTGGAAGTTCCACCAGCTCGCTACCACACGGTCCCTCCCGTATGAAAGGCGCGTTCTAAACTAACCCCTTAGCTCAAAATGTATAACATACTATTTACTTTACTTTTGATATTGAATGCTGTTTGTATATGTAATAAACCAAATCTTACCTGACTAGAACGGGACTTTTACTGCCTGGGGAAAGCCGATACTCGGCATGTATTTTCTAAAATTACTACACCGCAGCTATTTCTGCAAATATTATGTTACTTAAAATCTTACTTTTCGGGACCTCCCATTGGTGTCGCACTGATCCCTCAGCAGTTTATTCTCCAGCCGCAGCCTGGCGATCTCCTGATGGGCCTCTAACAACTGTTGTTCCAAGGCTGTTACATACTCTTTTTTCTTCTGCCGCGACTGACAAGCCGATTCTCTGATAACGAAAAAAACGATTAAATCTACCTGAAAGGATTAAAATTTATACTCATAATTATTAATTGATCAACCAATAAAATCAATATTGTAAACAGGATTAGCTATAAGTTTTTAAGTCCTAATATAATAAAAGATAACAGAACTGATAATCCTAAAGGATTGATTGTGATGATTTGACATATTGTGTATTTATTAAATTTATAAAAATTTAAAACACAGATAAAAGTTAACAGACTTATAAAATGTAATATTATGATTACTTTACTGGTCTGTTAACTTTTTTTTAATGCTAGAGGCGGACAAACGAGCAAGCGAGTCACCTGATAGAAAGTAATCATCGCCGCCCATGAACATCCGCGAAATCAAAGAGATCGCTAATGTGTTGCCGGCCTTGTTTTACAATAGAAAATACCGGACATAAGAAGACAGGCTAACTCCCCCTTGTATTCGCGTGTAATTCACTACCCCTCCCCTCAGGTGCCGTGGACCATGGGGAGGTCGACGTTGTAGCAGTAAGGAAAAATTATTGTAGTCTTGAAAAACAAATTTAGTATAGTGCTATTAACTAATTATACCTGTTTTTGATCATCCTCTGTTGTTTCTTGATAGCCTTTATCTCAGCTTCACTTAGGTGCGATAGATCCACGCTGGGAGGGCTACTTGGCAGCTCGGGCTCGGGGGATGACGCGATCACGTTGTGGACTATTTGTGTGGTCGCCGTCACATTCGTGCTATGCGTTAGAATCGGCTTTGGACTTAACACTATACCATTTCTAGGTGGAGAAACCTACAAATTGATACTAGATTATTTCTTTCACCATCAAAGTATCCAATATTGTATTATTCACAATGATAGAAAAGAACAAGGCTACACAAATTGATCCAGCATCATAATTGCTATTAGAACCCGCGACTTACGGGGCGCACGGTGTTCTTTATCAAGGAACACAAAGACTGACGGTAAATGAGTTTTTAAAATTTTATTCATAGTTAATTTTAAATCACCTTAACTGGATAGCCATTATTGTGGTTTGTGCAATTGAAGTTGCTTTGTGGCAGAGGCGATATGGCAATCTTCCCTCCCTTTGTACTCTCGGCAGGTATCACAACAGCAGCCGGCTTCGACTTAACCAACAAGTTTGGCCTCTTCAGTATACTAGGAATTTTCTTCTGCTCCACAACCAACTTAATTTGATCATTCAGAACTGTTTGTTTATCATCCTTTTGGAAAGCAAGGCAAATGTTTTCATTTACCACTTTAAAATAACCATTTTGTAAGTAACCATTTCCTAAAAGAAAAAAAGAGTTAAAGTATTGTACAGTTACTGAAATGTTTAAATGAAGATTCAAATAATTGGCTATAACTGACCATTTAATAAATTATGTTGTAGAGGTGAACAAACTGACTCCTGTAAGTCACTGTCATTTATTTCTGTTTTAACACCCTGTAACATGCATAAGTTCCTAAATAAATAACAGCATAATTATATCCAAGCAATTTGATCATCACAATTATTATTTATACATAAGTTGTTGTAAATGTGACCCCCAAGCCAACATGTGACCTCCTTGTCTCTTTTTCTCATAAAAAAAAAATGCGAAATGCAGTTCTTTTTATAAAACTAACTATTAGTGCCAAAAGCAATAATGGATTTTCTAACACAAGAGCCTGACAAGTTTTGTGATGCCAACTATAGCACTTATGGAATACCTGTGACAATACTAACTCCCTTCAAAATGCTGGGTACATACCGTAATGACGCCATTTTCTATGGCCATCACTGGCCCAATTCTTTCTGGAGGTGTAACATTTCTTGGTGGAGATGGAGAAGGTGAAATAACAGGGCCTGAAATAAGATATTTTCTTATATAATTAACAAAGGAGTCATGAGATTTTTTTAATAAGTTTATGTACTTACACTATAAATTATCTCACAGTGCAATATTATTATAGTTTTTCTACACAACACTTATCACATACCTGTTTTTTGCAGGAACAATTCCACATCCTCTAGTTTCAGATTACCTGATGCTTCATCTTCCAAGTTTGACAGCCAATCATATGGCGAATGAGATGACTGCCTAGCAGATGTACAACTGGAACCACTGTTGAGTTAAAATTATAAATTGTAGAAAGTAAAAATTCCAAAAGCAATACAATAAGTATGTATTTACAAAAGAAAAGTATTAAATGTATATATTTGTAATCCCACTGTTGATTCTAATATCCGTAACAAAGGTGCTTGAGCTACCTATCTCGGAGTTAGATCAATGTATGTGATGTAGTGAAATATTTAAATGATCTAAAAATAATAGCTCCAGTGAATTAAACACACAAAACATATAATTAAATGTTATAGATATATCTATCTATACATAATAATACATTAATAAAGTGAATGGTTATACTACATAATTCACAATCCCCTTTTATACATTTTTAATCTTAAGTTCCAAATATACATAAAAGCATATTAAAAAATTCTTATTCTATTTGATTGCCTGGAAATCTCTTTTTTACTTTTTGTTATTAATATAAAATTACAGTAAGTCTTACTTTTTAGAGTCATCTTCACTGCCCGAATCTGAATTACTGCTTTCAGTGGGGCAAGAATTGACACTGAGGATAGGTGATATAGGGGGCACCAGTACTGGAGCTGCATCAGCTAAGATCTCACTTGGCGAAGCATCTGCTGCATCTAGCAGGGATGACCACTGGTACTCTTTAGTGAGTTCGTCTAGAAAATCATCACCTGAAAAAAAGCCAACGTTAATCCACACTGTTACAGTGACAGTTGAACCCTAACAATACACACATAGCTTATAGCGAGACATTAACATTGTGAATTGTTAAGAATTAAAATACAAATACAGAAAGATTAAAACAAAGAAAGTAATTTAGGAATGACTACTTTAACACTTTTTACATTGAGAAATGTAATTAATAATAATAAATATTTCACAACATCACATACATAGGCAGCTCAAGCACCTGTGTTATGGATATCAGTTAATTATTTGTTTGTTATGTATGTAACAAAGGTAGGGAAAGGAGAATAGGTAAAAAAGATACCATTTCTTTTATTTATACATATCTAACACTCACAGTTTCTTTAATTTAACCAAAACATAATAATTAAAACAAATCCTAAATGTCTTCCACACTGTTATCTTACACAATCCACTACACTCCAACCACACCATCAAATAATAATTTTCCTGTTAAGACTGTTACTTATATGTAGATCCCTGAATTATGCTGTTGAATGTAGCTCTAAACAACCAACCTCAAATGAATTTTATGTTTATTAAAGAATTTTTCAAATGTGAATATTGATACATTACGATAATTTTATTCAGAGACATGATAAATATCTAAGATCAAATTATTAGTCTAATGATGATTAATCATAAAATTAATAAGTAACTTAGAATGTCGAAAATAACAAAACTCGACTTGAGTTATTCTAGTAGTAGAAGATAGTATTTGTAAATAGAAAGCGTTATTTATTCAAGGATACAGTCGAACAATAAAGGGTCAACAACTTGCGTCTCGAGGCAAATACGCAAGAAGCACATTGTTTTCACAAATTAGCCGGATTCATTTACACATACAAAATACAGTTTATTTACCGTACAGGTAGCCCTTGCTTTCTATTAGCAAATCTTCATCCATCAGTGCTAATTTTTTATTGACTTTTATAAGGAATTTACACAATCATTACAGTTTTATTTTAAATCATAGTGGAATCACATCAACACGAGTTTACACGACAACAAACGCCATTTAATTTTTTATTTTGTCATGTCAATGTTATGTCCCTGTCTTGTCATATCTGTCAAAATGACTTAATTAGGGATACCCTAACAAAAGATTTTTTAAACAACTTTTTTTTCACTTTAATTTCACAAGTTTGTTTTGTTTCTTGATTTGTATATTATTTTAAATTAGGCGTCGAAGTGATATTTATCATCTACTTAAATAATTTCAAATTACTCAGCCCAAAATACTCATGAACCAAATATTCATAAAATGTGATTTATTGTAGGTTGCATACGATGTTAATACCACAACTTTTATTTATGTACGGATATCCACACATTAATGTATACAAATCGGATATAACTGATTCACATCTTTATGTCAAATACGTTTAGTTCAATATCAATAAAATGAGAAAAGACAGATTGTGGTAACCTGCCTGTGTAGCTGTCTGTTCAACTTAAATACAACGTTGAACTCTTTTAGATTCTTAAAAACGATCATTATTTAAGTGTGATTTGGTATAAGATACAAGATTGTCAGATTCCGTCCCTGAGTTCACTCACTCACTACGTATTTTCAATATCCATCCAGACTGTTATTATCTTACTCTATGATACACACTGAAATTTAATAGGTATCATGAATAAAGTCTATTTATCATATCACATCAACAAAATAAGCGAAAAACAAATTAGGTGTTCCATACAAAATAGAATATCCACCCAGCCAGCTACAATGTATGGAACAGTCAACAGATGATTAATCTGTATTTATTTCTACTAAATTGTAGGTAGACTTTCTTTCTTACCGGCAACCCTTTAAACGTTCCATTACAGGAGTATTGGTTCTGAAAAATAATAATTTAATATATAACACCGCTTAATACGTACAGAATACTTATGTAATAAATGAACCTTTAAAATTAAGATTAACTTTTTTTTTACCTTATAAATATTGCAATAAAAGAATACTAAGATATCCACCTTTTATTATCATGTAGTATGGAACGCAATAATTTTGACAGTTTTCGATTTCGATTGATTAGGGGTATTTTTGTATCATCAAATTAATTAAATTTTGTTTTATTCCACGATGAAGGCATAACTCCTCTTACAATTGATATTGTTTGTAAACATTAGTTTCTTCCATATCACTACAACATAATGCCTTGACGGCTGTGTCGAAAGTGCCGGTTGCGAAAATGTCTGTCCCTGACGACCAAGAGGATTTCATATTTCGTCCTCAACACCATTTGGACGCCAAGTGGCATAATCCTGACTTACAAGATGCCCTGCATGACCCAGAGGCCCTGAGCACTCTATTTAACAGCTTGCTACAGGATCGAGAGATATATTTCGACGCCGGGAGTGGCCTAGTAAATTCGGCAGGAGTGACTGCAAAACTTGGCGAAAGTGGCAAATATTACTGCGGCCTTAGGGTGAGTTGACTCCGATTTCTTTCCTCTTCAAACTGTTACAAATTGTACATATATGTATGTATTTGCAAGAAACTTCCATGAAGTTAAATAAATTTAATTACACTTGTATGTAATTAGAAAAAACCTGTTTAAATAAGTATATATCCTTTGTACACTCAAGGTTGTATGAAAGAGACTTATTGATAGATAAGACTGTCCATTTCTAGAGCTGTAAGTCCCAAGTGTTGTATTGATTTGTGTAACAAAGAAGACACTCAATGCTTGTGAGTAATATCTTGTAAAAAGTTAATATCTATTGAATTATTCTGTGTACAATACTCAATCTCTTAAATAAACAAGTTAATAAGATTGTTATTTTTTATTTTAGTTTTTTCTAGTAAAAACCAAACAAAGAATAATTGCTTTGTCATGGTAAAACAATGTTGTTGTCATAATTTGGTGTTCTACTATAAATGATAATATTTTGAGGGACCTTTATATATTCTTGTTCTCGTTAGAAATCTTTTCTTTGATTGTATAAGATGACTCATAATTTAGATATGTCTATCTTGTTGTTAAAGATCCTTACATGCACCTGTTGCGATGGGTTGTGCGGGCCGCATTCCGGCTGCGCCTGTGCCCCTTGCACCGCACTCTCGGTGGAGGAGGAGCTCAGGATTGCGATTCAGTCCAATGTTATTGCGCCACCACCATCCGTCCAAGTTATTGATGATCTCAAATGGAAACAAGATCCAGGTATAAATTAAGATTTAGAATTAGAATAGATTTGATTTTCAGAAATATTTTTAATTATCATAAAATGTAGCTAAAAAAATTATTATACCTACTGAAAATGTAGATGCTTTTACTTTTTTGTCCCTAATTGTTAATCTATTCAACTTATTATTAGCTCTTATGAATAGTCTTATTGCATTTTAGCTAGTAAAATACCCCAGTAAAAAGTTAAATAAATCCTTGACTGCCAACATTGTATAAGAATATTATGACCATAGTAATAAGTTGTTCTTTTTGTGCTATAAAGAGTATCTATGTATCTTTTTTTAATCTGTTTGTTTACTTAGTACAGTGTACACAAAAATATTTTCAGGTCCAGAATGCTTACAGAATTTGATGGAATCTTTGCTCTGGGAACAGCGTGTGAGAGCCATCAACACGGCTGTCAGTTGTCCATTCATATCTCAGATCCGCCGCTTGATAGTGTTGTGCAATAGACACCTCATAGCTGTCATTAGGTATCACACTTTTATTTCAAATTCCTTTTCTAGAATTGATGACAAATTTCCGGAAGTGACACTCGATTTTTAGTAAGCTTAGTTTTTATTATCAGTGACATTTTAATTTAAAAAAAATATGATTTTAAAAATTAAATGCATAGTAAACTTAGATTTCACGAAGTAGCATAGATATATCTAACCATGAAATAACAGTAAAAAGCTTATTATTTTATTAAAGAATCATTAAATTGTTTGAGTATTTTTGAAATAAATGTTTAAGTGCATACTGTGTTGATAAAGTTAATGTTTCATTACGAAAATGTTCTTAAATGATTGTGTAGTTAATATAAATACCTATTTTTCAGAGATCAAAGCCACACCAAAGAAATAAAAAGAATAAGAGTGGAAAAGAAGCCTCCTCATGCAGTCAGCAACAGAGCTTTGAGTACCCTGAACAAGCCAGTAGACCTCACGGCTGAAGGTCAAGAGGATTCTGATGAGCATACTGATGTCTCTGAAAAGTATGTATCATATAATGTCATAGACCTCTCTTTAATCAGCTTAATTATGCTTTTTATATCTTAGATAATAAAGTATCGCGTGCGCGTCCCGCTGAGTGTGCTCAAAGATCGCAATTCAGTGTCGCAAGATCGCATAAGACGCGTGTCTTAGGACACTTAGACATAGTTTCTCTCCTCTACCTAAGGCTGTCTAAAAGAACTCCTACTAGCGATAAAATCTCCTTATTGTACTGTTTTTTTTTGCTCTCTCGGTGGAAAAAAAGTCGCCTGCCCGATGTGCAATGGGCAGACGTCGACGCCGGTAGTCGGCGCCGCCTTATGCACACTTGACCGCTGGGAGACGACCGGGTAGTCTGGGGCTCTCCCTTGGGAAGCTCCCATGGGGCCTACCCACTAAAAACCACCGGGGCATTTTCTGCTACATCCGTGTGGGTTGGGCTGCGATTACGGGTACGAAACCATGTTCGCGGCACACCCTCGAAGGACGAGAGGCCCGTTCGAGCATCTTCGCTGGGTTGCAGAGACGGACGACGGGACGGGAAAGCGAGGACGGCGAGTCGTATCCGCATCCCACTGACTGTGCGATCCAGCATACACCCGCCAACAAATCCCTCACCATGAAGGTAGGGGGAGCGCTCCCCGAAATCGGCGCCGTCGGTTGGCACACTCTCGTGTACGCGTACTGTGACCTCTGACGACCGGAGCCGGCGTGTAGGTAACCACGGCTGATGGGACGTGAAAACCACACGGAAAATCTAATCGCCCGCCGGCCAATTACGGCAAGCGGGCGAAACAGACTGCCCTTAACGGCTCAACCCCTAAATTCGGTTTAGCCGATCGTCATACAGGCCTAAGGTTCGAACCCAACAAAACTGACGCGCATGGAGGCGCGACACACCACGAGGAGACTCTCCAGCTCCTCACCACTCAAACTCCTCAACACCAAGGCCCTAGAACAAAAGGGGCCCCCATACGGATCCACCGGCCACCGGAACACCGGCTCACCGCATGCCAAACCGCCCGACCGTGGCTGCCACCACACCCTAACGCCAACCCGCGGCAGAAGGGGGCCTGGATAAAGAAGGCGGCCTCCAGGCCCGGACTTGTAAAAAGAGGCCGGTCCTCTAAGCCCTCAGCGGACAATGAAAGCCCTTGAGTGGGGTGTGCTGCACGCGATCCACAGTGTCGAGGCTGGTCCGCCGGAAATGCTGTGCATACTTCGGCCGTTGAGTAGCAATCCACGAATGAATTATTAACTGCCGTTGCCCCGGGAAAAGCGTGACCCGCGATAACTGTTTCTGTCCAATACCAACTGAAGCTGGAATCAGGACAGAACTGATTACCAGCGGAGCCACTCTAGGATGTAGATGCACCAGAGTCCCGATTGTACTGTGATCTATCGTAGCCTCTCCAACTTCAATCGACTTCAATGTCGAGTGGTCGAGAAGAGTTGCAGGATACAGGGGCTTATCGCGAACCGGACGTTAAGACCGAATCGGAGTTCCACTCCCTTTCACATTCGCTGTGTTTCTCCTTTGTCCAAGTGAGAGAGAAGATAGTTATGCTTAAGTCCGATAGAGGGAGCTCTTCAGCTTTAATAAAAAATGCTTACGATACGCATAAGTACTCGAAAAGATTCTTTGAAAAGTTAGTGCTAGGCCCTTCTGGCCGCGGCACGTGAGTGTTACGCTGGCCGTTACTTTGCGCGCTTATAAAATAGCTCACTTTGTACTAAAAATGATTTCTGCGGCGCACTCGTCGTCACCGCTTTATTTGGCGCGGCCTAAACTTATAATTGTTTTGCTTTTTGCAAGAATATCTTTATTATCTCGCGGTCTAGTGTGCTCCCACGGTCTCCACTCAACGACCCGCCTCGTCGAACGGTCCCTGCTCATCCGCGCTATGTGTCCAGCCCAACTCCACTTCCCCCTGGCTATCTCAACGACGACGTCCTTCAGGCCTGTTGCTCGGCGAACCTATTCGTTGATCTTTCGGTCGCGGAGAGTGACTCCAAGCATAGCCCTTTCCAATGCTCTTTGGGCTACCCTTATCTACCTACCTAGCTATATACCTAACTGTTAGGCACATCGTCTCAGAGGCGTATAAATACAGGCGTGATACACTGTTGGAACACCTTAGCGTTTAACCTTTTTAGGGTTCCATAGCCAAATGACAAAAAACGGAACCCTTGTAGATTCGTCATGTCTGTCCGTTTGTATGTCTGTATGTCACAGCCACTTTTTTCCGAAACTATAAGAACTATACTATTGAAACTTGGTAAATAGATAGATGTATTTTGTTAACCGCATTACGATTTTTACACAAAAATGGGAAAAAAAAATTTGGGAGGTTCCCATACTTAGAACTGAAACTCAAATTTTTTTTTCATCAAACCCATACATGTGGAGTATCTATCAATAGGTCTTTAAAAATTTTGTTGAGGTTTCTAATATATATTTTTTCTAATATATTAATTGGTAAAATGTCTGTAACCCCCTCTAACTTCAATAATAAAAGAATTATAAAACTAAAAAACAATGAACATTGGTTTGAACTTGATCCAGTAAGTAGTTTTTTTTAATACGTAGTAATAATATCATACTTGCTGCTACGGTACCCTTCATGAGCGGGTCGGACTCGCACTTGGTCGGTTTTTTATCTATTTATCTATCTTCCAGCGCCCTTGGCCTAGCACGAGTGGGGGCGAGAGCGGCCCTACGCCTGGCGTTGTCGCTAGTGCGGCGCGCGTGGCGCTGCGGCGAGGACGCGGACGTGTGCTCGGCGCTGTTGCGTGACGCGCTGGACGCGGTGCGCGCGCTGCCGGACGCGGCGTTGTTCGCTGGCGCTGGGGCGGCGCAGCAAGCGCCGCGCTCGCAGAAGATATGGGCCGAGGTCGTCGATAGCGCTGCTAAGTTCCTACATCAGGTTGTGACTGGGTACGTACGAGTGTATGTATTTTTTTATATAATAGGTGGCAGGTGAGCAGACGGATCGCCTGATGTTAAGCGATTGCCGCCGCCCATAGACACGCGCGACACCAGTAACCTTTAAACCCCCCATTCCCCTGGATTGTCATGTGTCTG
This sequence comes from Marasmia exigua, assembly GCA_019059595.1. Lineage (NCBI taxonomy): Eukaryota > Metazoa > Arthropoda > Insecta > Lepidoptera > Crambidae > Marasmia > Marasmia exigua. The sequence goes on from CM032464.1 coordinate 11,353,088, forward strand.
TACTTAATAAATAAATAAATACACGAAGCTCACATAAGACACCTATTACTGCTCTATCGGTGTTAGGCCGACCGAGATATCGCCCATGAACCGTGCTGTCCTCTGAGTTAACCGTGCCGAAGTTTGACATTGTCTATATTTATTTATGAATGATATTTCTCCTTGATTACAGTGAAGTAGGTTGTAACGTACCACTAGGCGATTGGCGTACGTCCCTCTGCGTGTGGGTGGAGCTATGTGCGCGCCGCGCGGAGTTGCCGGCGCTACTGAAGGCGGCTGATGCGCTGGTCACGTTGCCGCCGCGGCAGAAGCGACAGCCGGACAATAGGTGAGCAATTTCTTTTAGTTTGGCGAGATATGTTTGAGATTAGGGGGGGAAAATTGGGGATTAAAGCCCTCCCATAAAGCATTAGAAGAAGAGCTGAAGACCTGTTTAATATCATACCAGGGTCACCATTTTACAATCGCACGACTAGACGACGTGGTAAACTCCACCCATACTATCTCAAAACCAACCCATTCTAGAACGCTCCGTTTCCAGCGCTCATTTTTCCCACGCTCGTGCAAACTCGGGAATGAACTTCCAGCCACGGTGTTCCCTGTTCGCTACGACATGTCCTTTTTAAATGAGGTTTGAAAAGAGTTCTTCTTTCACGGTAGGCAGCGACATGACTGTGCTCCGGCATTGTTGATGTCTATGAGCGGCTGTTACCATTTACCATCAGATGGGCCGCATGCTCGTCTGCCTATTATTCGCAATAATAAAAAAAAATAGGCAACTGGCGTACGTCTCTGTGCGTGTGGATCTGGGTGGAATTATGTGGTGATCACACAGTTTCCGCGGCAGAAGCTACAGCCGGACAATAGGTGAGCAATTTCCTTTAGCTTTAGATTAGGGGGGATATTTGGGGATGAAATTCCCTACTACAAAGTATTAGGCGACTGGCGTACTTCTCTGTCCGTGTGGGTCTAGGTGGAGCTATGTGGTTATCCCACTGTCTTCGCTAGGCCTGGCAAAAACGTATCTATCATAAGATTGGAACATTTGCATCTTGATCAGTGCAGATATGCGGATCAGTGTAACGCTTCATTTGGAACATCGATTCTCAGATAGATCCGTGTTTCATTCGGATCATTCGGCGCACTCGGATCATTTAGCTCATTCGGAGCATCGACTCATCGGATCATTCCGCTCATTCGGATCATTCGGCTCACTCGGATCATGTTGCTCATTCGGATCATTCGGCGCACTCGGATCATTTAGCTCTTTCGGATCATTCGACTCATCGGATCATTCCGCTCATTCGGATCATTCGGCTCACTCGGATCATGTAGCTCATTCGGATCATTCGGCTCATCGGATCATTCCGCTCATTCGGATCATTCGGCTCACTCGGATCATTCAGCTCATTCGCAACATTCGGTTCATCGGATCGTTCAGTTCATTCGGTTCACTAGAACTCGAGATCCATTTGAGTCGATGATACATTCAGAGCGAACATTAAAGATTCGGAACAGTGTATCGTTTGCCTTAGTCGGATCACTGAGTCGTTTCAGTAAAGAGTTACACACGTCGTAGTCTCCGCGGCAGAAGCTACAGCCGAATAATAGGTGAGTAGTTTCCGTTTCATATACAAGATCCACCTCATTATAAATGGCGTTCTAAAGTTATTACCGTACTAAAGCTCATGTCATCCCGTTCTAACACGCAATGTTAAAAGGGGCGGGCACAAATTTTGTTCCGGGACTATCCATGGTTCGTGATTTGTAATAAGGGGGTATATGTTTAAAACTAGGGGTTTTTGGGACTTATACTTCTCATACTCATTAAGGAACAGCCGGATAATAGGTAAAAAGACGGGCTTACAATAATCCCCCCATCAAACTATTTTCATGAATGACCTGGATTGCGATTGACACCCTCGCTTGCCTCAGATCTTAAGTAATGGAAATGTATCTTATTATTCCTTTGTTATCAGGATAACGCTTGAAGAATGCACGGCGCCGCTGGGACCATTCTTGAGAAGAATGGCCAAGGTGATTGCACCCACTCCTATTATTTATAACGAACCGAATACTGAAACCAATCCTACAGAAACATATCTAAAGTGAGTACCTACTCATTATGTTATGCGATGCGAATAAAAAAAACGTATAAAACATTCCGCATTTTATTATTATTTCAGAGATTTGAGTATTCCAAGTGGTGATGGACTTATGGAAGTTAGAAAAGCTGGAATTGCCTTATTGTGCCACATGGATAGACTTGGAGCACCGTTGTTACCGCCTTTGAAAGGATTTGTCACGGTAATATAATCTTTATCTTTCTACAGTTTGGTCTTATTGTTGGACATCAGTAATAAATTAGATATAACCAAATATTTTTCTTGCAGTGTACTGAATCAGCCCAAGAGGTAGTATCGGTTGGAAGTGGTTTTTTACAATTGGGGACCCTTAGGATTCAACAGATAGCTTGCGCGGAGAAATTAGCTTTGCTTTTGACACAAGACGGTGCTGTGTACACACTGCCATATGATACTATGACACCTCAACTTGTCCCTGGTAAGCAACATTTTTTTATGTGATAGGTGGCAGGCGAGCAGACGGATCGCGTTATGGTAAGCGATTGCCGCTGCCCGTAGACACCCGCAACACCAGTGGAGTCACAAGTGCAATCATCGTCAGCCCATTTAAGTCCCCACTGCTGGGGCACGGGCCTCCCTCAATCATATGAGGGGTAATTGCCATACTCACCACGCTTGGCAGACGGGTTGGTGAGGATTATGATATAAATGCAAAGTTTTCCCTCTCTTGGTGCAATGCCTCTCTTGGTGCACAAGTGCAATGCCATCATTTAAACCCCTCTTTCGCCTAGATTGGGCCTCTGGACCCTCACTCACGCAGCGAAAACAGCACAATGCTGCTTCACGCCAGTCAGTCTCGTGATTATTTTTTTTTTTAAATAGTATATCGTCCTAATCTCGTTTTCTGGGTTTCTTTAGGCTTAGAAAACAAAACCATCACCCAAGTAGGCTGCCATTCTGCCGGGAAACACTTTTTGTGTTGTTCTTCTTGCGGAGGTGTTTGGTCGTGGGGCGCCGGCGAGGACGGGCGCCTGGGCCACGGAGACACCGCCCCGCGGGACGCGCCCGCTGCCATACACCACCTGGCGCATCACGAGGTCATCCGCGTAGCCGCAGGAGTCGCTTGCAGGTAGAACAATGTCCTGAAAACTAAGCTGCCACTCTTCCCGGAAACATCTTTGTGTGATGTTCTTGCGGAAGGTCTGGTCATGGGGCGCCGGCGTAGACGGGCGCCTAGGGCACGGAGACACCGCCCCGCGGGACGCGCCCGCTGCCATACACCACCTGGCGCATCACGAGGTCATCCGCGTAGCCGCAGGAGTCGCTTGCAGGTAGAACAAATGTCCTTAAAACTAAGCTGCCACTCTGTCCGGAAACATTTTGTGTGATGTTCTTGCGGAAGGTCTGGTCATGGGCGCCGGCGTAGGACGGCGCCTAGGGGCACGGAGACACCGCTCCGCGGGACGCGCCCGCTGCCATACACCACCTGGCGCATCACGCCATCACGAGGTCATCCGCGTAGCCGCAGGAGTCGCTTGCAGGGTAGAACAATGTCCTGAAACTTAAGCTGCCACTCTGCTGCCCGGAAATCATTTTGTGTGATGTTCTTGCGGAAAGGTCTGGTCATGGGGCACGGCCGGCGTAGGACGGGGCGCCTAGGGCACGGAGACACCGCCCCCCCCGCGGGACGCGCCCGCTGCCATACACCACTGGCGCATCACGAGGTCATCCGCGTAGCCGCAGGAGTCGCTTGCAGGTAGAACAAATGTCCTTAAAATTAAGCTGCCACTCTGTCCGGAAACATTTTGTGTGATGTTCTTGCGGAAGGTCTGGTCATGGGGCGCCGGCGTAGACGGGGCGCCTAGGGCACGGAGACACGGCCCTGCGGGACGCTCCCGCTTATATATCATGAGGACATCCTCGTGGCCGCTGGAGTTGCTTGCAGGTACAATATCTTAAAAACTCGGCTGCCACTCTGCCGGGAAGTAATTTTTGGGTAGTTTTTCTTGCGGAGGCGTCTGGTCGCGGGGTAACATACACCACCTGGCGCATCACGAGGTCATCCGCGTAGCCGCAGGAGTCGCTTGCAGGTAGAACAATGTCCTAAAAACTAAGCTGCCACTCTGCCCGGAAAAATTTTGTGTGATGTTCTTGCGGAAGATCTGTTCATGGGGCGCCGGCGTAGACGGGGGCGTAGGGCACGGAGACACGGCCCTGCGGGACGCTCCCGCTTATGTATCGTGAGGTCATCCGCGTGGCCGCTGGAGTTGCTTGCAGGTACAATATCTTAAAAACTAGGCTGCCACTCTGCCGGGACGTAATTTTTGTGTTGTTCTTCTTGCGGAAGCGCCTAGTGGTGGGGTAACATACACCACCTGGCGCATCATGAGGTCATCCGCGTAGCCACTGGAGTCGCGTAGAATATCTTAAAAACTAGGCTGCCACTCTGCCGGGAAGTAATTTGTGATGTTCTTCTTGCGTCTGGACGTGGGGTAACATACACCACCTGGCGCATCATAAGGTCAGCTCGCTTGCTCGATTAGGTCGCTGGAACCAAAAACTACTGTCAATAATTGTTAACACATGTGATGATGAAATTAACCACCGTCGTTTCTTTCAAAAGCATTTATCCAGAAATGTATTTTACTGCGCTCAATAGAATATCATCATAATAGCTGCCAATATTTTTATAGCACAACGTTTTAGGTGGAGAAAGCCTTGTATCGTCCGAATGACCGTCTACATACATATTGGTTTCTTCGCCCCTGGTGCGGTTCGAGTGTCGGGGTAAACCCATTACCCGTGCTGCATCTCGGAAGATATTGCTATAGTACGCCATCTCGCGGATTTTTCATGCGATAGACACATGCTTTTTAAGGAAGGAATCTTCTGTATGTAATATTGTTAATTAATTAGTAATAAAATCTTAACGTTATCTTATTCAGTGCCGTCATAACATCTCGAGGCGCGCTCTACACGTGGGGCCGAGGAACGCAAGGCCGCCTCGGCCACGGAACCATCGAGAACTGTCTCACGCCCCAACCGGTGTCATTCAACGCGCACAACATTGAACGAGTCATCGATATTGCATTGGGTAACTGAACTTTTATTCGTCCCCCTCCTCGTGTTAGCGTGTAATTCCCAGTTGCGTCCAAATCTGTCGCTTCGGAGCCCGGGGTACGCTTGATCCCTGATACATGGTTCAGGAAGTCTGGTAATTACAATGAAGCGACTTCTCAACCCTTAGATACGGGAACCAGACCGAAAAATCCGCAAGTTGGCGTACTATAGGCCTGAGGTCCATCTACAAGGTGATTCGGTATTTTTAGACTTGATATGTCAAATTGTCAATTAACGAATAAATCAGTCAATGATGTTGAAGTTGGACCTCGGTTGATAGGCACGCCATCTAGCGGATATTTCACATGCGATAGCCCCCATTGGATCACGGTCTCACTTTCAGAATCATTATCTCCATCATTAGGTATCCACAATTTTTGAGAAACTATCCAAGACGTGAACCTTTATTGTGAGACCGAATATACGTATCATTCATTTATTTATGGCATAGTAAACAGATAAGCACAAAAGTATTAGTACCGTCGAGACCCATGGTACAGTTGGTAGCAAATATATTCGAAACTAGAATTCAAGACCAAAAAAGCTACTACAATGTTACCACTACAATGAAATGATCGTAAAATAGTATATATCTATTTTCTAAAAACATACGCTGACGTAATTTATTTATTGGTAATTTTAATTCTATAATTTAAAGGAGTAATTTTATTCACTTATTTTTACTTATATACAAGACGCTTTAATAAAAACTTAATCATCCGCAATGTTTGGTAGAAAGGCTGGTATTGAGCTTGTGTCATTTCAGGTGTTAATAACATTTGGTACAACATTTGAACTTACATTGTTGTTGTTTCGTGCAGTGAGGTGCCGCCAAGTGATATTAATTTAAAAATCTTTTATAACACTGCTATTGTGTATTGAGTGAGTTACGTGTCAACTCACTAGGAATAACTTGCTAGGACCTAAGAGAGTCTTAAAACCTCCGATTTTGTTAAGAGAAGTCTCCGCAGAATCCATAGATCGATAAAACGCTAAACGCCACAGTTTTTTTGAGTGACTGAGACTTTGACTGACTTCGTCTGTTGACTATCCGCTTTGTCAAAATATTACTTGACCATTTTCTTTCCGAGTTATTTTATTTATTAACGCCTAAAATCTAAAACATGTGCAAAACGGGACGAATAATTTACTGGAGTGGTAGAAACCAAATCATGAATTGTGCCAGTTACGTAAAAAAGTATATATAACAAAAAGGTTAGCAAAACCTGAAAACTTGATTTGATAATGACATAAGTGACATTGAAAGATTGGACTGTGACTTATCTGTCGTAGTTTTTTTGGTCTTGAATTCCAGTTTCAGGTATAGATAGCGACATCCAGTGCTGTCAGATAGATACAGCAAAAGTGGTAAAAAATATCGATGCAACCGAGACGCTAATTTTCTATCGTCAAAAGTAACGGAACACGCATGTTTCCAATATCGGCGCTACCAGGACGCCACTTATAGGACGACAGCAAAATCACCAATACGTTAAAGTAACCACCTCGCCATAAACTTCGGTACAACTGCAAAATTATACCCTTAGCAATCTAAGCAATGAGCATAGAGCTCAAAATAAATTCCTGCATTTTTAGTTATTAAAAATTACCCTTCTCTGTGTGATATCAGGTTGGGGCGAGAGCCAAACTCTTTGTTGCACGTGGGAGGGCGCGGTGCAAGTATTCGGGGACAACGAGGGCGGAGTGCCACGCACCCTCACTTCCCTCTCCGTGCTGAGGATAACGCGAGTCTACACTGGCGAGAACTGGCATGCAGCTCTCACTGATGCGTATGTATTGGATCAACCTTGTGTTTCCACACGTGTACAATGAGGGCTACTACGAATGAAAATGAATAGATGGCATTAGTATTAGTTAGTTCTTTTATGAGTAACATTGTAATTTTGGCATATCACGTCAGAAAATTACTCATCTCCTTGTAGATGACGTCACTTCTACATATCGCCATCTAGCAGAGTTTTCATTCGCGCTAACTTACATTAACCGCCCCCGGATCATTCTTATTACCTAGGAGTCAACAGTAGGCAGTTAATAAGCTATTTGATTGTTTTCTAACTCAGCCTGATGGTAAGCAAGAGAAGAGCCCAAGTTGCAATTACGATGTCAAGGCATCACCTCTACCTCACCTACTAGCCCTCGAGATCGTTTCCACGCTTCGTTGAAGGAATCCATATTGTAGGAGGGAGGGAATACATGCGCCGGAATGGTGCGGCAGAAATAGGAACTGCCAAATTTTTTAGTTCGTGATGGAATGTTTTCCACTGTCAAGCGGTGACAGCGTTGTCCGGTGCGTGTAGTTCTGTGGCGGAATAGGGCAGGTAGGAGGAGGAGGAAAAGCTCTACAGAGCATTAAGAGGTGAGATAAAACAGTTATTTCAAATTCTTAAACAGGTTTCCTTTTAACATAAATAAATATCAACAGATGCAGTATAAGTAACGAGAAAGGGTATGGCGTCACTGAACGTCAAATATTAACATTTGAAATTGGTAGTTGAAACAGGGGGGGGTGTTTCGACAATAATATCGTCCTATGCGGAACGTTTTTTTTAGTCGACTCACTTTAATAATTGAAATAAATAAGTAATGTTTTTTTTTATACAGAGGTCAAGTCTACACTTGGGGAAAAGGAGACGGTTATCGCCTCGGCCATGGAAATCTGGAGACCATGAAAATCCCTAAATTAGTTGAAGCTTTTCAAGGTACGCTTTCAATTTATGCTTAGATCATATTTGAAGTATGATCTCTATGTTTGTTTAGTCAATATACGAGTATATGGTTTGTTTACAGGTATAAGAATCGAAGATCTGTCTTTGGGTGTCTCCCATGGGATTGCTTTAACCTCCGAAGGGGCGCTTTACGCGTGGGGCACGCACGAACGCGCTCAGATAAATCGCCCTGTCCCGCAGTTACTACAAGTATTGAACGCGTCTTTCAAAGCTAATGGTAAGTCGCATGATAAATATTCTGTTACCGATTATCTGTTACCAACTGTAATAACCATGTTAAGTGCATATGAATAAAGAAGTAAGCAAAATTCCTACATTAATCACGTGATCTTTTTTAGCATTTTATAAAACCCCCCCTTCCTCCCCCTTGGTGATACATAGAGAGGTTTAAGACTACCCTTCCCCCCCCCCCTCCCCTCCCTCCGTATATTTTTAGTACCTACTAAGATTTTTAAATTTTCTAAATATTACCTTTAAATACAGGTATAAACTATAATTTTATTTTATTCTGAAATTCAGGACCATGGTAAAAATATCAACAATAGGTTACAATTTCTTTTTGATTGCCATAAAAATAATAATAAACGAAGATTGTAATCATACGAAAAAACGTTTGACAAAAATTAAATACACGTTATATCTTACTACACCTCCCCTCCCCTTTGTGTTAATTTCTTGATTCTTATCAAACACTTCCCCCCCCCCCCACCCCCTTTCAAGCCTCACGTGATAATGGACCACCCCATTCATAAAGAAAGAAAAATGTCCACTCAGCTTTCTATCGAATATCTTTGTCCATTTCTCCCCTAAATATCAAACACCTATAGAGTGATGATAACAATATGAATATTTTTGCGTGACTGTTTGTAAAAGAAAATTTGTTTTGCAGGAGTAACAAGTGGCTCTTCTCAAATAATTGTATGGAGTGAAGAGAGTCCTAGAGACCTGCCGTCATCCATGCCTTTTGTGATTGATTTATCCGACAATACATTCAAGTAAGAAATCTACACATATTTTTGTACTTAAAAGAGTTATAGTATTAATCAACATTAGCTTCTACATGTGGTAGCTTGTCAATAGCTCTTTGATATTTTTGTTATTGTTATTTTTTCACATTATCCTGTTAGCTATCATAAAAAATAAATAAGTAATTATTTTTCTAGGCTTCTAGAAAGACTCCTAAGGATCGTGGTGGAGCAGAGCAATTCCACATCAATAAAAGAGAATGAATCATTAGCCATCTCCTGTCTGAATCTATTGAGGCTTCAAGTAAGTCTACTTTATTGTGTAGTTCAATGGCCTATGTATTATTGCCCGTAGTCGATATAGGTATTATTTTAGATACTTAGTGAAGGAAGATGATATTGTGATACGTAGAATCATTCAGAGCTACAGTTCTGTGGCATTTCTTGACTACAGAATAGATCCGTGAGCTACGGCTTTGCATGCCTACAAGAAAATGTTAATTTTGATATGATGTTTCCACACTGGTTCCACACCTCGGCCTCCGAATAAACAGTTTTGGAGACACCGGGATAAACACGTTAAGATGATGACGAATGACTTAACTTGTCCTCTCAAGATCGAAAATTACAGCTCCGTCCATAAAGTTTGACGAAAAACACATTTTTTTTGTAAACGGAGTGTTAGTTGCCATGTTTTCAATTTTGCAAAGCAAAGAAGTAACTTTACACGGTACTCATAAGACTCATCAAGTTTTTTATTCCAGGTTCACGCATGGCAATGTTCCCGTGGCAACGACGTGGAAGTGGTTGATTCGGAAAGTCGTTCTTGGTGCAGTGGGGTGCACACTGCGCTGGTGGCGTTAGTGGAGGGCCGGGCCGGGCCAGCCGCCGCGACCGCCGCGAGGAGAGCGCTGGCTGCTGCGTGGCCGCTGTTGCTGCCTACGCCGCAGATTAGAGCTCAGCATCTTATAGCTCTATTGCCGCAAGGTTAATATCACTTTACTGCCCTCCAAAACATGAAAGCAGTGGAATTTAGCGAAATTATAAAATTGACAACATTCGATCGAAAAAATGATATAAAAATTAGAACACCATTCATGTTTTTAGGCTTTCTGAACAAGATTTATACTTCCCTCGGTATTTATTACTCTCAAAATTGCGACATATCAAAAAATGAATATTATAGGATTAATAAATAATAACAGCTGGCAGATGACATTTCGACTAGAAGGCCACGCCACGAAAGAGGCCTCATGACAACCGCGCTTACGGTGCCTTCAAATTTGAGCTTTTATGTTTATAAATATAAGGAATCTAAAATTTTTCATGTTTAGCGCGGGACTTTTCAGGTGGCGCGTTTGAATTTTATTAACAGTTGATTGACAGGAGCTGGATATTGAATTTTTTTGGCAAACAAGAAGCAAAGAAATTACAACTGGTCGTCCCGTAATGCTACTTACGTCGTTTTAGAATAAGCAGATTTTTAAATTATTATTTTTCACATTAAAAATTGAAATTACCAGAAATTGAAAAACACGTCTTGAATCTTTTTAACTCTATTTTATATTTTAATAATCAAAACGAAGAAAATTTTACCAACTTAATGTTGTCAATTCGACCTTAAGAAGATACCAATTAGGTTTAAGATTGCCAAGCAATCATAATCATAAGCGTTAGCGATGAATGTCTAAATTTTCTTACTGCTATTCCTGCTCTCATGTCTTAATGTTGGAGTGTAGCGTGTGTGTCGTAGTCCACTACAGGTTATTTTGCTCTCTCTAAATATTCGCCTCTTCGATCGATCCACGGCTACTCGCATAGAGCTCCTGCCAGCCCTCTGGGGTAAATCGTCACTCCATCTGCCCTGTCGGCGTCTTGCTCTACTGAGATGCGGTATCCACTATAAAACTCGTCTCACCCTTAACTAGGCATTGAAGGTTGAACAATTTAATTGGTTTTCGCTCTTGTGTTATGATGAGATAAGGGTCAAAATCTAGTGGGATCTGTTTTCGTTTACTCCAGTTAAGGATTTAGTAAAATAAAGTATCAGCCTATATACTGTTTCACTGCAGGGCGAAGGCCTCCATCATAGAAATCAAGTCATCGCTACTATTATGATGGGATTAGGATTAATATACCACGCTTGCCTAGAGCGGATTAGTGATTACAAACCCGGCTATCTTCGGAAAATTCGAAACATACTTTTGGCTCGACACGGCAATCCCCGAGATCACGGCCCGGTACTTAAACCACTAGACCAAAAGGACGTGTAAAGGATTTACCCAACTGTTAATTTTCAAATGGTTTAACTATCTACTCACCAACCTTCCTTACCGATTCAACAGGTTCAGTGCCAGCTAGCGCAGGCGCACGTTTCATGACAGAACTGCTAGTGTGGTCTTTACTGGGGGGCGGAGGCCTACGCGAAGCCCTTCGCAACGCGCTGCAAGCGCACTCCACTGACGCCTACAATCATTTGCAGCTAGATGTGTGAGTTTAACTTTGCAATGGAAACCTTGATCGTTGTGTATGGAATTATGTATTGTGAAATGTGGTGTTATTTTCCAGAGATTACGATCAAGTAGACATAGTGACGGGTCAACGTGGTACCCAAACAACAGTTAATGGAGATGATGATACTGCACAAGGTATTTATTTTAAAAAACTTATGATCTTACATGTATTAACACGATTTTTTGTAAGTTAACATTAAAACATTAGCCAATCAAGGGACATTACCGCTCTGGAGTTGCTTTCTGCAGAGAATTACCATCACGGGCACATACCCGTTCTCTTAATCGTCATTCTTTGCAAAAATTAAAGTTTATTTTGTTTTATTAATTATGTACCTAAATATCAAATAACAATAGTTCCGTAAGTTATTGTCTTACTAACATAATATGGATGTAATATATGAAATAAATTATTTGAATTGAATTGAATTTTAAATATAGGTTGTTTTTAATTTCTTTAATTTTACATACCACAGACTCTAGGTCCGTGCCTTTTTTTAATAGTTTGTTTGCTGATAAATTGAAATAATGTGGCTCCGCGCACAAAAATAGCAGACTAGCAGACGGATCATATTTAAAAATACGGTATGTAAATATAGGATTAAATAAAATATTTTTTTCAGGTTGCACTGAAGAATATCAAATAAATAATGCTTCGACATCAGATAAAGGGGCGTCAGTTCCTTTGATGCATTTGGTACGTGGATTATATCAAAATCGATTTCTATTTCCAGTCAAAGTTTCTTGTCTTGGTCCTTCGAACCGGATAATAGGCTCTATAAAAATGTTTTAAGGTTGATAATTTTTATAAATTTTTTTAGGTGAAACATCTCATCCGTAACACCAGTTGTCAGACGCAGATGCACATGAACGGCATAATAAGCGGCGATACAAGCAAAACAGATGACCCGAAAGGCCACGATACTGTTAGTCCTAGCTGTGATCTTCTTATACGGTTTCAAAGGTGAGGGTTAGTTGTAGCTATAGATAACTAGTCTAGCTAGGGTTAGGGGTAGACAAGTTTTGTTATGATCCATTATATAGGCCCGATTCGACCAATCTTTATCTGTGAATAAATCTATAGTATAACGTCAGAATTATGTAGAATGACAGCGCCATACCATATTTAATTAGAATTTCGGAAATAATAGACAATATCGAAATAAGATTAGTCGAATCGGCCCTAGGACAAAAAAAAGTACAGGCTAACTTATAATAATTATCCTTCAACAAGCAATATGTTTTTGTTATGTTTTATTGGTACTTAATAAATAAATTCTTATTCTTATTTAAGCAAGCTTTATACCATGATTTTTTTAGGGTTCCGTAGCCAAATGGCAAAAAACGGAACCCTTATAGATTCGTCATGTCTGTCCGTCCGTCCGTATGTCACAGCCACTTTTCTCCGAAACTATAAGAACTATATACTATTGAAACTTGGTAAATAGATGTATTTTGTTAACCGCATTACGATTTTTACACAAAAATTTAAAAAAATAAAAAAGTGGGGGGGGGGGGGTCCTCCATACTTGAAACTGAAACTTTTTGGAAGACGGTATCACACCGGTCGAGCCGGCCCATTCATGCCGAATTTATTGTATAACGTCAGAAATATATAGAATGACAGCGCGCTACCAAACCATACAATAGATTTAATTAGAAATAGAATTTCCCAAAAAATAGATAATATCGGAATAAGATTGGTCGAATCGGCCAAAAAAATTACACATTAACTAATAATAATTATACTTCATCAAGCCGAATTTAATATTGATACATATTCGCATCGATAACGATCTTAGTGCGGTTTTTCGGTGAAACGGTTTTCCACTCGCATGCAGACTGGGTGGCCACGTTTTTCCAATAACGTGGGCTATAAACAAAAAAATATCATGACCGCTAATCCGAACGCGCCCCCTAAATCCGCATGTCAAAAACCGCTCTTGAATGTACCGCAGCTCTCCATAAAGTATTTGTGTGGACACAAATTAATGAACAAGTCAAAACATCCCATGTATCGCTCAGGTTGTTATTCTGCGAAGCGATGTGGTCTCGCGGCGGTCGAGGCACCCGCGGCGGCGTACGCGCACTGATGACGCAATACACTGCTCTCCTCGCTGACCACGTTCAGACCACCCTCAGCTCCTTCTGCCGCGCGATGCACAGAGCCGATAACACGCAGCTGGTGGCCTTGTGTGACGTCATAATTTCGGATATTGTTGGTGAGTGCTATTAGGGATAGTTCTAAACTGCTTCCATGGTATGAGGTTAAGAGCGTTGTATCTAAAAGCCGGAGTTCAAGTACACTGCACTCCTCGCATACCACGTACAGTACAGCTTCAGCTCCTTCTTCCGCGCGTTGCACAGGGCCGATAACGCACGGCTGGTGGTGGCCTTGTGTGACGTCATTTCGCATATTGTTGGTGAGTGCTTTAGTATAATAGTCTGTGTTCTCTGATCATTATAATCTGAATATATTTAAGGCAAGAGTGAAAAGTCATCCCCAATGTACGAAGGCGTGTTGTTGTCTTTTTAAATTTTCACTTTGTGCTATTAGTTGCCCGAGTTTGATTAAGTTATTTTACGATTGATTCACCTGATTGACAAAAAGAAACGTAATGCACCTTTCTTTTTGTCAATCAGGTGATTCACTCATTCAATTAGCTCACGCTACTTTACTAAGTACACAGACGTTGTTTTGACTTATTATCTAGTAAGATACAGCGTACATATGAGATGTTCTAGGAATTTATTACTATGGATCCGTCAATTTGTTATTTATAGGTCGCGTAGCAAGTGAGCTCTGCACATGGGTTTGCGCGTGCGCAGCCCGGAACCCAAACGCACTGGCAGAGTGTGGCGCGTCATTCGTCAAGATGGCGCGGGCATGTGATGAGGCAGCCAAGGCTTTGCCGTCGGCTGCTCGCCTCGACGCCGATCTGCTGGGGTGGCCTGGACTGATATCGAGGAGACATCAGCTTAACAATAGTGTAATAAGGAAGTAAGTGATAGTAACATTTAGCTTCTTTAAAGTCTGAAGATACCCTCGTCAAATGTGATGCATTATTCGTAAAAGCATGAGTTCTAGACTGGATTTATAGTGAGGGGATATCAACTAAATACATTGTTATAAGGGATTGGGTACTCTTTTATTATTAAATAGGAACATTTCTTTTATTTATTGCAAACTTTACAGCAAGACAATTTTACATAAAATGTATAACAACGTAATATAACATAACATATTAACATAACAATATTATTAATTAACAGTGTTGTTAAATTTATTTTTACTTTTCATTGCCTACTTGATCTGTTGCTTTCCGTGATCTTCGCATGTTAAAACTGTTACCTACTTTATTTCTATCAGTGAAGACCTGTTATTAGCTTTAAGACATTCTAGTAAATGCTACTGTATTAAAACAGCTGTTGGTCTTCCGAATATTTCGCCTACCTTGCTTTGAAACGTCGCCGCGTTTGTTTGCGCGTACGCAATTGTATGAAAAACAAAATTTGTATTTGTGTTTTTCTTGTTATTAGGTGCGATCTTCAAAACCACACAAAAGAAGGCGGATCCTGGATAATAGTAGGAGGCCACGTGTTCGACGTGGAACACTTCGAGTGTGATAATGCGACCACTGTGGAGCTGGTGCGGAAACTGCGGGGCTGCGACGCGACGGGCGCATTGAGCGTGGAGCCCCACGCGGCGTATCTGTCGAGGATCACGGAAAAGTGCGTGGGGCTGTACGCTGATCAGATCTACAGCCATAAGTGTACTGTAAGTATTTATCCATCCCCATCTTAGAAAGCGAAATGTTAAAAATGGAAAATCAAAACAAGATGGCCTCTCTTTCAATTAGAAGTAATGGAACTCATTGCCGGCGCATGTAATAAACGTATTATCTATCTATCTATCTATTTACTCCTTCCTACAATATCGTTTCATTCAAACGAAATGTGAAGAAGAATCTTGCGGGCCAGTATGGCAGTCCTAACGGAGGTGATACCTAGACATCGCTTCCGTTGTAATTGCAACGTGAGCTCTTTTCTTGCTTACCATCAGGCTAAGGAAAGCCATTATACTAAATCACTATAAAAAAAAACAAAAAATATCTTTGGCGACATTGTAAAAAAGATCACAGAGAAGAGTAAGCTATTGACATAAGGGAATTTGCCGAAGTTGTTTCATCATTATTGCTCATTAATCATTAAACTGTGTCATACTAAAGTAGTATCTAAGCCGTTAAAGAAAATTTCGGTATTCAGTCGAAATACCCAAGGATGAGAGCGGCAACCGGTATATACTTTAGAGGACAAATATAGGTTGATATTACGGCGACCGTACGGTTGAAAAGTTACGTGAGAGCAGTTACCGGCTATCGCTTTGGTGTGAAGGATAGGAAACTGAGATGAATTCATCTCAGTCCATAATTTAGTTACTAATAAAAAAAATAACAATGTTCTGTTGTACCTGTCGACCTTTTGCCGTGTCTTCTCATTTTTATTGTCATACAACATCTCATACATTGAACTGATTCCGTATTAAGTAGCTTAAGCACTTTTGTTACAGATGTCAGACAACAGAATAATTATAAATATTTAGTATATAATATTATACCCAATTTGACACTAGGTAATGATTAAACATTTACAGATCGACCACGATCAGAAGTCACTTCAGTTCACTTCATTGACAGGAGGGCGTTGTACGACGTTTTCTCTATGCGAAAATGTCAAAACAGCATTAGTACCGCCTTTTGACATGCTTTTGCCACATGCCAAATACCGTAAGCCGGCTATATGTTTGTCCATTTCTATTTAGGAAAGCGCGTCCAGTCTTCGAGCTCACCACATTCTGTTATCATGCGCGTTCAACCTCGCCGTGGGATTGACGCAATGCGGGTCACGTCTCGCCATCTCTCTGCCGGTTCAGCAAGCGGAGCGCGACGCCGCCCCCTACGCTGCTGCCGTCTTCCTAAGGGGAGGCTTACAGGTTTGAGAACAAGAAAATTACCTTCTATCGTACGGTGAGAGCCAAAAATATGTGTGTCACCACGTTTTGTAATCGTGCGTGTGCATGCTCGCAGTCGGCTTGACGCAATGCGGGTCGCGTCTCGTTATTTCACTGCAGGTACAGCAAATAATACGTTATGCTGTCTCCAGTGTAGGGAGACTGTTGCGCTATTTTCCTTAGGGGAGGTTTGCCGTGTGGTCCCCGGCAGAGTAGAATAGGCCACCCTCACTCTTACCGAGGTGTCGTAAAAGGCGACTAAGGTAAAGCTGCTGGCATGATCTTCAGCACCTAGAGAAGGAAAACTCTGCATTTATATCTAAACCCTCGCCAACCCGTCTGCCAAGCGTGATGAGTATGGCAATTACCCCTCATGTGATTGAGGGAGGATCGTGCCCCAGCAGTGGGGACTTAAATGGGCTGATGATGATGATGATGATGATGAGGTTTGCACATGCTCACTTTAACATTAAAAAGAAAATCACTTTCTATTGTGCAGTCAGCGTTAAAAATATGTTAGCCACCTTAGCGGTTAAAATGTAGTTGTTGTTGTCTCAAGTTGACTCATCTGTTTTAAGCACATTTATGATAGCCCAGGTAGACAACATGTAGCACAATGAAAAATAATGTATCCCTTCCACATTTCCTTACTTTGGCCACATCACAATAACTATGACGATTACTCCTAGGTGTCTCAACTCACAAATCCCTTCGAAGAAGAGAAGGCAGAAGCTCGCAGCGGTTCTTCCACCGGTGGGAACAGTCCAGCGAGTGACGCCCCTCCCTCTCGCACGTCCCGCCCACCGCCTCGTGTCAACGTAGCCTCCTCCCCGGCTAGAGCGGATGCTTTACTGTTTGCTTTGGCTGAGCCTAAATTACATGTAAGTGTGATAAATTAAATAGAGAAACTCGTGTCGGTTTGTGGAAACAGTCCAGCGAGTGACGCCCCTCCCTCTCACACGTCCCGCCCTCCTCCTTGTGTTAACGTAGCCTTATTACCGACTGAAGCGGACGCCTTGTTATTAATTTGGCTGAGCCTAAATTACATTTAAGTGTCATAGAATAATAGATAATCGTGTCGGTTCGGTTTATTAACTGGTGGGGAACGGTCTCGCGAGTGATGCCCCTACCTCTCGCACGTCCCGCCAACCGCCTCGTGTGAAAGTATTCTCCTCTCCTTACGTAACTCGTCAGTTAAGTTTAATAGATTGTGTAAATAATTTAGCGCTTGTTACCATAACATTTATGATCATTTATTATTTACTTACCGCCCATACTAACTATTGCTGCAACACTAGTCTATAGAAATATTATTATTACTTCTCAGGACCCACTAGCCCTGCACTTGTGGTGGGCGTGTGAGAGACGCGAAGGGTGTGCACCACACTTCCCGCCAGAGCATCCTTTGGAAGAGCTACGACGAGCGCTCCTGGCTGCACTGCTATATCACGCGGGGTTGAAAGAGCATGCTCTGGCCACTGCTACTGCTGGTAAGACTCTTCAGTAAAGGTGTTAACAGACCAATCTTTCGTCATGGATCGATGGTTAGTAGAATTGATTAGCCGACGACGATCGATAGTTTGACACCCTGATCGATCGATTGTCAATGTGAGGTGGAATGAATTAGTCCGTCAATTAATCATAGTCAGTTTAGTCGACGTTTTATGGAACGGTATCTGTCGATCAATCGAAGCCTCCACACCAATCTATTCTAGTAGTAGATCGATCATTAATAAATACCATTGACTGATGATCGATCTATTCCTCGTAACAGAAAAATCCAGTAAAATTGAATCTTTACATCAGTCTTTGTACCTCAATGGTTCCTATTAATGGTAACTTTAATATCATGAGGAAACCTTCACGTTTCAGATAGTTTCTGAAACTTGTAACCATGATTCAGTTGTTCGGGTTTCCCTGCTAAGGCCGACGGGTAGCCCTAACTAGCGACACGTTCGATTTTAATTGTTAGCTACTAAACCGGATCTATTTAAACAATTTCGGGGTTACAACCTCGCGGCAAACTCTAATACTATTTATTAATTAACCATGCAGAAATGTTGGGTCCGTTTTTGTACGCGAATAATTGATTACCGCCAAAAGCGGCCACTTTTAGCGTGAATAAATTTTTCGCGTACAAATGTTGGGTCCGCATTTGTGCATGGTTATTCAATTAATAGTATAATTGTAGGACCAACACGTACGCGAAAATTTGATTCACGACAAAAGCGGCCACTTTTGGCGGTAATCAATTTTTCGCGTACAAAACGGACCCAACATTTGTACATGGGTATATAATAAATAGTATAAGTGTTGGCCGAGAGGTTGTAACCCCGAAATTATTTAAAGTAGATCCGGTTTAGTAGCTTACAATTAAAATCGATTGGCGTCTCTAGTGTGACCTACCCGTCACCTTAAAGGGTTGCGAAGGTAAGACGGCAGTAGCTTCAACAATGAAGTGGTGATTTAGGATTTGGGGATGCGTACAAGTATTGGTCCCCCGCGTACCCCGGGCTCCTGAGCGACAGTTTCGGACGCAACCGGGAATCTTCAGTCATGACGCAACGCTAATAAGATGAGGAGGGTGCCTATATCTTCAAAATTTATTCTCACAGTGGTTCCTGTCAGAACGAAAACAAAAAAGAATCACTATAAGTACACTTTCTTATTATGAAATCATCTACACTCCGTTGTTTTTTTCTATTAGAAATGGAAAAAGGAGAAGTCAAGTTATCGCCGGCTATGTCTGAAATAGTCAAAGCTGTGCAGCAAAGTAAATGGACCCTCATGAGAACTCGGCAGCAATTGTCTCGAGGATATAAAGAGGTACAACATTTTCCCATTCAATACTATTAAGTATACGTGTGAGAATTAGAAATTGTCAAGCAATTATAAGCTATATGGCGTAGGTGAGTAGTTACACTATTATACATTTTAAGGTTTGCGCTGCTCCCTTGGAAAGGGCAAGGTTTCTTCTCCATGAAGTTCGCGCGGCGATGTCGCCAGCCGTGGCAGCTCTACATTCCCGTCCCCCGTCGCGTCGTCCGTGCACGGCGAAAAGAATATTCCAGAAGGTCATGAAAGCTGCAAAGACGCCAAGTTTTAATAAATGGTACGTTATTTATGGTAAAGATAAAATTTCATGTCAAAATTTTTAATGTTGTCATACAGTTTTTGATTATCTATTCTTGTTATAGTTTTGAAACAACCAAAGATTTAAGAAATCGTCAGAACAGTCTTAGTAAAAGCATGTTTAAAGCTACAGGCAGTCTATTACAAGGCGACGCTTTGCTGATAAAATCGTCAATAGCGAACGCCAGCAAAACTCCCGATGAGGCTCCGAGCATCATTGTGGAACACCCCAGGGCACATCCAACAGACGGCGCCGGCGACAAAAGTACTGTCAACCTTCAAACTAAAATAAAATTAAAAACAAAAGATAAGTTATTGGAAAAAGATCTGAAGAACGCTTTCAACAATGATGACATGCGAAACGAAGGACGCAGCGATTTCAAAGCAATAGAACGAGAAGACATGCTAGACAAGGAAAACGATGATAAAACGCCCACGAACGAAGTATCGATTAGTTCTATAAACGATATGACTGATAACTCGATTCTCAAAGAGTCGATGGAAAGCGAGAAGCAAGTGATGTTGCTCGCTGATGATCTCAAAAATGATCTCATTATGGCTGATGAGGAGAAGGATGATGATAATTCGGAGAGAAATAAGTTTGTTAATGCGTGGGTTTCGAGGCTAGCATGTGAAAAGAAAGGTACATACAGGACATTCATACAACAATATTTTTGACATTACATTACAATATCACATACATTAATCTGACTCAGAGATAGGTAGCTCAAGCACCTGTGTTACGGATATCAGAACCAACAGCGGAATTACAAATATTATAAACATACTTATAATATATATAGAAACACCCAGACCAATACAAACCGACATGTTCATGCACACAAATGTTTGTACTGTGCAGGGATCTAACCCGCAACCCTTGCACCAGAGGCAGCATTCACTAACACCGATCCAAACGGGTCATCTCCAAAATGTGTACTAGTTAATCTTTTTAATTTTTGATTGTTTTAATCGTCTTTGAATTCTTATTACAGATCTGTATTGGTTATTAGAAGACGTAACTCCTGAACAACAAAGTTTAACTACTGCTGTTATAGATTTCGTCATGACTGAAGATCCCTGTGATATAGATATTCTAAGAAGAGCTTTATATTGTCAGGTGTGTAAACTATCCAATGAACCTTTTGGTTTTTAATGCAAGTGGTGGAAAATTAATAATATCCTCGATCCAATCTCAATGATCAGCCACGTACGCAGGATTTTTATAGTGCTCAAGTGTGTGCGCAAACACAGGTGCACTCTCTATTCCCTTACCCTCATATTCCGATGGGGCACTACTACGATCGGCAATCGGGCGTAGAACCAACAGCTTAACGTGCTTTCCGAGGCACGGGGGTACAAGACCGACAACTTCCAGACTCCGGGCTGCCACTAAGAATTTCTTACCGAAAACTTAGTCATAAAAGTTTAGCACGACCCGGGGATCGAACTCGGGACCTCTTGCGCAGCCGTCGCTTTAAAGTGCGACCCACTTGCCTATGCGCTACCGAGGCGTAGGTAGTGGTGGAATAGGTATGATTATGCTATGGACGCCTTGTATATCCAAAATCTTTGTTTTCTAGACTCAAAGAGCAGAAATGAGGAAGAACGGGTATAATATGATAAACAACATTCTACATTCCGCGCAAACGATGTCGGAAAGCGTCAAGTACGCTGCTCTAGTCGGTTTGTTAGGGGGTTCCATAGCGGACTCTGTGCCCTATGTTCCTGTAAAACCCACCATACCTTTAACGCTGCCTTTGAAAGGTATAGAATCTGTGATACCGTACTCGAAGTACATGGTGCTGCTGGAGAGGTCGAAGCTGATGGACTATATCCTCATAGAGTTAAAAGCGCGGGTGCTGGAAGGTGAGCAGACGCAAGCGTTGCCTTTGAAAATGAGCGCGAATTATGGTGCTCACGCCTTGCTTAATAGACCAGCAAGAGCGAGGTATGTAAAAAAATCCATTGAGTTGTTTTTCGAGCTTTTTAAGTATCCGGCTTTATAGACCATGTCTGTAGTTTTTAACTTGCCATTAATTAAAATACTACTTGCTGCCTAAAAATCTTCTATTATTTTAGATTCCTGATAACGTTACTATCTCTACTGATGGAGGGATGTCAAGGCCCTGAGTTGGAGCAACTAATCAATGGAGGAGCACTAAGCTCTTGTCTGACGTTACTGAAGCAAATAGGAGGTGATACGACACAGCATACATCCCTCATTTGTAATGGTATAAAGTCAAAATGTAAGTCATTATTTCTCTGCGTTTTATAGACTTAGTTGCTATGGAGATAAAGTACATTATCGTTTGTTTGTTCTAGCGGACTGTTTGATAATTTATGAAGATGAAAGACTGGGTGCCCGAGCGCGTGGGGCTTCGCTTTCTGGCCCGGAATTGGCTTCACTCATGAAGATTGGTACACGAGTTGTAAGAGGCAAAGATTGGAAATGGGGCGATCAGGTGGGTAAACAGTGTCTACGTGAATAAGTTAGTACATGTACCTACGGCTAGTCAAATCTAGTAGGTAGTATAGTGCGTATTAGCGTCGCGTAACACGATGATATTTGATGAACTGGAATTTGTGAGACATTCTGTACAGGTTTCTAAGACTGCCTGTCCATCAAGCAAGGCCAATAGTAGTAGTACCAATAGTATTGCGTATAAACTCCGCTCCTTGGTGAGCAAGGCTCTTCTATTGGTGGATTTTGACCTCATTCGCCGCTTAACTACCTCGCTCCCTCCGGTAGAAGACAGCCTAAAGCTTGCTCATACCTTTTCGTTTGAATTTTTGACGCATGAGCTATTCGATTCGCACAATATGATATAGACAGTAAAACAAGGGTATATTATGATAGTTCTTTTTATCTAGGATGGCGTCCCTGGAGGTGAAGGTCGCGTCATAGGTGAGCTAGGCGAAGACGGATGGGTGCGCGTGGCTTGGGACGCTGGTGGAACCAACTCGTACAGGATGGGCAAGGAAGGCAAATACGACCTGAAGCTAGCCCGGTCGCCGTCCCCGCCCCCTTCTGTTGATGAGACTGTTCATGGGCCTGGTAAGATTATTAATGTAATTAACGTTTAAGAGACAGTTAACTGCATTTACATTATATGTGGTGACTTCATGATTTTTACCGTATATTACGACGTCATTCTACTACGATAGAGATACTCAGAACATTTTTAACTATTCTCTTCGGTTTTATCGCTAATAGCAGTAGTTAGAGCTCATTTTAGTAATAGTAGTCTTATTCAGACAGTGTTTAGGTGGAGGAGAAAATCTTATTAGCGCCACGAAAGAACTCCAGCGGAAAAACACGGAATTAAAATTTTAGATTACTTGTGTCTATGACCATAAAGCTCAAATTTGAATATTGGCAACATTAGTGCGCTTTTCACGGGATTTCTTTGTTGGCGCGGACTCTAGGTGGGTTGTTTGACAGATTTTTTGTACATTTTTTGTCAACACAGCGGAAAACAACGTGGAGTGGTGGCCAGTAAGCGAAGTCCGTAGCGCTTGCACTTGTGCTGTCCGGGCCCTGTGCGCCGGCGCTGGTGCTGGCGGCACTCGAGCCGCGGGGGCAGGTGGGCGCGGTCGCCAGGCGGAACGTTGCGGCGTTGCAGAGGCGATTGTTGGCCTTGGCGCACGCCCACGCGGCGCCGCCGCCGACTGCCTTCGCTGCACATTATCACACTGCTCTGGCGCTTCTGAGAGGTATGTCAAACATCATAGACATCGACCTTAGCCTAAAGCAAGGGGACGTTGGGTGCGGTCGTGGCTTTACAGCTACAGAGAAGACAGTTGCCGCCGACTGCCTTTACTGCACATTATCACACTACGTTGGTGTTTCTGACGGGTATGTCAAACATCACATACCTGACCCCAGAGAGGGCTAGCAGCAGACGCGAAGGCGATAGGCGCGTTCAGACGGACCCAGACGGCGCTAAAGAGCCGCAGGCAGGCCTTACCAAAGGTCGAAGACCGCCCCAACTGCGCCATGTCGGGAGGCCTCCCACCCATGAGGAACTAGCACCATGCCAAGACAGGCATGAAAGCCGCCCGGGTTAAGGGTTTACCCCAAAACCCGACCCGCACACAAGTGCGAATAAACTAAGTAGTAGTAGGTCAGACGGAACGTCAATGTTTAAACTTTGTCTGTTTTTTATTTCATTGTTTCATTGGTTTTATTATTCGAGGGCTGCTGTTAAGATTCTTATTGGGTGAAGTAATAAGTTCATGTTCGTTCTAATAAACGTTTTTCGTCATTTTCAGCGAGTGCACAGAGTCCGGAAATGCGCGTATCCCTGTGTACTGATTCGTGGTTTGAGCTCTGCTACAGCGTCATTTCTGCCACCGACAAACCCGTAACACAAGATCTCATATACTTGCAAGTTAGTATTTTATTTGCCAAAATATTTTATATCCCAAAGAAAATCCAAGATGGCCTCAGACATGGTAGCAGGCGTTAACGGCGTTGAGATGGTGATCTAAGATGAAATTTCAAAATTACAATATGTAATAACTTGATAGAGTAAAGTTTGACAGCTATAAATATATGTATAGAAAATGTATCGAATGACGTATTTACCAAACGTCATCCATCATACTAAAGTAGTTTCTTGTAAAAAGGTTCAAAGGGCAAGCGTGACAGCTGGCTGTCGCTAGGGATTAACAGAGTACGGAAGGCTGCCGATGTTAAGTTTCGGGGTCACCAATATGCCGGGAACCCTAAACATAATTGGTAGGCTACCAGTCCCCCGGGAGGCAGCTGGTGGCCCGTAAGAAATGATGCACCAGGTCTTGTATACGTAACTGGTCTATTATTTATAATGCAAATGGCATCATGTGAGAACATCTCTAAGGCTTATATACTAGAGATGACTGACGTCATCTCTTATCACATACGTGGTCAGATCTGCTGACATAGCGTACGTGACAGAGATAACACAATAAATGCTTTGATTGATTGATCATATTGCAGCAGACGTAGGGTAGGCAGGTTACTGGTTTGACGAGCGTAAACGTCCACATGCTCATACTTCATGTAAAACGATGACATAGCCAGAATCTTCGAATTTTTCTGACATCATCCTCATTCCCTGTTAAGTGTTACCTTTTTTGTAGATCCAATCCCTCTGGCTCCTCCGTCGCGTGCTGGTGGAACACAGCGGCAGCAGCGAGTGGCGTCGTACAGTGGGCGCTCAGCTGTTGGCTCTGATCGGCCGACTGTGGCTCGAGACGCACTCAGCTGACCCGGCGTTGAGGACCGCAGCAGTATGCTCTGGCAGCCTTCCTCTGATGAGGAAGAAGTCGGTAAGTATGGTTCAAATTGATCAAATTATTTGTCTTTATTTACTAAATAAATAAGAGCTCTTTAACAAATCCAAAGAATATTTAACGTGTGTTATTTTCTCATAAAGACAACAGATGGCGCGCACCAGCAACCGCTAGCTACACAGGTGCTACAGTGTGCAGCACTAGTGCAGCTCGTGCGACAGTTGCATACAGCGTCGCAGTGGCACGCGCCGCTTACAGCACTGCTACTCGACAAACTACAGCTGGCAGCTCAATCGGTACCTACATCTATATTAAAACAATTAAATAAAGTTGAACGCAAAAAACTTCCATTTATTTATCCTCGTGATTATTTTTCAGGTAACAACCGACTGGCACTGGTGGCCGCATACGAGCCAAGATTTGACTCAAACTATAAAACCATCTCCTCCAAGCCTCGAGACATGTCTCATAGGTACTATTTTTTCTTTAATGCATACAGAAATTAAAAAGAGCTTAAAACATTGAAACACCTTTACCTCTTTCACGTGCTGTATAATCACCTATAAGTAATTATACTGTAGTATATAACTAATTATGTAACCTACAGATGCAATAAAGATATTGAGTACTGAGTAAGACTCATCGCCCGCCGGTGGCCTTTCCCCACCCAATGTTTCTTGTTTCCTCTTCATCTTAAAAAACTTTTTCTGTTTAAAAAGTATAAAGAAAATATCCATCGTATTATATATTTTACAGCGGGAGCTCTCGGTGTAGCCGGGGGTGTGGAATGGCGCGTCAGGTTAGGACAACGCGTGTCTGCCGGCTCTCCGCCGCGTAACGCCATCGTCACGCAACTGTCGCCGAGGGCCAAAGTCACATTAGTCTATGACGATAATACTGTTACCAAAGTAAGCCAATTAATTAATTCCATCACCAACCCTGCCTTCTTTACCTATTAGAAATTACCAGATATAAAACAGTTGGATTATAAAAAGTATTACTGGCGGCCGCCCGCGATTTCTTGCGGCTGAAGTTAGGCAACCCCCGTTTTCCCCCTTTAGGGTGGAGCTAAGATAAGTCCTCTGGGCGGCGGTAATCACTTACCATCGTTCTGCTCGTCTGCCTCCTATCTCATAAAAAAGAACACCCTATAAGGATACCTACCTGCCTAATTTTAAGTTCGTGTTATTTGAAGTTTGAAGTTTATTGTATATATAAATTTCGCTTTTATAATTTCATCATAATTATTGTTTACAGACCGATCTGAATGGACTCCAGAGTGCGGAAAGCGAACGGCTTACTCAACCTCTAGGCGGCGGTGAAAGCGCTCTACGCGTATGCGCAGCTTTGCTCGGCGCCGGCCCACACGCATGTCCGATGCATCCTAATCATTTACCAGGTAAAATAGTATGCTGTTTGACAAATTGTAACTAAATGTCTTATTATTTGTTGATGTAATACGATATCTACGAGTAATTTCACTAATCCAACTAAAATAATACTAAACAATTTATCTAATATTAGTCACGCGTACTAAACTGGTGCTGCTATTGCCGTTTAGTTACGCCATTGCAAGTAACGTAACATTCTGTGCGAAAGTTTACGCGCGGAATGAACCAGAAATAAATATTTTCAAAAGAATGTTTCTTAATTACTGGTTAAACTATCACACTTACCACCTATCGTCTGCCATTTATTACATAAAAATCTATGTGTTATTTCATTTCATGTGTGTTATTTCAACTCTCCATCTACCTACCTTTTCTTAATACAAGAAGTTTTAGAAAGCGGTCAAATTACCTATATCTTAGCAAATGATCTTTCATACTCATGCATTGCATTAGGATATTTACACTTGTGAAAATTGTAATATTATTTTTTAGCGGAAGTAGACCTATTTGGCTTAAGAAGACAACAGATGGAGCTGCTTACCCTGTGTGCGGTCCGAGGTTTACTTACGACCCGTACTCGTCTGCGAAAAGTTTTAATGCAACCTCCAGATAATACTGGTAAGTTTTGAATATGAGAGTAATATAGATACGATTTATTTATGGCAAAAAATGATATGTCTTCAAAGTAGATTAATTTTGAATAAATAATTTTGCTTTTGTTTGTGAAACAGCCACTCCAGATAGAAGTACTGTACTAAGCACGGAAGGCACCCTGCTCAGGCGCATGTTGGCGTTAGCTACGCGCCCAAGTCCTTTGGCCTCGTCGCATACGCCACGAGAACTAGCCGCAGCCGCCATAGCCATAGTGCAACAACTAGCAGCTCATGTTAATGGTAAGTCACAAGCCTTATATGAATCTCTTGAATTAATGTCGAAATAATCACAATATTAAGGTAAATTGCTGAACACTGAAGGGACTCTGCTTAGGTGCCTGTTGGCGTTAGCTACTGCGCCCACTAATGTTAAGCCTGGAAGACGCTACCCCGCCTCATATTGAAGCTTGGGCCTCATTGTATACCCTACAGGAGCTGGCAACCGCCGCTATTGCTGTAATCTAATAAATAGCTGCTATACATATTATGAATGCCCAAAAGGATTGCATGCCTCAAGTGGCAATGGGCAGGGCACATAGCGAGGGGAACAGACGACCGTTAGGGCGGAAAGGTCCTCGAGTGGAGGCCACGTACAGGAAATCGTGGCAGCCCCCCCACAAGGTGGACCGACGATCTGGTGAAGGTCGCGGGAATCCATTGGATGCGGGCGGCACAGGAGCGATCTGTATGGAGATCATTGGGAGATGCTTATGTCCAGCAGTAGACGTCTATTGGCTAAAATGATGATGATGATAAATATTATGTATTTATTGCAGGTGAAGACAAAGATCATGAATCTCCACCCGATCTACCAATCATAGACAAAAGTAACATGATGCAGATGTCTGTGGGACCATCGACCAGTACGGCGTCTTTGTGTAAGTTATTTAAAGATTAGATTAAGGATTCTGAACCAGTCTGAACGTTAATATATCATTGCCCTTATAGACTTATACATAAGAACATGAATAAATGTATGAATACTTTTTCAGCGCGTAAAGATCTCAATACTTGGGCAAACTCAGCACAAGTACAACAAGTTATCGAAATGGGTTTTTCGAGGCACGCTGTTTATGCTGCTATCCAAGCACTAGGTAAGAAATACAGTATGTGAGTCTGTGTCATCAGCAATGTCACTCTTATTACAATGGTATAAGGTTCACATTTGTGAAATGGCATGCGCAAAAAGCTAAGCCACAGCTGCAGCTCTTGCAAGCATGCCAAGTTAATTTTATTTTATTTTTTTCTTCTTTAGGCGGAACAAGCCTTCCCTCAGTAGAGTCATTAGTAGCGTATCTACTAGAGCTACCTCAACAAGGCATGGACGACACTGTGTTTGAGATCAAACCGCACAAGCTGGAGAAGAAACAACCCCCGTACCGATGGCGCAGTTGTTTCGCCTCTGAGGAGGAGTACGCTCAGTATTTGTCTGATATCATCACAGCTGGGATGACTGTACGGTGTTGCAAGGCTTATGAAAGCGTGAGTAGAAATTATAATTATTTTGTCGCCATCTTTTGAACAGTTCTTTGTGAGGTCTTCTAGTGTCATTTATGGTCAATCTTTTAGGTTTCTGAAATGTATACGTAAATATTTTTTTAATTTGTAGGTGGCACTGGGTGACGTCGGGCAAGTACAGAAAGTAGAGCGGGATATAAAACAAAACGTCTTTTTACACGTAAGTAAATGAAAACAGTGTTTTCTTCCCAATGGAAACTATCCCAATTGAAGAATCAAATTAGATGTTATATCAGATTCATTCACAGACGACGCCCTGTTGGTCTAGTGGTTTAAGTACCGGGCTGTGATCTCGGGGTCCTGGGTTCGATTCCTGGGTCGAGCGAAAGTGTGTTTCGAATTTTTCAGACATAGCTCGGGTTTGTGATCACCAATCCGCATTTGGCAAGCGTGATGATTAAGCCTAATCCCATCATAGTAGCGATAACTTGATTTCTATGATGGAGGCCTTTGCCCTGCAGTGGGACAGTTTATAGGCTGATACTACTACTACTACTACTACAGATTTATTACAAAGGAATTGGCATGTCATATCAATCTTTAGGGCGAAAATTTCGTTGCGCGAACGCCTGCGCGGGCGCGTTCGTATCCCCGCGTTGTGTTTGTGGAACGATGATGGCGATTCGGTTAATTTCGCAATTCCTGCCGTTTTTATTCGTGATACTTACTTACTTACTCTGATGGCTCAGTGGATCTAAGTCTCCGATACAACAAGCCGCCATTCCTCCCTATTTTTAACGACGATTTAAGATATAAATAGTTCTTTAGATTTTCTATCTTTATGATGATGATGATCTATAGTTATGGCCGCGCACCATCAGTCCGCTTGTGACAACGGTTGCTGTAACGCAACCGAAACGTCAAGCAACAAATAGTACATTTATCAAATACTTACAAAGTGATTTCCCGCGTTAATTCCCGTGATTATTAACCATGATTATGAGATAACTCTCATATAATCTGACTGAATGTAAACGATTTAAATGTGTATTTTGTAGGTGGAATGGCGAGGCCTCGGTCGGGTTTGCGGTGTGAGAGCAGTTCACGCTGAAGTGGTTTCCGGTGGACCACCTTTCGCAGTAGGTGACAGGGTGAGAGTACGCGCTGCTGTCACTCAGCCGCGGTACAAATGGGGCTGCATAGACCATACTAGCGTCGGCACTGTAACTGGTAAGTGGAACCACCATGGAAGAATTTGACGTCTTTATTGAAGAACTATACGCCTGGTGTCTATGATTCCTATTTGATATTTTCCACATCTTCGCCAGTTTGTATATTGTAGTACCGTTAGCGAACTGAGCGGTATTCCAATTAGCCGGTAAAATCGCTTGCAATGCGCTATGCGTGAGCGCAGAGATTTGCTACTCATTTACCCTGTGTGTGCGAGGTATTATCTGTCATTGGTACATTCTTCAATAGAAGCGATTCCTCGATTAGTTCCTTTCGTGTACTCACCGAGCGTAATAGCCTCTTTACTCTGTATAATGCACCTACGATGTATATACATAAGCACACCTACGATGTATGTCATAGCATGAAACTAAAACTGTGTTACAGCTGTATCGAGCCACGGTCGTGATTTGACAGTCGACTTCCCGCAGCAACCCGGTTGGACAGGACAAGTCAGCGAAATGGAATTGGTGACCGATCAATGTAAGTAACCGTTCACTCACTCTTTTGATGAAGTTTTGAACACTGAAAAACACCTTTCATCTTTCGAACGCTTTGTTTTTATAATTGTTTAATTGTTTAGCCGAGTGGGGTGAAAGTGCTGGTGGGACTGCAGTTGGATGGAGAGGGGCTGTACGGGCAGTTCGTGTATCTTCTTGCCGTCCTGGTGCGGGTGCAAGAAGACTGCTGGACTCTCAGCCACATACTTACTGGCAGAGCTCGAGTGGTACTGGACAGGTATGTTTAGTAAAACCTGTGATGAGAATGACCGCGAACTCAATTACGTGCGACCATCTATACCTAGAATGTTTATTGTGTAATGCAACAAGCGTGTCTTTGTTATTGGAATACTTGTATTTGACTGCCTCGGTGGCGCAGTTGTTTAATGGGTCGCACTTTGTAGAGATAGCTGCGCAAGAGGTCCCGGTTCCAATACCCGAGTCTGGCCAAAAATTTGTACCTAAGTTTTCGGTAAGAAATTCTTAGTGGCAGCCCAGAGTCTGGAAGTTGATGGTCTTGTATACGTGCCTAAAGTATGTTAAGCTATTGTTCCTGCGCTCGATCCCTTTCCAGCTGTATTACAGTAGTGCCCCATCGGAATATGTGGGTAAGGGAATAGAGAGTGCACATATGTTTACGCACACACTTAGCACTATTATATATCCTGCGTACGTGGCTGATTGTTGAAATTGGCCGCCTTGGCCGTAATCGGTTGGAGGATATTATTATTACTTGTGTTTTGTTTTACTCTGACAGTCTATCCGTCTCCGTTCATCAATGTTTCTAAATAAATAATCTTGTGTTTTGTTGAGGAGTATAGTTTAGAACTGATTCATGTTAACTTCCTTTTTGTACAACAATAACTGTACTCTGTTATGTGTCATAATAAATAAAAAAAAAACAGTATAACCAGGGGATAGACATATTGTACTTTGATGAGTCAACGCTAAAGACAGGGACGGGTCGCATATCCGCATGTTTGGCTATCACTAGTTTGCAGGGCTGGCTCGAACTAATGAAATGTTCGCCCTATTTTCAAATCAGGTTTTCATCCACAAAGCCACTGGAGCAGCCTCGTTGAAACGTTCTTTGTATTGGCTACTGTGTAAATACTAAGGTGTTGTGTTTGTTCAGCACTGGATCCGCGTCGAGATGCGTTGCGGAGTGCGCATCCGCCGCCTCGGTTTGGGCGTAGCGGGCGGAGCCCACGGCCCCGCTGCGCTGGCTGTCAGGGCTGGCGCAAGTTTCGACGACGCTGCGTTAGCGCCTTTGGCAGCAGCCCCCTGCGCCCCTGCCCCACCTGCGCACCCCCCGCATGCAACGAGAGACAGGGCCCCGCATCATTTAGCACAGATTCAACTGCTGGCTGACTGCAAGCAGGTATGTAACACTTGAACATGTTACGCCGCGCTCGCCATTATGGTGACGGGTAAGGCACACTAGCGACGCCAATCGATTTTAATTTTTAGCTCCTAAACCGGATCTATTTTAAACAATTTCGGGGTTACAATCTCTTGGCAAACACCTATACTATTTATTTAATACTTATAGTTAATTGTTTGTTCTGCTTTTGCACTCGAATTTTGCAAATTTTTCGCGTACAAAAATGGACCCAACATTTGTGCATGGTTATTTAATAAATAGTATAAGTGTTTTCCGAGAGATTGTAACCCCTAAATTGTGTAAAATGGCCGGTTTAGTAGCTTAAAATTAAAATCGATTGGTGTCGCTTCTGGCAGCTGCCTACCTTAAGGCGACGGGTAGGCCTAATTAGTGACACCAATCGATTTAATTTGTTAGCAATTAAACCGGATCTATTTTAAACAATTTCGGAGCGGGAGTCTCTAAGCTAACATTTTACTATTTATTTAATAATTGTGCACTACTTTTTTATCTGTTTTTACACTCGAAATTTGGATTAAACGAGTGGCCGTTTTTGGCGGTAATCCAAATTTCGAGTACAAAAGCATACCCAAAGGTAAAAAAAGTATTAAAGAAATCGTCGCGTCGCTAGTGTGCCCTACCCGTCATTAAGGTGACACTGATTTGGACGATGTTTGACAATATTTTAAACGTTATTTTATTTATTTGCAGTACTACCCGTGTATTGAAATCAGCATAAAACAGAACCGCAACGTAAACGCTGATTGTCGCGTCCATGGCCTTTACATAACTGGTTTCAGGCCTAATCCACTATACAATGAGGTCTTACTGGTAAGTAGCTACATAGACTAATTTAGTCCAAGGTAGCCATTTTATATTTTTGAAACCCTTATTATTAAAATAAAAGAGTGTCTTAGTAGGTACCTTTACATATCTTAATATTGGTTACAGAGCATGAACTTTGTAGCAGAAGATTGGATGGAAAAAGACAACCCTACTGGAGCTGTATCAGCTGATAACAATCCCCCGTCGTTACCCAGCGACTGTCCAAAAGTATGTTTTACCGTTTGAACCAATTACCACCTTATATCAATTACACAAAACTTAAATACGTTTTCCGTTTCAGGTATATGTTTGGGGCTTGAATGACAAAGACCAACTGGGCGGAGTGAAAGGGTCCAAAGTGAAGGTGCCCGTGTTTTCTCCTACGCTCAGTGCGTTGCGGCCCGTGCATATTGCTGGCGGATCGAAGACGCTGTTTATCGTTTCACACGATGGAAAAGTAAGATTTGTTTATACAGCAGGAAACATTCATTTATATAAACTAAGACATGGAGCTTTGGGTGACAGGACTGGGACGCGTTTCTATATGAATATATACCGTCAAAAAAGTGAGACTTTTTGAGAAGACCAATTATATTGTAGTTGATCTTTTGACGTGCGGCAACAATCACAAATAACACAAAAAATGACACAAATGTTCTTGTTTCTGAATGGACAACATTTCAAATTTTTAACATGTCCATATTGTTTTTTTATATGAAAGTAGACATAAAATTAACAGACCCATATTTTTTCTTTTTTCAAAATTTGTCCATTTTCATGCATAAAATAATTATTGAAATTCTTTTTATTCTAAATAGACGTAAGCGCCAAATGACGTCATCGGACGGCTGAATACAGCGATATTCCTTTGCTTATCATTGTTTTAATAAAAAAAAGGTACTACTGTCAAAGGTAAATAATACTAGTGTCAACGTTGTCAACGTCATTCAAACATTCAACGTTGACAAGTTGTCTTTTTTTTTGACAGTTACATGTCATGAGTTTGGCATTACGTAAATTTAAAACTATAATGTGCTAAGCAAAGAAATATTTTACATTCTGCCGTCCGATGACGTCATCTTACGTTTTTTAGTTTTTAATTTTTTTCTCAGTAAATAAGCAATATAAAAATTGAATAAATATATATTCGAGCAGCGGAAAAGTAAACAAAGAATTGGTATTTTTTGTTTCAGAGCTTAGCAATTTTGAAATGTTGTCCATTGGTTCCATAAAAATTGGGCAAGCAAAAACGTAATTTGAAGGACTTAGACATTTAAGAAACAGCTATGTCCTATCTCAATTTCGATCACTTTAAATAACAACCTTTATAAAATAATAGGAAATGATACAAAATACCACCAAAAGTCATGACATTAATCATCATTTAGTAACATCAAATTTCTCGTTATTATCTTTACTCAATTATAATATAGTAGCACTCTTATACAGTAAAATGCTTCTGCTCACAGCTGTACACATGCGGTGAAGGCACCAACGGGCGCTTGGGTCTGGGTCACAGCAACAACGTGTCGACGCCGCGCGCTAACCCGTACCTCGCGCACGTGCTCGTGCGCCGCGTCGCCGTACACTCGGGCGGGAAGCACGCGCTCGCACTCACTGCCGACGGGAAGGTGAGTAGAAGAGATGAACACTGGAGCTTTATTATGATTCATATCAAGTAATAAGTATGAACGGCCGCTTGGGTCTCGGGCACAGCAACAACGTGTCGACGCCGCGCGCCAACCCGTACCTCGCGCACGTGCTTGTACGCCGCGTCGCCGTACACTCGTGCGGGAAGCACGCTCTAGCAGTCACTGCTGATGGGAAAGCGAGTAGAAGAGAAAGAATTACCTCATTAATTACCAGCATGTGATATCAAGTTTATCAAACAACACAACGGCATTTTCAATAGCGATATCAGACCACTTATGATCAGTCATTTTTAGGTGTACTCATGGGGAGAAGGCGAAGATGGAAAGTTAGGGCACGGCAACCGCATTACTCAAGAAGTTCCCCGCCTCATAGAGACTCTATCGGGTGAACGTGTAGTGGGCATTGCTTGTGGCTCCGCCCACAGTGCATGTGTCACCGCTCGCGGACATCTGTACACGTGGGGCATGGGGGAATACGGGAGGCTGGGCCATGGCGATGACGTCACACAGTTGGCGCCTAAGATGGTAAGTGTTTCGAGTTATCCAACAACTTTAAGTTTTCTCGCTGCCCTCTCCTGATTTCCACAATATGTAGGTATTAATTAACATGATATTACATATTTTTAGGTGGAAGCGCTCGCCCCTTTCAGAGTGATTCAAGTTGCGTGTGGATCACGTGACGCACAAACTTTAGCCCTCACGGCTTGTGGCAAAGTCTTCTCATGGGGAGACGGTGACTTCGGTAAACTTGGTAATTCATGATTTTAAATTGTAATGATAAATTTTACCCACTAGAAGGTCTCACATAGCCGGAAGATACTTTTCTAAGAACTTTTACATGATTGGTTGAACTCTTTGCGTTCCAACATGCCAGTACTAATTTAAATTTGTTATAAAACAACAGTGTCAAACCATGAACGCTTGCAAGATGACAAGCCTTAGCATTTGTTAGACCTCACCTGACTGTTATGTGTTGCCATCTGGTTAATAGAGAAACTAATATTGTATTGGTAGATGAATATGCACATACAAATTCTATACTTTACTGTTTTTTGTACAAGCTGTATTTAGTATAAATCATTTTAGGGCGAGGTGGATCTGACGGGTGTGCAGTGCCGATGAACATTGAGAGGTTGAACACGCTAGGTGTTGTTCAAGTTGAGTGTGGAGCTCAGTTCAGTTTGGCATTGACAAGAGACGGCGAGGTATGTCGAAATCCGCAACTTATACCTAATTATCTATCTATATTGATTAGTTAGGATCGCTACGAAAGAAGTCCCGCGACAAAACGCGGAACTAATATTTTAGATTCCTTAATAAATTCAATAAGATTCCTTAATAAAGCTCAAGTTTGAATGTTGACGTAACAAAAGTGACTTTCGTTTATGGCAATAATGAATTTACTGAACTGATAGTGTTCCTCCATTTAGTCAGATATTTTTTTCTTTCTTCTTCTAAAATATTCCTTTCTTTTACAATAGTGTATTTATACTACACACAGGAAGACTTAATTTGTTACTATTGTAGGTGTGGACATGGGGTAAAGGCGACTACTTCCGCCTTGGCCACGGATGTGACGCTCACGTGCGCCGGCCCACGTTGGTGGAGGCACTGCGCGGGCGCCGCGTGATACATGTTGCTGTTGGAGCTTTGCACTGTTTAGCTGTTACCAGCGATAATCAGGTGACTATTTTGTTTTTATGTGATAGGTGGGACGAGCGAACGGATAACCTGATGCTAAATAATTTCCCCCGAATCACTACCAAGTCATTATCACATCAGGGCGCTGCACAAGATTGAATACAGGTTTTTTTTTGGAAACGGACAAAAACCAACGGGCATAAAATTCAACAATAATTTAAAAGTATATAGGTACTGTGACGAAATTTCTACAGAAGAAACGCAAAAATCTTTCCGGAGGGGTGGTTGGTGGTTGTTTTTATTGTTCCCAGGAATTTGAAGAGTCGCGTCCAATCTTAATACTCAAGATTTTTAAAGCCAGCAGTAGTTAATTTTACGTTATGCGATGTCTTACTTGTTTACGTTTATCTAACCCTAGGTGTGGGCATGGGGCGACAACGACCACGGTCAACAAGGCAACGGGACAACGTGCGTGAACAGACGCCCCGCCCTAGTGGCGGGAGTGGAAGGCGTTCAGCGTGCGGCGGCTGGGTCTTCTCACTCCGCCGCGTGGTCCGTGAAACCTACACCGCATACGGCACAAGACGAGAAGACCTTGCATATTGCGCCGTTGCCGTTCCCCACGCTGAAAGATCCATTGGGAGCGCAGAGCCTAGGTAAGTGTGTTTAAAGGCATACAGTTCACAGTCAGTAGCGCCCGGTTTAAAACATTCCGCCGCGTGGTCCGTCAAACCTACACCGCATGAGCCACAAGACGAGAATACCCTGCATATTGCGCCGTTGCTAGGTAAGGGTGATTTAAGACAAACAGTTTACATGTCATGGGTAGCGGCCGGTTCATTCATCTGTCATACCACTGCATAAGGCGCCGTAACCGTTTCCACACTGAAGGATCCTGTACGAGCTCAGAGCCTAGATCAGTGTGAATAATAGCAATGACTAGTCTGTGGTCTAAACTTTCACCGCACGACAACACACTGAAAGATTCGATGGAAAGTCCAAGGCTTCGTAAAAAAAAAGGTAGCTGACATGTCTTGCATGTCCTATTTCCAGTTGTCTACAGTAGTTTTCTGACTTTTTGAGTAGTCTCTAAACTTTTGCTTCTCAGATGCGCTATCTGGCCGTCAACTGCACGGTATTGTCTTTGTCTTTCACTGACTCTTATTTTCCCTGACACTTATTAAACTCTCATCCTTTTTCAACAGGTCTGTACTCAGACGAAGCAGTAGTCGAAGAGCCGCAAGGACCCAGACCATCCCTGGCGGCAGCCGCCCTTAACTTAGAACCTCCGGTAGCTGTTCAGCACGCTTTGTCGCTCATATTACTTGCTCTACACATCAATCAGGTATTATTGATATTTCTTTTGATTTAGGTTGTCTGGATGTTTTTTTCTAGGGCACTGTATATTGGCTCGCCTTAGCGTGATGTTAAGCAAAAGAAGAGCCCACATATTTATTTGCGGGAGATAACCTGAAAAAGTAAGGAAGAAAATTAATATCATGTTTAATTTCTCTTACATGTCATGTGAAAAAGGATAGCACGTGAAAAATCCACTAGATGGGGTACTATCTAAATGTCATTCTAACGAATGAAACAACCAATGCTTTTAAAATTCTATCATAGTTTACAGATGTTTAGAGTCACACTTATTCCATCAACAGGCTCGATGTCTCCTCGTGGAGGCACTACGGGCGCACGAGGCGTGCTCGGCGGCAGTGCCGGTGTCCGCCGTCATAGACGCGGAGGACGAGGACGTCGAGGCCGACGCGAGGACTGGCGGCGGGGAGGCGCCTGCTGACAGAGCCACGCTACCTGTGAGTAGATGATATTTTGACTCTGGATAGATAATCTTTTGGAGGCTCTCTACGTGTAGAATATACGAAATATTAAAACCCATTTCTTTTGTATGTTCTTCCAGACCAGAGACATAACAAAACGATGTAGGTACAGCAACTTATGCGAACTTATACAACATATGATCGAGACTTACACAAATATGTGATTCGAGCGATTAATTTTTTCACCATTTAATGGCAATCTAACAACTTACGTCGAGGTTAGATTGCTAGATTGATATTTATGATGAAAGATTGTCATCATCATCATCATCATCAGCCCATTTAAGTCCCCACTGCTGGGGCACGGGCCTCCCTCAATCCCATGAGGGGTAATTGCCATACTCACCACGCTTGGCAGACGGGTTGGCGAGGGTTTTGATATAAATGCAGAGTTTTCCTTCTCTGGGTGCTGATGATCATGCCAGCAGCTTTACCTTAGTCGCCTTTTACGACACCTCGGTAAGAGTGAGGGTGGCCTATTCTACTCTGCCGGGGACCACACGGCACGGAAAGATTGTAATTTATGTCAATGTCAAGTAGACATGCAATGATGTCCAATATAAGATATGAGCTGTGTGTGCACTTTCAGAGCGGAGCCAGCAGTCCGCTGAGTGGTTCGATATCGTCCCGTCACTCGGCAGTGATGTCATCAAGCGCTGTGTCAGTAGCAGCCGCCACGATGACAGTGCAACAGGCTGAAGCACCAAAGGTAAAAGAATAGAACTAATATCTGCTACGAGTACATTTTACAATATGAGCAATCTAATATGGTCACTTCTGAGACCCATGCATGCTACCGCCACTTCCCTTACATTTATTTATTCCCTATCATCATCAGAAGGAATATTATTGTAAGATAATGAGGGTTTTTGCAAATGGAAAATCCGGTAGATGGCGTTATGTAAGTGGGTTGGTTATATTTAGACTTGTCATGTCAAAATGACGATGTTTCGTACAAAACAACCAATGGCGTCGAAGTGCGATTTTACGGCTACATTTGGCGCCATCTAACGGCGACAATGTTATAAAAAATCTCTATTCCGTTGCGACTTCTGTTAAAGTGACGGATAGGGCACACTAGCGACGCCAATTGATTTCATTGTTAGCAACTAAACCGGATATCTTTTCAACAATTTCGAAGCTGCACCCTCACGGAAACACTTATACTATTTATTTAATACTTATACTTAACTTTTGGGTCTGCTTTGGTACTCGAAATTGAATAACCGCCAAAAACGGCCACTTATGGCGTTAATACAAATTTCGAGTGCAAATCAGATAAAAAAGTAGTGCACAATTATTAAATATTAAGTATACATTTTTGCTTGTACTTTCCCGCTCTGAAATTGTTTAAAATAGATACGGTTTAGTAGCTAATAACTTAAATCGACTGGTGTCGCTAGTTTGGGCTACCTGTCGCCTTAAGTTTGGACTTGACTTGTCAACTTTAGCGAAATAAAAATAGGAATTGATCTAAAACAAGGCTGATCATACAGAAGTAAGGTTATTTTTGCATTTTGCAATTGGCTCAAGACTATGACTTGTATATTTGTTTTAGATGGTTCTAGACGAATTCACGTCTCTATTGGGCGAGTCTGACGCTAGAGCCCTTGTGGACTTACTGAAACTAGCTGCCGCGGGACGGATACCAGATGCAAATAATGCTGTTAAAGTCATCACAGATGTCCTTATGGGTCAGTATAGTTAAACAGGCTTTGTTAACCAGTATGTAAACTTTTCCAGGTCACTATCTACCGTTTGAAAAATAAAATCGCCTTTTCTAGCAATTTACATCAATGAAGGACCCTTGGTTTTCTGATTGTATACCCTCACCACAGATCACCCCCAATAGATGCCGTATGAGTACCGCTTTCTTCTAATTTCAACGTGTCAACTTTAGGCGGTAGGAAAGGGGAGAGGGAGACGTAACACTCGCTACGTGATTGGCTACATCAACGACAGTCGGTCCAGTAGTGATGTGACGAGTAAAATAACTTTTATTCAATGTCGATAACCTAATATATAATTTTATTGATTATCAAAATGATTTTAACAAGAACTTAACAAGACTTTCAATCTATGCTGTTTAAATTAAACTACCGTCCTCTACATACAAAATATGCTGTAATAGTGAGTGAAATTAAATTATTCAAGTTTCATTAAGTTACGAAACGTTGATTGAATAGTATATTTAATAAAAGTTTAATTAATTAATTTATTCTTATTGCACAAAGTGTAACTATAAGTGTTGTGCTTAATACCGGAAGACGTTTTTGCCACTCAACCATTAAGATAAGCTTTAAGTTTGTTGATGGTGTGAGAGAAACAATACTAAAACTACAAGTAAAATAATATAAATATACAATTAGATAACAACTTCTTTTTATGTTATATGCGGCAGACGAGCAGACGGCTCACCTGATGGTAAGCGATTGCCGCCGCCCATGGAGCAAGTCGAGCAATAATAGAGTAGGAATAAAAGCACTAATGAAATTAAAAATATATTTATTAAAATATTCACACAAGATACAATAAAATTTATTGGTTTGTAAAATGTACAACTTTAGTATACACCCTCCTCACTGCAGCCTTTGGATTTGACTTTCTGGTAAGGTACAGTAATCTTATATAAACTAATAAAAATGTAGGTGGTTAGCATCTTGTCAATTATTGAATAATCAATATAAATCAATTTTATACAGTAATAAATGCTGCTAAGCCTAATAAGAATAAAGAATAAATATATCTTAATTTTATTGAATTATTCGTTGAAAGAATGTAAATAGTTCCTATTTAATTATTAATTCCGTATTTCCTTGTTGACAAAAAAAAATCTACATGCAATTTATGATAGGAAAAATATCGATATACCTATTATTATTTTTTAGAAAGTTAGTTGTGCATCACTCGTAATTCTTGGTCACATTTTGGTTCTATGACAGAAAGAGACGAACAAATGAAATAAACATATGAGAGAAAGAGACCTTTTCAAAAAGACATCAACGCGCTTGGACAATCAACATGACACGTCCATTTTAACTTGACCTCTGCGAAAAATAATTCCAAATGAATTTTTACTTACCGATGAAAAGTTGTACCATCTTTCTTCAAGCTAGATGTTCTGGAATTTTATCCACACCATTTCACACAACAAGAAGTCATTTTTCTGTCGAAAACAAACGCTTAAAACACAAATAACTTTTTTCGCACCGACAAACTTCCAGGTCAAAGACTTGGTCAGCACTGAAACAACGACTACTAACATTTGTGCAATATCACATATGTTTGGCACGCGTCAGATGCCCGTAATGCGGATCTATTGGGGGTGATCTGTGACCCTCACATTAGCGTGTAATTCCCGGTTGCATCCAAAGCTGTCGCTCTGAAGCCCGGGGTACGCTTAAACCATGGTTAAGGATTGGGGGAGTATATATTGAACTGGTAATTATAATGAAGTGACTGCCGTCTGAC
Organism: Marasmia exigua; assembly: GCA_019059595.1. Lineage (NCBI taxonomy): Eukaryota > Metazoa > Arthropoda > Insecta > Lepidoptera > Crambidae > Marasmia > Marasmia exigua. Next base: position 11,393,983 of record CM032464.1, read on the forward strand.
CTTCGCAAGCCTTTAACAGGGGTTTTCTGTTTAAATGTAGGACATGCTAAAAAAAATAAATGACGCTATTTTTTTTATTGCGAATAATAGGCAGACGGGCCGCATGGCCCATCTGATGGTAAATGTTAACCGCCGCTAATAGACATCGACAATGCCGGAGCACATGCCGCTGCCTACCGTGAAACTTGCCTATTAAACGGACTAAGTTCGGAAAGTGATGTTAATGAGACGATCCGGCAAGAACCTCAGCAATTACTCATTTTAGTCGTCTATTTTTCTTTTTGTAGCTCTTTGTGCGAGTAAGCCGGCAGTAGCAGACATGGTAGTGGAGGTGTGCGTATGCGAACTGGAGGAAGCCGCCGCGGGCGGGGGGCGCGCCCCTCCGCAACCTGTCACCGTTGACAGCCCACATCCCTATGCGGACGACACGGATATTTCAGGTAGAGTATATTTTCAATGTGATTGGTGGCAGACGAGCAGACGGATCATCAGATGGTAGGTGAGCGAGCCGCCCATGGACACCCATGGAGTCACAAGTGCACTACCAACCTTTAAAACTTACCCCAGATTGGGCCTCCGGTACCCTCAATCACGCAGCGTAGCACAGCAGAGATGCTACTATACAACGGTTTTTTGTGACACATTCATGCCGAAGCGTGGATTTCCCAAGTTCAAAAAAGAATTGTTCTATTCAAATTTATCAGCTCGGGAGTGAGTAAGTCTATTGACGAACTGAAGGACATTGAGAAGCGTAGGTACGACTATGTGATCCCTGTAAGCAGAAAGATCTTATCTGTAATGAACAATGTTCAAATCCCATGTTCAAGGTAGCCATTGTGCACTACGTCATATACGCACAATCGCTTGAGAATATAACCATTATTATTGAATATAATATAATAGATAGATAGATAGATAGATAGATACTCTTTATTGCACAACATACAAAACTTAAAAGCTAGGTATACAGAGAAACAATGTACAATTTAGGCGGTCTTATCGCTGGGAGCGATCTCTACCAGACAACCTTCAGGTAAAGGACATTAGATAGAAGAGGGGAGGGTGGTGCAATCCTTAATAATGTTCCAGAACAATTTAGGTTGGTGCAGAAATTTCCCAATTTCGCCATAACCATTTTTAACCTGACATTATTTAACACAGGGGTGGTTAAAATCCCGGGAGCGTCGTCCCTCCGAGTGGTATTCGAGCAGGGCTGCTCAACAGAACGACGCAACGATCCGCTCACGATATCCGATGGAACTGGCAGAGTGTTAGCCACGCGTTCTGGCAGAGAACCCGCCGACTGGGCACAGGAGATCATCGTCGTGGGTAAGTCATATAATATTAAAATGAATCAGATGACATTATATACACATAGAGCTGACTTCTTAAAGACTACTAGATTAATTTGTGTAGGCATTTAGGTGGCTGCTACAAATATCACTAGCAAGAATATTTATTTTGACAGTGAAATTGTGTCTATTTTGAATCCCTCCTCATAACATAGACCGATCTACAATATAAGCATTTATTATACGAATGAGTCAATTTGTAGTTCCAATTCGGAAATGACCCCTTAAAAAGTTGATAAATACTCTTTGAATAATTTTATCAACTTCTCTGAACCAGCAGCGAGATGATGATACAAGCAAATGCTGAATGCTGATTACATCGTTACTTTTTCTCAGGAGATGAACTGCGTTGGAGATTCACAAGTGATGGATCAGTGAACGGATGGGGATGGAGGTTCACTGCTCATCCAATACCACCCTCTCACTCCACTACAGTTAGTATGCTACACAATTTTATTATTTTCAAAAAGTCAACATCCTCCTTGAATGAAAAAGACGCTAGATGGCGCCATGTCGACGTGAGATCCAACCACAAGGATAGGTTATTTTCTGGTGTCACATGTCAAAATTACAATGTTATATATAAAAAAACTAGAGACGTTGAAGTGGTACCGCATGCCTATATGTGTAACGCCATCTAACGGACTTTTTATTCATGGCGGCCCGCATTAAATTGCCCTATGATCTGTCCCGATGATAAGTATGTAAGTATATTATCAAATTATGGTATATTTTGCAGGAAAGTGGATCCGACCGTTACGTACTATCTAGCCCATCAGTTGAGCTAGCGTGGCGATTGCTCGACGGCCCATTGCTGGCGACCATCTCTAACGACCACCAGTTGGCACCTCGACTGGCTCAAGCGTTGGCCATTTGCGCACAGATGCCTACATTGTGTAAGTAAACAGTTTCTTGCAGGAAGTAATAACGTTCTCCGAGTTTTAATTTTCATTATCGTTTAAGTTCTATTGCTCACGTCTTTAATGCTGTCCGCCTTTTGTCTTCTCTTTTGTTTTTCCTCGTCACCTTCAAAAGCAATCACTTAAACATCGCTTTCCATCAAGCGATCCATTTGCTCGTCTGCCACCTATCACATGAAAAAAATCCATTCCATGAATTAACTAATCCCACTTATCTATGTCTCATATAGAAGTGGGATGCGATTTTTATCATGAAGCTCGAAGCCGTTGCAAAACAGGTTGAAAATACCCATGTTTGAGCGCGGCAGCCGGCTGTTGCTTGGGACCCGTCTCCCCGACGGGCCATATTATGTCGAACGTGTGACCTGTGGTTACGTGAAAGCTGTAACCCGTTTTCGCTAAGGTGTTTAGTGGCTAGGTCGTAAACGACTTAAGTTTTTATATCGCTCACTCAGCTTGGAGCGGTCTCTTTATTTACTTACTTATTTCGTGAAGTTATTCTCGAAAAACTCGATTTTGACATTTATATTTGAAACTTATAATTCGACTTACTTTTAAATATCATACTTGTCAAGTATTTCAAGATGTACTTACAAAAAAATCTCATAATCGTCACAATCCGCTGGTTTCGTCGTTGATGCTCTAAATCGCGTGTGAAAAATCCGTTAGATTACTATAGTACTGAGGTCCATATACAATGTGATTGGTTATTTTTAAAAGTGATCTGTCAAAATTTCTATTTGACAAACTAAACAATCAATGCTGTTGATGTTGGACCTCAGTCCAACAGATCGCCATCTAGCGGATTTTTCACACGCGATAGCCCCCATTGTCAAGTCACGAGTGGAGGCTTTGAAGCGGCCGTGCCTAAGTCGGTAACATAAGTTTTTCGTTAACTCAGCTTGGCGCGGACGCGTGTGGTGCGTGCGGCGTCTCCGCGGCGTGGTGTGCGGCGGCGGCGGCGCGGGGGGCGAGGCGGGCGGGGGGCCGCCGCCGCCCGCGCTCGCGCACCTGCCGCAGCTGCTGCACGCGCAGTACGAGCACGAGGAGCCCGCGCTGCGCACCGGCACGCACCTCATGCACACGCATTACCTCAAGGTAACAGTCCGCGCGCGCGCACCTGCCGCAGCTGCTGCACGCGCAGTACGAGCACGAGGAGCCCGCGCTGCGCACCGGCACGCACCTCATGCACACGCATTACCTCAAGGTAACAGTCCGCGCGCGCGCACCTGCCGCAGCTGCTGCACGCGCAGTACGAGCACGAGGAGCCCGCGCTGCGCACCGGCACGCACCTCATGCACACGCATTACCTCAAGGTAACAGTCCGCGCGCGCGCACCTGCCGCAGCTGCTGCACGCGCAGTACGAGCACGAGGAGCCCGCGCTGCGCACCGGCACGCACCTCATGCACACGCATTACCTCAAGGTAACAGTCCGCGCGCGCGCACCTGCCGCAGCTGCTGCACGCGCAGTACGAGCACGAGGAGCCCGCGCTGCGCACCGGCACGCACCTCATGCACACGCATTACCTCAAGGTAACAGTCCGCGCTCGCGCACCTGCCGCAGCTGCTGCACGCGCAGTACGAGCACGAGGAGCCCGCGCTGCGCACCGGCACGCACCTCATGCACACGCATTACCTCAAGGTAACAGTCCGCGCGCGCGCACCTGCCGCAGCTGCTGCACGCGCAGTACGAGCACGAGGAGCCCGCGCTGCGCACCGGCACGCACCTCATGCACACGCATTACCTCAAGGTAACAGTCCGCGCTCGCGCACCTGCCGCAGCTGCTGCACGCGCAGTACGAGCACGAGGAGCCCGCGCTGCGCACCGGCACGCACCTCATGCACACGCATTACCTCAAGGTAACAGTCCGCGCTCGCGCACCTGCCGCAGCTGCTGCACGCGCAGTACGAGCACGAGGAGCCCGCGCTGCGCACCGGCACGCACCTCATGCACACGCATTACCTCAAGGTAACAGTCCGCGCTCGCGCACCTGCCGCAGCTGCTGCACGCGCAGTACGAGCACGAGGAGCCCGCGCTGCGCACCGGCACGCACCTCATGCACACGCATTACCTCAAGGTAACAGTCCGCGCTCGCGCACCTGCCGCAGCTGCTGCACGCGCAGTACGAGCACGAGGAGCCCGCGCTGCGCACCGGCACGCACCTCATGCACACGCATTACCTCAAGGTAACAGTCCGCGCTCGCGCACCTGCCGCAGCTGCTGCACGCGCAGTACGAGCACGAGGAGCCCGCGCTGCGCACCGGCACGCACCTCATGCACACGCATTACCTCAAGGTAACAGTCCGCGCTCGCGCACCTGCCGCAGCTGCTGCACGCGCAGTACGAGCACGAGGAGCCCGCGCTGCGCACCGGCACGCACCTCATGCACACGCATTACCTCAAGGTAACAGTCCGCGCTCGCGCACCTGCCGCAGCTGCTGCACGCGCAGTACGAGCACGAGGAGCCCGCGCTGCGCACCGGCACGCACCTCATGCACACGCATTACCTCAAGGTAACAGTCCGCGCTCGCGCACCTGCCGCAGCTGCTGCACGCGCAGTACGAGCACGAGGAGCCCGCGCTGCGCACCGGGACGCACCTCATGCACACGCATTACCTCAAGGTAACAGTCCGCGCGCGCGCACCTGCCGCAGCTGCTGCACGCGCAGTACGAGCACGAGGAGCCCGCGCTGTGCACCGGCACTCACCTCATGCACACGCATTACCTCAAGGTAACAGTTCGCGCTCGCGCACCTGCTGCACGCGCAGTACGAGCACGAGGAGCCCGCGCTGTGCACCGGGATGCACCTCATGCACACGCACTACCTCAAGGTAACAGAACAACAGCAGGCGTTTCGTCTTTGTTCCGGTGTTGTATTAATGTGGGAGAGTCACGCTTAGGCATGAATGGACCGGCTCGACCGGAGTGATACCACTGCCTCACAGAAGACCGGCGTGAAGCAGCGCCTGCGCTGTGTTTCGCCGTGTGAGTGAGGATACCGGAGGCCCAATGGGGGGGGGGGGGGGGGAAACGTTGGCAGCGCACTTGTGACTCCACTGGTGTTGCGGGTGTCCATGGGCGGCGGAATAGCTTACCATCAGGTGATCCGCCTGCTCGTCTGCCACCACTCATATAAAAAAAAATGTCACTATGCATTTTTTCATCGCGCTAGCAAAGCGTGTCACTGGAATAATGAACATGAGCTGCCTGCCTAGGTTTGCCAGTTCAAAAAAACCTATGTTTGGCAGCTCGAAAATAAAAATTAAATCTCAACAAGTCAAGACTGAACTGATCTATGATTTCATTCTACCATCTCCCTGACCTAATCTTCGAGGGTGCTCTACTTCTGGTCCTTCGAGCCGACTTAATGACATGACTTGTCAAAATATAATCCACTAGTAGTTAGAAAATGATCTAGGACTTGTGCCAACCATTACTCAGCTTCATCTCGGAAAGTCGGGTCTTTTTAATGAAGCGACGGCTGTCTGACCTTTGGAACCCTTAGACAGGGGAACCAGGCCAGGTACATCATGGTTACATATTCTAAAACTATCCGAAACTTGCAAGTTTCCTCACGATATTTTCCCTTACCGCAGAGATAGTGATACTCTAAGTGCGTAGAATAGAAAAATAAGGTTGATATTTTACAGCCAGACTAAAGTACTTTTATGTTTACAGGAACTGGCATGGCTAGCGTGCGGTTTGCGTATGGATTCACGCGTATGCAGCGGGATAGAAGCGTCTCGCTGGGCGTGGTTCAAGCGGTACTGCCTCTGCTTGCGAACCGCCGACGCCCTTATACGTCGAGTTCCCATGCCTATGCCCTTCCTGGCTGACGTGCGGAAACGCCTGGCAGACTTAGGCGTTTACAACACGGATGAGCAGACGGACGCTCAGTACCCGTGGGAGGACAATACGAAGTTCACGCGACAACACGATGAACAGTTACTTCATTGGGTGAACAAGTAAGTTCCATACTAAATACCTCTGTTGTCTACATATGAGCACGTATGGGTGGAGTTCTTCGCATTAGATACCTCCGTGTATTATTTCTGACTAACAGACACATACAAAATTGATGTTCAGAAACTATTCATTCTCCTGTCTATGTATGTCTTATAGTAGGAAACGATAAATTGAACTGAATTGACAAATAGCAAACTATTTCTACTTCATTAGTTACAATTATTGCCATTATGGCGCGCTTCGATCGTTTTTTTTTGTAGCTCACAGGTGGGCTTGACTTTTATATGGGATATGTAGCAGACGAGTAGACGGATCACCTGACGGTAGGCGATTGCCGCCGCCCATGGTCACCCACAATACCAGTGGTCACAAACAAATCCGCTGTAAATTTGATTGGGCCTCCGGTACACTCACTCAGCGGCGAAACACAGTACAGGCGCTGCTTAATAGTGATAAAGCCAACGACAGGAGTGCCTGTCGTGCCGGCCTATTCATGCCGAAGGGTTGCTCTCTCACGGTTCAGTTGAATTGCACTTAATTATGTTACAAAAACAACTGGTTTTTTTTTTATTATTTCTGAAAATAAAAATCCCTTTAGACGACCAGAAGATTGGACTGGCTGGTGGAGTGGTGGCTCACTAGGCTGCGCCGTATACGGCTGGGGCCACAACCATCGAGGCCAGTTGGGCGGCGTGGAGGGCGCCAAAGTACGCACGCCTACGCCCTGCCATGCGCTTGCCACGTTGAACCCTGTGCAGCTAGTAGGCGGGGAGCAGACACTATTCGCCGTCACGCCTGATGGGAAAGTTTTCGCTACGGGTGAGTGAGATAGGCTTGTAGACTATAGCTGCAGCGGTCATTTAAGTGCGCCGACAATGCAAAGTGTCACGCGGAGGATAGCGAAACCTATTTGGATAGTGAAGAACTGCAGCATGCAGTCATGTGTCTATGCACCAGCCAGAAGAGCTGACACGAACTTTTCGAACAATCGTAGCGTATGCGCATCGTAAGCAATTTGTATGAAAGCTGAGGAGCTCCCCCAGAAAAGGTGACAAAATATTGCGTACTTACGCTATAAATTCCTTGAATGTTCGTGCTAACCCCTCTGGTCGTGTTTTTATTCTTACGCATTCTATCGTGCTTCTTTATTAAATTTGTAAATAAAATATTGTAATGTGAATATTTTAGGTTACGGGGCAGGAGGTCGTCTCGGCATCGGTGGAATCGACTCCGTATCACAACCGACCCTCTTAGCGTCCATACAACACGTGTTCATTACAAAGGTAATAAACTAAGTAAATCTAAGAAATAATAAAATTGTTTTTGCATTTTTTTATCTGTTTAACCAAAATTATACCTATACACCAGGTGGCGTGCAATTCAGGAGGAAAACATTGTTTGGCTCTATCAGCCGATGGTGACGTATACAGTTGGGGTGAAGGAGAGGACGGCAAACTAGGACACGGTAATCGCGTGTAAGTCATTATCATTGTGTAGTTAAATATACTCTGTGCAGGAATATTTAGAAGATAAGCTTAAATAGTTATGTAAGTAACAGTAAAGATGTCTGTTCGGGCACAATCGGCTCGGCGTCGGACAAGACGCGCGGGGCGCGGTGCGCGGGGGACCAGCGGCGATGGGCCCCGGACTTCGACCTTATCAACGGTGGACCACGCACGCGTCCTCGACGATATTTCCTATTTACCTCAATAATTATTCCACGTACAAATCACGACTTTCATTCATAATATAAATAGGATCCCAATAAATGTCAAAAAATGTTTACAAAAATGTGCAATATTTGAAACTTAAATGTCTAATATAAAATATTATTCAAAATATTCTTATAGATAAAACGTAACGTGACTCCTCCCCTCTCTTATCTAAGGTATCTTTTGTACCTTAATGGAGAGCAAAAAAGAATATGAATATGACAAATATGAATTGAAATCGCGTCCCTTGTACTTGTAACGTGGGCTTGCTGAGCATCAGGCTGTAGAGAGCCAATATTGTGTCACTGTAAAAAAAAGAATAGCATGTCATGAGACTAAAGGCACATGTTCCTCCATCAGGAGCTACGACCGTCCCAAGCTGATCACAGCTCTGTCAGGGCTAGAAGTGGTGGCGATCGCTTGCGGAGGCGCGCACTCGGCGTGTCTGACGGCGCGCGGGCGCATCTACACGTGGGGCAAGGGGCGGTACGGCCGCTTGGGTCACGGCGACTCGGAGGATCAGCTTGTGCCTAAAATGGTGAGTGTATAGTAACATATATAACATACTAAGCTTTGTTAGTCTAAAGGTTTAAGTACCAGGCCTTGATCTCGGGGTCCTGGTCGGACTGGACTTCCAGGTCGAGCGAAAAGTATGTTTCGTATTGTTCGGACATAGCTCAGGTTTGTAATAACCAATCCGCATTTAACAAGTAGTACAAATATTTGTGTGCATGAACATGTCTGTTTGTATTGGTCTTGGTGTTTCTATATATTATAAGTATGTTTTTGCAAAAAAAGTATTTTATATGTATATTTGTATTTCCGGCCGTGTGGTCCCCGGCAGAGTAGAATAGGCCACCCTCACTCTTACCGAGATGTCGTAAAAGGCGACTAAGGTAAAGCTGCTGGCATGATTATCAGCACCCAGAGAAGGAAAACTCTGCATTTAGTTCAAAACCCTCGCCAACGTCTGCCAAGCGTGGTGAGTATGGCAATTAACCCTCATGTGATTGAGGGAGGCCCGTGCCCCAGCAGTGGGGACTTAAATGGGCTGATGATGTATTTCCGCTGTAGGTTCTGATATCACAGGAGGATTGAGCTACCTATCTCTTAGTCAGATCAATGTATGGGATGTTGTGAAATATAGTATAATCAAGGATTTCCTAACGTACCGATTGCCAATAAGACAGGCACAAAACAAAGATTTGAAGTGTCGTTATTTGAAAGACTTGAAGTGTCCGTATTTTTTTCATCATACTTGTATTTTGTGGAATCTCTGAGCCACTCTGAAACGCGCAAGCGAAGTGAGATGGGCTTGCCGTGCGAGTTAAACGACTCAAAACAGCTGGACTTCTTACTCATGCTGTTTTCACTTGCATTTAATTTTCAGCAATCTGATAACACTAAAATTTTGATAATTTTATCAGGTCGACGCTCTATCATTGTACCGAGTGATTGACGTCGCTTGCGGCTCCGGAGATGCTCAAACTCTTTGCATCACCGATGACGATAACGTGTGGTCATGGGGCGATGGTGACTACGGGAAACTTGGTACGTAGAAGTACTACGTATTGTGTTTAATGACTATGTTTTATAAAATTATATATTTATTTATGTATATACGGCGCCACGTTAAGTTACCCTTCTTGGATTTTGGGACCGTCCTCATGTTTGAGACATATATACTAATTTTGCTCTGCGAGGGATTAACTTAACCTGACACCGACTGTACGTGTATATTTTTTTAATAAAGCACTGCATTCAACGTGTACATTTTTCCACAGGTCGTGGTGGATCTGAAGGTTGTAAAGTGCCAATGAGAATTGACTGTTTGAAAGGATTGCGCGTGATCAAAGTTGAATGCGGATCGCAATTCTCAGTCGCCTTGTGTCAATGTGGAAGCGTTTATACTTGGTAAGCTTTCACACCTCAACATATACCGCATCCTTACATATACTGTACAAATGCTGAAGTTCAATATTGCGAGTGCCGCTGCCCATGGACAACCACGACTCCAGTGCAGTCACAAGTGCGCTGCCAACCTTTGAACCCCCTTTTCCCCCAGATTGGGCCTCTGGTAATCTCACTCACGCAGCGAAACACAGCCCAGTGCTGCTTCACGCCGTTTTTCTGTGATGCCGTGATATCACGCTAGTTGAGCCGGCATATTATGCCGAAGCGTGGCTCTTCCACGGTCCCATTGGTTGGTGTCAAATGAGTATGATTTTTCCTTAACTCTCTATTACCATAGAATAATAAAAAAAACTAGAAACCTAGTCTGCGCCTACTATTTGAAGCAACTCAAATGGAGCCGTACGGCTCCAAACGCCCGGACCGCTCCGCAGTCGTTCATGTCAATGCCTGTCTCGCGAAAATTCATTTACTATGACGATTTGTGCGGTAAAATTTTGTCCCAATGATTCGGACACTATGCAGTGTAATAACATCACTTTTCACATGAAAGCTTATTCAATTTTCATAGTATAGAATGTGTCAAGACGGGAATTAACACGATATTTATTAAAAAACTATTTCATAGTATGTTTTGTTTTATAAGGTAAAAATACAAACGATTTATTAAAATGCTCAGTATTACCAGATAATGAAAAAAAATATTTTCCCCATTTCAACTTTATTGTAAGATTTGATTGCTCAGACTGATTAATTTAATCAGTTGCTTCTGATTTTTACAGCGTGAAGCAGTGTTTATACTGTGTTTCGCTGCGTGAGTGCGGGTACCGGAACTTTTATATGTTAAAAAATAAATAAGCAAGAATTTATTCATTTAAAAATAATTTAAAGATGTATGTGTTTCTGACAGTGCTATACATGGATCCACATTTTACACGAATTGAAACTCATCCTGATAACCCTTAAAATAAGTAGGCTGCTCTTCATTTATTTCTTTCTTATTCATAATTGTATGGTCAAGGCATCACAAATATCAAAACATAACTCGCCAACTAAATTTATAATCACAGTTAGGCAGATACTTGTTAGCGTTGTTCTACAACGCTTACAAGTATCAACAACAACAACCTCAACAACGTTGTTGTTGTCTAGGTACAATTAAAACAGTACAGTTACTAAAATAACCATTTCCCATGCTGTAGGGAAATATGTTGTGACCAGTAACATTAATTAGGATTTTTATGTTGATACTACATACATAGTACCAACTTGAAAAACCAAATTTGTGCTTCAAATTTGAGGTGACAGCACCTATCCTTTTAGTCTTGTTATTATTCTATGTCTATTACATTAACTTTTGTTGTCCAGGGGTAAAGGTGACTATCATAGATTGGGACATGGCAGCTACGAGCACGTGCGGCGGCCAATGCGTGTGACCGGAATGCAAGGAAAGATGATCGTCTCTATTGCTACAGGTGAATATTATTTTTAAAGTTCTTGAAATGTTTATTTGTCGCTACAATCTCGAGAACGATTGCTACTAAACTTGTTTGAATTTTGAAATTAGAAACATGATTATTCCGTTTACGTCATTCCAATATAAAATCCTTAGTAGATGTCACTCGAAAACATAGCACTGAGTTTCACACATAAACATGCACCCTAAATAGACTGTGCCTTTTCATAGAAAGCCATACTTGAAAAATTTCGCGAAACCGTTATAGTCATTTTAGTATCTGAAGGTGAATAGGACAGTTCTATTTTGACATTTAAAGTGAGACGCTCCTTTTAAACCTAACCGATATTTTTAAGAATCGAGAATCTAATCGACTTTTTATTTGTTTGATTTTTAATTTTAATGAACATTTTATCTATGAATTTGAACTATCTGGACACGGTATAGAATATGTAAATATTCTTAGTGGTATATACATGTAATAAATCACCAAAAGAAATAACTAGTTTTTGGTCCACAATGCAATCTATGCGCACATATTTTACATGAGATAATAACCGTGATTCGATGGTAAGATGGTCTCCATACCGATTACTGATTTATTCCGATTGTTGGTGTCAATCCCTGTGAGCAAATATTCCGATTAGCGTATTATGCGATTCATAAGATATTTTTTACAAAATTTAATGGTAATAACTATTTCAAGTTCTTGTTCAGATTAGTTCAGAAACTTGTTATTTTGGAAAAATAAGAGCACAAAAAAGTTAATGATTTTTACAACTTAGAAAGATGGATGACGGATGCCTGATATGAAACGTTTGAGCTGTCCTATTTACCTTAAGATACTGAATAAACTATAAAACTTAAGTAAATAACACACTTAAAAATTTCATTTCGTGTTCAGGCGGGACTCGAGCCCACACCTTCCATAAACCGGGTAAATGTTCTACCATTTAGACCACTGAACGCGTTAATAAGCCGCCAAAATTTGTAAGTGCTTGATTCGACATGAGCTGTCGATAGTCTCATTAATATTGTAGGTATATTTACAATATCCAGAGGAAATATTATTACAAATATTTGACCACAAGTTAAGATGAGACTGCTAAATCAATAGTTGATATTAAGTTATGTGTGTTATTTACTTATCAATAAATTGCAAAAGATTGCAATAAAAATATCAACTAAAACCTGTTTGAATTTTGAAATTAGAATCGTGATTATTCCATTTACGTCGTTCAAATAAAAAATCTTTAGTAGAAGTCACTCGATGACACAGCATCGAGTCTCACACATTTCACTTAATTTATAACAGAGGTACATTTTTAGCAGCTGGTAATGCTAGGTTATAAATTCACCTTTTCAAAGCATTAGTGATAGCATTTATAAATTATAAAATTCAATTAAAATTACAAAACTGTTACAATGTCTATTAAAAAATTACAAAATTATTGCACATGTCTACTGTCTGTTGGAAACTAAAGTCCTATTATATGTTAATTATATTATTGTTAGGTCCCTAATTTTTAAATTTAATTTAATTTAAGTATTTTTTTATTACATAAAAGTTTGTCATCAAAGTACTCTTTAACGCAGTAATATGCCTTACGTAATAACAATTCTTTTAGTTCCTGATCAAATTTATTACCTTGGAGAGCTTTGATGTAGTTTGGGTGGTGGTTGTAAATTTTTATTGTCAATTAGTATAGTTCGTTTCTATATAGATCTAGGCGTGTTTCCTTCAAAGCTAAATTATTTGCACGCCGTGAATTACCTTTCCCATTTTAAGGATATTTCCTGACCTGGCGGCTGGATTCAAGTATGTAGAGACAAGTGACTGTCAGTACTTTTAGTTGTACAAATATCACCCTAAACAGACTGTGCCTTTTCATAGAAAGCTATATTTGAAAAACCGCTCGAAATCGTTAGTACTGGGGTGACTTGTTGGGCGGCGTTGTTTCTCTACCGCACCTGTATAGAATCTGCGTCAGGGCCGGTAGGATCTATTTTACACTATGTGACGTTTTATTCCGAAAATGGCACATTCCGTTTAAAACGGTTCCGTTTTTCACACACACATTACGACATTGTGAATGTATGCAAGTTTGTTGTGTGGCACTCAGCTCTCCAAGATTGCAAGAACTTTGCTGCTATGATAATGTTTTTTAAGTAGTTAAAGTTATCCTTCAGCTAAGAGCGGGCAATTTTATTTTTCATTGGTTTTGGACTCTATCTTAAGTAACATCCAAAATAATATGGCCCCTATTTGCAATATTTCAATTTTCCATTGTAGGAAGTTTACACTGCGTGGCGTGCACGGATACGGGAGAAGTGTATACGTGGGGAGACAATGATGAAGGGCAACTGGGAGACGGCACCACTTTAGCCGCTCAGAGGCCGAGGTTGCTGATGGCTCTGCAGGTTGGTGGATATTGCGTGACATACAAGAATAATATTTTCCTCTAGCTAGACTAACGTAACTAAGGCTGCTTGTTATTCCTCAATACTTAAAATAAATTAAAAATAGAATGACTAATAAATAATTAAATGCCTTTTTAGCTTTGTGAGTCATGCTATCACTTTCTAAATCATCTTTATGACAGGGACAACAAGTTGTTTGAAGGCTCTAACGCCTGGAGCACACCTCCGCTGCTAGACGAATGAAAGAGGCAGCATTATAGTCAATTCTAATCGCTAGAAGAGGCAATTTTCCGCGTGCATAGCAGACCAGCAGCATGGTCCGCGGCTACGGGCGTAAAAGACAACCGTTTGAGTATTCGGGCGAGAGTCTGTGAAACTACAGATCCCGTCTAGTTATTGGTCTCATCGGAAGCACAGTTGGAAGAGCAGTCACCTGGTTATTGGAGGATTCGAATCGAATGAAGACGCTTGTAGGAACTGTTTAAATGCATTATTTACTTGATTATAATCTTATTCATTTAACACCAAACTTCGAACATTTAGTTTTTAATAACCTAATTGTTAATGTTAAATTTTAATGATACTTGTTTTTATCAGACTTATTTGTTTTATTACTTCTTCTCAAAGTTTAAATTCTAAGCCCTCTGAAACCTATTTTCTCGACTTCCACCTGATTGGCTGAAAACCAGCGCTGTCTTGGAATGTCTCAATCTGTGGCAGCATTAGCTGAGCCACCTCATTTTGCTTATATATGTACTTACTTTACCTACTGTTATGTTTCTTATATATATCATGCCTTAATAAACAATTAACGTATTTGTAATTAACCAGGGTAAACGCGTAACTCGAGTGGCGTGCGGTAGCGCCCACACCGTGGCTCTATGCGTGGAGGCGGCGCGGGCCCCGCGGCTGCCGCCTGCGCCGCCGCTCGAGTGTCACCTGCTAAGGGATCTGTCGACCAACCTTATTTGCAATCGACTGGTAAGTTCACCGGGCCCCAGCAAAAGGGGTGGACCTAAGGGGGGTCAAGCTGTGGCTTGTCGTCCTAAGGGACGACATGCGTGCCTATAAATTGACTACATTAGTTGCACAAGATCGTGCGAAGTAGAGGAGTAGATGCAGGAAAGCGGACCCCGGGCTCCGGAGTTGGGACGCAACTGTTACACAACGCTAAGATGATGATGGTAAGTGTAGGTCATTACATATAAATCATTAAATGCATCATTCATATGATTCTCCGCCTAGTGTCTGCCTCACACTAGGTCATTCCCTGTATCAATGTATGTGATAACGATATTGTGGACGTCTTGGTACAAGTACTGTGCCCAGAACAATGAGACAGATTTTAGAAAAGTTTCTTTTCTCTTTGGGCCAATCAGCGGGCGGCGGAAAGCTATAACCGAGTGACCTCGCGAGCTCCAAAGAGAACTTTTTCGTCAAACGCATTCCACCCCCCGCGGACCATAGGAAGGCCGATTTTGTGGCGGTAAAGCTATAACAGCTCTTAATAAGTCTGCCTGCATCGTCGCTCTGAGTGTAAATAATGAAAATATTTCACCACCAATTCCCTTAAACAAATAAATTATTGCTTTCTTTAAAAAAGGCAAAAACTTTTTTCAGGTTCTCCTACATCAGTTCTCCGAGTTGGTCTGTCCGAATCTGCCTTTACTGATCCTGGACGGGCCGCTGGATCAGTTGCGAACCTTGCTTTTCTACAGCGTGAAAGAAGCAGCATTCAGAAAGGTATAGAATATATTTTATGTATTTAAAATCATTTCTATTAAAATGAATGACCCTCATTCACTAATTCTATATAAATATATGGAATTAGTTAATATGGGTTTTTATATATAAAAAACCGCGGGGGAGCCATGCTTCGTCATGAATACGCTGTTTCGCAGAGTGAGTGGGGTCCCGGAAACCCAATCCGAGGGAAATGTTCTTTAAGATTGACAAGGCACTTGCGTCTATGGGCGGCGGCAATCGGTTAAATTTTTTGTTGAGTTTTTGTTGGCTCCATGATTCACGGCTGATTTTTAAGTTGAGGAGAAGCCTGAGCGGAAATTTATAAAAATTGATTAATCACATTGCTCAAAATACACATCTCATCTATTTACCCGACTACAGCGAAGCAAAAAAGAGGGTGATTGACTTGTATGTATGTATGGTTGTTCATCTGTTCCCTCATAACTTCTAAACTAGTTATCATATTTGAACAAATGAGTCACGTTAAATGGACTACAGCGCCCTCTAGGGGACTTGGAGTAAGGAACTAAAAAAAAATTTGACGGTACCGTTTGGGGTATTAAATGAAAGAGCTTTTTAGCACATTTCAAATATGTAATTTTATTTACATAACTAAAAAAAATGTTCTGCGAAAAAAACCGCCTTCAAAACCCACGAACTAAAAAGTGTAAAATAATATCTTTATCACTTCACTTTATACACTTCAAATAGCAATTTTTAACAGTACACTCGAGAAAAGGTTTTACCAAAGTCGGCGCCTTATCTCTGTTGAATAATTTAATGTTGTATTACAAGATAGTATTGGGCGCCGACTTCGGTAAAACCTTACTACACTACACTTTTTAGTTCGTGGGTTTTGAAGGCGGTTTTTTTCGCAGATTTTTTTTTTGTTAGTCGGGTTTTAGCTTAGACAATTTCACGGGACGTGGCATGTGGACGCGTTCCCGTCTGCCAAAGTACATGAACAAAGGTTCGTGTACGTTTATTAGGGTTCCGTAGCCAAAATGGCAAAAACGGAACCCTTATAGTTTCGTCATGTCCGTCTGTCCGTCTGTCCGTCTGTCCGTCTGTCACAGCCGATTTACTCGGAAACTATAAGTACTACAGTGATGAAATTTGATGGGAATATGTGTTGTATGAACCGCTACAAAAATATGACACTAAATAGTAAAAAAAAGAATTGGGGGTGGGGCCCCCCATACATGTAACTGAGGGATGAAATTTTTTTTTTCGATGTACATACCCGTGTGGGGTATCAATGGAAAGGTCTTTTAAAATGATATAAAGTTTTCTAAAAAACATTTTTCTTAAAGTGAACGGTTTTTGAGATATCAGCTCTCAAAGTCGTAAAAAGTATGTCCCCCCCCCCTCTATTTTTATAACTACGGGGTATAAAATTCTAAAAAAAATAGAGGTGATGCATGCTAATTAACTCTTTCAACGATTTTTGGTTTGATCAAAGTATCTCTTATAGTTTTTGAGATAGGTTGATTTAACTGTAATTTTGGTTAAGTTATTGTGCTTATCAGTGTAATAAGTTTATTATATTTGCTGCTACGGAACCCTTTGTGCGCGAGCCCGACTCGCACTTGGCCGGTTTTTTAAAATTAGAACGGCGCGATCGATCGCCATTTCGAATTCGTATCTGTCGCTGAGCGGAACTCGTCAAAATGGTTGTTGTGAAGTTTTTACTTGCGAACGACGATCAAAAAAATCAAATTTATCTTTCTCGTGATTCATAAGTAATTTTCTAATAAAATAAACGTTATTTCACGGAATAAATAAACTTTTTCATATACATATTTTACGACAGAAATAACCCCAAAAAACCATAGGCGATATTGTGGTACGAATAAACGATGGTGCACGATGTTGATTAGTGTTGTGACAATAATAGAAATAATAAATGTCTCACTATTGTTATCACTTATTGAAGACTTCGGTTTCTCTAAGATTCCATCATCAGATCTTGATATCAGATCCTGAAATATTTTGCAAATTTTCTATGCACAGCCTTTAGATGCATATTACATTTTTACTAGAATGAACAACTAACACTGCATGACTGTTTCAAAAAAGTTTCAAAAAGCGTGTCTCTCCCACGGTCAAAAGACGTGAAATTGAAGGGCTACCAAGTAGACTAAATAGAAGAAGTAGTTCTTTTATGCAAATGTCATTATTGTGTAGCGCTGCGGGGCGCCGTGTGGTATGACGTCACATCAAGCCAGTGAGCGTTTCCGTGCGACGTTAGAAGTGTCAATTTTTGATTTGCGTTTAAATCGTTATTTGGGCTTTTTTTTTTTTTTACTGTAGATAGGTAAGCGTTTGACCATATTTCACCTGATGGCAAGTGATAATATGGTCTAAGATGTAGCACGATTACTTAGAAGATACCTATTCACTCGCGCTTTGAAAACCCCCAAATTGTAGCCACTAGGGAACACCTCTTCAGGCAACTGATTCCACTGTTTCGCAGTACGAATAAGAAAACAGGATTCAAACCTCTTTGTGCGGACTTTTGGTATTTCTACCATGTACCGGTGTCGATTGAGGGTCTGCCTGGTGGAGTAGTGGAAGAACGGAGATGCTCCGATGGCATTGTACAGTTCCGTGGCGCACTCTCCAAAATGTATCCGATAGAAGACCGATAAGCTTGCTACCTTGCGTCGGTGTTCAAGGCTTTGTAGCCTCTTACCCACAAGCTCGTCGTCGCCAATTAGCCTCTTGGCCCTTCTCTCAATACACACATACACATACATATTTTAACTTTTTTGTTTTTAGTGTCTTTAAGTTATCATTAAATGTATAAGATAGAATGTAAAAAATGTAAATAAAAAGAATATACAAGTTCCCCATTATTTGGTTGTGTAGGCGATAATGGCGACAATGGTCCGCGAGCGTCAACACGGGCCGGTGGTGGAGTTGTCGCGCGTGGCGGCGAGGCGCGCGCGGCGCGGCGGCGCGGGGCTGGCGGGCGCGGCGGGCATGCGCTCGGTGTTCGGCCAGATGGTGGCGCGGCTGCCGGCGCTCACGCACGACGCGCTGGCGCTGCCGCACCGCGTGTGGAAGGTCAAGTTTGTGGGTGAGTAGGATACACTGTCCAACTTTTATTCAAATACGAATGGACAACATTTCAAAATTGCTAAGCTCTGAAACAAAAAATACCATTTCTTTATTTACTGTTCCGCTGCGCGAATATATATTTATTAATTTTTTATATTGCTTATATACTGAGAAAAAAACTAAAAAACGTAAGATGACGTCATCGGACGGCAGAATGTAAAATATTTCTTTGCCTAGCACATTATAGTTTTAAATTTACGAAATGCCAAACCCATGACATGCAACTGTCAAAAAAAAAGACAACTTGTCAACGTTGAATGAATGAATGACGTTGACAATGTTGACACTAGTATTATTTACCTTTGACATTAGTACCTTTTTTTTATTAAAACAATGATAAGCAAAGGAATATCGCTGTATTCAGCCGTCCGATGACGTCATTTGGCGCTTACGTCTATTTAGAATATAAAGAATTTTAATAATTATTTTATGCATGAAAATGGACAAATTTTGAAAAAAGAAAAAATATGGGTCCAGTTCATTTTATGTCTATTTTCATATAAAAAAACAATATGGACATGTTAAAAATATGAAATGTTGTCCATTACTGTTCCATTTCAGTCGACAGTCTGTTTTTTTTTAATAGCACGCAAATCACTCGCGCCTGTTAATTTAACAGCTAGCGGTACTACTTACCGAATTAAATAGTAAATAAATAAATATTTCACAACATCACATACATTGATCTGACTCCGAGATAGATTGCTCAAGCACCTGTGTTACGGATATCAGAATCAACAGTGGGATTACAAATGTATACGTATAATACTTTTCTTTTGTAAATACATACTTATAATACATAGGCAACACCCAGACCAATACAAACAGACATGTTCATGCACACAAAAATGTTTGTACTGTGCGGGGATCGAACCCGCAACCCTTGGACCAAAGGCAGCGTTCACTACCACTGTTCCAAACGGGCCGTCAAATTCATGTAATAAATAAATCCTGCGCAGAGCGTCCCCCCACCTAGCCAGAGGGCGCCCTACATTACGTTTGCCAAGACGCGGTCTCCTCTCTAGAACTCGACTGACTGACTGGGGGGACGATCTGCGCAGGATGGCTGGCAAGAGCTGGATGCGAGAAGCCATGGATATATCACAGTGGCGAACAATTGGAGAGGCCTACGTCCAGCAGTGGATTGCGATAGGCTGATGATGATGATGAATAAATAAATCAAAAATATCTTTATTCAATTTAAGTCCATACAGAACATTTATGAATGTCAAATATTATGTAATCTACCGCTGATTCGGAATGACAATTTCTACCGAGAAGATTCATCAAGAAACTAAGTAGTCACTCTTTTCAAATAATATGGTAATTACAATTTATGACAGCATGGCGCTGAATCCTCTTGAAAAGAAATAAGTCACGTTATCTATGCTATCATCTTTCAGAAAGATGTTCAGAATCACGAATGAATGTATGAAAGACATCATCTCATTCGTTCATTTAATGATTGATGAGTTTTTTTACCTGTCACCACCATTCGCTCAGAAAAACAAAATGGCAGTGTTATGTCAAGAAGGAAAAATATAGAATTTTGTTGAAAATTTGTTAATTAAGTTCAAACTATACGCTGTGGGAATTATTTCGTTAAGGCAAACTAAACAATGTGCAGAAGCGTAAAGATATTTAAAATTGGTTCTAAGTTCGGTTAATGAAATTTTTGGTAGGTAACAATATTTTGCACCTATCGAAGATTGTGGACCCAAGAAGATGTTTTTAGGATTACCACTTGCATGCTTGCACTGCAGCACAGCGCGGCACACGCAGTCCTAGATCCGTCATAGACTGCGGCCTAGTCTAAATCTAACCATTTTTCTAAGGGATGTATATGAGGCATGAATTGAATGAACGAACTGCTTTATGACAATTCAGTCATTCAAATTTGTCAAAATCAATGCTGATTCCGTTCAGTCGTTCTAAAAATGGTCTAGTGGAGCACTATGGGACATTCCTGTCTGATACGTAGTATCTTCTGCTTAGTTTGTGAGTGACAGTATAACATCAATGCGCCAGATAATACACACTGATCATCTAGTTTCTAACAAAAGGCATTTCCTGAAGTTTGAATACTATTAGACATCGTGTCTTATTCATAAATGTGTGTTAAACTTTAATAACTAAAACGGTGTTATAAAACAGTTTTCATTCTGTTTTCGAAAATGTTGCTTGTTTTTTTTGTTTCAAACGTAAAGACTGCTCTTTAACACCGTTTTAACTAACGTTTATAAATAAAGCTCGTTGTATCTTCTTCCTAGTTTGTAGTACTCACTACTCCGATCACTGAGCCGAATGCGTCACTCAGCACACCCGCCCAATAAGTCCCCAGTCAATTAATTGAAGATCTCTTCTATTTTATATTTTCATAAACAAGTGTTAATACAATTATGAATACTTACTTACTTACTCAACTTTGATGGGTGTCCAGGTGAAAGCGTGGATGACTGCGGAGGCGGCTACAGCGAGAGCATCGCTGAGATGTGCGAAGAACTGCAGAACGGGTCTTTACCACTATTGATGGCTACGCCTAACGGCCGCGGTGACGCGGGCGCCTCCAGAGACGCCTTCCTCCTGAATCCAACTGCGAACACACCTCTCCATCTAAATTGCTTTAGGTTCTTAGGTGAGTAAATAGCAAAGGAGTTGCCAAACAAATTGCCAAACAAATTGGTTTTGTAACTCGGTTGTCATAAAGTGCATTTTCTTTCAACAGATTTGCAGTCCGATGAGTAACGTGTCTCAAGGACGTTGTAAGAAAACCAAACCTCATCGGACTGTGAACCTCTTAATTAATAATATCTCCCAAATATTCCCAAACTTTAAGTTAATGTTATAAGGTTACAAGACTTAATTTATAGTTACTATACCGTTCGCTAAAACTCGTGTAAAATGTCCGTAGCTCGCTAGTTTCCCCGTACTGACTGCACGAATACTTGTTTAATATAATGTTTCATAACCCCTCCTAACATGTTTCATTACGTCTTGTTGTAACATGTTACATTACACCTCGTAACACAGGAAAGTACTGTACTTTAAATTTTTTCGTTACTACCAAAATCAAATAATCTTGTACAGGTGTGCTAATGGGTATTGCCATAAGGACTGGATCCCCTCTCTCCCTGTCCCTCGCGGAGGGCGTGTGGCGCCAGCTGGCCGGCCAGCCGCTGCGGCCGCAAGACCTAGCGGAAGTCGACAAAGACTTCCTACCTGCTCTGCTGTGTATCAGGGATATGACTCCAATCAATAAGGTAAATATTATATCCAACGTGAATGTTGTGTAATTAATAATACAGCCACAGCAAACCACAGAACCACAGACAATATATCTTGTACTCAAATATTAAGGTAGTAACAGATAGCATATAACAGTAAATATCAATAGTATTTTGTTCTGAATTTCATCTCGTGTTCCTTTTTTAAGTGTGTTATTTACTTAAGAATAAATTGCAAAGATTGCTATAAAAAATATCAATTATTTTGTTCTGGCCTCGAAAAGAATAGACTTTCATGTACTGAACTTTTTAACTTGAACACGACAGTTAAAATTTTCAGAGACAAATTTATTGTGTGTATTGTATTTATTGTAATGTATGTATTGTGTAATTTTAGTTGCCACTATTACAACGAATATTGTAAACAATAAAATATTTATACAAAAACGTGAACTTACTGGCGTTTTTAGCAACACATCGGGTAAATAGATGGTACGGAACCCTTTGTACGCGAATCTGACATGGATAATATTTTCGGTCCTTCGAGCCTGATATTTGTATTACTTTTTGCAGGAACTTCAAAACTTAGAACTGCCGTTTTCAATTCCGTCTGCCGCCGGCCATGAAGTGCCTTTGTCTACACGTCATAAGCGAGTCAATCCGGATAATAAGGATGAATATGTCCAACTGGCTTTACACTACAGGTAAAAAGAATAGTAATTTGCTTTTATGTTAATTTGAAAGAACCTGTCATTTTATTATGATTTTTGTGTTCGACGTTTGCTGTGTGTACACTATACAGGTGTATTGCAAACTTTTGAGCTGCTTTGATATTGGCGCCAGACGATGCAGTACCTACTTACACGTTATTAAGTTTTGAAACCACGGCCTCACAGAAAACCGGCGTTGAAGCAGCACTGTGCTGTGTTTCGCTGCGTGAGTGAGGGTACCGGAGGCCCAATCCGGGGGATAGGGGGTTTAAAGGTTGGCAGCGCACTTGTGACTCCAATGGTGTTACGGGTGTCCATGGGCGGCGGCAATCGCTTACCATCAGGTGATCCGTCTGCTCGTCTGCCACCTGACATAAAAAAAAAAACTTATATATACTGAGATAGAGGCATCAGTGAGCTAGCCATTGCTAGCGCCATCTAGAGGAAAACGAACAATACTCAACGGCTATGCATTACGGCCACCTTTGAAAATCAGTCATGGAGACGATTAAACAAAATATCAGAAATATTTTTATTTGCTATTTTTCCATTACTTTCACCTTCTAAATCTCTGGTTTATTACCAATACTTTTTAGGGTTCCGTAGCCAAAATGGCAAAAACGGAACCCTTATAGTTTCGTCATGTCCGTCTGTCCGTCTGTCCGTCTGTCCGTCTGTCACAGCCGATTTACTCGGAAACTATAAGTACTACAGTGATGAAATTTGATGGGAATATGTGTTGTATGAACCGCTACAAAAATATGACACTAAATAGTAAAAAAAAGAATTGGGGGTGGGGCCCCCCATACATGTAACTGAGGGATGAAATTTTTTTTTCGATGTACATACCCGTGTGGGGTATCAATGGAAAGGTCTTTTAAAATGATATAAAGTTTTCTAAAAAACATTTTTCTTAAAGTGAACGGTTTTTGAGATATCAGCTCTCAAAGTCGTAAAAAGTATGTCCCCCCCCCCTCTATTTTTATAACTACGGGGTATAAAATTCTAAAAAAAATAGAGGTGATGCATGCTAATTAACTCTTTCAACGATTTTTGGTTTGATCAAAGTATCTCTTATAGTTTTTGAGATAGGTTGATTTAACTGTAATTTTGGACTTTGCTGCTACGGAACCCTTTGTGCGCGAGCCCGACTCGCACTTGGCCGGTTTTTTTTTAAATTGTTAATGTGGTGGTTATGGTGGCTTGAGATCATTGTATCGCACGCTTTACTAGCGCGATGTAAAAATTCATTGTGACTTTTACTGAAACAATGCCGAACCATCTGCTTGATTGTTTTTTAAAGCTACACCTGCTTTTTACAAGCTCCATTTAACGAAAACCGCTAAACAATTTTTCCCATACTAAGAAAAAAAGTACTAAGTGAAATATGCATCTAGGGAGCGATTCTCGCACAATCGATATGAAATCGACAGTTACTTCGAAAAATATTACGACTATCTAATGAGGGCTTTCGCGTGTGATAAATCCTCTAGATAGCGTACTGTTGGGCTGAGGTCCATTGGTTGTTAGTTTGTCAAATTGACATTTTGACAGATCACGTTTAAAAATAACCAATCACATTATATATGGACCTCACTCCTATAGTACTCCATCTAGCGGATTTTTCACAAGCGAAAACCCTCATTGAAGCTCGCCTTTTCACAAAAGTGACTTTATTTTATGTTTTTTTATTTGTCAGACTACATGAATTCGACGAGCAAGTCCGTGCTGTCCGGGACGGCATGTCGCGCGTGGTGCCCGCGCCGCTCATCGCGCTGTTCAACGCGGCCGAGCTGGAGACGCTCGTGTGCGGCTCGCCGGACATACCCGTGCACGCGCTGAGGGCTTCCGCTAGCTATAAAGGTAAAGAGATTTCTTCATATAGGCACAGTAGATAAAAACGCTAAAGCAGTATCGACACTCCGCCATTTTGGACAAAAAGTTACCTACCGTATAGGGTTGTCCTCTTATTTTTGTAAAATATTATTCTTACCTTGGGACTACTGGTTTAAGTACCGGGCCATGATCGCGGGGTCCTAGGTGCAACAAGGATCATCTGGTGCATGTTAAATTAGAACTAATGATATTTCTTAAGAAATAAGCATAATACTAGCATACAATATTTGTACACAAATGATTCCTAGAGTTGCAAAAAGCTAACATAAAATAAGACATACCTACTTTTCATAACGTTTTGTTTCGATAATTGGAAATCACGTTAAGGTATTGGTCATGCACCCGATCGTTCGGGCCAAGACACAGTGAGGTCCCACCATTCCCCCATATCTATCTCCATCTCCGACCCCCAAAATGTAATTGTGATCGTAACTAGTAAATTACAGCAGACAACAGTAAATTTCGACTTAAATAGAAAGAACGCTCCTTAGATACACCACTTACCTACCCCCTTCACGCAGGATATATTAAAGTGCTCAAGTGTGTGCGCAAACACTCTCTTTTCCCTTGCCCTCATAATCCGATGGGACACCAGTGTGACACGACCGGATCACCAGTGTGGCAGGGCGCAGGACCAACGGCTTAAAGTGCTCTCCGAGGCACGGGAGTACAAGACCGCCAATTTCCAGACTCCGGGCTGACACTGAGAATTTCTTAACAGAAAAACTCAGGTACAAATTTTGGCCCGACCCGGGGATCGAACTCGGGACCCCAACCGTCGCTTTAAAGGGCGACGCAAGTCCCACTGCGCCAACGAAGCAGTCATTAAATATACCCTTGACGAGCACTTTGTACATAAATCCCTATAACCACCTCTTCTACAAAAAACACTGAACAATTTTTTTATGATTTTTGTTCATACAAAGTCGGTCACGTGACTTGTTTATTTAGTATGGGGAGTCAAAAAAAATTTCGGCAAATTTCTCCGCTTACTCTTTCCCCACCACTAAATAAACAATGTACATGCGTTTAAGTTTCTCATGTTCAGTAGGGGGCTATCTAAATTCGCTAGATGGTATACTGTTGAATCCAGTACACCATGGACTATGATCAGTCAGAAGAAGATTCACTGACTTTTATATACTTTTGGTCCAAACATGAGCGCCGGCCAAAAAAAATTGCAGTAATCTGTTAGGACTTGTCCCCCTGATGTTCAAATGTCAAGATTTGGAGTACAAAAAATGTCGGTATTTTTTGTTATATAATTCTCTGAAAATGTGAAAAAGATGTGGTTTTTTGAACTCAAATAAAACCAAGTATAATGACCCTACAGCTTTGGTGCCATAGTAATAAATACCTAGTGGGACAAGTCCTAAAGAATACGAGAATACATAGTAATAAATACCTAGGGGGACAAGTCCTAAAGAATACGAGAAAACATAGTAATAAATACCTAGGGGGACAAGTCCTAAAGAATACGAGAATACATAGCAGTGGCGAAGGGTGAATATTTTCAAAAGGGAAGCCGGAATATGAAATTAACTTACCAAAATGCTCAGTATGCCCATGGATACCCGTGACATCATTGGAGTCACAAGTGCGCTGCCAACCTTTAAACCCCACTTTCCCCCGACTCGCGCCTCCGGTACCCTCACTCACGCAGCGAAACACAGTACAGTGCTGCTTCACGCCGGTTTTCTGTGAGGCCGTGGTACGGTCAGAATCAAAAGTAGCTGAACATTTTAGAACTTTGTCACACTAACCATTGCGCAGTTTTAATAAGTGTTTGACCTACTCAAGCTGCGCAAAACTTAGTGTGACAAAGTTCTATAATGTTCAGCTACTTTTGATTCTGACTGTACCACTCGACTCGAACCGGCCCAGTCATGCGATGCGTGGCTATCCCACGAAGTTCATGATGTTTAAGTCGTAAAAAAAAATATTGGATTAGCGCGGCCTAATTTTGCTAAATGTTTTTGTTTTCAAAAACTTAGAGAAACGAAGGCTTGTCGATAGCAAATAATCTGTGCGACAACAAATATCAGATTAATGACATTTTTAACGACGACGACATTAGGATGATCTTCAGCACAACACAAAATACAAAGAATTAATCCAATTCAACCACAATCAACACCAAAACAAATAAAATTCGACAAAACGATAAGCAATAAGGTTTGACCTACTCAAGCTGCGGCAAAACTTAGTGTGACAAAGTTCTAAATGTTCAAGACTACTTTTGATGTTCTGACGTACACTACGATCGAAACCGCCCCATTCATGCCGATTGCTGTGGGCTCTATCCCACGGTCATATGTTAAAGTCCCGAAAAAAAAAATATTTGGATTAGCGCGGCCTATTTTGCTACATGTTTTTTGTTTTCAAACTTAGAGAACGAAGTCTTGTTCGATAGCAAATAATCTGTGCGACAACAATATATCAGTATTAATGACATTTTTAACCGACGACCGACATTAGGATGACTTCAGCACAACACACAATACAAAAATAATCCAATTCACCACAATTCAACACCAAAACAAATAAAATTCGACAAAACGAAAGCAACAAGTTGTTTACAATTCGCATTATCCGCCATTAAATAAAAACTAAAAAGCAAGGTAAATAAAAATATAGTACGCTCCTGTCATGAATTAATACCGTGCTACATTCATTCTCAATTCGGAATCATTACTTCATGAGTGATCTTTCTCGCTTGCACCTGTGCGTTGCTAATTAACCTTTCTCTATAACAAGCCGATAGGCATCGAGTTATTTCTTAGTAAATTTGCACGTGCTAAAACGAGACGGAACATGACGATCTATTCACACAAATGAAAAGGACAGATGCTCAGTATGAGAATTTGTAGTATGAAGAAGTAACTCGGTATTTTACCGGCTTGCCATCTGCATTATTTACGTTGCTCATCAAATTTTGTAGGCGTTAAGTCTATAATTCAAACTATTTGAACTATGTAAGTGTGACACAAGTGAATTTAATTAACAGATAAAAAAATCGTTGGCCCATAGATTCGATTTTTCGTAAGGGAAGCCGACGGGAATCGGGTTGTATGGACTCTTCGCCACTGATACATAGTAATAAATACCTAGGGGGACAAGTCCTAAAGAATACGAGATTACATAGTAATAAATACATAGGGGGACAAGTCCTAAAGAATACAAGAATACATAGTAATAAATACCTAGGGGGACAAGTCCTAAAGAATACGAGAATACATTTTGTTGGCCGGCACTTGGACCAAAAAAAAATTTCCTTTGGACTTAAATGTGATGTTGAAGTTGGTGCCTGAGGTCACGATAGCTAATCATTTTGTAGATGGACCACAGTTGTCTTAATACACCATCTATCAGCTTTTTACTGAGGATCGCGTTTATTACTCAGGATCATGGTCACTCATCAACCAAACAAACTTTCTCCATTGGTTCCGGTTGGAAGTAGCCTTCACCACGTCGTAGAACTTTGGTTGGGATGTAGCTCCTTTTATTTGGTCAGTCCATCGTGTTGGTGATCGGCCGCGTGATCTTTTGCCTTCATTGTTGCCAACAAAGACCAGTTTTTCAATCTCCTCTTCGCATCATATGGCCGAAATAAGAGAGTATGCGTTGTAGACATAAACTCATCATCATCATCATCAGCCCATTTAAGTCCCCACTGCTGGAGCACGGGCCTCCCTCAATCACATGAGCGGTAATTGCCATACTCACCACGCTTGGCAGACGGGTTGGCGAGGGTTTTGATATAAATGCAGAGTTTTCCTTCTCTTCGTGCTGATGATCATGCCAGCAGCTTATCCTTAGTCGCCTTTTACGACACCTCGGTAAGAGTGAGGGTGGCCTATTCTATTCTGCCGGGAACCACACGGTTCTTTTGCCTTCAGTGTTGCCTACAAAGACCAGTTTTTCAATCTCCTCTTCTCATCATGTGGCCGAAATAAGAGAGTATGCGTTGTAGACATAAACTCGATAGTCGGGTTCTTATGCCATGCTAGTGTGATAATTCCTATGAAAGCGTTATATTTTGTATGTTATAATGTGCAGGCACTGACACCCTGTTGATCTAATGGTTTAAGTACTGGGCCATGATCTCGGGGTCCTGGGTTCGATTCCCGGGTCGAGGAAAAAGTAAGATTTAAGTTCTTCGAACATAGCTCGGGTTTGTGATCGCGGATCCGCATTAGGCAAGCGTGGAGATTAAGCCTAATCCCATCATAGTAGCGATATCTTGAATTCAATGATGGAGGCCTTTGCCCTGCAGTGGGACAGTTTATAGGCTGATACTTAAGGCGACACGGGTAGCCCTAACTAGCGACACAAATATAAATTATTGTTAGCTACTAAACCGGACCTATTAAATATAAATTCTATTTTATTCGAAATCGTTTAAATAATAATTTCGGAGCGGGAGTCTCTAATCAAACATTTATACTTTAACATTATAGTACACTACTTTTTGATCAGCTGCTGGCATGATCATCAGCACCAAGAGAAGGAAAACTCTGCATTTATATCAAAACCCTCGCCAACCCGTCTGCCAAGCGTGGTGAGTATGGCAACTACCCCTCATGTGATTGAGGGAGGCCCGTGCCCCAGCAGTGGGGACTTAAATGGGCTAACAATGATGACTTTTTGATCTGTTTTTGCATTCGAAATTTGGATTAACGTCATAAGTGGCCGTTTTGGCGGTAATTCAAATTTCGAGTACAAAAGCAGACCCAAAAGTAAAGTATAAGTATTAAATTAATAGTATAAGTGTTTTCAGAGAGCCTGCAGCTTCGAAATTGTTAAAAAGATATCCGGCTTAGTTGCTATTATGAATATAATTTAAATCAAATGGCGTCGCTAGTGTGCGCTACCCATCACCTTAACGTTTAACTTGTGCGCAGGCATAGAGCCGAACGCGCCGCTCGTGCAGTGGTTCTGGGAGGTGATGGAGGAGCTGTCGGGCGGCGAGCGCGCGCTGTTCCTACGCTTCGTGTGGGGCCGCACGCGTCTGCCGCGCGCGCCGCAGGACCCCAGGCAGAGGGACTTCGTGCTGCAGGTACAGTCACTAGCCATTTGCAGAAAGACTTCGTGCTGCAGGTACAGTCACTAGCCATTTGCAGAAAGACTTCGTGCTGCAGGTACAGTCACTAGCCATTTGCAGAAAGACTTCGTGCTGCAGGTACAGTCACTAGCCATTTGCAGAGAGACTTCGTGCTGCAGGTAGTCACTAGCCATTTGCAGAGAGACTTCGTGCTGCAGGTACAGTCACTAGCCATTTGCAGAGAGACTTCGTGCTGCAGGTAGTCACTAGCATTTGCAGAGAGACTTCGTGCCTGCAGGTACAGTCACTAGCCATTTGCAGAGAGACTTCGTGCTGCAGGTAGCAGGTCACTAGCACATTTGCAGAGGAGACTTCGTGCTGCAGGTAGTCACTAGCCATTTGCAGAGAGACTTCGTGCTGCAGGTACAGTCACTAGCCATTTGCAGAGAGACTTCGTGCTGCAGGTAGTCACTAGCCATTTGCAGAGAGACTTCGTGCTGCAGGTACAGTCACTAGGCCATTTGCAGAGGAGACTTCGTGCTGCAGGTACAGTCACTAGCCATTTGCAGAAAGACTTCCGTGCTGCAGGTACAGTCACTAGCCATTTGCAGAAAGACTTAGTGCTGCAGGTACAGGTCACTAGCCATTTGCAGAGAGACCATTTCGGCAGGAAAAGCATGCAGAGAGACTTCGTGCTGCAGGTAGTCACTAGCCATTTGCAGAGAGACTTCGTGCTGCAGGTACAGTCACTAGCCATTTGCAGAGAGACTTCGTGCTGCAGGTAGTCACTAGCCATTTGCAGAGAGACTTCGTGCTGCAGGTACAGTCACTAGCCATTTGCAGAGAGACTTCGTGCTGCAGGTAGTCACTAGCCATTTGCAGAGAGACTTCGTGCTGCAGGTACAGTCACTAGCCATTTGCAGAGAGACTTCGTGCTGCAGGTACAGTCACTAGCCATTTGCAGAGAGACTTCGTGCTGCAGGTAGTCACTAGCCATTTGCAGAGAGACTTCCGTGCCTCAGGTACAGTCACTAGCCATTTGCAGAGAGAACTTCGTGCTGCAGGTACAGTCACTAGCCATTTGCAGAGAGACTTCGTGCTGCAGGTACAGTCACTAGCCATTTGCAGAGGAACTTCGTGCTGCAGGTACGGGCACTAGCCATTTGCAGAAGAGACTTCGTGCTGCAGGTACAGTCACTAGCCATTTGCAGAGAGACTTCGTGCTGCAGGTACAGTCACTAGCCATTTGCAGAGAGACTTCGTGCTGCAGGTACAGTCACTAGCCATTTGCAGAGAGACTTCGTGCTGCAGGTACAGTCACTAGCCATTTGCAGAGAGACTTCGTGCTGCAGGTACAGTCACTAGCCATTTGCAGAAGAGACTTCGTGCTGCAGGTACAGTCACTAGCCATTTGCAGAGAGACTTCGTGCTGCAGGTACAGTCACTAGCCATTTGCAGAAAGACTTCGTGCTGCAGGTACAGTCACTAGCCATTTGCAGAAAGACTTCGTGCTGCAGGTACAGTCACTAGCCATTTGCAGAGAGACTTCGTGCTGCAGGTACAGTCACTAGCCATTTGCAGAGAGACTTCGTGCTGCAGGTACAGTCACTAGCCATTTGCAGAGAGACTTCGTGCTGCAGGTACAGTCACTAGCCATTTGCAGAGAGACTTCGTGCTGCAGGTAGTCACTAGCCATTTGCAGAGAGACTTCGTGCTGCAGGTATCTCCCTCCCTCCCAGTCACTAGCCATTTGCAGAGAGGACTTCGTGCTGCAGGTAAGTCACTAGCCATTTGCAGTAAGAGACTTCGTGCTGCAGGTACAGTCACTAGCCATTTGCAGAAGAGCTTCGTGCTGCAGGTACAGTCACTAGCCATTTGCAGAAAGACTTCGTGCTGCAGGTACAGTCACTAGCCATTTGCAGAAAGACTTCGTGCTGCAGGTACAGTCACTAGCCATTTGCAGAGAGACTTCGTGCTGCAGGTACAGTCACTAGCCATTTGCAGAGAGACTTCGTGCTGCAGGTAGTCACTAGCCATTTGCAGAGAGACTTTCGTGCTGCAGGTACAGTCCACTAGCCATTTGCAGAGAGACTTCGTGCTGCAGGTACAGTCACTAGCCATTTGCAGAGAGACTTCGTGCTGCAGGTAACAGTCACTACCTAGCCATTTGCCAGAGAGACCTTCGTGCTGCAGGTCAGTCACTAGCCATTCGCAGAAGAGCTTCGTGTTGGTCGGTACCGTCCTAGCCATTTGAAGAGAGACTTCGTGCTGCAGGTACAGTCCACTAGCCATTTGAAGAGAGACTTCGTCTTGCAGGTACAGTCACTAGTCCTTTGCGAGAGACTTCGTGCTGC
This sequence comes from Marasmia exigua, assembly GCA_019059595.1. Lineage (NCBI taxonomy): Eukaryota > Metazoa > Arthropoda > Insecta > Lepidoptera > Crambidae > Marasmia > Marasmia exigua. Next base: position 11,425,820 of record CM032464.1, read on the forward strand.
AGGTACCAGTCACTAGCCATTTGAAGAGAGACTTCGTGCTGCAGGTACAGTCCTAGGCCTTTGCAGAGAGACTTCGTGCTGGCAGGTACAGTCACTAGCCATTCGCAGAGAGACTTCGTGCTGCAGTTAGTCACTAGCCAATCGCAGAGTGACTCTTTCGTGCTGCAGTACAGTCACTTAGCCACTCGCAGAGAGACTTCGTGCTGCGGTACAGTCACTAGCCATTGCAGAGAGACTTCGTGCTGCAGGTACAGTCACTAGCCATTTGCAGAGAGAACTTCGTGGCTTGCAGTACAGTCACTACCATTTGCAGAGAGACTTCCGGGCTGCAGGTACAGTCAACTAAGTCCATTTGCAAGAGACTTCGTGGCTGCAGGTACGTCACATCCATTTGCAGAGAGACTTCGTGCTGCCGTACAGTCACTAGCCATTGGCCAGAGAGACTTCGTGCTGCAGGTACAGTCCCTCAGCCATTCGCAGAGACTTCGTGTTGCAGGTACAGTCACTAGCCATTCGCTGAGAAAGACTTCGTCTTGCAGTAGTCACTAGCCACTCGCAGAGGGATTCGTGCTGCAGGACAGTCACTAGCCACTCGCAGAGAGGACTTCGTGCTGCAGTACAGTCATAGCCATTTGCAGAGAGACTTCGTATGCAGGTACAGTCACTAGCCATTTGCAGAGAGACTTCGTGACCGCAGGTACAGTTCACTAGCCATTTGCAGAGAGACTTCGTGCTGCAGGTAGGTACAGTCATAAGCCACTTTGCAGAGAGACTCGTGCTGAGGTACAGTCAATAGCCATTTGCAGAAGACGTCGTGCTGCATGTACAGTCACTAGCCATTGGCAGAGAGACTTCGTGCTGAAGGTACAGGTCACTAGCATTCGCCAGAGAGACTTGTGTGCAGGTACAGTCACTAAGCCATTTGCAGAGAGGACTTCGTGATGCAGGTACAGTCACTAGCCATTTGCAGAGAGACTTCGTGCTGCAGGTACAGTCATAGCCATTTGCAGAGCCGGCGACTTCGTGCTGCAGGTTACAGTCACTAGCCATTTGCAGAGCGAACTTTCGTGCTGGCAAGTACAGTCACTAGCCACTCCGCAGAGGGACTTCGTGCTGGCAGTACAGTCCACTAGCACTTCGCAGAGGATTCGTGCGCAGGTACAGTCAACTAGCCACTCAGCAGAGGGACTCGTGCTGCAGGTACAGGTCACTAGCCACTCGCAGGAGGGACTCGGTGCTGCGGGTACAGTCACTAGCCACTGGCAGAGGGACCTTCGTGCTGCAAGTAGCCACTCGCAGAGGGACTTCGTGCTGCAAGTACAGTCACTAGCCACTCGCAGAGGGACTTCGTGCTGCAAGTACAGTCACTAGCCACTCGCAGAGGGACTTCGTGCTGCAGGTACAGTCACTAGCCACTCGCAGAGGGACTTCGTGCTGCAAGTACAGTCACTAGCCACTCGCAGAGGGACTTCGTGCTGCAAGTACAGTCACTAGCCACTCGCAGAGGGACTTCGTGCTGCAAGTACAGTCACTAGCCACTCGCAGAGGGACTTCGTGCTGCAGGTACAGTCACTAGCCACTCGCAGAGGGACTTTGTGCTGCAGGTACAGTCGCGAGCCATTTGCAGAGGGACTTGGTGCTGCAGGTACAGTTACGAAGCATTTCCCTTAAATGTCGTTACAACATTTATAATGCAATAAGGTCGAAGCTTTAGTGCAATAATGTTTAACGTTAAATTAAGAAGTGTCAGTGTCAAACAAGAAAATAGTTTATTGTTACACGAAAAATGTAACAATGCCCTCGCTCAATTGACGTTTTTGAATGGTTGCCCCTAGAAGAGTAAAGTTAGTTTTCGATGTTAAATATTGACTTTGACACGTTAAAATATTAGCTCTTAATAGCGAAAATTCGCTACACGACATTCAACCTTGGGTGGGTCCCAAATTAAAGCTCGTGACTATACATACATCATACTTAGACAGATGATACACTTTATTGCATCAAGTTTCTACATCTATTTTTTTGTGTTAGGTGGCAGACGAGCAGACGGATTTCCTGATGGTAAGCGATTGCCGCCGCCCATGGACACTCGCGATACCAGTGGAGTCACAAGTGCGCTGCCAACCTTTAAACCCTGGATTCCCCCGGATTGAGCCTCCGGTACCCTCAATCACGCAGCGAAACATAACATAGTGCTGCTTCACGCCGATTTTCTGTGAGTCCAGCTGTTGGCAAACGTAGTACGAAGCGCCCTGCTGCACTGCAGACTGATTTAGGTCCGATCGATCATAATAAAAGACATCTCAAATGCCAAGATTGTGTGTTCTATAAACGGATTTAAGCCCAAGGCATTTGTATATTAAATGTATTTTTTTATTTTTAGGTGCTGGATAAATACCAGCCCCCGGACCACTTCCTGCCAGAGAGCTACACATGTTTCTTCCTTCTCAAGATGCCAAGATACTCGTGCAAATCCGTGTTACGAGAGAAACTCAGGTAGTTATGGTGTCTATTTTTAATAATTGCAGAATATTGTAGTGGTGTCTTGCTAGTGAGGGTTTATCGATTAACAGTTACATCCTTCTAAATTTATATTATTGTACTCGATACTTGGAATAACGTTATATAGAATAAAGCTGGTCATTTTTTGCGGAGAATTTTGCATTAATTTCGAAGTATATTTAGATACAAATTCAGAAAAAAATAATGTGTAGGTAGAATAGATTATAATGTATCATCATCGTCTTAGCGTTTTTCCCGGTTGCGTCCTAAGCTGTCGTTTCGGAGCTCGGGGTTCACTTAAAGAATACAATTTAATATGAAGATATAAGTGTGTTTATAGATGCTAGTAATCGCTAACTAGAAAGTGATCCGTCTGCTCTCTTTATTTTATGAAAAAACTTTTCCCCGATACACCCTGTACTTCTTGTAATCTAGAAATTCCTGTATTTGTGTTTATTCTAATGCTGTACAAACGCTAAAAGATTTTTGACAGGCTTTATAAATATTTCACAACATAATTGAATCTAAGATGATGATACTCTACCGTGGGAGAGGCCGCCATCTTAACATCGAATCGCGATTATGGTCTCGTGCAAAATACGGACCAAGAACTGGTAATTTCTCTAGGTGATGAAGGTTATTCCGACACGCCAAGCGAGAGTTGTTGTTTTTCAGTTGAATAAGATGCATATTATTTCATTATTAATGATTTATTGCGTGTGTACCACTAAGAATATTTACATATTGTTTTCTATATTTAGATCGTTCAAATTCGTAGATAAAATCTTGATTAAGATTAAAAATCAAAAATTATAAAATCGATTAATTTCTAAAGAAAATATTCTCGATTCTTAAAAATATCGGTTAGGTTTAAATGGAGCGTCTCACTTTTAATGTCAAAATAGAACTGTCCTGTTCACCTTCACATACTGAATGGACTATAGCCTATTGAATGTAAGATGATGATCATAATTAAATTAAATTAAAATTAAAATTTATTTCGGACCAATTTAAAATCCATAGAGTTTTAGTAACAAATGCCTTATTATCTATTGTTAGTATTATACATAAGTGTGCGTACAAAATGTTTAATAAGCGCAGAGTTATAATTCTCCGCTACTGTTTTATGATATGATAATGATATTCTAATGCTGTAAATACGGTATTTGACTATTTTTTTTTCATTTGTGTAATCAAAAGACCTCTCAATGATAGAAACATCGTTGAAAGAATTACTTGATTCTCATTTAAACTACCTGAGATAATAATCCTCCAACCGATTACGGCTACGGCGGCCAATCTCAACGATCAGCCACGTACGCAGGATATATTATAGTGCTCAAGTGTGTGCGCAAACACAAGTGCACTCTCTATTCCCTTACCCTCATATTCCGATGGGACACTACTGTGACACGACCAGAGAGGGATTGGGCGCAGGACCAACGGCTAAACGTGCTTTCCGAGGCACGGGGGTACAAGACCGCCAATTTCCAGACTCCGGGCTGCCACTAAGAATTTCTTACTGAAAACTTAGGTACAAATTTTTGGCCCGACCCGGGGATCGAACCCGGGACCTCTTGCGCAGCCGTCGCTTTAAAGTGCGACCCACTAACCACTGCGCCACCGAGGCAGTCACTACCTGAGATATCACAACTTTAAAATCACATTATTTTGGGCAAACCCAAAACGCTCCATACAAATGGCTACTGAGATGTGACGTCACACGCAAGTTTATTATTCTTGCAGATACGCGATCCACTTCTGCAAGAGCATCGACACGGACGAGTACGCCCGGGTGGCGCTGAGCGCGGCGGAGCGCGTGTCGTCCGAGGAGTCGGACTCCGACGACGCCGCGCCGCCGCCCGCCGCGCCCTCCGCGCTCTACTCGCTCGCCAGGGCTCCCACGTGGCTGTAGACCAATTCCCATCGCATCTTAGCGTGTTGCGTGACATTCCCAAAGCCGTTGCTTCCGAGCTAAGAGTGCGCTTGGACCATACGGTACGGCCCCACCTTCGCCGCTCTACTCGCTCGCCAGGGCTCCCACGTGGCTGTAGACCAATTCCCATCGCATCTTAGCGTGTTGCGTGACATTCCCTAAGCCGTTGCTTCCGAGCTAAGAGTGCGCTTGGACCATACGGTACGGCCCCACCTTCGCCGCTCTACTCGCTCGCCAGGGCTCCCACGTGGCTGTAGACCAATTCCCATCGCATCTTAGCGTGTTGCGTGACATTCCCTAAGCCGTTGCTTCCGAGCTAAGAGTGCGCTTGGACCATACGGTACGGCCCCACCTTCGCCGCTCTACTCGCTCGCCAGGGCTCCCACGTGGCTGTAGACCAATTCCCATCGCATCTTAGCGTGTTGCGTGACATTCCCTAAGCCGTTGCTTCCGAGCTAAGAGTGCGCTTGGACCATACGGTACGGCCCCACCTTCGCCGCTCTACTCGCTCGCCAGGGCTCCCACGTGGCTGTAGACCAATTCCCATCGCATCTTAGCGTGTTGCGTGACATTCCCTAAGCCGTTGCTTCCGAGCTAAGAGTGCGCTTGGATCATACGGTACCGCCCCACCTTCGCCGCTCTACTCGCTCGTCAGAGGGGCAATTCAACGTGAGGGTACCGGAGGCCCAATCCGGGGGAAAGGGGGGTTTAAGGGGGGTGTCGCGAGTGTCCATGGGCGGCGGCAATCGCTTACCATCAGGTGATCCGTCTGCTCGTCTGCCACCTATCACATAAAAAAAATCTAAATTGAAGTCTAACTTAGAGATATCATACGTTTACTATTCGAGTGTACGAGAATTAGCCCCCAGGGCTCTCACGTGGCTGTAGGGGAATTCTCATCTAATGTCAGCGTGTCATTCCCAAAGCCGTTGCTTATGGCCAGGCGTACGCTTGGACCAGACGATACGGCCGCGCCCGCGCCGCTCTACTTGCTCGCCAGGGCTCCCACGTGGCTATAGAAAAATTCTCATTAGTCCCGCTTGCGTGACATTCCCAAAGCCGTTGTTTCTGTGCCCGGCGTACGCTTGGACCATACGGCAGGGCCAGGGCTCCCACGTGGCTGTAATGCACCATTAGGAATAGGTACTCATCTCATCTTAATGTGTCATACCCAGTTATGAATGCACCAACGTGAGCAGCATATTGATATTAGAGCGTACACTTGCGTCCAAAGCCGTTGTTTCGGAGCTAAGGGTACGCTTGGACCATGCGGAGAGATGCCAGAGGTCACCAAATGCAAATTGCACTACAGATTTGATGAATAGTCTATAAAAGTCTGCGCCACCAAAGAAGTTCCTTGAAAAACGCGCTTCACTCGCCATCAACGATCAAATTTTAGCTTTATATCCATAGACACAAGGAATCTTAAAATTTTATTTCAGTGTTTTCTTTCGTGGAGCGGACTCGTTTTTAGGTGTTATTATTTGTATTAAGGCGACACCATTCGTTTTTAATTGTTGGCTAATAAACCGGATCAATTTTAAACAATTTCGGGGTTACAACCTCTTGGCAAACACTTATACTATTTATTAAATAAATGCACAAATGCTGGGTCGGTTTTTGTACAATTTTTTTGACAAAATTGATTACCGCCAAAAGTGGCCGCTTTTGGCGTGAATCAATTTTTCGCGTACGCGTTTCACCCAACATTTGTGCATGATTATTTAATAAATAGTACAAGTGTTTGCCGAGAGGTTGTAACCTCGAAATTGTTTAAAATAGATCCGATTTAGGAGCTAAAAATTAAAATCGATTGGCGTCGCTAGTGTGCCCTACCCGTCACCTTAAGTTAATTTTCTTAAAACTGACTCCGAGGGACACTAATTGGTGACCCCTGATCCACGATATGCAAAGACTGGTAATTAAAATAAATATATCAGAATAAACTAACATCTGATTTGACTGTTTATTATAACAACAATTAAGGATCATAAATGTTGATGGAATTTTAAATTGCTACTTATAACGCTGAGTTACATCTTCAGCGAGCGCTTCTTCATACAATTGAAATGATATATCTAAGAGAGAAATTGTGCACATGGCCTATTGTGTTACCCCATTCATAAAATCCATATTAAACAAGATGAACACGAATTATAAGTATTACTAAATTATTATGATTTCGTGTTAATATTCTCGTTGTGCCAATATTTCAATCAAATACCATATCCTAAATCGAAATATTGGCGTCTGGGGCACCCTTAATGAAAATACATTATGGCATTTGAAACTAACACTATCGAAAAATCACAAATAAATGACATGAACGGAGAAACGTCAGACAATTTATCAGTCAATTTATATATGTACGCTAAACATAAAAATATAATAGAAAAGACGTACAAAGTCTGACGTAGGTACCAGAAAGAAATTGTAAAAACCATCGTAATATTTACATCGTTTTAGATTCATAGACTGAAAACGATTAGGCAAAATTAAGCATTGAAATCTACAATAAACTATTTTTCAATTATTATAACTCGAATACTCATTATAATCATATACTCATTATAATGATGATATTAAGTACCACTGACGAGTTGAGCTCTTTATATACTATTCAATTATTTAGGGCGGTTTTATGCTAGTATGAGACTTCCTTATATTGTAAATTCAATATAAGTTAATGTTTATTGTAAAGGCGATGTAGCTTGACTTTAGCGATGCACGATTTTACAAAACAGTAACATAGTACACTAGAGTATGTGTAATCAATTAACTACAAGATTCTTTAGTATACATTAGTAAAGTAAAACAGTAGTCTTAAAAGATTATATCAACTGCTCTCTAAAATAACTCTCATAGAATATAAAAATGTAGTCACATTTTAAAAGGTAAAATTTACTAATTTTGTACAGAAAAATGCAGCCATATTTAAAGTAAAAATACGCCACAATATTAAATAATAGTTTTCAATCGTGCATCGCAGTTATATTATCATATCATTCCATCCACTTCAGCTTAGCAAAAAAATAATGCCATAGTTTAAGTGCGAAAAGTATTCCATCTTCAGTTGCCGTCTGACCTTTGTAACCCTTTTACAGGGGAACTCTAAGGGGGAAACAGACCAAGTAAATCTTGGTTACACATTCAGAAATTATTTCTGAATTATCCCTAATATTCTACATGTACTACTATTCTTACTTTTACTTTGGCAAAGCTTAGCCAAGTAACCTATTTAATCAAATGTGCTTGTCTTGGTGTGTGTATCTTGCCGTGTAATCTATACAACGAGAAGGCAACACTGCCAACATTCCATAATCGTGATGTTTTAGAAACAGTAAGTTGAAAGGATGTGACAATGCTTTTTGACGTAAGGTATTCAGGCCATGATGACATTTAAAATGTTCTAAAACTGTATTAACTTCCGTGTCTAATACTTATCGAGACAAGTTGATTATCTTCTCCGACTTTCAAATGACACCCATATTATATAACTAAACTAATAGTAGTAGGCTGTTCAGGATTAGGGATTTTTTATTAATTCGCCTGGCAACATTTTAGTAATTAGAAAAAAAAAAGAAAGTCTATTCTGTTCGTTTCGTGTCGCTTTGTCGTACGCGCGCTTTGCCGCGTAATTTAGAATAATTTTCGTTAAAGTTGAGAAATATCGTGTCGTCTTAGCTTTGAATATTCCTATTGTTGTGTGTGGAAATCAAGAAAGGCTGATCAGTTCGGGGAATTGCGTTGGCTTCATATCGGTAACACGCTGGTAACAGGTAACTAGGATTTGAAGGTGAGTTCGAATGAATCTGAGAGTTCTGGGACCCTGTCCAGTTACCGTGACCGCAAGCTGCATCCTTCATCAGCAGCAAAGCCAGGTGAGCATTTTCACTTAACTGTTTAGCCCCACTTTTATTCCACACTTTTTCGTTTCGTAACATTTGAAAATATCGTCATACAGTCCGCTTTGTTTATCGAATAAGTATCGCATTCATTTTTTTGGCCCATTCGAACCGGATATTCTGTATAGTGGCCGTGGTTAATTTCGTTTAAAATAATAAATTTCGTCATTTAATTTGTTCGTTGTCAAATCATAAAATTTTATTCAAGTTGAGGGTAAGTTGAAGCACTTGGCTTGAGAATTTAATAAATTTAGTTCGTTCGGAAATCTATCGTAGATAAATCTTAGCTGTGTGACTTAGCCTAAACACGGAAAAAAGTGAATCGAGTTGTATCGAGTTTCTGAACGTACATCTTAGCTGTCATTGTTGACATTTGACATTTCGTATACTACATTTCGTAAATTGTTGTTTACAATTTGATTTTAATCTTGGAAAATTGAATTTGTTGTTTGTTGTTGCTTTAATTGATTTAACGAATCATGGGAAATCCTGAAAAATCGGACGATACGTGTGACAAAAGCCGTGTAGGCAGGGATTATGCGTTTGTTCGATTGGAATTTATACAAAACTCGGATCTGCAAGGATACACCTTGCAAGATGTTGACAAAATAGAAAGTGAATTTCATGCCTTTCAGATTGAACTGCTATCGTCCTTACCGCAAGGAGGAAGTAGCAGGAACAGTGAATTAGAGGTTTCGTCACAATTTGAAAAGATAGTTCAATCAATTAAATTACGTTTCAATGAAAAAAAATGTGATAGCAAACAACATATCATCAGTCATAGTTCACATAGTTCGGGTGTTAAATTACCAAAAATTCATATTACCCCATTTGATTCAAAGATAGAAAACTGGGTTTCATTCATTCAGATTTTTGATTCGTTGATACACAGTAAAAATATTCCAGATGTTGAGAAGTTACATTACTTGTTGTCTAGTGTAACGGGTTTGGCATTGGATTTAATTAAAAATTACCCGTTGTGCAATGAAAACTATTTAATAGCATATAACACATTAAAATCACACTTTGATAAAAAAAGAGTTATTGCAACTATTTTTTATGAAAAAATTCTTAATTGTGAAAATATTAACCTCTCAACTGTGGATGTCCCGGAGCGGGACGTTGACAGTTAATAACAAATATCGCTATACTGTGGAAGTCCCGCTCAGGGACGCAAAAAATGCTGACGATTGCGGTTCTAAAATATGCCTTATTTTACGGTTTTTATTTTAACGTTTCATGTTTTGACGTTTGAAAACGGGTAAGGGGTTTACAATGAGCTTTTTCGACAACTATTTAGGACATCTGTGGTACAAAAAAAACGAAAAATCTGTTAGAGAATCTGTGACTGATTCTACGAATTTTTACGCAAAACACTAGTAGTATAAAAAATGTATTGAAACATCTTCTTTGTCGTATTTATTTTAAAATATATGTAATAAATTATGAAAATAAATCAATAAATGAAACATCAGTCTTTTATTTTTTTATTAATCAGCAAATATAAGTCGAACTTGTAAGTAACCCATATCTTTTCTCAGAGTACAGTTCCAATTCAATTCAAAATCAGGTGAAGTGTGAGTAATTACTTGAAGAAATATGTTTTATCAACAAAAATATTGTTAATAATACATATAATCAAGCAGATTCGGCGAAAATTGGGTTTTTCTAAACCTCTGCCACAAAATTACCCCTGTCTGTGGAGCGTCCCTGAGCGGGACCCACGGCACGTCAAAAAATGAAATTTGACAGTTGGCAGTATTCCACATACGAGAGGTTAAATCTAAGAATTCATCTGAGTTGATGAGAGTTTGTAGGGTTTATAAAGAAAATTTAGAAATTTTATCCAAATATAAACTTCCAGATGGAAACTTTATGTTATTCCATTCATTGTGGTCTAAGCTTGATGTAGGTACTAGAGAAGCCTTCGAATTGCAACTTGAATCTAATGTGGACATACCTAAGTATGAGGAACTCTTATTGTTTGTTGAAAAGCGTAGTTTAGCTTTAGAGAATTCGCAGTTCAATTTAAATTCAGGTTGCATTGGTGGTAGGTCACATAGTAAGCAGCCTGCGGCTAAGCCTAAGTTGTCTTTTGTCATACCACCTGTGAGTAGCTGTGCCATGTGTGCTGCTTCAGGGCATAATATTGAGAATTGTTCAAAGTTTTTGAGGTTGACCCCGACAGAGAGGTTTAATCAAGTAAAACTAAAGCAACTTTGTATCCTTTGTTGTCGTCCATCTCATTCAGTAAAGAGCTGTCAATCTCGTGTGAATTGCATCTCGTGTAATCACAAACATCACTCATTACTGCATTTTGAGAAAAAACATGAGATGGAGCCTTCGATTGGTTCTAGTTCGGCTCAATCAGCTCCGGTGACATTAGGTGTGATAAATCCAGATGCTCCAAGTCTGTTCTCAACAGCAATAGTTTTGATTAAAAATAAATTTGATCAAATGGTACCCGTTCGAATGTTGTTAGATAATTGCTCGGCTAGCAATTTCATTTCATTAAGTTGTGCACAAAGACTTGGCTTGTGTATTCATGGTCAGTCACCATCAGTGAATGGTATTGGCCTATCAATGGCTGAGACTTGTGGTACTGTAGATTGTGACATAGTCCCTGCACATGGTGACCGGTCATGTAAGTATACATTCAAGGCTTTAGTGCTTCCTAAAATCTGCCCTGATACACCATCAGAGCCATTAGATGTTGATTCATGGAAACATCTAAAGAATTTAAATCTTGCTGATCCAGATTTTCATAAATCTGGACCAATTGATATATTGGTTAATGTCAACCTGTATGCCTCATCCCTCATGGGTGGCGTGGTCAAAGGCAATGACAATGAACCCATTGCCGTTCAGACTGTTTTCGGCTGGCTGGTGCTGGGTGAGTGCCCTACAGATGTTGCTTCTTTTCGTTTTCGTTGTCGTAAGGAGTCCAATGCTGTCCCCCAGGGGTGTTTTCTCGTGTCGAGTCCATCGTTGGACTATAATATCAAACGCTTCTGGGAATTGGAGAGTGTTGATTCTCCTAAAAATGTCGTTTTGTCGAAATCTGAATTGTCATGTGAAAACCAAATGGAAAATAAATATTGTCGTAGCCCTGAGGGTAGGATGGTTGTACCATTGCCTTTCGTTGACCCTCTGGACAAACCAAGGTTTTCAAATTCTCGTGAGATTGCATTTAAGCGTCTTTTAAATTTAGAGAGGAAGTTTCAATTAAATCCTCAGTTTCGATCTGCTTATATCCATTTTATGGACGATTATTTGAACTGTGGTCATATGGTTGAAGTTGATCCTCCCTTGTCGTCCGAGGGTCCCTTCTATTATATCCCACATCACGGAATTTTGCGTCCCGAATCTGTCACGACGCCTCTGCGTACGGTATTTAATGCCAGCTCCCAGGATCTATCAGGGACTTCCCTGAATGATACGTTATTGCCAGGTCCAAAACTGCAAAAAAATATATTCGATTTGTTAGTTCGTTTTCGATGGCATGCAATAGTGTTCACTGGAGACATCAAACAGATGTACCGTCAATTTCTTGTCGATCTACAGGACTGTGACTATCAGCGCATATTGTGGCGTCCGTCACCTGATGACCCTGTGAAAGATTATCGTCTCCTTACTGTGACTTATGGAGTATCCAGTTCTCCGTATCAAGCGCTCTGGTGCATCAGAAGACTGGCTGATGAATTATCGACTAGTGCGCCGTTAGGTGCTGCCGTGCTAGCCAGAGATGTATACGTCGATGATGTCGTATCGGGCGCAGATTCTGTCGAAGAAGCGTTAGTGTTGCGCAACCAGTTGGTGACAATATTGTCATCAGCACACCTACATTTAAGAAAATGGACTTCTAACCATCCAGGATTTCTTACCAACTTGTCGGACTCTGATTTATATTCGGAGCAGTTTCGAGATTTCGAGGACGTTCATAACTTGTCGTTAAAGATTTTGGGGTTACTGTGGCTACCCAAATCAGACACATTTACATTTAGAACGTCAAGCGTAGATGGTCGTTGTACGAAACGCTCCATCCTTTCGGACATCGCTCGTATATTTGACCCTCTGGGTCTGTTATCGCCTGTAGTATTTTTTGCCAAATACCTCATCCAGCTTTTATGGGTCTCTGGTGTCGATTGGGACAGTGAGGTTCCACCCATTATCGCTGCAGAATGGTGTAAATTCAAGTCACAACTTTCGGAATTAAGCTTGTTGAACATTCCTCGACGAATGATTGAACATTTCGTGTCGGCCCAACTTCATGGATTCTGTGATGCTTCGGAGAAAGGTTACTGTGCTGTCATCTATTGTCGTGTCGTTAAAGATGATGGTTCTATTGTCGTGCGCCTTTGCTGCGCTAAGTCGAAAGTGGCTCCGCTCCGTAAGTGTTCCGTGCCAAGATTGGAACTGTTAGCTGCCGTTTTGCTGTCGGATTTAGTCACCGCTTTTAAGGAAGCGTTGAAGGAGATTTATACATTTGAAGATACGCACGCATGGTCGGATTCGACTGTAGCTTTGACGTGGATTCGATCCTGTCCATCGAAATGGAAAACGTTTGTGGCTAATAGGGTTGTGCATATACAAGAGAACCTCCCGCCTGAAAATTGGCATCATGTTTCTGGTACAGACAATCCAGCAGATTGCGGGTCCCGTGGCTTGCTCCCTGCTGATTTAGCCCAGAATACGCTATGGTGGGCGGGGCCTAAATGGCTGTCCAACCCTCCAGACTCGTGGCCACAATCGGAGATCTTTCAGGATCAAGCTGCGTCAAATGAACAGAAAATATTCAGCCTGTTCACTGTTTCAAACGAGTCATTAGTAGACAATATGTTGAAACGAACTTCGTCCTTGCCACGCCTACTTCGGATTCTCGCTTACTGTTTTCGTTATATCTATAATTTGAAAAACCGACTATCAAAAAACTCGAACCTTAATTTATCGGTTGAAGAAACCAATAGAGCTCTTCATTTTCTCGTGAAACACGTTCAAGAGCGCTCGTTCGCTTCAGAAATTCGTTCTTTGGCGGACGATAAGTTATCTCGTTCGTTGCCCAAACCCATGCGCAAGCTGTCGCCGTTTCTTGATGAGCTCGGCTTGCTCAGGGTGGGCGGTCGCCTATCTAAAGGAGACCTATCGTTTGATGTTAAACATCCCCTGCTATTGCCTCGTGATCATAGGTTGACTACGCTGATCATCGATGATTATCACAATCGTTTCATGCATCCTGGATTGCAAACTATGCAAAATTTATTAGCCCAAGAATTTTGGATTTTGTCGTCGAAAAGGGCTATAAATTCCGTTATCTCGTCGTGCATGAAATGTTTTCGTGCCCGTCCTAAGGTGGCTTCACCTCCTATTATGGGCAACTTACCATCGTTTCGAATTAACCAAATCAAGCCGTTTTCGTCTTCGGCGGTAGACTACGCGGGACCATTTGATACGAGCGTTGCTCGCGGTCGTGGTGTTCGCACCTTTAAATCGTATATTTGTGTATTCGTTTGTACTGCAACTAAGGCAGTTCATTTTGAGCTCGTTTCTGAGCTTACCTCAGAAGCCTATTTGGCAGCCTTGCGGCGATTTATAGCACGCCGCGGTCGTTGTTCTCGACTGATCTCGGATCAGGGTCGTAACTTTATCGGAGCATCCAACATACTGCACGAACTTATGGCTGAAGCCTCACGTGCAGAGCAAATTGAATTCGTTTTCAACCCGCCTGGCAGCCCGCATTTCTCTGGGTTAGCTGAGGCTGGGGTTAAGTCAGTGAAAACTCACTTGTCACGTGCCGTTGGCTCGCAGCGTCTTACCTTCGAGGAATTCTATACGGTGTTGACTCAACTCGAGGCTATGCTCAACTCGCGTCCCCTGACTCCGGTTAGCTCAGATCCGAATGACCTATCGGTGTTGACCCCTGGTCACTTCCTGACGTTAGAACCGCTCACCATCTTACCTGAGGGCAATATGGTCGATGCGAAATTGGGTCCACTTCAACGATGGAAACTTCTACAAAAGATCCATCAAGATTTCTGGCGCAAGTGGCACCTTGAATACTTGCACACACTTCAACAACGCCACAAGTGGTTTGATCGCCAGAAAAACATCATCGTTGGGACGCTTGTGCTCATTGTCAATGAGCAATGTAGCCCCATGAAGTGGAAAGTTGGCCGGGTGGTACAACTTCATCCTGGGAGTGATGGAATTTGTCGAGTCGTTACAGTTCGCACTGAGTCGGGCGAATTGAAACGACCCATAGTTAAGCTTTGTCCCTTGCCTTTGCAAGACTAAACTATTAACTTTCTCTATTTTAGTTTTAAGTGTCGTTAATGTCGTTATCGTTTTAGTATAAATGTAGTTTAGAAAGTAGAATTAGATGAATCTCAAGCCATAGTGTGTCCATCTCGTTCTCAACTAGGGTAAAATTGAGTAAATTTTGGGAAAATAAGTAGTATTTTCGGTGAGCGGAATGTTCAGGATTAGGGATTTTTTATTAATTCGCCTGGCAACATTTTAGTAATTAGAAAAAAAAAAGAAAGTCTATTCTGTTCGTTTCGTGTCGCTTTGTCGTACGCGCGCTTTGCCGCGTAATTTAGAATAATTTTCGTTAAAGTTGAGAAATATCGTGTCGTCTTAGCTTTGAATATTCCTATTGTTGTGTGTGGAAATCAAGAAAGGCTGATCAGTTCGGGGAATTGCGTTGGCTTCATATCGGTAACACGCTGGTAACAGGTAACTAGGATTTGAAGGTGAGTTCGAATGAATCTGAGAGTTCTGGGACCCTGTCCAGTTACCGTGACCGCAAGCTGCATCCTTCATCAGCAGCAAAGCCAGGTGAGCATTTTCACTTAACTGTTTAGCCCCACTTTTATTCCACACTTTTTCGTTTCGTAACATTTGAAAATATCGTCATACAGTCCGCTTTGTTTATCGAATAAGTATCGCATTCATAGGCCTTGATTGTTATAGTCACTATTATATTAGTATTGTCACATTCTGGAGACTGCTTTTATACATATTTAAATGTGTTTATATTTTAGTTTTAAAATTGTATCGTCGCCTTGAAAATGTTAATTAGCATTGATGTAAGAACTTCCACATTATGTGCAGCTTTTAAGCACTACAGTTACTGTATTATTTTGTGGTGTTGAGTTTTACATTTATATACTTCAAAAGATAAATGAGGCTGATTATCCAGCCTAGCAGGCCTGATTAAGCAAAAAAAAAACACATGATTAAGTTGAAAACCTTCCTAAATAATGAGTGACGCTTTGGAATGTATGGTACGTATCATGTTAGATAACCTTGATAGAATAATCAGCCTTTTACAAGCTTATAGACTGGAGATAGTGACTGTGATTTTATTGAAGTTTGAAGGGAGGAAGATTGGAGTAGGTAGGATTTATAATGAAGGGTGCATTATACAGAACAAATGCTGATAAACTAGTCATGTCGCATATTGTATTGTTACACTTATTTTACATTATATGCGTCACACTTGATGTTTTATTGTAATGTTGGTTAACTTAGTCCAGTTGGTTAAGAAATTTTAGGAATTATTAAATATTATATTAGTGAACGGTGAAACTCGAATATGGTAGTATAATACAGTTTACTTGTACAAAAACGTATACTATAATACTGTTTTTGGTCGCTATTTCCCCAGAATTCGGTAAGTCGCGTATTATTTTCGATATTACACTTAAGCGCTCTTTGCCACTTGGCAATCAATAGGTAATCTAAAACGATCACACCTCTTAATTAATTATGGTGGCGATAGTTGTACAACCTACCTTTAGAAACAAAATAACTTAGGTACGGTAAGCCACACATCAATGTATACAAATCTGTCAAATTTTTTCAGTCGATTTTCACCTTAATGTCCAACACATTTGATTCAATATCAATTGAGGAAATTTGACAGATAGTGGTGGCTTTCAGATTTTTTATTATATAATAGTTCTTCGTTTATTTCGGGGTTTTTGACAACTACTGTGGATGTCAACCAAATATTTAATAATTTTTATAATTTATGACCAACTATTAACACTTTTTTCGCTTTGCTTCAGAGATATGTATTGTTATTTGGTGCTAGTGCTACACGATTAGAATAAAATTTTGTACCAAGCATATAATTATAGTAATGCACAAAATATACATACATACAGGCTTTGTTCTTTTATACCAAAAATATAGTTGGGGAGAGTGAAAGATTATTTATTATGATTTGTCAAATACTATGTAAATCTACATGATTGTTACAATTTGTTATTATTATCAGATAATGATATGCCTCAACCTATGTCTTTGACCAGCTAAAATTTACTTGTTTGGCCAATCCATTTAGACCTTCAACCTTATTACTTAAAATAACGACTAAAATCAGTGTAAAAACATTGTTTGCAGTAAGTATTAAAAATTTAAATTTATTGTAAGTCCCGTTTGGTTTGCAGACCTAAAGATTTTATAACCGACCAATGCAAGCTAAGCTATTTTAGCTAAGCTTTTGGTCTGTAACCGACAGAAAAATTGTCACCAAAGAGTAAAACATCTTTTCTATCAAAGACTGCAGTAACCTCCTAACTATTATCTCACTATAGATCTGAAGGATGTATTGGGTCTTTTAATTTGAACATTTTTTTCTGTGCATATATGAATAGGTATTATGAATATAAGTATTTATTTGAAATATGTGTTTTATTTTCTATAAATAAATAAGAAAGTATTCTCATTTCACAAGTATACACATAAGCAAGTATTCACATTCACAACATTACATACCATTGATCTGACTTCGAGATAGGTAGCTCAAGCACCTGTGTCTGTCCCCTGTTGGTTCTGATATCCGTATATCAGAATCAACAGCGGAATTACAAATATTTACATTTGAAAACTTTTTTTTTGTAAATACATATAGTATACTAAAATAAGTACATAGAAAACACCCAGACCGATACAAACAGACATGTTCATGCACACAAATGTTTGTACTGTGTGGGGATCAAACCCGCAACCCTTGCACCAGAGGTTAGCTAAAGAATTATAAAATATCTTATGAGAAATTCAAACTTCACAGATGGTTTTTAGATGATTTTAATTTTCACTAAACAATTACATTGCCCTTATTGAAATTAAATACCACGAAGCTAAAATAAAAATATAACGGAAATATTTTACTTCTTTGATTTAGGTTTCAGAGTCATGTACAGTATGCACACACCGAAGAATGCGTATGTTGCTTTGGCCGTCTGAAAAATAAGAGAACCAATACTTTATAAATTGATTTGAATTTCATTCCAGTGCAAGTGGCGCTCACTAAAAATGATCAGGGCCACATAAATGGCATGCCAGTGCCCTGGGAACCCTAAGTTGTGGTGAAGGCCCTACCTAGACACTTAGTCTAATGTAAATACACTCTGGGCACAGGCTACTAGTTTTATGTTTAGTTATATCAGATGTAGGTATGGCACGACAATCCGCGCAGTTGGCTTGGCTGCCTATCTTTATAGTATTTTAGGATAATCACTACAAAACACGTATTCATGTAAAATGTTTTACGTCTCCTATGCCAGATTCGACTTTTTTATCATAAATGAGACATTGAATATAAATAAGTTTTTCACAGTTTTCATATGGTTAATGATTGGTACCTAATTTATCAGCTGAAACATAACCTACAAAAGTAAGGTAAACTTAGATGTATATATTAGCCAAATCGATCTTACATTTGCTCTACCCCTGTTGGTATGGCTGTTGAAGATTCTTGAAAGACCCTTGAGCTGGGAATCATCGACAGAGTCTCCGGCCATTCTGAAAACAACGTAATTAGGAATTTACTTAGGCAAGCCAAAAAGATATAACTTCCAAGTGCTTAAAAACTGTGGATATCGTAGTAAACTTCTATTACAGACGGAAATTACAGTAGTTTAATTTGTTTATTACCTTTATAATTTTATTTCAGCCTTATGTAATAAAATCCTCACGGCACTGTACGTAAGGTGAGTACATGAACTGTCAAAGTAAAGCGTTTCGTTCCACAAGTTTCATATACATATAGCGATATAACAGAGAAATTTAAAATTTTACGTGAGGCATTAGGATTCAACTTACAATAATTAATTCATTAGATCAATTTTTGTTACAATAAAAGTATTTAACTCAGTGGTGTTGTAGGTTAGAAAATAAATATTTTTAGTGATATGTTCTGCTCTTGTAGAAACAAAACGCAACTCTAACGAGTTCACGGCTGTCATAAAGTACAGTCGGGCGGGTCCATAAAATATTAAGAAGGAAGGAGGACTTTATTGAACTTGACTGTACTACTACAACATAGTACTCTCTCTATCCTTTTGTCTCTCCAAGATATAAATATAAAGTCTGAATACCTATGCTGAAAAATATTCAAGCACTTACCATCGTTTGAAGTCATATTTATGTTTTAGCGGTTTTTTTTGGTTTGAATAACTTGTAATACACATAATATGCGGCTAAAAATGCGCAAGTTGCTTTAGATGTCTGTAAATTAAACAATTAGTAGATAAAGATTATTAAGTAGTGCTTCACTGTCAATCTTCGTACTTACCTACTACCTACGTATGATTCTCAAGCATAGCATACCTTCCTCGCATGCATATGTATAACGGTAGTAAGCTTATATGTAGAAGAAGCATCGCCAGCAACGATCCTTACGTAATCGGTTTTCAAAATGTATAAAGTAGTTCGCCGAAACAGTTTTGGTAAGAAGTAGTCATGAAGTAGTGCGCCTTTTACTCACATTAGCCCTTCCTCTATTTGTCTGACTGTTGAAATATCGACTTATGCCTTTTAGGTTTGGATCATCATCTGCTCCGTGGCCTCCAGCCATTTTTTTGGTTTATTTTTTCTGCTTTTATGTATGTTTTGTTTGGTTCAATTTATTATTAAAACGGAGTGATTATATACTATTCGTTTATTATATTTATTTATAGACATAGATGTTTATAGAAAATTATTCAATGTTGACATCACGTGCAAAGAGTATATGATCACTCAGTGTCATACGGTTAACTTTCTTTTAAAAACACCAAAATAATTTTCTTAATGCCTAAAAAGCAATAAGGTACCAAACATAGATCATGGAACTTTATTTAAACAGAATGTGTCATTTTCGGAAAAAACGTCCACCGAGTGTTTCCATATTCAAAAAGGTTAGATCTCTAATAGAGGAAGCGAGGTCAGTAACATTTCCTCCTATGAAAAAATACAGGGTTACTTAACTATGGAATTTAAGAAAATGATCAGTGAGCAACACCAATAAAACATAATTATTTTGCAAATGTTTTTATTTCAAAATGTATGTAGTAATTTATCAAAAAACTTGCTCGAAGGTTTTATAGCGCAGCGCTATTATGATAGCGCTTTATTTTTATATAAGAAAAAATATTCATCAGTCACATTTGCATCTTTCTTTGGGAAAAGATTTAAACAATTCATATGTTAATAAATATTTGTTCTCTAGAACAATTTATAAAACACTGAGCTTGAGGTTATAATAATAATAATATACAAAGGCCAATTTGCATTTAATTACAATATCAATCAGATACACCAAAATATAAAATAATAACTCCTTAAAGTTACATTTAATTTCATTAAACTAATGATAAAATTTGTTACTTTAATTCATGATTTTGTTTGTATGAATGTAACTTAATTAAATTGTAGACTAGTATTCAATAATCAAATATAAATTCAACACAATAATGTAATTTGATCATGCTATCATATTAAAAATATAATTCGATTTATTATATATATTTTTTAAATTGTGTTATTGTAGATCAATTTAAAACTTACATCATATTTTTTCAATGAGCTATTTATTAGCTTTTTTCTTTATCACTAAAATTATAGTTAAGTACACCAAAATACTTCAAAAGTATCTATGTAGTATTCGACTTTAATCTTACTCACTAAAAGATTAATCTTATAAACTTGTTCATGTAACATTTTTAAGATCACTTTTACTATACATAATGTTATTGTCCTCTATTACAAAGACAGATCACAGCTAAGTTAGGGCCACATACATATTGAGTATCATCCAGCACCACAAACTACCTTGACAGAATGTAACAGTAAAAAAGAGCATTTTAGTATAAGTCGATTAACCAAATCCTGGACCCCAATTCTCGTGCTTGTGATATTTTGAAAACATGGAGGATATAACTTGAAAACCATGCTAAAAAAACTATGTTTTAGTGATATATGTATATATGTCCAGAAATTACTATAAATAGTTAAGCTGTGTATTTATTGTTATTATTTTTTATTTTATGTTGTGTTTTATATGTATGAGTGCAAAGTTTTATGTTACATTCGGAGTAGTAATCAGTTAAGGCTGTAGCCCTACAAGTAGTATTGCTGTTTCTTTAGTAGTAACCATAGGGTAAGGTAATGATAGTCTGGATTGTGTCTAGTCTTAATTAATTTAAATAAGGTTAAATGTAGGTACTTATGTACTTTATGACGTCAGCACGCACAGTGACGTCCCTTAGTTCCTTGGACTCCACGGAAGACCAGCGTCGGGGTGTCCTTTAGACACTGTGACACATGCTGAGTGGAGCCCATTTCAGTACTATTCTAATGTCCATTTCGTTATATTTTTATTTTTTTTGTGTATGTTTGGCGCTGAATAAATTATTTTATTCTTATTCTTATTCTTATATGTCGTATGAAAATAAATGTCACGAGCACGAGAATTGGGCTCCTGGTGCCTAATAAAATCATCATTTTCAAAACATAGTTGTTTCAAACATGTGCGACTGCAATCAGCTTCAGCTAGGTACTGATTCTGATAATGTTGACATGGATTAAATAGATCTATTCAAAACAGTGATTTAGGTTACTTAGTCAAAATGCATGATTCCTGCTTAAAATGCATAACTAACCTTTGTAGATCGACCTATATATGGCATTAATCAACACTATTACCAGATCCATCAAGGTACTATTCATCAAATTATTGCTACACTTCCAATGTCTGGCCCTGAATGCATTAGTCAATGGAGAATACATCATCTTATAACATGAGATCTTCTTCCCAATCTTCCTTTTCTCTCTCTGAGACAGAAACGGACGGCCGCGTGAGTTGCTTCAGCTCCTCGTGCATCCGCGGGGGTATGGGGTTGTCAGTGAGATCCACATATTCAAGAGCTCGCGATCTTGCTAATCTGTCGACATCCACCTCTGTAATAAGGAAATGAAGTATTTATTATTTATTCATCAAACTCAGAGACATCTTAAGAACCTAAAAGATTAAGTCATTTTATATCAAAACATATTTGTAACTCAAAAATTAAATACAAAACATAATAATTATAAAACCAGAAAAGGGGTTGACTGCCTACTATAATATAAATCCAGCCCTCACTCACTGGACTGGTCTGTACTATACTGGAAGCTCAATCCAGGCTTTCCCTGGGTTTAAAAAGCACATTTGATTCCAATGGTGTTACGGGTGCCCAATGTCCATCCGTCTGCTCATTTAACATCATATAAAAGAGGTGAAATATGGTTGAGAACATAGGAAAGAACTAAAAGCAATAAAAAACGTGAATTTACCAATGATTTGATTGTGGTGAGCCAGCACCGTGTGTAGGCTGGGGCACTGCGCAGCGATAGGCGGCAGCGCCACGAACGTGTTGTGGGAGATGTCCAGCCGCTGCAGGCACGCCAGCGTGCACATCTCGTCCGGCAACCGCGCCATTTGGTTGTTCGCGAGATTTAGATCTGAAATTGAAATAAAATAACCATTTAGACACAAAAACTTTGACATTTGGATGAGGAAGAGGGTGTGTTTACCTCACCCAGACCTGAGAAAATTTAACCTAACTGGGAATCAAACCTTATGCACTTAGGCTCCTCACCTTAGGCACTGGCCATCGAGGTTGTCAGTTTAAAGCATTATTATTTTATATTTTATTGAAAGGTGATAGATAAAAATAAATTGAAAAACAACAATAAATAGATTTATATGGGCAGTTTTGTAGTAATAAACAAAAAAAAAATACTTTTATAGCACCAAATAAACTTAATTATCTACTATCACAATTCTAAACTAAATTATTTTTATTACACCCTTGCAGGGTTATCATAAATAATCACAAACAAAAGTATAATAAACAAGGCCTTCATAAAAATATAAATTTTACATATATAATTAGTAGTACTTTAAAGTTTGCCCCCCTTATTACAAATCGCGAACTAAGGACAGTCCCGGAATAAAATTCATACCAGCCCCTTTTCATCACATATAATTGACCGAAAGAGAGTCTAAGTGCGGAAAAAGGAGTCAACATTACTTTACATTACCAGCCCCTTTTAACATTGCGTGTAGGAACAGGATGACATGAGCTTTAGTACAGTAATAACTTAAGATTGTGATTTGTAATAAGTTGGTTAGTGTTTTACCTGTTATGAAACTAAATTTAACTGCAAACTTTGGAGGTATCTTAGTAATAACATTTCCACTGAGATCACAGCTCTTGAGCTCCGTATGCCGCATCAAGTGATACACTGCATCGGGAACTTGCATTAACTGACATTCTGACAAATCTGAAACAAAGTAAAACAAAACATTATTTTTAACACTTAGTGTTTGCTACTACATTTAATCAAGAATATTCACAAACAAAATGTTGCTACCACAGGGTTGCCAACTACCTTTTAGGGATTTGCAGTTTTTTTTACTTTGTCAGGAGTTGGGAGAAGGTAGAAAAAGTTAGGAGAATCTCGGAAATTCCCGATCATCTGACAACCCTATGCGGCTCTAGTTTTGATTCGCTTTTTTATTCAATGCATAAAATTAAGTCACAACAGTTTTAAAATATTGCATCATATTTAACAACTACGCAAATAAATTGTTCTTTACATACAATATAATGGAATATCTAACAGAATGAAAACAGAAGCAGCCAAACTATTACCCTGAAACTTGAGGGTCAATCGCTAATGCTTTATTCATTAAAATCGTAAAACAAGTAATAATAGTTGTAGTCATTATACATATAAATTAGTAATCAGTAAATCAAACATGTTATTAGCTCATTTACACCTCAAATTAGATGTTGAGTAACTGCAGTTTTGTGCCAAAATATTGGTTATTGGAGCTGAAAAATCCGCATGGACTCGATACCATTACATCACCTGCATAACCAAGCCCACGTTACAACATATAATTGAGGTTTATACCTAGCACTTGGGTCTCCTGAGCTTCTTCACATCTGAGAATCACACGCGTCACGGCAAGGGCCATTATTATCACGGCGAGGCAGACTCACTGGTGTTACTAGTCTCGGATCTCGATACTAACGGTAGCCGAAACTATATTAATCCCAACTGCGCGCGTTTTAACGTGAGCTCACAAAGTTATTTATAATTGCATTCAGTTCTTCGCGCACGAATATATAACTCGAAGTGACTTTTTACGTTTTGTTTTACACTTATTCCACTATAGTCACATACAAAATATTCAGCTATTTTAGATAAAATTCCTTACAAAACTGGTGTTTCAACATAACAATTCGAAAAATGTGGAAAATCACAGAAAATTATGTCAAATATTGTTTAGGTGTAATTAGGGATGTTCGATCCGATCCGATTTTGGAATCGCTACCAATGGCTTTGGATCCGTTAGTGGTCGATACGATTAAGATAATATTTATTCGCAACATGAATACTGACCGCGTTCCTGTTCTACAAAATATAGTCTAAATACGAACTGATTCACATTACACTAATGTCAATATTTATCTGGCGGTAGGTTTTGTTAAATGTTTTATTTCAAACTTCAATTTCGGCAAGATCAGCACTTGTGATTGTATTATGTTTGGGGAACACTAAGCTATACAGCATTACGTTTTCTGTCAGTTGTAGGAATGTCTATCTGTGCCTGTCTATTCTCACTGGACAAACATACTTACTTTGAAAATTGAATGAGAACCGCGATCCAGAGAGGTTATCAAGTTAATATTTTTACTTACACTTCCTTTTGAAGATTCGCCTATTTAAGCTATTTTGTAATATATTTTCTTTAAATAAACTAAAACGTTTAAAAATATATCTCGTTTAATTGAAATTCGGATCGATACAGTGTATTACGATTCATTGAGATTCAGAGTATCGATACAAAGTGCCCGGATCGAACATCCCTAGGTGTGATGTAATGTGTCATTTTGATAAATCAGCTGTTTTGTATACGTATTCATTCATTGCCATAGAAGTAGGTAATAATTTACAAAGAAAAAGTAGATTATCAAAAGTAAAATATTTTAAGCAATTTCTAATTTACATTTACAGTTTTAACCATAAAATTTACAGAAATCTCAAATGATTTTAATAAATAACCAGAAAATTATAGCTGAATTATATTATTTTATATAATCTGTGCCATTGATAACTTTATGGCGCTAAATCAAAAGTTTTTACGATTCTTTTGGTGATCTATATTCTAGGTACTACCTATGCGGATAAAGAATGGGATCAGAAATGGCGGCGCATCTATTCACTTCTCACTCGCACACTATTTGCGTCTATACTCGCACTCGTGGGTACTGACTGCAAAAAAAATATTCTGCCTTCCCTTCCCTGTCGCATCAGTCCGACGCGTTCTCAGTTTTTCCGTGGTTTTGAACCTTTCGTTATTTTGTCATTTGTTATTGTTTGTTGTTATAGTTTATTGTGAATTTGTATGTTAAATAATTGTTTTGTTAGTTATTTATTGAGTATAGATAGTGTTTTAAGATATAGTTACAATAGGATATAGATATAGTTAAGATATACTTATTACAATCTTTTATTTCAAGACACTAATTTTAAAAGTTATGAAGTGCATGTAGAATAGTACATGAAATTAATGTAATTAAATTACAACTGTATAAATCATAAACTGTTCTAACGCAATCCATATTTAATACTAATATTATAAAGCTAAATAGTTGGTTTGAACGCGATGAACTCAGGATCTACTGGACCGATTTCAATCATTCTTTAACCATAGGAAATGTACGTTAGGTAGTCATAGGCTATGTATGTACCACGGGCGAACCCGGGGCGGACCGCTAGTAAATATATATTTACTTGAGAACAAATTCGTTTATCGTTAAATATATATAATCTGCAATCTGAATAATTTTCATACATTTTTTTATATACAGTCAAAAAGACTCCAAAATAATAAAACCTATAAAACATACTCGTACATAAATAGTATTTTAATTAATAACATTAATTTATTTGTTAAAAAAAAACAGTTTCAACGGTAACGATATTTTATACTGAAAAACGTCAAAATAAGTTTTCAAACCGTTGATGCTGACGGTACCGGCTCCACGCGCCGCCATTTCTAATCCCATTCTTTATCCGCACGGATAGTACATACCTATATTTATTATAATTTTGTCACATTTGTTACCTACATACCACTAGGTATTACCTACCTTTTTTTTCTTTCCTTATTTTCCAGGGGCGCTTGCAACAGTGCCGAAATATCGGAAACCCAAAAATAAGATATACGGTAGAAATCCGTAAATAATTATTATAACCTCTCGTACGTGGAATACTGCCAACTGTCAAATTTCATTTTTTGACGTGCCGTGGGTCCCGCTCAGGGACGCTCCACGGATAGAGGTAATTTTGTGGCAGAGGTTTAGAAAAACCCAATTTTCGCCGAATCTGCTTGATTATATGTATTATTAACAATATTTTTGTTGATAAAACATATTTCTTCAAGTAATTACTCACACTTCACCTGATTTTGAATTGAATTGGAACTGTACTCTGAGAAAAGATATGGGTTACTTACAAGTTCGACTTATATTTGCTGATTAATAAAAAAATAAAAGACTGATGTTTCATATATTGATTTATTTTCATAATTTATTACATATATTTTAAAATAAATACGACAAAGAAGATGTTTCAATACATTTTTTTATACTACTAGTGTTTTTAAACTTTGGTTTCAAAAAAGACCTACTTCAAAAGTCTTTTAAGTGGGTCTCATATTATACTAGATATTATTACATTATTTACATCAGAGACAAAGTGCTTTTTGTTTCCAATAATTTCATTATGTTTCCAAACTAGTGTAAATAATAACACATAGTTACAAACAACATATTTTAAGTATGAAGGGATCAAAAATGAGACTCAAAATTGGTCCATAGAACACTGTGTCAATAAAACTAATATTTTGCAGAACATTTAGATACAACCACGATAATAATATCATTTTTAGGATTTTCATTAAACTAAAGATTGATTACATTAAAAAAAACGACTTGTTTCACAGAAAAATATCAAAAGGTAAGGTCATAAACATAGTGACCAATTCACATTTCTGATCCATGATGGCTACATAGTATGGATAAGACTTATTCAAATAAAATAAAATGGACAACATTTCAAAATTGCTAAGCTCGGAAACAAAAAATACCATTTCTTTATTTACTTTTCCGCTGCGCAAATATATATTTATTAATTTTTTATATTGGTTATTTACTGAGAAAAAAAATAAAAACTAAAAAACGTAAGATGACGTCATCGGACGGCAGAATGTAAAATATTTCTTTGCTTAGCACATTATTGTTTTAAATTTACGTAATGCCAAACTCATGACATGTAACTGTCAAAAAAAAAGACAACTTGTCAACGTTGAATGTATGAATGACGTTGACAATGTTGACACTAGTATTATTTACCTTTGACAGTAGTACCTTTTTTTTTTATTAAAACAATGATAAGCAAAGGAATATCGCTGTATTCAGCCGTCCGATGACGTCATTTGGCGCTTACGTCTATTTAGAATAAAAAGAATTTCAATAATTATTTTATGCATGAAAATGGACAAATTTTGAAAAAAGAAAAAATATGGGTCTGTTCATTTTATGTCTACTTTCATATAAAAAAACAATATGGACATGTTAAAAATTTGAAATGTTGTCCATTATGTCATTACTAACTATAATTCGTGGTTTTTTGTTTAACGTTTTTGTTAGTGAGTAAAAAAAAGGTTATTTTAGGAATTTATTATTTTGTGCTTTTTTAAATTTTTCGGTAAGTGACTCTTATTATCGACTTTATTTACATCATGTATTTCGATACCGCCCGGATAAAAGGTCACTTATCGTCAGCGGTTTAGTAAAGGGTTCAGTCCCGTTGTCTACGAATTTGAAGTTGTCCACTCTGCCATGCCTCTGAAAAATGATACATAGTCAATTAATATCACATCAGTCTAATAATTTTGATTACGGCACCGAATCCAATAGCAGAACTCTTCTAGAACACAGTCAAATAACTGAAAACTATCTAAAAAAAACAACTGTAATAAGAAAAAAAACATTAAGTACAAAAAAAATAAATTCACTATCAAGTCCTATCCATGTTAGCTTAGCCGGCAGCTATTTTGTGATGCCAAACCCCCTTCCGTGGAGAGTCCCGGAGCGGGACTTTCGAGCGCCTTCATGCATTTAAGGTAGAAGTTTCCGCATTTACTACTAAAATACATGCATTTGGTCATAATCTGACTAAATTTCACTAAATAGTGATCTATGTACAAGAATTCTTAAGGGATTTTAATAAGTTTTCAATCAAATATGACAAAATTAAATCGAAGGATAATTTTGTCGAATGGCTTGGACGTTGGATCAGAGGCTGTTTTTGACCTAAAAATGTGAAGAAAATGCACATTTATGTAAATAAAATCAAACATTACTTACGGTTCTATGTCTTGAATGCCACAAAATCGCCAAAACACACAAATTATCTTAAAATCGGCCGCTCTAAATAGCAGATACAGTTGAGATACAGGCAGAAAAATTCGTAGAATCAGTCACAGATTCTCTAACAGATTTTTCGTTTTTTTTGTACCACAGATGTCCTAAATAGTTGTCGAAAAAGCTCATTGTAAACCCCTTACCCGTTTTCAAACGTCAAAATATGAAACGTTAAAATAAAAACCGTAAAATAAGGCATATTTTAGAACCGCAATCGTCAGCATTTTTTGCGTCCCTGAGCGGGACTTCCACGGTATAGCGATATTTGTTATTAACTGTCAACGTCCCGCTCCGGGACATCCACGGTTGAGAGGATAATAGTATGTTAGTGTTAGTGACCATGAAAGTTTAAAACAATAAATCCTAGCTTATTTACAATACCTACGTGTATGATACATCGCCTCATCAATACCAAGAGGAAGCGTAGCTCAGTGACCTCTCCGACTCCGTTTCTCTCGATATGGAATAAATTGGTCTGTTAAGGCCAACATGTGTAGCTTGATTCTGTAAATCATGCGCACGCGCACACAAGACGTTCTGAACAAGAGCGATTTATTTTATGCTTCTAAATCGAACGCAGTGCGTGTCAGCGCGTGATTTAGCCGCAGTATAGAAAAGATTAGAGTAAAGTAATAAACAAAGGCGAAATGATTTGTAGGTAAGTATGTATGTACCTACCTATATGCTTTATTAAAACCATCAAATCATAAATATCTCTATTCATAGGTATTTACCTAATTAACGCCTACTTGTATAAATATTAATTAAAGTGTATCGGGATTTAATAGTTTAATTTTAGGCTAGATGATTAGTGTGAGTCGGTAGAATCTTTTTGCTCGTAGGTATGATTAATATACCTAATGTTGCATCCACATATTTAATTTAACCCAGACTAAATCATCTTTGATTTAACCATTATCTGGGCATGGGGTTTGAAAAATTCGTATTCGCTCCTTTGAGAAGAGATAAGCTCATGTTGTGACAGATAAGATCAAAATCTAGTGGGACCTCTTATGCTTCAGTCCAGAATTTCGTTAATAACTAAAGGCCAAGTCAGCGTTTCCTCAGTGCTATCGACGCCACTGTAGCCGGCTCTCAGCACGCGATAGATCCAGCTCTTCCGCATACACGCGTTACGCATTGTACTGGAGTAAGTAATATCTTCCGCGTCTTGTTAAGGCTTGTATAGAGGAGTTTTACCTGACTAGTTTAGCTTGTCACGCAATTCCTTTTCGGGGGTTGAGTTTGTTCTAGACAATAATATTGTTAGAAAATTAATGTCTAATGATACTCTCAGGATTGTTTCGAGGAAAGCCTTGTACAGTTTTGAGCCTACGGTCTCCGGTTCGGCAAGCTAAATATGCTCTTATTTACTAAGCTACATCGCTCATATTCTTTGTGAACGATGTAACTTAGTGCAACTCTGTGTAATCAAAATTATAAAAATAAAAAAAAATGGAAATTTGACGAAGAGTAGTCTAATTTGAAAACAAAATGTACCTATCGTTAGGCGGAAATTTGCTACATATTGCGTTCTAGAAGTCTAAAAATATACTTCTCCGTTCATTTGTTATTCATATAAATGTTGGTATTTGTTGTCATGCCTGTAATTTTGGGAGGGTAATCTTTTTGCGCAGTTCGGTCTACGCCATAATCTTGAAATTTTCTTGTCTTGTTACTGCGTCGACGAAGTTATTACGTATTCTATTCACGAAATAATGTTTGTAAACAATCAGACTGGTGCTGATATTTTAAGATACCATGTATACTTACAGCTTGGTGATTAAATCAGTTCATTATAATCCGTCTGCTATAAAGGACATCCTCTTTTATTAGTCCAAGTGCTGGCCAGAAAAAAAAAAGCTGTATTTTGTAGGATTTGTCCCCATGAGTACCTATTTATTACTATGCACCAAAACTATAGGGTCATTATCATTGGTTTTATATAAGTTCAAAATAAAAATCTTTATATATTTTCAGTGGATTAACTATCAGATTCTTTTTTTTTCGTTATACCAAATCTTGATATTTGAACATCAGGGGGACATAAGTAAAGGACCAAAAATATATGAAAGTCCGAGGATCTCCTTTGCTTGTTTCGTTCAAGTAGAACATTCATTGGTTTGTTCGACTCGTGAGCTTTTGAGCTCGTGTCATAAACTGGTTAAAACTGTTATTTTACTGAGGTCGGAATTTATCCCGGAACCTGATGCGTGACTCAGCGTAAATGGTGCGTCATCCTTAACCTTACTAGAATCGTTAAAGCGAGTGGTTTTTGTTCCTTTTCCAGGTCAAAACAGTTTAAGACCGGCGTACACAGTCTCATAGAGACTTTGAGAGGTAAATAAATACATTCAGACAACAGCACTACATTATACTGGTCTCAAACTAAGGGCTTTCCTTGTAAGTAGGTAACTACTATGAAATCCAAAAACAAGGAAGGTACCACAAACGCTCGCATCAGTTTCATAATTTTATTATTTGTCTTTGTATGGCCTTCCCATACAAAAGAATGCAGGTTTGACAAAATGAAATTGCAAAAGATCAGGGATTTTTTTTATATGAGAGGTGGCAGACGAGCAGACGGATCACCTGATGGTAAGCAATTCCGCCGCCCATGGACACCCGCAACACCAGTGGAGTCACAAATGCGCTGCCAACCTTTTCCCCTTCCCCCCATTGGGCCTCCGGTAACCTCACTCACACGGCGAAACCCAGCGCAGGCGCTGCTTCACGCCGGTCATCTGTGAGGCAGTGGTATCACTCCGGTCGAGCCGGCCCTATTCATGCCTAAGCGTGGCTTCCCACATTTAAAAAAAGAAAACTACTGAAAATGATTATTCTTTTTTCTCCTTTTGGATTTCATGCGAATGTCATGGTCTCATTTATTTTCAATTTTCAGGAATCTATCTATTATTTAACTAACTCTACCATTTGTAGGAATCGAAATATTCATTTACAGAATGTTGACCAACGTTGCAAGCGGCGAGGTTGACTTTAATTGAAATATACAGAGTTAATCTCCGTAACAAAGGCCAATAAGCCTGCTTCAATGTAGTGATGTAAGTATATCTACAATCCGAGCCGAATTTCACTCGAGACACTTTGTTCTCGATTTTATTGGTCACACCGATTTTGGTCCGAGTAAAATCGTGCGGACAATGTTCGAAAAGCAAGGCATTCAACTTTCAAGTGTCAAGGGGGTGTTACAAGTAGCAGCCGTCAAGGGGGAAAGAAGGGTGCTCAAGTATTAAATCTATGATTATATTGGATTAGGTATAAAGTCAAACTAGTTACACCAGCTTTTATATACTCTATGATGTCCCGCTACAATTTCTCTCTCTCAGATTTCCTTGATCTTGAGTGTGATCTATACGTGTGAAATTGTTTACCTACTCCACTCGAGTGTATGTATACGTGTGAAATTGTTTACCTACTCGAATGACTGGCAAACGAGTATTTCGGCAGCTGGAGTCGCACCACTAGCCCGACCTCGCCGTTTCTCAACCACGCGCTATAGTATCATCGTTTACGAAAGGCGAACGCAAGACATTCGTAAGTTGAGCGTTGCGCAAATAAAGTATATTTCTTGTAATTATCCATTAGATTCCCCTTCATGTTTTATTGCAACCGCATAAGATCGAATTTCGCGTATTTTTTAATATTTAAAACAAGAACAAAGTTCTTGCAGTTCCCTGATGGCACAATGTAAAGATATTGCAGTAAAGTTAATCTTGTTGGTGGTTATTAACAAAAATGACTTGTACATTCCAAATACCTACTTAAACGAATATATAAATAATAAATAAATAAATATTTCACAATATCACGTACATTGATCTGACTCCGAGATAGGTAGCTCAAGCACCTGTGTTACGGAAATCAGAATTAACAGTGGGATTACGTATATATACTTATAATACTTTACTTTTGTAAATACATACTTATAATACATAGCAAACACCCAGACCAATACAAACAAACATGTTCATGCACACAAATGTTTGTACTGTGCGGGGATCGAACCCGCAACCCTTGTATCAGAGGTAGCGTTCACTACCACTGTTCTAAACGGGTCGTCTATAGTTATATATATGGTTTCTAGTTTTAAGTAAATCAACAGATAATTTAATTTTATGAGGTTCAACTGGTTTAGATATTTTATTCTAAATGTAAGAAAAAGAAAGCCTTTTCTAAAATACTCACAAAAGTCCCGAAATCCACTGTTTAAATCCATTCAATTTAAGAACGACGAGTATGATCTAAATTTACTAGTGGGATTTTGTTTGATAAGGTCTAATTAACTCCATCCTCATCATATCTTACTATGATACAATACAACAGTGATTTTATAGGCACTCCATTACAAAATCATATCAGTTGCCTCACTGCTTACCTCACCTCAGATGATGTCCTCGAGAAATAACGAGATAGGCTTCGCTTCCGCGAGTGGAAAGCGGTTACGCTGCGCACGCGGCGATTATAAGAAAATGAGCGGTGACACAATAGAGTGCTCGTGCTGATTGGCGTTAGTGTTAAAGCGAAAGCCAATAGCTACTGTATAGCGCTTAAAAAACTATTATTTGTAGCTTAGGTAGCAAGCAAAAACTAGATTAGCGAGAGACGACAAATTTTCGCAATTTTTTGTAGTTTGTATGCATAGCAATCTGAACTCTCTGATCACTTAAGCATAATTTTCTGTGCAACAGGTATTACTCTGACAAATTGACGAAAGGTAATAAGTGCTCATAGCATATCAAACGAATCAATTTGAAAACTGACGAACCTTTTCGTTCTTTGAATGTACATTCGGTTGCAAAATTTACACTTTAGTAAATTGTAGAACAATAAGTAGAACTAAGTATACCTTCGGTCTGAATACCTGGCTATTATCACAAGATACTAAAGTCTACCACCTATTTACATCTTTTTGCAGCTAACTGTACCTATCTACCTACTTATCTTACTTATATATTTATGAATTATCAAGAAACTAAGTGACACAATAGAGTGATCTTGCTGATTGGAGTGAGTGTGCAGGCTTCCGCTTCTGGCCTGCAAATGTTGCCAGGGGCGTCTTTACCTATAGTGCAGGGGGCTCGGTGCACCGTGGCGCCGCGGAAGTTAGTGTTAGTGGGCGCCGAGAGCCCCTCGCTACACATAGAGCCTCCAATATAACGCTCCGCGAGGAGCGGGCGTGAATATTGATCGTTCTCCTCATCTTAGCGTGTGATTTCCAGTTGCTTCCAATGCTGTCGCTTCGACGCCCGGGGTACGCTTGGATTGATACAGGATTCGGGATGTCTGATAATTAGGTACATTGAAGCGACTGCCCATAGGTAGTCGAACATGTTGTAAGTATTCTAAAGCGACCGCCCATAGGCAGTCGAACATGTTGTAAGTATTCTAAAGCGACTGCCCATAAGTAGTCGAACATGTTGTAAGTATTCTATTTTGTTCGCGCATTTGAAACAAGAGGGTGGTAAGGTTATTGATTGCGCCCGGGCGCTACTTGGGCTAGAGCCGCCCCTTAATGATGCCTAACATTTTCATATCACGTAATGTCTTGGCATTTTCGATTGGAAGTGTAATGATGACTTTGCTTATACAAAATCAGGCAGGTAAAAGCAAAAGATAAAGTAAACGATTAGCCACAAAATCAATTAGGTAAAGTACCAAACATCCGTGTTTCCATGGTCCATGAGCGGTGACAATCGCTTACCATCAGGTGATCCGTCTGCCACCTATCACATAAACAAAAACTATTTCAAATTCAGATTTTTATAAAATTAATTTCGTAAAGGTTAATTATTTTAAGTTGGTGTTTTTTAAGGAGCTAGTAGATAGGATAGATCCTCGGCAGAGTAGAATAGGCCACTCTCATTCTTACCGAGGTGTCGTAAAAGGCGACTAAGGTAAAGCTGCTAGCATAATCATCAGCACCCAGAGAAAGAAAACTCTGCATTCATATCAAAACCCTCGCCAACCCGTCTGCCAAGCTTGGTGAGTATGGCAATTACCCCTCATGTGATTGGGCTGAGGATGATGAGATAGGAAAACTAAATTAATTAAACACTCAGCTAACATTTAAAACGAATGTTAACATCAACTGGCACGAATTAATTTGTAGATTATTGAGGAAAAGATTGGAACGGAAGAAATAAAACTCTGAGCAAGGCGAAATAATTTGAAATCGACGCGTTAGAAAAATATTCCGCTTCTAGTTTGTATAGAGATTTCATTTTAGAAGCTATTGCCTAATTAGTAGCTCGAGAAGCCCGACGAAGCGTGTCCAAAGGTCGCTTCGCTACACAATACAAGGATGCCTAAACACCTTTTACCCGCGTACTGACTCGGCAGTGGGATTACCTACAATTACTTTTTCAGTAGGTAAGTAGGTAGTAGGTATTTACTTATAATAAAATAATTTTGATGTGGTACGTACCTATATATCATACGAACATCACAGGAGGGATGACAAACTCTCTAGTTATGTTTCGCTCTACCGAATGCTCAATCAAACATGGATTGTCCATGACTTTTAAAATTTATGAATTTATTTCTCAAAACCAGAAATATACGTTTCACTTAATATTAATAAATACTGGTATTTAAGTAAATAGATCGCGCGAAGCAGATATACTTAAGTTACGTGGAGTTTTCCTTACTTTACTTTAGTCACAGATATTATAATACTCTTTAGTGGAGTTTGAACAATTAATTTGATCAAGAAAATTTGATTTAAAAATAGTTTAAGTATAATATATATAAGTGGTAAGTATCTACACAATCATTAATCCTAAACTTTCCTTTAATTTATCCAATGTAAGAGATTTATTTATTTAATTAGAACACCAACATAAAATACATTTTGACAATATATTGGGGTAATTATATAATGGGGTATAAAGCTTAATGCATTTACAATTACAGGATAGTAAGTATTTCTATAATATAGTATGATATGATATAATATAATATAATATGCAAGTTTTCCAAGAACTTGTAAAGTAAAATAAAATAAAATAGAATAAATAACTATCCAATCCATAAAAAAATCATCTCTATGATAGGTACGAGAGGATATAAGCGTGGAGCGTAAATACTATTCAACTAAAAATTTCTTTGGCGTCTACCAATAGGTGTGTAGGTAGTCGGAGAATTGACATCCATTAGTGACAATATATTTTATCTTTCGCATTTTTTACAAATCGGTCGCTAGGTCAGGGTCAGGTACCTAATTACAATTAGTGGTCGATCGAGTAGTTCATTCACTAATGGAGCTAATTACCCAAGGAATGTGGGAACCGCTCTTCCGAGTATTGAGCGACCTTAAACTTATCTTTGGTGACTCGTCCTACTTGTCATTATGGATTTCCTTATCACATAGACGCAGAACTGACGAACCTAACTATCATGTAATTATTGAGTGTGAACTTTGATTGCTTATTTGGATTGTTAGCATATGAAGAGGTGTACCTTACCTAACACCTAGATTAGTATCTATAATATATGAAGCTAAATTACCACTGACTCACTGATCAGGGCTGTTTTTGGGAAGGACGGGGGTAGTTTTAGCTATTTTTTTTATTTGATTGGCAATGGTCAAGCAATATAAGTAGGTATTTAGACTCGAATTAGTAACTGTCTGTTCTCAAGTTTAATATTTACACTGGTAGGTAACACATCGGTGTTATGTAAGTTCTTTGTGTATTTGTGTGAAAGAAGAACAAAGAAGTTACTTATGTGTGGTATGTTTGAAGATTATATGACGATATTATGAGATATAAATTAGAAATAGTAATCACGGAATTCATTGATTTACATGAGACGAGAAAAACTGTTTCAGAATAGAAAATATTTCAACTTTATTCAAGGGATGATGAAGATTAGTTAAAAAGGAGAGACATAGAATTCTATATTGCCGAGTCCTTCATTCAGACCAACAGGTAGTCACTTTATAAAGTAAAAACATACCTAGGTCCTTTTCTAAAGGGAAATTTACAGTGATATTATTATATCTCAATCTACCTTTCTTCATACGACACCGAAGCATAATGACACGACTTTCTACCGACAACAACGCAATTTCTAAGATAAGATATTTAGTAATTACATATTGTAAACAATACACAATTATCTTTGTAATCTTTCTCTAATAGAAAACCTAATCTTAGAAGTTTAAACTTTTAATAAATAACCTTCTTTGTTTGTTGATTGTTTAACTAATAATTGAGGTAACATTAGAAAGGTAGGTACAGACAGCCACAGTTCAGGTAGCTATAATCTGTAAAAAATCCCCAATTGTTATTACCAAACGTGTGTGACATTAAGTTGAGATTCGATTGTAGACATATGACAGTTTTGTATACTTTGATGTGTGGCTGTACTGTCTTTACGTACATCGTCCCTATCCCAGACTTCAACTTTCCCCTTGTACTAACATGGAAACAACGAAGGTGTTACACACACTGTAACTCCACAAAACAGAATATAAGATTTATATTTCATTAACAAATAGGCGGAGGACGGTGCGGGAATCGAACCGCCGACCGACCATTGCTTCTCAAATCTCAACCGGGGCTTAAACCCGGGTTTCACACACGGGGTACATTACCCGTGTGTGAAACAGCCTATTCAATATTAATGTTTAATGCTTCCTATGAGAGTTGTATTGATTATGGTAGGCAAGTAGACAAAAATAGCTAAGCAGAGGATTAAAATATAGCAGAGGCTCTTGCGTATCTAAGCTAATTATAAATGACCAAACTAAAAGGTAACGATCAATCAGTGTAGGTACTAAGGTACATCTAACAATAGTTGAGTACTTAGGTACTTAGTTGTAAAGTAGTACCTATTGATCAGTCACCGAAATTTCTCTACCAAACTGCGCTAGTAACTAGATACTCAATCAGTTGAACATTGGGAAAATTATTTAAGTATTATAATAACAAAATTGTTTATCTTTTTAGTAATTTAGATCGAAATATTAAAAACC
Organism: Marasmia exigua; assembly: GCA_019059595.1. Classification (NCBI taxonomy): domain Eukaryota; kingdom Metazoa; phylum Arthropoda; class Insecta; order Lepidoptera; family Crambidae; genus Marasmia; species Marasmia exigua. The sequence goes on from CM032464.1 coordinate 11,462,975, forward strand.
AATCCTCATAATTTTCTTTGTTTATCAGTAAACGTCGCATAAACTTGTGTCTAACATCGCTTATCTAGGTTTGCTCAGCAATCTGTTCCACTGACCGAGTTGATTGTTTTCCTGCGCATCCTCGCAGCGGCTCACGACCCTGATGACGGCGTGGCCCGCCAGCCGCGCGCAGATCATCATCGCCGGCGCCCGCGGGTCCACCTCCGACGCCTCCGCCGGCATCCGCGTGTCACCGCCCTCATAGTCCGAAGGAGGCCTCATCACTGCACTAAGTCACTGGTCACCTCACAAAATCCACTCAGTTACTGCTCACGCACACAGTCTTTCAAAACTGAAAGGATCGCGTATGCTTTAGCTCTAGTTTAGTTCATCTACCACCGAACCGAAACGCGAAGCGCCTGGGTCCGCGGCGGCACTCTGGTAAATTCGAGCGCCGCATTCGCAACCAGCTTTTATATCGTTGCCAAAACAAAGACGCGTGGTGTGCGACAGAGAGCGCAACAATAACAAACCTCTCCCTCGCGCTGTCTGCTGCGTAGTTGACACACGCAAGTTGTTTGGCGGAAACGCGGAAAATACACGTATGAGGGATGGGTGCCCGTGCCCGGGCGCTCACGGGTCCTGGCAGTTCGCACAAAGGGATTTCCGCTTCAATAAGCGATCCTTCTCGTTTCCATTGCCGCATTGTCACGTCCCAGTATCATTGTGATCTTATCAGGGTTTCGTTTGCGCGTAATCGTTTGAATGAGCGATTGTCGATGTGCTCAATGTGAAAGGCCGAACACGATTTTCCAGCCTAATTCACAAAGTGCCGTCACCGGACTCGCATACGCAGCAATTTATTGCGGGCACACTTGATGCGCGAACCTGATTGCGGCAATTTAGAAATGTTTTCGTTCCAAACGGACGTAAATCACCGGCTTTCCCTATTAGTTGAGGTGGCGGGTTCGGCTGATAGGTAGTTATGTAAGCCAATAGGTTGGCAGAACTGACAATATGAGGAATATTTGATGGAAATGTTGGATATCTTTTTATTGATCGCCGTATACATAGATGTGAATGTTATTGTCTGATAGACAATGTAATACGATGATAAAACTTTCATCACCTTACATTTGCGAGTAATGAATACTATGTATGTATATGTATACCATATTTATATAATGTCATTTTTTTTTCTTTTTCTGACTTGCACTGCCTTACCCTTTTTTAATGCGCTATACTTTTCCTATACCCTAAGGTTGTCTGGAAGAGATCGCTATTAGAGATAAGACCGCCTACATTGTACTTGTATTATACCATAGACTAAGATCTGTAAATTTTGAGTAATAAAGTGTATCTATCTATCTATCTAATGTTTTGTGTCGCATGTAATGTTTCTCATTAGACTATGTCGTCACCATGTCTTACAAAGGTACTTACCTACTGGCACTTGAGTAGGTAGGTACTGGTAGCTGGTTAAATTAACCAAAAACCAAATTAGGTACTTAGACCTAAGCTATTTGCAGAATTTCCTTCTTTTTCTCTAGATACCTATACGAAATACAGCAAAAACCAGCGTGTGGATTAAGTATACTTACCAACATCACAGTTTTATTAGTATTATGGGTGATTCTCCGAAATTTGACCTATCGGTTTCTTCGCGTCTAATTTCCATGGGCTCAAAAATATTGTTCAAATTAGAATTTTAAATTGAAATAAGAACACGTAAAGATGCCTACCCTTCTTTCAATTTAAACTTCTTCGGAAGAAGTTTAAATTAAAAGAAGGGTTTCAAGATAAACTTCTAATTTGAACAATATTTTTGAGCCCAAGGAAATCAGACGCGAAGAAACCGGAAGGTCAAATTTCCCATAATATAGATTCTGAACTAGTACAAGTTTAGGAATTGAAACCTAATTCTTGGAGTGTTAGTTAGGCAGAATCAGTTAATAATCGATTGGTGGAACAACGAATACAGTGAGCACCTAGACTCATAGTTTAAATAATGATGCCAACCGTATGTCTCGTTTGTCACCGTAGAGACTAGATACCACTAGAGACTGGCTGACTCAATAACTCTTTGATCTCCCGAATGAACAAAATAATTGCTTATTCAGCAAGTCTGCACAGAGACCTACATATGGATTCTACAATTGATTTGTAATTTATTTAATCAATTTCACAACGACCTCCATTTATCCAATACTGCTCAGATTATAGTCAACTCTATTGCAAGACAGTTGATTCGTAATGGTGAACGTAGCAACACTAAGTAGGTGTTACCAAAGCGTTGATAATTACGGAGTTGTAAAAAGTAGGTACCTCTTACATAGTTGTTAGTGGGTGGGTAGGTAATAGAGTACCTATCCAATAACAAGTATATACTCTATTAACTTGATAGTACTTAGTACAGTCCTATAATACAAGTAGACTATTCCTTTATTACAAAACGCGAGCTATTACCGTACTAAAGTTAAAGCTATCTTGTTCCGAAACACAATGTTAAAAGTGGCTGGAACGAGTTTAGTCCCACAACTTTTCTTAAATCGGGATTTGAAATTAAGGTGTGAATGTCTAAAATTTAAGTACCGACCTACCTACGGAAAACTGACTACCATTAATCTCATTATAATATCTATTCTAAAATACCAATACCAACTGTCGATATTTGAATTAAACGTGTAGATTTGTCTATTTAAACTTCGAGACATAAAATAAGTGGAATGGTCTTGAAATAAAAACTATGGTCTTCGAGTATCTCCTTCCTATGTCTTGTTATGGAATCGTGCTATGAAAGTGTTACCTGACAATAATATATTTCATTGGTGATCTTGTCACACTGCGGAAATAGTCTTGAACATATTGATACTGTTGCTACGAGCAACATGTCATGCTAAAGATGGAAGTCTAGGTAACAACTTCTCCAAGTCTAGGACCAAGAATACCTACACCACTGGAAATTATTCGGGAATTACGAGTTCTCGAATTACGATAACAGAAGTACGCTGAACTCAATCTGTATAATTTAGTCACTACAATCCAGATGAATTTTAGAAAGAAAACATTAAGTTCTTTTTTGGAATCATAATTCTAAGTAAGTAGTTTAAGTCAAAGAGACCGAAGAGCGGAGCCGCCTCACACAAGCTAAATAGTTTGAAAGAGGGTTCCAATCCCTAATGTGATAAATATGTTTATTATGCAATAAAAGTTTTTTCATTTTCATTTCTCTTTTCCAAAATAAAGTCCCTGATTTCGAAGTAAAGCAGATGTTACTTGAGGTTAAACGCACACAGGGGTATTTCACACTTCAAAATCACCGCAGAGCATGTGCTCTGCTTAATTTGTGGCATAGTTTGACCGTAATGTGAAAGTCCAGCTATGGTGTTAAAGTACACGATCAATGTAGCCGACAGTTTCCTAGCAAGATAGCGAGAATTATACAAATCAATCAAGTAGTAATACGAAGGGAGAGCACCACTTATAGCTATCTACGCTTAATTTGCGTCAATTAAAAACCTTGACGTCCAAATGTCGTCCGTTCAACGCACTGTCTCGCAGAGTTCGCCAAACGGAGACGCAGAATTTCGTTTGAGGAAACCTTGAAGCCGTGCCAGAACTATATTCCTATGTCCCGTGTTTCGATTAAAACGGTAACTCCTTATTTTGTTTGCAAACGAACGGGAAGTTTATGATTCCACAACGCAATAGTCGCGTTTCTTTGAATATTTTCTGAGTCACTAAAACAAATGAAAGCGAACGTGAGAAAAATATTGATGGAGTCTACTTGTTTAATATTTAGATTCGTCAGATTCGTTAATCAGGTTAATTAATTTGGTTATACTACCGAGTTCAAGAGATATTGTTTATGTTTAGCTAAGATCTTTATGTTTCTAGTTTAGTCTATGTACTAGTTAGTTGTTAATTAATTTATTTATTTTTATTTTCTTTATTGTAAGGAAACATACAGTACTTAAAATAACACTATTTAACACACAAAAACATAATCTTAAACCAATTAAGTTTCCACTAATAACTAATATCATTAAAACCGCAACATGATGTTCGTAATATAAACAAAAAGGAAGAATTGAGCAATTGACAAATATGTATCTACTTTGTAAAGTCAGGAGACAATTTACCCACAACAGCCCTTTTGTACGCTCGCAGTGTAGTGTTAAATAGATCTAAGTCACAAAAATCGCTGTTATAATTACGACAGGAGCGCAACAGAAAGGTGTTACGGGCATAATTGGTTGAAGTCAACGATACACTGAATAGCTGATGGTGACGAGAGTTTAACCGGGGACACCTTAAAAATATATTTCTTAATAGAAAAGGAGAATCAATGTAGTCATTCAAAATTTTGTACAGGAACATTTGATCTTTTTCCATTCGGCGCAATGCCAACGAGTTAATGTTTACCTATTTCTATCTTTTTAGGATAGATACTCTGACAAAAATACAAAAAAAATGTTATTATCATTTTATGCGAATCATGATATCAATGTTTTTTGTTCTGAGATTGCAATGGTCTACCATAGGAGAAGGAATCATAAAACCCGCAGAATATAAAAGCATTCGTACATGAAAACCTATGCGACCTTGTGTAACTAAAACTACTGTGCTTAACAGGTCGTCGAAATTATTTCGATATAATTACTTAATAATGGAGAAACCAAAATATTCTCTATTGTGATATTTGGAGTCATAAATAATCGCATAAAAAAAATCAACTTCTCATACAAAGTCGGTCACGTGACTTGCTCATTTTGTATGGGGAGTCGAACAAATTTCTGACTAATTTCGATGGTAGAACACGTGGTTAAATGGATGTAAATGTCCACAGATACTCCCTGTTTTCAAAAAATAAATATGTATAGCCCATATGTCGCTAACCTAATGTTAGTTAGCCGTACCAGTAATAAAAGAGTTGTCGTTTGAGTAGAAAACTGTTGGACGAAATTCTTTAATTCTTTGCCCTTGGTATGTGTAAAAGTGCAGCTAATTTTATGCGTAGACCTCGTGTCTACGGCTATTACTCTCTCGGCCTACATCAGAGCATCTGCGTTATATTTATTGAGAAATATTGCCCCATCCTGCGCGGAAAATTTGACCTTATTTTAATACTTTACGGAATATTTTCTCAGTATGTAGGACCGAAAGTGACGAGAGATTATAGGCATAGTTCTTGCGTGGTTCCGATTCTTAAATAAAATGAGATTATTGCCTATTTATCTATCATTTTTCTCCTTGAACTAGATTATATTGGTCGCTTTTAGGTAGTATTTATTATTTTTACTTTGATTGTGTAAAATTGCCTATGTTTTGATTCATGGCCCATTCTCGAGCACTCTACAATTCGACATTGAAGTCGCGTTGGAGGTTTGTATGGACTAATGTATAAAATCTCTAAATGCCGTGGTAGAGCCACGCTTCGGCATGAACGGGCCGGCTCGACCGGAGTGATACCACCTCCTCACAGAAAAACGACGTGAAGCTGTGAACGTGTTACGTGACGAAAGACGAAAGAAGTGACGTGTTTCGCTGCGTGAGGGAGGGTACCGGATGCCCAATCCGTGGGAAAGGGGGGATTCAATGTTGGCAGCGCACTTGTGACACCACTAGGTGTCGCGGATGTCCATGGGCGGCGGCAATCGCTTACCATCAGGTGATCCGTCTGCTCGTCTGCCACCTATTACAAAAAAAAAGAAAAATTTCGACTTCAATGTCGAGGGCACGAGAATTAGATAGAGGCCAGATATATTAACTATGTATACCTATTTGATTTTATTATCCTTATAATGGTGTCTCCATATTTGAGCCTGGTAAAATGGAAGACCGGACAGAAATAAAGAGGCCACTTGATAAGTAGTCTGCCACCTATGTCATAAAAAAAAGTGATTCACTCTGAGTGAAATAACCTGGGCAGGTAATAGAAGGTAGGTAATTATGAAATACGTTTGTAATCTTAATTATAAATGGCTTCACAAAACTAATGTTTATTGATACGTTATCAGATGACTCAAATATCTTTTTATAAAGGTTATGTTCATCATTGCAGAGCTTAAGGTGACGGGTAGCGCACACTAGCGACGCCAATCGATTTTAATTTTTAGCTACTAAACCGGATCTATTTTAAACAATATCAGGGTTACAACCTCTCGGCAAACACTTAACTATTTATTAAATAACCATGCATAAATATTGGGTCAACACATACGCGAAACATTGATTCACGCCAAATGCGGCCACTTTTGGCGTGAATCAGTTTTTCGCGTACAAAAACGGACCCAACATTTGTGCATGGTTATTTAATAAATAGTAATAAGTATTTGCCGAGAGGTTGTAACCCAAAAATTGTTTAAAATAGATCTGGTTTAGTAGCTAAAAATTAAAATCGATTGGCGTCGCTAGTGTGCCCTACCCGTCGCCTTAATCTTCATAGCCCGTTGACTCTTGCGTGAAAAAAAATTGCAAATCACTATTTATCTACAGGTGTATCTGTGAACATTTATATGCCTTTAACCACGTGTTCTACTAACCATTATGAACAACATTTGTTCTATCACTTTTGGAAATTCGCATGAAAAATTTTCAACTTTTCATACAAAGTTGGTCACGTGACTTGGTCATTTTGTATGGGGAGTCGAAAAAATTTTCGATGAATTTCGAAAAGTCTTTGAACAAATGTTGTTCAGAGTGGTTGGTAGAACACGTGGTTAAACTGATGTAAATGTTCACAGATACACCCTGTATAATATAGAGTAGGCAGTGACCTATTTTACGTGTTGTTATATCTAAAAAAAGTTTCCTTAAAAAGCGTCAGCCTGATTTTATGAGCCGTTTACAAAGGGTTTGAGTATTCTGCGGTAGATATCCTAAACATTAATAAAGTTAGGGAAACAAGCGCGTCACCCTGCGCGCGCGCCGCACGCGGTCAGTGACGCGCAAATTTTCCGCATCGGCCGTCGACGGTTCGCAGAAGTTTTTTCCATCCAGCTTAAGGTCGGTCCTTTGTGCTATTTCAGGAAAACCTGGAATTGCGCCAGCGCCGGCTGTCGACGCAAACACACGCTTTATCCCAGGATAAATACCTTTAAATATAATCCTTCCTCCTTTACTATACGGGCCATATTTACATAAACAATCTCAGCAAACGACTTTGACTGTTTAAACACGAATTTTCTTTGTTTAGCCAAATTGTAAATGGGAATGTTGCCACGTGTGGTGGCAGTGAAATGTTTTTCCAGCCTTTATTTTGATTGTTGTAATATATTTCAATGTTAAGGTTGAAACTAGCATGAAGCCAATAATATCTTAAAGTAACCGGCCAGATGTGCGCTTCCTGTTGTATAGGTGTTTCTTGGTAAAACAATTTGGGAGGTGAAAATTGGCGAGGTATGTACCTAATTATGATCCGTTGTACTAAACGGCAAATTTCCGTTTTCTATTCCTTACATATTTTTATCGCTTAATCCAGTAGTCTAGCTAAACGCTGGCTCCAAAATGGATTATTGGCTTACGGTCATTTAAAAAAAACCATGTCAATCAGACATCATGAAACTCATTCAGCCGATAGTACTCATATTGAAGGCAGATTGTCTGCAAACTTTAGTTCATCGAACTTCGGTCTATAAATAAGCAGGTAGAGTGTAAGTTCCTGAATCGAATGCTGTTCAAGAATGAAGACTATTAGTTAATTGAATACTTTTTTATTTAGTCTTCAAAACACACTCAATATTATTAGTTTCTATTTAAATAAGTAGCACGCTTATTTTTATCATAACTTCCTACTTTTGCGCGAAACAACATGTTTCGCATGATGTTTGGTGCAAAAGCAGGAAGACAATATTTACACGCAGATCTTAGTTTTTCTAAATATAATCGTTTCTATTTTCTTTTGGTAAGTACTTGTTTATTTGGTTGATGCGACAAAAACGTATTAAAACCACAATTTTTCTTTAATACTCTTCAAGTGTCTTTTGATCTGTACCGTATCTTGTAACGTACCTAATTCTGTGGGTATTGGAGTCCTAGATACGTATTTGCGTCACGTTTTTGTGTTAAAAGTTGTAGGTTAGGTAGGTAGGCTTGGTGAACGATATTTCTCGGTCAACCGTGACTTCTAGTTCAATTCATTCTCCATGGACTAAACCAATAGACAATAGGATTTGACGCAGGTGGACTCTGCCGGCGCGTGCACTGCGCGCTGAAGCAATGACAAATTGAGGTTAATGCGCTTGGGAAACCGTTATTATTTGGAGTTTTGGTTAGTAGGCAGGAAAAGTCATCTTTCGTATGGCGTTTTGTCAATGCCAATTTCAGTAGGTATGTCAATGCTAGTGCTTTTGTATGCCGAATCCATACGTGAATCCTATCCCTTCCCAGGTTTCTCTGCGGTCAACAGGTTTTGACGCGTAAAAACCCTTTCTTTTGTGAGAACTCGTCTGAGTCTCTCTCAAGCGTGGTCCCGTGGATGGAACCAAGACGTGGATGCTCACGTTTAACTCTCCTTACAAATGCATGAACACACTGACTTCAAAGATAAGATTAGGAGAAGTAAAATATCTCCCCCAATGACTTCCAGGGTGGCCGGATGGAAACGGCCTGTAGGTATTCCGTGGCTTTTTACAACCATTCGCATCGTTTCCATTTTGTTATTCCACGGACTATAGCACGTTGGTTGGCATCTTATTACAGGAAAAGAAACAATGAATACACAATGAACAATAATTTATTAATATCAAGTAGGCTCCGGGTCCTGGCGCTGCTGCGCCGCCTGCGCCGCCGCGCAGCAGTGCAGCATGAGCGCCGTGAGCGCGCACGCGCGGCCCTCGCCACCCTCGCCCTCCGCGCACGCGTCCGTTGCCGACAGCTCCTCGCGGACTGCTTGCAGCTACAACAATAGACCAATATCAGCGAAATCTCGCTGGATGCCTGACAAAGATAACGAGACACGTGTGAAAGGGAGGGGACTCCGTTCGGTTCGCAGCACCAGACCGCTTGGGACTGGACACTGGATGTCAATTAGGGAGGCATATGTTCAGCAGTGGACGTCCCTAGGCTGATGATGACAGCGTATGTTTTCTTCTTTTAATCTCTCGAGGCCAAACCAGCGCTTTGGTCTCGCCAATTTGGTCACCTAGGTATCACTTCAAGTCAATAACTTACGAGTACTATAATTACTAAGAGATTTACTTCTATCAATCGAAGTGGCGATCTCTTCTTTCGGTCGGAGATCAAGACTCAGTTCAGGTCGCCAGTCAATCCATCTGGTCTTTAAGTCAGTCATGCGAAAGATTAAGTAATCTTTGGCCATGACTTTATCTTTTTTAGATAGCTGAGCTGGAACCTTGGCCAGCGCAGCTCAAGAAGTCAGGCCATTGCGAAGCGGCAGTATGTGGTAGTAGGTAGACGTGTGTAACTCTTTACTGAAACGACTCAGTGATACGTCTCAGCCAAATGATACACTGTACCGAATCTCTAATGTTCGCTCTGAATGTAGGTATCATTCGACTCAAATGGATCTCGAGTCCGAGTGAACCGAATGATCCGAATGATCCGAATGATCTGAGTGAGCCGAATGATCCGAATGAGCTGAATGAGTTAAATGGGATGAATGATCCTAGTGAGCCGAATGATCCGAATGTGCGGAATGATCTGATGAGCCGAATGATCCGAATGAGCTGAATGATCCGAGTGAGCCGAACGAACCGAACGAGCGGAATGAATCACGGATCTATCTGAGAGTCGATGTTCCAAATGAAGCGTTCCACTGTTCCTGCATCCCTGCACTGATCCAGATGCAAATGTTCCTATCTTTTGAAAGATACGTTTTTGCCAGGTCTAATGTGGAGACACTCACCATCTCGTGTATCTGCGCGTGCGTGAGCTTGTCCGCGAGCTCAGGCGCGGAGTTCCGCACTGCCGCGAGCGGCGCGTCCGGAGGCAGCATGTGTGGAGGAACTCACCTATCTCGTGTATCTGCGCGTGCGTGAGCTTGGCCGCGAGCTCAGGCGCGGAGTCCCGCGCGGCTGCGAGCAGCGCGTTCGGAGGCAGCATTGTGTGGAGGACACTCACCATCTTGTGTATCTGCGCGTGCGTGAGCTTGGCCGCGAGCTCAGGCGCGGAGTTCCCGCGCGGCTGCGAGCAGCGCGTCCGGCGGCAGCATGTGTGGAGACACTCACCTATCTCGTGTATCTGCGCGTGCGTGAGCTTGGCCGCGAGCTCAGGCGCGGAGTCCCGCGCGGCCGCGAGCAGCGCGTCCGGCGGCAGCATGTGTGGAGACACTCACCATCTCGTGTATCTGCGCGTGCGTGAGCTTGGCCGCGAGCTCAGGCGCGGAGTCCCGCGCGGCCGCGAGCAGCGCGTCCGGCGGCAGCATGTGTGGAGACACTCACCATCTCGTGTATCTGCGCGTGCGTGAGCTTGGCCGCGAGCTCAGGCGCGGAGTCCCGCGCGGCCGCGAGCAGCGCGTCCGGCGGCAGCATGTGTGGAGACACTCACCATCTCGTGTATCTGCGCGTGCGTGAGCTTGGCCGCGAGCTCAGGCGCGGAGTCCCGCGCGGCCGCGAGCAGCGCGTCCGGCGGCAGCATGTGTGGAGACACTCACCATCTCGTGTATCTGCGCGTGCGTGAGCTTGGCCGCGAGCTCAGGCGCGGAGTCCCGCGCGGCCGCGAGCAGCGCGTCCGGCGGCAGCATGTGTGGAGACACTCACCATCTCGTGTATCTGCGCGTGCGTGAGCTTGGCCGCGAGCTCAGGCGCGGAGTCCCGCGCGGCCGCGAGCAGCGCGTCCGGCGGCAGCATGTGTGGAGACACTCACCATCTCGTGTATCTGTGCGTGCGTGAGCTTGGCCGCGAGCTCAGGCGCGGAGTCCCGCGCGGCCGCGAGCAGCGCGTCCGGCGGCAGCATGTGTGGAGACACTCACCATCTCGTGTATCTGCGCGTGCGTGAGCTTGGCCGCGAGCTCAGGTGCGGAGTCCCGCGCGGCCGCGAGCAGCGCGTCCGGCGGCAGCATGTGTGGAGACACTTACCATCTCGTGTATCTGCGCGTGCGTGAGCTTGGCCGCGAGCTCAGGCGCGGAGTCCCGCGCGGCCGCGAGCAGCGCGTCCGGCGGCAGCATGTGTGGAGACACTCACCATCTCGTGTATCTGCGCGTGCGTGAGCTTGGCCGCGAGCTCAGGCGCGGAGTCCCGCGCGGCCGCGAGCAGCGCGTCCGGCGGCAGCATGTGTGGAGACACTCACCATCTCGTGTATCTGCGCGTGCGTGAGCTTGGCCGCGAGCTCAGGCGCGGAGTCCCGCGCGGCCGCGAGCAGCGCGTCCGGCGGCAGCGCGCTGCGCAGCGCCGGCTGCAGCATGGCGCCCACGCCGCCCCTCGCCAGCCACGTCGCCCCGCACCCGGCGAACGGGTTGGGTGCTGGCTCCAGCGACTGCTTCCTTTGCGTTAATAGTGCTGATCGTGAAAAATGCCACTGTCTTCGTCTTTTTCAATTGGATGAACTACTTTTTAACATTTAAATAGATGAAAGATAGATCTTAGAAAGAACGAAGAAGTTTACATCGAGTAGAGTAAAAGTTAACTAACTATTATGCATTGTTTTGAAATCCATTAGACCCTAAATCTTATTGAAGGTAGCTTTAGGTAGGTACATCACTTGGTAAAAGATGCCTTAGCTTCTTTTATATATATGCATTAGGGAGGCCTATTGCAGGCTTTCATCACCTTACAATAATCTAAAGTAACATGATACCATGACCCGGCCACATAGGCTGACTGATCCTGGTCACCATTATTATAATCATAACACCTATTTATAACGTGGTTCTGTCTTAGGCGTTAAAACTGTTACGGGTCTCGGATATCAGGCCATGCAGCACACATGATAGTCAAGAATACGAACGAAACTAGAGCATGAAGACAGGAAAAAGAAGGAAAAGCTAAAAGGTGGAAAGAACAACTCATGCGGATTATCTACCTGGGCGTGTGGCTCGGCGAGGGTGGCAGGGAGCGCGAGGAGGAGCAGGTCTTCGGCGCGGAGAGGGAATGCGCGGAGCCGGCGCGCCGCAGCCCAGCTACCAGCGCGCTCATGGCTCCACCGCCTATGGTATAAATGCCTTTAGAATACCGACTAGTGGCCCTCCTTCATTTCGTTTCGGGACATTAGGTCCACTTTACACCAATAGATGGCGCTAGGTGTCGATTATATCGCGCAAGCGTTTCTTGTTTTCAGATTACCTATAAGCTTTGCCTCTCGTAATGACGATTTACCTCTTTGTAAATAGTATAATAATAAAAAATATGCTTTAAGTTTACGACTAATCCCTCTAATCGTGGATTCCAGTTAAATAATCATCGAATTGGATGAAATTAACAAATATTTTCATCTCCTATATCTTGTAAGATCAGTTAAGTAATATGGAGAATTTCAAAAGCACGCTGAGCGGTTGGCGGACTTGGCGGTAACTAGCACCTTAGAAAACGTAGAAGGAGGTTTAATGCACTTTTCATCTTAAGTGTAGGTAATGGATACCTATGTTGATCATTCGTGGTTAATTTCTTATACCGGCTGTTGACAAACGTAAAAAGTTATCTTAAAAATGTTAGGGAGGAAATGGGAATAATTTACTAGGGATATTGTAACGGAGTAAGTAGCTGTTATTTAACGGGCTAGCACGAATTTTGTTCCGGGACTATTCTCAGTTCGCGATTTGTAATAAGGGGCTATAAGTATATCGGGATATTTAATGTTATGAGGAAAAAATGAATAGGTACACTATTGCCATAATACGAGATAAACGATTTCAGTTGAGACCAATGTAAGTAGTTAAAATTAGATGGGCAAATGCGAATATGTGCCTAGTTTCATTTCAAGTCCCAGCAGAGCCTATTCTGGCCTATTCTACGCCTATTCTGGCGTAATCGACATTAGTAAGTAAGTAAGTAAGTAAGTAAGTAATTGTTTATTGAAGTCGAGTTTAAGATTTCTATGGACTTCTGTATAGGAATAGACGGAGAATAGGCCTTCTGTTCTAAATAATTAACACATGCTATCGACATTGCGCAGTGACTCGTGATTCGACGTAGATTGTTTTCATGGACCATGTACGCACATTTTAAACGGCTATTTTTACCCGAGTGCATTGCTTTGTGAACTCATGAGTACAATGCTTTATCGAATTCATTGCAGGTCGTTAGACGCACGGATTAGAATAGTTTAACAATGCACGATATACCAGGGGTACCTAACATCCCGCTCATTATGCTCGCGGACCGATGAAAGAATATAGGACCTAATTGGTATACAGGTTGTATTTCAAAACTTTATATATTTATTGTTAATCATATGAGGTAAGGTGTTACATATCAGGTACCTAATAGTACATATGAACCCTGATGGGTATAAACATTTGGAAAGAAATGACATAACAGATGGATCTGTTGATTGTCGATTATTCCGATTACAAATATTGTTCAGTAAATAATACACTTAAAAAATTCACCGTAGGGCTCAGGTGGGACTCCAATGACTACAATATTGATGAGACTATCGTCGGCTCATGACGATTCAAGCACTTACAAAATTCGTCGTCTTAGCAAGGGGTTCGGATAGCATAAATGGTTATCCATCACGTATATACCTGTGGTTCGATTCCCCACATGGCTACTACGGTGAATTTTTTATTAGTACTATTTTACGTAAATTGCAGGTGATTGGCTATATAAAACAATAATACAGCAGTTCTTATACCTAATAGGTATATTGAACATGATGATATTTAATATTTTACAATATTGATGATGACTTCGTTGATCATGACGATCAAAACGATTACAAAATTGTTTTAACAAAAAATTTTGCAATAAATGTTATATTGCAAGACTTACAATATTGATGAGACTATCGTCGGCTCATGACGATTCAAGCACTTACAAAATTCGTCGTCTTAGCAAGGGGTTCGGATAGCATAAATGGTTAGTGCAGCCACCCGGACTGTGGAAGGTTGTGGGTTCGAGTCCCACCTGAGCCGTACGGTGAATTTTTAAGTGTATTATTTACTTAAGAATAAATTGCAAAGAATTGCTATACCAAACACAATAATATTCGTTTAGCAGTTTCATCTTACCTAACTGGTGGTCAAATATTTGTAACAATGTTTCCACTGGATATTGTAAAGTATACCTACAATATTGATGAGACTATCGTCGGCTCATGACGATTCAAGCACTTACAAAATTCGTCGTCTTAGCAAGGGGTTCGGATAGCATAAATGGTTAGTGCAGCCACCCGGACTGTGGAAGGTTGTGGGTTCGAGTCCCACCTGAGCCCTACGGTGAATTTTTTAAGTGTATTATTTACTTAAGAATAAATTGCAAAGAATTGCTATACCAAACACAATAAAATATTGTTCAGGATGGTTGGTAGAACACGTGGTTAAAGGGATGTAAATGCTCATCGATAGACCCTGTATAAAAAGAAATGGATTGTATTTTTTTTATGTGGTAGGCGGCGGACGAGCAGACGGATCACCTGATGGTAAGCGATTACCGCCGCCCATATATACTAGGGTTACCACCCGTACTTTATTATAAAGTATTGTACATTATTTCAGGTGATTGTAGTCTATACTTTATGAAAAAATAAAGCACGCGATAATACTTTATAATTTTGAAAAATGTAGTCGTATTAATTTTCCTTAGATGAAATTGGTGATACTGATTTGACACAAACAGCAAAAAGTAATACAAATTTGTTTTTAAAAATATTAATAAAGAAAAATAATATTTCCACCAGATATTGAAAATATACCAAAAATATTGATGAGACTATCGACAGCTCATATCGAATCAAGCACTTACAAATTTCGTCGGGTTAGTAACGCGTTCAGTGGTCTAATTGGTAGAATATTCACCCGGATTGTGAAAGGTGTGGATTCGAGTCCCGCCTGATAAGATCACAATCTACAATTTTCAATCGTCGTCCCATTTAATATTCTACAGATTTTTACAATGAGTTTACCGTTTTTTTGGGAACTTAGGAGGCTTTACAGTTGATTAACATATGTATTTGAGAAAAAACGAGCATAAATACTGATCATTTACATTTGAATTTATGAACTGGTGAAATGAGCACATGGATATTTAAACACCCTGTGAGTATATTGCCTATTGCCTACTCGGTGCAATCTTAAAAAATTTAAGTAACTATACCTACTTCATTGCAACAAGTTTGTAAGTTAATAAAAAACAGTTGCATAGAAGTGGAATCTACCTACATACTTAACACGTTTGTAAATTCTAAGCAAATGTGTGTCAGATTACAGAAAACCGCTCTATGTGGTTGCTTAGTGTGTTTCACATTTTTTTTGTGAAATTAGAATAGAATAAAATACAGAAGTTGCTTCTTAGATACGTTAACCAGAGCGTTAAAGGACGAAGTGTTAGTAACAACGTAATTAATTAGTGCTTATGACAGGAAAAGTTTGATACGATTACTCAAGCTAAGCCACACACGCTTTATGCAGTATTTGTTTAAGGTGCCGGGTGGGGCACACAAGCGACGCCAAACGATTTTAATTGCTACTATTGGCGTGAATCAATTCTTCGTGTACAAAAACGGATCCAACATTTGTGCATGGAAATTTAATAAATAGGATTTTTTTTAAAATAAATAAATATTACACAACATCACATACATTGATCTGACTCCGAGATAGCTAGCTCAAGCACCTGTGTTACGGATATCAGAATCAACAGTGGGATTACAAATATATACATATAATACTTTTTTTTGTAAATACATACTTATAATACATAGATAACGCCCAGACTAATACAAACAGATATGTTCATGTTCACAAATGTTTGTACTGTGCGGGAATCGAACCCGCAATCCTTGCACCAGAGGCAGCGTTCACTACCACTGTTAAAAACGGGTCGTCGTTAAGGGTTTGCCGAGAGGTTGTAACCCCGAAATTGTTTAAAATAGATCTGGTTTAGAAGCTAAAAATTAAAATTGATTGGCGTCGCTAGTGTGCCCTACCCGTCACCTTAATACCACGCGGTTTGAAGTATCGCGTAAAAGCAACTCCTTGATAAACTACATTCCTTCCAAAATTGGTGAGCATTTGACAAAAGACAACTATAAGTATGATAGTTGTTTGCGAACAAACGAAACGACAACAGATCTTAAGGTATGAACTATGCTAAAAGTGACTTTTGTCAAGTGCTCAGATATTTATGTAAATATGGATAAGCAATCTTTTTTAAACTTTGCCTTTACTTAAAGGCTCATAAACATTGTTATATTGACTTAGTACTTTCTGGATAAATGAAATCCGTACCTGTGTTAATAAGTTACTAACATTGTAATAGTAACTGATTAACATTGATATGCCCTTACAGGGCGCTACATTGTATTAATAACATCTTATGTACGTACATTTATTATTTAAGATACTTTGTACCCAATGTAGCACGCAATGAAATATATTGATTGATAAGTCAACTTTTATAATATAAGTACGTACATTTATTATTTAAGATAGGTACTTTGTACCCAGTGTAGCACGCAATGAAATATATTGATTGATTGATTGATAAATCAACTTTTATAATAAGAATATTTTCCTTTATTATGTTGTTATGCGATAACATAAATCCAAATCATATGTACCTAAGCTGACCCAAGTGGATTCGATTGTCATTCTCCCATAAAATTTGGTTGACATAGTCACCTCTAATCATAGCGTCGCAGTCGTTTCAGAAAGTCATTCGGCAGAGCATGCTATTAAAAATATAATATCGTTATGCAAATTCGTGATATAACTAGAGAGAACCTATGTATCGTTTCGTTTCCTATCCGCTTTTACAGGGATGTGTAAAGTATACGTGATGTTAAATGGATGCGCCCACACGCAACATTAGCAGACAACTGTTTGTAGGCCTGTCTTATGTAAGTATGCAATTAACTTCATACGCATTACTGCAATATTCATCGCGTACCAGAATAGTGAAAAAAATATTGATATATCGTAGACAAATATTAGAATAGACCATTTCATGTTATGGCCAGCGAAAATGGTTCAAATCATTACGCAAAATTATAGGAATGTTAAAAAAATTTCTGCGAAAAAAAAACCACCTTCAACAACCACGAACAAAAAAGTGTAAAATAATATTTTTATCGCTTTATTCACTTCAAATTCATTTTATAACAGTACACTCGAGAAAAGGTGTTACCGAAGTCGGCGCCCAATACTATCTTGTAATTTAATTAAACAATCAACTATTCAAAGGAGATTCATTTTTTTCTCTCATTTTTGGCAAAATAATAAGACACTAAAAAGACCTTTTTAAAATTTGAGGGTTCTCACTTTTTTAGCAGCCTCGACCACCTGCGTGGAAGGCGCGTTCGTATCCATTGAACTACCATCGCTCTCATGAGGTAGATATGTTGTCCGTAAAAAATTACGTACTTAATTAAAGTATTGTTTACGATATCAACTTAATTTTTTTGGGAACCTATTATTTTGGTATTAAATAAAACCCACCAGTCCTTTATGTTATATTTGTCTTTGAGAAGTAATCATTATCTATCACATTGTAAAAAACACAAAGTACTTGAGCGGTTTTAACTTAATTAAAACGCGAGCACTTGACTGACAAAGTTAACTAGGAAACAATAGGAAATACCAATTATCACACATCAACACAGGGCTACTGGAGGTAACGGCTATCTAGCACGAGACTATGAAGGGAGCACAGATACAGTGACCTTACTGGAAGAGTACAAAGACCATTCATAGGGCCCGTAGACGAGTGCAGTTTCTAGAAATTACTCATTTTCCTGTCAATACTCGTATGCTAACCTATCTAATATGATCACAACTAAGTCGCAATGAAATCGAATTACCGCCAAATGTTATTACGAGTACTACACGACCTCTGGAGAGGCCAAATACAAAATGGATGCCATTCTCATTTTTTATGCTCGTTTTTAATTGCATATCAAGGGATAAAAGAAAATATAAATTTCTTCAAAAATAGGAAAACTTTATCGCATCTTATATAGATGGTGGCTCGTTTTATTTGCGACTCAGTGTATGTACGTAATTTCGAAATGTATTCCCAGGAAGAATACAATAATGTGCTCAGGCTTTATCCATATTCTAAATATTAGCTACTATTATTTTCCTTATTATTTTTTTATCTATCTTATTACATACATCTTAGAGCAGTATCAGGATGCTTGAGTGAAGTCAATAAGATCAACTGCTTGTTAGGTATGTTTTATATCATAACAGATCGCACGCATTTTTCCTTCCTGACACATATCATGATATTTGTGGAAATTGCTGTGCTCATGGCGTCTTAACACTTTAGAAACTAAAGCTAAAGTTATGCGTGCACGTGCATATTGGTTCTGGGATTAACCAGATTTCCGATGCCCAAAAATCAGCATACGCATTGCTCTAAAAGCAAGCTTGTCTTCTCATTGAGAACGTTTCGCTTCCGTATCGATGGTATTATGATTTGGCGTGAAAAATAAAAAAAATGTATCTAAAATCAAAGTAAAAAAAAGCAGTCGACTCGACACGTCTAGCTTTCCATGCTACCTACTCCTATGTTTTAGCTTGTCTGGCTGTAAAATGCACTTATCTACGGGTCCTTCAGACATAAATGTTTGGTATAAACCTGAGAACCTGCGGTTTCGGCCGGGAGAGTCCGGTTCTGTTAACTAGACGGTATCTCCGGTCAGCATTCGAATAATTCGTCTGTGTATAAACAAACATAAAGCAAATTAACACCGAAAATAAAACTATAAAGATTCAGTTTTAGACAAAAAATTTGGATCATGAAGAAAGGATATGTTAAATGCTCTTGATATTAAAATTCAAATACTGAATTCTGGTATTTTTATAGTGCAGAACACCTAATTAATAGATATAAATCTACGAATTTTGTTTCCACAAATCATAAATGAGTTATTATGAGATAATTTTCAGGCATTCATATTTACATCCCTATTTGCGTGCCAATTGTACCTATCCATGATTATTTTTATATTATAAAAAGTAAGCTGGGTATTATAATGTCTGTGGCTGTAGTTACCTTCTTCATGGACGTCCAGAGAGTCTTTCCGCTCGGGCTCGTCGTCGGAGTCTGGGTCCACGATGGAATCCGCTTCAGTCATGATCAGCTCAGGCGGGGGGCAGCTCAGGCCTGATGAGGAGTCTGAAAGCAACAACAATATATTTTCAAAATGGACAATACGACAAAATACCAAGTCACGTGACCGGCTTTAAATGAGAAGTAGAATTTTTTTTATGCGAATTTCCAAAAGTCATAGAACAAAATGTTGTTCAGGATGGTTGACAGAACACGTGGTTAAAGGGATGTAAATGTTCACAGATACACCCTGTATTTAATGAAAACTAAAAAAATATGGGTCATCTTTTTTTTCTTTCTTTTTTTAGAAAAAAACATCGTTTTTATACGAATAACTGATCGTTTTTATACGAATAAAATGATAATATATTTTTTTGTCGTATTGTCCATTGGTATCTGTAAACAATTATCATACGCTCTCGTGAGTGGAAAATGAGTAAGGCCGACCAATCTTTCTCCGTGGATAAATTTATATGGTATAACGTCAGATTTGTATAGAGCTATAAGTAACATAGATTTAGTATCGAATTAAGATTGGTTGAATAGGGCCTAAGAGCCTAATATTTCGCCATAACACTAGAACAAAGCACACCTTCATTTGGGAAAGCACGTACAAACCCCAATGAACCTAGGGATCTAGTCCAAAAAAAAATCACTTTCTGAAAGGTGTAGAATTTGGGACTGATATAAATGTAGCATAGCGGCAACCACAATATATTAAGGTGACGGGTAAGGCACACTAGCGACGCCAATCGATTTTAATTTTTAGCTACTAAACCCGATCTATTTTAAACGATTTCGGGGTTACAACCTCTCGGCAAACACTTAAACTATTTATTAAATTACCATGCTCAAATGTTGGGTCCCACGCGTACGCCAATAATGGATCCAAATTAAATTAGATCCAATCCAAATTAATTAAAATAGATCCGGTTTAGTAGCTAAAAATTAAAAGCGATTGGCGTCGCTAGTGTGCCCTACCCGTCACCTTAAACTGGTCGCAGCGGGACTGGTCTGATGAACAGAACCAGAAAAGCCACCGTTCAAAATAAAAATAATAATAACACTAGAAGACAGGTAATTTATTATAACATACTTCCATCTATTTATGTAGGTATAGCATAGGCAATATATAAAGTATGGGTACAGTTATTTCTCAGTTTATTTGGCAATAGTCCTAAACATTGTTTGCCAACATTCGTGACAGTGAAAACATCGTTTGAAGTAGAGAGCGTAATAGATACATGTATGACTGAAAAATAATGAGTGACATAACACTAATACCAGAAAACTAATTAAGATAATTGTTTCGTTACTATGGACGTAATGTCCACTTATTTCTCGATTGAATTACGATAAAAAGCCGTACTTATTATCTTTTGCGGAATGTGTTTTATTGCTAATACATAACAAGTAATAATAATCTGCGTTAAGGTGACGGGTAGGGCACACTAGCGACGTCAATCGATTTCATTTTTTAGCTACTAAACCGGATCTATTTTAAACAATTTCGGGGTTACATCCTCTCGGCAAACATACTAATCATTAAATAACCATGACCAAAAATGTTGGGTCCAACGAGTACGCGAAAAGTTATATTTTCTACTAATGTAACGGGTAGGGCACACTAGCGACGCCAATCGATTTTAATTTTTAGCTACTAAATCGGATCTATTTTAAACAATTTCAGGGTTACAACCTCTGTGCAAACACTTGTACTATTTATTAAATACTTTTACTTAACTTTTGGGTCTGCTTTTGTACTCGAAATGTGAATTACCGCCAAATGCGGCCGCTTTTGGCGTGAATCAATTTTTCGCGTACAAAAACGGAGCTAACATTTGCATGGTTATTTAATAAATAGTATAAGTGTTTGCCGAGAGGTTGTAACCACGAAATTGTTTAAAATAGATTCGGTTTAGTAGCTAAAAATTAAAATCGATCGGCGTCGCTAGTGTGCCCTACCCGTTACTTTAATAGAAAATTTAACTTTATACAAAAAGAAATATAAAGGCCATATACCTAAGTTGGAAATAAAATTGGTCTGCCTTGGCTCATCTTATGGGGTGGTTGAAAGAACAGCACCAATATACCTATTTATATTTAAGTATATGATATTAGGCCGTGTGGTCCCCGGCAGAGTAGAATAGGCCACCCTCACTCTTACCGAGGTGTCGTAAAAGGCGACTAAGGTTAAGCTGCTGGCATAATCATCAGCACCCAGAGAAGGAAAACTCTGCATTTATATCAAAACCCTCGCCAACCCGTCTGCCAAGCGTGGTGAGTATGGCAATTACCCCTCATGTGATTGAGGGAGGTCCGTGCCCCAGCAGTGGGGACTTAAATGGGCTGATGATGATGATGATATGATATTACCAAGTAATTTATGCAGTTGATGTTTCTTGGAAACTAAACCATAATTGATTACCTAATGCTGGATTCAACCAATCTTTATCCGTGTATGAATCTAATGGTATAGCGTCAGGAGCTAACTTTCGCATTGCAAACGGAACGCAAAAGCTATAGATTATTGGCTAAATATAAAAATCTTTGCTTTTTTGTCTCAAAAAACTATGAATGTCACACTGTGTCAACTGTCAAATCAAAGTTTTGAAATTTATAATATTTTGTTTATGCTTGTTGCCATTGACAACTATTTTGACGTTGCTTCTACCGCTCGCTTTAAGTCACTCGACCAACGAGTGGGTGGGGTCATAGATAAAGATATAATACTGGGTGGGGTCACTCGTTGCAGACGAATGATTCAAAAATGCGGAATTTCGTATGTCGAAGGAAAATCAGTAGAAATCGTGCGCTCGTCACGACGCTAAGTCATACAAGTAAATCAAAAATAGGTCTCCTGATTTGTATAGAATGGCATACCCCTTTTAAAATGTTGGTAGCGCACTTGGAACCCCACTGGTGTAACGGGTGTTCAGAGGCGGGGGCAATCGCTTACATCAGGTGATCCGTGTGCCCTATATCCAATCACATAAAAAAAATCATGCGACAGACACGGTAGGTAGTTACCGAACGCTTCGATATTTAACCGTGACCCACTCCGATCTCAGCGTTAGTCCTCGATAGTTCCTATATCGAACTACTGAGTTTAATAAAACTGTAAATTGCTCTTATGGCCTACATTCTTATAATACTTCAGTTCCGTTAGCGAGCAGTAAATGCAGCCAGACAGATGCAATTTTGTAGGATACGATGATGTAAGAACATCGATAGAATGAACGAAGTTGGTTAAAACATAAGTAGAAAAGAGAATTATTCTGATTGATTCGATGGCTAACGTATGGGTAGGTTGTAGTAGGAAAACCGACCCGACCTCAGATACTTACGTCTGTTAACAAATAAAAATCTTATATAGGAGATACATTATTGTTTAGTAGCAGTAAAAATGTGAAAAAGCAGCTTGATGGCTTTTCGATGAAACTCAGTCCATTAATGGGAGATTTTTAACACTCGATAATCCCTACTCACATCACATTTAACCGACTATTTTCAATTAAATCGAAAGGGGTCTGCCATAAACACCCTGTTGGTCTAATGGTTTAAGTACCGGACCATGATCTCGGGGTCCTGGGTTCGATTCCCGGGTCGAGCAAAAAGTATGTTTCGAGTTCTTCGAACGTAGCTCGGGTTTGTGATCACCAATCTGCATTAGGCAAAAGTGGTGATTAAGCCTAATCCCATCATAGTAGCGATGCAGTGGGACAGTTTATAGGCTGATACTTATTGTTTTTTTTTATAAAGAAGAGTACCTATGTAAATCAAAATCATTTAAGCACAGCCAGTAAAGGCATAGCTTTCTGGTTCAAGTCTGTTGACATGAAAGTTTACCTCACTGAATATTTACAAAGGAATTCATTCAATGCATCGTAGTCTTTTTGCCTTCAATTTCAATACAATATTAAACTACGTATTCGTCAGTGACTTCAATCGAAAGAGTACAAAATTGCGCTAGCAAAAACGTCTTTATTTCAAGAATTACGCTAAGGATTAACAAACGTTTAACCTGCAACCAGTTCAAGGGTGCACCCACAGCGTTGAATAGTGAGAAGCGCGCTGTTGGTAGCGGACAGCTCATAGTGTGGTCAATTGGAGCATTCTTTCGCCTTCCGCGTCGCGCATTCGCAACATTCACGCAATAGCCTCTAAATTTTTATATCGCGGGATTGCTCGCATACCCCTCTTAGGGTTGCCAGGTCTTGAAAAAGATTAACCAACTAGTTAACACGGACATTGGGTAAAAATGTATTTATGGCTAAGAATACCATAAACGACAATTATTAAATAAAGGATGATCGCATATCATCCTGCCAATAGCCTGACGACTATGGATGCTAAAGACACTGCAATAGGATTCCCGAGCCTCAAAGCTTTTGATGTTAGGGTTTTGAGGGCATCTGGGACAATAAGCTGACGTGACGGTGTTTCATTAATTTTTTTAAAATTATTAGTTAAAAATTAATTTTATTGATTGTTTTGCTCGCTTAGGTAAAGAAAGCGACATATCCAAAAAAAAAATACTTCGGTAAAACCGGAATTTTAGGGTTCTCTTCATTTTTTCCAAGATCCCATCATCAGATCCTGATATCCTTATCATGGTACCATTCCGGGACGATTTACTTTCCAACTAAAAAAATAATCATCTAAATCGGTTCATGAATGGCAAAGTAATCGGCGAAGCAACATAAAAAAAAGAAATATACATGTCGAATTGAGAACCTCTTCCTTTTTTTTGAAGTCGGTTAAAAATGAATAAACATGGTCAAAATAAAAAAGCTTCAAAATTCGGGCTGATTTGGGCAGACACAATGAGTGCTTTTAAGAAGCGAGCATACTATAGTCTTATTGTTACTTGATTTTTTCAATAAATTTTATTATTATTTCTTGTTATTATACTCTTCTGAAGACCGGCAATGCATCTGCATTCCTTCTGGTGATCATTTACCACCGGACCAGGTCCTTTGCTAGTTTATCTAAGTATCTACGTACAGTCACACATCAAAGTATACTTACACCGTTATTTTTTTATCGTTTACATCCCGAAAACCACGACTACGTGGTACCTACTAAGGTATCCCGAATGAAATCCATTTAGCAGATTCGATCAAAAAATAAGCGAAAAAAAAAACAGCTGTATGTATGGAGCAGCTGATTCTTTTTTCGTTACGAAAACTTCATAATAGGTATCAAGAATAAAGATTCTTGATACCTATTATGAGGTTTTCGGGATTTAAACGATAAAAAAATTAATTTCTTAATTTCTTCATATCAATTGAGGAATTTTGACACATTTTTGTAACCTGATATGTGGCTATCTGTACCATAGACATAAATAACGACGCGTGTCATTTTAGCCGGACCCCTGGCAACCCTAGTGTAGTAACGCGTTACTTATTGTGCACTTGAGAACTATTACAATATTACATTAACCGTATGCGCCTGCGCCACTCCGTCGTTGCTTCACAGCCATAATTCAATTGCGGTCATCATGTTATTGGCTTGATATTGTGATTACTCATTTTTATGGTTACGAGTGTACATTAGTTATGTTAGCTTTTGTCGTCTTTTGCGTGTATGTTGGTCGTAAATTGTATTTAATTGCGGACTAAAGTAGTGATATTTCCGTGTAGCAATTAATGTTTAGCACTTTTACGTACATGGAAGTTGAGATCTATCTATACAAAAAAAAGTCGTGTCAGTTAATGATCTTTAAGTCTTGGCCTGAATAGCAGATTTATTATTAAAATATCGAACTAAAAGAAAAAAAAACTTGGAGCGTAGTAATTTCGCTGTGGTTCACCAGAAAAATAACCTGGTCTCGAAAAAGAAGCCCCGAAACGAAATAAGGGTAGTAAAAATAGGGATAGGAATAAGGCTAAGATTTTTCAGCACTGCGAATTTCAGGTTACTTAATAATAAGATGTTGCCGTTTATCCAGGGATAAGATGTAGCCGATACACAGATATTATTATACTAGTCCAGGATATATCTGATTTAAATTACTGACAAACCTTCAGGTTTACATTTTCCCTACTTAATAATAAAAATGATGGTCGAAGGTCGCTGACCTCATTGGTCGATCCGCGTCGGTCGTATGGTTAAGCCATATAGGTGGGTACCAGCAAAATATTTGGCCGGATTTCAAAGAGATAAAGCATGAAAGCGTAAATTTTACTCCTTTTGAAGCACAAAAAAGACGTTTAAAAGCTGTTGAAAATATATTATTATCCGCGAGTGAGTAATCGTGGACGATTCGGTTTGTTTATTCAGGTTTGGAGTTAAGAAAGCAGATATGTTTCTTTTGGTTCGAGATAGGAATTAATTCTTGTCAGTTTGTTAATACATTCAACAATCGAATTCGGCAAAAAATAATCCAAAGAAAAATCTTTCTACATTCTTTAAGTTTCAAATCCTAAGCACTATCGTAGCTCAGCGTGTGTCATTCAATCAAACGGGGTCGCATCTCGGCATGCTTCTTTGGATCTTCTAACATGAGGGAATAAAGTTGAAGATCGTGAAAGATAAACAAAAGACCCATGACTGTAAACAAGAGACTCATTGTATTACAACGATATGAGAAATACGGTGAGTGTTCACACTTCCCAAGATCCCCGCTGAGGTCACGCGTCAAAAGCCGTCTGTTTTGGGAAATACGGTAACGTCCCGATGATTAAATCGCTGAAACTTGGCAGATGTTAATTCCACGGATACGAACAAAGAGAGACGAGAGTGACGTCAGAGGATGCGTACTATTTCAAAATTGGAAGGTCGAAGTATGTATGTAAACGACCCAAATATAAATAAAAATTGCGTTTCCTGGCCACAAATAAAATGACAAAAAAATAGAATAGACGTTTTAGTCGCTTCTTAATATTTCATACGTTTTTTTAGAATAAAGCAAAAGAAAGAAGACTAATTCAAGAATACCAATAAAAAGAAAAAAATTAAACGCACGAGTATTTCAGTGGACTTAGCACTTAGGTATTTACCACACCTAATTCACTGAAATATTTTAGTGAGCCTACGTAAACACTTCTTCGAGTTAAAAGCAGTTTCAATAGCTGGGAGTTTTACTAACTTACCTCGATCTTAAGTAAATAACACATTTAAAAATTGAAGATGTGAATTGAAGATGTGGGTTCTTCGTCTTCGTCTTCCATAATCTGTTCTACCAATAAATTGCAAAAGATTGCTATATAAAAAATGTCAACTATTACCTCGATCTTGTTTAGGTATACATGGCGATGATTCTTGGCACTTGGCTACACATTTCTTGTGGCAGCAGAGGCCGCAGTTGCGACACTGCATCGCGTCTTTCAGCCAGATCTACAAACAAATTAATTTCGTCAAAGCATGTAGCATTTGTAGCATGTGCTTTGACTAGCATGTGCTTTGAGTAGCATGTGCTTTGAGTAGCATGTGCTTTGAGTAGCATGTGCTTTGAGTAGCATGTGCTTTGAGTAGCATGTGCTTTGAGTAGCATGTGCTTTGAGTAGCATGTGCTTTGAGTAGCATGTGCTTTGAGTAGCATGTGCTTTGAGTAGGATGGTCCTTCGAGTAGGATGGTCCTTCGAGTAGGATGGTGTTTTGAGTGAGATGTGCTTCAAGTAGGATGATTCTTTGAGTAGAATGGTCCTTCAAATAGGATGTTCCTTGAAGGAGGATGGTTCTTTGAGTAGCATTTTCAAGTTTCATGTGACAAACCAATGTGAAAGTCTTTCGAGCTAGATTGTCTATGAAACGGGTAACTCATTAGTTTAGTTAGCCTGTAGCGCCCCACTGCTGAGCAAAGCTCCCCCAAATTCTTCCATTGACCCCTAGTTCATTGCCCTTACTTGCCAATCTTGGACATACTTGTGAAAATCGTCACACCATCTTTTTGGGCCTACCCCGTTGTCGCCGTCCGTCGGTCGGCCGCCATTGAGTGACGATTTTTGTCCATCTTTCGGGGCCCATTCTGCACACTAACTCATTTACTGGACTAGAAATTCCCAGGATGCGGCATAGAACCGATGAGTTTGTTAACCTTGGGGGAGGCCCATGACCAGCGGTGGCTGAAATTATGGAGATTAAAACTATTGTTAAATACTTGCCTTCTTATTACAGAAGTCACACTGCGTTGATCTGTGAAAGTGGGTTCGTACGAAGTCGTGAGCGGCTCGGCTCGGCTTCGGGGGCTTGGGCGGCGCGTCCCGACTGGCGCGGGGACTCCTCGTCACGCTCTGGTTGCTCGTCCCCCCGGCTCCCTCCCACTCCCACCACACCAGGGCATCGCCGAAGCAGAGGCACGGCTCGAAACCCGCGTGAGATGATAGTTTGTGACTTTTGCTAGAACAAGCAGGGTAGGGAAATGGGGTGTCGACTAATAAAGCTGTCACAGAACTTTACCCATTCAGCAACATGCCTAGCTTCATTACTAAACAACGCCCTTTAACTAGAAGCCTCAGTATGTTTTTATTTGATATGTGGCAGACAAGCAGACGGATCACCTGATGGTAAGCGATTGCCGCCGCCCATGGACACCCGCGACACCAGTGGAGTCACAAGTGCACTGCCAAAAATAAAATCCCCTTTCCCCGGATTGGGCCTCCGGTACCCTCACTCACGCAGCAAAACACAAAAGTGCTGTTTCAGGCCGGTTTTCTATGTGGCCGTGTTATCACAATAATATTCAGCTATTCTAACTAATTGAACTGCGGTTGCTGGAACGGCTAATTCAGCAAAATCAAAGGACAACTAAAATTGCTTAGAAAGTCACTTACCTAAACTTGATGTCCACATCCGGAGGTAAAAATTGATATCTCTTCATATGATGCGGAACAGTCGAATCCTGACATTCCGCTAGGAGCGCCGTCAACGGAATATTCAAATAGCCTAACAGTACCTCGTCCTTCTCCCCCGGCACGGTAGCCCACACGTTGATATTCAGATACTTATGATTCTCATTCAACTTGAATTCCGTCTCCTCATCCACAGGTATGATAGGTTTTAACGGTATATTCTTGGTCCAGAACATTTGACAAATCTCTACGTGCTCACTCTGTCTTGGTCCACCTGTTTCAAATACCTGCTCCTCCTCATCTAAAACATCGCCTTTTTCAGTCACTTTGCATTCTGATGAATCTGTCCTTATTATTGGTATTTCTGGATGCTTAACGGTTTTATTTACGGTGGTAGCTTGGCGGAGGGGGGTACTGGCGCCGGAAGCGGGAGGCGTGCTTCCGGCGGAGCTGTCGGAAGACTTGTTCTCCACGGAGCACCGGCGCTTGCGCAGCCCGAAGTTGCCCCCCGGTGCTGATTGGTCGGTAGACTTCGGGGGAGATCGGACAGGCTCGGTTTTCTGTTTCGTTTGTGGTTCAGTCTCAATTTGTGGTTCGGGTGATTTGGCTGGGGAGCTTTCTGGGTCCTGAAAAATAATTAATTTTAAGCGAACTTGATAATTTTTCAAGTAGATATAACTGAAGATAGTTATTCATAATTTAATCGAATTGAAGTTATCGCGACAGATCAGCCGTTGGGGCGGAAAGGTCCTCGAGTGAGTCGCAGCCGTGGCAGAGTCCCCATAAGGTGGGGCGACGATCTGGTGAAGGTTGTAGGAATACCTTGGATTCGGGCAGCACAGGACCGATCTGTGTAGAGAACATTTGGGGTAGGCCTATTTCCAGAAAGGACCTCTATTGGCTGAAATGATGACGATGATGAAGTTAGCGCGGTCTTTTTCTCCACTTCTATTTACAGATTAATAAATAATATCCTCCAAGCGATTTCAGCTAAGGCGGCGAATCTCAACGATCAGCCACTTACGCAGGATAGGTATATTATAGTGCTCAAGTGTGTGCGTAAACACAAGTGCACTCTCTATTCCCTCGCCCTCATATTCCGATAGGACACCAGTGCGACACGACCGGAGAGAGGATCGGGTGCAGGACCAAAGGCTTCACGTAGTTTTCCGAGGCACGGGGGTACAAGACCGCCATCTTCCAGACTCCGGGCTGACACTGAAAACTTCTTAACAGAAAAACATAGGTACAAATTTTTGGCCCGACCCGGGAATAATATCCCGGGACCCCAAACGCAGCCGTCGTTTTAAAGTGCGACGAACTACATACTGCGCCAAGGCGCCAACGAGGCAGTCACAGATTAAACAAATTTACAGATTATATACATACCTACCAACACAAGTCGTATCGGGTTTATTGGTTTCATTCTCAAAGAAGTAAGTACCTGTAGATTCGTTCTAGACGCTGCCGCTCTCATGCCCTGTAACCGCACGCCCTCCATGACCTCCGACACCCGGCGGAAGGTGAAGTTGGCGCGGACTTTCCGCGGTTCTGGCGTGGAGTCATCTCTTCTTACCACCGCCACTTGACCCGCCCCGGCGAACGCGGACAGTGACCGCTCGGCGGTCTACGCAGCGGAGTAGTTTTCCTACCTGTTTTTCACAAATAAGCAGGTATAATTGGGCCAACTGTAGGTACGGCACGATCCATCGTTAACGATCTGTCGCTTCAGACTGACCAAAAGGACGAATAGATAGTGGTGTACAGTCCCGAGCTTTAATTTCCGTTAAGTGTTGTTCATAATGCAATAAGGTCGAAACTTTAGTGCAATAGTGTTGAATGTCAAAGTAAGACATAAAATGTCTTATCTAATCGATCCTTACGGATCCAAAAAGCTATCATTACGGTTTTCTAATTTCGAACATATGTTGTGTCACTCGTGTCAGTGTCAGTCATGCGTATTAGAAATAAAAACGATATTGCTATATATTATAGAACACAGGGCAAAAAGTTATTACCCACGTTACAATTACTCGGAAAACATTGGTAATGATGGTATGTCCTCGCTGAAGTTGAAATTTTTGCACGGTTGCCCCTAGAAAGTTAATACTAGACCGGCATGATCCATCCTCGGCCACATCATCTCAACAAAAATTAATATCGGAACGATAAATCGACGGACAGTTGCATAGCGTGGGAGCGGCGGCAAAATCATAGCTTCATTTGTTTATTTATTTATTATTCAGACACCTTACAAGCTAACAAAAATTAATCCAAAACGCAGTATAAGGTTAGGATACATTATTACATTACATTCGTGTTCATTAGTCACTTACGGATAATTTACAATAAAAAGGCAGAAGAATACAATCCTTGTCAAATTAATTACTACTAAAAAAAAATTAAAAAAATAAGGGCGACAGATAATATCAACAAAAATAGCCTCATATTGTCAGTATCTGAGTCAAAAGAAGCAAATTAAAAATGCATAATAGAACAGTAAAATCAAATAAATAAAATAGAATTAAATTAGTTTTTTTAATAAAATGTCAATAGTACTAAATATGTTCATTATGTCAAAAAACTACGGTACTTGTAGCAGATTTGACCAAAACTTCATCCAGGGGTGGTTGGTTTGAGGAAGAAAAGAGGGCGACAAAAAATATTCTTTCGCCCCGGATGGCCGACACTCACGCTACGCCACTATCCGGAGTACCTAAATTGGCTCTTTGCGATCAAGTATTCGATTGTCTGAGGCAAAAAGAGAATGAACAAGTAAACGATTGGTAACTTACTAAGCTTGGATCATAAATGTTGATACCTGCGCAACGTTGTTGATTGGCTTGTTGTCTATGGCTAGGACGACGTCGTCTCTCCGGAGGTCAGCTCGGTAGGCTGGCGACATCGGCACCACGGTATCTACCAGCACCACACCCACTCCCTGACAGCACACGAGGCCTAGTGGGCCAGAAACGGCTGGTAGCACTATGTCTAAGACAAGCACACCTCGCCGTAATGATACCTGAAAATGAAATAGTTACCTATATAATTACAAAAAAAAAATCTTTGAAGACGAAGAGTCACTTCCACCAGGCGCACTGTGAGTTTTCCATGTGGAATGGATTCTCCTTCTCTGTCGCTTTAGTCTTAGGTAAGAGTGAATGTATCCTTACCCATCCATGTGAGTCCACGGCCAAAGCAGCTCTGACGGTCCCGTTCTGCCCCGGCCACTTGCAGCCGTGTCACTTCCACCAGGCGCACCGTTAGTCGTCCGTGCGGCGTGGGCCCGTCATCTCCGTCTGCGCTGCCTGGTTCAGACTTGGGGAAGAATGGTTTATAACTGAAAAAAAGAAAAAAAAAACATTTTAATTTTGATATTCGCGTCAGAACCTACGGGTAGGTATTACGGGTTTGCAATATAAGGATGCTTGTTGCTACAAAAACACGCTTGTGTGTGTCGAAACAAAAGAAACAATAAAAATCATTTAAATTATCACCAGATGTGGTGATAGTTGAACTTTTAGAATAAGGGCCGATTCGATCAACCTTATTCCGATCCGAATAAATCCATAGTATAGCGCTGTCATTCTATGCAAATCTGACGTTATACCATAGATTTATCCACGTATAACGATTGGTCGAATCCAGCCTATTTATACAAAAAGGGAGGCCGTTTACACCTACCCAAACTAGACTAGTGACGGTATATATGTCGTTACAATATGTGATACCTCTGATCGTCTGCCCCTATCTCATATAACTATTTTTTTTACATTATGGCAGACAAACGAGCAGACGGCTCACCTGATGGTAAGTAAATTACCGCCGCCCATGGACATCTGTGCATTTTTTGTGCGCGGAGCAACATTAAGTATTTACTTATATTTTGAAATCAGCAAACAAACTATGTAACTAGCAAAAAAGGCACGGACCTAGAGTCTGTGGTAAAACCCAAAAAAAAAACCAGGCAGCTGTCTAAGTACCAGTGATGATGAGTCTATTTAAGGTGACGGGTGAGGTCAACTAGCGACGCCAATCGATTTTAATTTTTAGCTACTAAACCGGATCTATTTTAAAATATTTCGGGGTTACAACCTCTCGGCAAACACTTATACTATTCATTAAATAATCATGCACAAATGTTGGGTCCGTTTTTTTGGCGGTAATTCACATTTCGAGTACAAAAGCAGACCCAAAAGTTAAGTATAAGTATTTAATAAATAGTACAAGTGTTTGCCGAGAGATTGTAACCCTGAAATTGTTTAAAATAGATCCGGTTTAGTAGCTAAAAATTAAAATCGATTGGCGTCGCTAGTTGACCCTACCCGTCGCCTTAACAGGTCGATCAATAATAGCGTGCTTAGTACCGACGATTGTTCACAAGGGAGACCTGCATAGATGCCTTTATACTTCGTCACCTTTCTGATGGAGGTCGGATTTACCTGATGACTTTTTCAAATTGTAGGTTAGGTTAGGTTTTGTCGCTAAATTGTCAGAACTACATTACTGACCAGTCTGGACAAATCCCACGGTAAGCTTTAGCTTTTATCGTGGGAGAGCCACGCTTCGGCATGAATGGGCCGGCTGGACCGGAGTGATACCACGGCCTCACAGAAAACCGGCGTGAAGCAGCACTGTGCTGTTTCGCTGCGTGAGTGAGGGTACCGGAGGCCCAATCCAGGGGAAGGGTGTTCAAAGGTTGTCAGCGCACTTGTGACTCCACTGGCGGCGGCAATTGCTTACCATCAGGTGATCCGTCTGCTTGTCAGCCACCTATCACTTAAAAAAAAGCCGTGGCGGCGACGTGAGTATCTAAAGCTAGGGTATTCTCCCAGAATAACACTAATCTAACTAGTGATGCTTCTCACTGAATTCTGCTATTACGACCACTCTCCTGATGTGAGTGGCCGCTAACGAAGCCACTCTGGGTTTGAACTGTCAGCCCTGGATGCTGCCTCACACCCACAGCTCTAACTTAAGCAGCGATTCAAATCTACAGTGAATAATAGCGGTTAATACATATGTACTTACCGAATCTTGTAATTTGGTAGAGTGTGCCTCTGTGCGACCGCTCTCCTGATGTGAGCGGCGACTAACGAAGCCAGTCTGGGTTTGAGCTGTCGGCCCTGGAAGCGGCCTCGCACCCGGAGCTCCAGCTTCGGTGGCGACTCGAACGCTAGCGCCCAATGCGTGTACGGGGTCCGCCTGAACATCACACGGACGTTGCCGCTGAGGCTTTCCACTGGAACAAGACATGAAGGTTTATGTTGACATTTTGACTGGAATGTCGAAGTGTGATGTGTCACCAAGGCACAATTGCCTTGATACAAAATGGAAGCATTGCAGCTGCCTTTAACGGATGCGTAAGTTTACTTATTTCAAAATTTTACTAGACTTTGTTTTCGTAGAAATCTCTATTGTTTATTTCTCTCACAGTACAAGGTCATACAGACAGTGATAGGATACTATTTTATGTGACTGAATCTCTGATATTTATGTTGACCTAAAGGTTTCCTACATCATGAATCTGATCCTTCTGAGAAGGGTAGCTTGATGACAATAGCGGCAAGGTCAGATCCCTCGACCTTCGACTGGATCTGGCGTGCGATTTGAACTTTTTTTTATGTGATAGGTGGCAGACAAGCAGACGGATCACCTGATGGTAAGTGGTGAACTTCCGAATAGAGGTGGATGCGGTGATGCCACCTAAATTAAAATACATTGTAGGTATAGAACACACAGAAGGCAGCTGTCGTCGTAATTTGCAATAACTAGGTACTTAGGTAGTATAATAAGAAAGAATGCAGTATTCGGAAATCAAACTTTGCATGATCATTTAGCGATATCGCAAACTCTTTAGAGGTTACGTAAACGCTTTGAAATTGAACATAACTCATTCCAGTTATGGTGCTCCAATTT
This sequence comes from Marasmia exigua, assembly GCA_019059595.1. Taxonomy (NCBI): domain Eukaryota; kingdom Metazoa; phylum Arthropoda; class Insecta; order Lepidoptera; family Crambidae; genus Marasmia; species Marasmia exigua. The sequence continues at coordinate 11,496,847 of CM032464.1, forward strand.
TTGCCAATAATAGAACGAAGACAGTATAATGGTTTTGCCCTTGAGGCTGTGCATTAAAAGGTTTGAAAAATATTTTTGACTAAAATGCTGAATACAGTAATAGTTAGATATAGAGCTATAAAAATAGGAAGAAATGATGTCACTGCGTATATTTATTGGCAATGACTGGCAGTGACTAAGTAGGTAGGTAACCTAATTGATGTGTCAGCAGTATTCTGTAAAAGACCTATTAATTTACTTGATGTCTGCCAATGGGACTAGGTATCATCAATTTCATGAATATGAAAGAGGCTCTAGTTGAGTTCAATAAACTGATTCAGGTGTTATGTTAGGTAGAAATATCTACGTACTACCTAGCACTAATACGTAAAATCAGAAATCACCTTACTCTTGGCAACAGCTTGTTTTAAATGAATAACATGCTAATATTAATGACGACACGTTTGGAACAGTGGTAGTGAACGCTGCCTCTGGTGCAAGGGTTGCGGGTTCGATTCTCGCACAGTACAAACATTTGTGTGCATGAACACATCTGTTTGTATTGGTCTGGGCGTTATCTATGTATTATAAGTATGTATTTACAAAAGAAAAGTATTATATGTATATATTTGTTATCCTACTGTTGATTCTGATATCCGTAACACAGGTGCTTGAGCTACCTATATCGGAGTTAGATCAATGTATGTGATGTTGTGAAATATTTATTTATTTGTTAAGTATCTGTAATAGATATTTTTGCAATTTTCCGCAGCTACATCACCGCACCAACTTTGATTCTGAAGTTGAAATCGCACGCCAAATCTTGTTCAAGGTTTTCTTATATTGATCAGTAGGTACATTGGCTCGCCTTAGCCTGATGGTAAGCAAAAGGAGAATCTACGTTGCAATTGCAATGGAAGTTAAGGCATCACTTCCGTTGGTACTGCCATACCGCCGATTGCTTGACGCTTCTTAATGCTTCGTTTGAAGGTATCCATGTTGTAGGAAGGAGGAAAAACATGCGCCGGCACAGATCAAAGGTCGAGTGGTCGAAGTTTGCCGCTACTGTCCCCAAGCTACCCCTCTCAGAAGGAGCCGATTCATTATAAAGGAGACCTTTAAGTTAACATAGATATCAGAGCTTTCTACGAAAACTAATCCAAGTAGGTAAAATACCAAAGTTACCTGTAATAGATATGTTTGCAATTTTCCCCAGCAGCATCACAGCATCCACATCGATCCTGAAGTTGCCGTCGTACGCCAGGTCCAGCCGAAGGTCGAGGGACCTCAGCCTGGCGCCGTCGTCCTCGAGCTCCCCGCTCAGGAGCCGCAAGTTCGTGATGATGGGGAATTCCGAGCCCACTTCTAGTGATCGGAGCTGTGAAACATAGTTTGATTTGAAGAGTTAATTTATCACATTAGTTACCATGGTTTTAACATCTGAGCGACGACATTGCGTGCTCTTTACGAGTGGACTTTTAGGTCCTTGAAAAAAAGTACCAGGTCTTACTTTTTTTTCAAGGACCTAAAAGTCCATTCGTAACTAACACAACAATCCTTCATAGTTATTTTTTTTTATAAGGAATTTGAAGTAGCCTGAAGTCGAGTAAGTAGAGAGGCTGTGTTAGCGTAACTTTTGTATAGAATCGACCTGGACTGGTCCCAAATTCTCCTGCTCGTGACATTATTTATTTTTACGACATATATCACTAAAACATCGTTATTTTGTATGGTTATCAGGTGATATCCGCCATGTTTTCAAAATATCACGAGCACGAGAATTGGGGTCCTGGTGTTCACTCATAATTATATTACGTCACAAGTACAACTTATCGCAAGATGTATCCTGGCACACTTCTCTTCGTGTGTAGCCGTGTGCTAGAATGACGTGCTGCCTCGCTTCCGCCAACGTCTGTCACCCCGCAGGACGGTCGCGCACGAAGTTGTCGGACTATAGTTTCCGCTGTTAGGATGTCGGGTCGAAAATAAACTAATTGTATGTTACCTCAGTGAAAGTATAGGTAATTGAAGAAAAAGAGCGAATGCTAAAATCCACTTCTTTTCTGTTTTTTATAAATAGGCAGTCAGGCTAGATGAAGTTTGAGTGTAGAAAACAAGCTTAATCAATATTCTTTTGATTCGAATACTAACAGTGAGAGACTCGAAGATTTTCCCCGAAGAAGTTTTGGCAAGCAATTCTGCGAGCTCCGTGGCCATGCGTCGACGCAGCCACCTGGTGTCCGCCGTGCTTTGCTGGAAGATGAACTGCAGCATTGCGTTGAGGGACCCCTCTGGAGTACTGCCGGTTCCTCGAGTCAACTCGTTGAGTATTTCCTGGAAATAAATAATGAGTTGGTAATAAAGACAAGCCACGAGGGCGGAGCACCAGTAGAATAATACAAAGAAGAATATACACTGTGTAAAAAAACTTCTTTTTTTAAGTTAGAGGCGACTAAAGAGCAAGCGGGTCACCTGACGGAAAGTAGTCAACGCTGCTCAGGAACATGCGCGAAATCAGAGGTCGCTAATGTGTTACCCGCCTTTTTAAAAAAAGAGTAGGTACGCTCTTCTCTTGCAGGTCCAATCCCAAAGTCGTAGCCGTCGGGAAATACTCCTGCAGCCGAACCGTTCTACAGAACCGAGATACTCTTGTGTCTAATCATAATTTAAATATAAACTTAGAAAACACAATCCCTCAGTGATTTATGATTTTCTAACTTACGTAATGCATAATTAACGTACATTTCAAAATTATTGCGTTTTAATAGCGGCCATGGTACTTAATTCGTAACGTCATTATGACATGAATAAAAGATGAAAGTTGGAAGCTATATTGGGTCAAAGTGCTTAACAGTGGTTAATGATTTGGATCAACAAATAAACTAAGAATGTTACGTACAATGCGAGTACGAAATTACTATACCTATACCTAATGTTAGTAGGTGTACCTAATATTAACATTCAATGTTCCGAATGTTATTTTTTGCCATTGTTTAACTTCGTAAAGACACCAGACAGCAGACACAAGAGAAAATCAATTGCTTTTCGGCTTTAAAAAGGACTTTGGGTCTTACGACCCTATGACTTCTTGTAGTCCTTGCAATTATATTAACTTACAACATTATTTTGTGCTCTCGTGCCGTTCCCAAAGTCACTGACTGGAGCGACTTTGGGAACGGACGGAAATTCAAATTTGTTTCAGGTGACGGGTAGGGCACACTAGCCACGCCAATCGATTTTAATTTTTAACTACTAAACCGGATCCATTTTAAACAATTTTTAAACCTATCAGTGACTTTTACTATTTATTACATAACCATGCACAAATGTTGGGTCCGTTTTTGTACGCGAAAAATTGATTCACGCCAAAAGTGGCCGGTTTAGTAGCTAAAAATTAAAATCGATTGGCGTCGCTAGTGTGCCCTACCCGTCACCTTAAGTAGAGTAGAGATGTTATGTACTCGTACTTGTGTCGAAATCTATATAAATAAAAATGAATTGATGTTCGTTAGTCTGATTAAAACCCGAGAACGGCTGGACCGATTGTGCTGATTTTAATTTTAATGTTTGTCGTAGTCCAGGGAAGGTCTAAAAGGTGTGAAATTAAACAAAAAGTAGGCGGAACGAAGTTCGCCGGGAGCCACTAGTGTTAGATAAAAAAATAAAAATGTCTTTATTGGCCACTTAACACAAATTTAAACATGATGCGATTTAATGTTGATTCACCTAAATGCATATAATCAATATTGACTCTGGGAATGGATTTCGGAATCAGATCAATGTATGTGATGTTGTGATGATATATATTTATTTAATTACGGCATTTGAGGCATATCTATTTTATTTTTTCACTGTATGAAATCAGTGTAAGTACCAAAATTACTCTTCCTAATTCCGACCTCTGATAATTAATTACGCGTACGAAATGGTTTGGTTGTTATGCCAAAGCCGCAAGGTTGCAAGGAAACCGCGTAAAATTAAAACACATTAATTAATTAATCGTACATAATTTCGGTAATTTATATATTTTTTTATAAGTTTTGAGTTGCTTTTCGTAGACAGGTGCTAGCACGTAAACACAAATTAACTTGGAAATTAGCGTTTCGGACCTAGTTTTAGAGGCAAAAGGAATCAATTACTTACTTAGCACAAAACATATTCGATGTTTTGTCATATCGACATTTTTAACATCTATCTAAATTTTTTGGGGTTTGTAAATTTGAACATAATTAGGAAGGTTTAAAGTTCAATTTTGACCTTGTGCTTTCCTGAAGGTAAATGGTAATCGATCTTAATGTTTTGTGTGGTAACCTATCTTACTTTCGAAATTTTAATATTCGAATTTCAAAACTTCTAAAACTGTATATCGAAGTTTTGAATCGAAGATATCTTTTTGATATAACATTGTAGGTAAGCAATCAATTTATTTTACATATGTTTCATTTTCCAGAAAAACTAACAGCCGCTTTTCAAAACCTTCTTTTTTCATTTTACAATTGTAATTACTTACAATATTGTTTTATTCTAGACATTAAATATCGAAGTAACCTTTCTCCTATTATTGCAAACGAACTTAATTATTAGTAAACATTATTCATTGAAATAAAAAAATCAGGTGTTGGATGATATATTCTGTGCTCCCTTTTTATGGGAAAATTTCCCAGTGCTAAGTTTTTCACATTTACCTAATATTTCAAAGTAACCTGGTTGGTTACATGGAAAATAACACTTTATACCAACCTCAAGTACACCTAAAGTAAGTTGTAAAAAAATGTCTGCGATGGCGTTGGAGATGTTTTTATTGCTGCCCGTTTGAAACTATTTAGTTTGTCATTAAATAATTCTATCGAATTGCAATTTCTACAACGAGTTCATTATTGATTATTCAAAATAAAAAGTATTTTTGAATTGAACCTCTTTCATTCATTAATGGGTAAATGAAAATCAAATTTGATAACACTTTAAATACCGCGAATTTTTATAAAGATACGGGTAGCGCCATCTGTTATCACTTTAGAAAAATTGTCTGACTAAAGTCATTGGAAAACTCCTCATTAAACTCTGATTTATATTTTTTCTAAGTAAAGCAAAACTGATTAGTGTATAACCATTATGTGCCTACTTATGACCAACTCCCTATATGCCTACCTCTCCAAATAAAACGTATCCCCATGAAATTCTCCGAACAAAATCAAAGCAAAGAATCCCACCTCGATATTAGCGTATAACAAACAGGTGGAAATGGGAGCAGCCACAGAACCGAGTGATATAAACAAACTTTTTTTTGCCAGTTACCTTAATTTTAACCTACGTGTATAAATAAAATAGATCCCCCTCTTCTCAGAGTATGTATCATATCGGTTGTTTCAAAACAAAGCCGTCACTTTGGAACCCAGGTACGCAGATCCTAATATTTGGTATGAGTCCGGTATTACAATGAAGCTATTGCCGTCTGACCTTGGCAACCCTTACACAAGGGGTCCAGACTTAGGTACTGGAACATAGTTAAAACATTAACAGTTATCCGAAACGTGCAGATTTCCTGGTAGAAATAGACCTACGTTGCATGCTCGGAATCGAGCATCGCATATTTTTTTTATGTCATAGGCGGCAGACTAGCAGACGGATCACCTAAGCCCTAAGCGAAAGTCGCCGCTCATGGCACCGGCTTATGTATTTTTTTTATTTGCTCCAAACAAATATTTTTCATTTCATTTCATTTCAACACCAGTAGAGTCACAAGTGCTCTGCCAACCTTTAAATCCCCCCCTTTCCACAGGATCCTCCAGTACCCTCGCTAATTCGGCGAAAAGCAGTACAGACCTGCTTCGCGCCGGTTTCCTGTAGGTCCGTTGTATTACTCCGGTCGAACTGGCTCATTCATGCCGAAATATTCACGTTCTTATCCACTGAGTAAGCATTCCTACCAGTGATAGTAAACAGACATTTCTTTACCTTATTACAAGTATAGAACATTCGTACAATTTGGGGCGAACGTAATTACAGGGCTTTATTTGGGGCAGTCCGTTCGGGGCGAATGACGGAACGTCCGTCCGAATAAAGTTTTGCGTGGGAGGTTGTAGTGTGGGGAGTGCAAACAGTATACTTAATATAGTCCATTCAGTATCTGAAAGTGAATAGGACAGTTCTATTTGACATTAAAAGTTAGACGCTCCATTTAAATATAACCGATATTTATATTATATTTAGAAATACAATCGACTTTTTGCTTGTTTAATTTTTAATTTTAATCAACATTTTATGTATGAATTTGAACTATCTGGATATGGAATAAAATATGTAAAAATCTTATTGGTACACACGCAATAAATCACAAATAATTAAATAATGCATTATATTCATCTGTAAAATAACAACACTCGTTTGACGTGTCGGAACCACATTCGTCACCAAAAAAAATTACTAGTTCTTGGTCCCTAATGCAATCTATGCGGACATATTTTGCACGAGACAATAATCGTGATTACGGTGGTATGATGGTCGCCATACCGATTACTGATTTATGGCGATTGTTTGTGTCCGTACGAGTATGAGCAAAAATTCCGATTAGCGCATAATGCAATTCATAAGATATTTTTACAATTTTTATTGGAAATAACTATTTTAAGTTCTTGTCCAGATAATTGAGAAAGATTAAGACTTGTTATTTTGTAAGAATAAGAATACAAAAAAGTTAATGATTTTTACAACTTAATATTTTAATTTGTGGAAAGATGGATGCATGATACGAAACGTTTGAACCTGTCCTATTCACCTTCAGATACTGAATGGACTATAGTTAATAGGAAAATATCGTTATAGTAGCGTGTAATTCCCAGTTACATCCAAAGCTGTCGACTTGGAGCCCGGTGTATTTTTTTTTATTTTATGATATAGGTTGCAGACGAGCCGACGGATCACCTGATGGTAAGCGATTACCGTCGCCCATGGACACCTGCAACACCAGTGGTGTCACAAGTGCGCTGCTTACCTTTTAACCCCCCTTCCCCTGGATTGGGCCTCCGGTACTCTCACTCACGCAGCGAAACACAGCGCATGCGCTGCTTCACGCCGGTTTTCTCTGAGGACGTGGTATTACTCCGGACGAGCCGGCCCATTCATGCCGAAGCGTGGCTCTCCCACAGCTTAATTATAGACCCAGGGTATTCTTAGACCATGATTCGAGATTTGAAGAGTAACAACAATGAAGCGACTGCCGTCTGACCTTGCAACCCTTTTGACAGGGGAACCAGAATCGTGATTACACGTCTCAGAAACTATCCTATATCATAAACTATATATATGGATTTCCTCACTATGTTTGCGCTCACCGCCGAGCTAATGGTAGGTAGTACTTTAATAAGGTAATTTTTTTGGTCCGATCCGGGAATCGAACCCGGAACCCCAAGCGCAGCCGATTGCTTTAAAGTGCGACGCACTACCCCACTGTCGCCGACGGGGCAGTCAATCTGTTTCCTATTACAATTTGGTGGAAGTGTCGAGAACGATCAAGTGTCTGTTTTTTTACATTATAGCGGACCAACGAGCAGACGGCACATCATCATCATCATCAGCAACCCACACTCGTCCACTGCTGGACATAGGTCTCCCCTAATGCACGCCACTGCTCCCGATTTTCGGCCACTCTCATCCAGCCCACACCAGCCAGCCTTCGAATGTCATCATCCCATCTTGTCGCAGGGCGTCCTACACTACGCTTACCAAGTCGCGGTCTCCACTCAAGGACTTTACGGCTCCAACGGCTGTCAGTTCTGCGGCTAATATGACCAGCCCACTGCCACTTCAGTTTGCTAATTCGGTGGGCTATGTCGGTGACTCTGGTTCTCTGTCGGATTACATCGTTTCTGATGCGGTCCTTCAGAGATACTCCGAGCATAGCCCTTTCCATAGATCTTTGAGCGACTTTGAACCGGTGGACTAGTCCAGCCGTGAGTGTCCACGTCTCGGCACCGTAAGTCATGACCGGAAGGACAAAAATATAAGGATAAAAAATAAATGTTATATTGTTAAAATTAAGGAAAGTTTAAACATAACATATGTAATAATTTAAAGAAGAGCGGAGTTCCCTAATACAAGCAAATATGTTGCTTAAAAGGAAGCTCCAACCACAATAATCTGTATGATATGTGTGTTATTGAATAAATAATTTTGAATTTTTTTTTTTGAAGGACGCGCTGGTCGAAGACACACCAGACAGACTGCAACACCTGAGGCATCAGATATGCGTTGCCGGCTCTTAAGAAAGGAATAAGCCCTTTTCTTGAAGGTGACCAGGTCGTATCTATTCGGAAACACCACGGATGACAGCTGGTTCCACAGTTTTCCTGTGCGTGGTAGGAAATGACGTGAGAAATGCACTGTAGTCGATTGATAGGTGATGTGGACATCCAATAAATACAGTAAACAAGGGTGAACACCCCTTGTAATGGCGGCGGCTGTAATCACCGAATGGTGAGGCAATCTGTTTCTAATAACCCGGAATTATTGGTTATGTGTATGGTGATCGAATCAATCAACAAAACAGTTACTAACATAGTTACAAGAACTTTATGGAGAATGTTATTAGGTGTATAGTGTACTCGGCATCAAAAGTAGCTTAACACTTACGAGCAGACGGATCTCCTGATGGTAAGCGATTGTCGCCGCCCATGGAGTCACAAGTGCGCTGCCAACCCTAAAACCCCCCTTTTCCCCGGATTGGGCCTTCGGTACCCTCACTCATGCAGCGAAACACAGCACAGTCCTGCTTCACGTCGGTTTTCTTTGAGGCCGTGGTATCACCAGTTTCACTCGGGTCGAGCCGGCCTTTCATCAAAAAGATTGCCGAGAGCTAAAAATATAATACTTAAGTGAACATTCTCCATTGATAAACACCATTCAGGTAGCCTGCCTACTTTCTTGACAATCCGTAGGTAATTCTATCAAGTAGGTAGTTACCTATCGGAAAACTTGGTGTTTATGTAGAAAACAATCTGATACTAACTTCGTTTGGAACGATAACGATTTTACGATTCGGCTAGTCGTAAAAATTTGGGCTTTGAGTAGTGCCTCCACACTACATATGTCCTACACGACCTTAATATTTATAATATGTACAATAATAAAGTGTCTTTATTGTTATACATGTTACCTATTTATAAAGTCTAAGTTTTTTATTTTCTTTTCTATGAGCAAGGAAGCCAAACGAGCAAGCGAGTCACCTGATGGTAAGTGATCACCGCCGCCCATGGACATCAGCCACACCAGAGGGAATGCGTTGCCAGCCATTTAGGAAGGTATAGGCTCGTTTCTTGAAGATCTCAATGTCGTACCGGTTCGGAAATACCGCTGCGGGAAGTTGATTTCACAATGTGGTGCGTGGCAAAAAACGACATGTAAAGCGCAGGCCTCCTACAAGGTGGACCGACGATCTGGTGAAGATCGCGGGAATCCATTGGATGCGGGAGGCACAGGACCGATCTGTGTGGAGAACATTGGGGGAGGCCTATGTCCAGCAGTGGACGTCCATTGGCTGAAATGATGATGAAAGCGCACGGTGGTCGACTTCCACCCTTCCAGATGTATGTCTCTTTATCGCCTCTATCTACGAACCTACTTACATTATTTCTTCAGTTAGTATCAATATATTAGTTTTAAGACTGATACTCTAAGTACGCGTACAATTGAGCGATGGTACGAGTAGCTCAGTGGTCAGGTGGTCGTGGTTTAAATCCGAGCATGGCCCTAACAGTTTTCAAATCTATGTGCATTTTTTCTACCATTAGCTCGGCGTTGAGGTACACGCAATATGACTCATACAAGTAGGTAAAATATGTCGTATCTTTCGACTTCGAGCGCGTGGCTATGGTGTTGTGACAAAGGGTGGAAGGTCCGCCTCCACCGATTGCTTACATTCAGGGGGTCCTACACTGCGCCTGCAGTTGGACTAATGACCTATGAAGGCACAAGTTCGGCCCCATATGGAATACTGCTCCCATCTCTGGGCTGGTGCACCTCAGTACCAACTTCTTCCGTTTGACCGCGTACAACGTAGGGCTGCTCGAATTGTCGGTGACTTGACTCTCTCTAGTCGACTTGATCCTCTAGCACTGCGGCGGGATATAGCCTCCCTCAGCATTCTATACCGCATCTATCATGGGGAGTGCTCTGAGGAACTGTTTGATCTACTCCCTGCAGCTGAATTCTTACATCGAATCACACGCAAGCGATTGTCATTCCATTCTCATCATCTCGATGGATGGCGGTCGAATACTATGCGTTTTTCGCGGAACTTTCTACCACGTACCTCAGTTTTGTGGAACAGTTTACCTATGGGAGTATTTCCCGACGGCTACGACTTAGGGACCTTCAAGAGAAGAGTGTACTCCTTTTTAAAAAGGCCGGCAACGCATTAGCGATCACTCGGATTTCGCGGATGTTAATGGGCGGCGATGATTGCTTTCCAACAGGTGACTCGCTTGCTCGTTTGTCGCCTCTAGCATAAAAAAAAGGACCGCGGGCTATAACTGGATAATAATGCTATGGGACAGGACTTATGGTGCATCATGTAAGAGATGTCTAAGTAGTAAGTTCAGCAGTAGAAAGACAAATGCTTTAGGTAGGGTAGGTGCTTCAGGTAAGGTATTGTTTCTTTGTATCCTTGTTATTTTTTTTTCTTTTCGTTGTCCTTTGTTATTATGTAAAATTCTTTATAAGTCACATTCAAAATTGATTACGTCACTCAAGGTCCAAACTGAAAACCAGCGCGGCAGCGGCTCCAAACCGCTGCAGCACATGCTAAGCTAGGACCTTGTTAACCACTTCACTTTGTTCCTTCTTTTCTTCCTTGGTCACTAGTTTATGTATTACCTAACTTATTTTATTTGTTCTTGTTTGACTATTTCTTTCCTATGTTATTACTGTGCAATATCTATTTAATATTATGTGTCCTATCCTTGTAATTTTTGTATGTGGTCAATAAATCTTTACTTATTAACTTACTTTAATTTTTATTGTATAAATAGACAAGCGTGAGATGAATCTGATGGTAAATACACCGCTATTTTTTTTATCGTTATCCCGAAATCCTTATAATATGTATCATGTATATAGTCCATTTAGCTACCTATTATAAGGATTTCGGGATGTAAACAATAAAAAAATAACGGCGTCTATACACCGTGGAAGAAGAACTCTTTTCAAACCTTGTTTCAAAAAGGATATTCCATAGCGACCAGGGAACACCACGTCTGGAATCTCATCCAAAATGTGCACGAGGATGGGAGTTGTTTTTTTTTATGAGCTATAAGGCCAACGCTTGGCCACAATCTCACCTGATGGAATGTGACGATGAGGTCTAGAAGATGTCTTAAAGATGTCCAGATTGTGTGGTCAGGAAAAACAGACTTTGGCATGTAACTAAGTAAGTAAGTAATAATTTATTTGGCGAAATAAAGAAACAAGCTTAACATGCAAAATAAAAGGATCGGATAAATACAATACAGTACAGGATATGAAACTATAAGGATATAACTCATTACTGCCAAATAGGCGCCCGCTCAGCATATTACCCTGGTCTTCCTGATCTGGCCGGCCAGGGCGCTGATTTTCAGCGGGACCCACTTTGGGAGCCGCGCACCAGCTCCAAACTTACAATATCAGAAGTAAGCAGACCCGCAACTCAATTAGTAGCATATAATAGTGTTAAGGAATGCATCTGTCAAGTATCCGAACGATGAAGTAAAAAGTTGACAAAAAATAAAAAAAAGAAATAAAAATTTCAATTTAAGTGGCTACAATATGGCACAGGCAACAACAAACATTTATTTTAGCTTATTCATATTCACATTCATTCATGTCATGGCATGACCATGTGCGCTGAAACCGTTGATTGGTGGAAGTAAATCCAAAGGTAACTTACTGGCGGTAGCGCGATCGGCGTGCCTGACTCATCGTTCACCGGGGTCTTCTTCTCAAACGGCCTGAACACGTACACCAAGAACGCAAGAGGAACAGCCAGTGCCGTGACGGCGCCGAACAGCGCCGCCAGTAGCAGCCACGTCCAGTCCGGCATGATTGGTTTCTTCTATGAGAAGTTCTATAAACTGGAAGGAAAGAAAATAGGTCAGGTCAAAAGTGCTCACACTAAGCCTTAAGCCTGTTAAAATAATAATATCCCCCAACCGATTACGGTTTTTTTTATGCTAGAGGCGACAAACGAGCAAACGAGTCACCTGATGGAAAGCAATCATCGCCGCCCATTAACATCCGCGAAATCAGAGAGATCGCTAATGCGTTGCCGGCCCTTTTAAAAAGGAGTACACTCTTCTCTTGAAGGTCCCTAAGTCGTAGCCGTCGGGAAATACTCCCATAGGTTACGAAAACTTAGAAACAAATTTTCCGGTTACGAAAATTTAGAAACAAAGATCGTTCCCGGGACCTCTTCGCAGCCGTCGCTTTAAAGTGCGACCCACTAACCACTGCTCTACCGAAGCAATAGCGATGACTTGTTTTCTATGGTGGCCTTACAGTGGGACAGTAAGAATGTATAGGCTGATACTTTATATACTATAAGCGTCATGAAAAAATTATAGATAGATAGATATTCTTTATTGCACTAAAACAAAATACAAGCATGTTACAAAAGCAACAGACAGTACAATAAGGCGGTCTTATCGCTTGTAGCGATTTCTTCCAGACAACCTTTGGGTAGAGGAAAGAAATATCGTATTCGTAATAAGGGAAGGCAGTGCAAAGTAGTTTAAAGAATGAAATTGAGAATGGCAGAAATATACATTATTTTATATATTAATATTATTACATTACATAAATAATAATAAACAATACATAGATACCCAATAATATATACATAGATAATTTATAACAAAAAAAATGATCAGGAGGTTAAGTATTCTGATTGACTTATTAAGTTATTATCCATAACGCATTAGCATAAACATTGATTCTGATAGGAACATTAGGATCAACATTGCTAGATGCATGAAAGCACTAAAATCCCAGAAGTAGGTACATAAAAGTAAAATAAACTAACCCGTAAAGGTGCAGTTACACTTTATTGTTATCGATCTATTTACATTACGACCTTTTAGTGACTACGTCGAGGGACAGATGAACGTAGATAATGAAATCGTAAGCCCTTTTTTTACAGTCGCCGTCAGGTCAAGTTAAAATATTCTTCTTCTTATTTTATTTGTGGCAATCAACTTCTCGACTGAGAATTACTCCTTCCATTATCATGTTTTAGATTTTCGGGACAACCGAAGATAATTCGCCAATGTCAAGTAACTTATTGAGAACAAGTAGGTAGTCAACAGTCGAAGTCAGTCAAAGTCACAGTCACTCAATAAAATGCCGGTGTTTTGCGTTTTATCGACCTACGGATTCAGCGGATATCACTCTAAAAGCAATCGCGGGTTTTAAGACTCTATTAGGTCCAAGCAAGTTGTCACGAGACAACGCACTCGACACACAATAGCAGTGTTAAAAACGATACAATCCAACGATTCTTATTATTAAGATCACTTTGCGGCACTTCACTGCACAAATAAACACCAAACTTGCACACTAAAAACCACTAGACACTAATTTAAAACCTTTGAATTGCATCAGCCCACGCGGCTTCTTTTAGCCCTACCCGGCGAATCTCAAGTTAAAATATTACTTGTGTCTCAGACATAAGGACGGTCAAAAGTCCAACAAGGGTAACTCGACGTGCCGCCGTGTGTACATTCGAATTTTATAAGTAAAATATAATTAAATATAATATAATTTTATAGTAAAATGGCTTATGTGTTCTGATTTGTGTAATAAGGATTAAAACGTATTGCCCTAAGCCGGCGATTAGGGTTGACCCCATGATTCCCAAAAAAATTTTTCAAAACCTTTTCCTTGATTATATCAGAACGGGCACCCGGCGCGTACGTAGTATTTATATAGTGAAATGTAAATGTATGTAGGTTAACAAAAAGAAATTAAAACAAGTTTCTTATTTATGTATATTATGTTTTTAAATATGAAATTGCCGTTTTTATGGCAAATTTCCTAAAAGTTGTATTTTAATTACTAACTTTTTTTAATTTGTTAAGTTAATAACTATTAATGCTACTGTAAACTGTGCTTTAAGGTGACGGGTAGGGCACACTACCGGCGCCAACCGATTTAAATGTTTAGCTACTAAACCGGATCTGTTTTAAACAATTTCGGGGTTACAACCTCTCGGCAAACACTTATACTATTTATTAAATAACCATACACAAATGTTGGGTCCAACGCGTACGCGTAAATTGATTCATGCCAAAAGCGACCACTTTTGGCGGTAATCCAAAATTCGTTTCATTCATTCATTCAAGAGTGCAAAAGCAGACCAAACAGTATTAAATAAATGGTATAGGTGGTTGCCAAGAGATTGTAGCCCCGAGATTGTTTAAAATAGATCCGGTTTAGTAGCTAAAAATTAAAACCGATTGGCGTCGCTAGTGTGCCCTACCCGTCATCTTAATGGACAACGTTTAGGAACGCGAAGGATAGTTTTACAGAAAAAAATATTTTTAATTAAGAAGTTATTATTGATTAATGCCAACAACAATTCTGCCTAGATACATAAGGGTCATTTTCAAGATTTTTAGGTATGAGAAAGGATCTGATACCTTTAAGGTTTAACCGGTGTAACATTCTATTTGAGTTTGAAGTGAAATAATTAAATCATGGCAACCCTGCGACTAATCAATCGCCTTAACAGTGTTTCATGTCAAGCGAACCTTACGTCCAATTCCTATCTAAGGACTATTGATTTGTGCCTAACGATCCGTTTTACAAAGTCGTACCTATCTAGATTTATGTACGGGAAAGACAAATTGTGCTGTCGATGATAGACTACCTTAACTATCGTTATAAATAAGTTACTAAGTACTCAGGTACTACCTACTGACCGATAAAATATGAATGAATTACAAATGAAGTCTGTGTAAAGAAAAAAGTAGGTACGCTAATAGGTGCGCTGAAGAATCAAATTTTAATATTTTGCAATACACAACACGACAAAAAATATATTTCCATTTTAATACGCTTTTCGAATGAAAAAAGAAAAAAGATAACCCATATTTTTTAGTTTTCATTATATCATATTTTTTAGTTTTCATTTTTTTTTTTATAAATATTTCACAACATCACATACAGGGATCTAACTCCGAGATAGGTAGCTCAAGCACCTGTGTTACGGATATCAGCATCAACAGTGGGATTACAAATATATACATATAATACTTTTATTTTATAAATACATACTTATAATATATAGATAACGCCCAGACCAATACAAACAGATATGTTCATGCACACAAATGTTTGTACTGTGCGGGGATCGAACCCGCAACCCTTGCACCAGAGGCAGCGTTCACTACCACTGTTCCAAACGGGTCGTCGTAAATGTGTGTTTTTTGAAATATATTTTTTAAAATTTAATTAATATGTCGGTATTGACGTCGTCCTGAGCCTCAACGTAATCTGATGTCGCTGTTATATTTACAATAAATAAAATGTAGGTGACTGGTCATGTCATTGTTTGACGTTTGGTTTTTTGGTTTCCTTTTTTTTTAATCAACGTGAGCAAAAGCTTTATTAATTTGTCATGCCGAGAGATGACGTCACAGAAGGATTTGACGTTTAATTTTTTTTCTCCATAAATATGGGTTTAAAAATTCTGAAATTACTTATGTTTCTTAAATTTTTATAAGTGTAACCTAGAAATAGTATTTTTCATTTCGGAAAATGATTTAGTGTGATATTGTCTAGTGCACCCTAATGGCCAAAAGGTGTGTTACGGAGGAATAGTTTAGGGCTCAAATTTTCTGGTAGAGCTTGAAATAAAAACCAGTCTAATGTGCAAAAAATGTTAACTCATGTCTGTAGAAAATACGCCTGTTGAATGTGAAAGGACTCAGTTGGGGCTTTAAATGCCACACTTGTAAACGGAGCACTTAGTTACGGCCTTGACCTGGTCTGTCCATCTCATCGGTAATTTACCACGTGTTGACTCCCTCGACCCTGGGAGAGCCACGCTTCGGCATGAATGGGCCGGCTCGACCGGAGTGGTGGTATCACTTCGGATTCACAGAAAACTGGCGTGATGCAGCACTGTGCTATGTTTCGCTGCGTGAGGTACCGGAGCCGGGAAAGGGGGGTTCAAAGCTTGGCAGCGCATTTGTGACTCCAATGGTGTCGCGGGTGTCCATGAGCGGCGGCAATCGCTTACCATCAGATGATCCGTCTGCTCGTTTACCACCTACCACTATAAAAAAACTTTTCCTTAGGCCTCTAACTTCTTCCTACAAGACTTTCGATGAAATAGGGTCCCTTATAAATTCGGGGCTACCTGGCACTGTCCTGCTGTGGCCCTTCGTGAATCTGACCCTGCTTACGCAGCACTTAGTCAATCTAATAACTCCACATCAAATTTTGATTTTGACCATAGGATGGTCACGCTTCGGCATGAATGGGCCGGCTCGACCGGAGTGATACCACGGCCTCACAGAAAACCGGCATGAAGCAGCACTGTGCTGTGTTTCGCTGCGTGAGTGGGGGTACCGGTACCCCCACTCACGCAGCGAAACACCCCCCGGGGTTTAAAGGTTGCAGTGCACTTGTGACTGGTGTCGCGAGTGTCCATGGGCGACGGGAATTGCTTACCATCAGGTGACCCGTCTGCTCTTCGGCCACCTATCACATAAAAAAAACGTTTGCTTAGGCCTCTAACTTATTCCTACAAGACGTTCGATGAAATAGGGTTTTTAATAATCTCCGGGCACTGGCCTAATGTGCATCCTTCGTGAATCTGACCCTGTTTGCACATCAAAACTATAATTGACGACCCGTTTGGAATGTGACCAGTGGTAATGAACGCTATCTCTGGTGCAAGGGTTGCGGGTTCGATCCCCGCACTGTACAAACATTTGTGTGCATGAACATGTCTGTTTGTTTTGGTCTGGGTGTTTTCTATATACATATTATAAGTATGTATTTACAAAAGAAAAGTATTATATGTATATATTTGTAATCCCACTGTTGATTCTGATATCCGTAACACAGGTGCTTGAGCTACCTATCTCGGAGTCGGATCAATGTATGTGATGTTGTCAAATGTTATTATAAAAAAAAACACCCCAAAACTTCACAACAGATTAACTACAGGTTCAATAACTTCTTATCTCAGATCAACCCATATTTACGGGTTGGTTTACAATCAATTTAACCAACGCGTAAGCATATATACAATTTAACTCTGAATTGACTATAGCCATGGGGTTCCCAAACTTTTAATGCTTGTGGTTTCGTTATCGTAATCGTCAGCCCATTTAAGCCCCCACTGCTGGGGCACGGGCCTCCCTCAATCACATGAGGGGTAATTGCCATACTCACCACGTTTGGCAGACTGGTTGGCGAGGGCTTTGATATAAATGCAGAGTATTCCTTCTCTGGGTGCTGATGATCATGCCAGCAGCTTTACCTTAGTCGTCTTTTACGACACCTCGGTAAGAGTGAGGGTGGCCTATTCTACTCTGCCGGGGACAATACGGCGTGGTTGTGGTTTAGTAGGTATCTTATCTTGCCCCGTTTATTGTTTGGCGTTACGGGTAGGTTTCAGATATCTGAGGGTATCCAATTCAGGGTACCTCTGGAAATTTCCTTCGTTGTAACTCTCAGAACCCTGCTTGTGTCGCTCAAGTACTTGAGCTACACAAGCAGGAGTTGCATGTCACGGAAATGAACATGCTGCGGTGGATCTGTGGAGTCACGCGGAAAGACGCGTGAGAATCACACGCACACGTGGAAGCCTTCACGTCCGTGACAAAGCAGAGAAACTGCAGGAGAGTCGCCTGCGTTGGTACGGCTATGTCCTGCGAAAACCAGACAGCTACGTGGGAAACAAATGTCTGGCCATGCAACCAACACCGGGCCTCGGTAGAAGGGGTAGACCTAGAAAGGTGTGGCTTGACGTCCTAAGGGTTATGCGTGCCAATAAATTGACTACATTGGATGCACAAGACCGCAGTAAGCGGACCCCGGGCTCCAGAGCGACAGCTGGGGCGCAACCGGGACTAAACGCTACGATGATGATGAACTCTCAGAAGTCTCAGATACTTGAATACTTGAGTAGGTACTTACTGAGTAAAGCTTGACTTGATGCAGAACAAATATCATGAAACGTTCGATATTAAAATTTAGACAGTTAGGTATTCGAAAGACGAAGACGAATATTTCATGCCCTGAGCAGACTGTGCCTTTTCATAGGAAGCCATACCTGAAAGGGATTTCTTTATTTGGCATAATGTGTTTTGTCCTAAAATGGATTGGCATAATAAAATTGGCATAATTTATTTAACATAATATTAATTTGGCCAAATTTGGTTTTAGCATAATATGTACTGTGGCATAATTATTATTTAGCATAATGCATTTATGCATAACTTTTTCGGCACATTTTTTTAGGCGTTAATGATTGTTTAAATCTGAAAAATAAAAAAGTAAGTAAGTGTTAGCATTTCGTATGATTGAATATTGGTTATTTTAAAAATGTATTTATTTTTCTATAAACTTTGGGTTTACTTGGTAATTTTTCTAAGTTAATTAAAATTGTAATAAAATGATTAAATTACTATGACAACCTTAACTGGATTGGGACAGCCATTCGGGCGATAGCAACGGTCGGGTGTGCCGCTCCAATTCTAATAAAATTAGAATATTTCACTGTCTTGGTGCCTTTCATGAGTTATTATAGCATTGTCACAGCATTAATACGACTTTTATTTCACGAGTAAGTAGTTGTTCAACATAAGTAATCAGTATTTCCTATATTATATAGAGTAAAAATAGGCTTAGGTGCGGAGGGGGTGGCCCTTGGGCCACCCGTAAGCCGCTTTTTAATGACTTATGGTTAATTATTTTATTCTTAAGCATGTTTATGCTAAAAATTTTATGCAAAAAACTGTTGTGCTTATAAGTATGCGAAATTATAATTAGTAGTAATTACATTATGCTAACTTATTTTATGCTTAAAAATTTTATGCTTTTTGCCAGTGAACCTACTTGAAAAACCGCGCGATGCCGTTAGTACTTTTTTTTTTTTGACGCTGGGGAATGCCTCCTTATGTATACCCTCCTGCCGGGGAGCAGGCGGGTTATGTCGGGCTCTCCTCTGGCGGGGGCTTCTCCTAGCGAGAAGCCGGCCAGAGGCATACCTACCGACTAAACCCCAGCGACGCTCCCTCATGGCCAGAGTGGGGAGGGGACATGAGTACGGGTTAAAGAACCTTACTTCACGTCCCTCCCCAGGCGGAGGGCCCACTTACACTGCGGGCCCGACACTGCCTCCCCCAGTCAAGCTGGGGGGGGATGTCGTTAGTACTGGGTTGACGTGCTGGGTGACGTTCTTTTTCTACCGAACTAGTATAGAATCTGCGTCAGGGCCGGTACACACTCTGTGACGTTTTTTCCGAAAATGGCACATTCCGTGTAAAGCGCCCGTTTTCTAGTTCTATGTATTTCATACACTATGAACGCACACACTAGGCAGTAGTTTGAACGTTGACCGGTCGGCGATGCTTCACGCCCCACTTTACCAGAGGAACTAAAATGAAACCATCCCGAAATGAACGAGAATATACCTTTCGCATCCAAACAAAAGAGACACACAACGCGTGTGATACGGATGGGGTTAAATGGGGGTGGCATGTCCGACCAAATTAGTCGATATCCGCCTTGTTCGGCTTTTGTTAGCTGTTTTAATCAATTAATCAATCTACTGTTCGGCTATTCAACTGTGGACAGACACACAAATATTAATTTTGACTAAGTATTATTTTTTATTGGTGTAAGAATGTAGTATCAGCCTTTATATTGTCCCACTGCAGGGCAAAGGCCTCCACCATAGAAATAAAGTTATCGCTACTATGATGGGATTAGGCTTAATCACCACGCTTGCCTAATGCGGATTAGTAATCACAAACTCGAGCGATGTTCGAAAAATTCGAAACATACTTTTTCCTCGACCTGGGAATCGAATCCAGGACCCCGAGATCAACGCCCGGTACTTAAACCACTAGACCACCAGGGCGTTGCTTTATTTAATTGCTGTATTGCCACTTAATCAATCTTCGTTATCTATCGTGAGCGGGCGGAATATTCATTATGGTAAACGATGATAGAGCCTAAGTTTGCTAGAAAATATGTAGGTATTGTTCCTCATCTCTACTCAGCGATGTCTCTAGTCATGACATACGGAGCCGAAACGTGGACACTTACGGTACGGCTGGTCCACAAGTTAAAGGTCGCTCAGCGGGCTATGGAACGAGCAATGCTCGGCGTCTCTCTCCGAGATCGAATCCGAAATGAGGTGATCCGGCAGAGAACCAAAGTTATCGACATTGCTCACCGGATTAGCAAGCTTAAGTGGCAGTGGGCTGGCCATATTAGCCGCAGAACCAACAACCGATGGGGTAAACGGGTTCTGGAGTGGAGACCGCGTCTTGGCAAACGTAATGTAGGGCGCCCTCTGGCTAGGTGGGGGGACGATCTGCGCAGGATGGCTGGCAAGAGCTGGATGCGAGAAGCCATGGATAGATCACAGTGGCGAACAATTGGAGAGGCCTACGTCCAGCAGTGGACTGCGATGGGCTGATGATGATGATGATGATGACTCAGCGAGTCATTCCCGGTTCGCTATCGCTATCACTTTGGTCCGGGGTACGGGAACCAGATCAATTAAATCATGGCCATATGAATTAATATTTATTCATGTGTCATGGCTACATATTTCAGAAACTATCCGAAAGGCGGTGTATCATTATCTTTGTTTGTTTCAATCATTATCATCAATAATACTTAGCTCAACATTATAGGCATAAAGTAGTCGTTGTAGGTAAAATCGGCTGAGAAGGTATCCTAATCATTATATGCGTTTGTTTCAATCATTACCATCAGTAATACTTAGCTCAATACTATAGGGCAAAAAGTAGTCATTGTAGCCAAAATCGGCTGACAAGGCATAATAATCATTATCTTCGTTTGTTTCAATCATTATCATCCACAGTGCAGGAACTGCCGAGCTCTGTAGATTTTATTTTATTAGTAGTTCCCGGTAGACCACTTTTCGACCTTACAGTATTGGGAATAAGGTCTAAAAGTGGTCTATCGAATAAATATTTATTCATGTGTCATGGCTACATATTTCAGAAACTATCTGAAAGGTGTAAGTTTTCTCACCATGTTTTCCCTCACGACTGAACGAATGTTATACCTTAATATTAAGGGTGTTAGGTTCTTTTTACCGAAAGTTCCGGAAAATCTTGGATTGCAAGATTTACTATTAACTTTCGGTAATAGAAATAAAGGCATGGTAACCCTAGTTGCACGTCACGTCGTTATGTCTAAACTAATTCGGAGCTACAAGGGTAAGATTCCCAAGGTTGTCCGCTAATCCGATTAGAGATGACAGGGGTTCTAACGCTAACCATTTTGCTTTAATTGTGTTGGATATTCGTTTATCTCGTAATTCGTAACGTGATCAAAACACCATCTTAGATGAAAAAACAAGTAAGTAGGTACCTAGCTGATCAGTTTGAGGGACATTTTCCTTACTAGTAGCAAGACAAAGAACATTTCGACGAGTGCTTCTGTGATTTTATTAAGAAAACCTAGTCCCCCCTCTATTACAAACCCCGAACTAACGATAGTCCCGGAACAAAAGTCATGCCAGCCCCTTTTAACATTGCGTGAATGAAAGGGGATGACATGAGTTTTAGTACGGTAGGTAATCATTTTGGATCGCGATTTATAATAAAGTGGAGTGTTTCCAAATCAGTCCAACGATATCGTTCGCGCGTGGGGCATTGGCAACCGGGTTATTCGCTGGGGCAGCCCTGTATACTCCGAAAGTACGAATAACGAACCATTCCCTTTGGCAAATTTTAAGGTAAGTATCTCAACGTAGACCCAAATGTCGAGCAACTCAGTCAGGATATGAGGACACTTACACGAATCTCAAATAGAATAGATATTTGGAAGATCAGCAAATAAGTACTGCAAGTCTCTCGATCGGACTTTAATAAAAGCGCTAGTAATGACGTCACATACGATTCGAGTATATAGACCTCAACACAATATGTTGAAAACAAGGTGGTGACTGGGCCATGATCATCGATCGATTGTTAACGTCCTTAACTATTTAGTTGCAATAGCCAGTCAATACGGCAAAATTTGGTAGTTAAACTCCAGAGAACAAGTCTAAGAACAGAGTATACCACAGATCAAAGAAATTATTCGAGCTCAGATCACTTTCTTTCGTTGACGCTTGACGCATCTTAAACTGTCAAACATTTAGTGTCGTGCAGTAAATTCTCTTACGTTAACATTACAAATACGAGTAAAACATTTACAAATGAACATTTCAAACGTTTTAACCTAAACATGTAACGACTTTAGGAAGACAGGAACCTGCATGTTTGGGCCTAGAATGTCGCGTGTGTCGCGGTATTTAACGAAGGGGGCATGTCATGGGTACAAGCACGGTACATGCATTCGGATTTTATCGAGGGGTGCACTGGTGCATTATGCTTGGTGTCCACAGGCACGGTGCCTAGGCAACCGATAAGCGAGCGAAGTTGAACTTCACAGGGTTACCTAATGAACTGAATCGCAATTTATGATGAGCTAACCACGATGTGAGGTCGGGGTTACTAGGTTTAGACGAAAAGAGAACTATTAAATTTTTATTGAAATCATTAAGCATTCTGCAGATTTCAGTTCATGAAGCTCTCACATGTGATTTCTTTGAAAATTATAGATCATTCAATTTTGCGATGTAGGTACCAAATTTATTGCAGCTTTGGATTTTTCTCGCTATCACTCTTGGGCTCTAAGACCCATATATACATTGATTTAAGCCATTGAAATCTCTAAGTAATAATAGTGCCTAATCCACAATAAAATCTACAGAGCTCGGCAGTTCCCGCACTGTTGTTGATAATGATTGAAACAAAAGAAGATAATGATTAGGATGGCTTCTCAGCCGATTTTAGTTACAACGACTACTTTATGCCCTATAGTATTGAGCTAAGTATTACTGATGATAATGATTGAAACAAACGAATATAATTAGGATACCTTTTCAGCCGATTTTGGCTACAACGACTACTATTGCCTCATAGTATAGATCTAAGTATTATTAATGATAATGATTGAAATAAACGAAGATAATGATTAGGATGCCTTCTCATCGATTTTGGCTTCAATGACTACTTTATACCCTATAATTTTTTTTTTTTTTTTTTTGTTGACCCAGGAGAAATGCGTTACGCATACCCATCCGTCTGTAAACGGATGGGTTATGTCGGACTCTCCTCTGGTGACGGCTTCTCCTAACGAGAAGCCGGCCAGAGGCATACCGACTAAAACTCCTGGGACTCTCCCTCATCTGTCCATGGGTGGGCGAGTGACATGGGGCCAAAGCTCGGAGCCTTTCACCACGTCACAATACCCTATAATATTGCGCTAAGTAATGTTGATGATAATGATTGAAAATAACGAAAATAACGATTAGGATGCCTTTTCAGCCGATTTTGGCTACAACGACTACTATTGCCCTATAGTATTGAGCTACGTATTATTGATGATAATGATTGAAACAAACAAATATAATGATTAGGATGCCTTCTCAGCCGATTTTAGGTACGACTACTTTATGCCCTAAAGTATTGACCTAAGTATTATTGATGATAATGATTGAAATCATCGTCATCGTCATCGTCAGCCCATTTAAGTCCCCACTGCTGGGGCACGGGCCTCCCTCAATCACATGAGGGGTAATTGCCATACTCATCACGCTTGGCAGACGGGTTGGCGAGGGTTTTGATATAAATGCAGAGTTTTCCTTCTCTGGGTGCTGATGATCATACCAGCAGCTTTACCTTAGTCGCCTTTTACGACACCTCGGTAAGAGTGAGGGTGGTCTATTCTACTCTGCCGGGGACCACGCGGCTATAGATGATTGAAATAATCGAAGATAATGATTAGGATGCCATCTCAGCTGATTTTGGCTACAATGACTACTTTATACTCTATAGTATCGAGCTAAGTAATATTGATGATAATTATTGAAACAAACTGTCTGGGCGTCACAAGCAACTTCATCACTAAATGTTCGCCTATACAGGATAAACCTGTTACCCCGCTGACACACGATCAGATTATCATAGTCCATTAAGTTAACGGAACAAATAGGAAGATAATACAACTTATCTATTTCTATAATTCTTCAAGCCTAGTTTAATACTTTATTTCCCATCTCAGAAACCATCAAAATGGCTCGCATACGCCTCTTGAATACCTAATCATCTAAATAGGTCCCATGTAAATTCTATGGCGTCATCCTATATGTTTGTATTATAGTAAACTGTGCTTATGTGTCCCTAGTTTGGGTGTCGGCCTATATTTATTCTGTGGTGTCGGTACAGATCTAGTTAGTAGGGACAATTAGAGAAGGGGAAAAGGTTGGCAGCGCACTTGTGACTCCACTGGTGTTGCGGGTGTCCATGGGCGGCGAAATTGCTTACCATCAGGTGATCCTTCTGCTCGTCTGCCACCTCTCATATAAAAAAAACCCCTGTCTCCCGGCCCTATTATACCGAAGCGTGGCTCTCCCACGGTCTTGAAATATTGTGATAGTATGACAGACAATATTGTGATAATTTGTGATAGTGATTGGATGACAGCTTTTATGTAGGTACATAACTTATATAGATTTTCTATGCCATCAATGTGTTTACTATTTTACCGTGGGAGAGCCACGCTTTGGCATGAATGGGCCGGCTGGACCAGAGTGATACCACGGCATCACAGAAAACCGGCGTGAAGCAGCACTGTGCTGTGTACGCTGCTTGACTGAGGGTACCGGAGGCCCAATTCGGGGAAAAAGGGAGGTTTAAAGGTTGGCAGCGCATTTGTGACTGCACTGGTTTCGCAGGTGTCCATGGGCGGCGGCAATCGCTTACCATCCGGTGATCCGGTGCTCGTTTGCCACCTATCACATAAAAACACAAAACTTATTTTTATAATTAGCAAAACATCTAATAAGACCAAGAACAAAGTTCAAGCAAATAATATCCGTTTGAACCTAACTCCAACTTCAAACTGTTTTGGCAGTTCAGTTGTGACGAATCATTTTACTTCACAAGGGCAAATTTATAGCCACAAAGCGATCAACGACTCCCCAGAGGGATATTGCCAATAAACTCCGTTAGTGGTTATAGCAGAGCCTTAATATCCCCGCTTAATTTACGGAATTAAAATTAAATGTACGTCTAAAGGTAGACTGTTACAATTCCGTTATTAGAGCGTGCCAGGGCCATAGTACCTACACAATAATTTTGAGCCTTAGTACCTACACTACAGACCTGGCAAAGACATGTATCTTTCAAGAGATTGGAACATTTGCATCTGGATCAGTGCAGAGATGCGGAACAGTGAAACGCTTCATTTGGAACATCGACTCTCAGATAGATCCGTGATTCATTCCGCTCATTCGGATCATTCAGTTCATTCGGATGATCGGATCATTCCGCTCATTCGGCTCACTCGGATCATTCCGCTCATTCGGATCATTCGACTCATCGGACCATTCAGCTCATCTGAACATTCGGTTTACTCGGACTCGAGATCCATGGAGGCGAATGATACATTCGGAGCGAATATTAGATTTTCGGAACAGTGTATCATTTGGCTGAGACGTATCACCGAGTCGTTTCAGTAAAGAGTTACACACGTTTAATACACAAATGTGTAGTATCCTTACGTACTACGAGTTTGTAAGTATCTTCATTCTTCATATAAAGCCGATCGTCGAATAAGTAAGCCTGATTAAGTACCTACATAAAAACTTGGCATAAGACCCGACAAACAGTGATTTAGTCACGATTCTATTGAATAAAAATAGTACTGACCAAAGCCTTTGAAAGCAACAAGTGGACCTTTAACGAAGAGAATCGTCTTTCACTAAGTGTAGCCTATACAGTATTTAAAAGGCACATGGAACACGGACATAACATTCTTATAGCTGTTTCTGGATAAGCTCGCTCTATCTTAGCTTATCGGCTTCATCTCCACCCAGTAACTATAAGGTTAAGAGCAAATGAACAATAATAAAAACTTTCAGACTCCTTGTTTTGGCCCAACTCGAGAACCCGAAGCCGATTTCCAAGTGCAGCCTTTTCTAGTAGGTAGCTAACTAGGTAGCGAAGGGAATTCAGTCTTTAATTTACTTTTTAAAACACAGAAGCTTCAACATTATTTCTGTTTTAATCAACACATAAAATCACACTCTCTCAAGATACAAGAGTCGATTAAGTTTTACAATGCGAGACATGATTTCGTGAAAAGGTCTTAATTAGGATTCAGAGGATCAAACGGAGGGCGCTAAAGGGCGTGTCGAGTCGAGCCTCGGATATCGGAGACGACAGCTGAGTGCGAGGGATACCTAATCTCAAAGTACCTAAGTACATTTAAAACTCAGATCATATTCTGTGACTTTCGGGATATGCATGACCAATCATTATAACCAACTCAGGCCTGATCTACCAACTGCTGAATATATTTTGACTTACTTTTCGGTTCCCGTCAACCTTATACAGTATTGCCCCTCCACCGCCAAAATGTAACGGGTCAGTCCACCGAACGTCGCAACATTCATGCTGTCATTCGGTAAGTGATGTGGTCCACCTATCATCCTGACACGACATGGCCTTTGCAATCTAGTTATGTAATTAATTACAGGATTCGTATCACACATGACCAGGTTAGTCCACCCAAAATTAAAGTTAGAGTAAATTGTTTAAACAGATGGTGGCCTGGAAATTTCCGTTTGACCTATTTTCTTTTGTCGTAAAGCTCCTATAAGCTCATTACGGTATAAGTACAATAACTTAATACAATAGATTAGTTAAAATTTAGCATGTTATTAACCCAGCCGTGGAAATATAATTTGTTCCTACGAGTAATAGGCATAACAATTTCAATTAAGCGAATTATCGAGTCAGTGGATCCATTTTCCATTCCGTGTTGTCGGATTGTGCACTGGTTGTGATGTTTCACATAAAAACTGCAATGTCTATTATGTATATAACAATATCAATGTGTGTGCTCATGGACCAGTTTCCAAACATTACTCAGATCCCTTTCAAATTAATCGGCTGAGTAGACCCGGAGCAAATTGTCTGAGCAAGTGACAGACAGACACGTGTGATTAATTTATCTTTTGGACGCACCGCACCCTGAAAATGTCACTATTGATGTGTATGTTGATTCTAGTTCTATTCAATTGCAGATATAAAACAACAGTTATAAAACAACAACCACCCCAGGCTGTTGTAGTAGTTTGACAAAGGAGAAACAAACAACGGCGAAGTGTACAACGAACAGAAATGAGACGAAATATCAAGGTGGGCTTTTATTATGCTCCCTTGTTGACGTCACAAAGAAAGTGCTGACGTTGCGCAACAATGGACCGAATTGCAAGGACGTTGCATACTAAAAAAATCACCTGAGGGGTTACCTATATTCCTAAGGTGGCTGGCCAGTATATGTACCTTCATAGTATAGATAAGTTAAGATTTACCTACAGGTGGTCTGAGGTGGTTTAGGTAGTGTTAGAGACCCCAAGGACTAGCAGTCACTCAGCTTTCTAGCTAGTTATGGTCTGATGATGATGGAGATATTACATACTGACACTAAATAGATACTATATTTTCCACAGAATCACTTTCCTCAGTGGTCAGAATGCTGATCCATCGAAATAAGGGTAAGGGAAAAGATATTCACGTCTTCGAGCACACACACACTATAGGCAGTAGTACTCCGTACCTAATTGGCTAATTGTTCCAAATGACAAGTAAAATAAGGAAGTTTAGGTATAGATATTATTCGCAGTTATACCTATAAAAAGTAATTTCATCTATAGCAATATTATAAATGGGAAAGTTTAAGTGTGTCTATCTGATTGTTTGTTAGTCATTCACAGCACTTGTGACACACACACACACACAATGTGTGTTCTTGGGCAGGGTTGGATGAAGTTTGAGCTAAGACTTTTGAAATCGTAATTGGTAGAATGTGGCCGCTCCGGGCTTTGCCCTACACGGCGTTCTGCTTGGTTTTAGTAGTTGGTATTACTTGATGAAATTGCCTCTTAGTTTTGGTACCCAATGTGACTCATGATGAAACGGCCGCTCCAGACTTCGCCCAACGCGGCGTTCCGCTTGTTTTTGGTATTGTTACTTGATGAAATGGCCGCCCCGGGCTTCGCCGTACGCGGCGCTTCGTTTCGTTTTGATACTGTGACTTTTAATGAAATGGCCCCTCCGGGCTTCGCCCTACGCGGGGCTCCTCTTGGTCTTGATCGTATTACTCATGAAATAGCCGCTCCTGGCTTCGCCCTACGCGGTGCTGCGCTTAGATTTGGTACTTGATAAAATGGCCGCTTCGCTTAATTTTGGTAATGTGACTTTTGATGGAATAGCCGCTCCGGGCTTCGCCCTACACCGCGCTCCGCTTGGTTTAGGTGGTGTTACTTGGTGAAATGGCCTCTTAGTTTTGGTAATGTGACTTTTGATGAAATGGTTGTCGTAGACTTAGCCCTACGCGGAGCGCTGCGGCGCTCTCCTTGGTTTTGGTAGTGTTATTTGGTGAAATGGCTGCTCCGGGCTTCGCCCTGCGCGGCGCTCTTCTTTGGTCTCGTAACTAATATTCAGAAAAATGGCCGCTACGGGCTTCGCTCTACGCAGCGCTCCGCTTTTACCATATCTTCCTCATGTAGTTGATAGTATTAGGTACTTGATGAAATGGTCGCTCTGGGCTTCGCCTTAAGCGGCGCTCCGCTTAGTTTTGGTGATGTGACTTTTGATGAAATGGCTGCTACGCGGCGCTCTTCTTTGATCACGATTGAGAAAAATGGTCGCTCCGGGCTTCGCTCTACGTAGCGCTCCGCTTTCACCATAATCTTCCTTATGTAGTTAGAATGCCACCCCGAGCTGCGCCCGACTCGGCGCTCCTCGGTTTTTCCAAAAGACCGAGTAGTTATAATGGGCGCTCCGGGCTTCGCACATTGCGACGCTCCGCCTTCATCCCCCACCTTGGATTGAATATTGTGGTTTTCCGGAATCCCTGAATATTTGGTTTTCTGTGTTATACCCCCCCCCCCCCCCCTGTCAAAGCTATAGGTACGTCCGTGATATGGGGGGTGTGTGATGTGGTATAGGCGCTATGGGGCAAACCGAATTCCACGAGAGCGAAGCTGCGGTCGACCGCTAGTTAATCAATAAAGGCTTCTAAGATCGTAGGTAGATGCGAATACGTTCATATGGCACTCGCAGAAACTTTATCCAACTCATAGAGCTCAAAGTTCTCTACAGGGAAAACCTGGCACAGAATAGAAACAAATGGTGCACATTGATGCTGGAAGCCACGACCCACTTCTAGTCTCAGCCAGCCAATCCAGGTGAGATGATAGCTGTATTGACATGATACCTATTCAGTGAGCTCTTATCTTGAAGACACACAGATTATGTGCTGGGGAACACAGACGATGTTCCTAATAAGTCAGATTTTTCTCCGCCAGAGATTTACGATGACAAGCTCGAATCAAATACTTCAGTATTTTGCCTCCAAACACAGTGAGAAAGGACAAGCTTGTTTCAGATTAATAGATGACGACAATGATATCAGATATAAGGTATAGATAGACAGAGGTCCGGCGTAGTTCCTGCACATTAGGTAATATTTACTATGAGAAAATAGAACAGAAATGACTGGTGACCATTATTAGGGAGGACTTCTGGCCGCAGGAAGTTTCGAGGACGGCTACCGTCGACTGTACGCGCCGCACGTAGAAATTTGTAAAAAAATGTGAATTTTATTTTATTATGTATGTATGTTAGACTGTAAGGTATTTATTATATGGGCTAATGAAATATTTTTGAATGTAAGCGATTAGTTCCCGTAACGTTTTTCAGGATGGGAATAGAACCATATAGAACCCACAAACCTTGGAGCCTAAGGCAGATTCACTAACAAACTCACCATCGGCCCAATTAAATTTTGGATGCAACCACTCGGCTGAAAAATCTTAGTTCAACAGTAAACTGACGCTCAGTGGTAACCTGGATACAATTAAATACATAATATTAATCTGTAAGGAACACTCTTTCGCCCTCTTTAAATTAATATGCGTAAAGCGAAAATAATGGACATAAAAAACGCCCATATACATAAAGAATGATGTAAACTATTATTTGACCTAGGATTGGACATTTTTCCTGAGCGCAGCTGTATTGTCACCACACTGCGAGATGCTTGAAACCTCCTCTGCCACAGATATGTTAAGGCCTATGATGTTGATGATGGTGAGGCATTCTCTCATCATCATCATTATCAGCCCATTTAAGTCCCCACTGCTGGGACACGGGCTTCCCTCAATCATAGAGGGTTTTGATATAAATGCAGAGTTTTCCTTCTCTGGGTGCTGATGATCATGCCAGCAGCTTTACCTTCGTCGCCTTTTACGACACCTCGGAGGCATTCTCTACGCAAGTGAAACCTTTGTCTATAATTTAAATGACCCATTCTATGTCATTGCAATCGAATATTCTTCTAATTGGTTTTTTTTGTCTCACCTGCAATTGTGTACACTGCTATCTGTTTTTTATTGTTGTTCCAAATTTGTTAATATTTTATGTAAGTAAACAGTGCCTGTCTTTTATCCAACGGTGCCCTTGAAAACCTGCGCCTTGGCATTGTCTATGTCTTGGCATTATGCTAAGGGTCACCTTTTCGGTACAAAACAAATGATTGTTTGTTTTATAAAAAATAATTTTCTTCGAAAAATAAACCTCCTTCAAAAACCACGACCTAAAAAGTGTAAAATAATATTTTACCTAAAATAGGTAACATTTTATAACAGTACACTCGAGAAAAGGTGTTACCGTAGTCGGCGCCAAATTACTATCTTGTAATTTAATACAACATTCAATTATTCAACAGGGATTAGTCAGGCGTAAATACTAGTGCAGTTTTGAAAAAAGATAGAAAAACATTACGAGTCCCTATAAAATTTGAAAGTTCCCCTCAATTTTTTCAGGGTCCCATCATCATCTCATTCATCATCTCCCGATATTCTGATCATGGTACCAATCCGGGACTATCTACATTCCAACTAAAAAAATAATCTTCTAAATCGGTTCATAAATGGCAAAGTAATCGGCGAACAAACATAATACATGTCGAATGTCGAAAGGAGGTTCTCACCTCCATTTTGTTTTTGAAGTCGGTTAATAATGTAATTAGTCCTAAGTTATTTGCTGAAAATTAAAATTTATCTATCTAAAGAAGTATTCATTTTTTAAGTCCAAGTTAACTGGGGACGCACACGTTTAAGTAAAGCGTCCCCAGTAAACATGGATAAAAATAAGTTATTTATAGCGACTGTCACCAAGGACTAAGTAATTGACAGAAGGTATTCCCATCAATACAAGTCGTAAAATACCTGTCCATAACATATTTTACTGCGAACATCGCTTAACCAAATTGTTTCTAACCGTCACGTTATGAATTATTAACACCACAGGTGCGAACGTAGTTTCGGTGTTTATCAAGGTGTAAGTAATGTGAAGTATTTCATTACTTAGGCTAATAATGTAAAACAGGTGCCTAAATAAGTTTAATTTATTTAATACGTATATGACGTGAAGACATACCCGTCTAATTGCTTCATAAATTACGATATTTTTTCATTCTATGATTACAAAAAAGAGTAATAGTGTTTAACTAATAAATTTATTTATTTATTGATTTATTAGGTCTGCCAACATTGTTACATTACAGAATGTGTGTTAAAAATTGATTAATATACAACCTGTGCGGATAAATAATGGGATCAGAAATGGCGGCGCATCTATTCACTTCTCGCTCGCACACTATTTGCGTCTATACTCGCACTCGTGGGGTCATAAGTGCACTGCCAACCTTTAATTTTATTTTATTTCATTTTACAAGTTTTAGGAAAACTATCAATAGATTTAGGGATACAGTCACAGAAAAAACATACCAATTACAAGTTTCCACAGATAATCACTTGGTTGTTTAACAAAAATGCAAGTTAGTAATGTTAAGAGAGAATAAAGTTACTAAATAACAAACAAAACGAACAACGTATTCGCCACTCTTAGAAGAACCCCCCTTTCCCCCGGATTGGGTCCCCGGTACCCCACTCATGCAGCGAAACTCAGCACAGTGCTGTTTCACGCCGGTTTTCTGTGAATCCGTGGTATCACTCCGGTCAAGCCGACCCATTTATGCCGAAGCGTGGCTCTCCCACGTTAAATACGTTACTTATGGAAAAATGCCTATGCATACCTGTCTAGTTAAATGTAGAGAGAGGTAGGTATTATTGTTTTTAGGGTTCCGAAACTCAAAAGGAAAAAACGGTACTCTTTGTTGTACGTCTACCCGTCTTTGTGTCCAGATCCTGTGATTCTGAAACACGTGAAGGTATAGAGTTTAGTCCCAGAACTTTTATTAGATTGCGTATTGTATCTAATAACGGGGTAAAGGTACTAAGGTCTACCTACGGTCCCATCATGATGTCCGGAAAAAAATTGAACCTCAAAGTTAAGTAAAAAAAGATAGGCACTGAAAAATGCACATTTCGAACCTCCTAAGGGAATCAAAATCAAAGGGTATTTCCTGTTGACCTAGAACTTTGAAATTTGGCTAATAACATCGATAAAGACCACACATGTAGGGAAAAATCGTTAATCAAAGAACTGTACATTTGTAATTGACCGGATGGCGCAATTGATAGTGACCCTGCCTCTTACGCCAAAGGTCGTGGGTTCGATCCCCACCCTGGACAAACATTCGTGCGATGTACACTTGTGTTTGTTCGGTGTCTGGGTGTAATATTATGTATTTAAGTATATATTTGTGTTCCTCTGTTGTCTGATATCTGTAACACAAGTGCTTAAGCTACTTAGTACGGAATCAGGTCAACGTATGAGATGTTGTGAGAATTATTATTATTAATTCAATCTTAAAAAGAGACATGACTTATAAGGGGGGTGGAAATTTCAAAGAAGCTTACTTAAACTCTTACTTAAAAAACAAGAAAGGGATTGATGTGCACAGTGTTTACTATATTAGACTACTGTACGCACTTCGACTGCCTCGGTGGCGCAATGGTTAGTGGGTCGCACTTTAAAGCGACGGTTGCGCTTGGGGTCCTGGGTTCGACCCTGGGTCGGGCCAAAATATAAACCTGAGTTTTTCTGTTAAGAAATTCTCAGTGTTGGCCCGGAGTCTGGAAGTTGGCAGTCTTGTACCCCCGTGCCTCGGAAAGCACGTTACGCCGTTGGTCCTGCGCCTAATCCCTCTTCGGACGTGTCACACTGGTGTCCCATCGAAATGAGAGGGTACGGGAATAGAAAGTGCACTTGTGTCTGCACAAATACTTGTACACTATAATATGTCCTGCGTCGATGGCTGATCGCTGAGATTGGCCGCCATGACCGAAATATCGGTTTGGAGGACATTATAATATATATTTTTTTTACGACGTATTATATCTATTTTACAGAAAATATATTTAAACATACTGATAATATCTGAAAATTCTTGAACTATTTATACTAGGACCGGATAGATGGTCCATTTTTGGGACACTGGAGGTCCTTACACACTCCTGTCCCTAATAATAATAATTGGATATACTAACATTAGTTTTAAGCACCAAAACGTTACTAACGAATTTGTATGGATTTATTTATCTACAATAAATGCTGAATAG
Organism: Marasmia exigua; assembly: GCA_019059595.1. Classification (NCBI taxonomy): domain Eukaryota; kingdom Metazoa; phylum Arthropoda; class Insecta; order Lepidoptera; family Crambidae; genus Marasmia; species Marasmia exigua. Next base: position 11,530,724 of record CM032464.1, read on the forward strand.
GCGTTGAATAAATGTTAGATACGTTCGGAACCTCGGACTTGACCAGTATTTTTATTTACTAAGTACACTGTAAACTGTAATGGGTAATCTTATATACAGACAAATACAAATGTCTTCAATTGATTCTTAATGTCATACACGATTGATTGAATATCAATTGAGGATATTTGACAGATATAGTATATTCATGTGTAGCTGTCTGTACCAACCTTTGTGAAGTATAAAAAAGCTACATAAAATATCTAGTAGGTACAGCTAAGTACATAATTTAACATCAATTCAAATACTACAAAGCATCTGGGGAGCCGCACGCTTGTTTGCTACCGATGTACATTTAAAAAAAATTTAAATGAAATTATAACACTCGTTATCCAGGGTTAATACAACTCCATTTAAAACCAAACATTGTGTTCAAAAATCGTCTGTCGCACAAGAAATGAAAGTGTATGGCACATATAAAAAATGAGGTGCAAAGCAATAAATTTAACGATGAACTATATGAAAGAAACATTTTCAAGTCCCACAGAATGAAACAAAAAGTGTGTTAGTACTACGAAAACAAAAGCCCATCTTGCACTACAACTCACCTGCTAACAGATTCTTCTAAAACAACTTTATTTACTACTTATAATCAATATACACAACAACAATTGACACGAAACTATCAACTTGTTATATAATTCTAGCGAAAACCGTATATTTAATAAAGAAAGGGGCTATTTGAGTAATGAGACATCTTAACGCGCGCCGGGTCCCCGGCGGGCACCACGTCCTTACATCACTGACACTACACAGGATTTATTATTTTGATAAAGCGTCACGAGCCGCTGTGGGCATGCGCGAGGGCTCGCCAATTGGACCAAAGTTCATGCAAGGTATCGGAAAGGTCCTATATTGAGAGAGCGTCGATAAATAACAGCTGTCTTTTGTCTCAAATTGTTAGAGCTAAACCATCGCACCCAACAACTGAGACCGTACATAAACGACAGTTGTTATAGAGATAAATGCATCGGTTTTGTATTGTCTGTCTAGGTGGGTTTGGTGTCAAATGATTTTGGGAATTGGCACGATTCGATGCATAGGACGCTTGCGCGCTGGGCAAATCGATAGCCGCCATTTTCCTTTTTCTGTTTACGTACTAACCTATGCAGGTGTAACTCGCACCAGGTCGCTCCAATCCACTAAGGTGTAAAGACCAAATTACAATAGCATCACACAGGCATTAGTTCATTCATGAAAGTAAACCAAACTGTTTAACGAACTGAGAATGTCAATAAATGTTTAATATTCACTATGACGAAGTAGCACTTATGGCACCTAATGGTAGGTATTTATCATGGAAAAGGGCTGAGTGATCAAGCTTGAGGTGCTACAGGTTATCATAGATTGATATTTTTTACGAAGATAGGTATTTGTTTTTTTTTACAATGTCGACAAATATTAGATTCTACGTCACAGCTTTTGCAGCTGCTGAAATGAAATTTAGATTAAACATTAAAATATAAGGGCAATGTTTTATTTTATCTACAATCATGCTTTTCGATCGAATGCTTCACATGTCTAAAAGCCATTTGTATAGTAATCAATACACAATAGATTCCTCACAGATGAGAGAATCATGTCACTTTGCATACTAGCTTACCTACATTGGTATGTTACGTTGACAAATAGGTGGTGGTAAACACGCGGGTTACGCGAGTAAATAATCACCAACGTTTCGTCGCTAGCACTACACGTTGGGCGCCAAATTTCAATGAGCATTTTAAGCATTTCAAAAAGTAACATTTTGTCTTGTGATCGGTACGTTAATTAATATGCACGGTTATATCTAACAAAAAAAAAGATTTTCTAATACAGGGTGTCGGTACAGTCGTTAAGCAATTGAAAACAATAAGTATTAAGTACTCTATAGGTACATACTATTTGATACGATGTATCATATACGCAGAAGTGAATAGTCAGCTTTATATGGAAAGTATTTTATTTACGAATATCTAAACAATCTTCAGACAAAATTGGTTTTAAATAACGAGTAGAGAACACTCACCTGCACTGATAAGTATACAACCTCATTCAAATATGAACCTTATTGTTCCGCCTTAATGAGTCGAGGTGTTTACATTTCATTGCAGGCGACAGGAATTGACAAGGATGTGTAGAACAGTAGCGTATATAAAAGGCGACTTTTCCATTAATCATATAAATAACAAACAAATAAAGTTATACACGAATAAACATTTTAGCTGATGAACCTAATTCCCACACCTAATACAATAAAAAAGTAAGTAGGTATACATACTTACGCGATTTTTTTTATTTCATTAAATGATAGGGAATACTTTGGCACTATATGTGAATTTAATTCTTTTTTTTAACAAAAAACCATGAAAATACAAAAAGTACGGTAGTAGGTACGGTAAGTCTTTAAAAATATATTGTTTCTTTTTGTGATCAGTCATTATCAAGTTCTTAATTGGGAAGATTTTAATGAATATAATGTCTATGCTAATATATTCCATTTATCATTTAGCCAGTAATAAAAAAAAATAACCGTTTTTTCGCTCTCCTGTAAAGTTGGTGTTTTGGAGTTACGCCTTTGTTGTTCCAGGTTTGCGCTATGTAATTTAATCTGACCTGCGGGCGAGTATACACAACAGTACTCGTAGAATTTTAAGTGTGTTTTTATTCTAATGAGACATTTACATTGTCACTAAAATATGATCTTTTGTGTAAAGTAAATTTTCACCGGTCTATGTACCGGAGTAATTTCATTTTCAGAAAAGGTCTGGGTGATAAATTATAATTTTATAAGGTAGGTGTTTCGGGATAATGGACTAGAAGGAAAACTTTCTGCTATTTACAACCTGTGCGGATAAAGAATGTGATCAGAAATGGCGGTGCATCTATTCACTTCTCGCTCGCACACAATTTGCGTCTATACTCGCACCCCACGAGTGCAAGTATAGACGCAAATAGTGTGCGAGCGAGAAGTGAATAAATGCGCCGCCATTTCTGATCCCATTCTTTATCCGCACATGTTGTAGTCAGACGTTACATCACAACATTTTTACCTGACGGCCTAAGAAACAACGGTAATGTTCTTTCTTCGAGCGCAGGTGTTTTGATTTCGATGGCACGCTCTACAGCCTGAAAGGCTTGACGGATTTTAAGGTATCGTCAAATTCTACCGTGGGAGCGCCACGTTTCGGCGGGCCAGCTCGACCGGAGTGATACCAAGACTTGACAGAAAACCGGCGTGAAGCAGCACTGTGCTGTGTTTTGCTGCGTAAGTGAGGGTACCGGAGGCCCAATCCAGGGGAAAGGAGAGTGTAAAAGTTGGCAGCGCACTTTTAACTCCACTGTTGTCGCGGGTGTCCATGGGTGGCGGCAATCGCTTACCATTAGGTAATCCGTCTGCTCGTCTGCCACCTATCATATAAAAAAAATCCTATTGACTGTGAGATTGGGTACTGAGTTTACAATTACTACGTAGAAATTATCCGATCCGCCAGGTTCAATATAAGGTACCTAATAGTTAATCCTTTTATGTATAGGTACACCGTGATTTTATGAATAGGTACCTACCCGATAAACTTCTCGGGAGCATATAACTTTAGGTAAGATTCTAAAATCAACGAGAAGTTACATCTCAAAGAATCACTCATCAGCTGATCAATACAATTAATATGGGAAGCGAATTTTCTTTTTCACATTAGACTTTAAGTTCATCATCATCATCAGCCCATTTAAGCCCCCACTGCTGGAGCACGGGCCTCCCTCAATCACATGAGGGGTAATTGCCATACTCACCACGCTTGGCAGACGGGTTGGCGAGGGTTTTGATATAAATACAGAGTTTTCCTTCTCTGGGTGCTGATGATCATGCCAGCAGCTTTATCTTAGTCGCCTTTTACGACACCTCGGTAAGAGTGAGGGTGGCCTATTCTACTCTGCCAGAGACCACACGGCGACTTTAAGTTGCTTGGGATTTTTTTTTGTGTTCATTACCTAGTACCTACGAGTTTAATGCCCTAGAGAAATTTCTGGGGTTTAAAAAAACATAGTCTACGTTGCTTAACGAAAATAGAATATTTTTTTTAAAAAGTGATTACATAAAATGTTTTACAAGGCAGACCCATGGGAGCTGTTTATTTTCCGGGATAAAAAGCGTATTATATTTTGCCCAACTTTGTTATCCGCTTGAAAAACATCGTAGGTATTTTCCAAGTTTCTCATTATTCAGTAGAAAGGTAGTAGGTAGGTAGCTTAGGCGATTGAACTGTATATAAAACACCCGGGGTGGGATGCGAATAAGAACTTTTGTTATGAGCAAAAAAAAAAAGGTTTTCTGGTATATTCACAGAAGACACTAAGACAATACAATAATAGAACAATAATCTATCAAAACCACCAATACAAATAAAAATAGCTGCACCATCAATATGGCCTTCCGGCAATATGTAAACGAAGAGCAAACTAAGGAATGGAAGAAAAAACAAGGAATAAAACATTTTAAGGCTTTCATAGGAGATAATACAAAGATATGGAAAAAACGTCTTCTTGGAGGCAATATACAACAGAGGATGCTCATCATAGGGGCGCCATTTTCTTCGATGTTTCAAAATCGATTTCTATGATACAGGTTAGGTTCCTTTGGGTTAGGTTTGCCCGAATCCGACGATTCCACTTCAAAATATGAGTTCATGATTTTGGGGAATTTTTCCCACAAGTGGGGTAATTTACCCCAAAAGTGGGGAAATTACCCCACTTTCTCACAGGGTATTATGCAACGAACAAAATGCTGATGAAGATGAAAATAACATTGAACAGCGACTGCGGAGCATGCAAGGGGGAGACGGAAAACATAGAACATCTTATCTAAATGCGACTCATTAGCCAGAAGCAAAATGTGTCTTCTAGGTCACGCTTATTCTAAACCAGAAAACTACAGGAACTTCAATCCGAAAGACATCGTGACGTTGATGAAAAGAATCTTTCGTGAGTAGGAGCGCAAAGGATAGGGGAGATACAAAAGATCCCTTAGGGTCGACGTGCCCCATGAAAAATGGCCCCTAACAGATAAGATAAAACCAGTTAAAAAGTATAAAAACATACACAATATAAAAGATACTGGTCCAGCAGTCGATCCTCAACAGGTATACAAAGAATATCCTAGGCAGAATTCATGATTTTATTAGGTATCTTTAAAACAATGTTCTTTTTCTTAAGATAAAGATAATTTCTGTAATCATTTTGAATAAATAAGGTCTTGAAAATAAATACCTAAGTGCCTGCCGAGACGCGGTCGGATCCCATTTTGTGATATTTCTTAAGGTGTGTTTAAGTTACCTAGGTTCCTAGCCGCGGGAGAGCCACGCTTCGGCATGAATGGACCGGCTCGATCGGAGTGATACCACGGCCTCATAGAAAACTGGCTTGAATCAGCATTATGCTGTGTTTCGCTGCGTGATTGAGGTTTCCGGAGGCCCAATCCGGGGCAAAGGGATGTTTAAAGGTTGGCAGCGCACTTGTGACTCCACTGGTGTCGCGGGTGTCCGTGGGCGGCGGCAATCGCTTATCATCAGGTGATCCGTCTGCTCGTGTGGCACCTATCACATAAAAAAAACTGTCATCATTTTGAAGTGCCTGCCGAGACGCGGTCGGATCCATTTTGTGATATTTCTTAAGGCGTGTTTAATTTAGGTACCTAGGTTCTTTCCTAGTATCGTAATGTGTTAGAACTGCCACTAGTTTGAGGCAGATACTTCTGCAGAGTATAAATCTAGCTATAAACCCAAGGACTCGGACATTGGTTAGTAAAACAGTTTATTTTTAAAAGATTAACAACTGAACGAACATCAAACCACATTGGATCAGAGAGTAAATGATATCACAACTTTTAAATTAACCTTCTCAACATGGTGGGGTCGGGTGGGCGTTATCTACTTTTGATCATTCGATCAAACTTTTTCTATTAAATAAGTTCTAATTATGTTCGACGCATGTTACGTTCATATTACATTTCTGATTACCTAAGATACCTTTACCTATACCTATACACCTATGTACTAATGTACCAGATTATTTAAACAAAAATGTGTTACCTACATAGATACTTATTTAGATTAAATATTTTTATGTTGGTACCAACTACTCGCTGACTTGAGAGATTACATCTTATTAAAAAACCTATGCTTAAACATTACTGTTAGAGTAAACTAAGTACTTGATGCATGTAAATCTCGACCCAGTTACAGTCCGATCACGGTTATTTGGCACGTGTCAAAAGTCGGAACTAATGCTGTTTTCACATAGAAAAAACGTTGTACAACGCCCTCTTGTCAATGTCATTAAAATGCCTTCTGATCGTGGTCGGACTGTATCTAACTACACAAGTGTAATTCTGCACACTTGATTTGTAAACGATTAGGAGAAAAGGGGTGGGACGCAATCGGTGACTTATTTTTGAAGGAGAATAATAAAACGGACTGATCGATGGTATCGGACACATTTAATCGGGCAGCAATACTATCGAAACATAGGTTAGCTGATAGTATCGATAGTTTAATAATAAATAATAGGAAACTCAATACTATCGATAGTATCGGGCATTAAACAATCGATAGCATCGATAGTTTTGACCAATGGCAATTAGTATTGATAGTCTGAATGATTTTCGAGGTCAACTATCGATAGTTCCGCAACACTGGTGTGACGTGTAATTAAGGGTCATCTGCGTTAATTAAAAGTAAACACTCAGACCTTCAGATACAACTTACCTAATTATAATAAAAGCCGTCGGTGCTCGAAATTTCCAAATTAATAGTAATCCTTTAACTTGTCCTCCTTCCTCACCCATCCTCCCTCACTAACCTTTTCAACGACCTGACCTTTATATCTATTTATCTACTGAAATAGATAGCTTCAATATAAATTTACTGCCAACACCCCAACCAGGACAACGTAGCCCCGGCTTATAACTTGGCTATTGAATTAGCCACCTTTTATAGCCCATCCCGACCTACTTAATGGATTCATAATAGCATTACAAACAAATTGATAGTTCAACCAACATTTATTAATACTCACAGCATTAAATTAATATAATGATACAATATGACACTGTATAAATATCTCAAAGATTGCAACTATACATACACTTTTATCTTAAGTTCTAATTATTATGTAGTTTATTTTGTAAAATTTGGAGTATTGCCACGTTCAATGTCTTTTAAGAACCAAATATAAAAACATTCTTCAGTTTACATTCGACTACGCATATAATTTTGATATAATTTTATCAAATATATTATGAAACATTTGTCAATCATACACAAGACTATTGCACTTTAAATCAGTATCTCATTGTGCCAACTAATTTATGCGTCAGAGAGAGCTGCGACACCTGGAAGCACTTTACCTGAAAAGAAAAAAACAAATAACAATAAACTTTATAATAAATATCATCACAGAATTAATCAAAACGGGTCGTTTCGAAGAGCGCTGCTCCAGAAGCGTAATAAAAATTAATCAAAACGGGTCGTTTCGAAGAGCGCTGCTCCAGAAGCGTAATAAACGGAACCTTAAGGTGACGGGTAGGCAAACACGTATACTATTTATTAAATAACCATGCACAAATGTTGGGTCCGTTTTTGTACGCCAAAAATTTATTCACGCCAAAAGCGGCCACTTTTAGCGTAAATTAATTTTTCGCGTTTGTGCATGGACCCAACATTTGTGCATGGTTATTTAATAAATAGTATAAGTGTTCGCCAAGAGGTTGTAACCCCGAAATGGTTTAAAATAGATCCGGTTTAGTAGCTAGAAATTAAAATCGATTGGCGTCGCTAGTGTGCCCTACCCGTCACCTTAAGATGGCTCTACGAGCCGAGTACCAGCGGAGCACGAGCGGAGCAGGAACGGAGCAGGAGCGGTGCACGAGCGGAGCAGGGGTGGAGCAGGGGTGGAGCACTAGCCAAGCCGAATTTCGTGAAGCGTGGTCTAACATACGAGCCTCGAACGAGCTTATTAGAAAACGCGATTTAATTAGATTACCATCCTAAAGCTCATGCCATTCCGTTCCAATATGCAATACTAAAGGAGGCTAGAACGAGTTTTATCCCGGAACTATTCTTAGACCGCGTTCTGTAAAAATGGGGAAGGGGATTGCGAGAGAGTGATTGATTTATACTCGTACGTACAGCCACACATCAAAGTATACAAAACTGACAAACTTCATTCGATTCTCACCTTAATGTCAAACACGTTCGGTTCAATATCAATTGAGGAATTTTGACAGATTGTAGTAAACTAATGGGTGGCTGTCTGTACGTCCACACATGACACCCGAGCAGCTCGGTTTGCACTCATCTCGAGCCCGGCTTGTCTATCTGTTGTTTTTACCCGACTACGGCGAAGCAAAATGGAGGATTATGATTTTGACTTGTATGTATGTTTGTATGTATGTATGGTTGTTCATCTGTTCCCTCATAACTTCTAAACTAGTAATCATATTTGAACAAATGAGGTGTCGTTAGAAGCGTCTTGATTGTCTTCTGGTTATAGGATACATGACGTCACATTAAATTAACTACAGCGCCCTCCAGAGGGCTTAGAGTAAGGAACTAAAAAAAATATTTTGATTGACGGTACCGTGTGGGGTATCAAATGAAAGAGCTTTTTAGCATATCTCAAATATGTAATTTTATTAACATAACTATGAAATATGTTAAATAAAAATAAAGTTTAAAAACTAAAACCCGACTGCAAAAAAACACGCTCTAAAAAGTACGAAACAAGAAAATTGTCTGTGCTGAAATTATTATGCCGTATTGCCGTGGTCGTATGCCTCCTTCTGTAGCAAAACAGATTCATTATAATAATAAAAAAAATCAATGTGGCATACGACCACCGCAATACGGCAAAATAATTTCAGCACAGACAATTTTCTTGTTTCGTACTTTTTAGAGCGTGTTTTTTTAATTTAAGGTGACTGGTAGGGCACACTAGCGACGCCAATCGATTTTAATTTTAGCTACTAAACCGGATCTATTTTAAACCATTTCGGGGTTACAACCTCTCAGCAAACACCTAAAATATTTATTTAATACTTATTGTTAACTGTTTGGTCTGCTTTTTCACTCGAATTTTGGATTACCGCCAATAGTGGCCGTTTTTGGCACGAATCAATTTTTGCTTTAAAATAGATCCGGTTAAGAAACTAAAAATTAAAATCGATTGGCGTCGTTAGTGTGCCCTACCCGTCACCTTAAGGTGAGATTACCACAGGCTGAACTGAACTGAAGGCTGCTAAAGAGGTCCCGGGTTCGATCCCCGGGTCGGGCCCGGAAAAAAATTGAACCTATGTTTTCGGTAAGAAATACTAAGTGTCAGCCCGGAGTCTGGAAGTTGGCGGTCTTGTACCCCTGTGCCTTGGAAAGCACGTTAAGCCGTTGGTCCTGCGCCCAATCCCTTTCCGGTCGTGTCACGCTGGTGTCCCATCGGAATATGAGGTTAAGGGAATAGAGAGTGCACTTGTGTTTGCGCACACACTTGAGCACACAATATATCCTGCGTACGTGGCTGATCGTCGAGATTGGCCGCCGTAGCCGTAATCGGTTGGAGGATTTATTTAATTTAAGGTGATCCTGGCATTAAAAAAAACATATTCAGAGGTAATACGATTCCGATTAAAGTGGACAACGTTGTTATCTATTCAGTTTTGTTCATTTTGATATTAATTTATTATTAAATTCCAATACTCATTGTTAGACCCATCTCTCGAAATGTCTACTGTAGGAATTGTTCACCGAACAATAAATTACAAACTTGAAACGAGTTTCTCATTATATCAAAGCAAATTCTGTTTCGATTTCAATATAAATGCGAAGTAGAAGTTTGAAATCTTATGAGGTATATTATAATAAATATTTATTTAAAAACCATTTAAGTACTAACTTACGCTCTTTCTTTTCCATTATCTTAAATCGAATATTCGAATAAATAGGTAAACTCGCATAATTCGGTGACTCACCTAATTCGGTGATAGGAAGTTTCGAAGCTTCTCCCGCTTTGTCGGTACACAATCACCCGTTTTAAATTGAACTTTATACTAACGCAATAAACCTTCTGTACGTATGCAAAAAATATTGACGATTGTGCAACGGAGATAACAACAATCATTCCTGGGTTTCCTTTACAAAATTTCATTTTATCCCCGAATTATGCGAGTTTACCCTAATATTGGGTGGTCCGCATCTACTCAGTAAGCCAGTACATCGAGGAGCTGGTCTAAATCCTCGACGCAACATGTATCTTAACACTACATCTTTCCGCTATGTGTTCGAATATTACAGTAAAAAAAACCACTCCCATAATATCTAAAGCGACAGCTCTGACCGTAGGAGAGCCACGCTTCGGCATGAATGAGCATGCTCGACCGGAGTGATACCACGGCCTCACAGAAAACCACTGAACTGACTGAAGCAGCACTGTGCTGTGTTTCCCTGCGTCAGTGAGGGTACCGGAAACCCAATCCGGGGGAAAGGGTGGTGTCGCAATTGCTTACCATCAGGTAATCCGTCTGCTCGTCTGCCACCTATCACATAAAAAAAAACGTTTGCTTAGGCCCCTAACTTCTTCCTACAAGACGTTCGATGAAATAGGGTTCCTAAAAAAAAGCTCTGGCAGCAACCGGTAAATAGATCCATAAGATGACAGAATAAGATATAGTTGATCCGATCCACCTTAGGATCACTTTTCATATTATATGTATTTTTAGTGTTAGCTAGTTTAATCGTGTGCAAATTATATTTAAGGCGACGGGTAGGGCACACTAGCGACGCCAATCGATTTTAATTTTTAGCTACTAAACCGAATCTATTTTAAACAATTTCAGGGTTACAACCTCTCGGCAAACACTTATACTATTTATTAAATAACCATGCACAAATGTTGGGTCCGTTTTTGGACGCGAAATATTGATTCACGCTAAAAGTGACCGCTTTTGGCGGTAATCAATTTTCCGCGTACAAAAACGGACCCAACATTTTGTGCATGGTTATTTATTTCATTTTTTGAGTGCAAAAGCAGACCAGTAAGTAGTGGACAATTATTTAATAAATAGTTTATGTTTTTACAGAGAGGCTGGATATTCGATTTTTTTTTAAATAAATCCATCTTTGTAACTAAAAATGGCATCGCTAGTGCTCGAGTAAATCCTGAAATCCCCTCCCGCCTCCCCTACTACAAGACTGGCTATATCTACATTCAACCTAAGTACACTGTGCTACATTAAATCAGCGACATCAGGTAGCAAGAATCTAATTTACGGCGGATTAATTAAAGGAACCTGTACTTAATTCCTTTTAACTTCTTTCTTCATTAACGAACGCCAGCGAACTAGGCGAACCGGGGAAATTCCGCCGAGTGGAAAACTTTTCGGAATATTCCGAGAATAAATAAACTCAGAGCGATGGTAGCTCGGTGGACTAGAACACGCATTCCATGTGGGGGGTCGTGGTTCGAATCCGAGCACCTCTGGATTTTGTCGAATGTAATGTGCATATTTCTACGAAATATGTGCGTGCTCGGCGGTGAGGGAAAACATCGTGAGGAAACCTGCACGTTTCGGATAGTTTCAGGTGGCTTAATATGAAGCCGTCCCGTAACGAACAAGAATATGCCTGTCGCATCAAAACAAAGGAGACACACAGCGCGTGGTAGAGAGGAAAACTCCGATTCGGACGTAACGTGTGGTGTAAATTACAAATACAGAATATTTATTTCATGTTTACCGAGATTTTACATTTGCATAGACAAGGGTTGACCTCTTCTATTAAGTGCAGGAAGCACCTGTGCCAAAAGGGATCACTCTTCCTTAACACACTATGACATTTTAGATGGTAAGAAAAACGAACAGTTTAAAAAAGACTTAAAGAACCTTAAAAAGACTTAAAAAAATTAGGACCTCTAAAACGTGTAACCACGATTCAGTTTGTCTGGTTCCCCTGTTAAGGGGTTTTTTTTACATTATAGCGGACACACGAGCAGACGGCACACCTAATGGAAAGTGATCACCGCCGCCCATGGACATTTGCAACACCTGAGATATCACATATGCGTTGCCGGCTCTTAAGAAAGGAATAAACCCTTTTCTTGAAGGTCACCCGGTCGTATCTATTCGGAAACACCACGGATGACAGCTGGTTCCACAGTTTTACTGTGCGTGGTAGGAAATGACGTGAGAAACGCACTGTAGTCGATATAAATACATCCATGGTCCATAAAGGGTTGCGTGCGTAGGTCAGACGGGCAGTCGCTTCATTGTAATTACCAGACTCCCCAAATCTTGAATCATGGTTTAAGCGTCCCTGGGATCAAAAGTGATAGCTTTGGACGCAACCTACACGCTAAGATGATAAGTAGCTACTATAAGCTACTTTATAAGTCGTGTATTTTTTGACCCTACCAACTATAAATCATTTTTATAAATTAATAAAATACTTATCAAAAATATATTCATTTTTAACCCCCGACGCAAAAACGACGGGGTGTTATAAGTTTGACGTGTCTGTGTGCGTGTGTCTGTCTATGCCATCGTAGCTCCCGAACAAATTAACCGGTTTTTAATTTTGTTTTCTTTTTGTTTGAAAGATAAATAAGGTGGGAGTGTTCTTAGTTATGTTAGATAAAAATCGATCCAGAAGATGGCCGCCGTAACTCCCACAATATAGATATTATATTATAGGGCTTGAGTAGCAGAATATATTTATTGTGACAAATTTCAAAGCCAAGATGACCGCCGTCGGGGTTTTCTCAATTTATTATTTAATTTTTAAGTTTTGTAGCTATGAATCAGACCAAGAATGTTTGAGACCCTAAATTTTCTTCTATGTTAAAAAAATACGTTTTTTTTTGCTGTCTAGTCTAGGCGTAAATTTTCATACAACTTACATAAAATATTTTTTTTCTCTTAAACTATAAAAATCGCGAAACATAATGAGGGCGTTTCAGATGCGCCTGGTTGTGAGGCATCAAAAAAATTGTCAGTAGCACTTCATTATCAGTGGTCCACACAGTAGGTATAACAACAGCTTCCAACTTTCTAAGGCTAAAACTGTCTTACGTGAGCGATAGAACGCGAGTAAATGACGCGATGAAAGGAACCAATACTTCACACAACTAGTGAGTCACGCTTCGTCATGAAAGGACCGGCTCGGCCGGAATGATGCCACGGCCTCACAGAAAACCGGCGTGACGCAGCGTCTGTGCTGAGTTACGCCGCATAAGGGTAACATACTTGTGACACCACTGGTGTCGCGGGTGTCCATGGGCGTCGATGCCACCTTTATAAAAAATGTCCCTATTGCTCCGCGTAGATATCAAAATGTGGCTGCACCACAGAGTACAGTACAGTACGCACTAATTGTAAAATGTTATTAATATACACTTACCCTCAAGCAGTTCGAGGGAGGCGCCACCACCCGTGGAGACATGAGAGACCTTGTCTTCAGTTCCCCACTTCGCGCAGCAGGTCGCCGTGTCACCACCACCTGATTGTGATAAAAATAATCGATAATTTTGAGGAAAGGTAGGTATCAAAGGTAGGAACGCCCTGTTGGTCGAGTGGTTTAAGTACCGGGCAGTGATCTCGGGGTCCTGGGTTCTATTCCTGCGTCGAGCGGAAAGTATGTTTCGAATTTTTCGAACATAGCTCGGGTTTGTGATCACCAATCCGCATTTGGCAAGCGTGGTGATTAACTATAATGTATCAATACGGGGATTAACACGATATTTATTATGTGAAACAACATTGTGTCCGCTCGTGACGGCTGCTGTAACGTAGCCGAAACGTCGAGCCAAATATGTGGTACACAATGTTGTTTCACATAATGAATATCGTGTTAATCCCCGTATTGATACATTATAGTTATAATGCAACGCGAAAATCTAAAAAACTATTTAACAAATCGTTACGTGGTGATTAAGCCTAATCCCATCATAGTAGCGATGACTTGATTTCTAAGATGGAGGCCTTTGCCCTGAAGTAGGACATTTTATAGGCTGATACTCTCTAGGTATCAAATCCTATATAGTATGGTTTGTCACTAGTTCGATCATCGAACTTGTGAGAATATTTTTTACCCGACTGCCAAAGAAGGAGGGTAATGTTTTTCGAGTGTATGTAAGTATGTATGTATGTCTTTTCCTTTGTGACCTCCTGTAGCCTAAACGGCTTGATGGATTTTGATGTATGAGGTATCGTTAGATTTGTCTTGATTACGGGAGTGTCATAGGATACATTTTATCCTAAAAGTCCCACGGGATAAAGACATAATAATATTTTTTCTAAATTTCCCTTTAAAAAATATGTATGCGGTATCATTAGATTCATTTCAATCACGGGAGTAATTAATATAGGATACGTTTTTTCTCAAAATTCCCACGGGAACATGTTAATTCTGCGTCAACGCAAAGCAACTCATGCGTTAGCAAGCAAAAAGATAGGGCGTGGCCTGGCATGCGGCGCGCGGCGCGGTGCGGAGGGGGATATGCTCGAGTATACAGCCCGAATGCGGGCACACGCATAAGGGCACACGTCGTTGACGGTCGTCTCTAAATAGCGATTTTTTCGATACAGTTTCGTCTGACGCGAAACTTACCAGATTGTCGGTAAATTTATGTTGCGGAGTAACATCACTCGTAATCTAAAGCCAAATGTGGTCGAAATAATTTAAAATGGTACTTACATATACATAGTCTTCTACATCTACAACATTTTCGTTAAATAAAAACAGCTAAAAAGTTATAAATAAAAAAAATTATTATTAAAAAAACAAAATACCCGACTGCACACTAAAAAAAGAGTAAAACAAGCCCCACAATAATATTGATCAATCAAATGCTAAAAACTAATTATGTAATACCGTTTAAACAATACCTATATTAAAATACACTACAATATGTGTTCGTAATCGATAGTTAAATAAACAGAAACTTATTTTGAATACAAATTTACTGAATATAATTTATAAATGTTGATGGAAAGCATCGCAGGCGGGGACCACCTTGACCGCCACCAACGAAAATTCTGCTAAATGGTGCACAACCGAAATGACTATAAATAAGCCTCTGTTGGTAAGCCTCTGTTGGTCCCCGCCTGCGATGCTTTCCATCAACATTTATAAATTATATTCAGTAAATTTGTATTCCAAATAAGTTTCTGTTTATTTAACTATCGATTACGAACACATATTGTAGTGTATTTTAATATAGGTATTGTTTAAACGGTATTACATAATTAGTTTTTAGCATTTGATTGATCAATATTATTGTGGGGCTTGTTTTACTCTTTTTTTAGTGTGCAGTCGGGTATTTTGTTTTTTTAATAATAATTTTTTTTTTCATAAGTTCTATTGTCGAACTAGTGAGAATTAATATTTTCATTCTTTTTTCAATTTCATTTGTTCGAACCGTTAACTTGTGTTGTTATTATAACAGAGAAAAAAAGGTTTGTTATCACTGGTTCGATCATCTTACCTGTGAAAATATTTTACTCATAAGTTCTACCGTTAAACTAGGGAGAATTATTTTTCTCATTTGTTCGACAGAAGTATACGAACGAAAAAATGTTTTTATACTTGGGTCACAAAATTGACAAAACGCATCGCGTCCTATACAGGCCACGCACACATACATGTTCTGTTCAGTAATCTCGGCTAGGTTCTGCGTGAGACAGAGACAAGACAGTTAGTGGGAGAAACACGATACGACACGCTGTCTACCGTGTAGGTCAATGAACTCATTGATTTCGATGTCTGCCAGAGCCGACCTCTGCGTATTTTCTATATATGTGGGTGTATGAAGTTTGAAGCTAGGATAAATCAATCGATAAGAAGACTGTATAGGCTTGTGTACTAGGTAAGAGATTGGCAGATTTTTTAAACAGCATTGAGAAATAACGGTCAAAACGAGCCATGTACAAAGTTTCAGCTTGAAATCTTTTTGAAATTATTTTTGTTATGAGCCCTCAAAGGAAAAGATAGGCAAGTAAATTTTAAGTTTTAAATTTACAAAATATTTATATAGCAATCGATATCTTATTCAATGTATAGCAACTTTTGTTAAGAAACCATTTTCATAAACGCACTATTTCATATACAATGTGCACAAACTAGTGAGGGTTGACGTCACGCCTCGCGTCGCTGTTTGTATGGAGTGTTTTGGGCAAGTCTATTTTAAGTTATTTTCAAATTGTCCTCGAAGAGTTTCCAAGCCAACAAATCCATTCTTTCACCGATGTTTTTACTTTTGAGGGGTTCTTATATTACCAACAAGAGAAAAAATAGGACACAAGCCTATTATTTTAAGGTGACGGGTAGGGCACACTAGCGACGCCAATCGATTTTAATTTTTAGCTACTAAACCGGATCTATTTTGCACAAATGTTGGGTCCAACGCGTACGCGAAAAATTGATTGACGCCAAAGTGGCCACTTTTGGCGTGAATCAATTTTGTCGCGTACAAAAACGGACCCAACCTTTGTGCATGGTTATTTAATAAATAGTATAAGTGTTTGCCCAGAGGTTGTAACCCCGAAATTGTTTAAAATAGATCCGGTTTAGTAGCTAAAAGTTAAAATCGATTAGCGTGCCCTACCCGTCACTTTAATATGTTCCACTATTATCGCGATTGGTTAGGCTTATGTCTACTAAAATCACATCCATGGTATACCATAAACATTTATTTTGAAAAGGAATAATTTTGGTCCCAGAGTCCTTGCGTGACGCTTGACCAAACGAAAACGTTTATTTTCTCTTTATGTCAATCAGCGGGGATAGTTTTGGGCTTTACTAATCGAAAAAGTGATCTTTAGAGCTCGCGCCATTCTTATTGGTCTGTGACGGCGTTAATTTTGTGACGGTTGACATCGGACAGATTGATTGGTCCAAACAGAATATAAACTTTTTGGATTGGTCAAGCACTCGCACCCGCAAGCACCCGCGTCTATCGACCATGGGAAGGTGGACTTTTTGGCGGTAGAACTAAAATGTATGACATGTTGTATAATTCTTATTAATGAGACATTTTGTGTAATAAAGTAACATCTATATTTCTATATAAATAAATAAATAATAAATATTTCACAACATCGCATACATTGATCTAACTCCGAGATAGGTAGCTCAAGCACCTGTGTTACGGATATTAGAATCAACAGTGGGATTACAAATATATACATATAATACTTTTCTTTTGTAAATACATACTTATAATACATAGATAACAACCAGACCAATACAAACAGACATGTTCATGCACACAAATGTTTCTACTGTGCGGGGATCGAACCCGCAACCCTTGCATCAGAGGCAGCATTCACTACCACTGTTCCAAACGGGTCGTCCCCGAATATATCATATTCGTGGTTTGCTTACCGATAATGGTGATGGTGCCATTCTGGGTTGCCTTTACAACTCCATCCATAAGTGCTTTGGTGCCTCCAGCGAACTTCTCAAACTCGAAGACACCAGCGGGTCTGGGAAAGAAGTAAAATATGCAGTCCACCTTATTACAAAACGCATAATAAGTTATTACCATACTAAATCTTATGCCTTGTTTTAAACTTTCATGGTCACTAACATTAGAATAGTTACTTACGGGATTTCTACCATGTACCTTATTACGAAAAGTGGAACCGCAGGTGCGCCTAGTAAAATACTGCGAAGGAGGGTAGACCGATTTGTCTGCCAGTAACATCTTACCCGCAAAAACTTCAGTTATTCCGTGACCATGGCGCTTGCAATGCCGAAATATCGGAAACTCAAAAATAAGGTACATGGTAGAAATCCCGTAAATAACTATTCTAAATCTCATGCGTTCCCGTTACAAAGGGGCTAGAACGAGTTTAGTTCCGAAACTTTTTTTAGATTTCGTTTTGTAATAAGGGGGAGTGTGTTTGGTCACCGGTGTCAGAACCGTCAAGGTAAGTCAATATATTAATTTCATAGACAAAATAAAAACCCATCCGAAGGTACTCAGTATGTAGCAAAAACAAAAATTAGTAAATATGCACCATTTTTTAAAAATAGGGAAAAAATATTTAAGTGCATTTTTTGATAAAATTGGTCATAATGACTCGCGGAAACCTGTCACCAAAGGTAATTGATTACAAGGATCTAAATATTAATACATAATATGGAACACTTTGGATTCTATTAAACTTACCCATTCCATACAATGACTTTAGCCCGAGCAATGGGATCAGCAAAGATTTCCCTAGATTTGGGGCCGACATCCAGACCTAACCAGCCATCAGGGATGCCCGTCACGTCATCAGCGGCACCAACCTAGGAAAAAAATGATTTTGTTAAATTTAAATTCTGTAAATGTACCTTGTGCTATGTACTATGTATGTTTAAACTATAGTACTTCCTCCTAACTACACAAATAGGTAAAATATGAGCCTTTCAGGAGGGCAAGTGTACCACCCTGAAATGTGCAAAGTGGAATAAAATCAATCATCAAAATGACTCTTTGGTTAATTGTATTTAATGTTGTGTAACAACGGGTGTAGGAAGAGAGGCAAACCGCAAAAAAGGTGGGATGACGACATCAGACGAACAGCGGGAGTCACGTGGAACAGAGTGGCTCAAGAAAGAACCGAATGGTAAAGGTTGGAGGAGGCCTTTACCGTGATGAGTGTGACGGACATCGAGAGACAATCTTATTTCTTACTGCCTACTCTGCAGTATAAGTTTCTGAATCGACGTTTCTCAATCGGAGGTCTTTTTTTATGTGATAGGTGGCAGACGAGCAGACGGATCACCTGATGGAAAGCCATTGCCGCCGCCCATGGATACCCGCGACACCAGTGGAGTCACAAGTGCGCTGCCAACCTTGAAACCCCCCTTTTCCCATGGATTGGGGCTCCGGTACCCTCACTCACGCAGCGAAACACAGCAGTGCTGCTTCAGGCCGGTTTACTGTGAGACCTTGGCATCGCTCCGGTCCATTCATGCCGAAGTTTGGCTCTCCCACAGTCAACGGAAGGTCTAGCATCAAACCAATCTTTCAGAGGTTCTGACCTTGGAATCAGAGTTGAAGATCCGTAATTGCTGGGGTCGCGGGTGTCTATGGGCGGTGGCAATCGCTTACCATCAGGTGATGGTGATTGACCTATCCTTTTTTTATATCATATATATCTATATATAAAAAAGATACCAAATTATGATGTCATAAGATACTCACTGTAGCATTCTCATCAAACTTGTCAGCAGTGACAAAGTCCACAGGCAGGTGAATTTTGACATTGTTCTTTGCTGCTTTCTCCATGAGCTTGCCTACAATCTTGGCTCCCTCCGCATCATACATGGAGCTACCAATCTGTAATAGACTTTATGATTAAGATTGATCTCCGCCGATTGAAAATTGCCGACATTTTTTCCACCAAAGTTTAGGAAGGGTTTAAATAAGTACTTTTTAGTCCAGTTTGGCAAAAGTTTGGCAGCTCCTATTTCTGCATTACCATAAAGAAATAGAACTCGTTGCCGGCGCATGTATTGCCTTCGTCCTATAACATGAATTCCTTCAAACGAAGCATGAAAAAACATCTCGCGGGCCAGTATGGCAGTACGAATGGAAGTGACGCCTTGAATTGCGTCCGTGGTAACTGCAATGTGGGCTCTTATTTTGCTTACCATGAACCAAAATACTGTGTCACTATTTAAAAAAAGTCGCTACTAGCTATGTAGGAAAATGCTTTCTGGGTTTGTAGTGCTTTGCTTTAAAATTTGAGAGTTTTATGAGAATAATCGAAAATCCGGCCAGTACAATGGGTGACAGGGCATTTTTAAATTGTGATCTGGCTTGACCTTACAAGTTGATTTGGTTTGAAGGTTTTAAATGTTATTAGGGTCCATATATGCATAACTGAAGGCCAGTTAATTTTAAGTGCCTACTGTACTTATTATTTTTTTCATTTTATTAATAATAAAGTGTGTAAGTAATATCTACACTTACAGGCATTCCCTTAATTTCCTTAAGGAATGTGTACACCATACCGCCACCAATGATCATCTCATTGACCTTGTCCAGCAAGTTCTCAATAAGCAGGATCTTATCCGCCACCTTAGCCCCACCAAGGATAGCAAGGAATGGTCTAAAAAATAAATTGTGTACACATAAGGGTAGCTTTCTATGTCAGCTATTAGCTGAACTGATGATGATGGTAATGATGATGAGGGCTAGCAGTCTGCATTGGATTTTTCCAGCAACACCAAAACACAAAAGGTTTTAAATTATGAATTTGGTTTCGATTGTGAATTTGCTCAAGAAATGTAGGATGCCTATGCTAAAGAGATCTTTCGATACTGATACAGATAATTGATGAACTTATAGAAGTTGATTTACAGATGATATTATAGATTTGCATCTCATGAAAATACTATTGTGGAGGCAGGATGTAACAATATTATCTTAAAACTAACCTTTCTGGTTCATGTAGGGCTTTGGCAAAGTACTGTAGTTCCTTCTTCAGCAAGAAACCACTTGCCCTCTGTTCAAAACCTTCACCCATCATCGAGCTGTGAGCCCTGTGTGCAGTACCTGTTACATAACTCTTAATTTATAAAACAATCTCATTATCTATGGTCTTTATGATGAGTGCTTATAAACCATTCCACCACTATTGAGCTGTTAGCATTTTGTGAGATACATGTCTTGTTATTCATATTGTATAAGTAAAGTTATTGTTACTTTCATAATTTAGAACTCTTTTAGAGAACTTTGATTTTATAAAATGACATAAAAGGCACAATACATCACAATCCTTACCAAACGCATCATTGATGTAGACATCACCCAGCTTCCTCAGGCTTTCCCTAAATGCCTTAACCTTCTCTGGGTCAGCCTTGACTTTAGCACCGCTAGCGTCGACACCTTTGCCTTCTTCTTCAACATGGAAACGAACATTCTCCAAGAGAATGACTGAACCCACTGGGGGATCGGCACAGGCAGCCTCTACCTCGGCTCCAACACAGTCAGGAAGGAATGTGATATCTCTAAAATAATAATTTTCAATTACATATCTGCTTTAAAGTATTCAACAGCTAATATTATGACCAATAGTTCTACAAAAAAAACATAAAGCAACATTTCCCTGGCAACCGCTTGCGCTAAAACTGGGTTGCATACAGATGTTATAATATAAAGGTAAGTAATCATATTTTTAAAGTACATTTGAAAAATATCTGTGCAATAACATATTATAGCATAGATATTTTTCAAATGTCCTGGCTTTCTTACAATATATAAATCTTTAAGATGGACAATATATTTTGTTGTTGAAAGTTACTCTGTGATATCTAGGAGAGCGAAAACTAAGAAGATACTATAGGAAAGTAACCACAACCCAATCTCTAGAGTCACTTGTAGTTGTTACCTGTTGGAGGAACATGCACAGAGAAACTTTCAGCCTCTAGAAAATGACAAAAGTCTGGCTGTTATGGGCTCTTGCTTTTATTATAGGTATTATTTACTGTTTGAGGTAAGTAAGAAATTAGTTCTATCAAATAATATTTGTAGATAAAAATCAGAAATATTATTTACCTGTTTAAAAGTTTCTTGAGCTCTTCAGCTACCGGCTTCAGAGTGTACTTCAAGTTGGCCTGTCCGTCGGGCCGACCCAAGTGTGACATAAGCACCACCGACTTCGCTCCCTTGTCCAGAGCATACTTCACTGAGTCTAGCGCCGCTACTATACGCTGGTTGTTGGTGATTACTCCCTCTTTTAGGGGCACGTTAAAATCCACCCTGAAACATTTTTGAAACCGTTTAAATTGCACACCAATATTCATAACTCTTATGACACTAAAACTTCTACAAAAATACTAAATTACAAACCTCATAAGGACGCGCTTTCCGCCCAAATTAAGAGCATCAATACTCAGCTTATTTAAAGCCATTTTTTAAAATAATTATTTAAAAAATCTCTTTAATCGGACACAGCGGCCAAATTTTATTTTATCAAATGTCAAATTTAACCTTGAATGTGTCAAAAGGGTCAAACTTTCTTGCCAGTACTAAAAAATATTTATTCTTGAATTTTCAGCGTTTCATTTCATCAAATTGTGTTTTCATCGTTCCGTTCTACATGTTTGTATTACTATTACGTCATCGGTCATAAAGTGTAGATAGAATTAACTTTGTAAGGTTGGTAACTTTGCCTGATATGGGAGGACGCGGGAGGGAATTTTATAGTTTTAGTGTGTTGGCAGTATAACTCGCCTTCACGAAATATGCACGCATTGAGACGCCTGAATTTAGAATGTTCTTTGAAAATCTACGATAAAATATATGGCGAATCGCGAGTGAATGATAAGTTCCGTGTTATATCTCTCTCAAGGTGTAATTTAGATTCTTCTCCTGTGTGTATTAGTGACTGTGTTGGGTGACGAACAAAGAATAACGTAGTGCGTCAAAAGTTAAAACATGGTGCCGCTAGGACCGGGGCCAGGCCATCCTGCTGCGCATCAGACACACGGCGGTCCTTCTGCTAATCTTGCCGGTCCAAATTCGCTATCACAAAGCGCTCCGCAATCCAACAAGTCGTCAGTTGCCGTAAGTAATATTAACTGTTGCCCGGGTTTGCGTCAGGCGCGGGCGGCACATGTTTATGTAACTAACTTTCCGTGAGCACGTGCGATTTGGCGCTAATTTTGCTGTCGATTTGCAGAAGCCGAACTACACGCTTAAATTTACTCTCGCCGGTCACACTAAGGCTGTGTCTTCCGTGAAGTTCAGTCCCAATGGAGAATGGCTCGCTAGTTCCTGTAAGTACTTTAAAAATACGATTACTTACATTTATATTGTAACATCTGTATGCAACCCAGTTTTAGCGCAAGCGGTTGCCAGCGAACTGTTGCTATGCAGCATCGTTAACGTTTAGGTACTTATATAGCGGCGGGGTCCGTTTTTATCTCTAGATTTGAAAGGACCCAGTTGTCACAATTATTTTGACAGGTGGTTTATCAGATAATGGCTGACCCATTGGGACCATACCAGTGGTTGTCAACAATGCTTCCTTCTTTGTTTTTAAAATCAATCATAATTATTATATTTATTAGTATCTGAAATAATTATAATAATTAAATAATAAACTGGATTACAACACTTGTGGACAATGATATTATGTATTTAAATTACTTAGGGAACTCATGAAGAATCTAAAAATAGAAAATTAATCTACCAAGTCCCTTTTTCATGCCTAGATTTTGAGTAATATCTCATAATTTAATATGTTTTAGTTGTAATCTGACCCAGTTATTTGATAAGTCTCTGACCTCATTGCATAGTGTCAAGATTGTTTGAACTAAACTGGCACATCTACACAACAGGTTTTATAATGGGCAGAATTAGCATAACCTTGATATTTAGAAAAATTTCACCAAGACAATATTTTTTTCTTATTGGGAACTAATCTATGAATATCAAAAAGTTTAGAAAGCCAACATAGGCGAGCCAAAACTTGTCACTATTTAATTTTTTGATTGGCTAGTAAATGTCCTTGTAATACTTATCACCGAAAAACTGGAGTTAGTTTCCCACTGGAAATTTATTACATATTTAAGCCTTTATCTGCATAGTTGGGATTGGAATGCATGATGTTGATAATTTAACTCAACAATATTTTTTAATTACAATCTGAAACAGTCCCTCTACAAGAGATTATAAATACAGGTTTTAGGCATATTGATGTCATATTGCTATACATTTAATATAACCTTTTCGGTGATAAGTTTGATAATCTGAATGGTCTACTTTTCAGCTGCTGACAAGCTTATTAAGGTGTGGGGCGCTTATGATGGCAAATTTGAAAAGACAATATCCGGACACAAAATGGGCATCAGTGATGTGGCATGGTCATCAGATAGCAGGTTGATAGTCAGTGCCAGTGATGACAAAACTCTAAAGGTATGTTTGTCCTTGCCTACTAAGTACACATGGTTCATGGTTAACATTACATGGGTTTGAGGTTTTATCATGAGAGAAATAAAACATCTCTCATGGTATTTGTATTGGTAAATCTTTACCATTCTTTTTATCATTTACCATTATTTAGAATTATCATAATCATAAATAATAATGAACTTCCATCCGCAGTGTTCCCTGATCGCTAGATGTTCTTTTTTAAACGAGGTTTGAAAAGAGTTCCTATTTCACGGTAGGCAGCGGCATGACTGTGCTCTGGCATTGTTGATGTCTATGAGCGGGGATTACCATTTACCATCAGACGGTCTGCTCTTCTGCCTATTTCTTGCAGTAAAAAAGAAATTCATTTTCTCATTGCTAAGTTATCTCACCCACCCACCTTGATTTTTGTCCCATTTTTAATGTTAGCATAATCTATCATCTGTGGAGTATCTAAGGTTTAATCTTACATCAAATACCTAACTCCCACGGCTGTTGAACTTTTATCTCATACATGCTTTGCAAGTCTGATAAGATAATGTGAAAATATTTAAGTAATAAAGAGTCTAGGTACTACTTTTGTATGGGACTTTTAAAGATTTCATACAAAACTTTGCCTGAAAATTTCAACATAGTTAAAAAGTATTTCACAACCTTGTGAAAACGCAAATATTGTCTAATGAAATAAAAGTTTGAATGAATAAATATTGCTTTAAAAACTGAGCTAAACTTTTTTGCTCGAAGAATCTTGTTAAGAGACAAATTCAGCTCCTATGCAGTTACTAAGAGGATTCTGCCACAATGTGACAGTTTTGTAGGAAACTTCAGGTGTTTCCTAGGCACCTTGTAATTAAATTTTCATTGAATTGTTCCTTGTTTCAGGTGTGGGAGCTAAGCTCAGGCAAATGTTTGAAAACCTTGAAAGGACACAGCAATTATGTGTTCTGCTGTAATTTTAATCCACAAAGCAATTTAATTGTATCTGGCAGTTTTGATGAGAGTGTTCGAATATGGGATGTACGAACAGGTAAATACAACAAAGTTACAAGATAGGAAAGAACCTTTCTGTCATGGCATGCCAACTATTTCTGACATGTTATGATCCACTCAGATGCAGTGCGTCAAGTATTGGGCGCTGCATTGTTTTTGCTTGTTGTTTTATCATTTGGATATCTTCCAGGTATCCAGTCACCTGGAGCATCAGTTAAAAACCACTATATATTCAGTTTTCTCTTTACTGGTCTTACCTAGTTTTATGTTTATCGTACATGCTATTGTAATCATGATTATTTAGCATAACTTTACCCTTGGCCAATGGTGTAACATAGTTTACTAATAAGAACTTATTCTATATTTTTAATTGAAAATATCTTGTATTCTTTTTTCAGGAAAATGTTTAAAAACATTACCAGCACACTCAGATCCAGTATCAGCAGTTCATTTCAACAGAGATGGCAGCCTTATTGTATCCTCAAGTTATGACGGACTATGGTAAAAATTTCTTCTATTGTAATACTATTTCAATTTCGTGCAGTAAGACATTAGCTCCTTATTACAATTCGTAAACTAAGGATAGTCCCGGAATCCTAAATTCATACCAGCCGTCTTATAACATTGTATGTTGGAACGGGATGATATGAGCTTTAGGTAATTAGTCCGGACCTTTAGATCACAATTTATAATACGGTGGAATATTGATATACCTATTGTATAATGTAAATCTAAAGTGGACTCCTTTTTCCGCACTTAGACTCTCATTTGGTCCTATTGTGCGTGTTAGGTCCTGGCTATTCTAGCCAGCTCAACTCCGCCCAGAAGCGCAGAAGCTTCCTGGGAACTTCACAGGCTTCGCGGAGTGACCTCGCAGATCCGAGGATTTCTTCGCGTTGTCTGGTCACCGCATCGCACTCTAGGACCACGTGATTCCTCGGTGCTGAAGCATCCCCTGCATATATGGCTGTCGGTAGCGCCTAGGGTGTAAAGGTGTTTGTTTAGGGGAGAGTGTCCTGTGATTGTCCCTATGATTATTCTGAGGTTCTTCCTGCTGAGGTTTAGAAGTCGTTTTGTGAGCCGCGGGTCTAATTTGGGTAGTTTGATTTTGGATATACCTCATATAATTCATATGCAATTGAAATATTATAATATTTCTTTTCTAGTCGAATCTGGGACACAGCATCAGGACAGTGTTTGAAAACGTTAATTGATGATGACAATCCTCCAGTCTCATTCGTTAAATTCTCACCGAATGGCAAATACATATTAGCAGCTACACTGGACAACACACTCAAGCTTTGGGACTACAGCAGGGGCAAGTGCCTAAAGACGTATACAGGACACAAGAACGAAAAGTATTGCATCTTTGCCAACTTCAGTGTTACAGGAGGAAAGGTTTGTGGAATTTCAATTGATTTATTTTTAACATAATACTTTAAAAAACGCATCGTTTTTCAAGATTGCCTACAGAAAATTGGTAGAAAATGGCTTGAGATGGTGATAATTACTTTAAAATATTTTTTGTAGCAATAGGCATAATTTATTTAATGCATGAACTAACAACCAAATATTGCCTATCTAAAGTTCTTAATCATAATTAGGGCTTTTTTGATAGCCTAGCCATCATAGTTATTCTTGGACATCATCATGATTGCGATTTTTACCACATTTACATATGATACCAAATAGTCATATACATTGATCTTTCTACACATCTAAATTTCGCTATCTAAGCGTTGTTATAATAGAACGTGAATATGCGCATAATAACGGGATGCGCTTTCATCGCGCGACTATATGAACTGTTCAATGTGGTTAGGACTTCAAACTATACTGTCATAGCCTTAATACTAGAAATAAGCACAGACTTGCCGTTTCAAATATCAGGCTCCATAAGGTTGGCAGTTCGTTTATAGGATTGAGCATAAAAATGTTTAGTAAGTTACCTCAGATTATTATTTACAACCTGTGCGGATAAAGAATGGGATCAGAAATGGCGGCGCATCTATTCACTTCTCGCTTCGCACTAAACCCACGAGTGCGAGTATAGACGCAAATAGTGTGCTGCGAGAAGTGAATAAGCGCCGCCATTTCTGATCCATTCTTTATTCGCCAGGTTTACCTTGCCCACACATAATTTAAATCATTATAAAAAACTGTTTAATGAAAAATGCTATTATAAAATGAGCGAGAAGTGAATAGATGCGCCGCCATTTCTGATCCCATTCTTTATCCACACAGGTTGTACTTGCCCACACATAAGTTTAAATAATTTAGGGACATTTAAAAAACACAAAAATTTTACTTTGTTTCTAAGTTAATGGTGACATTTTGTAAAACAACTAAAAAAAAAAAGAGTAACTGCGAAGTTTCTTGCTGGTGTCTTCTTGGCAGAAAACTACATTCCAAACCGGTGGTAAACATGTTGACATTCATAAGTGTTCTGTATGGACCTAAATTGTACAAACTATTTTCATTTCATATAATTTTTGCTGCGCATTCGTACGAGTAACATTCGAACTTGCGGCTCAGTGAGACAACGCCTTACCGATTTTGCAAAAGCTATAGGAACGATTGCGCCTGCGGCGCTTTTTACAAATTAAATGCATCTAGCTCTTCCTGCTGAAATATCGTCGTTCACATCACAAGATGTGTGTACAACCGGTTTTGCGGACCGGTTTGACAATTACACAAAATGCGTTGGACGTAAAAGTCAGCTGTGGCATCGAAACGGTTACTAACTGTCTAAAAGATCGATAGCCCTCTTCTTCTCTTCGTCTTAGCGTGTAATTCCCGGTTGCGTCCAAAGCTGTCGCTTTGGAGCCCAGGGTACGCTTAGACCATGATTCAGGATTGAAGGGGTCTGGTAATTACAATGAAGCGACTGCCGTCTGGCCTTCGCAACCCTTTAACAGGGAACCGGACCAACTGAATCATGGTTACACGTTTCAGAAACTTTATAAAGATCAATAGCCCTATTAATACATATACATATAAACAGACGACCCGTTTGGAACAGTGGTAGTGAACGCTGCCTTTGGTCCAAGGGTTGCGGGTTCGATCCCCGCACAGTACAAACATTGTGTGCATGAACATGTCTGTTTGTATTGGTCTGGGTGTTTCTATGTATTATAAGTATGTATTTACAAAAGAAAGGATTATATGTATATATTTGTAATCCTACTGTTGATTCTGATATCCATAACACAGGTGCTTGAGCTACCTATCTCGGGAGTCAGATCAATGTATGTGATGTTGTGAAATATTTATTTATTTATTTATTAATAGATAACTTTTTTAGCTCACGAAACCATATAGCACTTATTTTTTAATAAATAAATAAAACTTTGAACAGTCGTTCGTTATGTGCTAAATAAATACAAACCATGATTGCTCAACATTATAAATGTTGTACTAGTCCCTTCTATGACATAATAGAGTACAATAAGCATCTAAAATGTAGCTCAACTGATACAATACATGTTTGGACTTTGGCAAAGAAAAAACTATGCAAAAAGCAGTACAGTGTGCCAACAGGATATGACTCACTGACAATACGAATAGTCAATTTTGTTGCTATCCAAAGGCGGTTAATATTATGAGAGACCTGTACAATAAGACTCAAAGTCGATGTAATGAGTATGTAAGTGCTATTGTTTTCTAATGTATCCTCAACTATCTGTGGTGTCTAATATGTATAAATTGTCGCACTCAGCGAAGATACAAGGTCATTAATATGTAAAGGTCAGTCACTCACTTTATAGTTAGTATGAACTATCACAAATTACTAAGATATGTAGCTACCATAATATATCCATATTAGGTTTTTTTTTAAATAATCTTAATCTTTATTGCTTCATAAATAAATAAAATAAGCCTTTATTACTGTTAATCTACATCACACATTTATCTAAGTTACATTTAGGTTTGTCCTTCGATAAAGGCCTCCTTATGGCTTCATATTGGTACATAAAACAAATATTAAATATATCTCACTCTGTGTCCACAAATTATTTCCAGGTACCAATGGATTGTTGTTTCCAGGTACCACCTAGGTATCGATTACATCGCCCAAGCTTCGGATTACCTATAAGCGTTGCCGCTGTCTATAGGATATACCTCTATATAAATAGTATAGATAATAAAGTATACAATATGAACCTATAATGATGTCAAAAATCTCAAATACTTAATCTTAAATAGGTATACGAATCGTGACTCTCCCATCATTTGTTTGTCTATAGTATAACAATAAGTACTTATTTGTCTACAGTGGATAGTATCAGGATCGGAAGACAACCTCGTGTACATCTGGAACCTGCAGTCGAAGGAGATTGTTCAGCGGCTGTCAGGCCACACGGATACAGTCCTGTGCACCGCGTGCCACCCCACCGAGAATATCATCGCCTCTGCGGCCCTCGAGAACGACAAGACTATCAAACTTTGGAAGAGTGATACTTAAAGATGAATGCTGGTGAGTAGCTGTAGAAATGTAAAAAAGCTGCTTGATGGCTTTTGGATGAAACAGCATTAAAAGCGGTTTTTAACACACGATAGTCTCTACTCACATCACATTTAACCAATAAAAAATACTTATATGTACAGATAGTATCGTAGTGTGGCACATCTTTGATGAAAAGGGAACCTTACCCACTGATCTACCATTGACATGCAACCATCGCATTTTTTATTGTATAAAGGGTGTATAATTTGTCCTTATTGTTCTAGGTCACCAAACAAAAGCAGTGATCTGTATTTGCGGCTTCATATTGTGAGCCGGGCGCGACTGGCTTGTGTATACTTATATTAGGCTACCTGTGATTTCGGTACCTTAGGACAATGAAAGCTTATTTGGATGCATTATTTCATTTCTATTAATTCAGTTCACAGTGAAATGTGTGCATTTTCGGTTGTTATAAGATATACATAACGTATTTTTGTATCTGACATGAAAATGAAAGGTATGAAAGTTTTAGCCATTATGTTTTAGTTAAGATTGAGTTAAGTATTCCGCTTAAGAATAAACTTGTTGGATGCAATTAAAATTTAGTAGTTTACATTGTGTTTTTTATTGACTGCCTAATTTTAAATAAGAATGTAGATGAAAATTAGATTAATTGATGATACAATGTACAAAATTTCCCCCATCCGTTTATTTGTATATGTTGTAAGATGAGATAGGCAGGTGTTAAAATGTATACATAACTCTCAAATTACATACTTTGGAGTTGCCTATAATAAACGCAAAGACTCGTGGCAGTCAATTGCAATTAACCACTTTTGTATCAGGTATGCGCACGCGCGAGTTACTAGACTATCGATAGTAAATACATTCAAAATCTCTTTTTGCACTACTGTTATCGATAAACGAAAGTATATAAATAACGCGCATCTCTTTCTGTGTGACGTCATCCTAAACAGTGCGAGTGATAAAAATGATATTATCTGTCTCTTGCACGTTTTGTTGCTCGAGCCACGAGTTTTTGCGTTTGGTATAGTTACTCGGTTCTCGCCAGTGATGCAGGTGGCGGGCGTTTTTCATTCTGAATCAAATAATCACCCCTATTTCACCCCTCCACGTACACGCGGGCGAGAACTGATTCAGAGCGTAGCCACACGGAGAAAACTACCAATATGTTTTAACATATTGGTGGTCCAACTAGTTGGACGCGCGACGGCTTATTATGTCTACTACGCCATCTAACTTTCATTTGCAAAACTTAACTAACTCCAAAAGATAACACAGCAAATTGCCTTTGTGTGTTACTGTAGTAACACTGCATGGCAAGTGCATGAAACATGTTCTAGAGAGACGGAATGGGGGGTGGTTTGGTAGCTATATGAGTAATAAAAAATCTAGCTTATGATGATGTGCAAACCTTGTGGCTCTCCTCGCGTTGATATTTGGACCTGCAGCACCTCTTTGTGGCTTCGTTCGACCGTGCTTTATAAACTCTTAAACGAGATTGTCTACTAGTGTTTCGAGACCAAACTGGATAGGAGAGGTCACTAGGATATAGGAACATTTAAGCAGGCACAGGCTAGCATAGACCCATGTGTACGGCAGACAACTTCTATGAATAAATCGACGCCCACAGTGACTCTCTTAAAGGCGTCACATACGGCGAAAATACGTAGATATTGTCATTATAAGGCTGCCCGCACACGTCGGATCGGTGACCGATTTTTTGTGGGAGAAAAATATAATTTACTACTGATTGCAAGTGCAACACGTACGTCTTACAAAAGTAGATCAGAAATAATAAGAAGAAGAATAGAGGAAATATCGACCCGAAATTTCCAACAGTCTGACGTGGGAGTGTAGCCTTATATTCATCGCTCACTAGTATGAACTATCACATGTCATATAAGAAAGTATATTTCCATATTATGTACGTGATCTATCTATGAAAATATAAAACATTCAATAGAGCTGCTCGTGCGTCTGTGCTAGTATTGTAATAAGCTGGCTTTCACCAAAAAGCATTTCTCTATCATTTATTAACGTTCATGTTTAATTGCATTGTATCTAAAGTGAGATTTGTTTTTGTTTCTTCATTTATTTTGTGTGACAAAAGGAATTATATTATGACGTTATAAAATTTTATAGTCAATGGACTAAAAATCATTGACATCCACTGAATTTGAATCGTATTTTTACTAAAAAATAATATCAAATAAACTAGTCTTAATATTCACAAGTGTTATTGATTTATTTTCAGACATTAAAATAATAAAATTTAAAATAGTACATATCTTTTCCTATTTCTGAAGGTGCGCTTCCACACAACAGAATAACATTTTTTAAGGAAAGTACATGTTAATGCAAAACATTACCCAGAGTAACGAAAAATAATGATAAATTTTTAACCGTGCTTAGCGGTACTTGTAGTGTGGGGGAGCACCTTATCAAGTAGGACTAGGTTTTATATTACATTTTTGTAGATCGTTCGTATAGGTGGCGCCACATTGCTGTTTAAAAATGTTTACAAACATTTTCTAACACGAATACATTTAATAACAAATGTTAGGAATTGTTACATTCTGTTAGTAATTGTCAAATGTTTTAAGTGCTCCTACACCGATGTTATCTGTCCCATGCTGCCCCGCACTCTTCGCATAGTGACCTGGATTTTGTGTTTACAAACAAATATGATAACAAGTGTTTTACATTGTTGTTAGATACATGGTGTATCTGTGAACATTTACATCCCTTTAACCACGTGTTCTACCAACCATTCTGAACAACATTTGTTCAACGACTTTTCGAAATTCGTCGTCACACCAAAAGTGGCCGCTTTTGGCGAAAATCCCAAATTCGAGTGCAAAAGCAGACCAAATAGTTAACTATAAGTATTAAATAGACGACCCGATTGGAACAGTGGTAGTGAATGCTGCCTCTGATACAAGGGTTGTGGGTTCGATCCCCGCACAGTACAAACATTTGTGTGCATGAACATGTTTGTTTGTATTGGTCTGGGTGTTTGCTATGTATTGTAAGTATGTATTTACAAAAGAAAAGTATTATATGTATATATTTGTAATCCTACTGTTGATTCTGATATCCGTAACACAGGTGCTTGAGCTGCCTATCTCCGAGTCAGATCAATGTATGTGACGTTGTAAAATATTAAAAAAAAAAAAACAAAAAAAATAGCTAAATAGTACTATGTGTTTGCCGACAGACGAGAGCCCCGAAGTTTTTTAAAATAGATCTTTGTAGTAGCTAACAATTGAAATCAATTGGCGACGCTAGTGGGGTATACTACCTACCCTTCACCTTAACAGCAGTATCGGAAATTCAGCGATGAAAAACGTGATGAAAGTAAATAAAAGGTGAAACCGTTTACGTAATAGATTTTTGTTTCGTTATATGATCTCGAAAGTTATATTGCAATAACATCATCTACTCGTAACAATATCTTGGCGTCCAACCGAGCTTTATTGCGACAAGCAATATAAACCGCCGAGTATGGCCCGATATAGGTAACTTAATAAAAACCGGCCAAGTGCGAGTCGGACTCGCCCATGAATGGTCCCGTAGCGTAGCAGCAAGTAAGATAAATGGAAGATAACGGTTTACGGTTTATAACATATTAAGGCGACGGGTAGGGCACACTAGCGACGCCAATTGATTTTAATTGTTAGCTACCAAAATAAATATATTTTAAATAATTACGGGGCTTCAGTCTCTCGGCGAACACTTATACTATTTATTTAACCATGCCCAAATGTTGGGTCTGTTTTTTTACTAAAAAAAATGATTCACACCAAAAGTGGTCGCTTTTGGCGGTAATTCAAAATTCGAGTGCAAAACCAGATCAAATAGCCAACTATAACTATCAAATATATAGTATAGGTGTTTACCGAGAGACTGAACCCCCAAGTTGTTTAAAATAGATCAGGTTTAGTAGCTAATAATTAAAATCAATTGGCGTCGCTAGTGGGGTATACCCTTCACCTTAAAAAAAACTACTTACTAGATCTAGTTCAAACCAATTTTCGTCGTTAATTTTCATGGTAAATGGTAATGTATATCATATATTTTTTTTTGTTTCATAATTATTTTATTATTCAGAAGGATATACAGACAGACATGACTAATCTATAAGGGTTCCGTTTTTTGCCACCTGGCTACGGAACCCTTATAGATTAGTCATGTCTGTCTGTATATCCTTCTGAATAATAAAATAATTATGAAACAAAAAAAATATATGATATACATTACCATTTACCATGAAAATTAACGATACGGTGTTTGAACGTCTATTTCCTGGTGCATCTTGCCCCGAGCCAGCGAAAATAAAAGACGAACCGGCTTTATGTAGGCCACAGGTTCCCAATTAGCGCCTATAAGGTCAATAAGGTCTGGTCATAGGACATTGAACAGCAACCAATCTACCTTTTAATGTCACTAATTAGGCGTGTAGGTACCTACTTGGAGGTAAAATAACCTAAGGGCCGATTCGACCAATCTTCATACGTGGATATAACGTCTGATGTGGATAAAATGACAGCGCTATAATATAGACTTATACTCGAATTAAGATTGGTCGAATACAGCCATCATCATCATCATCATCAGCCCATTTAAGTCCCCACTGCTGGGGCACGGGCCTCCCTCAATCATGAGGGGTAATTGCCATACTCACCACGCTTGGCAGACGGGTTGGCGAGGGTTTTTAAATTAATGCAGAGTTTTCCTTCTCTGGGTGCTAATGATCATGCTAGCAGCTCTACCTTAGTCGCCTTTTACGACACCTCGGTAAGAGTGAGGGTGGCCTATTCTACTCTGCCGGGGACCACACGGCGAATAGGTACAGCCATAGAATCATATTGTTATAATTCTATGAATCCAACCAATGAGCAGTTTTCCAGTAGGTATTTATACATTTCCAAGTGTTTCGTTAGATGGCGCAATCAGTCCCTGTAAATGTTAGGTGTGGTATATGGTCCCTAATTTATGGGAAAATTGTTACATTAAATATATTAAAACTTTGTAGGTAACATGTATGTATTTTATCAGTGCAATGTACATTTTTTTAAATCACTTACAGAGAGTGATGCAAATCAAACGTACATATTTTACTTGTTTTCTTTTTTATCTATTTTTTTATGGGTAAAATAAAATTAAATATGGCTGCACAGTAAATATCGTCTATAATAGACAAAAATAAACTTTAATTGATAGTGAGAGTAGCGTCATCTGGTATTTCTTTTTGAAACCACCCGAAATACCTACTGGAAAACTGCTCATTGGAATTAATTATCTTTTTGACAGTTGATGGAAACACATCTCGGAGTTGCTCATTATCTGTGATCGGAATTTATAGTGCAATTTATGGTCAACGACCACAAACAAACAATACATTATTATGGATATGCCCGCGGGTTGGCGAGGTTTCCGAACTGTTCTATACCTACATGTAAATTACATTTTCTCTTTTTTTAATGCTAGAGATGACAACTGAGCAATCGAGTCGAGTGTGAAAGTAATCAACACCGCCAATGAACGTCCGCGAAATCAGAAAGATCGCTAACGTGTTGCCGGCCTTTTTAAAAAAGAGGACGCTCTTCTCTTGAAGGTCAATAAGTCGTAGCCTTATCAAAAATTAAAAATTAAACAAGTATAGGTATAAGTAAGTTCAACGTTACATTTAGTGTGAGCAACTCTTATCGAAACGAAATGTTCATTCCTTTGTAAGCCGTCGGCGTGTCCATGTTAAGATTTCGTCAGGAATTGCACACCTAAATCCGATCACTGTTCCTTATCGTTAGTGAGCCGCTATTTTGATTTAATCTAAGTTACATTTTAGTTAAATTTTCCTACGTCATCATAATGACATGAAGATAAGATGTATGGCAGACGGTTGGAAAAGTTGTTACGAGAGAGAATCAATCACTCACACAGTAGCCAGATGTGTAAAAAATTCTTTATTTCCGGCATGGACTAAGGTCAAAATTTGAGGTTACATTTAAAGGTCCCTGCTACAGCAAAGGTTGGGAACCACGGACGTAGACGTACGTAGGTACGTATCCCATGTAAGGGATTTATCGTTTACTAGTAGCGATTCTTTCGTATTGAATTGTTTTCTTGCCCGTGTTCAATGATATGATACATTATTTGATGCGGGCGTTTTACCTGTAGTAAGATTGTTACTATCTTATTAAAAATATTGGACTTTTTTTATTGAAATTGACTTTACACAAAACTACGAAGGGAGGTCAAAAAGTTCGCGGAATGAAGGGGTTGGAGGGGGTAGCTTTTCTCGTCCAGGTAAGTATGTACTAGTTAAGCAACTCATTAACTCTATATAGCAAGTTTGAACCTAATCGGGTCATTACCTTTTAAGATCATCATCATCATCAGCCCATTTAAGTCCCCACTGCTGGGGCACGGGCCTCCCTCAATCACATGAGGAGTAATTGCCATACTCACCACGCTTGGCAAACGGGTTGGCGAGGGTTTTGACATAAATGCAGAGTTTTCCTTCTCTGGGTGCTGATGATCATGCCAGCAGCTTTACCTTAGTCGCCTTTTACGACACCTCAGGTAAGAGTGAGGGTGTTCTATTCTACTCTGCCGGGGACCACACGGCAACTTTTAAGTTATCGACCTGTAAACAACTAAATCGGGAAGAAGTCGCCCAGTATGGAGAAATTTGAATATCACGTCGTCATTAAATTAAACCAAGCAAGGGTTTACGTGGATTCTGCCCTTAGTAAGACCATAGTTTACAAGTGGCATGGTCTTTTCAGACAAGGAAGAGAGTCCATTAAAGATGACCCCCGTTCGGGACGGCCAATTGAGGCAACCACGTCGGAAATCATGGAAAAGTAGAAAAACTTGTTTTGGAAGATGCCCGACTGAAGAAGAAGAAGGGTTCCGAGAATGCTTGACGCCACTTCAAAAACGCGAGTGTGTCGAGTGTTCTCGCCAGTTTTTGGAGCTCTGTGGAGAGAACAAGGAAGAAATTATGGCCCGAATTGTAACTGGAGATGAAACCTGGGTTCACCACTATGAACATGAATAAAAGCAAGAATCGATGCAGTGGCATAAGAACCCTAAGGCGTCACAATCGGCCGGGAAAATCATGGCGACCATTTTTTGGGATACAGAGGGTATTCTACTGATTGACTATAAAGAACGCGGGGTTTCTATAACGGGAAAATACTACGCTTCTTTACTAGAGAGATTGAAGGAAGCCATTAAGGAAAAAGAAGAGGAAAACTGTCAAAAGGAGCACCCTTTTGCACGACGGCTGCCATTCATCGGTGCGGCTTCGAACAGCCGAACCATCCGCCCTACAGTCCAGACTTGGCCCCTATTGACTTTTATTTATTTCCGAAAATGAAGAAAGAGCTACGTGGAAAAAAGTTTGACGACGATGAAGAAGTCAAGTCTGCAATTTCGGCCTATTTTAACACTAAGGAAAAGTATTTTTTTTCGATGGTATAAACAAGTTATTGATAGATCCGAAATTGGATTAGGGTTAAGGGAGAATATATTGAAAAGGAAAATAGTTTGTTGTTTCATTTCTACCTCTTTCCCCCTCATTCCGCGAACTTTTTGACCTCCCCTCGTATAAGTAGCTTTCTGTGAATAGCAACTGTTGCGATTGGACTTTACATAAACGGTAGGGCACACTAGCGACGCCAGTCGATATTAATATTTAGCTACTAAACCGGATCTATTTTAAACAATTTCGGGGTTACAAACTCTCGGCAAACACTTATACTGTTTATGAAATAACCATGCACAAATGTTGGGTCCGTTTTTGTACCCGAAAAATTTATTCACGCTAAAAGTGGCCGCTTTTGGCGGTTATCAATTTTTCGGGTACAAAAACAGATAGTATAAGTGTTTGCCCAGTGGTTGTAACCCCGAAATTGTTTAAAATAAATCCGGTTTGATAGCTAACAATTAAAAACGAATGGTGTCGCTAGTTTGGCCTACCCGTCGCCTTAAACCGCTGGTTAAAGGATGCTGACAAAAAAACACCGTTATCAGCAAAATAATATATTTTCCTTCAACAGACATAAGACATTAAGACACAATAAAACAATAACATATCAAAGTAAAAAAAGTATAAAAACATAAACAATATAAAAGAGGCTGGTCCATCCGTCGATCCTCAACATCGACGCCAATCGATGTAAATGGTTAGCTACTAAACCGGATCTATTTTAAACAATTTCGAGTCTCTTAGCAAACATTTATACAGAGTGTATCTGTGAACATTTACATCCCTTTAACCCCGTGGACACCTCGGCAAGAGTGAGGGTGGCCTGTTCTACTCTGCCGGGGACCACACGGCAACTTTAAAGTTATCGACCTGTAAACAACTAAATCGGGAAGAAGTCGCCCAGTATGGAGAAATTTGAATATCACGTCGTCATTAAATTAAACCAAGCAAGCAGAGTGTATCTGTGAACATTTACATCCCTTTAACCCCGTGTTTTATCAACCATTCTGAACACATTTGTTCTATGACTTTTGAAAATTCGCATAAAATAATTACAACTTCTCATACAAAGTCTGTCACCTGACTTGGTCATTTTGTATGGGGAGTCGAAAAAATTTTCGACTAATTTCGAAAAGTCGTTTTTTTTTTTTATCATTTCGGTGGCAGACGAGCAGACGGATCACCTGATGGTAAGCGATTACCGCCGCCCATGGACGCCTGCAACACCAGTGGTGTCACAAGTGCGCTACTTACCTTTTAACCCCCCTTCCCCTGGATTGGGCCTCCGGTACCCTCACTCACGTATAATGATAAATGTTGTTCAGAATGGTTGGTAGAACACGTGGTTAAAGGGATGTAAATGTCTATTTATTTAATAATTGTGCACTACTTTTTGATCTGGTTTTGCACTCTAAATTTGGATTAACGCCGTAAGTGACCGTTTTTTGGTGGTAATTCAAATTTAGATTACAAACGCAGACCAAAAAGTAAACTAAGTAAAATAAATAGTACTTCTAAGTGCTTTCCGAAAGGCTGGAGCTCGAAATTGTTAAAAAAAACACCGTTAACAGTGGGAGAGCCACGCTTCGGCATGAATGGGCCGGCTCGACCGGAGTAATACCACGTCGTCACAGAAAACCGGCGTGAAGCAGTGCATGCGCTGTGTTTCGCTGCGTGAGTGAGGGTACCGGAGGCCCAATCCAGGGGAAGGGGGGTTAAAAGGTAAGCAGCGCACTTGTGACACCACTGGTGTTGCAGGCGTCCATGGGCGGCGGTAATCGCTTACCATCAGGTGATCCGTCTGCTCGTCTGCCACCTATATCATAAAATAAAATAAAATATATCCGGTTTAGTGCTAACAATTTAAATCAATGGGCGTCGTTAGTGTGCCCTTCAGTCAACGCATTGGCTACACTGTGTTTAGACCCTGCGCGATACCAGGAAGTGAAGATTTCTCCCCACAACACGCGGGCATTACTAGGGCGGGTAGGTAATTACATACTCAGTATGATGGAAATCTACAGCAGCTGTTCAATGATATATGATGGAAGCGTGAAACATAGGCCTTTTTTGTTATTGGGGTGGTTTTCACGTTCTCAACTATTTTCCCCGTAATCTGAAGGGGTTTGGAAAGCCGAACCGTTATTGATATCAATGCGATTTGTCATGGTGAATTTGGTACAGCTGTTACGAAATGTACTTAAAGGTTTAGGCTTGCATTCGACTCGCACACACATTATTTAGGTATAGGTAGAGTAATATCACGGCCTCACAGAAAACCGGAGTGAAGTGTTTCGCTGCGAGAGTGAGGGTACCGGAGGTCTAATCCGGGGGGAAGGGGGGTTTAAAGGTTGGCAGCGGACTTGTGACGTCTTTGGTGTCGCGGGATTCTATGGGCGGCGGCAATCGCTTACCAACAGGTGATCCGTCTGCTCGTCTGCATTAAAAAACAGGACAGCCGTCTGTTGAACTGCTACAGTTCAGGCGTCTATGACAAGTGGGTAAGGGCTACCGTCAGGGGCGGCTCTAGCCCAAAAAGCGCCCGGGCGCGATCAATAACCTGGCACCCTCTTGTTTCAAAATGCGCGATCAAAATGGAATACTTACAACATGTTCGACCACCTATTTGAAGATCAAACGAACTTAACAAGTGAAGTTCGATCATAATTATGTGAGCAGCTTCATTCGACGCGATTTAGGTTTAACATGGTGTAGTAGCGCCATCTACCATAGGCCTGGCACGATAAGTTCAAAGTTTTTTTTTTTTTTTTAAGTTGGCAACCCTATCACCCCACCACAGTCGTAGTCGGACGTTCCGGAGCTCACAGTCGTCATTTTGTTTAAAGTTATAAATACTGCTATCATTTATTTATAATCGTATTCGAGGGTGGGACCTATGTATTGGGAGGGAATTGGTAAATCGCGTCGAATGAAGCTGCTCACATAATTATGATCGAACTTCACTTGTTAAGTTCGTTTGATCTTCAATTATGTTTCGCAGCTTCATTCTTTGCGATTTAGGTTTAACATGGTGTAGGATGTTTACAGCAACGATTATAAAAGAAATGTGCTGGGAAATCGTAATTAACTAACAGTATACACATTGGTAAAAGTAAATAAAATAAATTAGTCATCTCCATTCAAATCATATTTATTGAATTTTTATAACTTATAATAAGATCACATATTGAAAGCTTATGAATATAATATTATTATGGATTTGCGGACCTAAGTAAAGAATCTGCGAATTCATTATTATTTACAATATCTTTATTATAAAATCGACCAAAGGCGGATGACGATTCAGACCATCCAGCAGTCTTTTTAATCATCTCTATACTAACACCCAACTTTTTTGCCTTAGATGTACTTGCATGTCGTGTACTATGAGCGCTGAAAACTGAAACCAATTGCTGATAGTTTGAGAGCCAATTTTGGAATGTGGTTTCCTAAAGGTGATAAACAGATTATTCATACTATTATTTTGACGTAATAATTTAGTTTTTTCTAAATACACTTCTAAACTTCTGGCTGGACAGATTTCTGGACGAGCATTGTAGTATGGAAGCCTTAAAACTGGCTGTGGAGAATTCAATCTAGTTGTTTTTATTTCATCAGGAATTTTAATAATGATTTCATTATTGTGTTTAAAAATGTTATTTATTTTAATTAAAGATAGGGTTTGTACACGATGTGCAGTCACTAAGGCAATTAGGGTAGCAGTTTTTTTGGAGAGAGTTTTTAAATCGAGGCTTTCATTCGGCCATTTTTGCGCTAAAAAATTGAGAACAATGCTTGGATCCCATGTAACATTATATTTTGGATTTGACGGCCTTAATTTAAAAACTCCCTTCATAAAACGCTTAAGTCGATCATCATCAAGGTTGTTGCCTAATAATAAAGACAAAGCGGATTTGTGAGAGTTAATTGTTCCATATTTGGCACCTTTGTCAAATATTTCCGTCAGGAAATGAATTATTATTGGTATGGATACACAAGTGTAATCATAACTATGTATAGTACAATAATGTATCCAAGCTTTTATACATCCTTCGTATTGTTTGTATGTACTGTTTGACAAAGATGCCAGCATTATTTCTACAGACCGTGGAGACAGAAATCTCTTTAAAAGAGTTTGCCGGATAATCTCGCGGCAGCCAGAGTTAGAGTGCGATGTAAACTGTGGCCCTTCGTCCTGTAAGGAGATTTTAATAGGTTAAGATTAGGTGGAAAGAATATTATTTCAGACTGACAAATTCTTTTAAATAGTGGGTACCAAGCTTGCGTCGGCCAATATGGAACAACAACTATACCCTCCGCCTTATCGGAAATTATTTTTTGGATCGTTTTTAGGACCATTGAAAATGGTGGAAAGGCGTAAAAATTTAATTTTGACCAGGTGATGGTAAACGCATCAATTGCCCACGCATCAGGCTCATTCTTCCAAGTAACATATATACCACATTTGGAATTACAACGACTAGCAAATAAATCTATATTTGGTGTACCAATTTTGAATTTTATTTCCTCAAATGCATGATCACATAATTCCCATTCTGTTTCTTTAAATTTTTGCCTAGATAGTAAGTCTGCTTCAAGATTATCCTTAGTGTTAATATATGATGCAAATATAATAATACGACGCCTTTCACACCATTCCCAAATCTCTCGTGTTATCTCATTAAGATGAGGGTATTGGACACTGCCCATTCTATTAATACATGAAATAGCTGTGACGTTATCTATCCTTTATAACAATTCACAATCAAAACAATCACACGCAAATACTTTAAGTCCGAAGAAAGCTGCTTTTAACTCTAATTGGTTAATATGTAATTTGATTTCATGTTCTTTCCAATAACCATATGATTTTTCACTATCACAATATGCACCCCAACCTGTAGTTGAGGCATCGGTGTAAATTTCTTTTAGGTAGTTGTTTGTTTTTATTCGAGAGTAGCTAAAAGGTATATTGTTGAGCCACCAATAGAAATCTTTATTAACAAAGTCAGGTAATACGATAGTTTGATTGTAACTATCATTTTTCAACAATGTTCTATATTTAAATTGCTCAAAAAGTTTTGTATGCATCCATGAAAACTGAACCGCGGGACAAGCTGATACTAATAAACCAAGTACTCTGGCAAAGTCACGTAACTTACATTTACGGTTATGTAAACATTGTTGCACTTGATTTTTAATTTTTCGTTTTTTATCCGAGGGTAATTCCAAAGACATTTTTAAGGAGTCAAACATAAAACCCAGAAATTTACATCGAGTACTAGGATTAAGACAACTTTTTTCATTATTAATTATGAACCCCAAGCGCTGCAATAGGGAGCTAGTAGTTTGTATATTCCGGTTGCAATCATTAAAATCTCTCCCAATACAAAAAATATCATCTAAATATATAACAGAAATCATATTTGGATTTTTTGGATTTTGGATTTGGATTTGGGAGTGACGTCGTGACAGCCGTGACGTATACACGTATCTCTGCCCCTCTGCGTAATTAAATTTGTAGAAGTGAAAAAAATACAGTTATCTTGTTAGAATACTGTGTAATCGAGTGCCAAACAGTTATAGTGCAATTTAACAAACAAAAACAAACGTTAACGTACATAACAGCGACGGAATAAGAGGATTTTTGTTGCCGATCCACATCATAAAACTGGTGCACGGGTAGTATGCCCCGGATTTATTATAAACAACCCTCAGAACAGTAGAGCTAAGTTAGCAATTACGGCGTAGACGGCCTAAAGGGGTGCACAAGTTCACAATCTCCCTCGAGGGACAGCTGGCCGAGCGCGCGCTCGCAACTTGCTATAATAGCAATACAGGAGGGAGCCGGTTCAAGACCCGAGCAAAGTTATTATTGTTTTTTTTTTTTTTTTTTTTTTTTTATTATTAATATTTTTGATATAATAAAAGAGGAGAATTGGAAAGGAAAAAAAAAAAAAAAAAAAAAAAACAATTATTAGAATAAAATAGCAAAAATCTGCCCACAATAATTTAAACATGCCCAAAACACAGAGGTCCCCACCTGCCGCTACCAAAGGGTCCCCTGACGCTGAAAACATGCCTGCAGAAAAACGAAGAGCGCTGAACTCTCCACCGAAATCGAGAGCCGGATCAAAAAAGGCAACGGAGACAAAATCAAGTACCGAAGCGGTGTCGGGAACTGATTTGAGGGATGTGGAAGGGATTCCCTCTACCCTCTTCGCGGGGTTTCGACGCGAGTTCGCTGACTTCGTCGACGAGATGCGGAACTTCCGGAAGGAGATGGCCGAGCTGAGGGAGTCCCTCCTGGCTGTGGACAAGCGTCTGGAAAGCGTAGAGCAAAGGGTAGCTGCGCTGGAACAACGAGAGCCGGTGAGCAGGGAAGAGTTGGGTAGGACAGCTGATTTGGAGCGCACTATCAGAGAACTTCGCTCCGAGCTGAATGATCGAGACCAGGAGGCTCTTAGTTCGGACCTCGAAATCGGACAGCTGCCTGAGGAGAAGGGTGAGAATATCATCCACACCGTTACGCTGCTTGCCTCGCAGCTGGGTGTAACGCTGGAAGAACGGGATGTGGTGTACGCCGAGCGTGTGGGCGCGCCCCCGGGCGGCGCAGGCGAGGGCCGCGCGCGCCGCGTCGTGGTGCGGCTGACGCGCCGCCACCTGCGCGACGAGCTGCTCCGGGCCGCGCGCGTGCGTCGCTCCGTCTCGAGTGCCGCTGGAGGTCGCATCTTCCTTAACGAGCGTCTGACACGCCCGAACCGCCAGCTGTTTTTCCGAGTCCGGGAGGAGTGCCGGAGGTTGCAGTGGAGGTACTCCTGGACGAAACGAGGCCGGATCTTCGCGCGCCAGGATGATGGAAAACCCGCATTTCAACTGCGCACACAAGATGATCTCGCTCGAGTATTCGGGCCACAAGCGATCTGAGTCGCGGCAACCTGCAAAAATATATATAATTAAGCTTAAATCATTTCTAATATTATATTATGTTTATTTATTATTTCTGAATATTTATCACCTACCTAGAATTTCAAAGGCAAAAAGTTCATCTAATTGCAGCGCCTTAGCTCAGTTCCTAGGCAAACATATTGTGTGTGTCTTAGTAGCAACCCAGTATAGTAAGAAACAAAAGGAGACGTCATCATCCAAGAATATATTTTATTGTTATTTGTACAACCATGTCAACTTAAATGTAGCTTGTATTTATATCTTTAACAACAGACTAAGGCCATACTTACAGATCGAAGAGTATAAAAATATTTACACTAAAAACCACTACACAATAAACAAGAATATTTTTAACAAAACAAATAAACCTTATCTACTAAACCTAAATACACTATACATCATTATATACACATTAAACAAATCATCCAATCATTGCTATAGAAATGCACAGTATATTAA
The DNA here is from genome assembly GCA_019059595.1 of Marasmia exigua. Classification (NCBI taxonomy): domain Eukaryota; kingdom Metazoa; phylum Arthropoda; class Insecta; order Lepidoptera; family Crambidae; genus Marasmia; species Marasmia exigua. The sequence continues at coordinate 11,575,060 of CM032464.1, forward strand.
CAATAATATACCTTATAACAGATACATAGGCACTACACTATTCTACTACTATATACATTATAGACTAACACACTATTTTACAAAATTCAAAACTCATCTAATCAATAGCTTATACCTACCAGTACACTATATACTCCAGGGAATCTCGCACAAATATGTCTTACACTCAAGATATGTATTTGAACATTTAAAATGGGTGTCAGTAGAAACCTAAAAGTAGGTCTTTTCAATGCGGGTTCACTCGGCACTAGGCATGAGGAATTCACAGTGGCAGTGCAGGACATGGTCCCGGATATCCTGGCTATCAATGAAACGTGGCTTAAAGCAGGGGAGGACGATAGGGCACCCAAACTGCCGGGTTACCGCCTGAGACATATTCCTAGACCGGTTGGAACCAGGGGGGGACGTGGTGGTGGCGTGGGTTTTTATATCCGGAGGGGAGTCAACGCCCGAACACTCCAACACCCCGCAACATCGATGGTGGAGCAAATGTGGCTCAAAGTGCGCTCATACAACCAGGATATACTGGTTGGAACCGCTTATAGGCCCCCATGGCAGGATCCTAATGAGTTCCTGGATGCCATAGCAGACTCCGTTGCCACACTGGCAAGATTTGACGGCATTGTTTTGGTTGGGGACTTCAACATTAACTTGCTGGGTCCTAGCAGCATTAGATCAAAGCTGCTCAGTGACTTTCTATATAGACTCAACCTCAACCAAGTGATTGAGCAGCCCACACACCATACCGAACAAAGCAGCAGCCTGATTGATCTGATTTGCACGGATGTACGAGTTCATCAGGTAAAGGTCAAACACACCCCTGATTTGGGAGGACACGCCATGCTGGTTGGGGAATTCAAAATAAAGAAGGAAAAGGTGCCCCCCCAAATAATCAGCTACAGACCACTAAAAAACATATTGGTCAATCAATTCAATAAGGATCTAGACACTGTTGATTGGCGGTACTATCACAGGATCAGAGATGTCAACTTACTAACTAGCGTTTTCACAACCTGGATAGTCGCATTATTTGATCTTCATGCCCCAGTGACTACTAGAAAATTTCGACACCCTCCCCACCCCTGGATCACTGATTGTGTCAGAGATATGATGGAAATTAGAGACAAATACCACACTCAATATAAATTTGATAAGTCAAATGGCAGCAGGGAGTGTTATAAAAATATGAAACACTTGGTAATTGAGGCCATTGAACGTGAAAAAAGAAATTTTTTCTCCACACACATCTCTTCGCACATTGGCAATTCAAAAAAATTGTGGAAGAACATGAAATCTACAATATTACCTAACAAAAAAAGTACAAATGATCTTCCACCACATTACAACAACCCCAGTGAAATAAATGAACATTTTCTCAACATACCTCACAATGAGCGAGTGTCAATATCCCAGCTGACATATTTCCAGCACCACAGACATGGCACAGCAACCTTTTCTCTGCAGCCAGTCTCGGAAGACGCGGTGCTGAGGGTTATCAATGGGCTTAAGTCAAACGCTCAGGGAAGTGATGGGGTGTCATTGGACATGGTGAAACTAACGCTACCTCAATCCCTGGCTGCTATCACTGCCATCATCAACCAATCAATAGTGGATGGAGTCTTTCCTGACAGCTGGAAGATAGCAATTATTAAGCCCTTACCAAAAACCAGTGTCCCATCAACCATGACTGACCTACGACCAATCAGTCTCCTGCCCATCATCTCCAAGGTCTTGGAAAGAGTCGTCTGTGACCAACTGACGAAATATATTGAAGACAACAACATACTTCCTCAAAGGCAGTCAGGCTTCCGCAGAGGTCATGGTACTGTCACTGCTCTGGCAGACGTTATTGATAATCTGCTGGCAGCTCAGGATCGTGGTCAGCTCAGCATGCTGCTGCTCTTGGACTTCTCCCGCGCGTTTGATACTATAGATCCCACGTTATTGCTAGCAAAACTTGCCTACTACGGAATTGAGTCAAGCACAATCAATTGGTTCTATAGTTATCTTCATGGGAGACAGCAGTATGTCGAGTTGACAAAGGCTGATGGGACTAAACTGAAATCAGCTCCACGCGAGGTCAACCGTGGTGTGCCCCAGGGGTCCATCTTAGGACCTATCTTGTATACTCTGTACAGCGCAGACATCACTGATTGTATTAAGAACTGCAATCACCATCTTTATGCCGATGACTTACAGATGTATCTATCCTTTGAGGCAAGTGATCATGAAGATGCAGTGACCAGAGTAAATGACGATTTAAGGCGTATCACTGAGTGGTGCAATGCCAGCTGCCTTGTATTGAATCCAAAAAAGTCGAAACTTCTGTTGGTTGGCTCTAAATATAACATAAAAAAACTAGATAATAAGCCTCTGAATGTACACATTAACGGGGAGCAGATAGAGCGCGTAAACGAAGCCAGGAATCTAGGACTGATCATTGATACCCATCTGAATTTCGAAAGCCATATTGCCGAGTGCTCGCGTAATTGCTTCTACCGATTAAAATTACTGTACAAAATCAGACCATATTTGTGCGAGAAATTGAGGAAACTGCTTTGCGAGTCATTAATCATGTCAAAACTAAACTATTGTGATGTTGTGTACGGGCCATGTATTTTGGGTAGAACAAGCAATTTAATCCAAAGAGTACAGAATGCTTGCGCTCGCTTCTGTTATCACATCCCGCCACGCTCACATGTCACACCTTTCATCAATGACTCCAATATGCTTAAGATGGAGGCACGTAGGAAAGTGCACCTAGCTACCCTACTCTTTGGCATCATCAAAACAGGAAAGCCACACTACCTGTTCGAGAAACTCGATTGGGCTCGTGATCGGAGCAGGTATCCTCGTAGAACATGCACACACACCTTCGTTACTGCGAAGCACCGCACTCAGGCTTTTCGGGGTTCCTTTAGGTACGCAAGTTCCCACTGTTGGAACAATTTGCCCCCTCCTCTGCGTGACCTGAAATCAGTATTCACTTTTAAAAGACGGTTAAAGGAACACTTACTACACATGCAAAAAACGACACACTTACCGTCGGCGATTTCACGTCGCGTGATGGATTTGAGTAGCTCGGTGCCCCGGCACGGGGGGCGGACATGCTGAAACTCATAATTTCTTTCCCTCTGGCCGCCCTCCCTGATAGGAATAATGGGGGCTGCGTCGTTTAAACCAGTAGGTACTCCACATCACTTCCGCCACCACTAGCGGCCAACGCCCATCCGCTTCACAATGAGGGTAACTCACATCTCACTTCGACCAAGCCTGTCATAACTACATTGCTCAATTACTCCACACAAAAGTAAATACTACCTTCTCCTCTCACAAGTTTAACTTTTGATTGAATTGTTGTGTCCGAATCTAAATTAGTTCACTGTGATGTGACAGTTGTGAGTGATTGTCATACTGACATTATATTTTGTTTTTGTAGCATAGACAAGCGTCACAAATGTAACTTTTTTTCTTTTTTTAATTATTTATTGGCCTTGGTACATAGTCATGTTGTGTGATGATGCAGTACACTGCGTCAAGAAAGTCGTGGCAACGGATTTTTGAGGAACTAACGTAAATCCCGTGAAGTACGGGATGATGCCGCATTTTGATGTCTCGGTAGTGGCGCCACTGTGTCGCACTTGTACATCACACCCAGAAATTTTATTGTGTTTGTTGTGTTCTTTTTGTTGTATGCTTTGTATTGTACCTGTTGTGTCTCGGTCTAGAATGTTGACTTTCTGTATTAATATTTATTTATGTATTTCAATATATATCTGCCACATTGTACACTTCTTTTAATATGTAATATACGTGTATAATATGTCTATTCCCACCTGCATTAAATATTGTATTCCTTCTTTTAGATCCTACCTAACTCACTCGCAACCAGGTCCCACCAGAATACCAGCGCTGCTGCGGCATCGCAGATAATGCCGTAGCAGCAAATGCTGAGGCTGGGACCTGATTGGCCACTCCCTTCACTTATTACTTATAAAATGTAATATACATCATCCAATGTTTCCGCTGTTGTATGTCATACTTTATTATTGTATATTGTTTGTGGCCAATAAATGTATTTTCTTTCTTTCTTTTCTTATATTTCTAGTGCGTAAATATTCCATCACAGGTTTTAATATTTTAGTAAAAACATGGGGGGCTGTGCTTAAGCCAAATGGGAGACAATTAAACTCGTTAAGAATACCGTTATAGTTAAACCGTAAATATTTTCTTTGACCTTTTGCGATATATAATAAAAAAATAAGCGTCTTTTAAATCAACTGAGCCCATATAACAATTTTTAGTGATTAATTTAATAGCCGTTCGATAATCTTCCATTTTGAAGTGATTGGTTTTTACAAATTTGTTCAGTAATTTTAGGTTTAGAATAAAGCGTTTCTCCCCATTTGGCTTAGGCACTAAAAATACATTCGATATGAATTCACCATCCTCATGAGAACATTTGGATATTGCATGAATATTGAGTAACTTTTGGATAGAGATTTCAAAGTCCTTATGTTCTTGTTCCGTTTTTGGTACAGTACATGGACTTTCCAAACGGACCGGTGTGGAGATAAAAGGGATTTCATATGCCTTAATCCACGATAGTATGATTAGGTCATCAGTTATTTGGGACCATTCAGAGTGAAAATATTGTAAACGACTAGCATATGCAATTCCTACCTGGGAATTTAGCGTCGATAGTTCCTCCTGGCTGGAGACTGTGCCCTGGGAGGAGGCGGTGGCTGGCGTGAATAAGCTGGTGTGCGCGTTGGACGCACGGGAGGCCGTCCTCTCGTCGAGTCGTTGCCTCTGTTCGGTGGTTTCCTTTGAGTTTGGCCCCTGAAGTTTAAATTTCTTCGTGGGATGATCTTCACGTTAGAGTTCTTGCTAGTAGATGCACCTGCGTTGATTTTCAATAAAGATTCTCCCGTTTTTTGAACGGTTTTTTGCATTTTTTAATTTTTCAGCTAAGTCCTCGCCAAACAAATATTTGTCACGATTGGCACTAGCCAGAGTATCGCGCAAGCTATTGTTTATAGAGCTCATGAGTATGCTTTTTCGTGTCCTTTTTCAATATTATGGCTATCGCATAAAATGCGACAGGCGTCACTAAGAGGTTGGAGAAGCGCCTGCTTAGAGGTCTCATTCCGAAGAATCAATTCAGATACTTGGGATAATGCAGCCAAGGCGATCCCAATTTGGTTCTGCTTTTGTGACATGGTAGCATCTCTCTTGGCTAATATATCTGGGACGGCAGCTTTTGCCTCCGGATTAAGTATTGGGGGTATAAGTAAATTACAATTAGCTGGTACTAGGTATTTTTTCATAATTGGTTCTTTGACCTCCTTAGCCAAGCCTTTGAGTAAAATATCCTGCCAGCGGGCAACAATATCCTTGTGGATATTTTTCCCAAAAGATTGATCTGGGAGTGGGCCTTCGCCCAGAATTTGTAAGATGTCTTCTTCCAGTTCATCTTCGTCTTCGTGATGCGAGGAGTTTGTGATCTCTTTATCTGGGGCCGAAGACGGTCCAGATTGTGATGGTATTAAATCCACATTTATGAGAGATTCTGCTTGAATCGTTTCACGAGAGGATGTTTGGGGTAATGGAGACACCAAAGGCGGTATATCTGTAATTCCACCATCGTGAAAATTGATCGGAGAGGCTCGGTTTTCATCCTGTGCGTCTGACGGTGCAAGCTCCGGCAGCATTTGATTCTCGTTTTCCGAATCTGCGTGACAAACAGTAGCATATTAAGATTATGTACTTAACATGGAAGTCGAAACTCGACTTCAATTTGATAATATTACTGCCAACGACAGTAACAGATATCAAGAGGCATTATAACCGTCAACGACGGGAATGCACTTTTTAATTGAGTTTAGTCGTCAACGACGACGCTTCATTTAGCTCAAACAAATAGTAATTGTCAACGACAACTAATGTTTTATACGCGATTTTCACTGACTTCTTGGCAAAGTACTTTTACTCGTATACTTTTTGAAAAAAAAGATTTTTCAAATCCACTTACCGTTATCAGATGAATCCGACGAAATAATGCGTTTTTGTCGCTTCAGTTTTCTTTCTAACTTCCTTATTTTCCTCGTAATTTTTTCTTCTTTACGCTTGCGTTTATTTCCCATAGCTTAGTTTGATTTTTAAAACGACAAAAATTCGAACTAAATTAATAATTTAAAGCGGAGCTCCAATGATAGCGACGCGGGTTGCCAAAGGCGTGCGCAGGCTACGGCACGATAACACTGAATGACGACTGTGAGCTCCGGAACGTCCGACTACGACTGTGGTGGGGTGATAGGGTTGCAAACTTAAAAAAAAAAAAAAAAATTTGAACTTATCGTGCCAGGCCTATGGTAGATGGCGCTACTACACCATGTTAAACTTAAATCGCAAAGAATGAAGCTGCGAAACATAATGGCAGTCACTTAATTGTAATTATCAGACATCCCGAATCTTATATTATGGGATTTACACGATCAGTACTCGCGCCCGCTCCTTGCGGAGCGTTACAATGGAGGTTCTATGTGTAGCGAGGGGCTCTCATCGTATGCCCATTTAAGTCCCCACTGCTGGGGCACGAGCCTCCCTCAATCACATGAGGGGTAATTGCCATACTCACCACGCTTGGCAGACGGGTTGGCGAGGGTTTTGATATAAGTGCAGAGTTTTCCTTCTCTGGGTGCTGATGATCATGCTAGCAGCTTTACCTTAGTCGCCTTTTACGACACCTCGGTAAGAGCGAGGGTGGCCTATTCTACTCTGCCGGAGGCCACACGGCAGGGGCTCTCGGCGCCCTCTAACTTCCGGCGCCCGGGTTCACCGCACCCCCTGCACTATAGGTAAAGACGCCCCTGGCTACCGTTACCGGGCACGGTTAAAGATGCGAGTATGTAAATAAATAATAATATTTCACAACATCAAATACATTGATCTGACTCCGAGATAGGCACCTGTGTTACGAATATCAGAATAAACAGTGGAATTACAAATATATACATATAATACTTTTCTTTTGTAAATACATACTTACATAGGAAAAACCCAGACCAATACAAACAGACATGTTCCTGCACACAAATGGTTGTACTGTGCGGGGATCGAACCCGCAACCCTTGAATCAAAGGCAGCGTTCACTACCACTGTTCCAAACGGGTCGTCAAACCTGAAGTATTGTGCGAAATGGAAGACGTAGAGCAGAATGTGAAATATTTACCTATATTTCCCGCAAGATCGTACCTACTCCGTTTAAATATCGTGTTAAATCCCGTTTTGATTAATTATAATTATTATAGTCATCTACGTACTCTTAGCGTTTAGACTTACCAACATGGAAATTATGCTTTTAAGCTAAATTATGTTTTCTCGAAGAAATTATACATTTGTACGTATGATTCTTTTGAGTTCGAACAACATCGAAAAACAAATTCAGGTAACCTACCTGTTGCTTAGTTGCAATGAAGTCAAACGTAAAGCTTTTAGTCCGGCGATGTTTATTATAACCAACGTTATTTCGACAGCTCATAAAATGTATCTCAATCGACTCGACAGGCAACCGTCTAAATACAATCGATAACAAAAGTTGATGCACGATTTTAACAACTTTCTTTCTTATGCTCCTCGTAATAAGAGCCATTGACAGCGCAATTTGTGCAGGAACTTCTGCTGTCGTTGTACCTTTCGACACGATCGTATTTTCCTTCAACTCCCACAATATCAATAAACGACAATCCATTAAGGTAATTTGAGGTCGGTTGATGGAATTTCGCCCTTATTGCTACATACCAAAGGTAAATAATCGTATTGGCAAATTGGCTTGTCTGATGTAGGTAGGTCCCTCCTCTCGGTGATACCACAGTATGAGGAAAGCCAGCATTTTATTTAGCAGGACGTATATTACTAACTATAGAGACACATTACATCCAATATCACATAGTCGCCGATCATAGAATTTAGGTAATTATAGATACCTCACTTTACTTACGGTCCTTACCTCACTTACGGTTTCTTAAATCGAAAAGTAGTTTGATTGAAGTAAGTAGGTATCTACCTCTGTGGCCCGGTTTCACTTTGTTTCTTTATTTTGAATTTATTTTTATTAAATCGCGCAAGGCCTATAGAGAAACTGAAAAGGCGAAACCTTTTTAGTTTGCCTATAGGTAGGTACAGCAGCCACAGATCAGGTTATTACAATCTGTTCGTCCCATAGCCCGCGTTCCCGCTCTAAGAGTTTCTCCCGGGCGAGGGATGGAAAGTATCGCAGAGAGTTTAGTGGGTATGCCCCTAGGAGCACCCCAGGGGAGAGCCCCACACTACCCGGCCGACTCCCAGCGGCCGGGTGTGCATAATCCGACGCCGACCAACGGCGTCGACGTCGGTTCCTTCTGAGCCGGCGGCATTCTCTCTGCGTTACCAAAAAAAAAAAAAAAGGTTACTACAATCTTTCACAATTCCTAAAGGTGATAGGTATGGCAGACTACCGGATATCTTGTTAACAATTTCAAAGCTGCAGCCTCTCTTAAAACACGTATTTATTTACGTCTTACACTTAACTTTTGGGTCAGCTTTTGTACCTATTGGAAATTTGAATTAATGCCAAAACGGCCACTTTTTTTATATATGAGAGGTGGCAGATGAACAGACGGATCACCTCATCATCATCATCAGCCCATTTAAGTCCCCACTGCTGGGGCACGGGCCTTCCTCAATCACATGAGGGGTAAATGCCATACTCACCACGCTTGGCAGACGGGTTGGCGAGGGTTTTGATATAAATGCAGAGTTTTCCTTCTCTGGGTGCTGATGATCATGCCAGCAGTTTTACCTTAGTCGCCTTTTACGACACCTCGGTAAGAGTGAGGGTGGCCTATTCTACTCTGCCGGGGACCACACGGCGTAATCACCTGATGGTAAGCAATTCCGCCGTCCATGGACACATGCAACACCAGTGGAATCACAAGTGCGCTGCTAACCTTTTCCCCTCCCCCCCCCATTGCTTGCCATTGCTTATGGCGTTAATCCAAATTTAGAGTGCAAAAACAGATCAAAAAGTAATACAAAATTATTAAATAAATAGTATAAATGTTTGGAAAGGGACTCCCGCTCCGGAACTGTTTAAAATAGATCCGGTTTAGTAGCTAACAATTTAAATCAATAGGGCTACTCGTCGCCTTAAGGTGCTACATCGGTGACACTGGCGCCGCCAGTAGATTTAAATTTATTGTGGCGATTTTGAGAGATTATTCAAAAAAGTACAATCTTAAATACTCGGAGGAAAGAATAATATTTTTTTTGAGACGCAAAACAATAATTTTTACACATGACAAGTGACAACATTAAGTTGGTAAAATGTCTTCGTTCTGATTACTAAAATATAAAAAAGTAAAGTATCTGCCTATGAACTGTACCACTGCAGGGCAAAGGCCTCCATCATAGAAATCAAGTCATCGCTACTATGATGGGATTAGGCATAATCACCACGCTTGCCAAATGCGGATTGGTGATCACAAACCCGAGCTATGTTCGAAAAATTTGAAACATACTTCGCTCGACCCGGGAATCGAACCCAGGACCCCGAGATCACGGCCCGGTACTTAAACAACTAGACCAACAGGGCGAACTAAAATATAAAATAGAGTTAAAAACACTCAATACGTGTTTTTTTATTTTTGATAATTTAAATTTTTAATGTGAAAAACTTTGACAATTTAAATTGTCTTAAGGTGAAAAATAATAATTTTAAAATCTGCTTATTCTAAAAGTAAAAAAACTAAAACCCAACTACGACAACAAACGTCGCTGAAAAAGTATAAAACAAGCCTTCGTTGTCAATTTATGCAATATTCACTATGTAGAGATAAAATTTCATGTTTGGAAATCCGCAGTCACACGTTGTCAAAGGGTAGTATATTTAACGTGTGACTACGCCTTTCCAAACATGAAATTTTATCTCTACATAGTGAATATTGCATAAATTGACAACGAAGGCTTGTTTTATACTTTTTCAGCGACGTTTTTTGTCGTAGTTGGGTTTTAGTTTTTTTACTTTTATTTTATTTGTACTATTTTGGTGTCCAAGTGCTAGTAATATATATATATATATATATATATTCAAAATGTACAAGTCAAGCGCTTTCAAATGATACCAAACACGGCATATTTATCATAACTTTATTTTTTTACTCTGTATGTTTTGTCCGCTAGAGGGCGCCACATTAGATTTTGTGAAACTTCATATAGAATTTTGATAAGTAGTTAAGAAGTTACGTGGAAACAGATGAACATACATACATACATACATACATACATACATACATAGCCTGTCAAAATCATAACCCTCCTTTTGCTTTGCCGTAGTCGGGTAAAAACTAGGTAAGTACCATTACGGGTCGAACAGTTGTAATTTCTTTGCTTCTGATTTGCCAAAAAAAAATTCTATTTCCGGCTCCAGTCAGTCAACTGTCAATCAAATCCACACGCGCCACCTGAAAAGTCGCGCTGCAAAACATGGAAAGAAGAAAGAAAGAAAGAAAATACATTTATTGACCATCACAACACGGAAAAAGTAAATATGTACAATAGGCATAACACTACACGATACAGATACAAAAAGAGAAGAGGCGATATAAGAAGAGGTGGTGTGCTTGTGTGTGGTCAATCAGGTCCCGACCTCATTTGCTGCTACGGCACTATCTGCGGTGCCGCAGCAGCACTGGTATTCTGGTGGGACCTGATTGCGAGTGAGTGTATCATGTAAGTAAATAAATAGCTTTAAGTATATACACGTATAATATATATTGAAAGATGTGTGGACGATGTGGCAGATATACAATTATATTGGTACATAGGTATATGACAAATTCGAGCTGTTTCTTAAAACATACACAAAGACAGAGGGAATTATAAAAAACAAAAAACGGAACTAAAATTTAAGATTCCTTATATAAACGTAAAGCTTATACATGGCATAATACGGAACATAAAAAAGTACCTATTTACAGAATGCTAAAAATAAACAAAAAGAGGAATACTATTTACAAGAGATGATGGATGAGATGAAAAATCTGCCCCGCTACTTATCGTGCCCAGAATGCTGGCAGCGTTACCTCTTTGAATGGCCAACCCAATGCGTTGGCCGAGGTAGCTGCCAGCATTACTGTCACCTGAAATGTCGTAGCCGGGCAGACCATTCGCGGAAAAGCTTGTGGGCCTCGGGCCCCCACGGTCCCAAGATTTCCACGCCGAACGGAACAAATCGGTAACAGGTGTCTAAGGCGGAGTATTTGTTTTTTTTTCGTGACTCCGCCGAAGCAGCTGCTGCACCCGCGCCCCGTGAAGTGGTGTGGATATGGGAAGGGGCCAACGTGTCCGCACAGGTCGCGTCCCAAATCAATGCCTTGCCCTGACTGCACGGAATGAGGGTCATCCCATCGAGCCTTTTGCTGTCGCTCCGACATATGCCTAGGGGTTCTAGGACTGCCGGAGTGCGGACTGAAATGAAGGCCCGGCGGAGGATGTCATTCAGGTAGGCTTCGGCACACGACAGACCGTGGTGGCCCAGGGATCCCACAAAATCTCCACAGGAACATGTATGAGGGTGAGTGATGGGAAGCCCAAGGCGAAGGGAAACCGCTATGGACAGAGTGACGTTGTCCAGAACGGTTCCAACATTCGCCGAGGGCAGAGCGTGGAGCTAGAAGCCAGACTCTCTTTCTGCTACGGCAAGGAGACGATCCCGCTCTTTGTCATTGGCCGAGGAAGACAATAGGTCTTCAAAAGTGGCCCGGCAGAGTGGCTCGTCCCATTTCTTCTGTACATGTGGGGTGATTGGTGGGTCATTGGGGCAGGCATGCGACCAGGCATTCCTAGCTTCCGCCAGGCACGTAACCTCAACATCGCCAAGCGACGGGTTTATAATAGAATGGTAGAGGTTGTACGTGCTATAGGCGGACGACAAGAATGCGGGTAGAGCGACACAGGACATTTTACGGGTGCCCAAACCGCCGAACCGGATGGGTAGGGAACCCTGAGCCCAGGAACGGTCATCGAGCGGGCAATTCAGAATTTCGCAGAGTGTGTTTTGCAAAAGGTTATCCAAAGAGGTGAGGATGTTTTTGAATTTCCAGAGCGGGGAGCAGCGTAAAAAATATGTGAATTTAGGTACGAAAGTGCAGAAGCGGATTATTGTGAGGGCCATGTGCGGGTTAATTTTGAGAAGTCTGTCGGACGAATTTTGAAATTTTAGGGCCTTTTCGGAAATGAAATTAGGGATGGACTCGTCCAAAATGGGGGCACCTAGTAGGTGGAGAGTCTCTTTCGATAATATCGAGATGTTAGGAGCTACTTCAGAGAATTTGGAGATTATATTTTGTTTATCAGGTAAGGTGTCCGGAACGTAGAGCTCGCATTTTGAAAAATTTAGATCAAGGCCGATTGACGAAAACTTCAGAATAACGTCTTTTAAGTCGTTTAGTACTGTGGTTGAATCTCCACCTAACGAACCATCATCTAGGTACCACAAATTTAATTTTGAATTTAGAGTTAAAATTATGGGATGTATGGCCAGGCTAAATAACGCGGGGCCGAGTGGATCACCCTGCTGACAGCCAACGGAAGAGGAAAGAAGGTTTTTTTTTGTAGATTAATTTTGAGGGTTTGCTGTAACATAGCCAAATATAGTTAAATATGGGAGCTGTTTTTTCTTTCACTTGGGTCAGCACGGCAGAGAGTAATAAATATCGAGATAAATCATACTCAGCCTAAAACATGAATAAAGTTCTAATTTTTTTTTATATGAGAGGTGGCAGACGAGCAGACGGATCACCTGATGGTAAGCAATTCCGCCGCCCATGGACACCCGCAACACCAGTGGAGTCACGAGTGCGCTGCCAACCTTTTTCCCTTCCCCCATTGGGCCTCCAGTAACCTCACTCACACGGCGAAACACAGCGCAGGCGCTGCTTCACGCCGGTCTTCTGTGAGGCAGTGGTATCACTCCGGTCGAGCCGGCCCATTCACGCCTAAGCGTGGCTCTCCCACATTTATATCATTTTTTGATGTAATGTTGTCAAACTTTTAGCATTTTTGCAGATTATTGTTACTTGTAGGAAGAAAACATTTCGTAAGTTTCTCCCAAAAAACCGTTAATATATTTCTCCAAGTATTTAAGATTGTACCTTTTTAAAAAATATCTCATAATCGCCACAATCAATTTAAATCTGGTCGCGGTGCTTGTTTCTCCGATGTAGCAACTTAATTGATAATGAACCGTTTTGACATTAAAGTGACGGGTAGGGCACACTAGCGACGCCAATCGATTTTAATCTATTTTAAACAATTTCGGGGTTACAACCTCTCGGCAAACTCCTATACTATTTATTTGATACTTATACTTTACTGTTTGGTCTGCTTTTGCACTCGAATTTTAGATTACCGCCAAAAGTGGCCGCTTTTGGTGTGAATCAATTTTTCGCGTACAAAAACGGACCTAACATTTGTGCATTGTTATTTAATAAATAGTATAAGTGTTTGTCGAGAGGTTGTCATCCCGGAATTGTTTAAAATAGATCCGGTTTAGTAGCTAAAAATTAAAATCGATTGGCGTCGCTACTGTGCCCTACCCGTCACCTTAAGGTGAGAATCAATTGATGAAAATGAAAGTCCCAGGATTTTCTTTTGACAATGCAAAAATGTTAGGTCCGTTTTTGTACGCGAAAAATTTATTCACGCCAAAAGCGGCCACTTTTGGCGGTAATCTAAAATTCTAGTGCAAAAGCAGACCAAACAGTTAACTATAAGTATTAAATAAATAGTATAGGTTTTTGCCGAGAGGTTGTAACCCCGAAATTGTTTAAAATAGATTAAAATCGATTGGCGTCGCTACTGTGCCCTACCCGTCACCTTAAGGTGAGAATCAATTGATGAAAATGAAAGTCCCAGGATTTTTTTTGACAGTTTTGTATACTTTGAAGTGTGGCTGTACCTACATACCTTAACCTTGTCGTTGTTTGTAAAATTAGTGATTAAACGAACTTACCTGAAGTGAAGTTCTATCATAATTATACGAAGCGCTTCGTCCGAAGAGATTAGTATTTTATAATAGTATACAACATGTAGTAACGCATAAGTGATACCGCTTTACACTAAGGTTGAGAATCTTTTTTTTTTTTTTTTTTTGGTTAGGGTAGTCTTATAAAACTTGTTAGTTGCAACGCGTTCATTTCTCGTCATTTAGTTTGGAGCTATAACTTTACATAACGTAGGTATTACTATTTTTATTTTATTGACATATTTCCACCAATACAGCAAGGGTAAACATGGGTGGGAAGGGAAAGCATACTAATCTCTTCGGACGAAGCGCTTCGTATAATTATGATAGAACTTCACTTCAGGTAAGTTCGTTTAATCACTAATTATACTTCGCGCTTCGTCCTCGAGATTAGTATTTTATAATAGTATACAACATGTAGATTTTGAGAGTTATAACTGGAAATATGGTCAATGAAAGAAACTTTAGATTTTGTATAACTGACTTTATTTTGATCTGTTTGAACAGTATTGTATAATAATCTAAACAGATCTTCTAAGTATACCTTATTGATACAATGAAAGAAAACTAGTTAACTCCTTGTTAATCAAAACAAAAGGTAATTGAAATACATAACATAATCATTAATGCAACCTGCGACACATGAAGCTAGCCATTAAATACATTGTTGTTGGTAAGAATTGCCCTAGCGAAAGATGCACTACTTTCTTTCGTTATAATGTTTCTATTATAGTATTTGATGAAAGTTGTAGAGTTACCACTCCAGCCAGCAGTGTTTCGGATTACATCGATGCTGACACCCTGCGAGTGCGCACAAGACGTGGCCGCATGTCTTGTGCTGTGCGCAGTGAACACACCTTCTATACCGCACTCGGTGAGCGTGCACTTGATCCAGCGACTTAGTGTCGCTGTTCCGACTGCTTTATGGGGCTTTTTTATACCGACAAAAAGGGACTCAGATCTTCTTATAGATTGAGTTTTATTCAAATAGCATTCTAATAATTTTGCAGGACAAACAGAAGGTTTTTCAGCAAAATACGGCAAAAGAAGAATAGGTTGCTGTTTGCCTGGACGGGATGTTTTAATAATGTCAGGAATCTTAATTAAGATTTGTTCATTGTGTGTCTCTATATTTTTGATGTTAATCTTTGAAAGAGTCTGCAGTCTATGTGCAGTTGTAAGGGCTAATAAAGTAGCGGTCTTTTTAGACAGCTTATCTAATGGTAAATTATCGTTAGGATACCAGGTACTCAAATGGTCTAAGACACGATTCGTGTCCCAGGTAAAATTATATTTGGGGAGGGGTGGTCTCATTCGGAATGCTCCTTTAAAAAATCTGAGCAATCTATCATCTTTTGCTAGGGCAGGCCCTATAATCAAAGCTAATGCAGATCTATATGTGTTTAATGTGCCATAGTGGCACCCTTCATTAAACATCTGTGTTAGAAAAGAAATCACAATTGGAACTGAAGCCTGAAAAGTATTCACGCAATTTGTTTGGCAAAAAGACCACCATTTACGTAAGCATACATCATATTGCTTTATAGTATTTATCGAAAGCGACGCTATCATAATGTCCAATGAGGCTCTCGGCAAACTTCTTCTTGACAGCGCTTTCCGGATAACACTCCTACAACCAGGGTAAGGGAGGAGCTCAGCCGGCGGAAGCTGGAATGAGACAACAAAACGTTGTCACTCGGTGTAAAAATTATGGTTTCAGAAATCAGAAGAGATTGAAACAGTGGGTACCAAGCTTGTGTGGGCCAGAGGGGCACGACCATAATACCTCGAGCTTCATCGGAAATAATTTTTCGCAATGTCTTGAGTATAATAGCAAAGGGGGGAAATGCGTAAAAATACAGTCCAGACCACTGTACAGTAAATGCATTAATAGCGCAGGCATCAGGATCTCTTTGCCAGGATATATATTTTATACATTTATTGTTTAAACGACTCGCAAAAAGATCTATATCGGGAACGCCGAATTTTGTCGTTAATCTTTGAAAAGCCCAATCAGACAACTCCCACTCTATGTCTGGGTGAGTTTTACGGGACATTGCATCCGCAACTGTATTTTCACATGACTTAATGTATGAAGCGTAAACAAAGAGATTGCGAGACTCACACCATTGCCAGATGTCTTTGGTAATTTGTGACAAGTGAGGAAATTGAATACCGCCCATTCGATTAATATAAGAAATGGCGGTAGTATTGTCTACACGCAAGAGTATCTGACAATCGTGCAAGTCTTTGGCGAAAATTTTGAGGGCTATGAATGCTGCAAGTAATTCCAGATAATTGATATGCTGTTCACGTTCACCTTGTGACCATTGACCACTGGCAGTATCGTTATTACAAGAGGCGCCCCACCCCGTTGTTGAGGCGTCAGTATATATTTCCGTAATATACCGGTCGTCTTTAATGTGGTGTACCGAATTATCTATATTCGCCAACCACCACTTAGCGTCCGGGACGATAGAATCGGGGATGATCATGTACCTGTCGTAATCGTTGTGGTTTTTTAAACTAAGAAACTTAGAACGTTCCATCTCTTTAGTATAAAGCCAACCGTAGTCGACTGCTGGACAAGCGGATACAAGTAGACCAACTACCTGTGCAAAATTTCTTATTTTGCAGCGTTTTTGTTTAACAAGATTATTCAATTCGTTTTTAATGCGTAATCTTTTTTCCCGCGGTAAACTAAGGGTCATATCCTGCGAGTTAATAATCATGCCTAAAAATTTGCAAGATTGTGAAGGTACAAGTGTACTTTTTTCCTCGTTAATTATAAAACCTAACGAGACTAATAGGTTTCTAGTAATATTAATATTTTCCAAGCAATTTTTATATGTGTTACCGATCAAAAACCAATCATCTAGATATAAAGTGGAAAGGAAGCCAGCTGTACGCAGTAATTTGGCGACAGGTTTCATTATTTTTGTAAAAATAAGAGGGGCTACGCTTAGACCGAATGGAAGAACATTGAATTCGTAAAGTTTGCTTTCGAAAACAAACCGTAGGTACTTTTTTGATTCATCGTGAATTTTGATTAAAAAATAAGCATCCTTGAGATCAATGGTGGACATAAAACAATCTTGAGAAATCAGTTTCAAAGCAGTTCGCAAGTCTTCAAGTTTAAAATGATCGGTCTTTATGAATTGATTTAATCCTTTAAGGTTTAAAATAAATCTCATTTTGCCGTTAGGTTTTGGTGTAAGGAAAACGCTTGAAATAAATTGACCAGGGCATGGTTCGCATTCTGAAATGGCACCAATCTGTAATAGGTTATCTATTGAGTCTAAAAAATGTTGTCTTTCTAGTTCAGAGTACATATGTGGTATGGGTGGACAATTTTGAACAACAGGAGATGAAAAATTAATTTTGTAGCCCTTAATCCATGATAGAATAGTCATATCGTCTGTAATCCGAGACCACTGTGGATAAAAATGAGATAAGCGTCCAGCATACTTAACTCTATCTAGTAGCGGCGGCGAGCTGTCGCTGGAGGTGGCGGCGGTGGCGGTGGAGGCGGAGGTGGCGGCGGCGGCGCAGGCCACGACGTTCTCGAGTAATGCGCGTGCGGCAACGGGGGAGGCGCTTGCGCGCGCTGGGCTGCAGGTCCGCGACTCCGTGCTGGTGCCATCGGCTGCCTGCGAGCCGCTGGCTGGAGCTTTCCGGTTTAAAGGTCTTGGAACGGACGTATTACTTCTCTTGGGTTGGTTTTTAAAGGTAGAATCTGCCTTCAATTCGACCCCAGACTTGTTAACCGCCTTGGCCGATTTGATTGTCTCAGCTACATTTTCTCCGAAGAGGAAAGAGTCAATTTTTGTGTTGATAAGGTGTTCCTTCATGTCCTTTTTTAATGAAGATAAAATGAAGTGCTTCCTGGTTGTGGAATCATTATGCTGTATGTCACAAAGTATGCGAGTAGCATCCATAAGCTTTTGCAATAAGCCGTTATCTCTTTCTTTAAGATTTAGATGGGAAGTGATTACTTCACTCAGGCAAGATATAGCACACGACATCTGCTTTTGCTTGGCCTCGATGGCCTTGTCCCGTTTTATTGCAATATCAGGAAGGGCTGCCTTTATCTCTAAATTGATTTTGGGTGCACCTATGTATACGCAGTTGGAGGGTATGAGATATTTAGAAGTTAAAGTCTTTTTAACGTCTTTGCTAAGGCCCTCTTGGGCGGTATGCTGTAAGCGAGAAGCCAGTTCTGTGCGTATACTTGGGCCGTACTCAATTTCCAATGAGGGGTCATCACCCAATATACCTAGTGTATCAGCATCTAGCTCTTGAGTCTCTGGTGCGGTACTTGGGACAGCGTCCGGGACCGTGTTTGCAATATCATTGTTTGTGGCAGTAGTTGGAGACTCTTGTGACGGTGTGTCATTTACTATGTCCGTGGCATGGTCGTCATCATCAACACTAATTGATTGCTCTATGAGCCAATCATCTGCGTCCAAGAGTGAAGGAGCAGTCTCTGCAAAGATTGCCAAAGAGCTAGCGTTAAAACTTGGATACATATTTTTGTACTACACAATAAATATGAACATAGCTTATTTTTGTCCATACTTGGGAAAAAATAATATATTTTTGACGTAAATACGCCTCTAAACTTATCCAGATCGTGTTTGTAATAGTAAAAATATGTGCCCTACTTATTACAATTATGCAACTAATTAGAGTAAGTAATCGCAATAAAACTTTGTATTAGTATGTATTTCAGTCGTACTAATAATAGCTAACGTATTTACTTCGGGCTATTTATAGAACAGTGGTTTGAAAAATAACGGATGTTATTTTAATTGGTTATACCTACAATTCCCATTGAATTGAACGGTATTGAATATTTTTATGCGGTGAAATAGCCCCGATGACTATTTCGAATGCACATAGATGATTTTAATGCGTTGAAATAGTCCTGATGACTATTTCGGTTGCATTTGTGGGTATAATGCGTTGAAGCAGTCCCGATGACAACTTCGGTTGCATTGATCTGGATGTTAAATATAAGGAAAATGAGAAGAAAGTATTCATACATATGTACATACCTGGTTTATTAACTACACTCCGTATAGGTTCCATACACTCACGAGACGGAGAATCTTCGTCCTGAGAACCATCACTGGAGTTCCTACGACGTATCTTCTTCTCCAACTTTCTAATTTTGCGCATTAGATTAGCTAAATCACCTTCTAAATCCTCACTATGCTTTCTTTTCGGCATTTCAGAAAAAACGTGCGAGCACTGTGGGATACGTGTTGAGCGGTTGAGCACTAAAATACGAATGACGAGAAATGAACGCGTTGCAACTAACAAGTTTTATAAGACTACCCTAACCAAAAAAAAAAAAGAAAAAAGATTCTCAACCTTAGTGTAAAGCGGTATCACTTATGCGTTACTACATGTTGTATACTATTATAAAATACTAATCTCGAGGACGAAGCGCGAAGTATAATAGTAGGTAGGTACGTCTCATAAATCGCATAGATGTCGAATCACTGCCCACATTCACACTATGGTAGTACGATAACATTGATGAGGTATCTTGTTTGATGCAATAATTGTTGCCCAGGAGGTATCGTACAAATTAATTGATAATTTGAGAGCCGCTATTACTATAGGCTTAGTAGGTGGTAGCCGTATTTTAGACTAGCTTTTGGCCACGGCTTCACTCACGTTTGAAAGAGAAAAAAATAGCTTATGTTACACTCCATCCCGTCAGCTAAAAGTAAAGTATCAGCCTATAAACTGTCCCACTTCAGGGCAAAGGCCTCCATCATAGAAATCAAGTCATCGCTACTATGATGGGATTGGCATAATCACCACGCTTGCCAAATGCGGATTGGTGATCACAAACCCGAGCTATGTTCGAAAAGTTCGAAACATACTTCGCTCGACCCGGGAATCGAACCCAGGACCCCGAGATCACGGCCCGGTACTTAAACCACTAGATCAACAGGGCGTTCAACCCCGTCGACTATCTTCAATTAAAAATACATTATTAATCTACAGCTATTTAAAAAGTCAAATTCTACTTTTTTGAGAAATATTGCTTTTTTTATAGTGGCACAGTATATTCGCTCTCCTCAGCCTCATGGTAAGAAAGAGAAGAGCCCAAGTTGCAACGGAAGCGGTGTCAAGGCATCACCTCCGTTGGCACCGCTATACTGGCCCGCGAGATGTTTATAATGTTTGCCCAAATCTCAGATTTTATCTCCGACGGTGTGGCGCAATGTGTGTGAAAATATTTAATGCCTTTACCCAAGGATTTAAAATTGCTGCCCAAGACCAATTTTAATCACCTAAATAAATAGCTTTTTTTTTTCCGTTGCCAATTTTTTTAAACAATTTCTAAGGGAAAAGTTGGATTTATAATAATAAGATAAATAGTTAAGTTTTTGGTCTTTTATTAATGTAGTTATAATAATTTTGCAAATATTTAAGTAGGCAAGTTAAGTACATACCGGTATATACCGGTCATGGATATGCCCTCTGACTCCATGGTCCGTGAACACCGCTTCGATAAGCGGTTTACAGTCTTGTTACCAAGTAGACAAGACTGGGAGGCTGGAACTCCCGGAAATGTTAAGCAGAATGACATTGTTTGGTATACAGATGGCTCCAGGAAGCAGGGCATATCTGGGGCGGGATTTTGTAATGATCGCTGCGGAATACGCAAATTCGCCAACCTGGGTCGCTATACCACAGTGTACCAAGCGGAAGTCTTCGCAATAATTGGCTGTGTCCAAGAGAGTCTACAAATGAATCTCCAGAATAAGAAGATATTCATCTTCTCAGATAGTCAAGCTGCCCTCAAGGCGTTAACATCCTGTGAACTTGACTCCAAACTCACTAGCGAGTGTGTCCTGCTCCTAAACCAGCTTGGCAATGCCAACATTGTAAATCTGATTTGGGTACCGGGACACTGCAATATCAGAGGCAACGAAGTCGCTGACTTGCTAGCAAAGGCCGGGGCAGAGAGCCCACTACTCGGACCGGAACCAATAAGTGGCGTTCCAGCATGCATGGTCAGGTTCGAGTTAAAAGAGTGGGAGAAAAAACAAAGCACTGAATTCTGGAAAAGACTACCTCGACTAGAACAGTCTAAGGCGTTGATACAGGCGTTCGATCAGAAACGAGCTGTAGAAATAACAAAACTGAGTAGAGGACATGTTAGGGCACTCACTCGGACCCTCACAGGGCACTGCAAATTAAATAAGCACCTGCACAACATGGGCCTTACAGATACCAAAATCTGCAGGTTCTGTCGCGAGGACGAGGAAACGATTATCCACGTCCTCGGCGAGTGCATAGCGCTGCACCGCTGCAGAAGCCGGCACCTGGGAGCACACATGATCTCAGCTGACGAGATCAAGAGCTCCCCCATCAGCTCCATTCTCGGGTTTATCCTGGAACTGGAGCTACATGAGGTGCTGTAATAGGTTACGGGGCTGCCACAATAGATCATCTACTGGTCGCAGTGGCTATGAGACGCAGGGCTCACCCCATTTCTATCAAATAATAATAAGTACATACCTATTCTAGACATAAATCTTGGCTTTAATTTTAATTCTGGTTAATATGCAGAGTTAAAATTATGTTAATCTACTGCCTTAGTTGGTAAAATGTGTGAAAAAAAAATCGTTTTTCTCGAGTCTAAAATGCAGTCAGTCCAGTGCAGAGATACCAACCAAACCAACCATCAATGTCTATTTCATAGACAAACAAGTCAAGAGTGTAATTTTTGTTTGTTTGTGTTTGAAGACAAGAAACTAAAACTATACAGCATATTTTCTAGATTTGAGAAATCGGATTGGTCAAAAACATGGCGCATGAGCAGACAGCAGGAGCCCAATTTTCGGGCTCGTGACATTTATTTTCATACGACATATATCACTAAAACATGTTTCTTTTGTGTGGTTTTCAGGTGATATCCGCCATGTTTTCAAAATGTCAAAATCCCGAGAATTGGGCTCCAGGAGCCCAATTCTCTTGATTGTCGATATAAAAAAACATGGCGGATATCACCTGAAAACCATACAAAAAAACCATGATTTAGTGATATATGTCGTATGAAAATAAATATCACGACCACGAGAATTGGGCTCCTGTATCCCAATTCTCGTGCACTTGATATTTTTAAAACATGGCGGATATCACCTAAAAACCATACAAAAAAACTATGTTTTTGTGATATATGTCGTATGAAAATAAATGTCACGAGCCCGAGAATTGGGCTCCTGAGCTTTAAAAATATATCAATTTTGATATCTGAAAATAAATATCCCAAATTGATTCATCGCGGGAAAAATTATCGCTAATTTATATCGATATATTTCTAAAAATATCAATATTTTTTGCCCAAGCCTAACACTGCGCCGTCCTAAGTATCAAGGTAATAGCTACTTGACTACACTGCTTAGGTAGTCTAGTCGACCCGGACGGCAACTTTTCTCATTTACTAATTTTCTTAAAGTTGCGTCCTGCTAAACGGAATGTCTGATGGGTTTAGCGAAGAGTCGCTGGTTGGTTTACTCACAGGAACTTGTGTCTAGGAGTCTGTTTAAGTAGAGCTACTTAGTTTACGCTTCCTTCTCGGTTTCCTTGCCGTGTAACCAATATCCTGTGCAAGAAAAAAAGTCGTAACTGGGTATCCTTGAGGAAGATAGATATTATGTAGGTACCTACTTTCCAGTTTGAGTAGGTCCGATCAATAGGTTATTCGACTAGATTTTACAAAATATAAATATTTTATCAAAATATAGGTAAATAGGTTTATGCCAATAGCCTATATTGGCATATGCCAATAGCAAAAATTCTCAATTAAAAATATAACGTCTAGCCGGTTTTATGGTCATTCAAAGATTCATGGGCAAGTCCATTTTAAAGGTATGAAATTATTAAAAAATAATTATACATACAATTAGCACCAACTATTACCTACCTATAATAGAACCATTGACATAAACGAACCATTTGATATAGCTACCATATAAAATTCAAATGAAATGCATACAAAATACTTGTGTGTGACGGCCAGCCATTTGTATGGAGCGTTTTGGATTTGCCAAAATAATACGTGATTTTAAAGTTGTGATATCTAAAGTAGTATAAATGAGAATCAACTTAATTCTTTCAACGATGTTTCTATCATTAAGAGGTCTTTTGATTACAAAAATAAAAAAAAAAGCCAAATACCGTATTGAATCGGTGGTTTTTCCACTGTATAAAATTATCGGTAGAACTATCTTTTTTTTATATTAATGGTGGCAGACTAGCGTGGGAGAGCAACGCTTCGGCATGAATGGGCCGGCTCGACCGGAGTGACCACGGCCTCACAGAAAATCGGCGTGAAGCAGCACTGTTCTGTGATCCGCTGCGTAAGTGAGGGTACCGGAGGCCCAATCCGGGGGAAAAGGGGGTTTAAAGGTTGGCAGCGTACATACTTGTGACTCCAATGGTGTCGCGGGTGTCCACGGGCGGCGGCAATCGTTTACCATTAGTTAATCCGTCAACTCGTCTGCTCATAACAGAAAAAAACAGGTGATCAGTCTGCTCGTCTGCCAACTTCACTAAAACAGCTTCTATTCAGCTGGCGTTGTAGGTATAACTGAACCCAGACTATCATAAAGTTTTTCAAAGTTTCAAATTCAATAAACTTCTAAATGAAATGAATCGAACATAGTTACGAGTAGGTTTTTAAATTAAGATAAGTAAGTTGAAGAGGTACCTAAATATATGTATATATTATTAGGTATGTATGTATTGTTTATTATTATTTATGTTATGTAATATTATTAATATATAAGTATGCATATTTCTGCCATTTTCAATTTCATTTGTTAAACTGATTTGCACTGCCTTCCCCTATTACCAATACGATATTTCTTTCCTCTAAACCCAAGGTTGTCTAAAAGAAATCACTACAAGCGATAAAACCGCCTTATTGTACTGTCTGTTGTTGTTGTATCATGCTAGTATTTTGTTTTTGTACAGTCAACTCCAAAAATATGTATACACTTTAACCCTTAATCCGATATGAGTGTCAGTGAAAAATTTCATTGGTTTTCGTTCTTATGCCATGATACATAAAGTTCAAAATCTGGTGGGAACTATTTTACCATTGTCCGATTAAGGGATAGGACATTGTCACAATATATAATATAAGAAAGTAAACCTCTACTTTCTTATAGGTAAGTATTGTGACAAGATCCTAAAGTGTAGGTATACATATTTTTGGAGTTGACTGTACAATAAAGAATATCTATCCATCTATCTATCTAAATAATGAATTCCATTTTATAGACCATGACCTATGACTGCGCTAAAAAACACCTTCAGGAGGTGCTCCTGAAGTTGTCCTACGATGATACAGAGAAATTACTCATTGTCACTAAATAACTATCACCTAATTTTAATTGTGAACCTAGAGTAAAATTAAGTTTAAGTTGTATTAAAGTTTCTAAGACCTATTTTAAGCCTGTAACACAGGTCCCCCTAGTTCAGGCAAAATGTTAAATATGTATACTATTGTATAAGATTTATTGATCAATAGTTGATCAATAGTATTAGACATAAGTTATTTGAAATAAATATTTTAGGTTTAAAGAATTTATTCTCAAGAACTTAGTAAAAAGCTGGCTTTAGTTATATATCTCATTTTGAGTGAACTGTACACTTAAAATGAGATATATAACTAAAGCCTGCAATAATAATATAAATGGCGCAGCGCAGCTCTGCTAACGAAACTATAATTTATATCTATGAAACAACATCTTGTATCATGATAATGTACGTATCACTTACACAAATGTTTGTATTGACGTTCTGTTGAACACAAAACAACCAATATACAATAACCAATTAAAGAAACCAGGAAACAAATTAAAAGAGGGTATCTTTTCGTTCATACTATTATCCACTAAACTTTATAATTTTATTATAGAAAACATTTGATAAATACAGTTTGTGTAAATTCCAGTTTAAATAGCGGATTCCGGGCTCCGAAGCGACCGAGACAAAACGCTGATGATGACTTTGTGTAAATTCCAATTAAAACATGTCCTGGTAGTTAAATATGAAATCAGTATAAGAAAAAAAACATCAATCAGTTCGTTGGAATTTCTAACGATTCCTGCTGCACAAATTAAAAGTAAAAAGTAAGTATCAATATTAACGATGTCCTTTGAGAGAGCCAAAAGGAAACTAGCCATTAGTGAACCTTCACACAGTCGCTTTGAAGGCATGCCGATGCTATTTCTCATACAGATTTTTAATACCATTTACGATGGACGAAGCTGTGTGGCTGCGGTTGATTTAGTAAGTACTTACCTACGTAGTGTTGCCAGGAGTAATATTTTTGCTTTGAATTTTAATTTCATAACTGTAATTCAAGTTTCTCACGGACCTTCCTACCGAGTACGTCAGCATCAAAAGTAGTTTAACACTTTGGTACCATGTCAAAGTAACTATTCTGCCTATTATAGTCAGTTTCTAAGGGGTACGTACAAAATGTTACTTCGACATGGTATTAATTTGTTAAGCTGCTTTTGATGCTGACCGTACCTTAACTCAATTAGGTGGTACGATTGATCTCCGATTGACGATTTTTCTTCACCAAAAGAGCGTAATCCTTTCTAAAAGGCCGCCAACACATCAGTCAATGTGTCATTCCCATACATTTTTGCTACTTTTGACTGATGCAAAGTGTCAAAATGTATGGGAACTTGACGATTGCAGCTGTCAGTTTAGTTTGCCGAATTAAAAATTAGAGTTTAGTGGACTTACCAACAGGTGACCTGCTTGCTTGTTTGTTGCTTCTACAATAAAACAAACAGGCACTCATGTTACAGGTAATGATACCAGCGAAGGTAAGTACAAACTTAGGTTAGTACACATTTATACTTAATATCCTCCAACCGATTACGGCTACGGCGGCCAATCTCAACGATCAGTCACGTACGCAGGATATATTATTGTGCTCAAGTGTGTGCGCAAACAAGTGCACTCTCTATTCCCTTACCCTCATATTCCGATTTGACACTAGTGTGACACGACCAGAGAGGGATTGGGCGCAGGACCAAACGGCTTAACGTGCTTTCCGAGGCACGGGGGCACAAAGACCGCCAACTTCCAGACTCCGGGCTGACACTAAGAATTTCTTACCGAGAACCCGGGACCTCTTGCGCAGCCGTCGCTTTAAAGTGCGACCCACTAACCGCTACGCCACCTAGGCAGTCACATTTATACTTACTCGTACATAGACGGGTTTTATTCATAAACGTTCAATAAACCTTTGTTAGCTAAAATGGTGTTAAAGAGCAGTTTTGACGTTTGAAACAAAAAAGGTACAAACAAAATTTTCGAAAAAAGAATGAATACCTACTGGTTTATAACACAGTTTTAGTTAGCAAAGGTTTTAATAAACATTTACGAGTATGAATAAGACCCCCAGAATATATCTTCATATCGCACCTTTTCTCCTAATAATGTGGTGTCAATGTGTTTTTTGTATATGGTGGTGTTTGTCTAAAAAGTAAGGTAAGAGTTACATTTCAAATAACTTATACCATATTATAAGTTACTTATATTATTGCATAGAGCTGTAACCAACATACTATGGCGCTGTGTGCACATTACCCAATCAAATGATTAGCCTTTTTGGCAAGGGTATCTTCTTTATTATATAATATATTACCTCCATACTGTACACCGTACTTTTTTTACTCACTATGCAGTGCTCTCAAGTAGTTATAAAAAACAATAATTTTCCCTGAGGACCTAAATAAAAAAACACTTTCCAACACAAAAGTGATCAGTTGATTATTGCAATTTGTGTATCGAAATGCGTTTTTTTTATTATGTTTCTTGTCTGTTTTCATCAGTATACGCTCTCGATAATAAAAAAGGACCAGTGTCAATATAAGTACACACACCTCACGTCACTAGTTGCTTTTATTGTACCTTGGCTGCGGAGTGCTCTCCAATACAATCATTCTATACAAATTGCACGTTGCATTCGAGCATTGGAGGACTCCTATTGTGAGGAATTCTAAAGTACTCTAGTTTAGGTACTAAAGTATTGAAGCAATTAATTTGTAAAAGTAGCTAAGTAATTTGGTGTAGTCCTGAATTAGAACGAACTTATGTTAACTCGAGATCAATATTTTTTATACTAGATGCGACAAAGCAACAATCGGGTCACCAGATGATGTAATAGATAGAAAATATTTATTCAGAAATCAAAAACTTCAGATTAATTACATTTTAATCTTACATGAGTAGCTAATAAAATAATGTTTTGTGCCGAAAAGGTGACCCTCAGCATAATGCCAAGGCATAGATTATACCGAGGCGCTGGTTTTCAGGGGCACCTACGGGTAGATGACAGACGCACTATTCATAAAATTACTAACATAACTGGAATGTACCTATAACAACGCCTAAAACAGAGGTGTAGAACAGTACGATTAGTGAGATGACAAAAATTAGAAAACAAAGAAATGTTCAAGTACAACAATTAATGAAAAGAATTACATATTTACTCAGTATTAAGAACTATAATAAATAATTTTAATAAAATTATATAGGCTGCCGCTTTTTAAGATTTTTATACACATAGAAGATACTGTTTAAGTTTTATCTTAAACAGCATCTTCATAAGAGGCTACAATTTTGCACCCTCGAACAGGTGGTGGCAAATTAATCCAGCACTTCGAGACATCATAACGAAAGCTGCCTCGGAATGCGCCTGTCTTGTGTTGCGTTGTCTAGAAGGCGAGACGCAATTCTAAATTCACGATGTGAGAACTTAAGTTTATTAAAAAGATAAGTAGGCTGTCTGCTAATGATGAATCCAAATAGAAGTGTGGCAAAATGTAACGTGAGTTGGTGATACTTATCGTAGATAGTCGGTTATGTTAGTAAGTTATGGTGGTTTAGAAATGTAAAACAATTACAAGCACTTGCATTTTGTACTCGTTGTATTACTCGTTTTGTTCGAGCAAATAGGCAGCTCCTAAAAACTGTATCAACATAATTCAATTTAGATAATATCAATGTTTCACAAAGCTTGATTCGCAACTCTGTGCTTATGCAGTCCCGAATGCGATATAAAACTTTTAGCCGGTAAAAGCAATTATGCATAAGCTCCGCGACATGACTCTCAAACCGAAGCCTTTCGTTCATGACTAGACCGAGATGGCGTGCCTCCGTTACTCATTGCAAACGCTCACCACGAATAGAAACAATCTCTTTTATAATATTTTTTGAACCTTATATCATAACCTTAGTTTTTTTAGGATTAAGCACTAAGTTATTTTGATCAGATCAGTGCGGAAATCGTTCCAGGTCAGCGTTAAGTCTATCTACTGCAAGCTCGTTCCATTCGGGTGTAAAAGAAATGTACAATTGGAGGTCACCCGCATATAAATGGTATTCACAGTGTTCAATATTTTTGACTATGTCACTAGTATATAAAATAAACAGAATAGGTCCTAACTTGGATCGCTGAGGAACGCCTCTCTTAACAGAGCAGATGTCAGAAACAGCCGTTGCTCCTGTTATACTGCGTGTTTCGAAAAATTGAGTTCGCCCGATTTCAAGGAGTTGGAATCAAAACTATATTTGACAGAAGAATCTCAGTGTTGATAGTGTCCAAAGCTCGCGAAAAATCTAGCAGAACCAATAAAGAACTATCTCCTATGTCCTGAGCAGCAAGGACGTTGTCCACTACATCAGATAGTCCCGTAGCAGTACTATGAGACTTTCGAAACCCCAATTGTTTTACAGGCGGAATACAGTTAAGCTCTTAATATTTAGTAATCTGGCTACAAACTTCCGCAAAATCTTAGATAAGAAAGACAGAATAATTATGGGGCGCTGATCGAATTTAATTCCTGGAGATGTTGAATTTTGGGAATTGATGTAACTTTTGTATTTTTCTATTGTTGTGAAAAATACCAGTCTCTTGTGATTAATTTCTAATTGCGGTAATGATACTTAAAGTACATAGCAATGTCCGAAACCCAATCTCGTGCTCACGATATTTTGAAAACATGGCGGATGTCATATGAAATCCACATAAAAAAACTATGATATAGTGATATATGTCGTTATGATATTTCGATAACATGGCGGATGTCACATGAAATCCATACAAAAAAACTAGGTTTTGTCGATATATGTCGTATGATAATAAATGTCACGAGCACGAGAATTCGGCTCCAGGAGCCCAATCCTCGTGACTAAGAATTGGGCTCATGGAAGATCCAGAAAATGTTTGTGTATCCTAGAAAGGTCGCTTAAATGAAGAGGCAGACCATGGGTTTGACTTTTAAAATAAAAAACCATCTTTTTTAATTTTTTCCATAATATTTAAGCATTAAGTATGTGAGTGTCTGTTAATACAGGTTGTATCTGTGAACATTTACATCCCTTTAACCACGTGTTCTACCAACTATTCTGAATAGCATTTGTTCAACGACTTTACGAAAAAATTTTTTCATGCGAATTTCTAAAAGTGATAGAACAAATTTTGTTCATAATGGTTAGTAGAACATGTGGTTAAACGGATGTAAATGTTCACAGATACACCCTGTATATTGATTAAAAATGCATTTTTTTCACGTCGAATAGCTTAAACTACAAAAGACTTTAACTCTTTGTAATATTTCTTGTGGGCGTCTAACTTGGTAGACTTAGGTACTCCGGGCTAAGGCTGGTCATGATATCATGATAATCATGGTGAAGAATTGAATATTAGAATCGTTTTTTTTAAAAGAGCAAGCGGGTCAGATAGATGGTAACCACTGCCGCCCGTGAACATCAGCGAGAGAGAGTTGCCGGTTTTTTAGAAATTAATATAAGACGACGTACATAAAACTGGCCATAGTTGCACGCCGGCGAATCCGTTGCGCAACCGCGGCGTGAATGCTGCGCAGCCGCAACGTGGTCGCTGCGCTGTCGCTCCGCTTTGAAAACGCTCGCAATCCGCCAGTGCTGCAGTGTGGTTACTCCCTAAGGGTTAGGTAGTAGCTCATCTATGTAGGTTTACGATAATATCCTTTCAAAATGGGCTTATCACTTCCATTTTCTACTCTATGCCTATGAAAATTATGATGAAAGTTCGAAAAATGGATAGCTTTATGCACTCGTATGCACTTAACTGGGTTATTGCTGGTGCCGGAAAATGGAACGGTTTATGTCCAGCAAAACGAAACCAACCTTTTCCTCCTTATTACAAAACACGACTTTAAAATAGTTCCGGTACAAAACTCGTTCCATCCCCTTTTAACATTGTGTGTTGAAACGTGACGACACTAGTTTAAGTACGGTAATAACTTTAGATCGTGTTTTGTAATAACGTGGTTTATGACCGGACACCTATAGAAATTTTAAGAGTTAAATTATCACGTGCCTAGGGTATTTTATGAACATGTTTTTATGTGCCTGTTAAAATTGATTGCTAATAGGAAAAGGACAGTCCAGGAAATTGGATGTTTTGCAGTTAAATGGTCCTCATAATTATGTTCGTAGTATAATGACTAAGCCACTATGTCACCGAGACAGTCAGGTATGTATGTCCAAATTAATATTAGAGCCTGCGCCACGAAAAAAAGTCGCCATCAACATTCAAATTTGAACTTAATGACTATTGACTCAAGGAATCTAAACTTTTAGTTCCGTGATTTGCCGCGGGACTTCTTTTGTAGGCGCGGACTCTACCTAAATGTGTGACGTCTACGATATTTGAATGTTAAACATATATAGTTACAGTGCGATCACCATTACAAGGCACTTCAGTGACAATGGCAGAGGGGCGTTGTAAAACGTTTTTTCTATGCGAAAATGTCAAAACAGCATTAGTTCTGACTTTTGCCACGTGCCAAATAACCGCGATCAGACTGTAGGCATACCTACAACCCGATTAATATTCTTCGATTAGCATGTGTTCGTCATCAGTCGCTTACCATCGCGAAATTTTGCTTCTACATTTATCTGTGCTTTATGTTGTTCAATATGCGGCGCAGTGAAATGATGATCTTATGTACCTCTGTAAGGCAGGAGATATTCCAAGTTACTATCACGGTTTTTACGAGTCATTGACTTATGACCGTAGCGTAGCGTGTTCCAGTAGCAAAAGTGATGATGAGGAAGATCATTACGATTAATCATCTTTATTTTATTTCTGCACGTCAGTAAATAAGGAACTGATTATATATGATAAATAAAAGACTGATCACAAATCGTGTTATAGAATTGTTAATTTCTTCGGTATAATAACAAAAATAATAATTATGTCTTTGCTTAAATGACAAACTGTGATTCTAAGACTTACTTTATTAATAGGTACAAAAAAAGTTAATATAGAATAAAACTGTTGATTTATCTCATGGTGTTTTAATTATTTTTTAAGTGTTTTCATTTTAAGGACTGAGACCCTATTTAGTAGACTTTAGGAGTTTAAAAATCAAGACTAGGTTCCAAAGTTAAATTTTAATACAAATAATTGAACTTAATTGAATAAAACTGATGTGGATTAACATGTTACAATTTTATTAAGGCATCAAAATAAAGTCCTAAATAGAAAAAAAAATTACAATATGTACGAGAATAAGATGATATGAAAGTATTATCATTATCATTTGCACTCTAAAACCCAGTAAAATAAAATGATAAGTTACGAGTGCTCTATTTGACTCGGGTCAGGCGGTACAGAGAACAAAATGATAATGGATATTATAGACTTTAAATGGTTACTTACTTTTATTATTATTTTATTTCTTGAATAATATCTCTATTAAAATATTAAGGTACGTACCACTAAATTATTTCTAACATACAAAAAATCCCTTTTTTAAAAAGTTATCAATCATAAGCCTATGCCCAGTATTTAAGGAGCAAAAGACAAATATATGTTTTTTATTTTTCCTGAAAAGTTGCATTTTTGTAATTATCATTTTATTCTCCGGGGACGGCGATATAAAGCTTTACTTATTGGAATAGACTCGGCGTATAACGTTTTGAGTTCAAGTACATATCCAGGACTTGGGCTTGGTATCTGGCTGGTACCCCGCTTGCTTCTTATTCTTCTGACAGGCTCAGTATTTAATTGAGAGAATTCGGAATCAAAGTTGTATTTGTATTTTAAAATTGATGGATTTGAATGTGAAACATTTACTTCCATAATTTTAGTCCACGATATTTTTTGGCCATCCACATTTTTCAACCAGTTCTTATTATCTATTAACTCCTTTATATTGTAAAACTCTATTTGCGTCATCTCTTTTACTTGATACTTTTTTCCATGAACCTTTGCATTTGTAATGATTGTGTACATCTGATCAGGCGTATAAACAACTCTGTTTTTCAATTCACGTTCAATATTAGAATGCATGGAATCTCCCTCACTCTGGCCGTGGCCGGTTTCAAAGAATCTGTGTGTGATATTCAACTCAAGCTTCTGTGCAGCAAAAATATATAGAGCAAAAATAAATCTATTTTTATTTTGTCCGCAACAACCGTCGGAGTAAAATGATATGTTATGGATGCCTCTTTGCTTTTCATTAAGGAGAAATTGCCATATGCAACTACCTATTTCATTTGCTCCCCTTTTAGTAATCTGGCCATGCCAAACATAACAATAACCTGTACTCTGAGTAGCATCATAGACAGTGAAATTATAAACCGGATACTTTCTTTTGTAGTGGAACGATCCGACCTCAGATTGTGGGATACTCAAAACCTTTTCCAAATCAAAAATTGCTATAGTTGTTTCTGTAGGATTAACAGATTCTTTTTCTTCTTTTTTAATTTGTCGTACTCTTTCTTTATTTTTTTGATGACTATCATATTTTTCTTGTAATATTTCTTGAGTTTTTGAATCAGCTTGTCGATAACGAGTGCACTGAGAGCACTGGTCTTTTTTCGGCTTAAAAAATGAATAATTAAAATTGGTGTTGAATATCGTCTCGTACTGACGTTTAGTGGCCAAAACGAAGTCGAATCTTTGCTGTTCAAACCAGTCTCTGTAAAGGCGATACATTTTGGATATGTTAAGTAGTTCTGAGAGGTATTGCCTTGTCGAATCTTTTCTTACATAATGAGATTCAACAGTGGGGAACAATTGGATGTGCTGTTTGATGCTTTCTTCTGTTGCAATGGGCATCTTACGTGGCCTATTTTCATGTCGACCTCGTTTGTCTATGAAATTTTCGTCCGGTTTAGATTTTTCTAGTGCCGTATAAACAGTTTGGTGTGAAATGCTTAGAGTATTTATAAAAAAGGTTTTGCACACTTGTTCGTTTTTTGAATCTATTGTAAAGAAGTAAGTAATTGATTGAGTTCGGGTACGTTTTCGCTCTACAGTGATTCGTTTGACATCTTTGACTAATGTATGATTTACTATGTATTGCCACTGTTTCTCGTGATCTCCTATGTTATAATATTGCTGCATTATGTACTCTCTTTGATCATTGGTTATCTTTTCGCTACATTTCTTCGTGCACTTACAACCAGGTTTTAAAACTTTTTTGTCGTATATTTTCTTCGATCTACATCCTTTATAGGCTTCTCCTGAATTTTTTAATCTTTTATTCTTAACATCTTGTCTTTCGTTTAAATTTTGCTTACGTTTTCTGGTATTTTTATTTTGTGTCGATTCTTGAACTATTATAGTTTTGGGTTGTTCCTTTCCATCTTGTTCTTTTCCAACTTGTTCCTCTCCAACTTGTTCCTCTCTAACTTGTTTCTCTCCAACTTGTTACCTCTCCAACTTGTACCTCTCCAACTTGCCCCTCTCCAAATTGTTCCTCTTCAACTTGCTCCTCTCTAACTTGTTCCTCTCCAACTTGCTCCTCTCTAACTTGTTCCTCTCCAACTTGTTCCTCTCCAACTTGCCCCTCTCCAAATTGTTCCTCTCTAACTTGCTCCTCTCTAACTTTTTCCTCTCCAACTTGTTCCTCTCGAACTTGTTCCTCTCCAACTGGTTTTTCTGTATTATGGTCAGAAATATTTTCAGGTTGTAATGTTGCAACGAAATCGACTAGAGACGGTGATGGTTCTCTTTCTTTTTCAACTTCTTGGTTATCTATTGAAATATCAAAGGTGGATGGCTGATTATTATTTTGAAATATTATATTAAGACATCTTTTTGATGACGGCTTTGTTTTGTACCTCAATGGCCCATTATTTTCGAGTGATGGTTTTAAGTCAAAAATACATTCTGTAGTAGGAGTCAGTATTTTAGGAGTGTCATGTAGCTTATTAGCTATATATATATCTGAAGGGGATGCTATGAAATCGATTGTGTTTAAAACTAAAGATATGTTAGAAACAGTTGATGGTGTTTTTAGTATATTCTGACTGGCTGCTTCTATGTAATCTGAGTTCCCTCCAACACTGAATGGACTTTCGCATTCTTGTAATATTTTCATTCTTTCTGGGCTTGGCAAATACTCTGATACATCAGGTGAGAAATCTCCATTTCTTTCGATTTCCTCGAAATAAGTAATAGCTTTTTTCGACTCTCGTAAAGTATATTCATGACTTTTAGTTATAACTGTATCTGATGTCGTAGAAGTCACGTTGATATTTTCTGCCTGATGTTGTTCTGAAAAAAAAATAATATGATAAATAGGTATACAGTGTGATTTTTACTCTAATATGATGTTGAACACATGGAGGATTGAAACGATTGAACTTAAAATATATCTTAATAAATACAATAATATACATTATGACTAGGTACTTACCATTACTCAAACATTCACGCGTTTCAGTAATTACTGCATCTGATGTCGTAATAGCCACATCCTTATTTTGTCCCAGATGTTGTTCTGAAAATAATAATAGTTATAATATTAAATTAATAACAGTACATAAGCAGACAACAATACATAGGGACCTTTTTAAACTATACACCTTGGACTTTGTACCGCTTATGCCGAGTACATAAGAGCTAATATCGTACAGCAGGTGTATTGCTTGACGTGCTGTTGACTGTACCTAATGTAATGTAATGTGGGCTCCCTTTTCCGCACTTAGACTCTCTTTCGGTCCATTGTACGTGATGGGTCGACTGACTACTGAAGCCAGCCCAGCTCCGCCCAGAAGCACAGAAGTTTCCTGGGAGCTTCACAGGCTTCGCGGAGCGACTCACCAATATCCGAGGATTTGTTCGCGTTGGGTGGTCACAGCATCGCATTCCAGGATTACGTGTGTGACTGATTCCTCCGCGTTGAAACACCCTCTGCATAGAGGGCTGTCTGTGACGCCTATTGAAACACCCTCTGCATAGAGGGTTGACTGTACCTAACTTGGCAACTTAATTTATACTCCATCATAATCATTTAACACTTAATAATACATTAAATCTGCATTGCCGGTTATTATTATTATTGTAGTAGGTATAACTGTTACGCCAATAAAAAATCTCATAGGTACCTGTACGTATCATAAATACAAACATGGAAAAATCATGCATTTAATGTAAAATATTAATACTTTTATGCATTTGAAAAACAATTGTAAACTGGGTACTTACCACTATTAAAATGATTAATTGTCTCTTCTTCAATCCGTTCAATGTTACTCATAATAGCGATTAAACGCGCGTGCCTTTGTTTGTTCATAATTATTAATTACCGTTCATATTATTAAAGAATTAACTAGTAAAAAATATTACACTTTACTCAGAATAAATCACTCAAAAAATTTGCATTGTTTACGCAAAGACGCATAGAATAACAGTGATACACTGTCACTATGAAAGTAAACAATAACACTACGCGGGAATCTCCGGCAAGTTCGTATCTGCTATTGCAATTGCTCTTACGTAAAATCTATGGGAGAGAATGAGATGATATTATGCCTTACTGTTCAAACCCTAGAGGTCGTTTTGCTTACCCAACTATATACGTAGCGATCGGTTCGTTTTGACCGAGAATAAAATGATAACTGCGTTTATCATTATCTAGTTGAAATATTTTTACGAGAATATAATTATATGAATGTTTGTCATACTAACAAGTAAGAGTGCATTTCGATAATGTTTAATTAATTTTTTTTCTCGTAATTTATGGCATGTGTTAAATCTATGAATACTATTATAACATTTTGTAACTTCGTGAATTAACTCTATAAAAATCCCATAAAAATTGAGCAGATGTATTACCACCCACAGATCTCGAAAATGGCATAACACTAAAATTAAGATATTGGCAGTTATCATTTTATTCTGCGGGGACGGCGAAATGTTTAATGATACGTAACCATTTTGATAGTGTTTACGCTACTTCATAAAATTTACCTAGTATTAATAAAACCGGTTTTAGATGACTGCTTGTTATATGTGCTTTAAATGCCTTTGCATGCCGTGGCAGCCTTTAATTATGGCATCATTGTATCATGTGTTTTAAATCATAAGTTAAATTGTAAAGTGTATGCTTTGTTTGTTGTCCTTAAATAAATAAATAAAAAAAATCTAGCAAGATCAATTTATTTCATAATTATGTTAACCTGCTTATACCAATGTACTTATTAGTGGCCCGCCCTTAATTTGTTTCGAAATTCATTTTGGATAGTGACATGAAGATTAGTGACAAAACATTTTTTTTCTTCTGTTTGGAATATGGCGTCGAGGCTCTTTATAGGTAAGCGTGATAATGTGTCCTTTTTGGAAAAAATGTCACAGAGTGTGAAAGTACGTCGCGTCACCCCAGTATAACGGCTTCGTGCAGTTTTTCAAGTATAGTTTTCTGTGAAAAGGCACAGTCTGATTAGGGTGCATATATATGGGATAATCTGACTATGTTGTTATGCATAAATTACGTTACATGTTTACCGGGAGAGATAATATTTCCGTTTTTAAATTGTTAAATTCGTTTAGGTCCTACTTAGTGTTTTGTTGGAATACCTACTTGTTGCGTTGGAAAGGGAAATCTGTATGTGATAGTTCCATCTCAGTAAGTATTTATTGGTTTTACGACCGAGCGTCACGTAAATTATTTATCTCATTTATACTTGAAACTCGTATATATTGCAAAGAACGGACATATTTTTTTTTCTTTTGTTAAATATTATCACGTGACTACTTGTCTTAAGAGATAATAAAGATCTTTAAATCTAACCAAAACGTAGTGCGTGAATCCATTGTTATGTTTACAGTAGTAGAATTAATATTTAAGAAATAAACAAAATAAAATAAATAGATGATTAAATTCTTGGGGACAGTAGGAAAGGTCATAAAGATTAAGGAACGACAAAAGCCATGTTTCAAATTGGGACCCGACCCAAGACTCGTCACTCATTCTAGGGATGTGACGGACATGCCATTTCGTACCTATCTGGATACGAAGTGAATAAATATAATATAATAATATAATATAATATAATTCTCACAACATCTCATATGTTGACCTGATTCCATACTAAGTAGCTTAAGCACTTGTGTTACAGATATCAGACAACAGAGGAACACAAATATATCGTCGTCATCGTCAGCCCATTTAAGTCCCCACTGCTGGGGCACGGGCCTCCCTCAATCACATGAGGGGTAATTGCCATACTCACCACGCTTGGCAGACGGGTTGGCGAGGGTTTTGATATAAATGCAGAGTTTTCCTTCTCTGGGTGCTGATGATCATGCCAGCAGCTTTACCTTAGTCGCCTTTTACGACACCTCGGTAAGAGTGAGGGTGGCCTATTCTACTCTGCCGGGACCACACGGCTCTGACACAAATATATACTTAAGTACATATATTACACCCAGACACTGAACAAACACAAGTGTTCATCGCACGAATGTTTGTCCAGGGTGGGGATCGAACCCACGACCTTTGGCGTAAGAGGCAGGGTCACTACCAATTGCGCCATCCGGTCAGTCAAATATCGGTTTCGGATAAAATTTAATCGGAGTAGGAACATATTGTTTCGGCCTATTATATTACAGGTGACTTTTGTGGCACCTGCCAGTTGCAAGATGACCTTCTAACTCGTTATTCTATAAACAACTTTACCTCGGTAGTGTAGTCGGGAACAAATATTTTTTCCTTACATACGAGTAGATACCTATCTAAATGTAAGATGTGATATCAAAAATTATGAACGTTAATAAAACCTCGTTATAAAAATCTATTTATATAGGTACAAGGTTTATACGGCCTAGTTATTTCTATAAATACCAACAATGAAAAAATATATTATGTACTTTATGCCTCCTGAAGCGCCAGTGTAGTTCAAAAGAACAGAATTAAAATAATAAGTATATATATATATATATATATATATATATATATGTAAATAACGCTCATGAAAACAACTCAAAAAAATATATTTTTAAATAAAGAAACGTTCAATATGGTTTAAAATCTCTTAAGATTCAAGATATTTATTTGTATAAAACACGGTTTACACGCATGGTGGAAGTTACATTAATTTGATCTCGTGTCTTACTAATTATGTACATAGCATACAAATACAACACGATAGAATAAGTAGGTACTAACAATATTGTGTATAATATGTTTAAGTCTTAGTTTCAATATATATAAATTGAATTATTTAATTTCATCTATTTCAGCACTTTTTAATTACTTGGTCAAGAATTCATTTAAACTATAAAAACTTTTTTCAATTGAATGCATTTTTTGAGTTGATACAAGGTGTGTTGATTTTCATGTGCGATTATGTTTATTTAAATATTTGCGTCTTGTGACCCAATGACCTCCTTAAAAAGTATGATCTACTTATGTAGGTAGGTACACCTCAAGTCAAGACAAGTCAAGTATCAGTATATACTATCTATATCACAGAAATCAAGTCCTCGCTACTATAACGGGATTAGGCTTACTCACCACGCTTGCCAAATGCGGATTGGTGATCATAAACCCGAGCTATGTTCGAAAAAATATAAACATACTTTTTGCTCGGCCCGGGAATCGAACCCAAGACCCTGAAATCACGGCGTACTGAAACCACTAGACCAGCAGGTTAACCCTAAGGGGAAAAAGATACTTTTTCTTTTAGTGTCTTAAATTCATCACAATGGTCAACTAGCGCCCCCATCAAAAATAAATGGGGGCGCTAGTGGACCAAACAAACAGCCTTAAACACCAAATTCCTCGTTAGTGAAATCTGCCGAATTTAGACTTTCCCCTGAGGCCAATTACGGTTGTCATTATAATTTCTAAGCGGAGGGGCGGAGTGAAATCCCCTATTGTTTCAAATTGAAATATACCCGTTTCTCTAAAGAGGGTGAGCCAGGGATGTTAAGAAACGTAACCGTAACCAAAACTATCGCATAACCGAAACATATAAATATTCGTAATCGAATCTGATATAGAATCTAGTGATGATTTCAATTAGACTAGATGGTTATCTTTTTTTTCTTAATCATTTCGTTCAATCAACAACGTGTCATCAACTTTGACGATATGAAATAATTAATGGCGCCACTGCCGCTGTTATAAATGAGTATGCTAGATGCCATCTACTGTTCTTGTTTTAATTCTATCTTCTTTCTATCTGTTAATTCTATCTCACATTAGTATTTCTTTAATTACATTATTTATTTATTTATATTTTTTCATTAACACAGTCGTCACCCACAACAGGTCCTGCCAGAATACCAGCGCTGCCGCGGCATTTCTTTTGGTGTCGTATATATATATATATATATATATATATATATATATATATATATATATATATATATTAGATGCCATCTACTGTTCTTGTTTTAATTCTATCTTCTTTCTATCTGTTAATTCTATCTCACAGTTAGTATTTCTTTAATTACATTATTTATTTATTTATATTTTTTCATTAACACAGTCGTCACCCACAACAGGTCCTGCCAGAATACCAGCGCTGCCGCGGCATTTCTTTTGGTGTCGTATATATATATATATATATATATATATATATATATATATATATATATATATATATATATATATATATATATATATATATATAATTAAAGAATGTAATTAAAGAAATACTAATGTGAGATAGAATTAACAGATAGAAAGAAGATAGAATTAAAACAAGAACAGTAGATGGCATCTAGCATACTCATTTATAACAGCGGCAGTGGCGCCATTAATTATTTCATATCGTCAAAGTTGATGACACGTTGTTGATTGAACGAAATGATTAAGAAAAAAAAGATAACCATCTAGTCTAATTGAAATCATCACTAGATTCTATATCAGATTCGATTACGAATATTTATATGTTTCGGTTATGCGATAGTTTTGGTTACGGTTACGTTTCTTAACATCCCTGGCTCACCCTCTTTAGAGAAACGGGTATATTTCAATTTGAAACAATAGGGGATTTCACTCCGCCCCTCCGCTTAGAAATTATAATGACAACCGTAATTGGCCTCAGGGGAAAGTCTAAATTCGGCAGATTTCACTAACGAGGAATTTGGTGTTTAAGCCTGTTTGTTTGGTCCCCTAGCGCCCCCATTTATTTTTGATGGGGGCGCTAGTTGACCATTGTGATGAATTTAAGACACTAAAAGAAAAAGTATCTTTTTCCCTTTAGGGTTAACCTGCTGGTCTAGTGGTTTCAGTACGCCGTGATTTCAGGGTCTTGGGTTCGATTCCCGGGCCGAGCAAAAAGTATGTTTATATTTTTTCGAACATAGCTCGGGTTTATGATCACCAATCCGCATTTGGCAAGCGTGGTGAGTAAGCCTAATCCCGTTATAGTAGCGAGGACTTGATTTCTGTGATATAGATAGTATATACTGATACTTGACTTGTCTTGACTTGAGGTGTACCTACCTACATAAGTAGATCATACTTTTTAAGGAGGTCATTGGGTCACAAGACGCAAATATTTAAATAAACATAATCGCACATGAAAATCAACACACCTAGTATCAACTCAAAAAATGCATTCAATTGAAAAAAGTTTTTATAGTTTAAATGAATTCTTGACCAAGTAATTAAAAAGTGCTGAAATAGATGAAATTAAATAATTCAATTTATATATATTGAAACTAAGACTTAAACATATTATACACAATATTGTTAGTACCTACTTATTCTATCGTGTTGTATTTGTATGCTATGTACATAATTAGTAAGACACGAGATCAAATTAATGTAACTTCCACCATGCGTGTAAACCGTGTTTTATACAAATAAATATCTTGAATCTTAAGAGATTTTAAACCATATTGAACGTTTCTTTATTTAAAAATATATTTTTTTGAGTTGTTTTCATGAGCGTTATTTACAATAAAAATGTTGTTTGTTACAATATTTAAAATTATGTTTTGCAATAGGTATTTCGTGTAGGATCTGTTAAGGTTCATAGATCCATATACACTTTATCTAAGCAACTACGCACAATCAGAGGGGTTCGTTATATCTGGCGCCCAACGTGGGGCCAAACACCTTTAACTTGGTTATCTGATAATCAATAACAAAACGGTACAGATTTTGGTGCAGATTTGCCTTGAAGACAGGGCCAAATAGTACATAGATAGCAGTACCAAATAAGTACTACTGACTACGATAGTTCAGCGATAAAAATGGGTCTTGTACCTCGAGTTAGCCATTATATTCAGTCCTGTACCCATTATGACCAATCGTGCACGCTAAATAAGTGCTATCTACCTACCTACAATACATTAAAGTGAAACAGTATTTTGACATTTCAAAATAAAATACTATTATAACGTAAAAAACTAAAACCCGACTACCAAAAAAAACACGATCTAAAAAGTACAAAACAAGAAAATTGTCTTTGCTGAAATGATTATGCCGTATCGCCGTGGTCGTATGCCACATTGATTTTATTTTATTATTATAATGAATGTGTTTTGCTACAGTAGGTGGTATACGACCACGGCGATACGGCATAATCATTTCAGCAGAGACAATTTTCTTGTTTTGTACTTTTTAGATCGTGTTTTTTTGACAGTCGGGTTTTAGTTTTTAAACTTTATTTTTATTTAACATATTTTTAGTTATGTAAATATAATTACATATTTGAAATGTGCTAAAAAAGCTCTTTCATTTGATACCCTACACGGTACCATCAAGCAAATTTTTTTTAGTTCCTTACTCTAAGTCCCCTAGAGGGGGCTGTAATTAATTTAACGTGACGTCATGCCTATAACCAGAAGACAACCAAGACGCTTATAACGACACCTCATTTGTTCAAATATGATGACTAGTTTAGAAGTTACGTGGAAACAGATGAACATACATACATAGCCTGTCAAAATCATAACCCTCCTTATGCTTTGCCGTAGTCGGGTAAAAAGTAATCCAGCCCGGCATGGGCAAAAGAGTAAAGGGGTATAACAGTAAAACCAGAGTTTCCTTTTATATACGCTAGAGTTTTAAACATACTCTATATACGTTTTTTTAAGTACCTACCTAATTCGACGGCCACTTAGGACATAAAAAAACTAAACGTAAAGGCAGTCTTAGGATATTTAATAAAAACCGTTAGCAGGAATACTTGAAATAAGTTAATATTAAGAGCTTTAAAAGAAAATACAAAACAGCTTTAATACGGAAACAACGTGCTGCAAAAGATCTAAGACATGGATATGGAAAGTACCTGCCCCTTAAAGAATATTTTAGGTGACTAATCTCTCTCTCGCACACACACAAACTCACACAAACTCACACACATTAACATACACAAACACACACACACACCACACACACACAGACATACACAAGAATGCCACTCATAATTAATTTGTTTTTTGTTAATTATTAGGTTTTTTTTTCACCTTATTTAAAATACTTTAACTATTTGCATCTGTATTTTAATTCTTAGCCCTCAAGACCAAAATTTCTCGCTAAGACCTTAGAGAAGTGGAAATAACTGAAAACCAGCGATGAATGGGTGCCATCCGCTCATGCCAGCATAAGCTGAGTTATTTCCAATTGTCTCCATATATTGCTGTATAAACAAACTGTTAAAACTGTATGTACCTAAACTGTGCAATAAGAGAGCAATAAACAATTTTTTATTTATTTTGATTTTACCCGGAGCCAGGAATGAGTTGTTTCGGCGGAACATGTATTTCATCTGCATTAAGATATATAATCACTTGCCCAATGCCCTAAGAATCTTACATTTAAGGTAGAATTATAAAAGTGGCTGGTTGATGGATGTTTTTATGGCCTGAAAGAATTCTTCGATAGCAAATACAGATGATTAGTTTATTTTATATCATTGACATAAATTGCAATACCCAAACTTTTAATTAATTATATTTTCCATTTTTATTCATTTCAATTTTGACATCTCATAAAGTTTTGATCTATTTTGACTTTAATTTGATATTCTGACTTAATTTTTTTTTATGCTAGAGGCGGACAAACGAGCAAGCGAGTCACCTGATGGAAAGTAATCATCGCCGCCCACGAACATCTGCGATGCAGTTGCACAACATTCAAATGCGCGTTTGCATCGCTACAAAAAGTCGTAACGTAAAATGTCCCTAAGACATTATACAGCTTTTTCAATTCAAATCACGATCGGTCTCAATGGAAAAAAAAGATATTTCGTTGACATTACCTACATTAATTAATTATAAAGTATTGTAATGCATGTCAAACAATATTAAATTAGAATTATTAAGTAAATAGACTATTGTATGCCTAAACAGGCAATAGTGAGAGCTATTGTATAATTCAACACCTGCATATTTTGTAAACAACAATTTCTACAATAAAGATTTATATATAATGAATACTTTTTGAATAAGGGAGATTCACTGCCTTATTAAAAAAAAGGTCAAAAACTTGTGAAAAAAAGTATTCACTTTTCCGCACAAATTTAATCTTAAACTTTTTTTCCATTGAGAGCGATCGTGATTTGAATTGAAAAAGCTGTATAATGTCTTAGGGACATTTTAAGTTACGACTTTTTGTAGCGATGCAAACGCGCCTTTGAATGTTGTGCAACTGCAGCGTGATTGTAGATATCACTATTTAAATAAATAAATAAATTCATACAACATCTCATGTTTGTATTATTAGGTATGTATGTATTGTCTATTATTATTTATGTTATGTAATATGATTAGTTTATAAAATATAGATATTTCTGCCATTCTCAATTTCATATGTTAAACTACTTTGCACTGCCTTCCCCTATTACGAATACGATATTTCTTTCCTCTGCCCAAAGGTTGTCTGGAAGAAATCGCTACAAGCTATAAGACCACCATATTGTACCGTCTGTTGTTGTTGTATCATACTTGTATTTTCTTTTTGTGCAATAAAGAATATCTATCTATCTATCTCATATATTGACCTGATTCCGTACTAAGTAGCTTAGGCACTTGTGTTACGGATATCAGAAAACAGAAGGATTACAAATATATATTGCACCATGGCACTGAACAAACACAAGTGTTCATCCCACGAATGTTTGTCCAGGGTGGGAATCGAACCCACAACCTTTGGCGC
The DNA here is from genome assembly GCA_019059595.1 of Marasmia exigua. NCBI lineage: Eukaryota > Metazoa > Arthropoda > Insecta > Lepidoptera > Crambidae > Marasmia > Marasmia exigua. The sequence goes on from CM032464.1 coordinate 11,619,592, forward strand.
AAGAGGCACCATCCGGCTAGTCAAACGACATTTGTAATAACGGGTATGTCAGTTGAGACTGTATCGATGCTGCATGGCGACTGTCATCATCATCCTCCTGCCCTTTTCGCAGGCTATATGGGGTCAGCACAGTATGTCATTCGTCATCGAACCATCCACCCCTTTTTCCATCATGTCATTCTCCATCGATCTCTGTTCCTCCACCCTCTAACATTTATACTCATCACTCTTTTGGTTACATGTTATTCCCCTCTTCTCGATGTAAAAAGGGTCAATCGACCGCAAATAACGGACAATTAATTGAGGATTCAAATGGCTTTTAATGAAATTCTGGTTGGGACAATATTTGTTAGTTCATAATAGACAATTTCACTTGTAAGTCTATGCCGCTGATAATAATAATTTCCTCCTATCAATTCTGCCTTATATACATGTCCAAAATGCCGTTAAGAATAAAAGCCACATTTGGAAAATATCCGGATTATAAATTTCAACTCCACTCGGGAATCGAACCCGCATCAGGCGCAGCAGTGCGTCGTCACTGCATTATCGAGGCAATCAAATGTATTTAATAACTGACAACAAAATCTATTGGTGAAATATGGGTACCTATACCTTACTACAAAAATGGATAAAGATTAATGTTTTCATAACTACAGCTGAATTTCAAAGATGAAACTGAAGTAACACAAAACATCTATGCAGAAATTTAAAGACCAATGCGGGCGATGCAATAAACGTCTACATATTATTATTATATGTGGTACTTATACAGTTAGTCTAACATTTTACGTACGTAAGTATTTAGTTCTTTGCATATAATTGTAGCAATAGAAGTATGATGGTGGCATTGCAAGCAGTTTTAATCGCCAGTTACAAACTTTTTAGATTACGTTAATAGTCTCTTACTTTGTATTTTTTAATTTATTTAATTCATGGTTGTCTCAATTAGACGAATGTTGAACGACATCGTCAGTGTACACATTTTCAGAATACAAGTGAAAATATCTATTTTACCATTATATTTATTGAACAAAAAAAAACAATTCAAAAATTATAACAATAACTGAGACCTAAGGCTAAAGTTGCACGAGCTTGGGACTATGTGATGACATATTATAAGTATATATTTACAAAAAAGTATCAAATGTATATATTTGTAATCCCATTGTGGATTGCAATCCGGATTATTCGAAGTTCAAAAATCCGGATTTGGAAGCGATTTTACGATCCGTTTCGAAATCCGTATTTTTTTACCATAATCCGGTTTTTCGGATTTTTTGTATAAACGTGTTAATACGAAAGTATAAATATCTTACGGAAAATGTTGTACTTATGTGTGTGCATGCACTTTGTATGTTAATTACAATCGTTACATGGAGGAAGCATTATCAAATTTTATATTTAATTAATCTTTCTACGTATTATGAATACTATGATAAGTTAGATCTGGCCCAGAAGTGCGCATTGTGTCGCGAGTTTTAGTTACGCTGGTATAAACGTTGCAAGTATCTGTAAGACACTTCATTTTCAGCAAGCAATGTATTACGAATACGATTTTTATTCGGACGTAGCTCCTCTGGCTGGACAGGGTCTAAATTCGATTAGCTAGTTATTTAGTTATGTAAGTTTGTTTCTAGTACTGCGAAATAAAATCTCTGAAATCCGGTTTTCAGCCGAAGAAATATCCAGAAATCCGGAATTGAGAAAGCATTGCGGATTTGCAACCCCTTCGCTGCGTAAGTGAGGGTACCGGAGGCCCAATCCAGAGGAAAGGGGGTTTAAAGATTGGCAGCGCACTTGTGACTCCACTGGGGTCTCGGGTGTCCATGAGCGGCGGCTATTGCTTATCATCAGTTGATCCGTCTGCTCGCCTGCCACTTGTCACACAATACAATCAGTTTACGCGCCCAACAGTATTTGTATATCCATTGATCTATATTGTTTTTTTCTATCATTAAATTAAATTAACCTTATTATAATAATTATTTAACTGATAACAAATAAAGAAATGTTGTATTTGTAAAACAAATTAATTGCGAATCAAGAATCCTCGTAATTGAAACAGGCTGGTTAACTTGAATTCAACTTAACCAAAATACGGTTCGGTCCAAGTTTTTAATTTGAAGAAGGGTAACTTCGCTACCTACTCAATTTGCTTCCCGTCTATAGAAACTTATGAAATCAATACATTACGATACCTATCAAATTCAACCATCAATGTGTTGTATTTTCGGAAGTATTAAATTATTGGAATACTTAATAAAGGGATGTGAAATTTCATTCCCCTAGCGTTGAGGTTAATGTAAATTTACATCTTGAAATCCACAAAATTTACACTTTATTTTTCGATTGTTAGAATTAAAAATGCCTTAACTGTGACTTTGAGCCTCCTTAATCGGCACATTGTAAGCGGCCACGTTTCGGTTCCGTATGTCATCACTGGCAACACATATACAGACATAGCCCAAAGGATTGCATGCCTCAAGTGGCAATAGGCAGGGCACATAGCGAGGAGAACAGACGGCCGTTGGGGCGGAAAGGTCCTCGAATGTAGGCCACGTACAGGAAGCCGTGGCAGGCCCCCCACAAGGTGGACCGACGATCTGGTGAAGATTGCGGGAATCCATTGGAAGCGGGTGGCACAGGACCGATCTGTGTGGAGAACATTGGGGGAGGCCTATGTCCAGCAGTGGACGTGTACTGGCTGAAATGATGATATGCAAAGTGCCCGAAGACGAATCATCTATTTCAATATAAGTACATTGGTAAACTTCTTTTTTTATTTCCTTCGTCCTGGCCTTTAATGGACAATAGACACGATAAAAAAATACCATTTTTATACGCTTTTCGAATAAAGAAAGAAAATAAAAGAAGTCCCATATTTTTCAGTTTTCATTAAATGTGTATTTAATGAAAACTGAAATATGTATGTATATATATATATATATTGCAAAATATTAATTAATATGCCGGAAGTGACGTAGTCCTGAGGCTTAACGTATTGCGATGTCGGTGCTATATGTCTAATAAAAAAAAGTTTAGGCAACTGGTTTCTTTTTTTGATTAAAATTTTAACGGAATTGGATTCTGTCCATACAGGCAAATCTTAAAATCAATGTGAGCAAAAGCGTTATTAATTGTTATGCCGAGTGATGACGTCACAGGAGGGTTTTTACATTTTATTGTTTTCTCCATAAATATCTGTTTAAAAATTTTGAAATTATTTTCTTTTTTTTATGTGATAGGTAGCAGACGAGCAGACGGATCACCTGATGGTAAGCGTTTGCCGCCGCCCATAGACACCCGCGACATCAGTGGAGTCACAAATGCGCTGCCAACCTTTAAACACCTCTTTTCCCCCGAATCGTACCCTCACTCACGCAGCGAAGCACAGCACAGTGCTGCTTCACGCCGGTTTTCTGTGAGACCGTGGCATCACTCCGGTTCTTAAATTTCTATGAGACTAATCTAGAAATAGTATTTTTTATTTTGGAAAATGATTGATTGTCCATTTCGTGGTGTACTTGGATTTAGTAAAGTCTGATACATAAAATTATATTGAAGCGACTGTGACACCTTTTCATTATCCTTCCCCTCATGTCCTGGAGGAGTTAACCTCGACTCTAAAAACCCCAATCTAAGGTGTCATCCGACCCGTGCCGATAGATGCATGGCCGAAGGGATCTTCGGTCGAGAACGGAGGGGCCTCGAAACCAGGCGAAATCGAGGTCTATTTAGCCTTACCCCTGCAAGCGGGGCTCTGCAGGGGTGGACCTTTACTTCCCTAGCTTCTCGTGGGAACTATATGGATATTCTTGACATTATAGACGACCATTTAAATTCTACCGAAGAGGTACCAGGTACCTCTGAGGCTATGCTCTTTGGTAGCGATACTGAGGAGCATACTATCACTGCCGAAGCACCTGGGACTGATGGACCGGGTACTTCTAACGCGGAGTCGACCCAGAGAGTAAACCCAGGGTTAAGCTCTCTGGAGCTGATAGGAAGCAAATCTATCGGCTCGTAGCGAAGGGTATGACCTTCGAGCAGGCGCTAGAACTGCGCATGAGTGAGAAGGCTAAGCAGAGGACCCAAGAGGAGGGGGAAACGAGGGAGCGGGTGACTAAGCGCCCTCTCAATACCTCGTCTACCTCGAATCAAGGCAATCCTACCAAGGCACCGAAGCTTGGCGAGCCTTCCACCTCGAAGCCTACCTTTAAGGAGGTTGCTGGGTCCGTCACGTGTGGCATCATAGACGCCCTGGGAAAAATGGACCAGGAGAGGGTCGAAATGCTTCAAGGTGCTATCTTGAAGTGTATTGACACCTCAGATGATGGGGACGGTCCCAGCTTTATTGGATGTAAACCGCGCTCGGGTGGCATCCTTTTGGCGTGCGCAGATGAGGACTCGAAGGAGTGGCTCATCCGCAACTGCCCAACATTAAACCCTGGGATGGGGCTAATCTCTCCGTTGTAAACGAAGAGGATATGCCCAAGCCTAGGTATGGCACGGCCTGGATACAGGAAGCCAAACACGACGCAGGTACCATCCTGCGGAGGTTGGCAAAACAAAACAAAGGTTTAGACCTCTCGAGTTGGAGGGTAGTCAACCGGAAGCCCGAAGCAAAAGGTCAAACAGTGACCTTTTCCTTCGACGAGGCGGCCTTGGAGACTATTCTTCTACGCGAGGGGCGCCTCTACCTTGACTTTGGCCTTATCCAGATAAGGGTCAAAGGGGGCAAGGTATCCGGGGACAAGAAGGAGGGGGCAAGCGTCGAGGCTCGTCCAAGTACCTCCAACTTGGTCTCGGGTACGGAACCCTCAAGAGGAGCAACTGGAGCCGACTCCAGCAGCACCACACCTCCACCCGTCCGGGGGACGCATGGAGTCTCGAGGGGCAACAGTCGTGTTGCAGGACCCTCGAGAGGCAGGAGCACCACTACCTGCCATCACCACTACCTGCCATCATAAATCTACCGACCCTAGCACAGGAGCACTCCAGCAGGAAAGCCGCAAACAACCTGCTCAACAAAAACCATTAATCCCCCCCCCCCCCCCCCCCCCCCCCCCCTTCCCCGTAAGGAACAGACACAACCCACCTACACAAATATCCTCCTATCCCTTCCCTCCGAATTAAGAAACTTTCTCCCAACCCTTCCCTTCCCAATCCCCAAACCCAACAACATAATGATTAAGGTGATACAAGTAAACCTCCAGCACTCAAAGGCAGCCTCAGCTGCCCTTTGCCAAAGATTCCTCTCTGGGGACCTCGACAACGCCTTGATCCAAGAACCGTGGGTGAATAAAACCACAGTAATGGGGCTAAACTCGGCAGGTAAGATATTAAGTAACACCTGCGGAGTGAGGCCAAGAGCATGCATGCTCTTCAAGAGAGGCATAAATTACCTCCCGATCCCTTCTCTGTGTACAGATGATGCTGTTGCAGCGTATATAGACCTACCCGGGGGGAAAGGTGGGGAGACATTCATAGTCAGCTCCATGTACCTACCCGGTGAGGACCAAGATCCGGTGAACAAGGTGACGCCGGTAGTGGAATACTGTCTGGAGAGAGAAACCCAGCTGCTGGTGGGTACCGACTGCAACTCCCACCACACATCATGGGGCAGCTCCAACACGAACGCTAGAGGTGAGTTACTGTTTGACTACTTGCTCACTAATAATCAATTTGTTCTTAACGTGGGTAGCAAACCAACCTTTACCACACGTTCTAGGCAGGAAGTACTAGACATAACTTGGTGTTCAGGTAATCTCGCACACCGAGTGACCAATTGGCACGTCTCAGATGAGCCGTCCATGTCCGACCACACCCACATTAGGTACGACGTACTATGCTCGGGAACAAAGGAACCGAACACCTACCGTGACCCCAAGGGAACAGACTGGGAGGGCTTTAGGAACTCCCTTAGGTTATACCTTGGAGATTTTAAATACATCAAAACTGTGGACCAAGTGGAAGCCGCAGCAGAGGACTTAGGCAAGAGCCTAATGAATGCGTATCTAGAAAATTGTCCTCTTAAGACCACCAAGAGCAACAGAAACACGCCTTGGTGGAACAAAAACCTGGAGCATCTGAGGCAAAAGGCCCGTGCCTTATTTAACAAGGCAAAAAAAGACAAGAACTGGGATGCTTACAGGAAGGCGTTAACACGTTTCAATAGGGAGCTCAGGAAAGCTAAAAGAAGATCCTGGCAAAAATTCTGCGGGTCAATCAAGGAGACTGCCCAAGCTGCCAGGATCCACAAAATGCTATCCAAGACACCTGAATCCCATCTAGGCCTGCTAAGGAAAGCGGATGGATCTTTCACAGAATCTCCAGAGGAAACACTGAGACTGCTTGCTCAAACGCACTTTTCGGAATCCGTGTACATTAATAACGAAAGAGAACTCCAGGTCAGTAAGTCTCCGGACAGGAGACCGAGGAATGAAGACTGGAGGAGAGCTTCCGTTATTTTTCGTCCCCAGCAGATAATTTGGGCCATTAGGAGTTTCAAGCCTTATAAATCTGGTGGGGTCGATGGTATCTTCCCGGCTTTGTTGCGGCGGGGCGAAGATATCATCATCTCTACGCTGATAAAACTATACCGTGCAAGCTTTGCTTGGAGTTATCTGCCATCAGCGTGGACTCGGGCGAGGGTCACTTACATTCCCAAGGGAGGGGACAAAGACAAATCGCAGCCCAAGTCCTACAGACCGATAAGTCTCACCTCATTCCTACTAAAAACGATGGAAAAGGTGTTGAACAGTCACATCAGGGCAACATACCTCGTTGAAAAAACCCCTGAGTGCAAGACAACATGCCTACCAAACAGGCAAGTCCACGGAAACGGCACTTATTGACCTGGTGGACAGAATTGAGAAAGCCATAGAAGACAAAGAAATTGCACTCTGTGCCTTTCTCGACATCGAAGGGGCGTTTGACAACACCAACTTCGATGTTATAACACGTAGCATGGTGAATCGTGGAATCGACGACACCACCACCAGATGGATGGGATCCATGCTACAAAATCGGACTGCAACAACAACGTTGATGAATAAAACCCTACATTATAGAGTGACCAGAGGATGTCCACAGGGCGGAGTCCTATCACCCCTTCAATGGTCATTGGTTGTTGACAGTCTCATCTGCGAGCTCAATGAAGCCAGATTTCTGACTCAGGGTTACGCAGATGACATAGTAATAATGGTCATAGGAAAATGCCCTAGCACCATTTCCAATCTTATGCAAAGGGCCCTACGAATAGTAGAAAACTGGTGCACGAGACACGTGCTAACAGTCAATGCACGTAAGACGGTCTTAATCCCGTTTACCAAAAGAAGGAAACTAGAGGCGCTACACACCCCAACACTTCTTGGTACGAAGCTATGCTTGTCCAACGAGGTCAAATATCTCGGAGTCTTTTTAGACCAAAAACTAACATGGAACAAGCCTCTCGACTACATCACTAGAAAGGCAAAAATTGCGATGGGGGCAAGCAGTAGGTTGGTGGGGCTAAAATGGGGTCTACGGCCCATGGCCGCACTCTGGATTTATAAAACCATAGTGAGGCCGATCGTCACTTATGGCTGCTGTGTGTGGTATAAGAAGACGCACCAACTTAACTGCGTAGAGAACCTCAGCAAAGTTCAAAGAACTGCCTGCCTTATAGCCACTGGCGCGCTTTCGTCCTCTCCCTCTGCAGCACTGGATGCCCTCCTGAACATTCCACCTCTGCACATTCACGTGCAGATGGAAGCGAGGATGGCTATCACGAGAGCGAAAATCAGAGGGAGGACGAGATGGCATTCTAGGGTCATGAGAAACCTCTACAATGAACTAATGAAAATTCCGGTCATGGATATGCCCTCTGACTCCATGGTCCGTGAACACCGCTTCGATAAGCGGTTTACAGTCTTGTTACCAAGTAGACAAGACTGGGAGGCTGGAACTCCCGGAAATGTTAAGCAGAATGACATCGTTTGTTATACAGATGGCTCCAGGAAGCAGGGCATATCCGGGGCGGGATTTTGTAATGATCGCTGCGGAATACGCAAATTCGCCAACCTGGGTCGCTATACCACAGTGTACCAAGCGGAAGTCTTCGCAATAATTGGCTGTGTCCAAGAGAGTCTACAAATGAATCTCCAGAATAAGAAGATATTCATCTTCTCAGATAGTCAAGCTGCCCTCAAGGCGTTAACATCCTGTGAACTTGACTCCAAACTCACTAGCGAGTGTGTCCTGCTCCTAACCAGCTTGGCAATGCCAACATTGTAAATCTGATTTGGGTACGGGGACACTGCAATATCAGAGGCAACGAAGTCGCTGACGTGCTAGCAAAGGCCGGGGCAGAGAGCTCACTACTCGGACCGGAACCAATAAGTGGCGTTCCAGCATGCATGGTCAGGTTCGAGTTAAAAGAGTGGGAGAAAAAACAAAGCACTGAATTCTGGAAAAGACTACCTCGACTAGAACAGTCTAAGGCGTTGATACAGGCGTTCGATCAGAAACGAGCTGTAGAAATAACAAAACTGAGTAGAGGACATGTTAGGGCACTCACTCGGACCCTCACAGGGCACTGCAAATTAAATAAGCACCTGCACAACATGGGCCTTACAGATACCAAAATCTGCAGGTTCTGTCGCGAGGACGAGGAAACGATTATCCACGTCCTCGGCGAGTGCATAGCGCTGCACCGCTGCAGAAGCCGGCACCTGGGAGCACACATGATCTCAGCTGACGAGATCAAGAGCTCCCCCATCAGCTCCATTCTCGGGTTTATCCTGGAACTGGAGCTACATGAGGTGCTGTAATAGGTTACGGGGCTGCCACAATAGATCATCTACTGGTCGCAGTGGCTATGAGACGCAGGGCTCACCCCATTTCTATCAAATAAAAAAAAAAAAAAGACACCTTTTCATATGAAAGAGGAAAATTTGATTTGGCACGGTACATCCGCATGTAAATGGAAAATTTGATTTTCCGGGTGCATTCACACTTCTCTTGTAAGTCCAAAAGTTTTTGTAACGTATGTTAGACAAACGCTCCATTTTTTTTGTACAGCGCGCTCAATGCAAACCCACCTTGAGATTTTTTTATGTGATACCTTACCACATGCAGACATCTGTAGGTAGACACCCGCCCGAAACTCCAGTGGAGTCACAAGTACGCTGCCAAACTTTTAATCCCTTTCCCCCCGATTGGGCCTAAAAAAACCTCACCCACTCGGCGAAACACACATAGATAGTACGGTACGGCCTCGGAACAGTAGTTAGGTAGACTCGTTTTTTTTATGTGATAGGTGGCAGACGAGACGACGGATCGCCTGATGGTAACCAATTGCCACCGTTCATATACCCAAGACATCAGTGGAGTCATAAGTGCACTGCCAACATTTAAACCCCCATTTCCCCGGATTGAGCCTCCGGTATGACTCACGCAGCGAAACACATTACTCCGGTCGAGCCAGTTCATGCCGAAGCGTGGCTCTCCCACGGTCGATCGTCGATTCTAGCATGCAACTTTCAGATCTAAGGGCGTGTATCTACCATTAGATCTACCATTATTCAGTAGGGAGGGAACAATGTCTTCCCTGCACCTGGAAACTGCACGTTTTGGTTGGTCTGTGAAGACCTCTCCAAGTCTCCGAAAATTTTAATTCAGAACATGTAACCAGTGATCCAGTAGGTCTGGATCCTATATCTATGGCGTACGAAGGTCAGACGGGTAGTTCATCATCATCATTTCAGCCAATTGACGTCCACAGGTAGACATAGGCCTACCCCAATGTTCTCCATAAAGATCGGTCCTGTGCCGTCCGCATCCAATAGATTCCCGCGACCTTCACCAGATCGTCGGTCCACCTTGTGGGGGGACCTCCACCCTGCGACTTCCTGTACGGCCACTCAAGAACCTTTCCGCCCCGGAAATTTGGGGGACGGGTAGTTGCTTCATTGTAATTACCAGATTTGCCAAATTCTGGATAATATCCTAACGTATCCCGGGAATCAAAGAATAAGATTTGGATGCGACCGGGAACTACACGCTGAGATGACGAGTTAAGTAACCAAGTTAGCGCAGCGACCCATAGTGAGTCTTGGCCTCCGGTAATAAGAGCCTCCATCTCGGAGATGACGAGTTAATATAAAGTAATAAATGTAGCCCCACGTTGGGCGCCAGATTAAGGCTAGGACAAGCTGAGACTTTATTATGATGATTTGTTTTCTGAGATATTAAATAGAATCTGATTCATCGTGTCATGGGTGGTTTGAGATAAAATAAATGCAAAGATTATCACTTTGCTACTCGTCATCTGGTTAAAAAGTAAAAGAAGAGCGAAGTTATCTGACAGGAAACCTAGACAGTTGACATTGACATTATACTAGCTCGCCATGGTATCTCTTTGCTAGCTTTGTTTGTAGTATATGGAGTCGACGGGTTAAAACAAGCTGCATGGGCTGATGCAATTCAAAGGTTTTAAATTAGTGTCTAGTGGTTTTTAGTGTTCAAATTTGGTGTTTATTTGTGCAATGAAGTGCCGCAAAGTGATCCTAATAATAAAAATCGCTGGATTGTATCGTTTTTAACACTATTATTGTGTGTCAACTAGTTTACAACTAACTTGTCTCGTGACAACTTGCTTGGACCAAATAGAGTCTTAAAACCTGCGATTGCTTTTAGAGTGATATCCGCTGAGTCAGTAGGTCGATAAAACGTAAAACACCGTCGTTTTTATTGAGTGACTGTGACTTTGACTGACTTTGACTGTTGACTATTTACTTACTTACTTATTCTCAATAAGTTACTTGACATTGGCGAATTATCTTCGGGTAGAGCCATAATTTAAAAAAATTTAGTATGTAAAGGAAAGGTTTTGTAAATGGCAGAGCTACGGTTCGGTATGAAGAGGCCGGCTTGACTGAAGTGACACTGAGGGTATCAGGGACCAAATATGCAAAAGTTTGGCAGCGCACTCGTGACTTCACAAATTTTGTGTTACCAGAAACCCCGCTGTAATGCCTAGATTTTCAGTACCTAGTAGGTATTGAAATTTTTTCGTGATATTGTACAAATACGTAGGAAGAAAAAGTGCTGTCGTGGCAGCACCATGCTGAGGCCAGGACCTGATTGACCCCACACTTCACACACGCCTACTTATTTAGAATATTTTCATTATATAACTGTGTATTTACCTACCTATCGTCTGTTCTCGTACTCACCTTTGTCTGTAGTTTTAATGTGTCAATGTTACCTTACCTATGTTTTCTAATGAATGTTCATTATTAAATTATTTATTGTGATAGTCAATAAAATGTTTCTTTCTTTCTTTCTTTCAAAATAAGAAGGCAGGCAAACAAAATTGTATTGTAGTAAAAATGCATTGGAATGAAGAATATATCCCGACTCCATTGAAGAACTTTAATTGTACAAAGCGTGCTCGCTCGTACATGAATATTCCGTATGTCGCTATCCAATTAATTAAATGTAGGAAACGGAAAGAAAATATTTACTATTTAACTTATTTGAAATACCGTCCGCAGGTCCTATATTGTGCTATACAGGGTGTATCGGTAAAAATGTTATTTCCTTTAACTACTTATTTTACCCATTATTCAGAACAACATTTATTTTCTTCATCTTAGCGTGTAATTCCCAGGGAAAGCTTAGACCATGATTCAGGAATGGGGAGGGGGGGGGGGGGGGGGGGAGGGTGTCTGGCTAATTACAATGAAGCGACTGCCGTCTGACCTTCGCAACCCTTTAACAGGGGAGCCAGACCAACTGAATCATGGTTACACGTCTTCAGTAACTTTTTCCGAAACGTAGCAGGTTTCCTCACGATGTTAGAATAGAAATACGCACATAGATTTGAAAAAACCATTGGTGCATGTTTGGATTCGAACCTCGACCACCTGCGTGGAAGGCGCGTTCGTATTCATTGAGCTACAATCGCTCTCAGGACAACATTTATTATATGTAATTAAATAGTCTATAAATAGTATAAATACATTTAGATTGCGTAATGAAACATATGATACAAAAAAAACATTATTACTTTGAAAATTCACATAAAATGATCCAACTTTTCATACAAAATCAGTCACGTGACTGACATTCTGTATGGGGGATTGATCGACTTTCTTTTTAGATAGGTAGTCGATTTTTTTCTCACAACAACAAATTTTTTGTCTAACAACAAAATGCTATTTAAAATGGTTGCTAGAAGAGGTGGCTAAAGTAAAGAGATGAAATTTTTACCAGAACACGCTGTATTAGACAAATCAAAAATCAATGCGGACATATTTGATCATGACGAAGATATGAATTTTATTATTGCATTTTAAATCGTACACCGTTTTCATTGAGTCTTTATTTGGAATAACGATGGTGGATTACGAATAACACTAAACCACAGATGAAAACGCTACCTTAGAAGATAGGGCTGGAAATTAATATTTTAACGAACGAACAGCTTGAGCCGTTTTTAATTGCCCATTTAAGTATAACACGACTAGGTAGTTATAAAGTTAAATAAAAATAAGAACGTGAAACTTCTTGACGGAAAGTTCGTATACGAGCATTATGCTTTTGGATATTTCAAATCTATGTAAGATTATCTCAGCGGTAAGGGAAAAGATCGTAAGTAGGTACCATTTGCAACCATAATTCCCTGCCTAAGGGTTGCGAAGGTTAGACGGCAGTTGCTTTTCTGAAATTACTAGGCTCGCGAAATCCTAGATCTCGGCAAGGTCAAAGCGTAAGTACCCCAGACAGCAAACCGATAATGAGTTCAGTAGTTGAAGTAAAAAAAAATGTAGCCCCAAGTTGAGCGCCAAAATATGGACTTAAAGTTGGTTAGATATGTATGGCATCTGTCTGCTAAAGGACATGCCAGGAATTTTACTTGAACATAGTTCCACAAAATCAAGAATATTCAAAAAAAAAACAAGTGATTAAAAAGAAATACCAACGTGACATTCAAATACAATTTATAAATATATCCACCATGAGCCTTTAATTCTTTTTGGGGAACATCATCAATCAAAACATAATCCTGACGAGCGCACTCGGCGGACGTCACCTGGACCCTTTATTATTAGGCATAACGATTGGTGACAAATGCGAATAAAATCAATCGTCAAAAAGAGGAGAAATTGGGGTCAAAGGTTAGATATATATTTCAAAGACTTATTCTTTGTTTTCAACGCTTTATTGTGGTGAGCATACTGTTCAATAAAGTACATGACACACCTTCGGTTCACTGATGATATCGTAGTTATGGCTGAGACCTTGGAAGACTTAGACACAATGCTCGACGACTTCAGTAGAGGCCCAACAAGTGGGTCTGAAAATGAACATGGAAAATTATCCCATGTCACACCCACTCTTGTAAAGGTTGGAAGCTCTACACTGGAAGTTGTAGACGAGTACATCTACCTCAGACAAAAATCCAGCTTGGTAAGTCCAACTTCCAGAAAGAGGTCGATCGACGAATCCAACTCGGCTGGGCAGCGTTCGGGAAGCTACGCAGCATATTTTCGGCCCATCTACCGCAGTGTCTCAAGACGAAAGTCTTCAATCGTGTTGCCAGTGATGACATGCGGAACCGAAACGTGGCCGCTTACAATGTGCCGACTAAGTAGGCTCAAAGTCACCCAGAGAGCAATGGAGAGTGCTATGCTCGGAGTCTCCTTGCGTGATCGTATCAGAAATGATGAGATCCGCAGGAGAACTAAGGTCACAGACATAGCCCAAAGGAGTGCATGCCTCAAGTGGCAATGGGCAGGGCACATAGCGCATAGCGAGGAGAACAGACGGCCGTTGGGGCGGAAAGGTCTTCGAGAAGAGGCCACGTACAGGAAGTGACAGGCCCCCCACAAGGTGGACCGACGATCTCGTGAAGATCGCGGCAATCCATTGGATGAGAGCGGCGCAGGACCAATCTGTGTGGAGAACATTGGGGGAGGCCTATGTCCAGCAGTGGACGTCTATTGGCTGAAATGATGATACTGTTCAATATTAGTAAATCGTAATCTGTGATTTTTTTAAACAGTTTGTTTCATATGAGCCTGTAAGAAATGAGCCTAGATGAACCGTGTGCTTACGCTTTTTTCCACAAGTATGACAGCCCCATGTTGGGCGCCAAATTTTCTCGGATCTCACGGATCCTTTATTAACTTATTTCTCTGAAATGCCACAGTTGAATCAGAAATAATTGCGTTTATTGTATTTTTCTATTTATTTTTTTTATTGTAAGATCTCTCTAAAATCTCCTGAAACATTTCCTTCAAGCCTCAAGTGCGCGGAGTTAAACCATATTAGGTGTAGGCTTGTGATAATGTATTCCAGTACAATAAACCAACTAAAAGGTTGCGTTTATTTTGAGGATCTAATCTAAACTTTTGTCGCGCCGGCGCCGGCCGTGCGACACAATACAATCAGTCACGGAACCCTCAGATATAAAACACGTGTTGAAAACATAGGTACATCACGGATTTTCAGACCTTTTATAGTTGATATTTTTTATAGCAATTTTTTTGCAATTTATTCTTAAGTAAATATGTAACGCACTTAAATATTTTCATCTTGTGTTCAGGTGGGAATCGAATTGTACTACTGAACGCGTTGCTATGTCAGCTAATGAAAACCAGCCAATCGCCGCTTCCTCGGCTACGTCGAAAATTTTTATGTGCGTTATAACCGTTCATGTTAGTATACCATAATAAATTGATACTAGCCCGCCCTTCACTTTGTTTTGGGACTAGATTTTGTACTTAATGACACTAATGTTTAGTTACATCACTTGTTAGGTATTTATAAAGTTTCGCGATCATAATCTGTTAACAACAACTATTATGTCCTGTCATGTGCATGATATTAGGTCTGCGACTGCGTTGGCAAAGATGCATTGATTGCATGGATGATTACATACTTCGATTAATACAAATAAAAAATAAATGAAAAAAATCAAAAAATCGTTTAATTTGTTCGTACAGACCGGAAACTTCATAGGAATAATTATGAATAAATATAAAGTACATTAGTACCACATTTTTTGAATATTCGAAATACTTACTAGGAGGTATACCTAATTATTCATTTCTGTAATAATCCAAGTAAAGCGCTGTTTACTTACAAATTAAAAAATAAATACTGTATCCTGATACATGAGCTTTATTGATTGAAAACTTCAATTTTTCCGATGAATGCCAGTTATAGCCCACGTGAGCAGTTGCAACAGGCTCCCTAGAAATCAGGTATATACGGGCTGGGACATCGCGCGTAGCCCGGGCGTCAGTGGGCGACGCGATACTTCACCGTTAGGACGCCGCTGTGACGCCATTGCTTTGTGCCGCGAAAATTAAAAAAGCAACGGCAGGCATATTCTTTTTTTAATTTTAAAATGTGAGTGCTTGATCTGACGAACTGCCGTGTTCAAAGGGTGCCCTTACAAGTTTGTGTAAGTGTTGTGCTTTTGTGGATATTTTAAACCTTGATTTTGGATGGATTTGTGTTGGGGTGCGTACGTTGAAGTTAGTTAGAACTTTTTGTTAGTAGCCAGTAGTTGTGGGTATTTAAACAAATGTTTAGAAAAGTTAGTTGACGAATCTTTCTTATTAAAGTTGGTCATGTTTTTTATGTTCTATTTTCAAAATGGAGTTCCAACAAAGTTTGAAATTGGTATTTTATAAATAAGTATTTGTGACCATTCTATTATCGATTTTTTTCAACTTCATCAGTATGGCAGCATGCAAAATTAACCTTAACACGTACCTTGATAAACGGACCTTATTTTTAATAGGACGGAACGCTGAAAAATATTTTCCTAATTAGTGACTTTCTTCGCATTCTGTCTTGTTTGAGTTCACAAACAAATTAGTCAACAATACTAAATGGTCGTTTAATTAATTTATGATATTCAAACAAAAAATGTCATTGTACAAGGTGTAAATATTTAGTACCATGCTATAGAGTAGGATTTTCCTAACCTTTTTTGCTTAAACAATTAGAGATTTAGGTAAGTGTATGAAACTTGGATCAAACGAAACCGAAACCAAACCGTAATAGTTCTTAGCACAAAACGTGATGAAATAATATACTAATAGGTAGTACTATCAAATTTTATGCTAAACAAATATTTTGGCGCGTTTTAAAAATATGGCGTTGGGCGCCATTTTGGTAAGTCCTAAAACCAATTGAAAGGATAAGGTTTTTCTCGTAATTACACCTAATTTGTTTCACCAATCTTAGCACACCAAAAAGCTCACAAAATGGTGCGATTTCAACTGAGGTTTAAAGATGATTTATTTGCCATTAAAAACTGTTCAGACACTTACATGAGAAATTATTATAAATAGGAATAATTAAAGATAATAATTATTTTACAAGTACAAAGTGGGTAATCAGAAGCTGTTACATTGGACGCTAAGAACGGTCCTGAAAGTCGACGGATGTCGTACATACCTTATGTACTGCGAAACAATGAAATCAGCTGCCTGAGGAGGTGTTCCCTAGAAGCTACAATTTGGGGGTTTTCAAAGCGCGAGTAAATAGGTATCTTCTAGGTAATCGTGCTACATCATAGACCATATTATCACTTCATCATCATTCATCACCATCAGGTAAAATATGGTCAAACGCTTACCTATCTACAATAAAAAAAAAATGTACGGTCATACTATTACATATTAATGATGTACTTAGTTTATTTAGCGAAACACATCACTGTTCCCCCCTAATAGAAGTTTGGTGGTAAATTTATATATTGTGCAACTAGGTACAGTAAAAGAAAAATTAAAAGGAAACATCTTGGAAAACCACTCACCCCTTAATTGAGAATTGGAACATATTTACCTATGTTTTGATAAAATATTACAATTTTGTGAAATCTCGAGCTTAGTCAAATACCCTATTAGCGATTCTTGCGTGAACACCCATTTTCTGATCTCACTTTATTTCTGCTTTCCTGGTAGGTAATTTTAAATAAACAATTACTAATTGAAATCATAACTAATCAAGACGGGATTTAACACGATATTTATTATGTGATACAACATTGTGTACTCACATATTTTACTCGACGTTTCGGCTACGTCACGAGCGGACCACGGCTGCTGTAACGTAGCAATTCAAAGTACCTGCCTCGGTGGCGCAGTGGTTAGTGGGTTGCACTTTAAAGCGACGGCTGCGCAAGAGGTCCCGGGTTCGATCCCCGGGTCGGGCCAAAAATTTGTACCTAAGTTTTCGGTAAGAAATTCTTAGTGGTAGCCCAGAGTCTGGAAGTTGGCGGTCTTGTACCCCCGTGCCTCGGAAAGCACGTTAAGCCGTTGGTCCTACGCCCAATCCCTCTCTGGTTGTGTCACAGTAGTGTCCCATCGGAATATGAGGGTAAGGGAATAGAGAGTGCACTTGTGTTTGCACACACACTTGAGCACTATAATATATCCTGCGTACGTGGCTGATCGTTGAGATTGGCCGCCGTAGCCATAATCGGTTGGAGGATATTATGTCCCAATTATACAAAGCATAAGTAGGAAAAGTTAGGAATATGACTTTGAATCGTATTACTCATAAAACCATGCAAGTGGCACTTAAAGAAATCCATTACGCCGTCACTCCCCTGTAGGGTTACCAAAACCGTGAGAAAAAACCGGACAGTTAATGAAAAGTCCGGATGCTCGTGGAAGAGCCACGCTTCGGCATGATTAGGCCTACTGATAGATCATCTTTAGAGAAAACCCGTTTGAAGTAGCGATGACTGCAAAGGAAAGCGGTTTTATTAAGTACTTGTAGACAGGACACGGAGATGTTACTCGTACTATTGTAATACATTAATACCAAATTACCTGTGGACCACATAATAAATAATTTTTGACTTTTAGAACAAACAACCTTAGAATAATAGTAATTGTGAGATCAAAAAAATTTTTTTATGAAATAAGTGATAGATGAGTAGACGGATCACCTGATGGTAAGCAATTGCCATCGCCTATGGACAACTGGAACACCAATGGAGTCACAAGTGCGCTGCCAAACTTTTCCCCTTTCCCCCGAATTGGCCTCCGGTACTCTCACTCACTCGGCGAAACACAGCGCAGGCGCTTCTTCACGTCGGTTTTCTGTGATGCCGTGGTAACCCATTCAGTCGAACTGGCCGATTCATGGCAAAGCGTGACTCTCCCACCGACAAAATCAGATATCGGACGAAGTGCGTAATCGCTCCAAAAGTTCAAATGTGTCCGGCCAATTTCGGAAGGATGGTAGCCCAATTCCATGGATCTCAGCGATTCTTTGTTTCGCCATTAAGTTTTCTATAAAGGCATAATAGATTCCTGTAACAAAAGAAAATAACTAAAAAACTTGTTTCCCTCTTCAGCGGCGCAGAATACAATTTGAATAATATGGATACTTGAAAGTATACGTTCTTATAGGTACGTAAGTAAATGTGTCAAGGCAGAATTACAATTTTGAGGAGTTTCTATTCTTATCACTTTATGCCAAAAAAATTGATATACCACTTTTCGGATAGGTTCTGAAACGTCAATGATTCACTTGGTCATGATGGCTCTGAATCACAAAGTTAACCTCCTTGCTCTGAATCCTCTTGAAAAGAAATTAGTCACGTTGTCTATGCTATCATCTTTCAGAAAGATGTTCAGAATCACGAATGAATGTTTGAAAGACATCATCTCATTCGTTCATTTTTGAAGAGCTTTTTAACTTGTCTGTCACCATTCACTCAGAAAAGAAAATGGCAGTGTCATGTCAAGACGAAAAAAAAAAAATTTTGTAAAAAAAATGTAAATTAAGTGCAAATATACGTTGTGGACATTTATTATTTCATTAAAGAAAACTAAACAATGTGCGGAAGCGTAAAGATAGTTAAAATTTGTTCTAAGTTAGCTCAATGAAAATACTTGATCGGTACAATATTTTGCAACTATCGAAGATTGTGGACTCAAGATGGTTACAAGGATTACCACTTGCATGCTGGCACTGCAGCACAGCGCGGAAAACGCAGTCCTGGATTTACCGTCATAGACTGCGCAACGGTCGTATGAGGCAACAAAAGTGAATTCTACTGTGTGCTTCGTGATATTTTGATATTAAATCGTGAAGTAAGTAAGTAGCAATCCGCTGTTGGCAAGCGTGGTGATTAAGCCCAATCCTATCATAGTAGCGATGACTTGATTTCTATGACCTTTGCCTTGCAGTGGGACAGTTAATAGGCTGATACTTTTTACTTTTTTATGTTACCAATCTTTATTATTTATTATGTAAGTAATCCTAATAATTTAGGTTACATTATCCGTGTTTTACAAGATGGAACATGTTTTACCATAATATTAAAAACACATTACGGATCTATGTGGGTGTGTGAAGGGTAGATGAAAATCTGTGTTGGCATGTTTTTGTATGGATAGATGCGGCAGTGATGGTGAATATGGGGTATTAAGGTAAGATGGGGTGTAGCAAAATTGTATAATAATGGGAAAAATTGCTCTATGATTACTCTATATACCTACTTGGAGTAACTCTCGCATATAGAGCGATCAGAAATCTGCGATGACATATGTATCGTGGGAGAACCACTCTTCGCCATGAATGGGCCGGTTGGCTCGACCGGAGTAACCGGATACCACGGCCTAAGCAGCACTGTGCTGTTTCGCTGCCTGAGTGAGAGGAGCCCCGGAGGCCTAATCCGGGGGAAGGGGGTTTAAAGGTTGGTAGCGCACATCCTATCCATCCTTTTTATTAATGATATGGTGGGTTTGCTCTTGGGCTTCACACTGAACTCTAGTTGAGCAGAATCCACGATGGAGCGAGCTAAGGTTTCCAAAGGTAGCCTATTCACTCTAGCTTTAAAATATTGGGGTTTTGATTACTGGAAAAAAAAAAACGCTGATAGGGCGTTCCACTCCTTGGCTGTGGGCATCGCGAAGGAGGAGGAAAAGCGTTTTGTAAGCAATTGAGGAATATTCACCAAGAAGGGTGGATATCCCCCAGTTCGCCTGCTCTCTCGATGGTAGAAAGGGGATGGCGGAATGAACATGATTCCTTTTGTTACATAGCTAATATTTACGTACTTTAACGTTTACGTAATTTCTCATAAAGTAGTTACCATATTATCTTAAAGATCATCTTAAATCTATTTTTCATAAATATAAGTAATTATGATACTATGTAGTATTTTTTTTATGCTAGAGGCGGACTAACGAGCAAGCGAGTCACCTAATGGGAAGTACAGTGAACATCCGCGAAATCAGAGAGATTGCTAATGTGTTGTCGGCCTTTTTAAAAAAGAGTACACTCTTCTCGTGAAGGTCCCTAAGTCGTAGCCTTCCGGAAATACTCCTGCAGCCAAACCGTTCCACAGAACTGAGGTACGTGGTAGAAAGTTCCGCAAGAAACGCACAGTATTAGACCGATATCCATCGAGATGATGACGATGGAATGACAGTCGCTTGCGTGTGGTTCGATGTAAGAATTCAGCTGCAGGGAGTAGATCAAACAGTGTACATTCATCAGATCAAACAGTGATTATTCATAGATCATTTGTTTTACATTAAAAACAAAGAATTTTAGAATAAAAAGACACATGTAACTATTCAGTTCTTAGGGCCATGCATTTTGTACATATTCGTAGGGAAAAGAAAAATATAGTTACTCCTAATATTAGACCCTTTCCTAATTACCCCACCTTCCATCTTACCCTACTCACACTACCACAAATTGATTACATACTGACAGTGTCAAGAAAAAAGAAATGTAGGTGAGTGGCCTCAAATTCTTTTCAACTCGTGAGCTTTTAAAAGCTGGGTAGATATTGTAAAGAAACTTGGAACGAGACTGTTTTCTCCGAAACAAAGAACTTTAGGCTTCTAACAACTCCTAATATGCGTAATTTACTTGTTCTAAGTTATTGAATAAAATGCATAAAACTGTATTTAAAAGTATTAAGTCAGGCACCTGACTATATGCTATAGACATAGGTACACAGGATAGATACGTAAAACTTACAATTACATTACCAAACTATTTTGGTTTAGTACTGGAGCTGTCACTTTGGAGCCCAGGTTACTTTTAAGAATTTGTTAAGTCAATTTCAATGTTTTGAGGGAAAAATAATATTCTGAGACCACCAACCGGGTCGGTGGGAGAGGCATGCTTTGATACGTAGGTAGACGAGCCAGCTCGTCCGGAGTGATACCACTGCCTTACGAACCAGTGTTTGCGCTGTATTTCGCCGATTGAGAGAACCGTCACTCTCGGTACCCACCGGGGCCCAACCGGAGGAGGCTTTGCAGCGCACTTGTGACATTGATAGATAGATAAAAGATTTATAGATATAGGGTATTTGACTAAGCTCGAGATTTTACAAAATCAAATTATAGGTAAATATGTGCCAATAGCAAAAATTCTCAATTCAAAATATAACGTCTAACCGGTTTTATAGTCATTCAAAGATCATGGGCAAGTTTATTTTAAAAGTATGAAATTATTAAAAAATAATTATACCATTGAATAACCCATACAATTTACACCAACTATTATAATAGAACCTTGACATTTGAAACATTTGATATAGCTACCATACAAAATTCATAAAAAATACTTAGGTGTGACGTCACATCTTAGAAGCACTTTGTATGGAGCGTTTCGGGTTTGTCCAAAATAATGTGATTTTAAAGTTGTGATATCTCAGGAAGTTTTAATGAGAATCAAGTGATTCTTTCAACGATGTTTCTATCATTGAGAGGTATTTTGATTACAAAAATATAAAAAAATTCAAATACCGTTTATCACATAATACTCGTACCTACAATACGCGGAAAAATATTCATATACATCCAATAAACCTTTGCTAGCTAAAACCACAGTAGATATATCGTATATATCTACTGTGCTAAAACGATGTTATAGAGCAGTTTTGACGTTTGAAACAAAAAAAAACATAGGTACCACATTTTTGAATAAGATGATGATGATGATGATGATATGACAAGACAAAAGAGTAAATAGAACCCGTTCAGCGAAAAGGTGCACTTCGGCCTTGAAAGTTCGCGATTACCATTAGCTACTACAAGTGAGTGGCGTATTCACGTAGGCTAATTATTGCCACGCGCACGCCATCTGCTCGTTAGAACTGCATTTAGGCGAGTTCTATTTTTCTTAAAATAATAACTTATTGTCGTGATAAGTTGACTTTAAAAGTTAATCGATTGATTGTTTTTTTCTTTTCTTTAAGAAGCACAGTAAACTGGATGCCAGATGATTAGCTAATTACTTTCAATATGGTCCGATTCGAGGAAAAGGGGAGGAGTTCGGAGCGCACTTGTGGCTGCAAAGGTGTCTATGGGCGGCGGCAATCGCTTACCATCAGGTGATCCGTTTGCTTGTCTATCAACTACCATAAAAAAGTATTTGTGTGTCATTCTGATACCCATAACATTACAAGTTATGGTACGATTTTTTCCCCATACAATAAAAGAAATCACAAGTAATATTTGTAAGTACAAACCATAAAATAAGTTACGGTACTTACCCTGGGGTAAAGTCAATGCATGTGTGATGTGATGTTATCTGATATTAATGTCCTTTACCTGAAGGTTGTCTGGTAGAGATCGCTCCCAGCGATAAGACCGCCTAAATTGTACATTGTATCTCTGTATACCTAGCTTTTAAGTTTTGTATGTTGTGCAATAAAGAGTATCTATCTATATCTATTTATTATTGACTGCCTCGGTAGCGTAGTGGTTAGTAGGTCGTACTTTTAACGCCACGACGGCTGCGCAAGAGGTGCCGCGTTCGTTGGCCGGGCCTGGCCAAAAATTGTACCAAAGTTTTCGATTCGGTCTTGTACCCCCGTGCCTTGGAAAGCACGTTAAGCTGTTGGTCCTGCGCACGAACCCTCTCCGGTCGTGTCACAATAGTGTACCATCGGAATATGAGGGTAAGAGAATAGAGAGTGCACTTGTGTTTGCGCATACACTTGAGCACTATGATATATCCTGCGTACTACGTGGCTGATTGTTGAGATTCGTAATCTTTTGGAGGATATTATTATTAGACTTTTTCAAAATACTTAAGACGGAAGTCTTAAGGGTGATTTTCTTTTTGGACTCTCTCATTCGTAGCCGTCTGAAGTACCGCGAAACTGTGTGGCCTCATTAACACTAGCTAAGATTAGAATGGATCCAAGAACTTTTAAAAGCCTCTAGCATAATGTTTACAGAATATGTTAAAAATACAAATGGCGTAACATAAAAAAATATTATTCGTTAGGTATTGTTCCTCACCATCTTAGCGTGTAATTCCCGGTTGCGTCCAAAGCTGTTGCTTTGTTAGGTATTGGTATTTGGCGTACTGTGTGATGACCTTTGAGAGGAAAGGATATGACTTTTTTTTTTATTATGGCACTACCCGAATAATTCGCCAATGTCAAGTAACTTATTGGGAATAAGTAGGTAGTCAACAGTCGAAGTCAGTCAAAGTCACAGTCACTCAATAAAACGCCGGTGTTTTACGTTTTATCGACCTACGGATTCAGCGGATATCACTCTAAAAGCAATCGCAGGTTTTAAGACTCTATTTGGTCCAAGCAAGTTGTCACGAGACAACTCACTCGACACACAATAGCAGTATTAAAAACGATACAATCCAACTATTCTTATTATTAGGATCACTTTGCGGCACTTCACTGCACAAATAAAGACCAAATTTGAACTCTAAAAACCACTAGACACTAATTTAAAACCTTTGAATTGCATCAGCCGATGCAGCTTGTTTTAGCCCTACCCGCCGAATCCTAGGATATGACATAAGTGACACCTTTACGTCCTTCAAAATGACTGTTTTTTTTTATTAAATTTTTTTAATAGAAGATGCATGACATTTATGTCGTATTTTCTTATTTCTTTTAGAGTTTGGCACAGACGTGCACCCTAACCAGACTGAGCCCTTTCATTGAAAGCCATACTTGAGAAACCGCGCGAAGCCGTTAGTACAGGGGTGACGTGCTGGGTGACGTTTTTTTTCTACCGCACCCGTTTTAGATGCGTTAACCGCCTAAACTAAGATTATTAAATTGAGCCTGTAAATTGACATTAGCAGTATTGCTAGTTTTTCGTAATCCGTAAGAAGTGATGTATTCGATTCGATTTTTTTGAAATCGTTTTTTTTTGTCGACTGAGTAAAGGGATATGTCGCCAGGAATAACAAGAATTTTAAAATAAATGAGGTTAAAAGTTTAT
Source organism: Marasmia exigua (assembly GCA_019059595.1). Lineage (NCBI taxonomy): Eukaryota > Metazoa > Arthropoda > Insecta > Lepidoptera > Crambidae > Marasmia > Marasmia exigua. Next base: position 11,643,849 of record CM032464.1, read on the forward strand.
TTGAAGCAGGAATTAAAAAAGTGACACCTCAAAGATGGAAGGATTGTGTTGATCACACCATTAAAGAAGACAAAATGTGCCAACTCGATCATATAGCCGACAGCATTGTGGACTCACTTATCATTAATGTGACCGACTCTGAACCTGACACGAACACCTCTTCCTCTGATTCTGAATATATTATAAATCTTAGTGTAGTGTTTTATTTCAAAACTACTTTACACTGTATATACTTATTTACGAGTACCTACGGTAGAATATTTAATACATGCATTGTGACAGTTTAAAAGACAACGGAAAGATAGAAAACCCCGCCCTGCATACCGCGCGGGCGATACGCCAGTTACCTATAGTCTTGTTATTACATTGATTTTGATTGTAATCCATCGATTGAGAGCATCACCACTGCCATCACTATTTCGGCTGGTCACCCTATCACTAGAAACTGACAGTTGTAAATGTCATTTTACTGACTCGAATTAATAATCTTAGTTTTAGATATCCAGGATCATACTCAGTGACGTTTTTCTGTATAATGGCACATTCCGTTTAAAGCGCCTTTTTTCTAGTTTCATGGATTTTGGTAGCAAACGGTATGCACTTATCTGTGTAGTAAAAGAGAGCGAAGGACATCTATACGATAAATCTGAATTCAAGTTTTTGCTATGATTGGTAAGTTGGTTTTAGGCGTGACACAATAATAACATGTTAATGGCGATGGCAGCTCAATGGTTCATTAGAACACGCCATCCACACGGTGGGTACCTCTGGATTTTTCAAATCCATGAGCGTATTTTTACCATTAGCTAGGCGGTGACTAATTGTTAGCGGCAGAGGGAGATGGGTAAAAATGGCAAGAAAACAATAAAAAGTAGAAGTTAAATATATTTTCGTACCTTTTTGCACCAAACCAAATCAATGACAATTATAAAAACGTCAAATTGAGAAAACAAAAAAAAATATTAATTAAAGAGGTCGGTTTTCCACAGCCGGTGAGGAAAAACATCGTGAGGAAACCCATGTATGTTTCAGATAGTTTCTGAAACCTGTAGCCATGATTCAGTTGGTCTGGTTCCCCTCTTAAAGTGTTGTGAAGTTCAGACGGCAATATTTTCATTGTAATTAGCGGACTCCCCAAATCAAGAATAATGGTCCAAGGGTACCCCAGGCTCCAGGGCAACAGCTTTAGACGCAGCTGGCGACTCGCTTGGAACAGTGGTAGTGAACGCTGCCTTTGGTCCAAGGGTTGCGGGTTCGATCCCCGCACAGTACAAATATTTGTGTGCACGAACATGTCTATTTGTATTGGTCTGGGTGTTTCTATGTATATATTATAAGTATGTATTTACCAAAGGAAAGGATTATATGTATATATTTGTAATTCCGCTGTTAGTTCTGATACCCGTAACACAGTTGCTTGAGCTAACTATCTCGGAGTCAGATCAATGTATGTGATGTTGTGAAATATTATTATTATTATTATTATCTGGGAATTACAAGATGAGGAGTATAATCATATGTTTCCTCCAGACATGTGATATGCTACGAGTATGTGAATACTACGCTTCGAAACTATATTCAGACCTTTTCCACCAATACCAAGCTATGCAGTTGTGCGAGGAATGTAAAAGGGACCAATAGTCGTAGGTAGGTTCATATATTGAAATAACTAATTTTAAAAATTCTAGTCTCAACTCCGTTCAGTCACGCACGAACCACATTTGAGACCAGGGATATAATAGTTTGTACACTCATTAGCAATAAAAGTTGACTGCTTTCTCTCGAGCGATGATAAATGCTTTTTGTCAAACAAATGATTTAACTTTAGATATAGAGGTAACTACGCCGTGTGGTCCCCGGCAGAGTAGAATAGGCCACCCTCACTCTTACCGAGGTGTCGTAAAAGGCGACTAAGGTAAAGCTGCTGGCATGATCATCAGCACCCAGAGAAGGAAAACTCTGCATTTATAGAAAAGTGGACCCTGGGCGCTGAAGCTACAGCTTAGGACGCAACCGAGACGAAATTTTAAGTTTATGGATGGAGGTTGGAATCTGTCAAATTAAATACCATTATTTTGGTCAGGATTATTACACTCAGATTACGTAATATCCTCCAACCGATTACGGCTACGCGGCGGCCAATCTCAACAGCCAAGTTCGCAGGATATATTATAGTGTTCAAGTGTGTGCGCAAACACAAGTGCACACCCTTATCCTCATATTCCGATGGGACACTACTGTGACACGACCGAAGAGGGTTCGGGCGCAGGACCAAAAGCTTAACCGGCTTCGGTTAAGCTTTTGGTCCTGCGCCGGAAAACTTAGGAACAATTTTTTGGCCCGACCCGGAGATCGAACCAGGGACCTCATGCGCAGCCGTCGCTTTTAAAGTGCGACCCACTAACTACTGCCCCACCGAGGCATTCAGATTACGTACTAACCTTTTGAAACCTTTCACAATACATTACTGATCTTTATTTTACTTTTTTTTACATTATGGCAAACAAACGAGCAGACGGCTCACCTGATAGTAACTTTATCCCACAAATGAAACTTTGGCTTTTCTCCAGAGAGAAATAACCCCGGAAATAAAGAGATGTCAGATCTGAAATGGGTAAATTTTTAGGGCGTCTCTCATCATTCACGTCCATTTACTGCTTAATATGAGCTTGATCCATCACCATAAGACGTTACTTTTAGTGATGTGCAGGTAGGGCCAAGGCCCTGCATTTGTTTCACAGACTAATCATAAATTACCTAGGAAATATGTTTGTGGTTATGTTATTGAGAAATAAAAATGCAATGCTCTTTTTTACCTTTTTTAGGGACAACTGAGTTCTGTACTGTGGAGAGGCAGATCTTTTGACGTTGATAATGTTCATGCTTCTTCTTAGATCGCAACATCCAGTTACAGATTGAAGTACCTAACAAAGTTCATATTAAAAAAAACAGTGAAGTATCTGCCTATAAACTGTCCCATTGCAGGGCAAAGACCTCCATCATAGAAATCAAGTCATCGCTTCTATGATTAGATTAGGCTTAATCACAACGCTTGCCAAATGCGGATTGGTGATCACAAACCCGAGCGGTGTTCGAAAAATTCGAAACATACTTTTCGCTCGACTCGGGAATCGAACCCAAAACCCCGAGATCACGATCCGTTACTTAAACCGGTGCCAGAGAAGGAAAACTCTGCATTTATATCAAAACCCTCGCCAACCCGTCTGCCAAGCGTGGTGTGTATGGCAATTACCTCTTATGTGATTGAGGGGGGCCCTTGCCCCAGCAGTGGGGACTTAAATGGGCTGTCGATGATGATGATGATTTACACCACTAGACCAACAGGGCGTTCAAAATTCATATTATTAAAGGTAAACTGAACTAATCGGTTTTCTATGGTGTCACTCCGATCTAGCCTTGGCTCTCGCACATTACCAATATCCTACAACCTGTATATGTGGCTACCCAATGAGATCGGCCGCCGCATCAGAGGATTATCAACTGTGACCCGCCTTAAAAGTCACTTAAGCAAATCACCACTGTCGACCCCACATCACTACTTCGCATAATTTTTCATGCGCACACGTGCGTGTAACTTCAACAGCGAACTGTTCCTCAGAAATAAATTACTCCCGATCTTCCCTTGCCTACATCTGCCTACATCTGCCTACTTAATATTATCGAAGTACTAGCGCGTGAACTGGAGGGAAATACGCCTGACATGAATGAATGTTTGGCTCGGAGTCTGTTGGGAACAGGGAACGAATATTCGTTCACTGGTTGGGAAGCATACGATAATGTTTATGTTCGCGTTTTGGGTTTCGCATAAAGTCTGAAGCCATTGAAGTGAAAGGTTAGGTACTTTTTTTAACAATCGTATTGTAGCAACAAACGAGCAAGCGGGTCACCTGATGGTAAGTAATCAACTCCGCCCATGAACATCGGCGAAATCAGATTACTTTTGGAACCGGGATGTGTTTTTAGTACTTGTTTACAATCCGGGGTTTAAAGGTTTGCATCGCACTTGTGACTCCACTGATGTCGCGGGTGTCCATGGGCGGTGGCAATTGCTTACCATCAGGCGATCCGTCTGCTCATCTGCCACCTATCACATAAAAAAACCGTCTTACTGAAAGGTCTTCTCCTCATTAGTCTTTCACTCTTGACGTAGTGGTTGTGGTTAAATATGCTGCATTATCGTTTGCTGATATGTTTCCATTTGTTGCAGTATACATAGTCTCGAAACTGAAGTACCCACCACAAAATAGCAAAAAGTAAACGCAATCACCTCTTAACGCGCTATATGTGTCTACTAACATACGTAGACGTATTAACGGCACTAACGTACGTTGGAAATGTTAAAAACCTAGCACTACACCGTGTTTGGTTCACTGGAGCATTCAGAGCAGCCCCGTAGGCGGCTGACGCGCGTGAGCGTCAGTCAAAATAGAACGACATGCCTGCTCGAGTTTCATGGGAGTTTAAACTTTATCCTAATTAAATTAGGTAGCACCCTGCCTCATTTATGGACAAACATTCTTGAGAAGAACATATGTTCAGTGTCTAGGTGTGATTCTACACAATGGATATTTGAATGTTTGAGAAACTTTTCGAGAGCATTGCAAACTAACAATTTTCCCAAGGAACATAGGGTATGATCTCAAGAAATAAAAACACCTTCCCTTACAAAAGTAGTTAGCTGATTTATACAATCAGCACGGGAATTGTCTTTTCATGGTTAGATTTTCTTTTTGTTCTTTGGGGAAAAATATTTATCTTCATTAGTATAATGCCCTCGTAGGGTATTTGACTAAGCTCGTGATTTTACAAAATATAAGGTAGAATCACTACCAAATACGCCATCGGGCCAGTCGGTAGTAACCCTAGCAGATGTATTCCTGTAGTTGAAAATCCCATTGTTTTGAAGTATTAACTTTTCTATATTAAACTTCATGAAATTTGAGACAACAATGTCTACAGTGGTTAGAATTGGCGTAAACTAAAACTTATAGGACATAACTATCTCAAGACGTGACAATAAGATATATTATAATAGAGATAGAGAGCTCTAGAATATGTAGATCGATCAAATTAGGAAAGTGGAGAGTGATAGGTAAATGTAGTGTAAGATGCTTTGAGGCCAGAGAGTAGGACGATTTGCGCAAGATGACTGGTAGAAGCTGGATGCGAGTAGCCGATCGGTAAGAGTAAGATCGATCTTAGTGGCGAACTTTAGGAGAGGCCTATGTTCAGCATTAGACTTCAACAGGTGGATCAGGAGTGAATCTTTGCACGAGTACCAGCTAACAGTTAGAGATGACGGGATATCGTGAGGTATTCTTCTTCAGCTAACTCAGACAGTCAAACCTTCGACCAACTGAACAAAAATGGAACGACTAAGAAAAATGCTCGAGTTCAACTAAGACTCCGCGCACATGGGCCACCAACAGCCAATGGTTGCTGTCACGTACCACAACCTATGGTGCTGCGCATACGAACGAGGTTGGTGGCTGCCACGAGTGGTCAGTGGCCTTTAATAGTACATAGTTTATGGCCGCTACAATTCACAACATCCGTATGTCCCAAAACACCGGCAGTTTTTGAACGACTGTAACTTTACTTCAGTTACAATATAGTTTTTCTGATAACAGGATTTTTTATCGGCATCCCCTCATCAGCATTTTATATACATACAGTCTAATCGCCACAGGAATATTGACGGACCAAGAAGAACCAGCAAAAAACTCACAAGTTTCATGTAACGAGTAGCCACCACTGTTCTCATATCGCGGACACTTATAGCCGCCGCCGATGAAGTGTCACAGAGACTTAATACACTACACGTGTACGACTCGTAAATAGAAAACGTATTAAAATCATGACTAATCGACGTCTAATCATGACTAACGAATAAAAATAATATAAATAATTTAAAAAAAACTGTTATTGAACAGTTGTCATTGTAAGATCGCTATACCGTTCTAGTCTTACATTTAATTACTATTCTTTTGTTTTTGTGCCCAAATTGTCCACCTAAATACCTACCGAATCTTTTTTCTCATTATATTTTGCTCTCTTTGTAATATTATTAGTTGTATTTTTGAGCAGCTTGCGACAACTTGATTTTAGCAACATGTGGATAGCGTCGTGGGCTACAATATTATTAAGTAGTTTAAGTATGTACTGTCTTAGATGAACATGTGTTTTGTAGCTGTTTGCTATTCCTAATAAATAAAATAAAAAATAAATAAAAAGACTAGCTATAGGAGAATTTTGGAGGCAGTGGACGTCGGCCCGTTTGCGCGGAGCCTAACCCATGACCTACCTACGTCTCAATTCACAGAGTACCTTTACATATTGGCGCACTTTTTCGTAGGTACTCATATTTTTTCATGCTTCATGTCTAAAACCTTTACGAAAGCCGCTACACAATTTGTTTGTTTCCAGTGGAAATACAAAAGAATAAATGTGATATTGCCAGATATTCGGCGGAAACCGGAGCGTATCAATCATTCTTAACATTTTTGCTTATTATTTTTTACCATAACGTGTTTTATTTGGAAATAAGATAAGTGGTATTTTTTGCAAATTGAATGAAAGCCTCCCTGTGTCATTGTTGAATATGGAGTATTGGAAATTTTTCCCAAAGAGGTAATAACCCTTTGTATGTAGAAAAGGGCTTGAATTTTTTGAAATTCTATGATAACGTATTGTTTTATTGTGGAAAATGGTAGATTATGGTTCTTATAATCAGATGAAAAAATGACAAACAAATAAACTTACAATATCTTCGACATAATCATAATATTTATATTTATTGGTTTCATATAGTATACCACGTATCTTATTAGCAAAAGAACGGCTGCTTACCTACCTGTAATCGATTTGTTGTAGGAGAGACCCATTAGGTACCTACTTTCATATCTATCATTTATTCCAGAAAAAAATGTAATTACGAAGATAAATAAATGAATAAATATTCACAACATCACATACATTGATCTGACTCCGAGATAGGTAGCTCAAGCATCTGTGTTACGGATATCAGAATCAAAAGTGGGATTACAATTATATACATATAATACTTTTCTTTTGTTAATACATCGTTATAATACATAGATAACACCCAGCCCAATACAAACAAATGTGTTCATGCACACAAATGTTTGCACTGTGCGGGGATCGAACCCGCAACCCTTGTACCAGAGGCAGCGCTCACTACCACTGTTCCAAACGGGTCGTCAAATGATTCTGAATGTACCTAACCATGATCTACTTGGTCTCGTTCACTGTTCAGCTGCCCTGTTCAAGGATTATGAAGATGAGACGGGAGTTATTTCGATGGAAGCAATTACCAAACTTGCTAAATCCTGGATAGTAGTCTAAACGTAGGTACCGTGTTTAGAAACGGGATTATGTTACAAAAGATACTAATTTGAGCATAATATTATGTGAAGCTTTATCAGCTCCTAAATTATGAATGAGCAGGATATGAAAAGATGAAAGAAAGTCGCTCATAAAAGCCTCGATACGGTCCCGGAATAGGAATATCTGCTCAAACCAGAGTGGGTTATTAAATTCAGTATCTGTATTACTAGTCACGAATGGACTTTACCTCGCCGTTGAGTGCTCACAGAGGTTTAGGTTTACTGGAACTGACATATAAGGCCTACCTATATTTAAAAAAGGTACGGTCGGCTGCAAAGAAATGTAAACACTTTAGTACTTTGTCATAATAATAAAAATAATATCCTCCAACAGATTACGGCTACGGCGGTCAATCTCAACGATCAGCTACTTTCGCAGGATACATTATAGTGCTCAAGTGTGTGCGCAAATACAAGTGCACTCTTTATTCCCTTATAATAATCTTTTGCTCTAAAGTGGCCTTTTGGTTGTAACTTATAATAGTTAGTTAATCTGACTTCTACTTTTCTACACGAATACGGACGGTAGTACTGTGACAAGTTGCTGAGTCAAAATCTTTTTGCAGCTGACGTATCAAAAATGTACATAAGCAAAACTAGGGTCTGCACTGTGTTACGCCTAACTTGGAAGGAAAGAGAAAAGATAGGCACCGCACTTTGACTCCACTAATGTTTCGGATGAGACTGAGAATTTCTTAACAGGAAAACTCAGGTATTATTTTTTTAAGTTACCTGGAGACCTAACCGAGTAGTTTTTTGTTTAATATATTAGTGGTTTTGTGATTGAGCGAGGCACGGGCCTCGCTCAATCACATGAGGGGTTATTGCCACACTCACCACGCTTGGCAGACGGGTTGGCGAGGGTTTTGATATAAATGCAGAGTTTTCCTTCTCTGGGTGCTGATGATCATGCCAGCAGCTTTACCTTAGAGAGTACCTTTTACGACACCTCGGTAAGAGTGAGGGTGGCCTATTCTACTCTGCCGGGGACCACACGGAACCTAGTCTAATAGTCGATATATTATGTCAATAGAATAAAAACAGCAACAATTCGAAGATAGGCACCAAATAATAAAAAAATTAAAAAACAAAATTTTGCATAAAATAACATAAAAACAATAAAATTACAAAGTGAATAAAAAAATTAAATCCAATTAACATGTCAGATATAAATAAGTTATTTTTTAAAATTCGTCTCTTATATAATGTTTGAATTAATTTCCCGCACGCATTATTTTTATTTCTTTCACGGCAAACTTTTGTAAATTCCTGAATGTCATAAAAGCAATGTAAGTATCATAATTACAAACATAATCCTTCTGATCTGAATGCACTAACTGGTAAATTTTGAATACAATTTGGAAGCAAGTTGTACATTTGTACAATTCCTCCATCATATCCATTTGGATACACATGCTATATCAGTTTCTAGCAAAACAGGTTGTCGCAGAGGGTGCATGGTACAGCCAATTTCCATGGGTTATCTCCTCTAGCCAAACTTACTATTTTCATATTTTTTTAAGAAAAGATTCATGTTTTTTTTGGTAAATAACAAAATTTCTAGTATTTAAAGAGATGGTAATTTAACTGTAAAGGTGGTGTTTAAGGAGATGAATACAAATAGTTATAATCATTGATATAGCCGTTATAATATTTAATTTATCTTTAAGTTGATTACGCACCTTATACGATTATTAGGTACCTACACGTATGATGATTACTTACATGCCGATAAATACGATTATATAAAGTTACTTACAGTTAATTATGCTAACCACACACCGATGATCACAACGCCACATATTTTTCACTCTCGTTTCACTTCGAGTCAAACACTTTCTGGCTTCAATTGATGTCGCCGAATTATACTTGAATATCTCATCATTCTATGGTTATTCAGACGTCGCTGAATCTGCTTATCATGGCAGATCTTAGCAAATTTATATGCTAGGACCAATATTCCCAGCACCAACACGGCACAAATAATCAGTAACAAAACATTGGTCGTTTCGTGCCTTTGGCTCTGCTGTGCAGAACTAGTTTCAGGAAATAATACATCGCAAACATTGTTTAATAATAATAATAACTCTCACAACATCTCATACGTTGACCTGATTCCGTACTAAGTAGCTTTAGCACTTGTGTTACAGATATCAGACAACAGAGAAACACAAATATATACTTAAATACATATATTACACCCAGACACCGAACAAACACAAGTGTTCATCGCACGAATGTTTGTCCAGGGTGGGGATCGAACCCACGACCTTTGGCGTAAGAGGCAGGGACACTATCAATTGCGCCATCCGGTCAGTCAACGTTCATACGAGCACTAAAAGTTCATACGAGCAAGTCCGTTTAAGGGATACACGCGCGCAACGCACCTTTAGGCAGGATCGCCAGGGTAAAGGTGGTGTTTAAGGAGATGCATCAAAGTCGATAGTAGGTAACATACTTTGTTAATTATGGATGATACATGAACATAAATATTGGATAAAATAGGTTAACATACGAATACATGCTTAAGAGTACATTCCTCCCTCAGAAGGATGTGTAAAAGTTTGAAGATTGCATGATTCTAGTTGCCCGACACCACAAATCGATCTAATGCATGTCTTTGGCAGAATGAAGACTCGCTTAACATTTGTCGCATTTCCCCACAAAATGAGACCATATCTCAGGACAGAACATACATAACCATGATTTGCCATCAGTGCTGTCCTCTGGGTAGCTAACTAAGTAAGACGATAGAGAGCGTATACAAATCTGCTTATCCTCTGACATACCAAATCAACATGGTGTTGCCATGTCAGAATTGAATCTATGACTAAACCAAGAAAAGTAATATAGGACATAGGAGACTAATTTTAAAAAACTTATTTTAAATTACCTTTTGTTCCGGTCTCTTCTAGATATACATCTGTGAATATCTATGTAAAAACTGGTTTGTTTAACGAATGCTCTTCAATGTGGTTGATTTTAGTTGGGCGGGCGGTTTTAAGGGACGCTTGCACGACATGACGGCAGGTATTTTTATTTCACGTTTCGACGACCATTTTGATGAGATAGCTAGAAAATTCACATAGTTATGATTTCAGGATTCCTCCTCCCAAAATCAAGAAGCATGGTTTTTTTTATGATTTAGGCGATTACCGCCGCCCGTGGACACCAGTGGTGTCACAAGTGCGCTGCTTACCTTTTGTACCCTCACTCACGCAGCGAAACACAGAGCATGCACTGCTTTACGCCGGTTTTCTATGAGGACGTGGTTTTACTCCGGTCGAGCCGGCATCATGGTCCAAGCGTACCCTGGTTTCCAGAGCGACAGTTTTGGACGCAACTGGGAATTACATGCTAAGATTAGAGATTATCAGATAACAAAAGAATTGCAAAATAATATACCTACTTAAACACATTTAATACACCCAAGCGCTGAGCACACACAAGTCAATGACAATGTGTTATGCAGTAAAGAGACAATTCAGACATTCTACATATTTGTCCGCGTCCTAATATCAAAACAAGACCTCACGCAAAATAAAAATTAGCTTTATTATTTTCTCGTCCATATTTGGGCTCGCTTAAATTGGGACTGGTCGAAGTCAAAGAAGTTTTTTAGGGTATCCTCGTGAACTACAAAAAGCGAGACGGGTAGTTTTAGTCAATATTTAAACGGGATTCGGTTTAGGGAATGTCGGCGACAGTAAACAACGCAGAATCAAGCTGGATGGACCCAACTGAGTTGTTTGCCGACACGTTTTATTTTGTTTACACGAGTCTGATTTTTATTGGTTTATTGAGTCACTATGAACAGAAAATGTCTAAAACTATTATTTGCAAAATTTTGGAATAGATAGCCTACTGACTTTAAAAGGACTCATATCATATCATGTCATCAAAATGTATTTATTCTTTATGTCATAATAAGTAGCAGGCAGTGTTATACGTGTGACCGAACCGCAACATGGCCGCTTACAATGTGCCTATTAAGGAGGCTCAAAGTCAACCAAAGAGCAATGGAGAGGGCTATGCTCGGAGCCTCCTTGCGTGATCGTATCAGAAATGATGAAATCCGCAGGAGAACCAAGGTCAGAGACATAGCTCAAAGGGTTGCATGCCTCATGTGGCAATGGACAGGGCACATAGCGAGGAGAACAGATGGCTGTTAGAGCGGAAAGGTCCTTGATTGGAGGCCATGTACAGGAAGTCACAGCCATAGCAGGCCCCCCACAAGGTGGACCGCCGATCTGGTGAAGATCGCGGGAATCAATTGGATGCGGGCCGCATAGGACCGATCTGTGTGGAGAACATTGAGGGAGGCCTATATCCCAGCAGTGGACATCTATTATCTGAAATGATGGTGAAGCAATAGACGAGGAGACATGCAGATCACCTAATGGTTAGCAATTGCCGCCGCACGTAAGCAGTAGGGACAAGTTCACTCCTTTTTGCCCGGGACAGAGCTTCTAGAACTCTCACTCTGTCCGCTGAACAAGGCAGGTGTTACTTCACACCATTTTCTGATGCCGTAGGATCTCTCCAATCGAGCTAGACCCTTGATCCACACTTCTGAATCCTATAGGCATTTGATGAGTTACTCTATTTTCATTACCAGAAAAAAATAATCAATGAAATAAAATCTTATTTGAAACGCTTACAATTTTATGGTTTCGTATTTATAAGGTCAATCAATACCGCTCATGTCAAAAGCGGGGGTCTACCGACTAAAACCCCTGGGACTCCCTTATCGTCCATAGTAAGAGAAGTCATGGGCCATGGTACGAAACCTGTTACCACGACTTCTCCCGGACGGAGCTTGCCCCGATCCCGGGAGAAGGAATGGTGACAGCCCGGAGAGTTAAGCCGTCCCCAACAGGCGTTGGAGGGTGGTGGAACCCCCGTTCCAGGCACTAGCGGACCCCTTACTCGGAGAGGAAGGAGACGCACATATTGGCGTCGTATCCCCCTCCCTTCGTGCCTTGCGGAGCGCAGGGGAGTCTGACATACGAGTATGCGTAACGCATTTCCCCTGGGTCACCAAAAAGGGAGTCGCGGGAGTCTGGGACACGAAGACCCCCTGTCTTTGTGTCCCAGACTCCCGCTCTATCTATCTTTGGAGATACGACAGATACGTTTTCGGTGAAAACGCGACGGACCATTTAAAGGTTGTCTCAACTCATTAAAATATATGAGACCTAATAACTGTCGTTTCGAGTGACAAGCGAGAGAGATGACGGGACAGTAATTAGTTAGGTGTTGTTAACGTTTTTTTACTATTAATGACTTGCTGTCCTCTTTTCTTTGGGAGGGTAATTTCGGACAATATCACGTGATAACTATTAATTAACAACAGTCGACGTTAGTCACAGTAACATTAATTCAATAAAATACAGGTGTTTAGTGTTATCGTTTTACAGCCATGATAGCTTACCAGCAGGTGCGTGATAAGTTCAACAATAAAGAAAGTAGATAGGTATCTAATTTTACTCCATTTATGAAACACTTACACAACCGCCCGCAGCTTCGTTCGCGTGGAATTCTGTTTACCACAAAGTATCCTATTTCACTCTCCATCCCTTCTTTTCCGTGAAATACGAACTAACAAATAGACATAATATTAGTATGGATAAAAGTGACGATAAGCAGGGCACATCCCGAGGAGAACAGACGGCCGTTGGGGTGGGAAGATCCTGATAGAGGCCGCGTACAGAAGGTCGCAGCCGTCGCAGCCCCCCACAAGTTGGACCGACGATCTGTTGAAGCTCGCGGGAATCCCTTTCGATGCGGGCGGCACATGACCGATCTGTGTACTAGAGAGTATTGAGGGAGCAGTGGGCGTCTATTGGCTGACATGATGATGGGATATCTACATAGGTAAAAGAAAGGTCTTGGATTTTATATTTGACCTTTTTTGATACAATCAAGTCAACCCTACATTTTGACTATTATTACCTCCGTCTTGTAGTAAGAATAAGTTAGTAATTAAGTAATCAAGAAGCGAATGTTTACACCAACTAATATTTACCTGTAATAAAACAAAGATTTGAAAGCTTCGGGGTAGATTGCAAACAGGGTTGCCAAGTTTTTAGACCGTTTGCTCGAACTGCCGCCTACTACGGTATTAATATGATGCCCGAAGAGGTAAAATAAACAGGAGAGATGGGCGATTTAAGTGTTTTCTCGTGATTCATCTATTTATTGTAGTGTGCTTATAACTCATGGATACATTGGACATTTTTATTATTTGATAGAAATGGGGTGAGCCCTGCGTCTCATAGCCACTGCGACCAGTAGATGATCTATTGTGGCAGCCCCGTAACCTATTACAGCACCTCATGCAGCTCCAGTTCCAGGATAAACCCGAGAATGGAGCTGATGGGGGAGCTCTTGATCTCGTCAGCCGAGATCATGTGTGCTCCCAGGTGCCGGCTTCTGCAGCGGTGCAGCGCTATGCACTCGCCGAGGACGTGGATAATCGTTTCCTCGTCCTCGCGACAGAACCTGCAGATTTTGGTATCTGTAAGGCCCATGTTGTGCAGGTGCTTATTTAATTTGCAGTGGCCTGTGAGGGTCCGAGTGAGTGCCCTAACATGTCCTCTACTCAGTTTTGTTATTTCTACAGCTCGTTTCTGATCGAACGCCTGTATCAACGCCTTAGACTGTTCTAGTCGAGGTAGTCTTTTCCAGAATTCAGTGCTTTGTTTTTTCTCCCACTCTTTTAACTCGAACCTGACCATGCATGCTGGAACGCCACTTATTGGTTCCGGTCCGAGTAGTGGGCTCTCTGCCCCGGCCTTTGCTAGCACGTCAGCGACTTCGTTGCCTCTGATATTGCAGTGTCCCGGTACCCAAATCAGATTTACAATGTTGGCATTGCCAAGCTGGTTTAGGAGCAGGACACACTCGCTAGTGAGTTTGGAGTCAAGTTCACAGGATGTTAACACCTTGAGGGCAGCTTGACTATCTGAGAAGATGAATATCTTCTTATTCTGGAGATTCATTTGTAGACTCTCTTGGACACAGCCAATTATTGCGAAGACTTCCGCTTGGTACACTGTGGTATAGCGACCCAGGTTGGCGAATTTGCGTATTCCGCAGCGATCATTACAAAATCCCGCCCCGGATATGCCCTGCTTCCTGGAGCCATCTGTATACCAAACGATGTCATTCTGCTTAACATTTCCGGGAGTTCCAGCCTCCCAGTCTTGTCTACTTGGTAACAAGACTGTAAACCGCTTATCGAAGCGGTGTTCACGGACCATGGAGTCAGAGGGCATATCCATGACCGGAATTTTCATTAGTGCATTGTAGAGGTTTCTCATGACCCTAGAATGCCATCTCGTCCTCCCTCTGATTTTCGCTCTCGTGATAGCCATCCTCGCTTCCATCTGCACGTGAATGTGCAGAGGTGGAATGTTCAGGAGGGCATCCAGTGCTGCAGAGGGAGAGGACGAAAGCGCGCCAGTGGCTATAAGGCAGGCAGTTCTTTGAACTTTGCTGAGGTTCTCTACGCAGTTAAGTTGGTGCGTCTTCTTATACCACACACAGCAGCCATAAGTGACGATCGGCCTCACTATGGTTTTAAAAATCCAGAGTGCGGCCATGGGCCGTAGCCCCCATTTTAGCCCCACCAACCTACTGCTTGCCCCCATCGCAATTTTTGCCTTTCTAGTGATGTAGTCGAGATGCTTGTTCCATGTTAGTTTTTGGTCTAAAAAGACTCCGAGATATTTGACCTCGTTGGACAAGCATAGCTTCGTACCAAGAAGTGTACATTGAACATACATGGATATAACTGTAACTCTAGCTTTTTGCCGAAATTCTAATCTGTTAGCAATTGATAAATAAAATAATTTAATTAACTAAACGTACATCTTTGTGCAAGCAAAGCGCAAACCGTAACGTATATTGAACACTGTGTGATCATTGCTTTTTAAGGGAAAAAGAGTTTAAGCAGTTTAGACACACATACAAAGTTGTCTCTTTAATCTAAATTTGTGGGGTAATATGAAGGAAATTTGCGTCCAGTTATGCTAGAGCCCGATTCTCGGGGAGTGATATAGACGGTGTGTAGATATGTACAACTTTCGAATTCTATATTTATATCACGTCCCGTGAAGAATGGGCTCCTGATCACAAGCTGATCATTCAACCTATTCAGCGGCTCATCTCAACGTTTCAACTATAGTTTAACTATGCATTCAACGCTAATAAATTGTAGATACGTTTACCACAGTAAATGTTTTAAACCTGACCTACCGGTCATCATCATCATCATCAGTTCAGGCAAAGATGTCCACTGCTGGACATAGGTCTCCCCCAATGTTCTCCACACAGATTGGTCCTGTGCCGCCTGTATCCCATGGATTCCCGCGATTTTTACCAGATCGTCGGTCCACCTTGTGGGGGGCCTGCCACGGCTGCGACTTCCTCCTGTACGTGGCCTCCATTCAAGGACCTTTGCGCCCAACGGCCGTCTGTTCTCCTCACTATGTGCCCTGCCCATTGCCACTTGAGGCATGCACTCCTTTGGGCTATGTCTGTGACCTTAGTTCTCCTGCGGATCTCATCATTTTTGATACGATCACGCAGGGAGACTCCGACCAAGGGCCCTCTCCATTGCTCTCTGCCTCCTTAAATGGCATGTGCCAATTAAGGAGGCTCAAAGTCACCCAGACACCCGAAACGTGGCCGCTTACAATGTTGTAAGCGGCCACGTTTTCGGTTTCGTATATCATCACTGGCAACACACACGCATTGAAGACTTTCGTCTTGAGACACTGCGGTAGATGGGCTGCGTTACTGTAGGTTACATAAATAAATAAAAATTAAGCGATCATGATCACCTATAATGTGGGTCCTAAGAAATGAAAAATTGTGTAAAAAGTATGACTCTATCTATAATCATCAGTTATATGATCAGTTTGCTGGACCGTGGCCTTGTGACTCGTGCCCACTAAAAATAGGAGTGTGGCCATATCTGGGTCAAAAGAGACCAAAAATGGTATGAAAAAAAAACAATTCAAATATTACTGTACTCCTGTCAACCCTACCACGATCAATTTGCTGGCCGGGCCTTGTGACTCGTGCCCACGTAAAATTAGAGTGCGGCCATATTTGGGTCATAGAGACCGCGTATCCGACCCGAGCGTGCGAGTCACGATTGGAGGGGATCAGGCCGAAATATCCTGTTGCAATACCTGTAACGGAACTCTCATTTCATTGCTAATACACTTCGTAGGGTTAATCAAAAGTTTAACTTCTGAAAATAAACAAAAGTCTAACTTCTGAAAATGAGAAATATACCTGCCTATGTAAATGTATGAACATTAAGTATTATATCTTAAAAGAACTTGTTGATTTTAAAAATGATTTTTCTCGCAGTAGAGTCTCGAATATTTGGCTATAAAATTTTTAATGATCTGATTTATCGGACTCATTTGAGTTCTAATTCTTGAACTATTAATAACATATCGAAAAAATCATGCACAAAATTCGTCAGTATTCATGTAAATTTTAATTAGGTATGGTTGTTTTGTAACTAGTTTTGAGGTACCTACTTCATACAACAACATGTCATACTTATGTACAATACATTGACCTCATCACTCGTACATAAATGACAGCTTATAAAGGTCGTTATTAAAGATGGGCGGTGCCAGATGTTTCCTATGAGCTTTAAGGTCATATATTAACAGAAGCTTCGAATGTTTGAACAGACCTCAGGTCGAAACGCAAAAACCATTAGAATGCGTGCCCCAACCCGACTTTCTGAAAGCGTCATTCAGAATGGTAGTGTTGTACAACGCGAGGTGAAAGGCTATCAGAATACGGGCGGAAATTGCGCGGGCGAGGAAGGGGCGATCTAATCTAGAGGTTGCGTGTACGTCTAATCATTAGCGGGCCACTGATAGTCGTCTGTAGGCGCTTTGCATTCGCTGATAATGAAGGCGGAATGTGGCCGCCTTCGATTGTCAATTTAAAGTTGCGTTGACACTTGCCGCTTGTTACAGCTTTACATTATCTGCCACGCACATCCTCATCGTGAAATCAACTATAGTCCGATCACACACAATCATTAGGCACTCGGCAAAAGTGGGAACTAATAAACAACAGATTAAAAATATCACCGAATGTCACCGTCAATGTACTATTTTAACAAACATTTTTAATTTAATATTTATAAATCATTCATGAATTTAAAAAGTCAAAATGTGTATAATAAATGACTGTGGGCGTCTATTGGCTGAAATGTTGATGATGACTGTATAATAAATTACCAAGTCCTTTTTCAGAATTTCGTTATAATTAAAATAGGTTTCTCAAATGCATCCTAATAATTACCAACTTAATATATGTTTATATTACTGGTAACTTTGTTGCGACATTGTCGCCCACCTGTCATTGTCACTGAAGCGCCTTCTGATAGTCTATAGTTTGTGCTTCTGATAAGCTTTCTACATATAGTTATCTGTGCTTCTGATCGTGGTAACCACAGCGGCCAAACCAGTCCGATATTGAAACCTTCATGAAACGAGTCTATATATTCATCTTCTACTTAACTAAGTAGAAGATGAATATATAGACTCGTTTGTCGTTGTAAAATTATCGTGTGCCGGCCTTTTAGGAATATATTACAAACTGTAATATATTCCTAAAAGGCCGGCAACGCATCTCCGCTCCTTCTGGTGTGGCTAATGTCCATGGGCGACGATGATCACTTACCATGAGATGACTCACTCGCTCGTTTGCCTTCCTTTCTTATAAAAAAGATGCGACAGTTCAGGATAAGAGTGATTGTAGCTCAGTGGATATAAACACGCCCTCCATACAGGGGTCATGTTTCGTTTAATTAAACCTGTGTTCGAATCCGAGTATTTAGCTCGGCCGTAAGTGAAAATATCGTGAGGAAACCTGCACGTTTCAGAGTAGTTTCTGAAACGTGTGACCATGATTCATTTGGTCTGGTTCCCCTGTTAAAGGGTTGCGAAAGTCAAACGGCAGTCTCTTCATTGTAATAACTAGACTCTCCAAATCCTGAATCACGGTTTAAGCAGACCCTGGGTGCCAAAGCAAAAGCTTTGGACGCAACCGGGAACTACACGCTAAGATGAGGAGGTGGCGACATTTCAGAGCACCTTTTCTATGTGATAGGTGGCAGACGAGAAGACGGATTACCTGATGGGAAGCGATTGCCGCCACCCATGCTAGTGCTAAGGAGTCTAGCCTATTAGAGATATCTTGGCAGTCGACGATTCGAGTTGCTCTCCTTTGAATCCGATCCAGAGGGGAAAGCTGGTACGCGAGATGATGACAAAGGAGGACAAAGGTTGCCTGGAAGAGATCGCTCATAGTGATAAGGCTGCCTTCGATGTACACATCCTGTAATACCTAGTTTTTAAGTTTTCGTACTTTATTTTGAGTGCAATAAAAGTATATTCATTCATTCATTCATGATGTAGAGCACAGAGAGGCACATATTGAGCTACTAATTTAACCGTGGCTCTCACGCTTCGGCATGAATGGGCTGGCTCGGAGTGTTACCACGGCCTCACAGAAAACCGGCGTGAATCAGCACTGTGCTGTGTTTCGTTGCCTGAGTGAGGGTACCGAAGGCCCAAACCAGGGGAAAGGGGGGTTTAAAGGTTAGCAGCGTACTTGTGACTCCACTGGTGTCACGGGTGTCTATGGGCGGCGGCAATCGCTTACCATCCGATCCGTCTGTTCGTCTGCCACATATCACATAAAAAACTTATGCTATTTTTCCAATTTATTTTGATCCGAATAAGTTTGAGTGGAAAGTCGGTTGAAGGTTGTTATGACCATACATGTAGCTGTCCGTACTATTAAGATGGCTGATAACAGGCTGTATTTTCGGACAGTCTCGTGCCTCCTTGGCAAAGTAAAAAGTCAATTCATTCAAATTTATTCAACCAAAGAAGTTTTTCTATTTCTCACCAATTTGCTTTTATTAATTTGATTCTATCAAAGAGAAATATTATTTCTTTTCAAACAAATCTAACCGCGATCGCGTGTACCAACGCCTATTAAGGTCCTGCATCGGCGGTACTAGAGCCGCCAATAGAATTATATTGGCTGTGGGGATTATGAGAGATATTTTAAAAATGCACTTCTTTAATACCTGAAGGAAAATATTTACAGTTTTTGAGATAAACTTATGTAAATTTTTTTTTAATTTATTTACCAGTTCAATTTTAATTACAAAGTGATCAGTTATACAACATTAAGAAATCACTAAGGTTTATACTAATGTTCTTAATAATGTACCATAAATGAGGAAAATCTCGGTACAATGACAGGTTGACCTCTAAGTTTGAACGTTAGGCCATTGGAAAAAGTACTGTTTTAATTGTAACTTCACTTTGTAAAGCGTAATGGTATATTTCAGCTATTTCCACAGTGTGATGTCATATGGTCTACTGTTGTGGGGGTCTGCTGCTGACATACAAACTATTTTTGTATTACAGAAAAGGGCCATCCGCGCTAGATCACGTGACTCACTTAGAGAAATATTTAAAGATATTAATATTTTAACCGTGGCTTCCCAATTTATCCTCGACTGCATTATGTATGTACGTAAGCACTTGGACACTTTACCAAAAAAGTCCGATAGTCATAATCTTAACACCAGAAATATGTCGTCCCGGTTCTCAGACTTCATAAAATCGGTAATTCGTTTGTTGGGTTAAGTATTAAGATATTTCATAAGATACCACAAAATGTCATTAACCTATCACTGGATAAGTTTAAGTCTCATATTAAAACCTGCCTAATGAAGTAAGGTTACTATAGTGTACAAGACTATTTAAATGATAAGGATTCTTGGTCATGTTAATTGATTATTCTTTTGAGTTGTTATTCATAGTAGTCTATTAACTTTCATAATTGTATTTTTTTTCTCTTCTCAATTGAAACTCTGTAACATCATCAATATTTGAAAAGAGTAACTACTGAGTTTCTTGCTGGTGTCTTCTCAGTAGAAATCGACATTCCGAACCAGCGGTAGATATTATGTACCTATTTTGACATTCATAAGTGTTCTGTGTGGACCTAAATTGAATAAAGATTTTTTTATCTTTTATCTTTATCTTTTAATAGTATGACGAAGTCCAGCGGGTAGTTCATTTATCAGCCTCGGTACCAGATATACCGCTATCCGCTCGCCATACGTGTTATTCGCGCGAATCGTGCGCAGTCGGGTTGTCGCCACGCGTGCATACAGAATGTTCCCGAACATTATTAACAGTAAAGTAAAGTAAAGAAAAGTTGATACTTTGCCCTGCAGTGGGACAGTTTATAGGCATCAGCCTATACCACCCACTGCAGGGCAAAGGCCTCCATCATAGAAATCAAGTCATCGCTACTATGATGGGATTAGGCTTAATCACCACGCTTGCCAAATGCGGATTGGTGATCACAAACCCGAGCTATGTTCGAAAAATTCGAAACATACTTTTCGCTCGACCCGGGAATCGAACTTAGGACCCCGAGATCACGGCCCGGTACTTAAACCACTAGACCAACAGGGCTCATTATTAACAGATTCGTCGAAAAAGTATTGTTTTAGTAGGTGAAATTTTATTCTTGTGTAAATAGGTATAATTTTACAGTGCCTAAAAAGACCTGCGTCAGCGTGCGGAGAATTGGTTCCTAACTTTTTTCAAGACAATATTTTTTTAATAATTACTTCCTACAAAAAAATCCTGTTAAAATTACTGTTTATGTATTTAAAAAAAAATACATTTTATCTTTTTTTTAAAAACTCTCATAATCGACACAATCCATATAAATCTTTTGGCGGCGCTAGCTTCACCCGTGCAGGGTCTTAAGTACTTTGGGGTCGCAAACTTGTACTAGTGTGCCATTCGTGAGGTACAAAACTTTTGTAAATTAATGGTGTAACACAATGACGTCACTAAATGTAACTTTACCGAGGTAAAACCCGACGCACTTTCACAAATGGTACATAATAATTTGCTGTATTTTTCTGAATTAAGTAGAGTACCGGAGGCCCAATTTGGAAGCAAATAAAAATAATCAAACCAAACATTTGTTTGATGATTATATTACCAAGTCTCTGACGGTCCGCAATTGTTAAAATAGATCAGTTTAATAGTTAAAGAAGTAAATCAATTGGCGTCGTTAGTTTATGTGATAGATGGCAGAAGAGTAGACTGATCGCCTGATGGTAAGCGATTGTCGCCGCCCATAGACACCAGTGGAGTCACAAGTGCGTTGCCAACCTTTAAACCCCCCTTAGTGGAGATGTATGCTACGTAATTACCTGGTTTGATGTACAATGAACACTTACTTAATAGGTATAATATTTGCGTATATAATGTTTAAAACAATGTTTGAACTGGACATAGTTAATTCCTACCACACAGTTGCCACATTTAATGTTTACCATAAATAACAATAAAATATTTTAACACGCAGACCGCATCTTTCACAGAAATAATGGCGACATATGGCGACGCGTTCCGAATTATTTAGCGAGGCGGAAGGGTGCTGTTCTCAAATTATTTCCAACTTTTGTTTCGCTAATGCGCCAATACTTGTTACGACAAGGTAACGGAGGCCGCGCTGGCGTGCCTCCTGCTCGTGGGTGGGGCGTGGTGTTAGACTTGGAGCTACGAAGCTTATGCCCCACTCAGACTTCCAGAGCACGGAAGCCCCAATAGGCTAGTTACCACGATTTTTATTATTTGATAGAACGGTTCATTACAATTATATTACGCCATAAAAATATGAAATGTTTTTGAAGCACCTTTCCTAATATATTTTAATTTTAAATTATATTTTTGCTTTACACCCATGAAAGGACGGCTTTCATGGCAATGATGGTCTATTAATTATTTGTACCGTGACGTCACTGTTATTGTAAGTAATACGCGTGACTGTCATGACTGTCATAACCTTTCACGAATAACCTGAAACTGGCGTTTGACGTTTTGTTGTTTACAATAATGGTGACGTAGAATCATGGCGGACGGTGTTTTCAATCAAGAGAAAAAAAAGTTAAAATATAACAGGTTCAAATTAAGTTTTTACAGCAATCCGTTATTTATTTTTATTGAAGTTTATATATTTACTGCTGCAAAGGATACTTCTATTAAGAATTTGTCTTTTTGTTTAACTTTTAATACCTGAAGTGCAAGTTTCTCATTCAACATTATTTGAATTACCTAGTAGTGGAAACTATTAGGCTAGTGAGTTACTTATATTTAATAAGTCTAAATGTATTAGTATGTATTTAAGCTCTTTGTTTCCTCAATAAAGAAAATAAAAAATAAAAATAAAATATTTTTGACCCTTATACGGAATAATATTTGAATTGAAAGTTATTTTCATAAATGGTGACATGAGGCAACTTGCCTATTGTTAGTTGGCTGGCCCCTGGTATTCTCTCAGGGGAGAGGCCAACTGCTTCGGTGGCGCAGTGTTTAGTGAGAGTGTGTAAAGTGTAGTGTACTTAAAGAGACTGCTACGCAAGAGGAGAGGTCCAGCCAAAAATGTGTACCTAAGTTTTCGGTAAGAAATTCTTAGTGTCAGCCCGGAGTCTGGCAGTCGGCGGTTATGTCCCCCTGCGCCCAATCCCTTGCCGGTCGTGACACGCTGGTGTCCCAACAGAATATGAGGGTAAAAGAATAGAGAGTGCACTTTGTGTTTGCGTTGCGTTTGTACGTGGCTGATTGTTGAGATTGGCCGCCGTAGCCGTAATCGGTTGGAAGATATTATTATTCATAATAAGGAATCGTAGTCGAGTCTAAGTAAAAACGATTAAATAAGCGTCACTAGCGACGCCAATTTCTTTGACGATTTATCTAAACGATATTGATTATAAGCATTGTATATCATACTGTCACTGTAATCATAATTTGTATAAGAATAAATATTGTAATTATCATATTATTTGAAAAGAGTAACTACTGAGTTTCTTGCTGCTTCTTCTCGGTACAAATTGACATTCCGAATGTGGCGGTAGATTACATAATATTTATGGTTTATGGTTTAAGATATTTATTTCCTCAAAATATTAACAAATCACTTACAGAGAAAATACAAGTTAAATAAAAACATTTAGCCGATTGGCGCAATATTTGACATTCATAAATGTTCTGTATGAACTTAAATTGAATAAAGACATTTTTGATTTTGATTTTTTTGTTATTTAATGACGAATTGCCCGGTAAACCAGATCAAAAATATCTGTAAACGCCAGGGTATACATTTTTTAAACTTATTTCAGATCTATTATGTATCAAGACTGGAATTAACACAATATTTATTATGTGAAACAACATTGAAGTCCGTGACCACGTCTGCTGTAACGTAGCCGAAACGTCGAGCCAAACATGTGAGTACACAATGTTGTTTCACATAATAAATATCGTGTTAATTCCCGTCTTGATACATTATACTTATAATGCAACGCGAAAATCTAAAAAACTATTTATTTCAGATCTACTTGACGTTGGTATAAAGTGTTATTTTCTATGTAACCAGCCATATGGTCACTTTGAAATATTAGGTAAGTGTGAAAAACCTAGCACTTAAAACATTTCCCATAAATTAGGGATGCACAGGATATATCATCCAATACTTGAAAAATATAGAGGCTGCTTACACCATCTAGCGAGTAACTTCAAAGTTAATAAATACCTACTGGAAAATTGCTCATTAAGTAATTAAAATATAAGTGTGCCTACCGTCACAGTTTTTACTCCGCAAAATATAGCTTGATTATATGACAGCTGTCACTTAACCTTTATTTCAATAGACATAAGGTTCATCATATGAATCTCCCTCTTACTTCACATGATATTATATATTTTTTTGTCCATACGTTTACATTTTTACGTTGTCTGTCTGTATTGTCCATGTGTATGTTTGTTTTGTTTTAGATGATGTCAAAACTGATTAAAATAGAACCCACTCATCACACCGGTCAATCTTTTAATTAGCGTGTCTCTTTAATCACTCGATATTGGCAGAATTATAGATGTGTCGCAAGACACAGTAGCAGCCATTAAAAAAAAGGTTTATCATTTTAACTAAGTTCATTCCATAGAATTTTATTACTAATAAATATCATTTTTCTGTAACACCAATGGCTGTCATTATAATCAAGTTATATTTTGCGGACTAAAACATTGTAAAGTTGTTGCTCTAATTATCTACTATGGAAAAGGAGTTCTGAACTTGAAAACTTTTGTCATAACAATAAAGTACGGATCGTTTTAGTTTCGGGCATAATGTATAGTAGTTTTACAGTATAAATAAACGCAGTTGTAAAACATAAGCATTTGACAGGTGTACTTACGGATTGCAAGCAAATAGGCTATGTGCAAATAGGTTAATACTTGGCGGAGAAATCGGTGAACAAACAATAAAAAAAACACAGCCGAACATAGAACCCTTTTTTGAAGTCGGTAATGACACCTCTCTCTCTCGCAATAATATTAAAACCATGCGTCAAATCGTAGCGTCCCCGATCCTTATCTATCTCAGTGTTGACTTCTGATGGTACCTTGAGGGTACATTATGTCGAGCCATCTGTTAATAGCTCGGTGAAAGGAGTGAAGGGATAAAATCTGCCTGTCTGAAGAGATCTGGGTGAAGTCTTCAAGTTCGCAGGGCAGGGCTCATATCGTTTTTTACTTTCCACATAATGTGTGCGTGATAGATTGAGAAGTTTGACAGGATAATGAAATTGTACTTGTAGAGACGAGTAATCGAATCCTTCCAGATCTTATTAGTTCAATGGACAATACGACAAAAAATCATTTTCCAAATGAAAATACTATTCCTAGATAAGATTCAAAGAAACCTAACAAAAATAATTCCATAATTTTCAAATAGATATTTATGGAGAATAAAATATGTAAAAATCCTCCTGTGAATCGGCATGACAAATAAATAAGTTATAGCATCGACATCACAATACGTTGAGCCTCAGGACTACGTCACTTCGTAATAATTAATATTATAGGCATATTAATGAATATTTAACAAAATAATATTTCAATAAAAACACACAGTTAATGAAAACTTAATAATACTCTTTTTTCTCTTTTTGTTTCTTTCTAGACTGGAACAAAAAAACCGGATGCCGCAATTGGGACCTGCCTCGTACGCCATAGTCGTGGGTTCGATCCCACCTGAACAAACATTCGTGCGATGAACACTTGTGTTGTTCGGTGTCTGGGTGCTAAATATATGTACTTAAGTATATATTTGGTTCCTCTGTCTTATCCCCGTCTGATATCTGTAACACAATGTGCTTAGCTACTTAGTAAGGAATCAGGTCAACGTATGAGATGTGATGAGAATTATATATTATTTAATTATTTATTCTTCGAAAAGCCGTATAAAATGGGGGTAATATATTTTTTGTCGTATTGAGCATTGTAGTTCATCAATTGAAGAGAAAGAGTTATTTTCATATATCAATGAAATAATGAAATGATTGAATTTATTCGTTATAATCATAGGAACAAAAAGATGTTAACAAAGTATTGTGTTTCACTACGATTGACCTGGTAGGTACTTTGAGTATATACCAACCGGTATATTAGGTAATATTTGCAAGAAAATATTATAATTTACAATCTACAATATCGTTATGACTCTACCCAATAACTTAATAAGTTTCTTAGAGTTCAAGTGACCAACCTAAGAGAGTGTATCGAAAAGGTATGCACCTAATTTAATGACATTTCATTTTCTAGAAGGGACACTTTGAAATTCTTTTGGTCCAGTTCCATACTGTTTTTGGAAGCTTATTATACAGTTGTACTGCCATCAATTACATTCTTTTTTCTTATTTTTCTTAGTTTTCTATTTTTGGTCTTCTAGGACGGTAGCCTAAACCTAATATTGGCTCATCATATTTAAAAAAGTTAGGATTATGTTTTACAAACAAGTCTCAGAAATATATAAGCTTGGAAAAGTCATTATTTAAAAGATTTAAAATATGGTAAGACTGTCAGTTGATTTAAGGTTGAGGATGGATCTAAGGACATCGCTTCTGTGCTCTAAAAACATTTTTATTTATGCTGGAGGCGACAAACGAGCAAGCGAGTCACCTGATGGAAAGTAATCATGTGTTGCCGGCCTTTTTATTAAGGAGTACGCTCTTCTCTTGAAGGTCCCTAAGTAGTTTCTAAGGTCTCTAAGTAATTTCTCTGTTGCTGTTCTGAGTCAGTTTACTAGTGACTCGTCTACTAACATAAGTCGTAGTAAATTAGTAATAAAACTTTAAAACTGTTTGCGTGGCAACGTTCGCGCCACCGTTCCAGGGAAGTGCCTAAGTGCGATCAATCAATCTACATGAATTGCTATGAAGTTTGGCTCAAATGAGGTGGAGGTGTAATAGCTTCCAAGAAAGTCATTATTGAATGCTGCAGGGTTCGTGTCATGGATAGATTAAAGAAGAATAACACAAGCCTTTCAGCATTCACTCTCACTTGCTATGAAGCTTCTTCCGGAGCACACCTGGAGCCCAATTCTCGTGCTCGTGATATTTTGAAAACATGGCGGATATCACCTGAAAACCATACAAAAAATTACATATGTTTTAGTGATACATCTCGTATGAAAATGAATGCCACGAGCAAGAGAATTGGGCTCCTGGTGTACCAAACAGAGCGATGGCTTCTATATTTGTCATGGCAATGAGGCAATAAAGCCCTAAACAAGCACGCATCACTCCGCGCTACAAACAAATCAATAATTATCAAATAAAAAAAAATAGTTTTTGTGCTCACTCGGAGCCATCTAAGTGCTGATCGTTTAAGTAAAGTGATCGACACTCCAGGCATACCAGGATATGATAAACATATTATTAAGAGCACATAAATACCTACTATAACATACACGGAGCAATTATAGCAATTTATTTTACAAAACTAGCAAAAAAAGGCATGGAACCAGAGTCTGTGGTTGTAACATTCACTCAGTAAAAAAAAAAACTTAGATTTTTTAGGAATATACATTTTTGGTAACTGCGTTATCATTTTTGGTTTACACAGTAAAAAAAGGGATGTTTTGTTTCAGAAGTATTTTTCATTTTTTTTTATTTATTAACTTATACCTACAAATAATTACAAAATTGTTATAAGGCTCGGTACAATCATAAGCATTTAAGCTTTACCGTATACCGGTGTCGTCGACAGATGTTTATTATCTAACTAATACATTAACTTATTCCACTATATACTAAAGAATAACCTCCCATGCACAATACCAGCGCGGCACTGTCTGTCTGTCGTTGTTTGTTCTGTAAGGCACTTCACTAAGTGGGCGGTACCTGTCAAGAAAGTATGATATTTGTGTTGTATATTTTTTCGAAAAAAGAAAGCGATAATTCATGGGCGTGAGGCATGTTTACTACTGAAGTACGCGGCATTTATGATCGCTAATTCCTGATTTTAGTTCCTGCGATTGTACTCCGATGGGACCTAGAAGCCGTGTAAAACGTGCGTCTGTGTGCGTGCGTTT
Organism: Marasmia exigua; assembly: GCA_019059595.1. Classification (NCBI taxonomy): domain Eukaryota; kingdom Metazoa; phylum Arthropoda; class Insecta; order Lepidoptera; family Crambidae; genus Marasmia; species Marasmia exigua. Next base: position 11,671,805 of record CM032464.1, read on the forward strand.
TCGAGCTTTGTTCGTAGTGTCCATACTGCTTGCGTATATATCTACTGTGCCCGCTCGGACTCGAAGCGCAGCGCGCACATACAGGATGATTCCCTATGTAACCTCCTGTATGTTTTTCTGGTATACATATTGGATGTTCAATTTAATACGATACCCGACTACCTATATGGTTACTCATTCCTGTCCCGTACATACTAACTGCATCGTAACTAAACCTGGTGTAAAGCCTGACACGTACACTTTTCGAATCTAAAACTAGCTTCAGTCGTAAATTGGGTAGTAAAACTTTTGACTGGTTTGAAATACGGAACGTCTACGCCCCACTCGAAGTGCCGAAGCGATCAATCAAAAGCTTGAAATGCACGTATTTTATGGTAGTTTGGATACTATGTAACTATTTTAGCATACATAGGTAACATAGTGTACAGTCAACTACATGACTGCCTCGATAGCGCAGTAGGTAGTGGGTCGCACTTTAAAGCGACGACTGTGTTAGGGGTCCCGAGTTCAATCCCCGGGTCGGGCCAAAATTTGAACACGAGTTTTTCTAACTAGCGACACCATTCGTTTTTAATGATGAGCTACTATACCGGATCTATATACACAGATACACCCTGTGTCAAGGCATGAGCCACTTGAATTGTGACACAGTATATTGGTTCTCCTCAGCCTGATGGTAAGCGAGAGAAGAGCCCACGTTGCAGTTACAACGGACGCTGACTGTCAAGGCATTAACCTCTGTTAGGACTGCCATACTGGACCCGCGAGATGCTTCTTCACGCTTGACGCTTGTATGTGTTATAACACATACGTGGTTCATGGAACACTTTGAGCCCACAACGTTCCTTAACGTGTCAAATGACGATCAATCACATAAGGTGATTTGCACTAAATTAGACGGTTAAACAAAGCGGTGATCATAATCATTGTTATAAAGTGGAAACCGTCTCGTGTTCTTTATAGCTTTAACGATAATGTTAATTAGTAAAATACCTCTTTTACCTCAATTTATGGACGAAGTAACAAAGTTGAGTCGCAGCCGTTTAATTTAACGACCTATAAAAATAAATAAAAGGAGTTTTGACAGAATTCTGGAGTTGTTACGTATTATATCACAAAATAATTGGATTGTTCAGTTTCGTAATTACAATAAACATTTTAATAGGTAATGGATTTAAGTAGAAACCCCATTACCTACTTGTAACTTATAAGAAATTCTTTATGTTTTTATACATACGAGTATAATATCCTCGGGACTAAAACGCGACGAAATATATCTACGTATGTTGGCCCAATCAAAATAACAAGCAGTGGATTGTAGTTAGTCCAGGTTTATATACAGGCCGTTCCAAACTTATAAGACTTAAAGGGAAAGTACCTTAAATCCTTTAGTAGCACTTTTTCCTTTATTTCTTAAAAGACTGTTAAATATTTTTGATGGAGTTTTCAGAGGTACTTTGACGTAATTTTTTCCCCAATCTGAAGTCGAAGAAGCGAGTTATTCATCTAAACTTTTTCCACGGCGGCGTAGGTTGATCGCCAAGACAGGAATAATTTTAACAGATTTTTCTCCCACTTTCTGCCCGCGCATCGTGTGCGTCAGAGAAAATGTTTGCCGAGTACTACCATAAAAATCACTGAGTGACTGTCTGTTGATATTTTTAGTGCCTTTACATACCCTTTACATATATTTTTAGGGGCTTTGTTAGTTCCAAACTGTACTTACAAATCCTTCGAGATGGAGTTGAGAGTCGATAACATCGAGCAAGCGTTTCCCTTTTCGGTTTATAACAAAACTGACCATTTAATTTTTGGCTCAAAACAGCATATCGTTGTTTACCTATTTATCTATAATACTTTGTCGTTAAAACGCCCTGTTGGTCTTGTGGTTTAAGTACTGGTCCGTGATCTCAGGGTCCTGGGTTCGATTCCCGGGTCGAGCAAAAAGTATGAATCGAATTTTTCAGACATAGCTCGGGCTTGTGATCACCAATCCGCATTTGCATTTGGCAAGCGTGGTGATTAAGCCTTATCCCATCATAGTGCAATAACTGGATTTCTATGATGGAGGCCTTTGCCCTGCAGTGGGACAGTTTACAGGTTGATTAAAAAAAAACTTTGTCGTTGTATATAGAATTTACTTCTTTACGTCCTGGGTTCGATCCCCGGGTCGGGCCAAAAATTTGTACCTAAGTTTTCGGTAAGAAATTCTTAGTGGCAGCCCAGAGTCAGGAAATTGGCGGTCTTGTACCCCCGTGCCTTGGAAAGTACGTTAAGCCGTTGGTCCTGCGCCCAATCCCTCTCTGGTCGTGTCACAGTAGTGTCCCATCGGAATATGAGGGTAAGGGAATAGAGAGTGCACTTGTGTTTGCGCACACACTTGAGCACTATAATATATCCTGCGTACGTGGCTGATCGTCGAGATTGGCCGCCGTAGCCGTAATCGGTTGGAGGATTATTATTATTACTTCTTTATAAATAGATTAGTATGACTGTGTAACAGTCATAAAATCTACTGCTAATAAATCATTAGAAAATAACTGTGTTGTATGCTTTGATCGTATTTAATAAAAACATCTTGAGATGGTCAATAACAGCAGTTATTATTTAACTTATCAACTTGCTCCGTTCTCAGGAGGAGGTTCAAAAATACAGCAGATACAAAAGTACTTAATCAGTTTTCTTTGACGACCAACTCCAACACAGGTAGTACGAATAGCGTGCCCTTTCTTGCGAAAGTGAAAACGGCAAATAGCCAACAGGCTGACACCAATCAGATTGCCCTAGAACGGTTGAGCCACTTTCGGCGCAATCCGCGATTCACGCGGTCTGATTGATGGCCGCTCGCCACGTCACGGGATCGTTGGGGCGGAGGCGTTCCGCTTAGTGCTGTCACAACCCATCTTAGTCTTGTAATTTTGGCCTTATAAATTTGCCAACCCATCTTCGTCTTGTAATTTTGGCCCTATAAATTTGCTTGCTTGCTACCTCACGGGATCGTTGGGGTGGAGGCGTTCCGCCTAATGCAGTGACAACCTATCATAGTCTTGTAATTTTGGCCTTATAAATTTGCCAACCCATCTCAGTCTTGTAATATTGGCCTTACAAATGTGCTTGCTTGCTAGTCACAGGATCGTTGGGGTGGAGGCGTTCCGCCTAATGCAGTGACAACCTATCATAGTCTTGTAATTTTGGCCTTATAAATTTGCCTACCCATCTTCTTCTTGTAATTATGGCCCTATAAATTTGCTTGCTTGCTACGTCACGCGATCCTTGGGGTGGAGGCGTTCCGCCTAATGCAGTGACAACCTATCATAGTCTCGTAATTTTGGCCTTATAAATTTTTCCAATCCATTATAGTCTTGTAATTTTAGCCTAATAAATTGCTTGCTCGCCACGTCACGGGATCGTTGGGGTGGAGGCGTTCCGCCTAATGCTGTCACAACCTATCTTAGTCTTGTAATTTTGGCCCTATAAATTTGCTTCCTCGTCACGTATAAAAAGAAAAGAAATTAAACTAAAATATCACCATTTATCCAGTATTTTGTACTAGTATAATTTTGATACTTGATAAATGATCCAGCGTAAATGATCGAATGTTCACTATCGATACTTTACGCAGAGGCTAGAAGCGAGGAGAAGCAGGACGAAACTACCCATTTCGTTGCTGTACACCGCGTTCCTTGCCCCGCCCGCGCGCCTAACCCGCGACTCGTTTCACTCGTCGTTATTAATCGTTTTGGGAATCACGTGTGTCATCATCATCATCATCATCATCAGCCCATTTAAGTCCCCACTGCTGGGGCACGGGCCTCCCTTAATCACATGAGGGGTAATTGCCATACTCACCACGCTTGGCAGACGGGTTGGCGAGGGTTTTGATATAAATGCAGAGTTTTCCTACTCTGGGATCACGTGTGTGCTACGTAATATTATTATAACATTTTAACACGTTTATTAGTTTGATGGTGCTATGTTTATGTCATCATGATAAGGTTAATTCACAAAAATAAAATAATCTTCTCGGATTTTAAGACTACTCAATAGAAACGAAGCAACAGGAACAAATTGATATGTAGCTACATTTCGATTGTTACCTGTAGGAATTTAATTCAAATAAAGTCATAAGATGTTCGTTGATGTGATAATTTATTGAATGAACATAAAAAAAGCTTTAAGTAACTAAATTTTGAACAAAATTATCACTTTCTCAATGTATACTATCGAAAGTTCCAGATTCAATGTTGTACATCGTTAAATTTTTTTGATTGGGCTATCGAAAGTGACTGATTCGATATTATTCGCTGTTGTTATTTTAATTTACATTATCGAATATGCCACGACAAACTTTCCAAAACTGTTCCATAGTATAGTATCGAAAAGGGCAGTTTCGATTTTTCTTATTATTTGATGACCGTAATAAAGTAGGTATCGAAATTGGCTTTTCTCAGAAACTATCAATAAATTCAATGCATAGGTCTTATAATTAAAAAAATTAAGTAACGATGTCAAATTAACTGAAGTTAGCTCGATAGATGTCAATTTTATACGCAAAATCAACTTCAAAGTGCTCTCGTGTAAAGTGTCAGTTTTCCATTTCGATATTATACTTAGGGACAGTCAAAATGTTCAAAAAAATGAATATTTGTTCAGAGTATTTTGTATTAGATTTTTTTTTTGCCCAGGTTGGCTAAATCTTGTCGTGGTCTTGCATTTGTGCACCACTAGTTCCTGTGTTCCACCCTCGGACGAGCCAAAACTTTGATTAAATACCCAATTTACAACTTAACGTGAAATCCAATAGAAGTTTTAAAATGCATGCAGCTGGCAGGTTTTCGTATTGAATTTATATTTCAATAGGAGTTAAAATTTTGTTCAGATTTTTGTAAAAGAGTATTTTTTTTTATTCATGATCAAACTACCTTTACACGAACCTTTGCACATTCACGATATTATTAATAAACAATAATAAAACATTTCATCAGGTTAGGCAGTTGTCACACACTTGCATAATTACTCGTCGTCTCGCTACGAAGTTTTGCTACGACATACTACGAGATTGCTACGAATTTGCTAACACATACATCAAAATGGTATCGTGAAACGATCCAATTTTTGTATTGTTAAAAAGATCCATTCTTCCAGTTATTATACCTGTACGTCGTATATTTTTTTTCGTAATGAAACACCACGGAATCCAAGCTCAAAATTGCATTTACCTGTCGCTAGGCGTTGGTAGGGGGAAGGGGGGAGAGTAAGAAACTCCTTCGCTCGCAAAGTAATTTGTTTTGATTTAATTTTTCAAGCCGTATTTGATGTTGGCCTAATGTTGCCTAAGGGATATTAACACCATATAAATCGATTATTTTTCAAAACCGATTCGTTCTTGAATATCTTATTCACAAATCTTATTCTTACCTTATCTTATTGACAAATTATATTGAAAATCAAAATAATGTAGAGATATTTTTATTCTTGTTGGTAATATTTACTATATAGTAAATAATAAAAAAATGAAACAATATCACATAGATACATTATCCTGGTCTCAAATTTAAATTTTCCCTTGTACAATGGAACAACGAATGTACCTACAATATCTACTAGACCTAACACAATAATCTGTTTCATCAACAATTTTGGTTTGAACAAACATTTGTGTTGTTGCGGTAATCGAAACCGCGACCCTGGCGTCTCAACCGGCACTTAAACCACTGCACTAAACGGGTCATCGCTTCATTCGAGGATCCTCTATAGTGATGAAATAAAGGGATTTTATTAGATTAATGACGGTAATAAGTTGTATAATGAAAACCCTTACGCAGCCAAAATTAAAGACAAACATTTTACCCTACTCATAGACTCAAGTCCGGGCATCTCTTCAACTACGTAGAGACATCGGGTCGCTTAGCGTCTTTTACCGTCTATATTACGGTGAATGCTCTGAAGCGCTTTTTTTTTATTGGCTGAAATGATGATGGAATGTATTCCACTGTGAATCGGTGACAGCGTTGACCGGCGCGTGTAGTTCTGTGGCGGAAAAGGGAAGGTGGGATGAGGAACAAAAGCTCTTCATAGCATTCACCGTGATATAGACGGTAAAAGACGCTAAGCGACCCGATGTCTCTACGTAGTTGAAGAGATGCCCGGACTTCAAAACATTCCATCATTCCATGAAAACATTCCATCACGGACTAATAAATTTGGCAGTTCCTACTTCTGCCGCACCATCAATAAATGGAACTCGTTGCCGGCGCATGTATTTCTTCCTACCTACAATATAGATTCCTTTCAAACGAAAGCGTGAAGAAGCATCTCGCGGGGGCCATGCATGGCAGTCCTAACGGAGGTGATGCCTGACATAGCTTCCGTTATAATTGCAACGTGGGCTCTTCTCTTGCTTACCATCAGGCTGAGGAGAGCCAATATACTGTCACTATAAAAAAACGTTTGTTCTAAAAGGATCTAGGTACTTATGCTAGTAACAAAGTATTCATTAAGTCGGTGGATCCGCAGAAAGTCAGTATCTCAAAGGTGGTAGGTTCTATGCTTAACCAGCGTGCTTTGGGCTTCTGACATGTGCTCAACTCTCTCCCTCTCATCTTAGCGTGTAATTCCCAGTTGCGCCCAAGGCTGTCGCTTTGGAGCCCGGCATTCAAACAAAAATAATTTCTTAGTTGAGTCTGGTAATTACAATGAACCCTTTAACAGGGGAACCAGACCAACTGAATCATGGTTACACGTTTCAGAAACTAACTGAAACGTGCAGGTTTCCTCACGATGTTTTCCCTCAACATCGAGTAAATGGTAGAAGTACGCATATAGATTTGAAAAATCCAGAGGTGCATGCTCGGATTCGAATAGAAAGCGCGTTCTGACCCACTGAGCTACTATCGTTCTATGACACGTGCTCAGCTATTGTCGGTTTTTTTTCACAAATACAAAAGGATTTGTATCTCGTTTTCTATTTTTATGTAGTAGGTGGCAGACGAGCAGAAATCTATCCCATATCCCCCAAGGACTCCCGTAACCCCCATGGAGTCACAAGTACACTGCCAAACTACAGATTGGGCCACAGGTATCCCCACTCACTCAGCGAATAAACAGCACAGATGTTGCTTCATGCTGGTTTTATGTAAGGTCGTGGTATTCCGATCTAGCCAGGCCTATTCATGCCGAAGCATGGCTCTGACACGGTAAAATTGTGAGAGAAGAGTGATTATTGTAAGATCTATGCTAGCTTTAACCTTGCTTTCAATATGGCCACAAGATATTTTAATGCCTATTCTACTGGTTATCTTTTAACATATTTAACGTGAAACGGGTTCGCTATTTTAACGGCCCAGTTATGAAAAGTCTATAAATAAGATGGATTTTGAAAAAAAAAGTCCCTAAAAGGGTACAATTTTATATGTAAATTTTAACTTAATCCTCAGCCTGGGACCTGGATTTGCGACTGACAAGAAGGATTAGAATGCGGGAAAAATAATTTTGTAAAAGGCATAGTCATTGAGTTTGAACAAACAGCCACGAAACGGGTTACTTTATCTGTTAAGTTTCTTCATCCGGTTTTTTATTATGCTACAAGTGAGCAAGCGAGTCACCCGATGGAAAGTAATCAACGTCGCCCATGAACATCTGCAAAATCAGAGAGTTCGCTAATGTGCTTGTTTTCTCTGTTTTGTTCTATGTGCTAACTGTGTTGTGGTCAATAAATTGTTTCTTATCTTATCTTATCTGTCGGCCTTTTTAAGAGTACGCTCTTCTCTTGACAATCCCTAAGTCGTAGCCGTCGGGAAATACTCCCGCAAGCAACCCGTTCCACAGAACTGAGGTACGTGGTAGAAAGTTCCGCGAGATACGCACAGTATTAGACCTCCATCCGTCGAGATGATGGGTTGCTTATCGAGCAAGCGGGACAAACGAGACAAACGATGGTGACCCGCTTGCTCGTTTGTGACCCCTGGAGTTAAAAAAAATATAATGATAATTATACCACTCTTATACACATACGTTTACGCCCTGTATTCCATAAACAGTTACGACTAATTAAATTAATTTAATCAATTTGATGTTTTCGAAAAGCCATATTGAAACCGCACGAGAACCTCTTTACGTTGGGGATGCTGGTTAAACCAATAGTGCCGCCATTTAATCAATTATGATGAATTTAACGGTACAGTCAGCATCAAAATTATGTAAGCAAACCTACCAAAAATATCTAAGCATTTGACAAAAGAAGACTGTACAGTCAGATGTAAAACCATTATTGGCTGTAGGTTAAATTTAATTAAGTTCGTATAACTTGTAAATAGCACTAAGAGCTGTGGTTTTTGTAATAAAATAAAATAAAATACTGACGGCGTATACGCCGAGGTGCATTTTCATTTGTTGTTAAAGAACAAAGAAAATACAGGATTGGGCAAGATGCGCTCGGATGAACCGAGTCATTTTTAAACATCTTTTTTCATCTGTGGGGACCTGTTTACTTGTCTGATCCAGCACAGTCACAAGTTAATGTCCCACATATTTGGTAATTTATTAATCAACTCTCTTTACAAGGGCGAAGCTTCACTACTCTGCTGTACGATCCCAGTAACGAAAAAGCCCTTTAGGTATCATCTGTAAAAAGTCAATCAGGTACCGAATTAAATTGAAAATTTAAAAAACCCCCGACACAATTAAAGCTCTTTCATTTGATACCTATATAGAGGCAGTTGGAACAACAAATAAGTTATTCGTCATTTTCTGACGGCAGGCCATCTTGGATTTGAAATTTTTCACAATTAACATATTCTGCTACTCAAGCCCTTTTATATGATACCCATATTGTGGGAGTTGAGTTAAAACATAAAATCCAAATCTTTGTGACGTCGGCCATCTTGGATTGATTTTTATCCAACATAGCTAAGAACACTCCCTCCTTATTCATCTTTCAAACAAAAAAAAAACAAAATCAAAATCGGTTCATTTGTTCGGGAGCTACGATTCCATAGACAGACACACAGTCACACACACACACACAGACACATAGAACTTATAACACCCCGTCGTTTTTGCGTCGGGGGTTAAAAAAGGAAAAGCTTTAATATTTCGCCAAGATTTGCAACGCTTGACATTTTGTGTGCTCTGAATTTTTTCTCAAATGAACGAAAAACTTTACCGAAAGTAGGACTTCGCAGAACATCACTTCAAAAGTTTGTAACTTATATTACCTCCAGTCAAAAGATCATAAATGATTATTCCAGCAACGAAATAACAAATCAAAGCCTGCGCGCTGAGATTGGCCAACAATTGAGTATCAGAGAAAGCCATTTTCCAATAGCCGACCGGGTCATCGGGAGCCTTCATGTCCTTCCAGTATTTTTGGCGCGAGCGGGAGGTGGGCGCCGCCGGGCCGCAGTATCAGATGCGACCTGTTGACGCGAGGTTGCATGGATCGCCGCGCGCCGACAGGGCGGGACTTTTAAATAAGGAACGCTGATTCGAACTCATTTGTTGAGCTGTCAGTGACTTTTTTAATTTTGTTTGTGTAGTGGCTAGTGTTGGCGGAGTCGGATCGGATTGTAGAGTGTGTACGTATTACTGAAACATCGATAATGCTTCCATTTTAGTTAAACAAATATGAATATTGATATTGGTTTAAAAAAAAATACATCTACCTATATCATTTTTATAGGAGTATTTTTGATTCAATTTCAATAAAAACAAATTTAAAATAATTGACGTAGGTAAAGACGAAGAGGCAAAGTTACGCAGTTAATATGAAATAAGCAACTTTTAAAATGTTGGAAATTAAAAGATAGGTTGGATTGATGGGCAAAAACTAGAAAATACTACAAATTGTTTTTATTTCTTGTAACAAAAAGTGTGTATGTGTGTAGTTAAATTGGCATTAATAATGGTAAAAAAATGTTTTTTTGACAGCCAACCATATTACTTTTGAGGCAATATTATATACTTCTTAAAAATCAGCAACGTATAGTAACAATTCCTTTTATGTTTAAATTCACATTCTCGCCCGTTTGTTCGTTTTCTTTGTTCTAGTACGAAATTAAATTCGTCTTAGTTTATTGCTTAATTTTTACTCCATTTTGAATTTCCAAGTCATTTCCTAAGCTCGCAACCATTTCGTAATGTCTATTGATTTCAGTTTGTGTACTTGGTTCGACTCATAAATCTACCACATCAGTTGATGGACGACTTTACGACAACCGTGGAGGTTGGGACTTGTTGAATATGTGTGTGATAAATAAATGATGAAACGTAAGTTGATGGTGCCTGCTTGATGGCGTCGATAGCGTCGCCGCAATATTAATCATTATAGATAATGTTTAGTAAGTAAGTAGGTAAATAGGTAAGAAATAATATACAACATCATATACATCCAAATTATAGCTTATGCGTAAGGAAATAAAGCAGTAGTTTCGTTACAGAATAATTTTAGTTCCTAATTTGAACTTTTCTTGAAAACTGGATGCGAGACGAAAACTGGCCAGTATTTTTATCTTGATGAGTTTATAGAACAAAAAAAAATTAGGAAAATTTAAAAAATAACTGAAACCTAAAGCTATGTAAGCTAAAAGAGGTTAAAGAAGGAAAGTTAAAACAAAGTACGTCCCTGTGGCAGAGTCCCCTGAATTAAATCGAGCGATGGAAATTTCCTAGGTGAGGTAGCTGCCTGCATTTAGCTCTTTCGTGACTTCGACTTATCGCTTAACTAAGTCACAGAAGAAAGAGAGAGCGTCGGAACCCCAAGTATTATTATCATTTCAAATAGTGGAGCAAAAATATAGCAATTTAATTTCTGATTTGAGAATAAAATTCTGTGTTGGTTCGAGAGCGTATTTACTCAAGGGCTATGGGGACTAGCGCGGGGTAGATGATTGCTTAATTCGCCGCGAGAAATGTGGAGACAGGATGTTATACAAATTGGTAGACATGATTAATTTATAAGGAGAAATTCTTTGAGTTTTTGCCCTGGTTTGCCAGAGACCAGAGACCTAAATTTACCACAATCTGACTAACTTAATTGTTATTGAACCAAAAGTGTTTTTTATGTGTAGTGGTAGACGAGCAGACGGACCACCTGATGGTAATCGATTGCCACCGTTTATGGAAATCCGCAACAACAGTGGAATAACAAGTGCGCTGCCATCACCCTTCCCCTTAATTGGGTTTCCCGTGACCGCACTCACTGGCGAAACACAGCACCTGTGCTGTTTCAAGCAGGTTTTCTGTGAGGCTGTGGTATCACTTCGGTCAAGCCAGACCATACATGATGAAGCGTGGCTCTCGCACGGACAAATTAATGCGGGGATTTTACAGGATAAAAAATTCTAAAGCATTTTTAAATGAACGATAATAATTACGTCACGTAATTGCTATCGTTAGGGTTTTTTTAGATGATTTTAATTCGTATAATTTAATATATTCCCAGATAAAGCCAGTCGGTAGTAAAGTTTTAAATTAAATTAGATGTTCCCAAGGATTAATGAGCAGATATAACAGAGCGGAGTTTTAAATAAAAGTATTAAACTGAATTTCATTTTCAGGTCATAAGCTAAAGCAATCATTTTTTCCCAAGGAAAAGAAAATATAGAAGTCAGTAAATATTCTTTATAAGATAAGATAAGATAAGATAAGATTAGATTGTTTTTTTCTCACAACATCTGATACATTGACCTGATTCCGTACTAAGTAGCTTAAGCACTTGTGTTACGGATATCAGACAACAGTGGAACACAAGTATATACTTAAATACATATACTACACCCAGAAACTGTGCAAATACAAGTGTTCATCGCACGAATGTTTGTTCTTTATGTTTACCTTTATCAAATATTTATATATTTTTTTAAATATTTAGGTACATTCGACAAAAAACGAATTGTGGAAATATAGATTCAAAGATTAAAAACACGGTATACATGCATGGTGGAAGTTACATTAATTTGATCTCGTGTCTTGTTAATTACATAGCATACAAATACAACAAGATGGAATAAGCAGGTACTAACAATATTGCGTGTAATATGTTTAAATTTTAGTTTCAATTTATATAAATTAAAATAATAAATATCATCTATTTTAGCACTTTTTAAATTACTTGGTCAAGAATTCTTCTAAACTGTGAAAACTTTTTTCATTCAATCATTTGTGTAATTTCTTTTAAATGAGAATTTGTTCATTAGTTTCAGTTCCGTTGGAATATTATTAAATTCGTTTTATATTATATGATTTGTTAATTAGTTTCAGTTCCGTTGGAATATTATTAAATTCGTTTTATATTATATGATTTGTTCATTAGTTTCAGTTCCGTTGGAATATTATTAAATATTCTTAAATAGATGTTTTTCGAAAATGTTAGTAACTTGATTATTGATATAAATACATTACATATTTGTGCTGTGGAACCCCTGACTTCCGTGATAGGTACGCAAACCTGTGTTCACTCCCGATCCCGAATCTTCGACATCAAATGCAGTTTTGTGTAAAATAATCTAAACAACTGCAAGATTATATCCAAGTAATGTCCTCCAAACCGATATTTCGGTCATGGCGGCCAATCCCAACGATCAGCCATCGACGCAGGACATATTATAGTGCACAAGTATTTGCGCAGACACAAGTGCACTCTCTATTGCCGTACCCTCTTATTTCGATGGGACACCTAGTGTGACACGACCGAAGAGGGATTAGGCGCAGGACCAACGGCTTAACGTGCTTTCTGAGGCACGGGGGTACAAGACCGCCAACTTCCAGACTCCGGGCTAACACTGAGAATTTCTTAACAGAAAAACTCAGGTACAAATTTTGGCCCGACGCGGGGATCGAACCCAGGACCCCAAGCGCGACCATCGTATTAAAGTGCGACCCACTAATCATTGCGCCACCGAGGCAGTCGATTATCAAAGTAATATATCAAAGTAATACGCAAGCGATTGTCATTCCATCCTCATCATCGCAATGGATGGCGGTCTAATACTGTGCGTTTCTCGCGGAACTTTCTTCCACGTACCTCAGTTCTGTGGAACGGTTTGGCTGCAGTTTTCCGGACGGCTACGACTTAGGGACCTTCAAGAGAAGAGCGTGCCCTTTTTTAAAAGGCCGGCAACACATTAGCGATCTCTCTGATTTCGCGGATGTTCATTGGCGGCGTTAATTACTTTCCATCAGGTGACTTGCTTGTTCGGTTGTCGCCTCTAGCATAAAAAAACTAAGTAATGTTTAAGATGTTTACATTTGTATGCATGTTTATTGTTTGTATTGGTCTGGGTGTTTTCTATGTATTATAAGTATGTACTTACAAAAAAAGTATTGAACGTACCTATGTATTTGTAATTCCGCTGTTGGTTCTTGCGTAACACAGGTGTTTGAGCTACCTATCTCGGACTTAGATCAATATTTGTGATGTTGTGAAATATTTACCTATTTATTTTACAATTCTGAATAGATAATAAAACACGCTTTTATCACTACTAAAGTTACCGCCTGTTAGGGGTTGTTGGCTAGTTGCATAAACATGAACCCTCGAGGTCCCAATATAAATATTTTTTCCCTTCTCTACTTGTACATTTATTGTACATAGACTATCACGGCTGCTTTACAATGTGTGAGTAAGTTGACAGTTTACGATGTTGGTTCCGTCACATTGATAGTGCCGCCCTAAATGGGCGCATACATTGTACAGTCAAGGAAAATTAATGTTTGGTTAGTCGAAATTTCTGAAATTGGTTACATTATCCTTCCAGCGATTGATAACCAACCACGACGTGTTAACCTTAAAATCAAAGAAGATCATCCCACTTCTATGTTTGTATACCTTTGAAATCTACATTTAAAATAATATATTATGTGGGAATTATATTTGGCAAATGGAAAAAGTTGGAACGAATGCTGTTTCCATAACAAGTGTCATATGGACGACAATATTTTTGACATTTTCCCATTGAAACAATGTAATACAATGTCGTCCCCATGTCAATGTCGTGCTTGAAGTAGGTATATTTGATATTGTCAGTCTTATTTTTTGTCATTCTATCTTGTAAATTAAAATTGTTTGTAATCTCTTTGTATTTATCAACCAGTACAGCGATCTTTCTATAAAAATAAAACGTCATTATTACAGAGTTTGTCTTATAATAGGAGCAAATTATGATCATACTCAAATTGCTAAGCATTCAATTTTCTTGACTGTACCCACATAGGGTGGTTTATTTTAAACATAATAAAAATGTCATATACTTTATTGCATAAAAATATCCGGATTATTTTATGGGCTATAGGTTTCCTCGTATAAACTTCACCAAAAAGTATTTCCGTAAAACGCACTCCTGTCTGATACTGAACTCGTTTTTTCGTGTATAAATGGTATCATTAAATAATCGACGTCATAATTATCAAGTAACATTAATTATGCGCAAATAAAACTGACTAGCTCATTATGTCCCGTATACATTATTATTATTATTATCTTGTTATTGGTAATTAAATCTGCATTCGAAATTGTGTCATTATATCGTAAAATTTTCGGGACTGAAACTTTAAAAACCGGATCCTTTTCCATACTGGACCAGTAGATAAACTCTGTGTGGTGATTACATGGCGCATAAGTTTATTTTTTTATTTATTATTTTGAATAATATACGTATTCGACGACCCGTTTGGAATAGTGGCAGTGAACGCTGGCCATGGTGCAAGGGTTGTGGGCTCAATCCCCGCATAGTACAAACATTTGTTTGTATATGAACATGTTTGTTTGTATTAGTCTGGGTGTTTTCTATGTAGTATAAGTATGTATTTACAAAAGAAAACTATTATATGTATATATCTGCGATAAGATGGGATGATTACATTCGAAGGCTGGCTGGTGTGGGCTGGATGAGAGTGGCCGAAAATCGGGAGCAGTGGCGTGCATTAGGGGAGACCTATGTCCAGCAGTGGACGAGTGTGGGTTGCTGATGATGATGATGTTGATATGTTTATATTTGTAATCCCACTGGTGAGTCTAATATCCGTAACACAGGAGCTTGAGCTACCTATCTCGGAATCTGATCAATGTATGTGATGTTGTGAAATATTTATTTATATTTATTGATTATACAGCAGTTACCTAAATTACTTTGAGTTAGAGTGGTCAATTTCACAATTACGACCGAGTGAGAAGGCAGATACACGATTTCATTCACAGCACCTTCATGCGCTACCCATATTTTGCATATGACAACGTATACAGTATTAATCTCCAAAAAAGAAGTTTTGCGACTTAGAAGCAATACGCTTTAATGTCGGCGTAAAAGTAAATTAAAGGCGGTGTAACTATCTCAAAGTTGGATATCATATATATACTTACATAGAACCTCTTTGGTGGAAAAAGCAGGGACCTTGGGCATGTGTCTTGCGAGAAAACGCCCAAGGCATTTCGATATTCACATATGATAGCAATATTATGTTCACATCTCCGATACCTTTTAACAATATCAAACGTAAAACTCGCAGCTGAAATCTTGTATTACATTATTGTGTAGGTAATAGGTAAGAAAGGTATAAAGAAAACGTTTAGGGTTCAGTGAGAGAGTATTGACATGTCCAATAATTATTTTTACATTGTATTATTATTATTGCCGTGTGGTCCCCGGCAGAGTAGAATAGGCCACCCTCACTCTTACCGAGGTGTCGTAAAAGCCGACTAAGGTAAAGCTGCTGGCATGATCATCAGCACCCTCGCCAACCCGTCTGCCAAGCGTGGTGAGTATGGCAATTACCCCTCATGTGATTGAGGGAGGCCCGTGCCCCAGCAGTGGGGACTTAAATGGGCTGATGATGATGATGATGATTATTATTATTCTAATTGCTAAAACCATTTTGATATAGATAATGTTATCGTAGGTAATAGAGTCCCATGGATAACACCAATAATTCACTAGTCAACAAATTTTTAACTTCCTTTCGCAACAAATAACAGAGGTCCATAATTTTACTAAATTGCACTCTCTGATAATGAATCTGTTTTCAAAATTTTGATACCTCGTCTAGTATTTGATTTATAGAGAGTCAAATATCTCAAAATTTGGCTTTAGGTTCTTTTTCATTGGCAATTTCAAAACATGTACAAGCACTTAAAAAAAATGTTTTCGGCATATCGGTAAAGCTCATTTTTTCAATTATTTATATCAATAAGATTTATTTTGTAGACTAGAGACCTAAAAATTTAAATTTGGTAGTTATGTTAGTATTTTGTTTCGAATTACCTAATATTGGCCATATTTTTAATTTTTGGAGGAATACAAGTCATAAACCCCTTATTACAAATCGCGATCTAAGTTTAGTCCCGGAACAAAACTCGTGCTAGCCCCTTTTAACATTGCGCGTTAGAAGGGGATGACATGAGCTTTACTACGGTAATAACATTAGATCGCGATTTGTGATAGGGTGGAATGTGTCTTCAAACAAGTATGTATGCAAGCAGTATCAAATAAAATCAAGATCTTGATACTTCATCCCGCCTTGTTTCGTGGTATTTACACAATATCACCGCTTCATGTAGACGATACGTGTTTGTGTAATCCCTGAAATCCCTAGATTATATATAAAGTAGATCTATAGTACAGCTTTGAATATTCTCAAAGATTTACAGACTATGACGTATCAGCCCAAGTACTTTATTTTAGCCCTACTTATTGAAGAATTGAGGGCGTACGTACTCGTTTTGGAGTAAATTGTTCTGTTTAGTATAACCATTTTTTTTATTTTATTAGTAAGAAACTCAACAGCTTATTTGTAACAAACATACACAAAAAAATCACACCTCGTAACACACTTAGCCAGTAACAGAGTTTCATAGCATTTTATGATTCTTACGAAGCAAAACGAAATCAACTTAATCATACTACTTAATATTAATATTATTAACAAGAGTTATATTATCAATAAGACTATATTGGTGTCTATATCATACCACCAGGAAAGACAGCGGAATGCCGGAATGGCCTTAATTTATATTGTGTCCTGCGAAGAAAGACTTGCCAACCCAATCTAAAGCATTTGAGGCAATTACATATAGACATTACTAGCATATATATTATGCACATATAAATATATTATTAACGGAAAGATAATAAACTTAATAAATAAATATTTCTACATAAAACAGACATATACATAATAATACATAGAAAAATCGCATGCTCGAATAATGGATGGATGACGGCCAAAGTAAAACTAAGGGAAGGAGATAGAGAGAAGAGAAAACCCAAAAAACATGGAACACACTCATGCAGCAGGAAGCAGTTATCCGTAGATTACTGATTAACCATGGACGAATTATGGCAGTGTAATACAACTGAATACAACAGATCGATATAAGGCATATTAATCCAAAACCCTGTATGTAACACCATTAATAAAATAAGCTGTCCGAAATATTTTTTGTCGTTTTGGTATTTATCTTATTGTGAGATAGCTGATTTTTATTTTCTAATCGGAAAATTTTATTCTTATTTTTTTTAAATATGGCTCTACCCGAAGATAATTCGCCAATATCAAGTTACTTATTGAGAATAAGTAGGTAGTCAACAGTCGAAGTCAGTCAAAGTCACAGACACTCAATAAAACGCCGGTGTTTTACGTTTATCGACCTACGGATATCACTCTAAAAGCAATCGCAGGTTGACTCTATTAGATCCAAGCAAGTTGTCACGAGACAACGCACTCGACACACAATAGCAGTGGTAAAAACGATACAATCCAACGTATCTGACTATTACCATCACTTTGCGGCTCTTCACTGCACAAATAAACACCAAATTTGAACACTAAAAACCACTAGACACTAATTTAAAACCTTTGAATTGCATCAGCCCATGCGGCTTGTTTTAGCCCTACCCGCTGAATTGGGACTCCAAAACAATATGAATGAGTAGTGACAGCCAAAGTACTTTTTGGCTTGTCTATACTAATACTAATAATATTATAAAGAGGAAAGATTTGTTTGTTTGTAATGAAAAGACTCCGAAACTACTGGACCGATTTTAAAAATTCTTTCGCCTTTGGAAAGCTACATTATTCTCGAGTAACATAGGCTATATTTTATTTAAAAAAAAAATGGGGATCCTTGTTAAAACTCCAATAATGAAACCCAAGGTGTAAAAAGTGACCTGAAAAATTCCTTACGTCGCGTGCGCTGCGAAAACTATTGATGATAGAACAAAATCATTTACTACGACTTTGCAGAACTCATTATAATCTACAAAAAGTGTCGCGACAGCATATATCTAAATATTATAGTTATGTCACAGTAAGCGGTTTTTTATTGTATGAATTTAATTTATATGCCGCCGCTTGAAAAAATTGGCTCTTTATTAGTACCTTGGTATTAGTCAATGTAATAAAATAAAGTGCCGCAAAAAAGAAGCGTGTATTATGTGTGTGTGTGTGTGTGTATGTACCCGTGCGAAGCCGGGGCGGGCCGCTAGTCAAAAATATACCTGTTGACCAAAAGAAACCACCTTGTCTTATCATTTTTTAACATTATAGCGGACAAACAAGCAGAATGCATACCTGATGGTTTTCTAGCGTCAAATTCCGTTTGCCATATTTGACTGAATAAACGAACCCTTAGAATGGGAGACCAGATTAACTTGTATGACAAATTTTCTGGTTTTCGTCAGCGATAAAAATACACTTAACCTTTGTAAACCTTTTCTTCTGTTGATACAAGTGAAAGCATTTTTCCATTACGACCAAGAATCAACCCCTGACATTTTCATATATTTCACCTTTTCAACATATTAACGAACGGATATTCTACAGCTCATGAACCAAATTTCTTAAGACATCCAGCCTTGATCTTATGTGTAATAATCAAACTATATTTAGCATAATTTGCTCGAGCCCCAAATATTAATTGGAGTGAAGGTTATTAAGGGAGAGTGGGCGTTCTGGTCTACGAACAGTCAACATCAAAATTCATATTATACGAGTATTATCACTCTGGAGAAGTTTTATGTCTGTGGTGTATAGATACCTTGTGCAGGTATCTATACAATTCATACAAAAAAAAATTATACTGACTATGCACGTTTATGTGCGTGTGGATGCGTCTTCGCATTAGCCGCTAATCCTCCTATTGTTGGCACTTGTGAATTCACTGTTTATTTTTTTTATGTGATAGGTGGCAGAACAGTAGATGGATCACCTGGTGGCAAGCGATTGCCGTCGCCTATGGACACCTGCAACACCAGTGGAGTCACAAGTGCGCTGCTAAGCTTAAAACTACCCTTTCCCCCGTGATTGGGCCTCCGGTGCTCTCACTCAATGAAACAGCACAGCTGCTTCACGCTAGTTTTCTGTGATATCACTACCGAAGCCGAGTTCATGCCGAAGCGTGGCTCTCCCACGGTCGTTACAGGTATCATTATTATAATTAAATGGTATTAATGTCTTAAAGGATTTATTTTCCGTAATTCTTTATTACGTATGAGACAAAAATATGACCTGACAGTAATAATCTTAAGAAAATCAAAATAAGATAACCTTAGAATATTTAATAACGAGTTGAGGTCACTATAACAAATGTACCGGAAGCCCAACGCCAAAGGGAAGGGGGTATAAAAGGTAAGCAGCTCATTTGTGACACCACTGGTGTTGCAGGTGTCCATGGACGCCGGTAATCGCTTACCATTAGGTGATCCGTCGGCTCGTCTGCCACCTATATCATAAAAAAAAATATTATGAAGGTTTTTGCGGAGTTGTTAAGTGTAAGTTGTTACGGGAAATTCCGAAAACTAACTGTAATAAATATGCTTACGTAGTAGTAGTAGTAGTTTAAGCTGTTTGTTTCCTCATTAGAGAAAAATAAAATAAAATAAAAGTAAATAAATAAAGTACCAAGTATGCTCGCCAACCCGTCTGCCAAGCGTGGTGAGTATGGCAATTACCCCTCATGTGATTGAGGGAGGCCAGTGCCCCAGCAGTGGGGACTTAAATGGGCTGACGATGATGATGATGATCCGAAGTACCTTACTCTATGGTACAGACACGAGCTTTAATTTGGGACCCACCCAAGATTGAATGTCGTAGGTATAGCAAACTTTTGCTATTAAGAGCTAATATTTTAACGTGTCAACGTTATTATATTTACCATCAACAACTTTACTTTTCTAGGGGTAACCTTGCAAAAACGTCAACTTGACGAAGGGCATACGATCATTACCGATGATTTCCGAGTAATTGTTACGCGGGTTATAGCTTTTTGGCCCTGTGTTCTATCTATATAACAAAAAACTACTTTCTAAACTGACAATGACACGAGTGACACGACATATTCGTATTTTACATATTCGTAATTAGATAACCGTAATGATCGCTATTTGCAAAGAGGTTATCGTTTCAAGGGTAGATTAGATAAGACAGTTTATGTCTTAACTTGATATTCAACATTATTGCACTAAAGTTTCGACCTTATTGCATTATGAATATTCTAATGACATTTAACCAAATTAAAGCTCGTGATTGTACCATGGGAGCAGTAAATAAATTGACAATCTTAATGTTACTGACCATCATAGTTTCAAACCAGAGATGCTTAAAACAATATTAAATTAGGTAACCTATAAATTATGACATCACAGACATAACACTTATCGGAAATGATTTGAAGACTACACCAGAATTTTTAAACCTGATTTTGATTTTGACAGCTGTTAGACTAAGTGCGATACAAATTTGCCCATTCTCCTTTCAGTGTTCATTTAGATTTCAGAATAACGGGTTTCAGCAGAATAATTCTCTAATAGAATTCAGCATTTGACGTCGAATTACACCGACGCTAGGGCTGAGCAGTGAACACCAATTATGAATCGAATTGAATTTAGGGGGTTCGTTTAGTCCGGGGCTACAGGAGAGGGGTTTTCGAGTTTT
The DNA here is from genome assembly GCA_019059595.1 of Marasmia exigua. Taxonomy (NCBI): domain Eukaryota; kingdom Metazoa; phylum Arthropoda; class Insecta; order Lepidoptera; family Crambidae; genus Marasmia; species Marasmia exigua. The sequence goes on from CM032464.1 coordinate 11,692,727, forward strand.
AGAGTTATCCATCGATCGCACAACGTGTTTGATTATGGTGTATAGTGTTCCTTCGGACTGATATAAGAATTATTAAATAAATAAATAACTCGGTAAGTATTTTTTTTTCTTTATGTGATAGTTGGCAGACGAGCAGACGGATCACCTGATGGTAAGTGATTGCCACCGCCCATAGAAACCCACTACACCAGTGGAATCCCAAGTGCGCTGCTAACCTTTAAACCCGAATTGGGCCTCCGGTACCCTCGCAGAAGGAGGCCGGTTTTCTTTGAGGCCGTGGCCATGGTATCATTTCGGTCAAGCCGGCTCATTCATGCCGAAGCGTGGCTCTCCTACGGTTGAGTATTATTAATTTGGTTGCAAACCGCGAACTAGTCTGACTTAGAGCGTATGAAAAATTTGCTAGATATGCGCACTGTAGGACAGAGGTCCAATTACAAGGTGATAGTTATTTTTGAAATGGTATGGCAAAATTACAGTTTACAAACAACCAATGCTGTTCAACCGTGGGAAAGCCACGTTTAGCAGGAAAAGCCGAGTCAACTGGAGTGATACCGTCACTGAAAAATGGCTTGAAGCAGTGTCTCTGCTGTGTTTCGCTACGGGAGGGTACGGGAGCAGGGTACCGGAGGTTTAAAGGTTCGCAGCGCACTCGTGACTCCACTGGTGTTCCAAGTTTCCGTGAGCGGCGGCAATCGCTTACGATTAGGTGATCCGTCTGCTCGTCTGCCACCCATCACAATAATAATGACGGAAAATCATAGTAGCGATAACATTTTAGATCAGATCGCCAATAGGAGGGTGATTCTGGAGTCCATGGGCGGCGGACATCTCTTATCATCAGGTAATCCGTCTGATCGTCTGCCAACTATCACTTAAAGAAAAAAAAACTTACTGAGTTATTCATTTATTTAATAATTCTTATGTCAATCTGAAGGGACACTATACACCATAATTGAACACGTTGTGATGCGATCGGTAGATAACTCTTAAACTCGATAACCCCTCCCCTGTAATCCCGGACTAAACGAACCCCCAAAATTCAATTTGATTCATAATTGGTGTTCACTGCTCAGCTCTAGCGTCGGTGTAATTCGACGTACCTACAATGCTGAATTCTATTAGAGCATAATTCTGCTGCCTATTTAAAACGACAATTTTTTATCTTTGTTTTGCAAGTTCATTCTGCAAATAGCAAAATCCAATATATTCAATACCAGTTGGTACCAATTTTTTTTCATACCCCCACACTTCACACTATCTCTTATCCGCCAAGCGGCCAAGCACGATAAATACAATCTACTGGGCTTCAGTACATTAATACACTATGCTTTTACACGCCATTGTTATCAGTTTGATAAGAGAGTAACGTGTCATTTATGTAATAGCATATTGAATTGAGCAGTATATGCGAAGCCAGCCTTTATGGATATGTTAAATGCTTGACAAGCCTTGACGGGCCTACACATTGTTGATATAAAATAATATAGGGGTTATAAAAAGGTACCTTTATACAACATGTTATTCGTACACAAGGAATACAGAAGTAATATAATGTTTGTATTTCAGTTTTTATATTAAGTAGTATTCTATGTTTAGGTCATCCTATTTTTTATGTGATAGGTGTTAGAAGAGCGCTTGTAATTACTAGACTCCCCAAATCCTGAATCATGATCTAAGCATACGCCGAGCTTCGAAGCGATAACTTTGGATGTAACCGGGAATATCACGCTGAGATAAGATGTGGTAGAAGAGCAGATGGATAACCTAAACTAACGAACTAAATTGGCACAGCAACCCAAAGTGAGCTTGGCCTCCGATAGTAAGAGTCTCCATCTCGGTCGGTCCTGCGCAACCTCCAGCCAGTCATTCGCCAGAATTGCGCGCAAATCCTTTTCGACCTCATCTCTCCAGCGCTACCTTAGACGGCCAACTGGCCTTTGACCATTTGGCGGTCCCAGGTACGCTCATTTTACTGCACGATCTTCTTCCATTCTCTCGAGGTGGCCGAGCCAGCGAAATCAATGTCGATGGAACAGATTTTACCAGGGAATTAGAAATAAAGACAGGTTTAAAGCAAGGGGATGCGTTATCATCTATGCTAGTCAACCTTGCATTGGGCATGTTATGAGGCAAGTTCAGGCTCTTGATGGTGGAGTGCAGTTGAATGGACAGCATACACTCCATGCTATAAGTTACGCGGCTGACCTTGCTTTATTAGATGGATCACCTGATGGTCTTTTAATTGTTTATAACTATAATTACTTACTTACTCCACTGGCTCAGCGACCCGGAAGCGAGTCTTGGCCTCCGAAACAAGAGAACGCCAATTTGATCGATCCTGTATTACTTGTCGCCAGTCACCGGCCTGAAGTTCTCGCAGATCATTCTCGATGACGTCCTTCCAGCGATACCTAGGCCGGCCTACCGGGCGTCGGCCCATCGGTCGGGATCGGAAGAGCAAAAACTACTCGTTGCTGGAGGATACGCACAAATGTCGAAATAGAGAAGATTGTAGACACGCCTAACATCATCGGCGAGACCAAGGCGCATCGTCTTCGCTGGCTTGGTCACCTCGAGAGACTGGACGAGCATCGTCTCGTGAAGAAAGTTTATAATTATATATTTATTTATTTAATCCCCCCTTCCTTCCGATTGGGTGACCGGTAACCTCAATCACTCGGCGAAACACAGCGCAATCGTTGCGCTTGTTCTCCGTGAAGCACGACTCTCCCGCGGTCAAAGCTTATTATAAGCGGAAGTCTTTGTGTTAAGTTGTTTCTTAAGTGTAGGTTTATTAGTCATTCTTTTTATCCGAAGAGTTTCAACTTCATTGGTGTAACAAGTGGTCCTCTTTACTCTCTTCCCTCTCTCCCACGTTTGTGTCTCAAGGCTATTATTTTGTTGAAAAGTTTTCGCGGTAATAGAAATTTGTTCGTAGGTCGCCAACTACAAATAGAATCTTACCTGTAAGTGAAAAATACGGTCAAACGAAAATATGATTTGGCAAATACTTCTTCCAGCGCATTCATAATACTGGGTGATTTCAAATTGTATGCGGAAAATCACACAATCCATTATAATTGGTATAAAAATATTTACATTCCGAAGAAAATTTTTGAAAGGCAAATGTTAAAATTACATTCGACACCTAAAGAACAAACGAAATATGAATTTTCTTTGTGCTCTGTTTTTCCTAATCTGTTTACTAGAAAATTGAAATATAAAAGTGTTTAAGTATAGCCGCAAAACATCTTATAGATGAAAAAAATGTTTTTAATATTATTGCGTCTAAAAGCGATATTTAGTAGATACGCACCTTCTTAGATGCACGCAACCGATAACTACTATTGCTGATAAGATTACAAGTTGATATTTATCAGACATCTGAGTTAATATTTTCTTAATAAACATTTTTTTACTGAAAATACTGAAAAGTCAAAAATAACCATTTCAATTCCTTTTGTAATGATGACATCTTGAAAGATAGGTGGTTAACATTTTTAGCGTGGGTCGCAAATTGAAGCTACGAATTCAAATAGGGTATTGATTTGCGAAAGAGCTTGATGTAGACTAAATGTAAATTTTAATTTCAATCAACGACGCATTATTTGTAAAAAAATTAAGAAAACTAAAATATATTACATAAATCGCGCGATTCAATTTTCGAGCTATTAATGGAGATTCTTCGTAAGGATCACAAAACTAAATAATTGATTGATTGAAGGAACTCTCGGTGGGTAAATCCGACTTGCACTTCCGGTTTTTGTATGAAGCATATCTTTATCAACATAACTATGGAGATATTGCTTCTTTGCAGAAAGGCTAGTATGAAATAGAAGATTATTTAAATGATAATGATTCCTGGACTCAGTATGTGAAGGTGAATTGGACAGTCCTATTTTGACATTGAAAGTGAGGCGCTCCATTCAAACCTAACCGATATTTTTAAGAATCGAGTATATCATCTTTAGAAATCTAATTGTCTTTTTATTTGTTTGATTTTTAATTTTAATCCACATTTTATGTACGAATTTGAACTATCTGGATATGGAATACAATATGTGAATATTCTTAGTGGTACACACGCATTAAGTCACAAATAATTAAAAAATATGCATGTTATTCATCTGAAAAATAACAACACTCGCTTGACGTGTCGGAACCACCTTCGTCACCAAAATAAATTACTATGTAGTTCTTGGTCCCTAATGCAATATATGCGGACATATTTTACACGAGACAATAATCGTGATTCCATGGTAAGGTGGTCGCCATACTGATTACTGATTTATTGCGATTGTTTGTGTCAATCCCTATGAGCAAAAATTCCGATTAGCGCATTATGCAATTCATAATATGTTTTCTACAAATTTTAATGGTTATAAATATTTTAAGTTCTTGCTCAGATTAATAGAGAAAGTTTTATACTTGTTATTTTGAAAGAATAAGAACACAAAAAAGTTAATGATTTTAACAACTTAATATTTTTATTTGTAGAAAGATGGATGCATGATACGAAACGTTTGAACTGCCCTATTCACCTTTCACATACTGAATGGACTATGAGATTATACTGCTTATAAGCATTGTATGCCATACTGTAATTATCATTTCTATAAAAAATAATAATGTAATTACCATATTATTTGAAAAGGGTAACTACTGAATTGGTTGTAATATATGTATTTAAGTATATATTTGTAATCACTCTGTTGTCTGATATCCGTAACACAAGTGCATAAGCTACTTAGTACAGAATCAGGTCAATGTATGAGATGTTGTGTGAATTTACTTACTTTACTGAGCTTATTGCTGATTCTTGACAGTAGAAATTAACATTCCGAATCAGCGGTAGATTACATAATATTTGACATTCATTAATCTTGTATGGACCTTTACTTTACTACGCTGGCTCAGCGATCCAAAGTAGATCTTGGCCTCCGACGTCAAAGTTCACCATTTCTTGCGGTCAATATGGACCTAATTTTAATTAAATTAATTTTTGATTTTTGGTTTCTATTAATTTCCCTTCACAAATTACAAACATGTTCCCGTAGAAAGACACAAGCCGGTAGCAACAATTCGCACCAGCCCTTCAATATTCAGTCGTCCGATATTTCCTCAGTCCTTAACTTGGATCGATGCCCCATATTCAATGGTGGAGTATTTCGTTCGTTTTTCTCGAATGCACATGCGATATGAAAAAATGCGATATTCGACACGTATAAACCAAGTGCCGTTGTCATTGGAACGAATATTTCGAGCTAGAGATGTAGTTCATACAAATAAACATTTTTTAAGCAGTACTATTTTGAAAATCGATTGCAAATTGATTGTTGATCTAATCGATTTCAAGGATGTCAATGTGAAGTCGGGAAGACTCAAAATGCAATAGTTTAATCTGGACCAGCTGTAATTTTATAATTAAGCTCGTTATGCCGTTGAACCTACACTTGATCCTCTTCGGTCGTCTCACACTGTTGTCCCAATGAAATATGAGAGTAAGGGAATAGAGAGTGCATTTGTGTCTGCGCACACACTTGTGCACTATAATTTACCTGCATTGAAGGCTGAGATAATCAATATCGGTTAGGAGAACATAAATGTTTCTTTTTTTGTTATCTTATATGACTGATTTTTCTTCCTATAGTTCCTACCTACTATTTTTGATGTAGAATATGCAATCTAAGCGCAGGTAAAAATCTACAAATCTGTAGTAAAAGCCTCTGTGAATCCTGATAATAAAATCTTATTCAATTTGCATAAATATGGAGATTTATTCCAATTGAATATCTAGTTTTTACGTTTTTTGACTAGATGTGTGTTGTGGGTAATAAAAAAAAATTCTATATATCCTATGAAAGTTATCAGAAATTACCAGTCTAGAAGTTCCGACTTTATTTCCAGATTCAAATATAACAGCGTTCAATTTAAGAATCGATTCAACTACTCGTAAAATCGCTCACCCCTATTTTCATTTCGCCTTAATATCGACGATATCGATCTTTTTGACCATTGCACCGTCACCTGAATGGTTTTACCTTTACGACCCATTTATGACTGTCATATTGTGAATTATGTCCGATAGTAAATAGATAGACGTTTATGAGCGGGGAGCGACGCGACATGTCTTGTACATGGGATATAATAAGGGATGACACGTACATCTATTTTCATTAGTGAGTGTAGCAAGTTGACCTATTTTATGCAGTTCAGTGTACTTTGGGTCAATTCGAAGCTTTAGGGTACAATTGGTCAAGTCAATATCTAGCTTTTTCAAATGGTTTTGTACGAGTACGTCCTTTCTGTTCAGAGGGCCTGCAACGAAACGAAATGCACGACCGAATCGTTATTCTGTCCTTTCACGCACAGCGTGATCTTATTTATTTGGATACAATAGGTGTACTCCTTCGTTTTATAACGGTATCGTTGTAGGCTCTGATCCGTCTAGCAATAATATTTTTTTATTATATCAAAGTAGGAAAGTTATAACTAGTTGATGAGCACGTTGCTGAGTAGGAAAAAGTGTAGTGTGGTATCCATACCAATATTCTGTCGTTCGCTAGCTAAAAGGTCACTAAGCCATAGGGAGTCGCTGTGACTTACTGCCACACTGAGAGTCGTTGATTATCTTAGTTGGCTACTTAAGAAAAAATATTGACACTTATTTTGATAAGCATAAAGACTACCGATACTAAATTTAATGAACATTAGCTTAAATGACTTCTCTGAGTTCGGCCGTTAGCGACCTTTTAATTAGCGAACGGCAGTATTATAAACGGGAAAGTGTACGTATACGTGCGTGTATCTGTTTGTTGTCTTTCACGACAAAAAGGAGCAACAAATCGACGTGCGTTTTTTTCGAATAGCCAGTAATTTGGCCGCAATCTCACAGGATGGTCATTGATGATGTGGCCGAGGGTGGGTCATATCTGTCTAGTAACATCCTATTCACTCTTTTTTTGAATAGGTTACGTTACGAACTTCTTCTTTTTCATCTTAGCGTGTAATTCCCGGTTGCGTCCAAAGCTGTCGCTTTGCAGCCCAGGGTACGCTTAGACCATGATTCAGGAGGGGTCTGGTAATTACAATGAAGCTACTGCCGTCTGACCTTCGCGACCCTTTAACAGAGGAACTAGACCAACTGAATCATGGTAACACGTTTCAGAATCTTTTTCCGAAAAGTGCAGGTTTCCTCACGATGTTTTCCGTCACCGCCGAGCAGATGGTATTGGTATACATACGCACATACATTAAAAAAAAACATTAGTGCATGCTCGGATTCGAACCTCGAACACCGAAGTGGAAGGCGCGTTCGTATCCATTGAGCTACCATCGCTTAAGGTTACGTTACGAACTATTATGTGGCAAACCAAATTTTAGAAGGTCTGAAGATGCGTGTGATGCGGGCATCCGCTAATAATAGTAGGTATAGTGTTTTCTGTGTTTCGACCGGTGCGTAACGTCTATATTCTTTCTATTGATACGGTTTGATATTACATTAATTTTATATACACGCGTTATATCAACGATTGTTATATGATAAATCTACAAGTCGTTTATATTATTACAAGTGCTTAAGCTACTTAATCATCATCATCATCATCAGCCCATTTAAGTCCCCACTGCTGGGGTACGGGCCTCCGTCAATCACATGAGGGGTAATTGCCATACTCACCACGCTTGGCAGACGGGTTGGCGAGGGTTTTGATATAAATGCAGAGTTTTCCTTCTCTGGGTGCTGATGATCATGCCAGCAGCTTTACCTTAGTCGCCTTTTACGACACCTCGGTAAGAGAGAGGGTGGCCTATTCTACTCTGCCGGGGACCACACGGCACTTAATACGGAATCAAGCTACTTAATACGGAATCAGATCAATGTATGAGATGTTATTTATTTATTTTTTTATTTATTTATTAGTCTAAATTCCTTGCAATGAGATAATTAATTTTCAAATGACAAGTGTTGTTGTGGGTAAAACAAATTAGTAGAGAAAGGGTCCACTGTGGAGATCAAAGGTTGGAAAATAATGGCAACTTGTTTAGGTACTTTGTAGTGTAAATTAGATATCCATTTGTGGAAATATTGTATTTTTCCTTTTTGTTTTTGGTTTGATGTGTTATTTAATAATAAAGTAGTGATTTATAATTTAATGTTGCTTGTTGTAACTAGTTATTGACATGCTGTTTACACATAGGTTTGGATTTACAGTCTACCATGACTGCACAGTTACTATGTATTATCTTTATCTACTGTAATTCTGTTGTGTGTAACCAATAAAATAAATAAATAAATAAATAAATACTGCTTACCATACTATAACGTGAAGGAAATTTAGAACTACAAAGTATAAGCATCTATCTGGTACCTACCACTTAGTAGCTTTCGGTGTTGAAACACTGGACCCGTGCAGATTTACTCACCACTTTTCCTCGAGCCGTTTGAGCATTGGCCGTCATTTTTAGGGTTCCGTAGCCAAATGGCAAAAAACGGAACCCTTATAGATTCGTCTTGTCTGTCTGTCTGTCTATCACTTTTCTCCGAAACAATAAGAATTATACTATTGAAACTTGGTAAATAGATGTATTTTGTTAACCGCATTCCGATTTTTACATAAACATTGGAAAAAATAAAAAAATTGAGTGGTCTCCATACATGCAACTGAAACTCAAAATTTTTTTTCATCAGCCCTATACGTGTGGGGTATCTAAGGATAGGTCTTTAAAAATTATGTAGAGGTTTTTAACATCATTTTTTTCTAAACACAATACTTTGCGCAAGAGACGCTCCCAAAGTGGTAATTTGTGTGTCCCCCCTCTAACTTCTATAATAAATGAATTATAAAACTAAAAAAAATATATGATGTACGTAATCATGAAAACTAACAACGAAAATTGGTTTAATAAGGTATAGTAAGTAGTTTTTTTTAATACATATAAACCGTTTACCTCAATTTACCGTCCATATATCTTACTTGCTGCTACGGAACCCTTCATGGGCGAGTCCGACTCGTACTTGGCCGGTTTTTTTACATCTTATTTTACTACTCTTCGTATAAAGTGGTATTTTCCTTAATTTAACGCGATGAAGTATGTTAACATGCAGCGGCCGCCCAGACCAATAGTAATCATTCTTTTCTTATCGCTGTTTTGTTATGATTATCTGTGACTTTTCGAAATGTTCTCAGGTATTTTATTATCAAGCTGATGATAACGAAAATATTCAACCACGCAAGCTTCCTGTGTTTGTTTGGGCTAAGGCTGTGCGTGCAGCGGGTTGATAAGCTAGGGATAGCTTTAATCAGAAAGCACTTCAGTGACATTGGCAGAGGGGGGGGGACAAATTTACAACATTTTTTCTATAGGAAAATGTCAAAACAGTATTAGTTGCGACCATGGATGCGACTTAGGATTTCGCCCTGCGTTGCGACTTTTGCAATGAGCCAAAAAACCGTGGGGTGACTATATTGACTGGTGCGTGCTATATAATACAATAAAGTAAGCTATACTTCATTACAAAAAATATAGGAATACATATTAACAACTCTTTATCTTTTAAAAAAAAACTTTTTATCTATCATAATTTATCATAATGTTTATTTCTAATAATATAATTAACTTATTAATGTGTATAAATGCATGCCTTTGCAACGCCCTACCAGGGTCATGTTATGGAACTGTAATATCTGTAAGACCTATGTATACCAACATGTGCAATAAAGGAATTGAATTGAAATGAATTGAATACTATGACTCTACTGCCATAAAGTCGTCCTTCCCAAGAATTGGGAGACTCGGGGGCGCGGAGTGCGCACGATCAATCCAAAAAGTTTATATTCTGTTTGGTCCAATTAATCAGTCGTATGTCGACCGTCACTGTCACAAAAAAATAAGAATTACGTTCGCAGTTAGAACCGTATTCGAAGAACTAGACTGCACGAGCTCCAAAATAAAAATTTTCGAATGGTCAAACGCACTTCGCCCCTGTCCCGTGGATAGTCCATGGGACGGGGGACGGTTAGGAGAGTTTTGTGGCGGTAAAGCTATAGGGGATCGATCTCAGAATAGCGCTGTGTATTTAACTAACACTTTTGTATTGAGGATGAGTGAGGATCATTGTAATTAAGGGACTCCCTAAATCCTGAATGACGATCTAAAGCGTACACTGGGCGCCAAAGCAATAGCTTTAGATAACTGGATGTCGCGGGGGTCCATGGGCGGCGGCAATCGCTTAAAATATCGACGACGATGTCGATATGAAAAAACATGGCGAATGTCGTATGAAATCCAGAGAAAAAACAATGTTTTAGTGATATATGTCGTATGATAATAAATGTCACGAGCACGAAAATTGGGCTCCTGTTGACCCGTCTGCTCGTCTGCCACGTATCACATAAAAAAATATGAAAAAGATGCGTAAATGTACTAAGGAGCGTTGTACCACTCATTTGTGGTGAAGTAAAATAGAGTTATAAACGAAAAGACTTCTTCACACAGTTCGAGCTGCTTCACTCAGTTACTCAACTTTTTACTGAATTTACGATTTGTACGAGGGATTTTGTACCATCCGTCTTTACAAGTTTTATTAACAAAAATCGACCGCTCTTAGTGGTGAAGTGCATACATAAAAAAGTGTATGTAGAATGCGGAGATACATCAGATGATTTTTTTATATTACTCCAGACAAGCATTTGACCTCCCATCCCACCTGAGTTAAATGAAGATGAGGTCGAAGGTAGGCCATGCTTGTCCGTGAAAAGGCTATTCGCACTTGCCATAAAGAGGCCAAAGTTATATTGTTCAGGAAATACATCGGCGGGCAACGAGTTCCACTGCTTGGCTGTTCACATCAGAAAGGAGTTTGCTTAGTGCTTAGTACGGATGGCTGAAACTTCAACTATATAGGGAACCCTGTCTTTGCCTTCGCGCAGCTATTTTAAGATTATGAAGGTAAAAAAGTAAAGTAAAGTATCAGCATATAAACTGTCCTACTGCAGGGCAAAGGCCTCCATCATAGAAATCAAGTTATCGCTACTTTGATGGGGTTAGGCTTAATCACCACGCTTGCCAAATGCGCATTGGTGATCACAAACCCGAGCTATGTTCGAAAAATTCGAAACATACTTTTCGCTCGACCCGGGAATCGAACCCAGGACCCCGAGATTACGGCCCAATACTTAAACCACTAGACCAACAGGGCGTAACGCCCGGTTGGTCTAGTGGTTTAAGTACCAGCCTAGCCCGATCAAAGTAGATTATGAAGGTACGGGCTAAAATTACAATTATGGCACTGCTGGTTTTTTTCTATTGATATTTTTGTCTACAACCACCAAGAGGTAGAAACTCTTACAAGTGAATTTAAAAAATCAACCCTGACTGTGGGTGGAATCACAAATGAAGCCTAGGCCCAGAGGGACCAGGCTGTCATCGCACAGATACCACGTAATCCGCACTAAGAGGCGAAAAAGAGTTAACTAGCGCCAGCAATGATTTATTTTTATTTCACTTCACAATCACCGATTTATTGTGGGAGAGCTACTGTACGGCATGAATTGAGTAATACAAACGGCATTACAAAAAACTAGCGTGAAACAGCGTACTATATTTCGTCGTGTGACTGCTGAAGGCCCAATATGGGATTGAAATGTTGGCAGCGCACTTGTGTGCCCACTGGTTTTGCGTGTCCATTGCTTACCATCAGGTTATTTGTCTGCTCGTGCGTGCTCGTCTGCTACCTATCACATAAAAAAAATCAACCCTCTCCCCTGTGAGTGGAATCACTAATGAAGGCTGGTTTCAGTGGGACCAAACTGTCTTCAAACATTTTTTTAGTTAATTTACATTAAGAAACAGAATAGAGATATGTTTTTTTTCTTTATTTAAGGACTTTTATACAAAAGTACATGTCAGTCCTATAGGAGAATACATTAGTTTACACTTAGTATTAAATAACAATTAATAACTAGTACAAATGAGACAAGTGGCTTCTCAGCCTCTTGTTTTGATGCAGTCTATTGCAAAATCCAGCAGAAACCTTGCACGATCTGACGTTGTATCGGCCAAGATTTGGTGGAACATTCCAATATCAGAGAAGTTCAATCCTATTTTTACTACCAGATCCTGTCTCTTTATGTTAGTATTTCAAACTTGGAATCAAACAAAGACTTTCGTCGATTGTGCAAGTGCGAACACTCACCATGTTTGGATCCGAAACGAGAACTCTTTGGAAGGTTTAATGGTACAGAGAAGAGTGGAAGGTCAACGCTCCCGAGGCAGATCACCTACAAGGTGGACGGACAGTATCAAGTCTGTTACAAAGTGTTCCTTGACTGAATGTGCACGCAGTGCCACAAACAGAGAAAGATGGAGAAGTCTCGCTGAAGCCCCTACCCAACATATAGACAATCCATAATCACGACCACTCCGTCAGGAGTGTATGACTGAGAAGAAGAAGAGTATTTCAAACAATATTTTTTTTATTTATAAATCAAATATTTTTTTTATAAATATAACTTCTCAGTCAAAATGATAAATCCTAGGTAATCCACATTATTAGGCAGCGAGTGGAATAAAAAAAACGAAGCCTAGATTGCGAAAATAAAACAAAAAAATATGCGAAAAAAAACCGCCTTCAAAAACCACGAACTAAAAAGTGTAAAATAATATTTTTAACACTTTATACACTTCAAGTAACATTTTATAACAGTACTCGATAAAGCCGTGTGGTTCCCGGCAGAGTAGAATAGGCCACCCTCACTCTTACCGAGGTGTCGTAAAAGGCGACTAAGGTAAAGCTGCTGGCATGATCATCAGCACCCAGAGAAGGAAAACTCTGCATTTATATCAAAACCCTCGCCAACCCGTCTGCCAAGCGTGGTGAGTATGGCAATTACCCCTCACGTGATTGAGGGAGGCCCGTGCCCCAGCAGTGGGGACTTAAATGGGCTGACGATGATGATGATGATGATGACTCGATAAAGGGTGTTATCGAAATCGGCGCCCAATACTATATTGTAATTTAACACAACGTTCAATTATTCAACAGGGATTAGTTAAATTGAGAACCTCCTTTTTTAATTCGGTTAAAATTTTGAATGATTATCCAAAATACAAAATAAAGAATATGACTATGATCACTTCTCTCCAGACAATTCATACAACTAAATAAGCCAAACCTTTGTTTAGTGACTAGTGCTCTAACGGGGTATGGCATTTTTAACATACATCTGTTCAATATAGGTGTTACAGACAGCCCTCTATGCAGAGCATGCATGGAGAAGGAAGAAACAGCCGCTCATGTACTGTTAGAGTGCATAGGGGTGGCTAGCAACCGGGCACACTACCTGGGAAACCCAGGCAGTCTCCAGGAAATCTTCAGCAACACCAAGTCGCTGATAGGTTTCCTTGAAGAACTCGGCTGGTTGGAATGACACCGGCCGACTTCACCCTCCGCACGCGAAATAGGCTGCCTGATTGCGGAAATGCCCGCGCGACGAAGAAGAAGAAGAAGATGACCAGTTTTGGAACATACCTACTAGTACCTAATTAGTGGGCACCATAGTGGGAACATAAAACAGAGTCACAAAAATAAGTGACATCTGGCGGTTTAATAATGGAAAAACCCATAGAGTAAGACAATAAAATTAACCTTAGGTATCAAAAGATGTTGATGTATTTATACTTCTTGTAAGAAAATTTGTTTATGGTGCCTAAAAAAAATATACAGTGGTTATCCAAAAGTGCGTGTCTTTTTTTTATTTCATAGACATGTACCCCAAACCAATGACTAAGAAAGTCATTGCCCTAAACAGACTGTGCCTTTTCATAGAAAGCCATACATAAAAAACCTCCGCGAAGTAGTACTGGGGTGACATGCTGGGCGACGTTCTTTTTCTACCGCTCCCGCATATAATCTGTTTGTTTTTTCCGAAAATGGCCCATGCCATTGACTTGTAGTTCCATGATTTATTTACGTCGCGTTTTCTAGTTCTATTCAATTGACAATTGAATATTGGTTGACATTGGTTCTTGGCATGTTCTTGGTCATTTATTTGAGTTTAAAAATTCAACATCTGCATCTTGGAATTAAATGTGTATATGGAAGTTATTTAAAACATTTTTCGGTGGTAGTAACTCCTGCTCTACCCTTTCAGATATCGGGAGTTCGTTTGTCGGGCCGTCACGTAAAATCTACTGGCTGACCTAATTCTCGGAGATATTATTATGATACTTGTGTAGGGGTTGAGGTGTAAAAAAATTTTCAGGGATAACTGGCCAAGTGCGTGTCGGGCTACGCGCAATGAAGAGTTTCGTAGTTGTCCATGATGAACTTCACATTAGGGACTTACTTTTACCACAGATTTTACTGTGGTGTTGAAATGGAAAGTCGTGTCGTGTCCGCCGACCATTGCCTACACACTTGTCTCAGTAACACACACGTGTGAAGACAAAAGCGCCCTTTTACTTCGTAATCTTGTTCAAACCCTGCATGAATCTCTAGCGGTGACACACGTCACCAATTTATTTATGTGGAAATAAATTTTAGTATAAATTATGCTGTTTAATAAGTGCACCAACTCCCCCACTACTGACGCCAACTTCAAGATCGTGATGGGGCTTGTAAAGCCTATTTAGCAATGACTGACATAATGATTCTAAGGGGAGGTAATTATATTTTTTTTGAGATTCGATCCTATGTGTCTTGGTGAAAAATGCTTGTTGTCATTAGTATAAGGCCTTTGAGTAGTTTCTCGGGTATTTAAAGGATCAGGGTGTATACCTATTTAGAAATGAGTAGCAATGTCAGAAACCACCTAAAACTATTCATTCCCTTGTTACAGGTGCAGTGTGGTGTGAAATAAATGCGAGTGTCAATCAGTGAAGTGATGCGTGTTTGAGTGGTGCGTGCGCGTGAGACGCGGTGCGCGCGCGTCGCCGACGAGGGGGCCTCGGCAGCCATGCCGCTAAGTTGACGGCGGCGACAGGCCGCGCCTCACGCCGCAGGACCACGCGCGAGACAGGTGAGTCACCATGATCAATAGACTTTATAGTGGGAGTTGCCGTATAGGTGGTTTGCGAGTATTTTCTAAGCAGAGCAACCGCGCAGCGTTCACGTCGCGGATGTGCAACAGATTCGTCGGCGTTTTTTTACGTAGCCGCCACAAAAAACATGCGTACTCAACTATAATTGTGTTAATGTGAGTGTCTTAGCTCATATGTACACCGTCGATACATTCAAACCGCTAGCGACACACTATGAAGATTTAAAAGTACAGTCACGAGCTTCAATTTAGGACCCACCCAAGATTGAATGTTGTGATACGCATATAAACTATTTTCTTGACTGACACTCAAACTCAAATAATTCTTTATTTGCATAGGCCTGTAGACATCACTTACAAATCGTTATACATTTGAATGATTTGAAACTATGTATAATTTACATGTTAATACATATATTATGTTGATACATAAAATATACTAAAAAAAAAACATAATGCTATTCTACAACCGGCTCGGAAAGTTGTCTGACACGAGTGACACAACATGTTCGTAATGATAGCTTTTTGCAAAGAAGGGTCGATTAGATAAGACATTTTGTGTCCTAATTAGACATTCAACATTATTGCACTAAAGTTTCGACCTTATTACATTTTGAATGTTTTAACGACATTTAACGGAAATGAGTCTCACATTACTCGTGACTGTACTTGATATACTGTGTTCCGAAGGATGCTATGCGTTATTATATCTCAGATCAAGAGTGTTTTTGGAATAATGTCTAAAAGCCGTTTAGTCTTTTTTACGTCAGTTAGCTAAGCTATACCCTCAATAATAAAAAGTAGCAATCAGAACGTGGTCCCTCAATCGATCGCGATAAGTTCACATTGAGTGAGAACAATAATAATATATAAAAAAGGGGTGTGACTAAGAGTTAGTAAAAATACTTAAACCATTGTTAATCCAATCTTTAGTTTGAAAAAGAAACCAGTCAAAAGTTTTAATTGATTTAAAGGTGGTCCGTCAATTAAGTAGACTATAATAAAAATAAATCATTTTAAGTTGCTTGTAGAAGCTAAATAGACGAATGCTGTAGACATGACATTTGACATTTTTTAAAATGAGTTTTACAAATATTTTACTATGAATAGTAATTTACAGTTGTAAATTTTAACTTGATTTTAAGATATAGGTACCTGTCAGTCACGACTGAGGGTCCACATTTAACCGAATGTAACTTTTGAGTGCCGACTTTTATAAATTAGATTTTGAATATACAATCGTTTGAGAACTTTTACTATAGCCTGACACATTCAAAAGCTCAAAATTCAAATGTGGACCCTGAATGGGAACGACGATACTGCTCTATAACACCGTTTTGGCCAACAATTAACGATTATTAATAAAGCCCTGAATGTACATACGAGTATTATTTGATTTTCGTCTTTATTTGCTCCATGCTACGTCACATGTATAACTTCATACTTATTCCATCTATGTATATGTTATGTGTGTATGTTATGTAATGTGTTACGTAATAAATGAATTGAATGGAATGTAAATAAACAAAACTTTCTTTACCATTAATAGAAAACAGTAAAATTTTGACCTATACTGTGAGATTACCATAATTTGAAACAGGCTTGAAGAAGTGTAATCAAAGTATATAAATTAAGATGAAGAGCGATGTAAATGACTTAGTTTCGTGTTCTGTAAAGTAGCATCAGATAACTGATTCGAGACGCTAAGGATTGTTATCTAAAATAACCCTCGATAATTCATTGTGTCTGGCACGCTTTTTGGATAAATATGGATCCTACTGACATTATAAATTCGAAAGTTTGAGAGAATTAGTATATATATTTTTATGTGATAAGTGGCAGACGAGCAGACGGATCACCTGATGGTAAGCGTTTGCCGCCGCCCATGGACACCTGCGTCACCAGTGGAGTCACTTAAGCGCTGACAACCTTTACACTCCCCTTCCCCTGAATTGAGCCTGCGGTACCCTCACTCACGCAGCGAAACAGCGCAGTGCTACTTTACGCCGCTTTTCTGTGAGGCCGTGGTATCACTCCGATCGAGCCGGTTCATTCATGACGAAACGTGGCTCTCCCACGGTAAAATATAATATTTGTTGCTCTTTCGTGCAAAAACTACTGAATGGATTTTTATGAAACTTCATACTATAGCTTACATATCAGAATAATACATAGATTATTATTTTATATAAAACTAGGTTCCGCCCGCGACGTTGCCCAAGTTGTTAGTTTTTGTTTATCCCACAGAAGCCTAAAATTTTTAGGGATAAAACGTCTCCTATATCCGTGTCCTTTCCACCACTAGACAATTCGATAAAATAAAATACTTACCATTTATGTATAAACGCCCAATCGTGCACGTTGAGTGCTTTGAGGTCCTTAGCGACTTCGTCCCTCCAGCGGTGTCTCGGACAACCCACTGGACGTCGCCCCATCGGTCGTCCCAGATACAGATAGATAGATATTCTTTATTGCACAAAAATAAAATACAAGCACGATACAACAGCAACAGACAGAACAATAAGGCGGTCTTATCGCTTGTAGCGATTTCTTCCAGACAACCTTTGGGTAGAGGAAAGAAATATCGTATTCGTAATAAGGGAAGGCAGTGCAAAGTAATATAACAAATGATATTGAGAATAGCAGAAATATACATTAGTTACAGTTGGCACAGGACCGCAAAAATGGCGAACTTTGACGTCGGAGGCCAAGACCCACTTTGGCTCGCTGAGCCAGCGTAGTAAGTAAGTATGTATAAACGTGCTTTTCGAATAATGAAAGAAAAAAAAGATGTCCCATTTTTTTTGTTTTCATTAAATGTGTGTTTTTATTGAAATATATGTATATATATTTTAATATTAATTCATATGCCGGAAGTGACGTAGTCTTGAGGCGCAACATATTGTGTTGTCGGTGCTATATGTACGTACAGTGGCGGTCAAAAAGTGTTTACTTTTGACATTTGATTCTATATCATACTTTTTGCACTAAAGTCAAAAATGCCTTATCAAGTTACATATAACCTTTTTTTTATGCTATAGGCGATAAATGAGCAAGGGAGTCACCTGATGGAAAGCAATCATCGCCGCCCATTAACATCCGCGAAATCAGAGAGATCGTTAATGCGTTGCCAGCCTTTTTAAAAAGGAGTACGCTTTTCTCTTGAAAGTCTCTATGTCGTAGCCGTCGGGAAATACTCCCATCGGTAAACTGTTCCACAGAACTGAGGAATGTGGTAGAAAAGTCCGCGAAAAACGCACAGTATTATACCGCCATCCATCGAGATGATGAAGATGGAATGACAATGGCATGCGTGTGGTTCCTTACCTTTTTAAAATAAATATGAAAAAAGACACATAAAGAGGATACAACACAGAAGCAGGCATAAAAGACTTAATTCCTTTGAAATGACATGACATTTGTCATAAAACTGTCAGCTGTCATATCATTAAAAAATATACTGATATATAAATATATTGACGACCCCATTGGAACAGTGGTAGTGAACGCTGCCTCTGATACAAGGGTTGCGGGTTCGATCCCCGCACAGTACAAATATTTGTGTGCATGAACATGTTTGTTTGTATTGGTCTGGGTGTTTGCTATGTATTCGTCATCGTCAGCCCATTTAAGTCCCCACTGCTGGGGCACGGGCCTCCCTCAATCTCATGAGGGGTAATTGCCATACTCACCACGCTTGGCAGACGGGTTGGCGAGGGTTTTGATATAAATGCAGAGTTTTCCTTCTCTGGGTGCTGATGATCATGCCAGCAGCTTTACCTTAGTCGCCTTTTACGACACCTCGGTAAGAGTGAGGGTGGCCTATTCTACTCTGCCGGGACCACACGGCTAATAAGTATGTATTTACAAAAGAAAAGTATTATATGTATATATTTGTAATCCCACTGTTGATTCTGATATCCGTAACACAGGTGCTTGAGCTACCTACCTCGGAGTCAAATCAATGTATGTGATGTTGTGAAATATTTATTTATTTATTATTTATACCATATCTATGATCAATATTATGTAAAAGACATATAGAACTTATGAGCGACATGTGTGCGTGCGATTATGATCCTTAATGTGGTAAACATTTTATGACCGCGACCGTACAGTAAAAAAAGTTGAAACGACTAGTCATGTCATCGTTTGACGTTTGATTTATTACCTATCTTTTTTTCTTAATTCAACGAGCGATTTTGTCGTATTGTCCATTCTCTGCTAATCCGGTCTAGTCGTTCTTGAATTATAAATAAATATTAGATTAAATTGGAAAATTATAAAAGATCACACAGCCAATTGGTCACTGGGGGAAGGCCACGCTTCGTCATGAATGGGCTGGATCGACCGGAGTGTAACCATGGCCTTAAATAAAACCAACCTAAAGCAGAAGCTGTGCCTGT
Source organism: Marasmia exigua (assembly GCA_019059595.1). Lineage (NCBI taxonomy): Eukaryota > Metazoa > Arthropoda > Insecta > Lepidoptera > Crambidae > Marasmia > Marasmia exigua. The sequence continues at coordinate 11,712,177 of CM032464.1, forward strand.
GCTATGTTTTTCCGAGTGAGCGAAGGTACTGGAGACCCAATTCAAGAAGAAAAAAAGGTTAGCATCGTACTTGTAACTCCACTAGTGTTGTAGATGTCTATTGGCTGCGACTATTGCTCAATGTCAGGTGAACCGTCCGCTTGTCTGCTACTTATTTAAATAACCATGCTAAAATGTTGGGTCCAACGTACGGGCGTACGCGAAAAACTAATTCACGCCAAAAGCGGCCACTTTTGGCGCGAATAAATTTTTCGCGTACAAAAACGGACCCAGCATTTGTGCATGGCTATTTAATAAATAGTATAAGTGTTTGCCGAGAGGTTGTAACCCCGAAATTGTTTAAAATAGATCCGGTTTTGCTGGTAAAAGTTAAAATCGATTAGCGTCGCTAGTGTGCCCTACCCGTCACCTTAAATGTATTGCGAAGTTCGTAGTACATGTTCGTAGCAGATGCTACGAGAATCGTAGCACTCACAGTTGTACGAGTAGCAAAGTGAACCGTCCGCTTGTCTGCTACTTATCACATGAAAAACACGGTTTATGAGCGTATTAAGAAAACTGCGGGACCAAATTTATAAAGTATTGGATTTGTGTTGGCCTCAAATGGCAAGATTAAGATATTTAAAAAGCTACAAGAAAAAAAATTAGAGCGGAAGTTAGCCGGGGCCACTAGCACAAAAATATTTTAGACCTAAAGTATGAAGTTAAGCCTGTATATAATACTATAAAAAGTAACTGGCATCACGTTTACACGTCTTTCGAATCAATTACTTCTCCATCCGAATCAAATAAAAAAATATGACGGCCGCTCGTTAGGAACCCACGTGCGGTCGCATGGGAATGCTTCTATTTCACACCTGGAGCTTGGTGGAACTAGTTTTGTTTTTCTGGTGTGAACTACTCTTTATTCCACGTTTGAGGTGTAGTTTTCCTTATCTTAGCGTGTAATTTTCAGTTTTAGAGCTGTCACTTCAGAGCCCTGGGTACTTTTAGACCATGATTCAGGATAGGCAGATTGATATGATCAGGCTATTATGGCTGCAACTATAGGCTATCTAGCCCAGGTCCGCACTAACCGTGTTAGTGGCCCTAATAAGCTTATAGGCGGACGGGGCGGCGCCTTGATATGCACTGAGTGTTTGCTTGCTCAAGTGGAGTCCCAGAATAACCGCATTGGTTAGTTTGAAATGTGTTATGGCATTCCATGCTTCTCTAAGTGAACTTTGAGAGAGATATTCGAAATTTTCGAATTGAGATGTGTATCGATCGATTGGTTTAGTAGAAAACTATCGATCGACGTCAACTTACCTATTTACCCATGGATCGGCGATCGATCGATTGGTTTAGTAGAAACTATCGATCGACGTCGGCTTATCCATTTTACCATAGATCGGAAATCGATCGATTGGTTTGGTAGAAACTATCGATCGACGTCAACTTGTCCATTTTACCATGTATCGACGATCAATCATTTAATTTGGATGAAACTATCGATCAACGTTGACTTATATGTCCAATTTATTATTAACTACTATGTCAAAAAGTGAAATGATAAAACATGTAACATCTGGAAAATTTTAGATTATTATTTTATTTACTTATCCATTCTACCATCGATCGATGTCCTCGATCGATTGGTGTTTTAACAATATCTTTATATGTCATAATATTACATATTATGTTCTTGACTGATTGTTAAGATTTGCAATGTGCACATCGTCATCTCAGCGTTATATGGCCCGTTGCATCCGAAACCATCGCTTTTTTATGAGTGTGGTAATTACAATGTATCGACTGCCATCTGACCTTCACAAACTTAGAGAGGGGAACCAGGCTTAGCTAACTAAATTTTATTTTATTTGGAACAAACCTGAATTACATGAAGTTACAGTTCCTGAAAATGATCTGACACGTGAAGGGTTTCCAAAATGTTTTCCCTCACCGCCGAGTTAATAATAGATATATGCACATAGATTAAGTGTAAATAGTATAAGTGTTTGCTAGGCGTCTTGGCAAACGTGATGTAGGGCGTCCTCTGGCTATGTGCGGGGACGATCTGCGCAGGATGGCTGACAAGAGCTGGATACGAGAAGCCATGGATAGATCACGGTGGCAAACAATTGGAGAGGCCTACGTCTACGATCCGCCGTGTGGTCCCCGGCAGAGTAGAACTAGGCCACCCTCACACTTACCGAGGTGTCGTAAAAGGCGACTAAGGTAAAGCTGCTGGCATGATCATCAGCACCCAGAGAAGGAAAACTCTGCATTTATATCAAAACCCTCGCCAACCCGTGTGCCAAGCGTGGTGAGTATGGCAATTACCCCTCATGTGATTGAGGGAGGCCCGTGCCCCAGCAGTGAGGAATTAAATGGGCTGACGATGACGATGACGATGACGTCTACGATAGGCTGATGATGATGATGATGATAAGTTGATGATAAGTGTTTGCCGGGAGGTTGTAACCTCGAAATTGTTCAAAGTAGACCCGGTTTAGTAGCTAAAAATTAAAATCGATTTGGCGTCGCTAGTGTGCCCTACCCGTCACCTTAATGAGTCGTTGTTATCCAATGCACAAAACTACCATTGCTCTCATGTAATGTACACATAATCAGACCAAACGTATGTATGTAAAAAGCCGTCGACGCAGTAACATTCACATATGACGCTCGAAAGCGCTCTAAAGGAATAAAGTAGATTACTAACAATATATATGGGAGAATGAGACGTCAAAAATGTGCGGTCGTGATATTCGTCTGGTGTACGTTTTCATATAAATAAATTCGTTTTAACTCGGCTACATTTTTGTGATTCAATTTTATACATCATTTCGAGAAAGGAATGCAATAGAAGTGAAAATTGAGGGTGTAAGGTATACTTAAATTAATACTAGTATTAAGACCTAGGTAGTGCAGTGGCTAAGGCGCTGCGCTCAAGCACGGAAGGTCGCGAGTTTAATTCCAGGAAGAGTAATTTTATTTTGCATGAAGCGGCAAACATGTCATCTAATGATAAGTGATGATCAACTTTTCTTTGTCTCTGGTCTGAGTGTCCTGACGCGCCTTTGGCCTATCGATCGAATGATCGATGATCATCTAGTACTTATAGTATAGGAAAGCCCTAGTTTGAGACTAGAACATTAACTGTTCTGTTCATCGACTAGAACATTACCTGTTCTATTCATCGACTAGAACATTACCTGTTCTATTCATCGACTAAGAACATTACCTATTCTTTTCATCGACCAGAACATTACCTGTTCTATTCATCTCCACAGATGACTGGTGTGAATTTTGTGAGTGTCTATTATGTAGTCAATTATTTAGTTTTCTTTAATATCACTAAAACATTGCAGACAGACATTTCAACCCATTTGTTTTTTGCAGTAACAAGCAAACCGTAATGAATGCCTATTATAAGTTATGAACAAATTTTCCGAAATGCTCTGACTTGGCAGGCAGATTAAAAGCAGGCATATTGTAAAATGTTTTGTTCTTAAAATCCATACAAAAAAATGAAAAAAGGCCCTCGGACCGAACTCACGACTAAAAACTAACTAATCTTGTTAGTAAAGGATTGAAGGATTTTCAATTAGCCGTGTAGATTAAATTATTTTGGCCGTTTGACTGAAGAGAGAGCCATTTCCAATTTAAGTTTAGTTAGGGAAAAACATCCGGCAGCCGTTATGACGCCCATTCACTCTCCAGTAAAAAAATCAAAATAATTTATTTCTCATATTCATTCTCATACATGTTTTAAGATGCCCCATTAAGTAAAAAAATATTTGAATCGGAGCTATCTCGTTCTTACCCATTAACACACATGGCACTCATTCAGCTGGTCTCACTGAAAACCAGCGTCATGGCCTTTGTCTGGGCTGTGACATAAGCTGAGTGAGGGCCATTTATACTAGACGTCATAACACATCATTATATTCATTTGGCACTGTCTGGACATGATTGAATATAGTTTTGTTTTTTTTTTCCTTTTGTTTTATTTTTATGTATTTTTGATTGTTTTATGTTTTGTTTTCTGTTTGTACCAAATTGTGTTCTGTTTTAATTTTTAATTATGGTGTGTATTTGTCACTTATCTATACTCAGAAGTTTTTCAGTATCCTTATAATTTAGACCTAGAAGACATTTTGTTACTGCTCTTTTACACTTTATAAGATTCTTGGGATAAATGTTAAATTTTTGATTTAAGCGATTATGTACATATGTAAGCGGACCGTGATATTAATCGACGACTTGCAAAAGTAGTTCGGACTTTCCGAGAGGGTAGCACTTTAGCTTTTCGTTTTTTATTAGGATTAAGTTTACTAGGGTCTAGGGGTAATTTTCGGTCAATGCTTAGTAAAAGATTCAAAATGTATAATGTAATTGTTCCTATACCAACCAACATCATCATCAATTAGCCTGATCATGATCGTACTGCATCATATATGCGGAGTCAAGTGCACTCTCTATTTCCTATACCCTCACATTCCGATGGGAAACTACTGTGATACAACCGGAGAGGGATCGAGCGCAGGACCAACAGCTTAACGTGTTTTCTGAGGCACGGAGGTACAAGACCGCCAACTTCCAGACTCCGGGCTGCCACTAAGAATTTCGTGCCGAAAATCTAGGTACACTAAGAATTTCGTGCCGAAAATCTAGGTCACAGGTACACATTTTGGCCCCAACCAGGGATCGAATCTAGGACCTCTGGCTCAGCCATCGCTTCAAAGTGCGACCCACTAACCACTGTGCCACCAGGGCAGTACCAATACAAAAATAATAAGATAAAAAGGTATGACATGTTGTATCTGTTGTATGTATTGATGCAAAAAGTCACAATGTTAAAAGACCCTTAGACTCCATCCGCAATTTTCGGCATATTCATGCCAAATTCGACTTGACGACGGGCACGCTAGAATCTCCCACTGTGTCGACAGGTTGACAAGTCACGTTTACCTCAATGCGAATAGTTACCGAGTTGTTCTTTGTTATTCGTCATCCATCATTTTATTCAGCGGTAAGTTGTGACTAGGACGAAACTTTCGCTTATTGAAGAGGTCGTTGCCCTGTGATGAGCTTACTGACATGGCATGTGAAGCGTGTTGACACCTCTTTATCGATATTCACTGGCGCATCGATGAAACTAGGGCCGCTAATCGATTTGTATTATGGCGATTATGAGACATTTTTTTTTAAAAGTACAACGGTGAATGCATAAAGGAAAGTATTAAGTACTTTCGGAAACAAAACTGTGTCATTATTTCTTCCTACAAGTAACCATAATTTTTAAAATTCCTAAAAATGTAACAATAGGCAATAAAAAGTAGTTAGTATGTTAACTTCTACGAAAATATTATTATACACAAAACTCTCAAAAATTCTTTCTTTTACGGATTCACCGTCGTACTTTTTTAAAAATGTCTCATAATCGCCACAATTAATACAAATCTATTGGCGGCGATAGTTACGTTGATGCTTCATCTTAGCTTTCTACAACGTACCTCAGTTCTGTGGAATGGTTTGGTTGCAGGAATATTTCCCGACGTCTACAACTTAAGGACCTTCAAGAATGCGTACTCCTTTTCAAGTGGCCGCCAACGCGTTAGCGATCTTTCTGATTTCGCAAACCTTTATGAGCGGTGTTGATAACAGTTTGACTCGGATTTTCTTCTCTACCGATCGATAAAACACCCAAATCATCAGTAGTAAATAGTTGTCAAAAGATGTTATGTACAAGAATCACTTCAAGGGATATTTTTATGCTTAAATATGTATCTATTATTTAAACGGCCGTGATTTCGGGGTTCTGGGTTCGATTCCCGGGTCGAGCAATAGGTATGTTTGGAATTTTTCGAACATGGTGATTAAGCCTAATCCCATAATAGTAGTGATACATTTATTTATATAATGGAGGCTTTGCCCTGTAGTGGAATAGTATATAGGCTGATACTTTACTTTACTTTTTATGTAATTATTTTCTTTTGTGAGTGCGTTTTTCTACATTCTGGAAACTTGTTTTGTAAATTATTTTACGTTTCTTTTAAAAAATGTTGTAAATCTACAATGTTAAGTTAATAATAACAAATATCATTTCAAAAACGCATTTTTCTCATAACTTGATTTTTGGTGGTATAGTCTTTTTAAAGGATGTGCATTTAATCGAGGACGGCCACTGCCTATATTAACACTGAATAATACGAAATTTGTGTATAAATCTACCTTATTACCTTCGTATATCTTGGGGGACAGCAAATTGAAATTTATTGGTATAAGTAGACGTTTGGCGAGAAAGTGTATGAATTAATTATTCGACTCCGAGTGGAATATTTAAGTGGGGGAAAAGTTACTCGTAAGCGAAAACTCTACTATTTCCCTGATAAATACTTGCTCAGAAAAATTAGCTTTTTATTTCATAAAAATCATTTTGCTATCCTTCATATTAATACTATAAAAAAATGACTGCCGCAAAAAATGGCGCAGTGGGTAGTGCGTCGCACTTTAAAGCGACGGTTGCGCTTGGTGTCCCGGGTTCGGCCCCGGGTCGGGATAAAATTTGTACCTGAGTTTTTCTGTAAAGAAATTCTCAGTGGCGGTCTTGTACCCCCGTGCCTCGGAAAGCACGTTAAGCCGTTGGTCCTGCGCCCGATCCCTCTCCGGTCATGTCACGCTGCTGTCCCATCGGATTATGAGGGTAAGAATAGAGAGTGCACTTTTGTATGCGCACACACTTGAGCACTATAATTTATCCTGAGTAAGTGGCTGATCGTTGAGATTGGCCGCCCTAGCCGAAATCGATTGGAGGATATTATTATTATAAAAAATTAAGTAAAGACGGATAAGGAAAACGGATGGGGAAAAGAAAGTTTCTAAATACATTTCTTCAAAAAAACGCCATTATTATTATTTGTTAGAAATGGGGTGAGCCCTGCGTCTCATAGCCACTGCGACCAGTAGATGATCTATTGTGGCAGCCCCGTAACCTATTACAGCACCTCATGTAGCTCCAGTTCCAGGATAAACCCGAGAATGGAGCTGATGGGGGAGCTTTTGATCTCGTCTGCTGAGATCATGTGTGCTCCCAGGTGCCGGCTTCTGCACCGGTGCAGCGCTATGCACTCGCCGAGGACGTGGATAATCGTTTCCTCGTCCTCGCGACAGAACCTGCAGATTTTGGTATCTGAAAGGCCCATATTGTGCAGGTGATTATTTAATTTGCAGTGCCCTGTGAGGGTCCGAGTGAGTGCCCTAACATGTCCTCTGCTCAGTTTTATTATTTCTACAGCTCGTCTCTGATCGAACGCCTGTATCAACGCCTTAGACTGTTCTAGTCGAGGTAGTCTTTTCCAATATTCAGTGCTTTGCCTATGCTCCCACTCTTGTAACTCGAACCTGACCATGCAGGCTGGAACGCCACTTATTGGTTCCGGTCCGAGTAGTAGGCTCTCTGCTCCGGCCTTTGCTCGTCGTCACGCACGTCAGCGACTTCGTTGCCTCTGATATTGCAGTGTCCCGGTACCCAAATCAGATTTACGATGTTGGCATTGCCAAGCTGGTTTAGGAGCAGGACACACTCGCTAGTGAGTTTGGAGTCAAGTTCACAGGATGTTAACGCCTTGAGGGCAGCTTGACTATCTGAGAAGATGAATATCTTCTTATTCTGGAGATTCATTTGCAGACTCTCTTGGACACAGCCAATTATTGCGAAGACTTCTGCTTGGTACACTGTGGTATAGCGACCCAGGTTGGCAAATTTGCGTATTCTGAAGCGATCATTACAAAATCCCGCCCCGGATACGCCTTGCCTCCTGGAACCATCCGTATACCAAACGATGTCATTTTGCTTAACATTTCCGGGAGTTCCAGCCTCCCAGTCTTGTCTACTAGGTAACAAGACTGTAAACCGCTTATCGAAGCGGTATTCACGGATCATGGAGTCAGAGGGCATATCCATGACCGGAATTTTCATTAGTTCATTGTAGAGGTTACCTATGACCCTAGATTGCCATCTCGTCCTTCCTCTGATTTTTGCTCTCGTAATGGCCATCCTCGCTTCCATCTGCACGTGAATGTGCAGAGGTGGAATGTTCAGGAGGGCATCCAGTGCTGCAGAGGGAGAGGACGAAAGAGCGCCAGTGGCTATAAGGCAGGCTGTTCTTTGAACTTTGCTGAGGTTCTCCACGCAGTTGAGTTGGTGCGTCTTCTTATACCACACACAGCAGCCATAAGTGACGATCGGCCTCACTATGGTTTTATAAATCCAGAGTGCGGCCTTGGGCCGTAGCCCCCATTTTAGCCCCACCAACCTACTGCTTGCCCCCATCGCTATTTTTGCCTTTCTAGTAATGTAGTCGAGATGCTTGTTCCATGTTAGTTTTTGGTCTAGAAAGACTCCGAGATATTTGACCTCGTTGGACAAGCATAGCTTCGTACCAAGAAGTGTTGGGGCGTGAAGCGCCTCTAGTTTCCTTCTTTTGGTAAACGGGATTAAGACCGTCTTCCGTGCGTTGACTGTTAGCACGTGTCTTGTGCACCAGTTTTCAACTATTCGTAGGGCCCTTTGCATAAGACTGGAAATGGTGCTAGGACATTTTCCTATGACCATTATTACTATGTCATCTGCGTAACCCTGAGTCAAGAATCTGGCTTCATTGAGCTCACAGATGAGACTGTCAACAACCAATGACCATTGAAGGGGTGATAGGACTCCGCCCTGTGGACACCCTCTGGTCACTCTATAATGAAGAGTTTTATTCATCAACGTTGTTGTTGCAGTTCGATTTTGTAGCATGGATCCCATCCATCTGGTGGTGGTATCGTCGATTCCACGATTCACCATGCTACGTGTTATAACATCGAAGTTGGTGTTGTCAAAAGCCCCTTCAATATCGAGAAAGGCACAGAGTGCAATTTCTTTGTCTTCTATGGCTTTCTCAATTCTGTCCACCAGATCAATAAGTGCCGTTTCCGTGGACTTGCCTGTTTGGTAGGCATGTTGTCTTGCACTCAGGGGTTTTTCAACGAGGTATGTTGCCCTGATGTGACTGTTTAACACCTTTTCCATCGTTTTTAGTAGGAATGAGGTGAGACTTATCGGTCTGTAGGACTTGGGCTGTGATTTGTCTTTGTCCCCTCCCTTGGGGATGTAAGTGACCCTCGTCCGAGTCCACGCTGATGGCAGATAACTCCAAGCAAAGCTTGCACGGTAAAGTTTTATCAGCGTTGAGATGATGATATCTTCGCCCCGTTGCAATATAGCCGGGAAAATACCATCGACCCCACCAGATTTATAAGGCTTGAAGCTCCTAATGGCCCAACTTATCTGTTGGGGACGAAAAATAACGGAAGCTCTCCTCCAGTCTTCATTCCGCGGTCTCCTGTCCGGAGACTTACTGTCCTGGAGTTCTCTTTCGTTATTAATGTACACGGATTCCGGAAAGTGCGTTTGAGCAAGCAGTCTCAGTGTTTCCTCCGGGGATTCCGTAAAAGATCCATCCGCTTTCCTTAGCAGGCCTAGATGGGATTCAGGTGTCTTGGCTAATATTTTGTGGATCCTGGCAGCTTGGGCAGTTTCTTTGATGGACCCGCAAAATTTTTGCCAGGATCTCCTTTTTGCTTTCCTGAGCTCCCTATTGAAGCGTGTTAGCGCCTTCCTGTAAGCATCCCAGTTCTTGTCTTTTTTTGCCTGATTAAATAAGGCACGGGCCTTTTGCCTCAGATGCTCCAGGTTTTTGTTCCACCAAGGCGCGTTCCTATTGCTCTTAGTGGTCTTAAGAGGACAATTTTCTAGATACGCTTTCATTAGGCTTCTGCCTAAGTCCTCTGCTGCGGCTTCCACTTGGTCCACAGTTTTAATGTATTTAAAATCTCCAAGGTATAACCTAAGGGAGTTCCTAAAGCCCTCCCAGTCTGTTCCCTTGGGGTCTCGGTACGTGTTCGGTTCCTTTGTTCCCGAGCATATTATGTCGTACCTAATATGGGTGTGGTCGGACAAGGACGGCTCATCTGAGACGTGCCAATTGGTTACTCGGTGTGCGAGATTACCTGAGCACCATGTTATATCTAGTACTTGCTGCCTAGAACGTGTGGTAAAGGTTGGTTTGCTACCCACGTTAAGAACAAATTGATTGTTGGTGAGCAAGTAGTCAAACAAGGACTCACCTCTTGCGTTCGTGTCGGAGCTGCCCCATGATGTGTGGTGGGAGTTGCAGTCGGTACCCACCAGCAGCTGGGTTTCTCTCTCCAGACAATATTCCACTACCGGTGTCACCTTGTTCACCGGATCCTGGTCCTCTCCGGGTAGGTACATGGAGCTGACTATGAGTGTCTCTGCACCTTTCCCCCCGGGGAGGTCTATATACGCTGCAACAGCATCATCTGTACACAGCGAAGGGATCGGGAGGTAATCTATATCTCTCTTGAAGAGCATGCATGCTCTTGGCCTCACTCCGCAGGAGTTACTTAATATCTTACCTGCCGAGTTTAGCCCCATTACCGTGGTTTTGTTCACCCACGGTTCTTGGATCAAGGCGATGTCCAGGTCCTCAGAGAGGAATCTTTGGCAAAGGGCAGCTGTGGCTGCCTTTGAGTGCTGGAGGTTTACTTGTATCGCCTTAATCATTGTGTTGTTTTGGGGGATTGGGAGGGGAAGGGTTAGGGAATTTAGCTAAGACGGAGGGATGGGATAGGATTATATATAGGTGCCTAGGTTGTGTCTGTTTCTTTACGATGGGGGGGGTTAAGTGTTTTGTTAAGGATGCCACCCGAGCGCGGTTTGCATTCAATAAAGCTGGGGCCGTCACCATCGTCTGAGGTGTCAATACACTCCAAAATAGCACCTTGGAGCATTTCGACCCTCCCCTGGTCCATTTTACCCAGGGCGTCTATGATGCCGCACGTGACGGACCCAGCAACCTCCTTAAAGGTAGGCTTCGAGGTGGAAGGCTCGCCAAGTTTCGGTGCCTTGGTGGGATTACCTTGATTCGAGGTAGACGAGGTATTGAGAGGGCGCTTTGACGCCCGCTCCCTCGTTTCCCCCTCCTCTCGGGTCCTCTGCTTGGCCTTTTCACTCATGCGCAGTTCTAGCGCCTGTTCGAAGGTCATACCCTTCGCTACAAGCCGATATATTTGTTTCCTATCAGCTCCAGAGAGCTTAACCCTGGGTTTACTCTCTGGCCCCTTGGTCGACGAGTCCCTTTGGTGCGTTGCACCCAGAGGGGTCGACTCTGCGTTCGAAGTACCTGGTCCCTCAGTCCCAGGTGCTCCGGCAGTGTTCGTATGCTCCTCAGTATCGCTGCCAAGGAGCATAGCCTCGGAGGTACCTAGTACCTCTTCGGTAGAATTTAAATGGTCGTCTATTATGTCTACAATATCCATATAGTTCCCACAAGAAGCTAGGGAAGTAAAGGTCCACCCCTGCAGAGCCCCGCTTGCAGGGGTAAGGCTAAATAGACCTCGATTTCGCCTGGTTTCGAGGCCCCTCCGTTCGCGACCGAGCATCCCCTCGGCCATGCATCCATCGGCACGGGTCGGATGACACCTTGGATTGGGGTTTTTGGAGACGAGGTTTCCTCCTCCAGGAAAAGAGGGGAGGGATGCGGTGATTAGGGTGGGGATGTTTGGGAGGGATGGGGAGGGGAGCATGGGATTGAGGTTAACAGGAATGCTCCTAGCCTGGGATTGGGTTTTGGAGCAGCCATCTATTGTCCGGGGTCAACGTGACACCCTCTCCCGTCCTCATGAAAAGAGGTGGGAGTGGGGGAGGGCGAGCTATCCGCAACCTGCTCACCCGCTCGGTCGCATCAGATGACAACTGCGCAGGTCGCATACACTATCAATGGTCACTGGTCCCATAAACAGTGCATGCACCAACCGAGAAAAAAAAAACGCCAAGTCACTATCTAGATACTTGCAATACATTCGATTATTCAACAGGGAATACGCGCCGACTTCATTAATGCCTTTTTTCGTGTGTAGGTAATATTATTAAATATTTTCTGAAGTGTATGTAGAGTTAAAAATATTATTTTACACTTTTTAGTTCGTGGTTTGGAGTTTTTTCCTAGATTTTTTTTTCATGCATTTTGTGTCTCATTTTTGGCAGCAGTAATAACTGACAAACTAATTGTGACTACAGTATTGAAAAAATATCTTTTAACTCCTAACCGTTGAAAAGTTGACCTTCCATTGTCAGCTGAGCCACACAATTAATACAATCAGGCGTAAATACTAGTGCAGCTTTGAAAAAAGATACAAATACATTACAAGTGACTATAAAATTTTAGAGTTGCTCGATTTCTCTATCGCATCATCAGATCCTGACATGGTGACAATGGGACCAACTTGGGAGTATGCTCTTTCAAATAAAGAAGAATTCTGCTTATCGGTCAATAATTTGCGGAGAAATGGGTGTATATATTTTTTTTATTATTAAACTAAAAACATATAGGTACAGTCAACTCCAAAAATATGTATACACTTTAGGACATTGTCACAATATATAATATAAGTAAGTAGACCTCTACTCTTACCCCGAGCTAATGGTAGAAATATGCACATAGATTTGAAAAATCCAGAAGTGCATGCTCTGATTCGAGCCACGATCCCCATATCACGTTTTTATCCACTGAGCTACCATCGCTCAATTTACTATCCTAAAAGTATTCACTCCAAATTGGTGGGATCAGAGTGTGTAATCATTTTGCTGTCGGATAATGAGGCTTTTTGGCTAACAATGCCCTAATTAAACAGGGATCACTTACTGATTGTAGGTAATTAAATGCACGGTTTTGTGACCGAATTCAGCCTTCGTTTTTGGTGGCTACCATTTTCTACCAGGCAATAATAATAATATCCTCCAACCGACTTCGGCTATGGCGGCCAATCTCCAACGATCAGCCACTTACGCAGGATATATTATAGTGTTCAAGTGTGTATCAACTTAAACACAAGTTTACTTCCTATTCCCTTGCCCTCATAATCCGATGGGATACCACTGTGACACGACCGGAGTGAGATCGGGCGCAGGACGGCTTAACGTGCTTTCCGAGGCACAGGGGTACAAGACTTCCAGACTCCGGGCTGACACTGAGAACAGAACAGTTTTTCTCAATAGAAAAACTCAGGTACAAATTTTGGCTTGACCCGGGGATCGCACCCTTTTTTTTTTTTTTTTTTTTTTTTGTTGACCCGGTGGAAATGCCGCCGGCCCACTGATAGGGGCCGACGTCGGCGCCGGGTGGTCGGCGCCGCCTTATGCACACCCGGCCGCTGGGAGTCGGCCGGGTAGTGTGGGGCTCTCCTCTGGATTAGGCCTCTGCTAATCAGAGGCCGTCAAGGGCATACCCACTAAAACCACCGGGGCTTTTTCCATTCCACACCCGCTAAGTCGGGACGGAACGCGGGATTACCACCAGGCTGCCACCGCGAACCGTCCTGGGCGAAGAGGCTCGCCAGCACGGCCTCCTTCCAAAACGCTGGTCCATTGGACCCAGGGCCTCTCCCACGGCCCACCAACTCCGCCCCCCCGAGTGGCATCCACACTGCTGGCTGCAGTGCAGAATACCACCGGGAGGAGGACTGCAGGTACCCCTCCCCACCCGTACACTGCTGGCTGCAGTGCAGAGTGGGTTGGGGAAACAAAACCTGCAGGCTTCAAAAGCGAAGCCGCCGCAAGTCCCAACTCCGCTGGATGCGGAGCCAGGAAGATTGGCAACACCGGACTGCCGCCGAGCCGCTCTGGCTGAGAAACCCGACGCAGAACCTCCAAAACACACGGCCCTACGGCCACCGAGCCCGCGGGCTCTCCACCCAGGAAGGGGTGGCACAAGACAAAGCGTGACCAGAGTGGGAGGGCTGGACTGGGCACTGAAGCCCTCAGTCGTCCGACATCCCCCCAACTGCCACTGGTCCTGCACCGCCTTAAGTGCGCGGACGAATTGGGCACAACCACTTTCGTGGCGAGTGCTGAGGGCCTCCACCGGTCAGAGACGGCATGCCGGATAACCGCCGGTGAGAGACCCAGGTCCGCGCACAACCAACCAAAACTCCAGGGTGTCAGAACACCCCCACCAAACGCCTCGCTCCAGAACAGAGCGGTCCACTCAAAGACCCAGACCGAGACCGGCCTAGGTCCGTAGGGGGGGTTATGAACCATAACCCCCCCTCCATGTGTGCAGCCGTCGGCCGTCGGGTAGCAATATGGCGAGCGCGCCAAATTACTATCCGCCGTTGCCCAGGGACGCCAGGACCCCTTCGGTAGCAGCTCCAAACAGAGCTAAAATACTACCGAAGGGGCCACACGAGGAGGCCGCCGCACCGTAGTCCCCGGGATCGCACCCTGGACCAACACAGCCGTCGTTTTCAAGTGCGACCCACTAACCACTGCCCCACCGAGGCAGTCAATATTATAGTAAAAACACATTGACTGGTAAAAAAATTACCTCTCAGCACCATCTGTTGGTAAAGAAAAGCAAAATTAAACGCTGAAACGAAGTGAGGGTATGCCATTAGTCTTTACATTAAAACGAAATCGTTTTAGTTACAACACATAATTACTCCTACTTAACGACGGTTCGCTAGGCTTTTAGATTTATATCATCGTATAAGTAAAAGGGGTCACCGCGGCTAAACGTGATGTATTTCGTCCTATTTCGTCAAATAGATACCTACACGTGCACTAAATAAGTATTATCTCGTCGTAGAAGACCTGTAAGTCCAATGGTAAATATGTAATAAAATCAGTAAGTACATTTATATAATCCCATTAAAATATGAACCTTATATTGATGGGATCAGAGTCGATGTTTTAATTTTATTGCAGGCGACTGTACTTTAATGTAGTCTGTTGATTTTTTTATTTGTTAATTTATTTAGGTAGTAGATTTGGCATGCTGTGTCGTGTGAGAACAAATAAATGTTATTTATCTTCATCTTTATATCACTCATTCCCAATATATTTTTTAAACTGTCATGGTCACTGACATTAGAATAGTTATTTACGGGATATCATGTACCTACATCTGTCAAAGTTCCCTGTAGGCCACATTTACACCTTATTTTATCGCATTAAGGTCGAAAAGTGGCGTTCCATGGCGCTCTACGGAGCGCCAGTCTGGGCCGACTCCCTGGCAGGACGGGACAACACTCCCCTCCTGCGGGGGCCTCAGCGGGCGATGGCGCAGCGGGTCGCTCGAACCTACCGGACGGTAGGCTTTGACGCGGCCTGCTTGCTCGCTGGGACCCCTCCATGGGAGTTAGAAGCCGTGGTGCTGACCACCGTTTACAAGAAAATGGTGGTCAGTAGGGCAGAGGGGGAACGCCTCTGCCCCGTCGAGAGGGAAGCCGTACGGAGAAGGGCTCAGAAGAGCCTCCTGAGGCGGTGGTCCGAGCATCTCACCACCGCTCCGTACGGCCGTAGGACCCTCGACGCGCTCGCCCCCGGTCCTGGACCTGTGGCTTGAGCGTCACCACGGCAACGTCTCCTTC
Organism: Marasmia exigua; assembly: GCA_019059595.1. Classification (NCBI taxonomy): domain Eukaryota; kingdom Metazoa; phylum Arthropoda; class Insecta; order Lepidoptera; family Crambidae; genus Marasmia; species Marasmia exigua. The sequence continues at coordinate 11,727,660 of CM032464.1, forward strand.
CGAATGGCGCAGGTAGTGACCGGGCACGGTTGTTTCGGTCACTACCTGCACCTAATCAAACGGGAGGAGACGCCTTCCTGCCATGGGTGCGGCGCTGTCGAGGACACGGCACACCACACCCTGGCGGAGTGTGTGTCGTGGTCTCGGCAGCGCGATGCGCTGGTCGCGAAGGTCGGCCAGGACCTCTCGCTCCCTAGCATAGTGAGAGCTGTGCTAGTGAGCGAGGTGGCCTGGAACGCCTTCGCTGACTATTGCGAGCACGTAATGGCAGCGAAGGAGGCGGCGGAGCGCGAGCGCGAAGCAAATCCTCTCGCTCCCGCGCTCCGAAGGGCAAGGAGGGGTAGGAGACGCCGAACAGATGCGCGTCTCGCTCCTCTCCGCAGAGGGAACCCGCTGGCGCATGGTGGGGGGTCACCAGCGCCGGCATTGCACGGGCTCCCTCAGCAGCCCGGTAGGGACGGCTCAGTTTTCCCGGCCGTCCCTACCCCCTCTCCCGGCCAGCAAGCCGGGGGAGGAACCGCCTGGCCCGCCGTGTAGGCGGGCACCGCCCGGGGAGGGTCGTGGCGCCCGTATGGGTAATAGGTTCGTCCTACAGCCCACGACGCCTTCCCATTTAAGGGCGATGAGGGAAAACCGCTGGGGTTTAGTCGGTATGCCTCTGGCCGGCTTCTCGTTAGGAGAAGCCCCCGCCAGAGGAGAGCCCGACATAACCCTCCTGCTCCCCAGCAGGAGGGTATGCATAAGGCGCCGCCACTAGGCGGCGACGTCGGCCATTGCACTTCGGGCCGGCGGCATTCCCCAGCGAAAAGAAAAAAAAAAAAAAAAAAAAAAAGGTCGAAAAGTGGCACACCGGGAACTTAGTCAGATGTACCCTATTTTTGAGTTTCCGATATTTGGGCACTGTTGAAAGCGCCATGGTCACGGAGTAACTCAGTTACTCCGTGACCATGGCGGCCGTGGCGCTAAATTAATAAAAAGAAATAACTTTTCACTGTGCAATGTTTAGATTTTTGTGACTTTTTGATCCGCTTTCATTTTGGATAACAGAACAACTATTAAAAATCGAGAAACAGCAAAAAAAGAGTTGGCAGCAGTTTGCCATGACTTATTCAAGTAAGATATAAAAGTGTAAGCAATAAAATCTTAAGAAAAAAGTTTAAAAGGAACTCCTCCGGTGACCCTCGGAGTTTCTTTGAAGAATACAATCCGCAGCATCGACCTCCTGTTTATTTTTTTCCGACGAGTCATCGTAACTGTGATTTTTTTAAACCAAGCCAATCAGTGTATCCTCTTCTTATTGGACTTCTTTAAACTTTGATGAAGCCCGGTTTTATTGTCACAGTAGGGAATATGATATCATTAGTAGTAAATATTCTTACGTACCTACCATATACTAACATAGGTTATATATATAAATGTATAACCTATGTAAAATATATAGCATCATTTGGAAATAACATTGTTTACCGAACGCACTAAACGAGTGGTAGACTAAAATCTATTAATTGTCCAATTATATATTTTATGTGCTTATGTTTCAAACCTGTTTGGGTAGTATGGCGAAAAATCGGAAATAGCGAATGTTCCGTTTGCTTATCTACCTACGACATATATGTTTTTTTTCTCAGGACGTATAACATTAAGGGGTATTAGTCTAGAAGTCTTAGGTTTTTAGTGGCTACTTTTTTAATTTTGCTAGAGATGATAGTGACAGACATTTTATTAGTCTAGAAGTCTTAGGTTTTTAGTGGCTACTTTTTTAATCTTGCTAGAGATGATAGTGACAGACATTTTATTAGTCTAGAAGTCTTAGGTTTTTAGTGGCTACTTTTTAAATCTTGCTAGAGATGATAGTGACAGACATTTTATTAGTCTAGAAGTCTTAGGTTTTTGGTAACTACTTTTTTAATCTTGCTAGAGATGATAGTGACTGGCTAGTGCGGTAAAAATCGAAAATCTTTTTTTATTTTAAATGTCTTAGTGCTTTTTTCATTTATTGTCTTAATTTCTTTACAATTAACAAAATGCCGGTGAAGGTGCCACTGATCCCTTTCTTGATCAAAATTCAAAATACCTTTGAGCAATTTAAAACTTTGACCACATAGACACAAAGTCGTATGCTAGTCGTCATCTCATTTTCCGCCGCGGATCCACACTGATATCAAGTGGTTAATTTGAGATCCCCTCAAAAATAAATCTCCACTTTTTTATCTATCCCAAATTATACACCCTTCGGAAACGATGGAATAAATTTGTTCGAGATTAGCTTTTTTTGTTAATTGCGCCATTTTTACGCTAATGCGCAAAACGAGCTCGGTTCGTAATTCGTTTTTGAGGAACCCTATTTGTTTTTATACTTGAGGAATAGAGAGAAATAAAAAGAAAGAAAACACATTAATTGACCATCACAATATTCACAGCACATGATAGGACATAGAACAAGTTTACAGTATTATCAGAACGATACAATTGGTACACATGACGTGACATGGTTACAAGGAAGATAAGTTGTAAATATAGAAGAAGAGGTCCCAACCTCAGCATTTGCTGCTACAGCATCAGGAGGATAGGATCGTCAGGAGTTTGTATTACTTGACTAGTCAGTATTGGGTAGCATGATCTTGGTTGATTGGTCTTTGTTGACGGTAGCTACATGTAGGTAGAAGAAGAGGTGGGAGCGTGTGTGGTCAATCAGGTTCCAATCTCAGCATTTGCTGCTACAGCATCAGGAGGATAGGATCGTCAGGAGTTTGTATTACTTAACTAGTCAGTATTGGGTAGCATGATCTTGGTTGATTGGTCTTTGTTGACGGTAGCTACATGTAGGTAGAAGAAGAGGTGTGAGCGTGTGTGGTCAATCAGGTTCCAACCTGAGCATTTGCTGCTACAGCATCAGAAGGATAGGATAGTCAGAATCAACTTTCCGATTCTGATGGTAGAATCACATTAAATATGTTTATTCATTTCTTAGTCTATTTTATGTATCGATATATTTGTGTAATTGCATGTATATTATACTAACAAATAAATAGTTATAATTTCTAATGTATGACGATTTGAATGTGCTGTATGTATACAAGCCTATGCAAATAAAGATATTTTGAATTGAATTGAATTGACGAAAAATAAATATAAGTCTTTGTTCAGATTCAAGCCCGAAAGGTCCTACAAAAATCCGCAAATCTTTTTACAACGGCAGCGCTGCTCGTATAAAGATTACTCGTATCAAATCCATCAACGTTTTACCATTACGTGTTCATTTGAATTGCCGACTTTGTGCGTCCCTTGCAAATTACCTTTCGTAATCAAACCTTTTTTTGAGTGCGCATTCTACCCGCGGTGGGCTGGTTTGACCCTATGGGTACAGTATTAATAATTCCAGGAGTAAAAAATATAGAACGTTTCAAAGAGCGATGGTAACTCATTGAAAGAGAACGAGTGCCTTTCGAAATGCAGGTTGAAGGTTCATATCCGATCCCGCATCACTAGATTAATCGGTTATCGCATATTTTTTACCATCAGCCCATGGCAGGGAATACACCGTAACCAAAAGTTTCTTAAACTTTTTTTTTAAGTGATAGGTGGCAGACGAGCAGAGGGATCACCTGATTTTAAGTGATTGCCGCCGCCCATGAACACCCGCGTCTTCAGTGGAGTCACAAGTGCGCTGCCGACCTTTAAACCCCCTTTTCATTCGGATTGGGAATCCGGTTCCCTCACTCACGCAGCGAAACACAGCGCAATGCTGCTTCATGCCGGTTTTCTGTGAGCCCGTGGTATCACTCCGGTCGAGCCGGCCCATTCATGCAACTGCAGTTAGGTACGCTTGACGAATTTTTCAGTGTACCAGTGCTAGGCGATAATAGTATATACAAGCAATCAAGGCCGGCGAATCTAATGCCTGCGCTCAAGAATAGCGCAGTGCAAGCGATTTGCCGGTTCTAGAACATCGCTATATTCCCTGAGCGCACCTGCTCAGGTAATATGCTGCTGTAGTTGAGAAAACGATTCTGATTGTTTGACCATTATCGACTTGGTCTATTTCTCCCTGTCTAAAGGTTGCATTCCGATAGTCAGACAGCAGTCTCTTTATGGACAAAGGTTCTAGCTACCATAGGTCTATAACATTAAGTATCGTGATGTTACGGTTTTCCCGCGGGAGTATTTTTTCCGACGGCTGCGACTTCACGGGACCTTTAAAAGAAGAGCGTACCCTTATTTAAAAAGACCAGCAACACATTAGTGATCTCTCTGATTTCGCGGACGTTCATCCGCGACTCGTGCGCGATCGTGACTTGCTCGGTTGTCGCCTCTAGCATTAAAAAAACTGGTTTGAGTGCATAAGTCTTTCTGCTGGGCGCCGATATATTGTGCACCACGCTTCTGGAGCCCAATTCTCGTGCTCGTGATATTTATTTTCATACGACATATGTTTTCAAAATATCACGAGCACGAGAATTGGGTCCCTGATGCCTTCTGACCTTTCAATGTAGTAAAGATTACCCTATGTTATTATATGAATTTTATATAGGTAAGGGGCTATTATTATTCGACTAATTGGATGATATGGATTTACCCAAAACGTCTTACCGAGAAACGTGATCTGAGACAATGTACCGATAGTTAGGTAAGTAGGTACAATAATAGATAGCATTAGGTATCATGTATCTTATGAACATGTGTTAAGTAATTCCATACATATTTATTATAAGGAATATTTATCATAATAATAATACGAGTATCCTCCAACCGATTACGCATACGTATCCGTAATCGGTTGGAGGATACTCGTATTATTATTATGATAAATATTCGTATTGTGTTTGCGCACACACTTTTAAGCACTATAATATATCCTGCGTACGTACGCAGGATATATTATAGTGCTTAAAAGTGTGTGCGCAAACACAAGTGCACTCTCTATTCCCTTACCCTCAAATTCCGATGGGACACCAGCGTGATACGACCGGAGAGGGATTGTGCACAGAAGCAACAGCTTAACGTGCTTTCCGAGGCACGGGGGCACAAGACCGCTAACTTCCAGACTCCGGGCTGACACTAAGAATTTCTTACCGAAAACTTAGGTACAAATGATTGGCTCGACCCGTGGATAGAACCCGGGACCTCTTGCGCAGCCGTTGCTTTACAGTGCGACTCACTAACAACTACGCCATCGAGGCAGTCACACATAATAACACAGCGGAAAAGGCCAAATAATTAGCGTATGAGTGAAAGCAATAATACTGAAAGTTTTCAGTACAACTTGTTCAGCCCGTCCGTTGCTGAAAATACTGAAATACGCTTCTAGTAAAAATAGAGGTGTTGAGTTAGTTAATCACTCAATTGGAAAACCGCGATACCAGTGGAGTCACAAGTGCGCTGCCAACTTTTGAACACTCCTTTCCCCCGGATTGGGCCCCCGGTACCACAGAAACATAGCACAGTGCTGCTTCACGCCGGTTTTTTGTCAGGCCGTAGCATCACTTCGATCGAGCCGGCCCATTCATACCAAAGCGTGGCTCTCCTACGGTCAAAACATCTTTGCATCCCGGTTTTATTTGTGGGTACTGTATGACTGATCACCAAACAGGACTGCATCGTTTAAAACAGGACGTGTGGTCATCACCTGCAGTAGATCACCTTCCGTAGTAGATACCTACTATGGTTCAGACATCTGACACATAATTTATTTGAATACTTTTTCTGAAGTCACATACTACATAATATTAGCGCCTTGACCTACAGGAAGGTACCTACCCCTTCCTTAAGTCGTGGCTTTAGCTGAGTGAGCTCCTTTTTGTATGCACCATGACACACCTGGACACAATGTAGGTATGAGAATTATTTCAACTTGTAGGATTTTTTTTCCGTTTATTTTTACTTTGTTTTTGTGTTGTTTTCACTTTTGTCTAAATATCACAAGTTTGTTTTTTTTTGTTCTTTATTTGTAATGTTGTGTGTCGTGTGTGTTTAACAAATAAATGTTTTTTTATCTTTATCTTTACATACATGCTCTTTTTCCCACGCTCTTGCAAACTCTAGAATCAGCTTCCAGCCGCGGTGTTCCCTGATCGCTATGACATGTCCTTTTTTAAACGAGGTTTAAAAAATATAATATACCTACATGTCAAATTGAGAACCACTTCCTTTTTTTTGAAGTCGGTTAAAAAATAGTTTGTGCTCCGGCATTGTTAATGTCTATGAGCGGCGGTTACCGTTTACCAACAGATGGGCCGCAATCTTCGTCTGCCTATTTTTAACAATGAAAAAAAAAAATTAACTGGATCAACCAAGATCCGAATGGTCTGCTTCCCATATCTAAGTGTAGCCAATAGCAAAGTTTAGACGAGACAACGTGTGTCGCTTCATTGTAATTACTAGTCTTATAAAATCCTGCATCATGATCTGAGCGTAAGAATGGGTAGATTTTAAACCTACTTTATCGATGTAACTCGAGTAAGTCCAATAAAAGTTTTGTTGCATCACTACGTTGAGCGTTATGTTCCGGAATTCCTAATTATTCCACAGCATTTTCTAGTTTCCACTGCAATCAACACGTAAATAGCCTGTTGGTTAGTCGACATGGACATAAGGTAAGCGAGATTGGCAACCTTTTTAGAAATTGTACATGCAGTTATGCATGGAAAATGTAATGAACAGTTTTTCAAACTTTTCAGTTTAATTAACAATTTGTTTAAAATCAAGGTTCTATGTATTATTATATCAGCCTGTAGCAAAGTCAATAATGGTTTGACGAGTACCAACAGGGCGAACTTTTTTTGGCACGCATGCGACCATAACGAGCTACCACGTGAGCAAATATACTGTTCCGTCCCCCTCCTCACTGACCCCTCCCCTAATATCTACCTGAGCGATGACCCTTTTCCGAAACAAATTATTTAGTAAGAAAAAAGCTAGTAGTTTTCCCATATTGTATGTACGAGTACCAACGTCCCATGCAATAAAAGAACCCGTGTTACCACGCGCCCTGAAAGCAGAGCATACCATGAACTTTATCTCTTATTCGTTGAGCAGGTACGATACAATAAAATGCCCGTACAATGTTAGATTTCGTGTTGCCGGGGGGAGATAAATTCACGATTCGTTTGCTCGTTAGTGTTGCCACCCGATAGGTAACTATCGATAGTCTATCGATAGTTTACTAACAACAAAAGTATCGACAGTCTATTGATAGTCAATTTCACGTCAATTCAATATTGAGCTTCAATACTATCGATATTATTGAGTATATTATAGATTATATTAGGTTTAAAGATGATTTATTCCCCATTAAAAACTGTAAAGTCACGTAGATGAGAAAATATTTTAAATAGTAATAATTAAAGATGATAATTAATTTACTACTACAAAGTGGGTAATCAGAAGCTGTTAGATTTGACGTTAAAAATGGTCCCGCAAGTCGACGTATGTTGTACCTACCTTATGTATGGTCTTATTATTCCACATAATTGTTTGTATCTAGTTTATTTCCGGAAACACTACACCGTTCCCCCGAGTAGAAGTTTGGTGGTAAATTTATTTATTGTGCGTAGCGCACGCGTATTGACTATGCCATCGTAGTAATTTTGATATTGAGCTTTTATACTATCAATGGTATCGATTGTACAGTACATGATAATAATATCCTCCTACCGATTACGTCTACGGTAGCCAATCTCAATGATCAGGCATACGTACGCAGGACCATTATTAAACCAAACTGAGCCTATCGATGATCGATGATTTTCAAAGCAAACTATCGATATTTCGGCAACGCTACTCGTACATATCCATAGTTCATAGTTACGTGTGGGTGCGAGAAATATGTTGCTAACAAACTATTTTATGTATCTGATACATAAAACAGATTGTTATAACTTAAGTAAGGTTTGATTCATGATTCAAATGTAGTGAAATCTAACATGAGATTCGAGATATATGAACTCGTACAGTCTTATTTGTATTTTGGTAAATGGGATTTTTTACTTTCTTTGCCTGTGGACCGAGGTTCAACTTAAACATCATTGGCTGATTTATTCGTTAATTGACAATTTGACAAATCACGTCTAAAAATATACGATAAACCTTGTAGATGGACCTCAGGCCTGAATCACGCCATCTTGCGGATTTTTCGCACGTGATAGCCCCCGTTAGAATTTAGCATTGAGTTCTACAGCCAAATAAGTTTCAATCAAAAATTAAATGCACAATATTCTTAATTATGTGCAAGTTTTTTTTTTATGTTGGCAATATTTATTTATTTATTTAAACTTTTTGGCACAAATTTTAATCCAATGAGGCGAACTTAATGCCAAGAAGCATTCTCTACCAGTCAACCTTTGGGTCATGCAGATAATGAAATATTTGTTGAGTAGATATATAATTCTCACAACATCTCATACGTTCACCTGATTCCATCCTAAGTAGCTTAAGTAGAGGAACACAAATATATACTTAAATACATATATTACACCCAGACACTGAACAAACACAAGTGTTTATCGCACGAATGTTTGTCCAGGGTGGGGATCGAACCCACGACCTTTGGCGTAAGAGGCAGGGTCACTACCAATTGCGCCATCCGGTCAGTCAGATATGAAGAAATGGATGAATTATCTAGCCGTTGCTCTATGCTATTAATATGAAAATCCTTAAGCCTTAAGCCTAAAACAATCAGGTGTCGTTTTTTTGGTGGCCATATTGGATTTGACAATAAACACATAAATGAATGAATGAATACGAGTATACTTTTATTCTTAGACAAAATTGTCTAAGCTTTTATTTTCAGTATGAAAACTTAAGCAAGTCTTCAATTTTCAATCTTTGATAAAAGAAAATACCTCCACCGACCGTAGTATTACAGGATATGTACAACGAAGGCGGCCTTATTACTATGAGAAATCTATTCCAGGCAACCTTTGGGTAAAGGACACTTGTTGAAGGTGTAATTAGGAAACATCTGAGTGTCTACAAAAAAAATATGTCGTCATTAGATCAAAAGGTGTGTAAATACCATGTCTATAGAAAAGGGGGTCACATTTCAAATACAAGATTTGACCCAAATAAATAAACAAAGAAACGGGTCGAGCCAAATAAAGCCGAAAAAAGGCGAAAGATTTATGCGTTTTGAAGGGAAACCAGAGTAATTAAAATAAAGCCGAATAAAACACGTATTTTATTGGCATTATCAAATCAAATTACAATAGTAGGTGTAGATAAAATATACACAACATATATAAACGAACCACTACTTACCTACACAGATAGCTTAATTTGGTCTTTTCCTAAGTAACAATATGGGCGCTTACTTTATCATCTTTATGATACTCAAATAGGGAGGATTATTGCACACCTGGGTAGCACGAAATTTCTCCATGAAAGCGACACGTAATAATCACAGCACGATGGTGGCGAGATGGATTATAATGCACTCTGCACAAAGCTTGCACTTGCGCTCATAATGCAATGTTTCACAGGGCTGCAAGACTTTGAAAAATGAATTTTAAAATGACGAGGGAAGGAAGCGAAAAATTCAATATCGTCTTTGTTTTACGCTGTAGGAAATGCTGGAAATAAAATATTGCATCGACACGGAAGGCTAATTACTTTGGGTAGATTTTCACAATAAAATGCAGTAAAAGATGTTTTAAGTGCTCGTTAGTACTATTAAATAATAAACTGTTCCACTTTAAATAAAAGCTTCAACCAGTTAACGTACCTACTCCTCTTTATATATATTTTTATGGTAGTATTGCAATTGACAAAGGACTTGCATCGGCCTCTGCCTTGCAGAATCTACAGGTGGGTTCTCCGGCCATCCCGTTCAGTTGCTGTGTTTTTTCACCCTGCAGTGACCAGTAATGGTTCTTGAGAGGATGCTCAGCTGTAGCTAGTGTGTACTTGCTGGAGAATCCTGTCATTAAGGCCTTGGCATGTGCCTGACCTGTCGATCTGAGCCAGAGCTGTTTAGTGAGTATTTTCGTGAGTAGTTACGGGTGGTGCACCTGGGTATGCCCAGTACCGGTTCCGGGGTTTGTACCTGGTATGAGGCCTCCTCCATTGCTCCGAAATCGTGGGCAACAAAAAGCCGACGAGCTGGCTTTTTCGTTGCCTACGATTTCGGAGTGTCCTGCTACCCAGCGAAGGGTTACTCGGTTGTTGGAATCCAGACAGTTTAAAATCTGGACTCTTAGACGGACAGGGGAAGTAGACCAACTGGACCAGGGTAATATCGTTACTACCAGGGTATCGTTATCTCATACCTATATTGTAGGTATCCACAATTTTGAGAAATGAACCGGGAAGTGCAGATTTCGACACAATGTTTTCTTTCCCTCACCGCCGAAATAATGATAGATAGATTTGAAAAATGCACAGGTGCATGCTTGAGTTCAAATCACGCCCCGACGTATGGAAGACGCGTTCTCATCCACTGAGCAAGCATCGCTCTTATAGTCTTTTAGGAAGCATAGTCCCAATATACATCATCATCATCATTTCAGCCAATAGACGTCCACTGCTGGACATAGGCTTCCCCCAATGTTCTCCACACAGATCGGTCCTGTACCGCCCGCATCCAATGGATTACCGCAAGCTTCACCAGATCGTCGGTCCTCCTTGAGGGGGGCCTGCCACGGCTGCGACTTCCTGTACGTGGCCTCCATTCGAGGACCTTATGTGCCTTGCCCATTGCCACTTGAGACATGCAATCCTTTGGGCTATGTCTGTGACCTTAGTTCTCCTGCGGATCTCATCATTTCTGATACGATCACGCAAAGAGATTCCGAGCATAGCCCTCTCCATTGCTCTCTGGGTGGGTTTAATCGACACCAATATACATAGTATTTATTTATTTGTAGACGGTAAACCAGGATTTACATTTCTTATGTATGTTAACATCAATATCTAGATTACTTTATTTATATATGAGTGAAGAGTGAAGGCTTTCTTCCCTTAAGTACTTTTATTTCACTACTGAGTCTGAGCCATCAAAACCACTCGACTGCAAACCGGAAAATAAATAGCGTCGACAAATTCACTCTGTGACTGGCTTTATTAGCTCGATGGCTGCAATTTTCCGAGCGATCAAATTTAAATATCCATGCATTTTTCAATCAAGTTTCGGGCTAACCAAATATTAAATTACACTCTTATTTGGGCGAATCACCTTTAAATTGACTCTGTACCCGTGACGTTGATACCAAAATTTACAGCTAATTAAAGGGCGTTTTCGTTATCATTATGGGGATTCTGGATAGATGGCAATTTTATTTTGTATGTCAAAGTACATTGCTTGTTTTAGGTGGGCGATCGATTTGATGCCTGTAGGTGTGGTTCAGTGTATACCTGAGGGAGGTTGTCTGTTGAGTTTTCTAGTTGATTTGGTGGAGAGGTTCCCACCTCCCGGTTGGCGTCGCTTCGGGCACCTGTTGCCTGCCCCCTTCCACCCCGCCCGCCCGTCTGCACCAGACTAATATGTAGCTTGAGCTTTGTAAGTCGGTACTACAGGGACGCTTAGTCTAGACTACATTGCATAGTAAGGTTGTACACCTTTTAACGTCCACTTCGGACAGCGTTTGAAACAAGACAAAGGTGAAAGAGTCGTCAAAATCACGTGTGAATTTAAGCACAAGTTCCTTGTACGTAACGTCTTTTTTGTAATTCATAGTTTATGTGATATAAGTAGGTACGTTATATACTTAACAGATATTCATTGATTAAGCTTTGAATTTATTTTAGGATTACATTAGATACTTTCCTCTTTTTTGTAAAATAATGTTTTTTCTGTAAAATTCTTGATTTTTATCAACTAAAGTAGGTAATATACACTTAAGTGGACGCTATAAGCAATACTGGAAGTATTTATTTGTTTCTTATAGAGACTAGCGTACTCCTTTCTAAAAGGCCGGAGATGCATTAGCCCGTTTGTACGTTTGTCTAAAAATGTTTACTAAAAATATACTACAACTTAAATCCTCAAGTAATTATCCAAGTTTTTCTGTTAGTTGTCAGCGTCGGCCCGGAGTCTGGAGTCCGGGAATTGGGCTCCAGACTCCGGGCCGGGCTCATGATATTTATTTTCATACGACATATATCACCAAAACACAGTTATTTTGTATGGTTTTCAGGTGATATCCGCCATGTTTTGAAAATATCACGAGCACGAGAATTGGGATCCTCGATGTTTGCGGTCTTATCATTAAATTGCACAAAGTGCGCACAATATTCAAAAATACAACTACTGGTCACCCCACCGTCCGACCTCCGCAAACTGTGATGCGGATGCGGAATTAATGATTCCCCACATGTACCAGGTGACGTCACACGACATGCCTTTGAGATGTTGCTTTTGCCAGCGGATTTGTGAGCGGATCTTTGGAGTAGCGCAGTTGGTGCCCCACAATGGCTGTGAAAATGGACAAGTTGGGTGTAACTGTGAACATTTATATCCTTTTAATCACATGTTCTAAGCCTTATGAAAATTCGGCTAAAAATGCAACTTTTCATACAAAATCGGTCACGTGACTTACTTATTGTGTATGGGGACTCGAAAAAATATTCCGAAAAGTCATAGAACAAATGTAGGTAATACAAAATAGTCTTTAGAACACCTTGTTAAAGGGATGTAAATGGTCAGAGATACATTTTGTATAAACATCCTTTGTGAAGTTGTCAGAATTAAGTGTCGGGTTTGAAATTGTAAATGGTTTAATGATAGAAAAGAGAATATTTTCAGGTTTGTTAAAAAGGAAAAGAGTGTTCTTCCTTATATTTTTAGGTTTTCCCAAATGAAAACATAAACTAAGGCGCCTACTTTTTTTTGTGCAATAAAAGAAAATAGCCAACGTCCCCAAAATGCTGGCTTTATACCGTTTATGTCACATTCAAGATTTAAGTTTTTAGTTGCTACTTTTTTATAATCTTGCAAGAAATGATTGAAAATCACAAATATCCTCGTTCCTGCCCCGAGCCATCAAGACATGGAATGCCCTCCCAGCTCATGTGTTTCCTCCTTCATACAATCCGGGGTCTTTTAGGCGGGGCGTGAAGCGGCTTCTTAGCGGGCCATCAGGGTGAGGATGGCAGACTCAATGGGTACTTTGTTAGATCTTTTGTGCCTGTCAACCTCATATTTGGATTTCACAGCCGCTTACCATCAGGTGGAGTGAGGTCATCCTGATTGGCCTTTTCTATATAAAAAAAAATCCTTTTTTTCTTTTAAATGTCTTGATACATTTTTAATTTACTGTCTTAAATTTCATTGCCCTCAATAAAAACACAGTTCATTGTAAGCGGTCATTCAAATACTGCTGGGATGTATGCTTCGCAATTAGTCTGACCGAATCGCATTTTCCCTTCCTTTCACACGCGCTGCTTTCTCCATTGTTTGGTTGCGACAGGTATATTCTCTAAGGCTTTGGGGAGGTTCGGGGAGGTGCAACTTTGGGAGCTTATTTGTGCCGGCCACTGTACCGTATTTGTGTAGGGAATTGGATGATTCAATAGACACGTTGAGTTGAATGTAAGGACGAAGGAGATGAAAGGGGAAGGTGGTGGACAAAGCAGGCAGTGGCCGTTAACTATGGTACACTGACGCCTGGTCATAATTGCGACTAAAAGATTGTAGTTACGTTCGACAGATAGCGCTTCAGATATACCCTGACTTACCCTACCTCATTTTTTTATGAAAAAGGGAGGCAAATGAGCGAGCGGGTCACCTGATGGTAAGTGATCACCGCCGCCCATGGATATCAGCCACACCAGAGAGAGAGACTTCACACAAATTTGGAGATACGCGATTTTTCCGTAATTGAAAAAAATTGAAGAAAAACCTGCTGAATTAACACAAAGAGCTAACAATTGATGAGCAAAGAGAGAAGAGATAGAAATGTATGAGCGAGCATCATCAAAAAATTTAAAAAACTGATTCGGAAGGGCTTAGTACAGTTGGAAAGGGGTCACCCCGACTTACGTAATTTCGGCTTACGCGACTATCGCTATCGCGCAAGTCTGGGGTATAACTGTACTTTACTGGTGTACCACCAAACAAATTCAGGTAAACGTTCTCAGTTAAAAGGTGAACAAATTCCGCCCCAACGTTAACACTACTTTATTTCTCTTTGGGCTTGTTAAAATATTGTATCCTTTTCCCTAAACAAAAAGTTACAAAATTGCCTTCGTACCTCCTAACTTAACCATAGACATGCACCCTAAACAGACTGTGCCTTTTCCTTTTCATAGAAAGCCATACTTGAAAAACTGCGTGATCCGTTAGTACAGAGGTGACGCTCTTTCTCTTCCGCACCCGTATAGAATCTGCGTCAGGCCGGATCTCTTTCACACTCTTCTTCATCTTACCGTGTAATTCCTGGTTGCGTCCAAAGCTATGGTGCCCAGGGTACGCTTAGACTATGATTCAGGATTGGGGGGTCTAGTAATTACAATGAAGCGACTGCCGTCTGACCTTCGCAACCCTTTAACAGGGGAACCAGACCAACTAAATCATGGTTACACGTTTCAGAAACTTTTTCCGAAACGTGCAGGTTTCCCTCACCGCCTCACCGCCGAGCAGATGGTAATGGTAGAAATACGCACATAGATTTGAAAAAACCATTGGTGCATGCTCGGATTCGAACCTCAACTACCTGCTACCATCGCTCTTATCTTATCATCGGATCTCTTTCACACTATGACGTTTTTTCCGAAAATAGCATATTCCGTGACTTCTAGTTCCATGAACCTTAACCCTATACATCCATACTTCTCTAACATTACTCTCTCATTCATTCCATACTAACGATGTATCTACGAAGTTTGGCGTCGGGAAAAAATATATTGTCACAGTTTGTGGGTGAAAAGTTGCAAGGACCAGTACGTCCCTAGAGAGATATTTATCAGAGTTTATAGATACATGTGCGACAAGATAAAGGGAAGGCATGAAGGCAGTTTATTGAATTCGAAATGTAGGCTTCTGTCATTGGAATGAAGACGCCGGCTGTTACGATTGATAGAAGATATTGATATCACAGTATAGATAGACTCCTCGTTGGCGCAGTGGGTAGTCCGTCGCACTTTAAAGGGACGGCTGCGCTTGAGGTCCTGAGTTCTCAGTGTCAGCCCGGAGTCTAGAAGTTGGCGGTATTGTACCCTGTGCCTCGGAAAGCACTTTAAGCCTCTAAGTCCTGCGCCCGATCCCTCTCTGGTCGTGTCTCACTGGTGTCCAATCGGAATATGAGGGCAAGAGAATAGAGAGTGCATTTATGTTTGCGTGGCTTATTTATTTATTTATTTCTTAGTGGAAAACAAACAGCATTTAAATTACAATAATGATTTAGGTACTTTAGATCAACTATGCCTTAAACATTATTATTGTAGAATTGATTGTATAGTAACATATTTTCGATGAGAGTAAATAATAATAATAATAATAATAAATAAATCATTTATTTCTCGTCACAAATAGGTCTTCAGAGCTAGGAATTAGTTGCTAATTTTAGATGCAACCCGTATTTGTGAGACTGGTGCCTGATATAGGTTTCAAAAAGAACCTGTAAGTACAGGACACCAGGCCCCTTCATTTAGGTCCGCATATACTAAAAACATCCTTATATGTCATACCTAAGAGCAGAGCATCTAAACAATTGTATGGAGATACTTCAAAATATAATAAAAAAGTAAAACTACCTAATTTATAAAAAAAAATTATAAAAAAAGTTGTACTTTGTATAATGTTTCTTGTGAGTGTAAATATGGTGTGTTAAAATTGCATGTAAAGTGTATGAGTATGATATTGTGTGTATAAATTCATTAAGAAGAGTCACTTGTCTTTGTAAATAGTGACTTACCGTGGGGGAGCCACGTTTTGGCATGATGGGCCGGCTTGACTGATAACATAGCTGGTAAATAAAACTGGCTTGAATTAGCGCTTGCGCTATGTTTTGCCAGGGAAGTAAGATCCTTGGAACTCTTTTTTTATAGCTTGCTATCAAATCACCGGTCAATTCAATTCCTAATATGAGTCTCTACCCATTTGACATTGGCAGAGTTGACTACGTCTCTGACGCACAACACTACGAGTACTAGCCATAAAAAAAGAGTCTTGGAGGTCTAATCTGGAGAGAAGAGGTGTTTAAAGGTTGGTAGCGCACTTTTGATTTGAGTCCACTGGTGTTGGGGATGTCTATAGGTGGTGGCAATTGCGGCTTTTATGTGCCTATCACATAAAATATAGGTATTTTAGTGTGTGTAGTTAGAATCCACACTAAAGCTCGATTTGACAAATTTTTATCCGTGGATAAATTTATGATATAACGTCAGATTTGTATAGAATGACAGCACTATATGCTTTAGTATTTTGATTTAGTATCGGAATAAATTTTCTTTGTGATTGGTGGCAGTCGAGCAGAAATATCACCTGATGGTAAGCGATTGTCGCCATTCATAGACACCCGCGACATCAGTGGAGTCATCACTGTTCTGGCAGCGCAGTTGTGACTCCAACCTTTAAACCCCCCTTTCCTTTGGATTCATCATCATCATCAGCCCATTTAAGTCCCCACTGCTGGGGCGCGGGCGTCCCTCAATCACATAACAGGTAATTGCCATACTCATCACGCTTGGCAGACGGGTTGGCGTTGGGTTCCTTTGGATTGGGCCTCCGGTATTTACCTTCACTCACGCAGCGAAACACAGCACAGTGCTATTTCACGCTGGTTTTTCTGCGAGGTGAGATTTAGTATCGGATTAAGAAGGCTTATGACAAATAGACTGGGCTGTGTAGCATTGCTACAGGACATGCATATGCTTGACTAGTCTGACCAGTTTATAGACTAATAAAATACATATTGACGACCCGTTAGGAACAGTGGTAGCGAACGCTGCCTTTGGTGCAAGGGTTGCGGGCTCGATCCCCGCACAAAACAAACATTTTTGTGCATGAATATGTCTGTTTGTATTTGTCCGGGTGTTTTCAATGTATTATAAGTATGTATTTACAAAAGAAAAGTATTAAATGTATATATTTGTAATCCCACTGTTTCTGTTGATTCTGATATCCGTAACACAGGTGCTTGATCTACCTATCTCGGAGTCTCATAAATGTATGTGATGTTGTGAAATATCTATTATATATTATAATAATTTTAGAGATACAATAAAATAACATTAAATAAAAAACAATATAACAAAATTTACCTCAATCAAAACAACATAAGCTACGTGCCTATAACATAACCTCAAGAATAATGATACATATTCAACTTCATTGAAATATAAATTAAAACCACAGCACTAATAATAAATACCTCCTTTAACTATTAAACAACGGGATTAAAAGGTTCTTGAGAATTTCCAGCAAAAACTTAAGGCAAAAGTTAAGTAACCTGAAGGTTTAAATTTAGGCTTAGACGAGAGATTTTGACACTAATTAATCAAGTTATGCGCAAGTTACATTAACTCTAACGTGAACTTGGCTAAAATAGGTTTTAAGCAATTTTTACTTTATCTCCCAGGGATAAGACTGAATAATGAAAGCGTTATAATTTTGAAGTAAATAAAATAGAAGATGTAGGTTTATTATATTTTTCCAATATAATGAAAAATCGCATTATATTCTTTGCGTTAGGTATATATCTCACTCCGATATTGTCAAAGCTCTGGGAAAGAGTGACTCGTCTCAAACCCTACTTATAAGAAAACCACATTATTCCTGACCACCAGTTCGGCTTCCGTGAAAGGCACTCTACGGTGGAGCAAGTTCACAGAGTCTACAATACCGTAAGACAAAGTCTTAAGCATAAAGAATACTGCTCCGCAGCATTTCTGGACATCGAACAGGCTTTCAATCGGGTGTGGCACAGGACTGCTGTATAAAATAAAAAAGACCCTTCCCTACCATTTACAATATCATTGCCTCATACCTTGACCAGAGAATATTCCAGGTTAAGCAGAGAAGTGCTAGATCAACATTCCACACGTGCCATGCCGGAGTGCCTCAAGGCTCAGTCCTTGGACCAGTACTATACAACATATTCACTCACGATCTGCCGCAACTTGCTAAAGTGACTGCGGCAACGTTTGCCGATGATGCTGCATTTCTTTCATCCAGCATCTTCCCTGATGAGGCTAGCGGAACTCTGCAAATTTACCTAGATCTGACTAATGAGTGGCTGCAAAGGTGGCGTGTAAGAGCCAGCGCCCCTAAATCACATCACATCACATCACATTCACATTTCGAAAGAAATTGTGCCCTACTACCCACCTCGGCCAGTCTCCGCTACCGCGGAGAACTGTGTTAGGTACTTAGGGTTTTACCTGGACCAGCTCATGACGTGGAAATATCACATTCAGCAGAAAAGAAATGATGTCAACAACCGTTTTAGAAACCTCTTGTGGCTATTAGGAAGGCTGTCCACACTATCACTGAGCAACAAACTTAGGGTTTACAGATCAATAATCAAGCCAATCTGGTCCTATGGCATTCAAATGTGATCAACTGCAAGCAAGTCCAACATTCTATGCTTACAACGTGCACAAAATAACATCCTGAGAACGATCAGTGGTGCAGCATGGTTTACACAAAACACAAAGATCCACAGATACCTGAACTCGGAATCAGTGGAACAAGAAGCCAAACTTTACTCGGCCAAATATAGGGGCAGATTACTTCAACACCCGAAACCTCTAATAGGATACCTACTCCAGCAAAACGTGGTGAAATGCCTGAAAAGATGATGATCTGTGTCCGTGATGAGTAAAACAGGAGTCTGCATTCTTGATTGCTTGTCATACAGTCATACGTCAAATTGTTAACAAATCTGATAAAAGTTTTTTCGACTGTATGCAGATACAATTATAAAAAAGGTAAGTATATATCTGAAGATATCCGCCGTTTACATAGTCAATTTAGAAACGCGCTACATCATGTATTGTGCCGAAGATAAAATGTTATTATGTATCAAAAATGTCCAACCAATCCATACAAATCAAAAATCGTTTACTGCAAATTGATAAACATGCACGTCACGTCAAAATTAAAAAATGTGGAGAAATGGTAGGAAGACCTATGCTCAGCAAAGGATACGATAGGCTCCTAATAATAATAAGATTAAGCGCTGTATTCAATAAAATTAAATTAAATATTTCACAACACACATCACATCGGTAATTCGTTTGTTGGCTTAAGTATTAAGATATTTAATAAGCTACCAGAAAATGTCATTAACCTATCACTGGATAAGTTTTAGTCTCATATTAAAACCTGCCTAGTGAAGAAAGGTTACTATAGTGTACAAGACTATTTAAATGATAAGGATTCTTGGTCATGTTAATTGATTAACCTTTTGAGTTGTTATTCATAGTAGTCTCTTCTCAGTTGAAACTCTGTAACATCATCAATATTTGAAAAGAGTAACTACTGAGTTTCTTGCAGGTGTCTTCTCAGTAGAAATCGACATAACCAGCGGTAGATAATATGTACTATTTTGACATTTATAAGTGTTCTGTGTGGACCTAAATGGAATAAAGATTTTTTTATCTTTTACCTTTATCTTTATCATCACACATACTTTCACCTGACTCGAGATAAGTAGCTCAAGAACCTGTGTTACGGATATCAGAATCAACAGTGGGATTACATATATAATACTTTTTTTTTGTAAATATATACTTATAATACATAGAAAACACCCAAACCAAATACAAACATGTTACTGCACACAAATGTTTGTAGGTACTGTGCGGGGATCGAACCCGCAAACCCTTGGACCAAAGGCAGCGTTCACTACCACTGTTCCAAGCGGGTCGTCAATATTATATCCTACGTACGTGGCTGATCGTTAAGATCGGCCGTCATAGCCAAATCGGTTGGGGGATATTACTCGCTAATTTACCAGCTCCACTCCCCTTTATAACTAGCTATCAATCATGCTTCAAGAGACTCGTAATTGGGCTTAACTCGACAGAAGCACTATTAAAACCCTCGGTGCTCGACACAATAGGCGACGTCTTTTGTGCGCGACTGTCCTCTGAAACGTGTCCGTCCGGCTACACTTTTCTATGGGACTGTACTTTTTTGCTCGTTCAGAAACCGTTGAGAGGATTATTCTGTGATGAAGGTGAGGCACGTGTAGTGGAGAGATCAATTTAAATAACAGGATAAAAAATCCTTATTTTGAAAATTTTAATAACATCGTACATACCATTTCCTGTACTACTTGTCAGAGATTATTTTGAAGTGGTTTAACTCAAATATAGGTTTGAAATTAAAAAAATATATATTCATAGCACTTAAGTCCTACAGAAAATTGAAAGTCTAATTGTTTAGTTTAGGTGATCCGTCTGCTCGTCTGCCACCTATGTCATAAAAACAGCTCAATAAGACAAATATTAGAAAAATCTTTGCCATGAATGAATGAATGAAGCCACGCTTTGGCATGAATGGGCCGGCTTGGCCGGATTCATATCACGGCCTCATAGAAAATCGGTGTAAAGCAGCACTGTGCTGTATTTAGCTGCGTGAGTGAGTGCGTGAGGGTACCGGAAGCCTAATCCGGGGAAATTGGGGTTAAAGGTAGGCAGCGCAATAGTGACTCCACTGGTGTTGCGGGTGTCTATAGGCGGGGGCAATCGCTTACCATCAGCTGATCCGTCTGCTCGTCTGCCACCTATCACATAAAAAAAAGTAAAAAAGTAGGTTTTTCCCTGAGACAAACGCAACAAACAAAATGAAATAAACAGGATGTAACATACACTGTTGACAGGCGACGGGCTTTTGTAAACTAACTTGGATAAAGTTGAGGGCCGATGAAACGCCAACTTGGATGGGATTCAGCCTACAGGCAGCAGCTAATCAGAGTTTGGTAAACTTTGTAGCACCTGTCATAGCGATTGACTTGTGGGACTATGCATTATTTTAAACTTTAATGCCAACGATATTTTAATGGTCACTAACATGAGAATAGTTTGTAACGAGATATCTACCATGGTGTGTCGACTTAAAACAAAAGCTGTCATTATGATTTCAACCAATAGACGTCCACTGCTGGACATAGGCCTCCCCCAATGTTCTCCAAACAAATCGGTCCTGTGTCACCCGCATCCAATGGATACTCGCGACCTTCACGAGATCGTCGGTCGACCTTGTGATATGATGGGGCCTGCCACTGCTGTGACTTCCTGTACGTGGCCTCCTCTCGAGGACCTTTCCGCCCCAACGTCCGTCTGTTCTCCTCGCTATGTGCCCTGCCCATTTTCATTTGAGGCATGTAATCCTTTGGCCTATATCTGTGACCTTAGTTTTCCTGCGGACCTCATCATTTCTGATACGATCACACAAGGAGACTCCGAGCATAGCCCTCTCCATTGCTCTCTGGGTGACACTGAGCCTCCTTAATCGCCACATTGTAGGTGGCCACGCACAAAAGCGGTACTGTACTGAAAACTTTTTGTATTAGCTACATCGCGCAAGCAAAGCGTGTTACCGGAATAATGAACCTCCTATGTTGTTCATTTTGTTGTCATTCAACAGACGTCAAACGCAGACGCTTTGTTATGACACTAAGACCACTAAGGTAGGTGGCATTACTTTCCATATATTTTAAACTGTTGTTCTAAATTTAAACATAGCAGCATGCTTTAAACCTATGCGCATGAAAGCATAAGAGGTTGTTGCCATTCGCGTCTACCAGAGCGGCGCGACGGTCGCCAGGAAGAAAAAAAAAACGCCAAGTAGGCACTTGACACCGCGCATTAATTTTACTCTACCTGAATTTCTATTTTGTACTCATACCTGCGCAATGCGCAAGTGCATGATTTCCAAAACCCCGTGCATTTTCAATCAAAATTATAATTAGAAGCACATATTTTACGCTTCAGCCCAGAAATAGAGACCACTTGAATGCAATATTTCGAGTGCATAAATTTATTGATATCTCAAGGAATGGCATATTTTCTCTTTACTTTATTCTATTTGCTATACATTTTAATATGGAACCCCTTGAGATTTCATTTTGTTTTTAGTTGTTATAGCAGCAACAGAAATACATAATTTATTTTAAAAAATACAACTGTGTAGCTGTCTCGGATCTTGAGATAGAGCCTGGTGACAGACAGACAAAAGGACAGCGAAATCTTAGTAATAGGGTCCCAATTTACCCTTTGCGTAGGGAACCCTAATAATTATAAGATGAAAAGACGACTGAAATATCATTCCAAGTAAATAGGTAAAACTTTCAAACGATTCATCACCTGAAATGAAAACCTTGTTCTGTCTTTCTTGTTCGTTAGTCTCCCTCTAATAAAAGGAAAGAGCAAAGTAAAGTCGTTATTCCATCAAAGTTAAATTAATAAATCACTTGACTGTTCTATTTATTTGTTTTGTAATGAATTTTCGTAGAAATGATTAAGGTTTTCGTTAAATTCATTGTCGTGTTGTCCATTTTTTTCCTGGTTGATAATAAATAAATAAATTTGTAATTTTTATTCAATTGAAAATCGTCAAACATACAGTTTAGTACTAAAATTTCTAAGCGGCAATATTCACGTTGAATCAAGTTTAATATTTGTACGAGTACCTGTATGTATTTCCTGGAGTACATTGTTCGACATGGCATTGACATGCTATACGTTGCAATTGATGCTTTGACAAGAGGATTTCCGGGAAACACAATGTGTGATGTGGGAGCGGTAGATAGACTCTAGACACAAGAGATTCCATTATAGGTATTGCAAGTTCTATTACCTAATGCATATTGTGAATCTGATGGCATGTAAAGATAATCTAGAGGCAGTCGGTATGCAACTAGCTGTATACAGGATTTAAGGTGTCTGTCAAGTGGAAGTTCATTTGACCGTGGGAGACCCGGAGAGACCGGTCTGATACCGGCCTGATACGGCCGGATACGGCCTCACAGAAAACAGGCGTGAAGTAGCACGGTGCTGTGTTTCGCTGCGTAAGTGAGGGTACCGGGGGTCCAATCCGGGGGAAAGGGGGCTTTAAGGTTGGCAGCGCACTTGTGACTCCACTGGTGTCGCGGGTGTCCATGGGCGGCGGCAATCGCTTATTCAGGGGATCCACTGCCACCTGTCACGTAAAAAAAAAGAAAGAGCACACTGTGTCACCCAATTTATGTTCTAGGTAGTTTTGTAGTTTGCTAGTTGTGAACTTTTTTCCCATCTTGGAGAATTCTGTACTTTGACTGCCTAAAAACTTATGATGAGCTACATAAGGTGTCTAAGTCTAATTGTTAATGACTACCTATGTCCGCTTGGTATTGTTTGGTTGATCAAAGATTTTGGAAATTATCATCCGGTGATCCGTCGTCTGGACCTATCACGTAAACATAAATTCCCACACCTGCTCAACAAAAAACGTAGGTGTTCGATCACTTCCATTAAAACTTTACGGTTTCTTGTTTTAATTAATTTTCCTTTGACCATATGACAAGAAAATTACTACAAACATTCCACTGCCAAGTTTTTGATTAAATTAGTTTCACTTTTACTTAAACCTCCTTGTTAAGAAAAATCTCATTTTCCGAACAACCAATTGTGATAAAGAGCATTATTATACTACTAGCTATCGCCCGCAGCGTTGCGTTTAGTATTCGTGATTAGTTTATTAATTTGTTTTAATGACGACGTAAAGTTTTGATAATTATTCTATGCATTTTTTAATCGATAATCTCGACTTAATTACCGATTTATATCAGATAAACGATTACACACACGAGAGCACACTTGATGGTAATTGATAACTTCCCCTCATGGACGTTTGCAACACCCATTAAGGCTTCACAGATGTGTAGTCGTATCTTAAGGAAGAAATAAGCTCTTTGTAAAACACCCTCGGAGCTCAGACAGGGAGACGGTAGAAAAAAGAAATCAGTTCCGTCTTGAATGCTTGAGTTTTATTTTTGGACTGAGTAACCTAGACAGGCATGGCACAATAGATCTTCTATTGATCACAGTGGCTATGAGATGCAATGCTCACCCCATTTAATTCAAATAATAATAAAATCTAGGCAGGCAGCCTGGGGTCATTGTCCCGGTGACACGCTTTGCTTGCGCGATGCAAAAATGCATAGCGCCATCTACCGGAACAACGACGAACCGCCCGAGCCTGCATGTTTACTTTGTACACTCTTCTTAATACGAACTGCTAAGGAGTTCAACAACTTGCCGGCTTCTGTAATCCCAGAGTGTTACGATTTTAAGTCGAGAGCAAATAGGCTTTTTCTGGGTAAGCACGCTACATCTTAGACCTTATTGTCACTTTCCATCAGGTGAGATGAGGTCAAGTGCGAACCCATTTAATATATTATAAAAATAAAAAAAGCTATTTTATTGTACATTAACAGGTCCTATTTGTTGCAACACCACCAATGGCAGCTGGTGTCAATAGATGTTTCTGCAACTCGGTATAAGTGTGAAAAAAATGTGAAGTGTTATCCAAGCACACACGTTCATCGTTCTCCGCAGGAATTTTCTAGGTTGTCTTTCGCAGTTTGTATGTGCGAAGTGTACGTGGAATATGCCAGAAGTGACGATAGTCAACCGTTATTTGCAGTTAAATTTCAAATAACCCAGGCATTTCTGCGCTCCCTAGCATCTAGCAGTAGAGATGTGCCAATGTTGACTCGAGTTAAGTCGATAATATATCGTCATCATCATCCCATCTCGATGTATCAGTCCCGACTAACGCTTGGATTAGTATCCAGAATTCGAGCTATGCTTTAGACAGGTAAACCATGATTATGACTTCTAAACTAGTAGTGTCTAGTGTCACTAAACTGTGGGTCTAGTCTCAACAATTATGAGAGTATTTAACTAAGCTCAAGATTTTACAAAAATTAATATTTTATCAAAATATAGGTAAATATGTGCCAATAGCAAAAATTTTCAATTAGTAATATAACGTCTTTCCGGTTTTACGGTCATTCAAAGATTCATGGGCAAGTCTATTTTAAAAGTATGAAATTATTAAAAAAATTTATATCATTTAATAACCCACACAATTTGCACCAACTATTATAAAAGAACCATTGACATAAACGAAACATTTGATATAGCTACCCTACAAAATTCATGAAAAATACTTAGGTGTGACGTCACATCTTAGAAGCCATTTGTATGGAGCGTTTCCGGTTTGCCCAAAATAATGTGATTTTAAAGTTGTGATATCTCAGTTTAAATGAGAATCAAGTAATTCTTTCAACGATGTTTCTATCATTGAGAGGTCTTTTGATTTCAGTTAACGCTTGGCCACAGTCATGTGATTGTGGCCAAGCGTTAACTTATAATTAATAATTATTACCATAAGGCAGTAACTCAAGTACCTAAGTAACTCGAGTCAACACTCCACTATTGGCAGGTGATATTGGAATTTAATAAAACTTAATGCAAATTTTCTTATGAGGCAAGTTCGCAAACTGGCGAGATAAGAATAAACGAGTGCACACAAAATAACACTTAGTTAATTAATATTTAATTTAAAAAGGAATGCAGTTCTTGATGAAGGTTTTTTCAATTTACGAACTGTATTTTAATAAGGGGTTTTTTGTTATTGTTTCCGAACAGACCTATCTTGTCTTTTTTTTATAACTTGATATACATAAAGCTTTTTAAATTATAGTTTTTTTATTTTTATTAAATTTGACCCATATTGACAAAACAGTTTGAGCGCGGTTGCCAACCAAAGGGGCGTGGATAGTATCCTGTGAGGCTTGACCATGGTGACATACATATTATACTTGTTAAAAGTGGGTTAACATTTTTTTTTACCTTATAATTGCATTTTAACTAGTATCCCTCTAATGAAGCCATGAATAGGAGCAAGGTTGTACAGTACTCCATAAAACCCCGCTCAGCAGTCGCAAGCGAGTCTTAACTAAGAATAACAGACAGTACAACTAGAGCCGCTGTCTAGAGGCGATATGTTACCGCTAATAAGGAAAGCTAAGCCATTCCTCTCGAGTTGCTGACTCGAGAGCAAGGAAATAACAGTGAAGGTGTGAAGAAAATCTGAGAACGAGACGAGTATAAAAACTCTCTCTCGTCTTACCGCATAATTCCCATTTACGTCCGAAGCTGTCGCTCTTGAGCACGGGGTAAGCTTGGACTATGATTATTTATATGGGGAGTTTGGTAATAACAATGAAGCGACTGCCGTCTGACTTTTATAACCCTTTAACAGTGGAACCAGACCAACTGAATCATGGTTACACGTTTCAGAAACTATCCGAAACGTGCAGGTTTCCTCACGACGTTTTCCAGCACCGCCGAGCTAATGGTAGAAATTACTAAGAGGTAGATTGTGTAAAAACTAAAATCCTATTTTTTTTATAGATGGCAGACGAGCAAACATTTTACCTGATGGTTAACGATTGCTGCCCATGGACAGGCAACACCAGTGGAGTCTGTTAAGTCCCCATATCCCCAATTCAACCTCAGGCACTCTCAATCACTCGAGGAAACACAGCGCAGACGATACTTCACGCTTGTTTTTTGTGGTATCACTCCTGTCAAGCTGGTCTATTAATGCCGAAGCGGCTCTCCCACTGTAAATATTCGTATCCATCCGTACGTTTAGTTACCATAATAAAAAATATTTTAGCCATATTTGAATCATGTGCTGTTTCGCTGCGTGAGTGAGGGTACCGGAGGCCCAATCCGGGTGAAAGGGGGGCTTGAAGGGTGGCAGCGCACTTGTGACTACTGGTGTCGCGGGTGTATATGGGTGGCGGCAATCGCTTACCATTAGGCTATCCGTCTGCTCGTCTGCCATTTATCAAATAACAAAAAATCAAAAGATCTATCTGTTTTCATGATGTCTTTTCAGTCGTAATACCTGGTATCGGTACATGTATAAAACGGAAGTTCATGTAAAGTGCATTTGAGTTTGCGCGCACACACATGTACACAATAACCTCGCTGTATCCGAAATGCGAATTTATTTAGGTTACAAAATATTATAGACATTTTATTTTTGTAACGATAACCCAATAGCAAACATTTTCGCATCCAATATTCATTGTGTGTGATAACAGCACTCGATTCATTATTGGTTTTCATCAATATTTTTTGTTCGCAGAATATCGCCAGTGAGCACACCTTTATAGCGTATCTGTAATAGTTTGCCACAAATAGTGGGCGAAAATTTGCATGTATCAAATAGAACAAGTACATCTTGCAGGTATGCTGGTAGATTCCAGCGTATTTACGGTAAACTTGCATACTATTTTACGCACATGAAAGATTGAGTGTACAGTGATCTCGGCATGTTTTAACATCAGAGTTAGACTTACATATGGAACTTGTGCGGTAGAGAAAATTTCAAAAATCTGTTTTTAACAAGCATTTATTACTCTAGAAAAGAAAATCATCATCATCATCATCATCAGCAACCCACACTCGTCCACTGCTGGACATAGGTCTCCCCTAATGCACGCCACTGCTCCCGATTTTCCGCCGCTCTCATCCAGCCCACACCAGCCAGCCTTCGAATGTCATCATCCCATCTTGTCGCAGGGCGTCCTACACTACGCTTACCGAGTCGCGGTCTCCACTCAAGGACTTTACCAGCCCACTGGCACTTCAGTTTGCTAATTCGGTCTATGTCGGTGACTCTGGTTCTCTGTCGGATTACATCATTTCTGATGCGGTCCTTCAGAGATGAGCATAGCCCTTTCCATAGCTCTTTGAGCGACTTTGAAAAGAAAATAAAACAACATAATTTCTTAAATAAGGAAATTAGTAAATAAAATATACATTTAAGTTGTTTTTTTATTAATTGTAACTTAGTATTTAGATCTACTATGTACTTACCTTATTTCATACACAACACCATGACATTTATTTAGAACATTGTCATAATAGAGAATGCCTCTTGGCATTAAGTTCGCCTATTGTATAATTTTTTTGTGCAATAAAGTTTTAAATAAATAAATAAATAAATAATAATAATAATAAAGTACCTATTAAAGTATGCTAAAACTGAACAAAAAGTGGAATACTATTAACAAGACATGATGGATGAGATGAAATATATTTACAGAAGAGTGTAGTCTGCCCCGCTACTCATCGTGCCCAGAATGCTGGCGGCGTTACCTCTTTGAATAGCCAACCCAATGCGTTTGCCGATATATGTTTATATGTGTGTGTGTGTGTGTGTATTCGTGTGTGTGTGTATGTGTGTGTGTGTGTGTTAGAATTGAGTGTTTCAGTAATACGGGCAGATGTTCTTACAATATCATTAGGTACTTGAGATTATTATACATCGGAAAAAAATATTTGGTATTAAGACGTATGTCGGATATTTGGTATTTGGTCTACGCGTGGCTTTGTTCGACTTTGGATGTATGACTCTATCAAAAGTTTTTTTTTGTGTGGTCAAATTAAACCTTTACTACTCGCTTGACCAATCGCGCGTGATGAATATCAACCCTCGTCGTTACGCTTTTGCCTAGCTACAAAATATTGATTTTCAAAACAAAACAAAAAAACGTCTATATTTCGCAGCTAGAAAACATTTTTCAATTTAGGCTGAGACACAGGATTTATATTAAATTTTTTCGGTGCACCGGAACTGCCTGTTGTTTTTTCTTCCGATAAACAAAAACCGTCCGTAACGCCCACCAACCTACAGCAAACAAATTGATCTGAAGCTTTCAGGCTGTATTAGTGAGGCGACTTATGTTGACTTTAGGAGTGACTTCCGAATTTTCACTGGTTCACTGATAAAAAGATAAAAATTCTTTAATCAATTTAGGTCCATGCAGAACACTTATGAATCTCAAAATAGGTACACATATTCATTTCCGCTGTGGAATATTATCATTACTGCTGGTTCGGATGTCGATTTCTACTGAGAAGACACCAGCTAGAAACTCAGTAGTTACTCTTTTCAAATATTGATGATGTTACAGAGTTTCAATTGAAAAGTGAAAAAAATACAATTATCAAAGTTAACAGACTACTATGAATAACAACTCAAAAGACTAATCGATTAACATGACCAAGAATTTACTCTTTTCTCATCATCATTATTTCAGCCAATATACGTGACCTTTATCAGATCGTCGGTCCACCGGCTGCGACCTCCTATACGCGGTCTCCACTCAAGGACCTTGCTACCCCACCGGCCGTCTGATCTCCTCGCAAAGTGCTCTGGCCGATATGTAAATGTCTTTGACCTTTGTTCTTCTGTGGATCTCATCATTCCTGATACGATTGCGGGTAAATACCAACCAAAAAGAAGTTCAGCTTCAATTATGTAGGGATGGTAAATTTAGTCTCATACACTTTGCGATGTTGGGCGAATTTTTGTTGATTAGCTATGTTGAAAATTGTGTCTTTGAGTATACTTTCATGGAATCTAAAACCCAAGTCGCGCGTCACTAGGCCTGGAGGCAAATGCGTGGAATCCAATCGTTCTATTTATATAAAAAAAATCCCAGAGACGAGATAATTTAGTGGAAATTCTCCATAAGCCCCGGTAAGAGGCGGCGGTTGCCACGGCAACGGGACCTGTTGATACTCGCCTCCCTTTATAAAGTTCGGTATACATGGGCCGTCGTTTAATGAATGTAAGCTCTCCCAGAAAGCAATATATATTTCTTCTTTGATGCGGATTTGAACAGATTTACTTTTGTGTTTGTGTTGTTGAGTCGTGGAATCTTTATGACTATTGTACTAGAACCGGCTTCAGCTTAATTTCATTTCTTTCTAAATCTCTATAAATCATATTTGGAACCGTACTAAATACCTGAAAACAGAATAATTACAAGAAAATAATTCTAGGGTTGGAAATATCAATGTGGACAGAATTTATGAGACTTTATAGTCTACTTTGTTTATTTTTTTTAAATTTGGGCAAATATTATAAACTATTGTATTCTGCTGAGTGAGTGATCGTACAGGAGGCCCAATCCGGGGGAAGGGGGATTTGAAAGTTGGCAGCGTACTTGCGTGTGACCCGACTGGTGTTGCCATTGTCCATGGGCGACGGCAATGGCTTACAATCAGGTTTACCGTCTGTTCGTCTCCCGTTTATCTGCTTATGACCATCACATAAAATATATTATATGTGTATCTGATTCATCTGCTAGCTGCAGAGGGGCAACAGTTAGTCAGAGCGGCCATTTGATTTGATTTTCGATTTGTGCATATTATAAATAAATAATAAATATTTCACAACATCACCAAAATTGATCTGACTCCGAGATAGGTACGAGTAGCTCAAGCACCCGTGTTACGGATATCAGATTCAACAGTACGATTACAAATATAGACATATAATACTTTTCTTTTGTAAATACATACTTATAATACATAAAAAACACCCAGACCAATAAAACCAGACATTTTCATTCACAATGTTGGTAATGTGCGGGGATCGAACCCGCTACCCTTGGACCAAACGCAGCGTTCACTACCACTGTTCCAAACGGTTCGTCTGTCATTATAATAAGGACATACGAAATTCTGATACCACAAGTACATAAACAAGTCAATATTGTACTATACGCAAAGACTCGTGGCAGACCTTATACCACACGTAAGTACATAAATAAGTCAATACTTTACTATACGCAAAGACTCGTGGCAGACGGTAGAGTCATATTATTAAATGACATTCTTATTCATATTATTAGATGATATATTAGGGGTTACAGTATAAAATTGGTGATTTGTACGAGTATGGAGATTTTTCGAAAAGCTGTGTTTCCCATACTAACATTTTTTCAATTTTCGAAGTAAATATTAATGGTATTGTTTCATATGCTGCACTTTAATGGACAACGTTAAGGTACATTTTGATTTCAGCAAAAAACATTGTTTATAAAGAAATTTATGATGAAAGCGTCAATTCTGCCAAACAATAAAAGAGTCACTTTTTTTTTGTACCATGAGTACAATATTATCTTAATCTGCACATTACACACCTAAGTATATAAACTAACTAACTAACTAGTTTGGCGCAGCGTGACCCATAGTGAGTCTTGGCCTCCGATAATAGGAGCCTCCATCTTGGTCGATCCTGCGCCACCTCCTGCCAGTCATCTGCCGAGAGTCCACGCAAGTCTTTTCCGACCTCATCCTTCCAGCGATATCTCGAACGGCCGACTGGCCTTTTGCCATTAGGACGTCCCTGATACGCTCGCTTTACCGCACGATCGTCTCCCATTCTTTCTAGTTGGCCGAGCCAGCGAAGGCGATGCGCACCTAAGTATCAAAATAAAAATATACTGCAGTAACTATTTGGGGTTTTATAGGAATTATTAATCATGTTGTTCCAAAAAAGAACGGCAATTCCATACTTTAACCCCTATTACATATGATAATGAATGAAATACCCTACCTTCTGCCACGAGTCAGGCCGTTTCATCATTTCAGCCAATAGAAGTCCACTGCTGGATATAGGCCTCCCCCAATGTTCTCCACACAGATCGGTCCTGTGCCGCCCGCATCCAATGGATTCCCGCGATCTTCACCAGATCGTCGATCCACCTTGTGGGGGGCCTGCCACGGCTGCGACTTCCTGTACGTGGCCTCCACTCGAGGACCTTTCCGCCCAACCGGCCGTCTGTTCTCGTCGCTATGTACCCTGCCCATTGTCACTTGAGGCATGCAATCCTTTGGGCTAGTCCGTTTAGTATGTAAGAATTGTTTTTTATGGGATTGCTTCCATGTACCTTATTTTCAGCTTCCGTTATTTCGGCGTTGTTGCAAGCGCCATGGTCACGGTGTTACTGTTGCAATGCCGTAAAACCTATTACGAAAAGTAAGTGACAATGAAAAATTAAAAGAAAAATTGTGTGATTTAACTTGATATTATTTTATAAAAAAAATATAGCATAGATGGCAGACGAGCAGACTGATTACCTGATGGTTAGTGGTTGCCGCCACCCATGGACACCCGTAACACCAGTGGAGTCACAAATGTACTGACAACCTTTAAATCACCATTTTCCTCGGATTTAGTCTCCGGTAAATAATTAAACGAATATTTACGAACCAAAGTTCATCGATTTGTTTCCGTTTACCCTCTCAGGGAGGTTTATTAAACTGATCGAAAGACAATCAGAAGCGAGCAAATATACCTTTGCGAATAGGTAGGGGTGAGTTTGCGATTTTGACTTCGGGGACGAACGAAAGTTTATAAGAGAATGAAATACTTTAGTATATATAACCGATTTAGCTGTATTTGACAGAGGTTGAAAATAAATTCGTGTCTTTTTCGATTAATTCATGTAAGTACATGAAACAGTAAAAGTATTATAAGTAGTGGTGGATTTTTAAGTCCCACTCCAAGTTGTGGGATTGAGCATTAGAATGTTTAATAAGTTACTTCAAAAAAATATTGATTTACCGGTACATAAATTTAAGTTGCATGGTAAAAACTGCCTAATGCAGAAATGCTACTATAAAGTAGATGAATGATACGGACTCCTGGACATGTTGATCTTCTCGCCTGTCCTCTAATGTATTATTTCCTTTCATAATTTTGCTTTGACGGTTTATCTAAACGAAGCTGATTATAAGCATTGTATATCATACTGTCTTTGTAATAATGATTTATATTAGAAAGAATATTGCATTATATTATATATGAAGATTGTAATTACAATTTTATTTGAAAAGGCAACTACTGAGTTTCTTGCTGATTCTTCTCAGTAGAAATTGACATTTCGAATCAGCGGTAGATTACATAATATTTAACTTTCATAGATGTTCTGTATGGACTTCAATTGAATAAAGATATTTTGTTTTTGATTTTGAAATATGAGTCTATTTCTTTTTTAACCGACTTCAAAAAAAGAGGTTCTCAATTCGACATGTATAACTGCGAACTAAAAAGTGTAAAATAATATTTTTTACACTTTATACACCTCAAATAACATTTTATAATAATACATTCGAGAAAAAGTTTTACCGAAGTCGGCGCCTAATCCCTGTTGAATAATTGAATGTTGTATTAATTAAATTACAAGATAGTATTGGGCGCCCACTTCGGTAACACCTTTTCTCGAATGTACTGTTATAAAATGTAAAAAATATTATTTTACACTTTTTAGTTCGTGGTTATTGAAGGCGGTTTTTTTTTTGCAGATTTTGTTTTTATTTTAAGCGGACGGCTATGCAAACCCTATTCAGACCAGTATCACTGCGAAGAGTTTGATCTATTGTGAGCGATGAGACTATTTAGTGAAAGTCTCTTTATATCGTGGTAACATTATTTAAAGTCAAATTCTAAGTATTATCTAGTTAGTAAGTTTTTTTTACTAAGTAACAGATTGGCAGAGTGGCACTTGTGACTTCACTGGTATTTCGGTGTGTATAAATAGAATATTGAATATAGATATTGATTTCGAACTCAGCATGCTTTTTTTATGTGATAGGTTGCAGACGAACAGACGGATCGCCTGATGGTAAGCGATTGCCGCCGCCCATAAACACCCGCGATAGCAGTGGAGTGGAAACTCCACTGGTAAGTGAGCTGCCAACCTTTGAACCCCCCTTTCCCCCGGATAAGGTCTCCGCTACGTTTTCTGTGAGGCCGTGGTATCACTCCAGTCAAGCCGGCCCATTCATGCTGAAGCGTGGCTCTCCCACGTTTAAGATGTAATGTGCATTTAATTCCTGGTTGCGTCCATGGCCGTCGCTCTGGAGCCCGGGGTACTCTTAGATAAAAAAAATAGAAAAGATAAAAATTTGTCACTCTTATTATAAAATAAGAGTGACAAATTACCATGATAGGCTTGTGTCCCATTTTTCACTTTTCACTTGTTGGTAATATAAGAACCGCTCAAAAGTGAAAACATCGGTGAAAGAATGAATTTGTTAGCTTGGAAACTCTTCGAGATAGGACAATTTGAAAATCACTTAAAATAGACTTGCCCAAAACGCGAGGCGTGACGTCAGCCCTCACCAGTTTTACGCATCGTGAGATAGCTTTGTTCGATAGTTTATGAAAATGGTTTTTAACAAAAGTTGCTTAAATTGAATAAAATATCGATTGCTATGAAATTTTGTACATAGCTCCTTTTAACCGTTATTTCTTAATGCTATTTAAAAATCTGCCAATCTCTGACCTAGTACACAAGCCTATTACTTCGCGTATGTTAAAGTATAAAGGTATGTGATGATAAAAATATATGTAAGTATAATTCTAAATTTAAATGTATGTATCTTGATATGTGTGTTGTGTTGTGTTTTGTATTATTATTACGGTAAGTTTTATTTTTTTTTAAGTAGAGTGTAAAGATATAAAATCGGTTTGGGATTGGCCAGTCTAGACTAGATGAGTATACTTACATGGTAGGTCAATTTTAGCATGCAAATAGAGTTTTATAAATATCAAAGCTTGGTTTTGTGAACTTCATTTTTTTTTTGTTAAATTAAGGCATGATTATGAGTTAAGAAACAGATGACTGTTTCTTGTATCAACCATTGGGTAATAATTCAAGGGAAAGCCACCAAAAGCCGCGAATATTTACTGACCCCAGCAATTAAGAGAAGTTAGTGTGTGGGCGCAAATTGTTGTCGTCTCGAAGTTTTCCGGTTTGAGGTCTCGTTAGGGCACAGTCAGTTTATGTATGTATGTATATAACGATCAAGTTTAATATAGCCCATTATAATTTTAGTTTTCCGAAGTAGGGCCACGCTTCGGCATGAATGTGCTTCTCCTTTCTACCACCGGACATTACGGAAGACGACAGGAATCCACCCTTACACTGTGCAAGTTCCACCAGCTCGTACTAAGCGGTTCGCTTCCTCTTTCTTGGTACGAACTGCTAAGGAATGGAACAACTTGCCGGCTTCTGTATTCCCAGAGAGCTACAATTTGGGTGTCTTTAAGTCGAGAGTGAATAGGCTTCTTCTGGGTAAGCACGCTACATCTTAGACCTTATTATCACTTTCCATCAGGTGAAATGAGGTCAAGTGCAAAACCCATTTAATATATATAAAAAAAAAAAAAAAGAATGTGCCGGCTCGACTGGAGTGCTACCACGGTATCACTAAAAACCGGCGTAAACATCGCAGACGCTCTGATTCAGGATTTGAAGGTCTGGTAAATACAACTAAGCGATTGCCGTCTGACCTTTGCAACCCTTAACAGAGAAACCAGACCAACTGAATCAGGGTTACACGTTTCAGTAACTATCCTAAGCGTGCAGGTTTCTTCACTTGTGTTCCCTCACCGCGGAGCTAATGGTAGCGGTAAATGCGCACTTAGATTGGAAAAATGCGGAGATGCATGCTCGGATAAGAAACACGACCCCCCGAATAGAAGAACAACTGACCTACCATCGCTCATGATCGCTAGTGAGCTGCAACCAGTCCTGATAAATTTTCTACTTTCAAATGCCTGATAGGCCGTGCGTGACCAAAGAGCTTACTTACTCCGCTGGTTCAGTGACCCAAATAAAATCCTGACCTCCGAAACAAGAAATCGCTACTACGGTCAATCCTTTTTTTGTCGCTGGGTTATGTTGCCACGCCGTGTGGTCCCCGGCAGAGTAGAATAGGCCACCCTCATTTTTACCGAGGTGTCGTAAAAGGCGACTATGGTAAAGCTGCTGGCATGATCATCAGCACCCAGAGAAGGAAAACTCTGCATTTATATCAAAACCCTCGCCAACCCGTCTGCCAAGCGCGGTGAGTATGGCAATTACCCCTCATGTGATTGAGGAAGGCCCGTGCCCCAGCAGTGGGGACTTAAATGGGCTGATGATGATGATGAATGCTACCAGCCGGAAGTACAATTGGCCGATGTCGCCGACGCGCCGGCGCCTTATGCATCCTCCTGCTGGAGAGTAGGAGGGTTATGTCGGGTTCACCTGTAACGGGGGCTTCTTCTAATGAGAAGTCGGCCAGAGGCATACCGAAAGCAAACCGTAGGGTTTAGTACCCTACGGTTTTCCTCATCACCCTTGAGTGGACTACAGTCGATCCTGCGCTACTTCTTGTCAGTTATTGACAAGGAGCTCGCGCAGATCAGTCTCGACGACGTCCTTCTAGCTGTACCTAGGTCGACCAACTGGACGTCGGCCCACGGGTAGGCCCTGGTATGCTTTTTTCACGAGAAGATCTTCGTCCAACCTCTCGAGATGACCAAGCCAGCGAAGATTGTGTGCCTTCACCGATGATGTTGACCATAGAGTTACAGCATAGAAATGATGTTTAAAGCGACGCCTGCGCAAGAGGTCCCGGGTTCGATGACCGGGTCGGGCCAAAAATGTGTACCTAAGTTTTCGGTTAGAAATTCTTAGTGTCAGTCTGGAGTCTGGAAGTTGGCGGTCATGTACCGTCGTTTAGTGTAAGGGAATAGATAGTACACTTGTTTTTGCGCACACACGTGCTACTTACGCAGGATATAATATATCCTGCGTACGTGGCTGATCGTTGAGATAGCCGGCGTAGCCGTAATCGGATGTCTGTTTCCTGAAAAACCCGGAAACTTCCAGCCCGGTATCCCTACTAATCGGCTGTTAAATGTTTCTTCATACTTACTTGTCAGTATATTTAGTCCCGGAGCTAACAGGTCTAATTGCGGCCTTAATGGCCTGACCATTAACCTGCTAGCCGTTTTGATGGGAGATTAAACTTGGTGGTTAATCCTTTGTTAATGTCATGTGCCTTTGTAAGGCCGGCTAGTAACGGCCTAAGGTTGTGTATAAAGGAAATGAACAAAGATGTTTGCTTTTTTATGACCTCTTTGACATAATCGTACCGAAGTATATTCTAGCGACGACTGCCTCGATGGCGCAGTGGGTAGTGCGTCGCTCTATAAAACGACGACTGCGCTTGGAGTTCCGGGTTTGATCCCCGGGTCCGGCCAAAATTTGTACCTGAGTTTTTCTGTTTAGAAATTCTCATTGTCAGCCCGGAGTCTGGAAGTTGGCGGTCTGGTACCCCCGTGCCTCTGAAAGCACATTCACACACGTCTTTACCTATAGTGCAGGTGGTGCGGTGCACCAGGGCGACGGAAGCTAGAGGGCGCCAAGAGCCCATCGCTACACGGCACTTCTTGGGCTAGAGCCGCCCCTGGGTATCAGCAGTATACAGGGGACTAGTATAAAAGGCCATCGCCAGGCCCCTGCATTGGATGCAACTGGGAAACACCATGATAAGACGAGGAGAACGATCAGTACTCGCGCCCTCTTCTTTCGGAGCGTTACAGTGGCTGTATGTGTAAAGCCTCCACTGTAACGTGGGGCTCTCGGCACCCTCAAACTTCCGGCGCCCAGGTGCACCGTACCTCCTGCAATATAGGTAAAGACGCCCCTGATTTTGCCTATACTACACATGTCAGTAATCTTGGATTTCCATACGTCAAATGTGGAAGAGACATTTGTTACCCTCACTGGAGTTTTGAGAGCACTTTACTGCTCTCCAAATGTGCCCTAAGTGTGGTTTAATCTATCACCATTACAGGTTTATGGACTGCTTGCCTCGCGGAAGATATAAAACCTGCAGGAGTGTTTTATAGCGCCACATAAAGGCTAACACAAGAATTACTTCTTTACTAAGTAGGTTTTTTTTCTTCTTACTAAGTTCCTTGTCTTTTGCTTTTTTAATCGACATAAATATATATATTTTTTATTTTTGTTCGCCGATTACTCTGCTATTTTTGAACCAATTTAGATGATTATTTTTAAGTTGGAAAGTAGGTAGTCCCGAATTGGTACCATGATCAGGATATCAGGATTTGATGATGGGATCCTGTAAAAATTGAGGGGAACTCTCAAATGTTATAGGGACAAAAAAAATATGTGAAAAAAAACCGCCTTCAAAAACCACGAACTAAAATGTGTAAAATAATATTTCTAACACATTATATACTTCAAAGAACATTTTATAACAGTACACTCGAGAAACGGTTCTACCGAAGTCGGCGCCTAATCCCTGTTGAATAAATGAATGTTGTATTAAATTACAAGTATTGGGCGCCGATTCCGGTGACAACTTTTCTCGAGTGTACTGTTATAAAATGTTATTTGAAGTGTATAAAGTTTTAGAAATATTATTTTACATTTTGTAATTTTACGTTCCATGTATAAAAAATAAGAAAATACGAAGAGCGAACACACAGTATTGTTTGATGTTTACTGACTCGTCTAATCATTGTCACATAATAAAGACGGCGTGGCCGCATCGTTAATCGACACAGATTGGTTTTGTGTCCGTTGTCGATTTTACGATTATGACTCACTCGAACATTTTGTGGATTTGCCGAAAGTGTTATGAGCACTGAATTTCCTCATCTCATCGTGTAATTCGTAAAGCTGTCACGTCGGAACCCTTAGACTATGATTCAGGATTTGGGGAGTCTGGTAATTAGCGTGGGAGAGCCACGCTTCGGCATGAATGGGGCGGCTTTCTGTGAGGCTGTGGTGTCACATTCATGCCGAAGCGTGGCTCATCCACGGTAGTCGGCCTAAATTTTAAACGTTCATGGTCACTAACATTAGGCATAGACACAGACATAAACAGGAGAAGCGATACAAGAAGAGGTGGTGTGGTTATATGTGGTCAATCAGGTTCCGACCTCAGGGGTCGTGGCGCCCGTATGGGTAATAGGTTTGTCCTACAGCCCACGATGCCTCCCCATTTAAGGGCGATGAGGGAAAACCGCTGGGGTTTAGTCGGTATGCCTCTGGCCGGCTTCTCGTTAGGAGAAGCCTCCGCCAGAGGTGAGCCCGACATTACCCTCCTGCTCCCCAGCAGGAGGGTAAGCATAAGGCGCCGCCACTAGGCGGCGACGTCGGCCATTGCACTACGGACCGGCGGCATTCCCCAGCGAGAAGAAAAAAATAGGTCCCGACCTCAGCATTTGCTGCTACGGCATTATCTGCATTAGAATAGTCATTTACGGGATTTCTACTTTGTACCTTATTTCAGTTAGAAATCTCGTAACTAACTATTCTAAATACTACCGAGCGGTAGCTGTTTCCTATCTCATCTATTGGCCTTTACACACCTGCGGTTTCGATATATCATTACAAAACGTTAAAGTGTGCGCAACCACATGCACTTTGCAAACTCATTAATAAAATTACGCCCGCGGCAACAGGTGTGGGGTTCGATGTTTACGTAATCGCATCAGCCTGTTTGTTATTACATATTTGCAAGCTAATGGAGCTGAAACATTTACGTAGAATCTTGTTAGTGATGATATCAGTACGCACGGGGCAGGGAGGAAATACACGCGCGCGCGCACCTTGGACAGACTTCATCGATCACGGAACCACTT
This sequence comes from Marasmia exigua, assembly GCA_019059595.1. NCBI lineage: Eukaryota > Metazoa > Arthropoda > Insecta > Lepidoptera > Crambidae > Marasmia > Marasmia exigua. Next base: position 11,766,916 of record CM032464.1, read on the forward strand.
GTTTTAATACGAACTAGAATACTGCTACTCACGCAGTATTAGTCTTTATTAAAAAGTCTTCATTCAAACTTCAAACCCGCGCAACTACCCCTTAGAAGTTGAAAGTTCAAAAGTATTTTTTTTAATCAAAGCTGTTGTCCAAACATCAATTTTAAAATTCTAACTTTTAAACTGTCTAATCCCTCATACTGCATTTCATGCCCTAATTTACCCCCTCAAAGGGTGATTTTCAAAAACGTTTAAGTGAATTACTCTTAACTTTAATTATACGCATACATACCATTTTCACTTTCCTATCATCAAAGATGACGGACTTCTATACAAACTTCGAACCCCCTTTTGACCCCCTTAAGGGTTGTATTTGTAAATGGGTTACTTTTTATTACAAATTTTCAGTCTGAATACTATTTTTCACATTTCTAACATCAAAGATGGCGGACATTATTTAAATTTTTAACCCCCTTTTTACCCCCTTTTTACCCCCTTAAGGATTGAATTTTCAAAAATCCCTTCGCAGTGCTCACTTTCACTATTGAAGGAACCCCCTTCCCAAATTTTAAGTTTCTAGGGTCAGTAGTTTGGGCTGTAAGTGCATTCCTAGTCACTTAATCACTAAGTCACTCAGGTTCTTTATATGTATTAAATGGTGAATGGTGAAAGCTTTTTAGTTTTTTTTATGTGATATGTGGGTGACGCGCAGACGGATCGCCTGATTGTAAGCGATTGCCGCCACCCATAGACACCCGCGACACTAGTGGAGTCACAAGTGCGCTGCCAACCTTTAAACCTCCCCTTCTCCCCAGATTGGGCCTCCGGTACCCTCACTCACGCAGCAAAATACAGTACAGAGCTGTTTCACGCCGGTTTTCTGTGAGGCCGTGGTATTACTCCAGTCGAGCCGGTTCATCGGCATGAAGCGTGGCTAACCCACGGTAGATAAATTACCAGACTCATCAAAATCCTGAATCATGGTCACCCCGGGCTCCTAAACAATATCTTTGGACGCAATCGGAAATTACACGCTAAGATATATTAGAAAGAAAGATAAATTAGGTTATGTTTTAATAGGTTTGTCTAATTAAAAAAAAAACAAATAATTGTGGTGATTAAATGAAACACTCAAAACAAACAAAATGTTATTTTATAAATATTACGGTTTGTAAATTGATTATTAGACCAGATTGGCAGAGTATTTATTAAGTGGATCAGACCGGAATTATAAATAAAAATAACCAGGAAGGGATCAGATTAGGGGATCTAACCGGAAAAACTCTTTCTTTTTTAGTTTTCTAATTAGTGATAGATGACAGACGAGCTGTCGGATCACCTGTTGGTAAGCGATCACCGCCCCCATTGACATCTGCAACACCAGAGGAGTCCTAGGCGTGTGTCCATGAGTGGCGGTCTACTCGTCTGCTCCCTATCTCTTAAAAAAACCGTATAACAAGTAGAGTCACAAGCTTTGTTGCCTTTTAAACCTTTTTAGGGTACCGAAGCCAAATGGCAAAAAACGGAAGCTTTATAGATTTGCCATGTCTGTCTGTCTGTCCGTCTGTATATCGCAGCCACTTTTTTCTGAAACTATAATAACATACGCGTGGGGTATCTATGTATAGGTCTTTAAAAATGATGTTGAGGTTTCTAATATATTTTTTCTAAACTTAATACTTTGCTCCCAAAGTGGTAAAATGTCCTCCCCCTCCCCCTCTAACTTTTGTAATAATAACTATAAAACTAAAAAATATATATATGATATAAATTACCATGAAAACTAACAACGAAAATTGGTTTGAACTAGATTTACTTAGTAAGTAGTTTTAATACGTTATAAACCGTAAACCGCAATTTACCTTCCATATATATCTTACTAGCGGCCGCCCGCGACTCCGTCCGCGTGGAAAAGTAACTTTTTACCCCCCTTTCAACCCCTTACAACCCCCTTTTCGCAATAAAAAGTAGCCTATGTCCTTTCTCAGGGTCTAGATTATCTGTATACCAAATTTCATTTAAATCCGTTGAGTAGTTTTGGCGTGAAAGAGTAGCAGACAGACAGACAGACAGACAGACAGACAGACAGAGTTACTTTCGCATTTATAATATTAGTATGGATTTGGTGCTACGGAACCCTTCATGAGTCCGACTCGCACTTGGCCAGTTTTTTTCAGATTGGGCCACCGGTATCTCACTCACTTGGCGGAACACATACTCACATTCGAAGCTATGACATCCCGTTAGGTAAGCCCCCGATCTCTTGGCGAAACACATGCTTCGATTCGAAGTTATGACATCCCGTTAAGAAAGCGCCCGGTGTCTTGGGGAAACACATGCTTCGATTCGAAGTTATGAAATTCCGTTAAGAAAGCGCCCGATGTCTTGGCGAAACATATGCTACGAATCGAAGCTATGATATCCCGTTAAGAAAGCGCCCGGTCTCTTGGCGAAACACAAGCTTCGATTCGAAACTATAACATCCCGTTAAGAAACGCTCGACCATATCCGCTGAGCTACCACCGCTCAATAATATATCTACCTACAATAAATTCATAGTAGGTAGTTAGTTTTAGCTTACTGCTTTGGATTACCGCAGAAAATAAAAATCTGACTGCGGCTCACGTGGTTCTACATGACTTACTCGATATAATGACTGTGCTTTAGGCATGGCATCACAAAGCCGCATAGGTATTCATGTCATTTAATTTTTAAAAAATATTTGTTAGTCACGTCACAAGTGTCGTTAATTTAATCGCTTACCATATTTATACTCGTTAAATATTAATAATATTATTTACCTGCATCACTTATCTATTCCAAAAGTAATATCATTAAAAACACATGTAATTCATAATCATTTTTAATCAAGTGAATAGATTGATTTTCGAATGTGGCAACACCGTCGGTCAGCCATTCGAATCACAGACGGTTTTTATTTACTAAATTATGTAGGTATCTAACACTTAGGTACTACTAACACAACAATGCCTCCCTTTCGTAGATTGGCGAGGCAGACACAACACATATTTTTAAGAAACACTATATATTTTAGTACTCAGCAATCTAATTAAGTAGCACAAAAATATTGTATAAGCACATTAGTTAGTACTACTACTTACCTAAATATTTTACAAATATATAAACAAAGAGGGAGTCCGCTTACGTCCCTCCTCAAATAAACAAAACTAGTACTTAAGCTTAGACTAGTGGCGGTATTATTAAGTTAGCATGAAAACAGATAAGTCAATGTATAACGTAAGAAAAGTAATTTTTGTACGCAGAGAAACCACTAGTATAAGCAAGCAAACAAACTTATAACCAGCAAACAAAGGCACGGACCTAGAGTCTGTGGTATGTAAGTAACCAATAAAAAAACCAAAAAAATCACAAAAAGTTATTGAAAGATTGTTGAAATTTTTTTAATTTTTTTTTTATTTACATTATAGCGGACAAACGAGCAGACGGCACACCTGATGGAAAGTGATCACCGCCGCCCATGGACATCTGCAACATCTGAGGTATCACATATGCGTTGCCGGCTCTTAAGATAGGGGTACACCCTTTTCTTGAAGGTCACCAGGTCGTATCTGTTCGGGAACACCACGGATGACAGCTGGTGGTGGTGGAATCTGTTGCAGTGCAAATTTTTAAAAATAAAATAAATACTTTGTGAATGTTGGTGTTTAAATCAGGAACCCTATTGTTCTGAGCTCCCACTTTTCACGAGATATCTGTGGAGGGTAATCACAAAATTGCGCCAATTTGAATTTAGACAATATCAGTTTGGTGAGTAATGCAGTTCACAAAGTTGAGGCGTCACAGTTAGCGGTACAGGTGGACATAACTTTCGTCACGATATCTTACCATGTATCTCTGTTTCAAGACTGTCAGGAAAATCACAAAATTGCGCCAATTTCAATTAAGACAACATCGGTGGTGTGTATTGTTAGTCACATAGCTCTAATGACATTTTTCTGTCGTTTCGCTCTTGCAAGTGCGGTCATGGTCACGTTGACGCGTAGGTAATCCCTCCACCAGCCCATGGTCCTTCCTACCGTCTCGGCATACGGACCGAATCTTGGGAGACGCTCACCAGGTAATTGCTAAGGGTTCTTTCCCCGGTGTGTTTCTTCACTCCCTACAAAGTCTGTGTCTGTGTCCCATCTCAATGTCACTTCTCCCCAAGGTCCAGGTCTTTTTTCACTATATATCTCATCGTCTTTCCTGTTTTAGACAGGCAGGGAAATCACACTGCGCCAATTAGAATTTAGACAGCATCAGTGGTTTTCTACCCCGATACTCGTGATGGATTGCTGGTCACATAGCTTTAATGGCACTACACGGGGCATGAAGGGCCGCCCTAACGATGTTCGGCGTGGCTCGCCCGTTTCTAGTGTTGTTACTCAATATCGATTCATGAAATGTCGATTGTTGTATAATGTAAATTGTATTCTAATAAAGCTGCTTTTCAAGAACGGTGCTTGTTAATATCGTTCGGGGCACACTTCGACAACATTGGACAAAAGCCTTTTTTTCTTCTTAAAGTGTACCTCCGACTAGCTAAGGTTGGCTGTGAATCTAGCTAGGTGAACAGTTCGGCGGCGCTCGCGATCCCAGTCCACTCCCGGACGTTACGCAGCCATGATTTTTTCCTCCGATCCACACGCCTCTTACCAGCAACTTTCTCGCATGATAATAAATTGTTCAGAATAGACACTAACAGCCTCTAAACACTCATTTATAACATTTGAATTGCATAAGCCTATATGTTGTATTCGAGCCTCCAGATTCCACTTCTTATCTCACCTATCGACAAAAAAGACTATGATTTGAATACTGCCGCTCACATCACCGTTCAAAGATGAGAATAAATTCAAATTTACCCTCTTTTTGATTTTGTTGGCGAAAGAAGCTAGATCGAAGTTTGACCATCGATATGGAACGGTAAATAGTTTGACATCGTTACCGCGGTCCGCCCGTTCCGTTCTACGTGACTTATTCTGGATAATGTTCAGGTTGTAGGTACGCAATACGATTTAGCCTAATAATGCGGTGGGAGACCTGTTGAATTCCGTTATAATAGAGATTCATAGATTGTTGGCCGCAACTTTATTATGTTTTGTCCTTATTTAGATTTGTATGTAATGTGTTGTGGTCAATAAATTATTTCTTGTTCTTATTCTTAGTCATTTCTGAGCGTTTACATTTTCACGCGGGTATATTACCAAGCGTTAAATGGTGTTATGGGGAATCAGATATGTAATTAAATAAATATGTAATAAACATATTATATTGGCCATCCGATGAACAATGTATAATACCTGATAAACCCGTACCTAATAGATACAAATAAAAGATTTTATCCTAAATTTATATTAATATGGATAGAGAATAACAGAAATAAATTAATTTTAATTTAATTTATTATTGAGTAAACAAAACCTGTTCAAGGTTCTTAATGTTCCATGTTCAAATATAAAGGGGATTAGTAGATATAGTAAAGTTTTATATAATCTTCAATACTATCTTTAATATGCCTAGATATTAACCAAACTGTAATATCAGTAAAGGTGAGCTGGGTGGATTATAAGGGGCTTTAATCAAATTACGCTTAACAAAGTACTCGCCGTTTTTGATCCAGACTAACTCGATTAGCCGAGACCTGGCAGATGCCGGGCGATAGATCATTAGAATCTAGCCAGGGGGCATAATTTTAACGAGACGCTACGATCGAATCAGAGTTTCTCTCCCTTTCACACGCGGTGTGTCTCTTTTGTTTAGATGCGACAGGTTTATTCTTGTTCAAAACCGGCTTCTAATTAGGCCACCAGGACGCTTGTTTAAATACGGGGGTCGGATAATTCAGGGACCTAAGACATAATGACGTATCTCAACCTCGTTGTATCCATGATCATGTTAGACGTTAACAAATCAACATCTCAATAATTTCTGACTCAGTATCTATAGTTAGGCTGTGGCCTCATGTTCAAAGTTCCGTGTCGCGCAAGTTTTGCTATTGTCCGCAATTTTTTTCTTTATTCGTCTTCTCGACATCAACACACTTTACATTTATTGACACAACAAATACATAACACGTCTCGTTCCACGTCTAGATGGTTGGCAGTCTTCAACTGTGCGTTTCTCAAGAAACTTTCTACCTCCTACGACAAAACTGTGGAATGAACTATCGCCTGCGGTCGCGGTGTTTCCGGACCAATACGACCTGCAAATCTTCAAGAAAAGCGCGTACTCCTTTTTAAAAAGGCTGGCAGCGCACTTATAACTCTTTTGACGTGACAGGTGACCATGGTATCGCGTAATACATCTGCTTGTCTGCCCCATATATCGTCCCCAACATTCGTGCGTGGAACACTTGTGTTTGTTCGGTGTCTGGGTGTAATATATGTATTTAATTATACATTTGTGTTCCTCTGTTGTCTGATATCTGTAACACAAGTGCTTAAGCTGCTTAGTACGGAATCAGGTCAACTGATGAGAATTATTATTATTATTATTATATTATTTATCGATAAGCTGTAGGTAATACTCCCAAAATTTGTAAAATAAAATAAAAATAAATTAAGTAATAGATAACTGGAAAGCGCTACAAATTTGAGAAACTATACGGGACGTGCAGGTTTCCTCGTGATGTTTTTTCCACCACCGAGCTAATGGTAGAAATATGCACATGAAAAAACCAGATGTGCACGCTCGGATTCAAACCATGATCCCCCGAATGAAAGGCGCGTTCTTATCCATTCTGAGACTTCATCGCTGTTTCGTCATGGTGATTGCTTTCAATTAACTCTGCGCCCTGTAAATTAATAGATAATTTATTACCTAAAATACCACAATCATTCCTTACACACGCAAAGATTTAACCAAACAGCGTGTATAAATTAATTTAGATTTGCAAATTCAAGCACAGTTATAATTGAATTTGCATAAAATTGAATTGGCTGAACGATTTATGTAATTCAAACAACGAGGAAAGACGACACGAAATGAGAAGATTAGAATTAATTTGATTGGCTCTTGAGTTTCGCAAGATCGAGGTATGAATCAAGTTAGAATAGTTATTTACGGGATTTTTTTATATGATAGGTGGCAGACAAACAGACGGATCATCTTATGGTAAGCTAGTGAGTTTCATACAAAACCGTTTACATAGTAGTATCTGAGATTAGCGCGAACAACCAGAAAGACAAAACAACTAATTAATTTTCTGTTTCTGTTATTTGGACGTCACAAGTTAGTTTTAGGGTTTTTTTGGTCAAATAGTCCCACTGCTGGACATAGGCCTCCACTAATAGCCTTCACTGCTCCCTATTCATTACTAGCGTTTGGTGTAGGTCGCCACGCCATCTCTTTTTCGACCTGCCTCTTGCACGACGGCCATCTACAGGCTGCCATTTCGTGACAACGTGGGTTCATCTCTCCGGGTGCATTCTCACAGTATGACCAGTCCAGGTCCATTTAAGCTTTGCAGTTTTTTCACCTACGTCCATAATGCCGGTTTGTAAGCGGATTATGGTATTTCGCACTATATCCGTGAGTTTAATACCTAGGATACTCAGCTCCATAGCTCTTTGGGCAATCTAGAGCTTGGATTTCTGGCTTTTAGTTAGTGACCATGTCTGAGCACCATAGGTAGAATACAGACGTCAATAAGTTTTCGCTTCAGTGATAGAGGAAGGTCGACCTTCATATAGAGGAATATATTGAAGTAATATAGATATTAATATCATCTAGTACTATTTATCTGAACCGGATTTACTAAAATAATAATTCCCTGGATATTTTTTAAAACTATCAAGTATGGATTACAGAGTGTAGAGTAAAAAGGCTCTTAGGCCAAAAAATACATTCACAGATGTTTTACTATATGATGGCAGATATAGGTTTATTAAGGTGACGGGTAGGGCACACTAGCGACGCCAATTGATTTTAATTTTTAGCTACTAAACCGGATCAGTTTTAAACATATTCGGGGTTACAACCTCTCGGCAAATACTTATAATATTAATTAAATAATTATGCACAAATGTTAGGTCCGTTTTTGTACGCGAAGAATTGATTCACGCCAAAAGTAGCCGCTTTTGGCGTGAATCAATGTTTTGCGGACGCGTTGGACCCACAATTTTACATGGTTATTTAAAAAATAGTATAAGTTTTTGCCGAGAGGTTGTAACCCCGAAATTGTTTAAATAAATCCAGCTAAAAATTAAAACTGGCGTCGCTAGTGTGCCCTACCCGTCACCTTAAATATATTTTTCCTATGCCATTATCTAAGGATGAAACAAGGGCGTACGTTTGCTTGGAGAAATAGCTACTCAACTTTCGTCATAACGTAAGAGATTCGCTAAAAGCTTTTCGGGCTCGGAGTGAAGATTCAAAACGCTCAAGCTTACCCGTATCATTATCAATCACTGATGCTTTCAGTACAAACTCGAATTTACAATATCCCCGCGATTTTTCACTTAGCTATAATTTATTTATTTGAAGGTACACGTAAATTCGAGTACGATACGTTCTATTTGAAATGAAATGAATGAAAAGTTTTTTTTTTATGTCATATTTGGCAGACGAGCATACGGGTTATATCACCTGATGGTAGGCGATTGACGCCCCCCATGAACACCAGCGACATCAGTGGAGTCACAACTGCGCTGCCGATCTTTAAATCCCCCCTTTCCTCGGATTGACCCTCACTTACGCAGCGAAATATAGCATAGTGCTACTTCAGGCCGTAGTATCACTCCGGTCGAGCCGGCCTATTCATGCCGAAGCGTAGCTCTCCCACGGTCAAATTATAATTATTAAATATTTAGGGCAAATATAAACAAATAATTACATAAGCAATTTAAAACTAGTACTAAATATAACTTATGCTTTACCAAAATGGTTGCCCTTCAGCAAATGCCATTGCTCGGAAAAGCTGGCGCTGGTATTCTGTGGCACCAGGAAAGAGTAAATAAATAAAAAGCGAATAAAAACAAAATAAATTACGTGTATGTAGAATAAAATAACTATAAAAATTAAAAATTGTATAATATTGGTTCGTAGGTAGGTTGGTCATATAACTCTTTGGGTTAGTCGTCGAGTGTCAATCAATTGTCAAAATATCTTTCTATTTTTTTGTTGTTTTGTTTTTTCTCCATCATTGTGTACATATTGTGGCACAGATAATAATGCGCGCAGTTAATTGATGGCGCCACTGTCGCTTATGACAATATTGGTTTGACACCCGCGAATGCTATTTTTTGTTGTTTCTTTTTTTTTTGTGTGTGTGTGTGTTTTTTTAAATATAATTTTAATGTTTTTAAATCGATTATGTATGTATCTCTGTGTTATTATTTCTTTGTTTTGTATTATGTAATTTTTAATTTTCTTTTTACTTGTATATATTGCACGTCAATCTTTTATAATATTTTTTTTCAATGAAAAGGCGTCACCCAAGGTCCAGCCTGAAAAATAGCGCTGCAGCTGCTGTGTGTGGCAGCTGCAGCATATGCTGAGGCTGAGCCTTGTTGACCGCAACTCTTTGTCTCTGTACCTTGTTTTCTCTGTTTTGTTCTATGTGTAATGTGTTGTAGTCAATAAATTGTTTCTTATCTTCTTATCTTATCTTACTTCTTTCATTTCTATGAACATTATTATTTTTGTTATAAGAACAAGTGCTAGATGCTATAAGAAGAAAACATGTGGATTGCCAGATCTGTAAAATCCGAAATTAGAACAACTACGATTTGAGAATTAGATATAATCTAAATCTCATTTTCACACAAGTTCCTGGTGTATACGGATTTATGGAGCCTAGTAATTACAAATGCAGCCGTCTGATTTTCGCTAAGACAAATTATATCGAAAGTCGATGTAACTATTGTCTACTTATCGACAACATTGCATCAACGGGTCGCTACATCTACTGTACTCCATATTAAAATTTAAATTTTTTATCAGTGTCATGAAATCGAAAGTCATGGTGGGTTACAGGGAACTTCTTAAGGTGGATCAATAGTTAATGTTTTTTAAATCCTCGGGCACGCTGATGTCTGATAAAGTTTGTGGTTGTTTCATCTTTGATTTGGCTCGAATCCTTTTAATGATTTGTTTCATTGCATTTTTGCTTGGCAATAAACTTCCGCTTGTACGAGGTACATATTCCGCTTGTACCACGTAAAATATAGTTAGTAGTCATAAGGTCCGTAAGACCTTATTATTAGGTACTCGTTATATGCGGTATCGTAAAAAAAGCAGCCTATTTATGTGTGTAATTTATTTATTTCTCTTATTGTTTTATTAAATGTATAGACAACAGATACAGCAACTTTCATTATTACGTACTTATCAATATGGAGTTGTCGATATCTAGACAATAGTTACATCGACAATCGATATTAAGTATGTAACCCCCTTCGTGGGCGGGTTAACACTTTAACAGGTGAATCAAACCAACTGATCATCATCATCATTATTTCAACCAACACACGTCCACTGCTGGACATAGGCCTCCCCCAATGTTCTCCATACACATCGGTCCTGTGCCGCCCGCATCCAATGAATTCTCACGAACTTCACCAGATCGTCCGTTCACCTTGAGGACCCCCACAGGCATCATAGTTACACGTTCAGAAACGAATGAAAACGTGCATTCCTCCCAAGGTTTTTCCTCGATGGCAATTATTATTGATCTTACCTCGGCAATGATAGAAATACGCATACGTATTTATATTTTTTATGTGTCATACCCAAATCGTCTGTAGAACGAAACGTCTTCACATTTGATTGAGTTTGTACCGCCATCTCTATGGCGACGCTGACCGGAACCGAACGGCTTTACGAGCGGGCTTTATTGCCGTAGTTGTCAGAAACCCCATAAAGCCATACAGTTCTGACCCATCGACAATACTCCATTTATTTCGGAGATACGAATCACTTCGCGTAAAGTGAAAGCACTTCCTTTTTTAACCCCCGACGCAAAAACGACGGGGTGTTATAAGTTTGACGTGTCTGTGTGTGTGTGTGCGTGCGTGCGTGCGTGCGTGCGTGCGTGCGTGCGTGCGTGCGTACGTGCGTGCGTGCGTGCGTGCGTGCGTGCGTGCGTGCGGGCGTGCGTGCGTGCGTGCGTGCGTGCGTGCGTGCGTGCGTGCGTGCGTGCGTGCGTGCGTGCGTGTGTGTGTGTGTGTGTCTCTGTGTCTGTCTATGGCATCGTAGCTCCCGAACAAATGAACCGATTATGATTTGTTTTTTTTTTTGTTTGAAAGATGAATAAAGAGGGAGTGTTCTTAGCTAGATGAGTGTTCTTAGAAGATGGCCGCCGTCACAAAGATTTGAATTTTATGTTTTAACACAACTCCCACAATATGAGTATCATATAAAAGGGCTTGAGTAGCAGAATATATTAATTGTGAAAAATTTCAAATCCAAGATGGCCTTCAGAAAATAACGAATAACCTATTTGTTTGTATCCAACTGCCTCAATATAGGTATCAAATGAAAGAGCTTTCGTTGTATCGGGGGTTTTTTAAATTTTAAATTTAATTTTTTTAATCATAATTTTTCTCATCACATAACATACGTTTAGAATTACTACACATAAGGACTCGCGGCATGCGGTAGAGTATTTCATTCATTGAATCCTCATCATCATCTCCATCTTAGCGATTTTTCCCGGTTGCGTCCTAAGCCCGGGGTCCGTTTCATTAAATCCACATCTTAAAGTGTAATTCCCGGTTGCGTCCGAAGTAGGGGTCGCAATACCGAATCATTCAAGCAAAACCGGTATATTCTGTATTGCCTCTAGACCAATACCGATAATCCGGTATTTTCGATATTTCCGGGACTAAGCTAAAGTTAGCAAATTTAATATAATTAAGTTAGTTTGCGGAGGAATAGTAAGTAAGTAAATGAATTTATCTTCTAAATAAACAAAAAATGCATTAATACAAAGTTTATTATGTGATAATAGTGTTGGTAATCAACATAATGATAAAAAGTAACTCCTACTATAACTCAATGCCCATTTATTCCTTTATTGAATTAACTTAGGTTTACAAACTACATAAACTACTATACAACGGTTTAGGACTGATACGACCTGCAAATCTTCATGAAAATAATTCAATTTGCAGGTGTCCATGGGCGGCGGTAATCGCTTACCATTAGGTGATACGTCTGCTCGTCTGCATAGGGGGCATCATAAAAAAAACAAGTTCAAATACTTTAATTAAATGTAGTATTTGACTGGCAAGTAGGATTTCTACTAGGAATAAGTTCTAAAATAAAAATATTATCAAACTTAAATATCGCACAACAATCTCAACACAAACAAAGCGAACCAAAAAATACACTTCTAATTCATTCTCATAAAACATAAAAATAATATCATTAAAATTAAGCGGGAAGCACAGAGAACATTGAACATTTGGCGAGAAGTTCGGCTACTCGGCTGTCGCCGGATTCATCGGTTTGGTCGTAATGTGCTTATTTTACTAAAACCAAAAATACTGAATATCCCGGTTTTTGTAAAATGAATACCGGTATTAGTTAGGCCTAAATTTGGCCCGGTATTCCGGTATTTTCGAAATTCGGTATCCCGGTTTGCGACCCCTAGTCCGAAGCTGTCGCTCTGCAGTCCGGGGTACGCTCGGACCATGATTCAGGATTCGGGGAGTCCGGTAATTACAATTATCTGACGAGGCCTGTTTTTCCTGATCACTTTAATCTGGACATCTTTAAGGCAAGAGTGAACAGGTATCTTTTGGGCAAACGCATGTATAAGTTGCGATTGTGGTCAAGTGTTAGCCTATAGTAGGAAAAATACATTCATGTATACAGTGTGTCCGGAGATTGGTGTCCAACACGTGAAGGCGAGTAATTATAATCAATTTTATCGACGAACTATAAATGCGGAGCTCTAAGCTATCGGCAAATGGGTCTTATTCATTTTTTTCATAAACCTTTTTTTACTATAATGGTGTTATAGAACAGTTTTAATTCTTAAATAGGCTTAAAACCACATACAAAAAAGTGTAAAATAATATTTTTAGCACTTTATACACTTCACATAACTACACATAAAAATAATTATGTAATAAATTCGATTAAAAAATGTAATATTCTCAATAAAATATTCTTGACATCATGACTGTCAAAACCTGACATAGGTACAATTTCAGACTTTTTAATAGAAGGAGGTCCGTATTTAAGGAAAAATATTCAAGACAATATATATTTTCTCTACAACACAGCTTAGCTTAGCTTTTTTTTATATTTTTTTATTTTGTACATAGCGTCAAAATATTGTACTTGGATATCTTCAGATCTATTCGACAGTATGAATCTCTTCTGAGTCCGTGAACTTTCCTGTCCGCACCCCGTTTCCCCTTGCATACCTAAGGCGCGGTATAGCGGTGTTAGCCAGACTATATGTAGAATGACGTGCTCCCTCGCCCCCGCCAATGTCTGTCACCCCGCAGGGCAGTCGCGCACGAAATCGTAGGACTTTAGTGAAGTCTGTCCGTCATGCTGCCTCTGGTGCAAGGGTTGCGGGTTCGATCCCCGCACAGTACCTACAAGCATTTGTGTGCATGAACATGTTTGCTTGTATTGGTTTGAGTGTTTTCTATGTTGTTGTTTGGAATAAATACATTTAAAAAATATGATGCACAATAATTTGAGAACCTTGAAACTACAATAAATTTCAACCTAATTATTGGATGGTAGTTTATTTTTAAAGTATAATCAAGTGCCGAACAATTTATGAAACATGCAATTGTGTTCAGTTATATCAAGGCTATGAGAATTTTCTTTTAGTAGTCGTATAGAATTTAAACAACTATCACGTCTGTTGTGTTTTCTAAAATGGATTGGAAAAAAATTAAAATTTATTTTAAATATGTTTCCCCCCTGAAATTCATCATGTTTATGCGATTAACTATTGGGTTGTATTCTGATTTAGGCTCTTCAAAGTCAATGTCTGTAGTATTTCGAGCTTACACAGTAATTTTCTTTGTCATTTTAACCTTTTACACATATGAAGGAAAATATAACTCTCTAAGATGGTATACTACATTAGAATCGATTACAAGTTTCATGTTTTCCCAAATAACCGCAGGGAAATATTTTTTAAAATTTTGTGCTGTTGCTAAAGCTGCCGATAAAAGAATGGGTTTCAAGAACTCTTTCACCCCACCTTTTTTCGTATCGACATTGTTATTCATATCACTATACAGACTGAGTGATTTTGTAATTACAGTGAACTATCTCATTTATACCGTGGGTTTGGGTTGGTTGTTTGTACTAAGATATGTTGTTCCGACCGCTCTGCTGGTATTGTCAAATGATTTAAACTACCTCCCTGTCATGATAATATTTGACATCATGCGTGACCGGATGCTGAAACTCAGGAAAGCGATTGAACGCAACAAGGTATCTGTGAATATCGTCGGAAGGAAACGGATCAACAAGCAGATTGAGTATATTAGAAAATGTCGGCTGTATTATACAAATTTGTTAAATATTTTGCATGATGTTGACGTACCAGTACAATTTATGGTAATTAGATTTCAGATAGACTGTCCAGTGTTTTTCATGCCTATTGGCGAGGCAAAGATTGCGCTCCCCTAGCGGCGATAATTGGAAGCTCTGTAAGAACGACCTTTGCTACATTTTGAAGTATTGATTGGTTAAAAGTTTTGATTTATTGATGTTCACGATTAAATCATTTAAACCTGCTGCTAAAAAGGCAGTAATACGAAGTATTGTTGCGTTTCTCAATGTAATACGTACTGTTATATCCGATATTAGTTAATAGCAATTGCTTAGGTAGACATTTTGTCTTTTAATAAAACCAATTGCCGCCATGCGGTCAAGTCAGTTGCCCGTAAACAGTTGCCAGTAATCCGTTGCCAGTTGCCTACCATCCGCGATCAGTTGGAAATCATCCGTGTCCGTGAATCCCTAAAAAGAAAAGTGAGGTTCCCCTAAATTTCATGTAGTGAATTCGGTTCGGGAATAAATTCGGTGTTAGGAACTTTGGTGTTTTATTTTTTTAAAAAGACATTCGCCGGGTGCCGCGTAACAGTACGCATCTTCGGAAATAAGTTCCCAAAAGACAAAATATTAAATGGAAATTTTCGTCTGCTTATACCTACGCCTCATACAGGGCAACATGCAGTGATTATGAAATAAAACATTTATATTGAAGACTATTTCAAGCTTCAAGCCAATTTCACTAGAAATGAGTTTTTTCTCAACATTTTCAGGCTATAAACTATTTTCCAAACAGTAAATAAAAATGTAATACAATCAACACATTATTAAGTACCTACACACAGCTTTAGTTTTTTCATTGAAATTCGTGTCATAATTACATATAAGTAATTCCATACTCGATAACTAGCCTAGAATGAAATATTTCGAAGTAAGCATTAACTAGACAGTAAAAAATACAAAATATGATTTTCATCTTCTGATCACTAAATATTTTCCTGTTTCACTATTTAATATTTCCTCACCAGAACGCAATGGTCTGGTATATTCTGCCGAAGCTTTTAATATATCTATTATTGATATCATAATTGTGACCCAACCACATTTATCCAAAAATAAAGAGAATATTAACTTCTATCCCGTAAAGTTATATAGAAAACTTTCAATTTGTCGTTCTTAGACAGCTTCCAAAAATTGACACCAGATGTGCTAGTGAGAATCTTTGCCTCGCAAATTGCCTTTTGATGAGGTATCTATTTATTAAAATAATACAGTAAAAGTTTTTTTTTTTCAGTTATTCATGGTATTAGTATTTAAAATACCAGATCTAATTTTATCACTTCTTGAATACGTAAAAAATTTTAGTAAACAGGGCGAGGTAAGTTTAGGGTATGAATTTCATTAATTAGAATATTGACGGTCCACTTGCATTGTTTCCATTCTCAGTTTGGCGCAGTAGATAGATAAAAAGATAAAACAGTATGGTTTATTCTGCAATTATCCTAGTCTAACGTCTCCGGTTTATATTTTTTCCAATTTCATTTTGTCTTGTTTTGTTGTTTCTATCGACGAGGGAAAACATCGTGAGGAAACCTGCACGTTTTCGATAGTTTCTGAAACTTGCAACCATGATTCAGTTGGTCTGGTTCAAGGGTTGCGAAGGTCAGACGGGAGTCGCTACTAGATTCCGTCAATCCGCAGTATCAGTTTAACCGTATCCCGGGCTCAGAAGCGACAGCTTTGGACGCAACAGGGAATTACAAGCTGAGATGAGGATAAGGTTAAAAATAAGATGGTACTTAGCAGCCGCTTCTAAGTTATTTGTATTGCGATCAGTGATCACGGTAATGGCTCAACTGAGGTGGCTCAGACGAGCCATTACACGTGGCCACTACCAGCTGTTAGAGTTTAGTGACCAACACCAGTAAGTTGATTGGTCGACTTTATAACAATACAGTTGTCGATATTTTCAGCTTGGCATAATGAACATGTTATTTTTAACATTAACTGGATTCACCCAAAAGTTTATTCTAATTATTTTCCCGGCAATTTTGGCGGAGCTGGTAGCCAATGAAGTTGAGAACATACGTTCCACCCTGTCAAGACAACTGATGAAGTGCTCAGGTAATTACTCTAGCTTTGTACCGAAAAAATATTTTATCTAAGCTAAATATTTTTTTATAAAATCGCTATTGATAACTTATCGATATTATTAATAGCGATTTTATAAAATCGCTGACTATTGTGACAACAATCACCACTATAAATCGTATCAAAGTTTATGATCCCATTCGATCCTGTTTTGGTATATTGGGACTACCTCGGAAGTGATTATACTCCTTCAAAAAATCCAAATGGGTTTAAAACTGAAGACACTCAGTCATAAAAGTCGAACATTTATTTGAAGTCGGTAAAAATAGCGACCTATAAATGTAAGCCATTTTTAAAAGCAGAGGAAGCAAGAGGACACCTGTGCACATCCCGTCGATGCGATGTCTTATCCCTCGAGCATTCTTAAAGCCGTACCTCGAGCCGGATTTTTTTTATTTGAAAGATGGCAGACGAGCAGACGTGTCACCTGATGGTAAGTGCCAACGCCAGTGGATTCACAAGTGCGCTGACAACCTCTACCTTTACCCTCACGCAGCGAAACACGGCACAGCGCTGCTTCACGCCGGTTTTCTGTGAGGCCTTGGTATCACTGCGGTCGACCCGGCCCATTGATGCCCAAGCGTGGCTTTCTCACGATTACCACTTCTGCATTGAGATTGTAAAGTTGCTCCCAAGGCTAATTAACATTATTAGCTGTGGACCTGTGAGACGATCTCTAGTGGAAGCGGAGGTCACAATATAATATATATACTCGTAGTGACCACTCGGCAACAGACGCTCCCAAAACACCAAATAATATTATTAATAAGCCATTTTTTTATTTTTTATTATGACTTTACTGTTAACAGTAGCCTAGAACCATACTACTTTTTATTAAATTTTATTTAAGAAAGTGTCTAATATTTTTCTAAAATTATTTTTGACGTCTCTGAGTTCGGTGATAGTCATAGAGATCTAAACAATTAAGTTCAGAACGAACTCACTATCAATTTGTACGGGTAGCAGCTAAATAAATTCATACAACCTCTCGTACATTCACTTGATTCCGAACTAAGTAGCTAATGCAGTTGGTTAGGGATATCTGATATCAGAGGAATTACTAATACCAAATACGCATATTACGTCCCAAACAACGACAACCATGTTTGAAAAGAATTCTTCTTCCGCGGCAGATAGAAGCTGTGCCCCAGCAATGTTGTATTTTTTTATGTAATAGGTGGCAGACGAGCAAACGGATCGCCTGATGGTAAGCGATTGCCGCCATCCATGGACACCTGCGACATCAATGGAGACACAAGTGCGCTGCCAACCTTTAAACCCCCGGATTGTACCCTAAGGTAGGGTACCTTACACTCACGCAGCGAAACACAGCACAGTGCTGCTTCACGCCGATTTTCTGTGAGGCCGTATTGTCACTCCGGTCGAGCCGGCCCATTCATGCCGAAGCTTGGCTCTCCCACGGCGAAACGGTTGATGTCTATGAACGGGTTACCATTTACCATCAGTGATGCTTGTCTGCCTATATTTAGCAGTTCAAAAAAACACTGAACAAGCTTGTGTGTTTATGACATGAATGTATGTTCAGGGTGGAGATCAAACCGTTGCATATTCGGCAGGGTTACATGAACCATTGCATCGGTTCAATCAGATAAATTCAATTGAAATTATTTCTCGTAGATGAAATATTGCGGTCAAGATTGGCAGCGACGCTAAAGTACTTCGAGCAGCGGCCGTTCGAGTACCGCGTGTGGCGCACCGTGCCCGTCGACATCTACCTGCCCCTGAGCATCGTGAGCCTCTGCATCACATATGTCGTAGTGCTGATACAGTTCGAGAATTCCAATATTTTAATCGTCACCAAAAAATACGACTGAAGCAAAACTTAATCAGACAGCGGCTGCCCACATCGCGTGCTAAACAGACTATGCATTTTAGTAAGGATAGAAACTAGTCGCAGAGATGCTGGGCAGAACAGTCTGCCCGCATAAAAAAAAACATAACTTTTTTTTTTATATGAGAGTTTGCAGACGAGCAGACGGATCACCTGATGGTAAGTAATTCCGCTGCCCATGGACACTCGCACCACCAGTGGAGTCACAAGTGCACTGCCAACCTTTTCCCCTTCCCCCCATTGCGCCTCCGGTAGCCTCACTCACACGGCGAAACACAACGCAGGTGCTGCTTCACGCCGGTCTTCTGTGAGGCAGTGGTATCACTCCGGTCGAGCTGGCCCATTCATGCCTAAGCGTGGCTCTCCCACATTTATTCGTTCAAGTATTCACACGTATTCATTCAAGTTTTTTTCGTAACACGTAATATTAATACACTATAATGGCCCGGGCGCTCTGCTCGCTCCTCGACTGCCTTGGTGGCGCAGTGGTTGGTGGGTCGCACTTTTAAGCGACGGCTGAACCCGTCGTAGGTCTGACGGAGGTCCGGGGTTCGCTCCGGGTCGGGCCAAAAATTTGTACCTAAGTTTTCGGTAAAAATTTCTTAGTGACAACCCGGAGTCTGGAAGTTGGCGGTCTTGTACCCCGTGCCTCGGAAAGCCCGATAAGCTGTTAGTCCTGCGCCCGAACCCTCTCCGGTCGTGTCACAGTTAATGTTCCATAGGATTATGAGGGTAAGGGAATAGAGAGTGCACTTGTGTTTGCGCACCCACTTGAACACTATAATATATCCTGGGTACGTGACTGATCGTTGAGATTGGCCGCCGTAGCCGTAATCCGTGGCCCGTTCTCACTTCCTTTCAGGGACTTCTTTTTGAGTGACATGAAGTTTCAAGACGATTTTTTTGTTTATTTTGGAGTATGGCATCGAGGCCCGAACAAAAACTATTTTTTTATACTAACTTCGAACCCTACCTCTTTAGGGGATGATTTTGTAATAATCCTTTCTTACTGCTTCTTTCCGTTATGAAAGGAACACCTGTGAAATATTTCAAGTAGTTTACCCTCACTCACCCAGCGAAACACAGCACAGTGTTGCTTCACGCCGGTTTTCTGTGAGGCCGTGGTTTCACGCCGGTCGACTTCCTTATTTGATATTAATACGTTTTTAAAGCACGCCCGCACATTTTACAATCGTGTTGACTTGTTACAGAGGTACTACCTGTAAGTTCTTATTTAAAATATTTACCCATCAAAGTTAGATTCTTACGGTTGCCGGCCAAACGATGCAATTGCTATTTGCTTACAACTTTTAGAAAATAAAATATGTATAATTGCCTAATGTGTTTTATTTTGCCGGCCAAAATAAAATATCTCCTTCGTACATGAACAGTATAGTATAATAAATTATATAACCAATTATATAACAATATAATATAACAATCATCATCATCCATCATCATCAGCCCATTTAAGTCCCCACTGCTGGGGCATGGGCCTCCCTCAATCACATGAGGGGTAATTGCCATACTCACCACGCTTGGCAGACGGGTTGGCGAGGGTTTTGATATAAATGCAGAGTTTTCCTTCTCTGGGTGCTGATGATCATGCCAGCTGCTTTACCTTAGTCGCCTTTTACGACACCTCGGTAAGAGTGAGGGCGGCCTATTCTACTCTGCCGGGGACCACACGGCCATATAACTATAACAATATAACCACCACCACCACACGGCCATATAACTATATAAATATAACAATATAACCAATTATATTGTTAAGATCTAATAGAATATTACCGATATGCCCATCTCCATATAATAAATGGTTATTGATGTTTTGAAAATAACTGTTTATTATATTTTCTTAAATTGTTAAATTTTTAGCCTGAATCAATCCCGAAAATGACCGTTTTTATTGAAACTACGAACCCGCAAAAATTGTGGTTGCGCTGTGGTGTGGCCCACAGAAGTGGTGTACTTACTTTTGTGGACCACACCACAGCGCCTGGTGCTATCAGCGTAAAGTGAAGTGATGTAACCCGTAAAAGAGGTGTAAAGAGGGAATCCAATCCCGGTAGGTATACCGAGAGCCCGCGCTATTTTTGAGGGACTAATCCCGCACAAAAATCGAGCGGGATCCCGCGGGTTTTGCGGGACTGCGCTGTGACAAGCGCTATGTGTTCATCGGCATCGGATGAACTGGAACTAACTATCAAGTTGTAAGACTGCTAGTCGCTCTAATTCTAGAGTTCTTTCGCTAGAGATTTTGATAAAGAAAGAAATGAATTTGTTTGAATCTGGTGGGTTTAAGGGCAAACATCTTAAGATCGCCTACAACATTTGATGATAGTTGTGTCCTCAAGCTGGAAGCAGAACGTGCGTTTTCTGCGGCTGGCTATATGGCATGAAAAGTCAGGAGTCGTTTGGCAGACAAGACTATCGATATGTTATGTTTTATGCGCAGTCACTTTCAGAATAATGCCTAAACTACCTATCGTCTCTTTATAACTTATAATTTTTATTATTTTATTGAGTAAGTACTAAAAAATATGTAATCAGATACATGTTTTTATTCATTTCTCATTTCTCAATAATAAACTTGATTTTTTGTCTGATTTACCTAGATGCATGAATGGTACAGGATTTATCTCTTTTCTCGAAGAATGATCCCGTGGTATTCATATTTCTGAATCCCGCAAATACCGGGATTGAAATTTTGTTGCGAGATTGCATTCCCTAGGTGTAACCCGCAAAAGTGGTATAGCCTGAAGAAATTGTAGGTTAGGTTAGGTCTTTTGTCTCATTTATAGTGAAAACAATACATCTTTTGATGTAGGTTTCTGCAAAACTGTCGTTGAAGTGATACGAGAGACGTGCCGTAACTATTCCACTATGCTTGAAAGGAATCTCTGCTATCGAGTGGATTCGTATTAGGGATGTGTGTGGCTCGATACAAGTTCTAGCAATTCAATCGAGTAATTTTAAGTTTTCACATTACCCGAGTGGAGGACACTCAGTTCTTAAGTTAATTTTTATAATTACGTTAGTAAGTAGATAAGATTTTAAATTTTTCTATAACTGTTGTACAGTCGTCCATTTTTTCTTATCTTTTCATACAAAGTCGGCTACGCATGTGACATGGTCAACTTCGAAAAAAATTCAAAAAAGTCGTAGAATAAATGTTTATCAGAATGGTAATGGTTATCGCCCGGTTGGTCTAGTGGTTTAAGTACCAGGCCGTGATTTTGGGGTCCTGGGTTCAATTCCCGGGTTCCCAAGGTATGTTTCGAATTTTTCGAACATAGCTCGGGATTGTGATCACCAATCCGCATTTGGCAAGCGTGGTGATTAAGCCTAATCCCATTCTATGATGGAGGCCTTTGCCCTGCAGTGGGACAGTATATAGGTTGATACTTTACTGGTTCGGAATGGTGGTTGGTAGAGTGGTGGTTAAAAGGAAGAAAATGTTTACCCATACAATCAGTATAAGGGGCCCTTTATTTATCTTCTGGTGAGCGAAGTGGATCTTGATTCCTATATCAATTGTAAGTCCTGGTAGTGTTTGGCTTTGGAAACAGTTTATTCAATTTAAGATATCTATTAGGTGCACGAATCTCCATACACCACAAATCATAAAAAGTAAGATGTTTAGCCTATTCTCATCAGGTGTTGGTCACCATGCCGTAATAATATTTTGAATGACGTCATTTCATTGAGGCAGCTGTGACGTAGTTCCAATCCCTTCCATAAATAACTGTCCGTTTAGGGGCATTTTCGGGAATTTTGGGTTTACAAATAGGCAAAGGCCAATCTCTTTGACCTCTTAAAGTATCGTTTATCAATTTTGTTAATTTACGTTTTGCTTTTATAGGTCACAAACCTTTTTGGAATTGAAAACCATTTTATAGGGTTGTTCTGAAACAATATTTGTAACCAGAAGATTTAGAGAGGGAGAGAGCTGGATAAGAGCAGGACAAATTGTGACATCTTGTATCGGAAAGCTAAGACTCAATTTGGTCCTTTAGGAATGAGTAAGTTCTAAAACCTTACCATAAGTCAATATACTAATACATGAGTCTATACTCATCTTTTGTATGGCAGCGAGACTTGGCCTGTACTTGAGCGACACAAGCAAGAGTTGCATGTCACGGAGATGAACATGCTGAGGTGGATGTGTGGAGTTACGCGAAAAGACCGCGTGAGAAACTCACGCATACGTGGGAGCCTTCATGTCCGTGACATAGCAGACAAACTACTGGAGAGTCGCCTACGTTGGTTCGGTCATGTCCTGCGGAAACCGGACAGTTACGTGGGAAACAAATGTCTGGCCATGGCACCACCGCCGGGTCCCGGTAGAAGGATTAGACCTAAAAAGGTGTGGCTTGACATCGTAAGAGATGACATGCGTGCTAATAAACTGACCACTACGGATGCACAAGACCGCGCGAAGTGGAGGAGTAGAAGTAGGAAAGCGGACCCCGGGCTCCGAAGCGACAGCTTGGGACGCAACCGGGACAAAACGCTAAGATGATGATGATGATGATGAGTCTATCATCAGGGGCGTCTTTGCCTATAGTGCAGGGGGTGCGGTGCACCCGGGCGCCGGAAGTTAGAGGGCGCCTAGAGCCCCTCTCTACTCATAGAGCCTCCACTGTAACGCTTCGCAAGGGGCGGGCGCGAGTACTGATCGTTCTCCTCATCTTAGTGTGTGATTCCTAGTTGCATCCAATGCTGTCGCTTCGAAGCCCTGGGTACGCTTGGATCATGAGATAGGATTTGAGATGTCTGATAATTACAATGAAGCGACTGCCCATAGGTAGTTGAACATATTGTAAGTGTTTTATTTATTCGCGCATTTTGAAACAAGAGGGCGCCAGGTTATTGATTGCGCCCGGGCGCTTCTTGAACTAGAGCCGCTACTGTCTATCATGTACTATATAGTACACACATATAGTATATGCACATATGTGCATCTGTATAAACATGGGTCATAGTTTCGGAATATTTCCAGTTGATCTGATAGAGTTGGCTAAAGTCAACACGTGTTAGAGTGGATGTTGGCACGTCTCGAAACTTAGGATGCCCTGTAGCATGATGAACAGGTGATTTGAGAAAGACTGCGTAGATGTAGACGGTAGGGGTTTTTGTTGGTGATCGGTTATTGGTGGTGATAGTTGATGATTAAGGTGATTGGTGGTGATTGTTGGTGATTTATGTGATTGGTGATGATTAAGGTGTTTGTTGGTGATTATGGGGATTGGCGGTGATTAAGTTGATGGTAGTGATTCTTTGTGATTAAGGTGATTGGTGGTGATTTTTGGTTATTAACGTGATTGGAGGTGATTACGGTGATTGGTGGTGATTAAGGTGATTGGTGGGGATTGTTGGTGATTAAGGTAATTGGTGGTGATTGTTGGTGATTGGTGGTGATTGTTGGTGATTAAGGTGATTGGTGGTGATTGTTGGTGATTGGTGGTGATTGTTGGTGATTAAGGTGACTGGTGGTGATTAAGGTGATTGTTGGTGGTTCAGGTGATTAATTGACAATAGCAAAACTAATTACTACAACGAATCTAAAAATTTCAGTTTTTTTTTAACAAACGGCAATATTATTCCCAATACATTTTATATAAAATAAATCATTATTATTATTCTTATTCATAGTGGCTTGATTTCTATGTTGAAGGTCTGTACCCTACATGGAAAATATTATTGTAGACTGATACTTTACTTTTATTAACACACAGACACGTTAAACTTATAACACCCCGTCGTATTTTCGTCGGGGTTTAATAAGCCCTAACCTCATAAAAACAGTTTCCTTGAGTTTTAATGCCGTCCAGGCTTAACTTCAGCCCTAGCTTTGAACAAAGCATTTCCACAATGTGCGAATTTGTTTAACTCGACTATATGAGTTTCAGTTCAGACACAATAGCCGCGAATGGCACCCTCTGAGGCTTCAGTAGATTTATTCTACTACTTTGTCTACCTGTTGCGTTGAACACTCCAAAAGATACTTAAGGTTGCTAAAATTAAAGTCCAAATTTAGTCAACGAATTTTTTTGGATAAAAGATCTAAGATGAAACATTGAAGGAAAACTTCAAGTTTGTGATGCGAAACCATTTTACTCAATACGGGAAGAAAGCTCTACCTCTTAAAAGACCTTACATATTCATGATGTAGATTATGATGGAAATTTACCAGAATAATCTTGTTTGTTTCTTTTTTGATCCGACAATAGCCAAGCAACAATGAAAGGATACGGTTTCTAATAGTAATTTCCTATTAGGGTACAGTCTACCGTGGGAGAGCCACGCATTGGCATGAATGGGCCGGCTCCACCGGAGTCACAGAAAACCGGCGTGAAGCAGCACTGTGCTGTGTTTCGCATTCGCAAGGTGACCGGAGGCCAAATCCCGGGGAAAGGGGGGTTCAAAGGTTGGCAGCGCACTTGTGACTCCATCGGTGTCGCGGGATTCCATGGGTGGCAGCAATTGCTTACCATCAGGTGATCCGTTTGCTCGTCTGCCACCTATCACACAAAAAAATGAAAGGTACGGTTTCTAATAGTAATTTCCTATTAGGGTACATTCACTTCCAATGAAATGTAAACACCTCGACTCTTAGGGCGGAACAATAAGGTTCATATTAGATTGAGATTGTATACTTATTAGTGCACGTGACTAATTTTTTTTTTCAGGATCGCTAACAGTTTTAACATGAAAAAATAACAATGACAAAAATATCAAAGAACTCCACAAGCTACCAGATGTAGAAGTTAATTTTGACTCATAGTGAATACAATACAGAGGCGTTAGATGCCAGTAAATAAAATAATTATTATATTACTGTTCTACTACAGTACCGTATTGTAGTACAGTATTGGAAAAAATATATTGTGTGTGTGTGTGTTTCTGCATGCTTTTGCCCTCTGCAGAGTATATGCCTCTCCAAATTTTGCTCCACTTTCTTCTGTCGTCCTTCTCCAGCTTGAGCCTTGATGTCATCAGACCATCTGGCAGTTTGTCCGCCAACATTCCTCTTTCTATCTTTGGTCTCCATTCAAGGACATCCTTGCTCCACCTATCACCACCCCTTCTATTTCAGTTTTGCGGCTCGGTACCCTACATCTATCACTTTTGTGCGTTCCCTGAACATAGTAGATACAATCATACTTAGGGACATCCCTATGTATGCTTTGATCTTTAAAATTACGCAACGGGTGGGGTTATTTTTTAATTATAGTGTCATTCAAGAGGAAGATTTATATGTATAATATAATTTGCGTACGAAGCCGGAGCAGATCGCTAGTAATATATGGTTAGTTTAAGATTAATCGAGTCAAATTTTCTTCCGTTTGGTCGGATAATATCTAATACATAGCTTGTATTATTGCACGATTTAAACAAAGTGACCTCTAAAAATGTTAATCTTGCAAGAGATGATAGTGACACGAATGGCGTGTGTAAAATTTATAAAGCTTAAATATCATAAATCTTTTCTTTTAATGTCTTGATATTTTTTTCATTTATTGTGTTAATCATTAAAATCCGGGGGAAACGGGGGCTTAAAGATCCGCAGTGCACTTGTGACTCCACTGGTGTCGCGGGAGTCCACGCGGTGACGGAGATCACTGATCCGTGAAAACTATACTCTGTCAATTAAATCGCAAAAATAATTGATGGCGGCACTGCCGCTTACGTCATCATAAGATATGGTAACCCCATTGCTTATAAAACATTGGAACTACATTAGTTCCTCAAAGATCCGTCACGACTTTCTTGCCCCCCTGCTGCTATGAGCAGTGCGTCGCACTTTAAAGCGACTGCTGTGCTTGGGGTCCCATGTTCGATCCCCGGTTTCGGGGCAAAATTTGTAACTGACCTTTTCTGTTAAGAAATTCTCAGTGTCAGCCCAGAGTTTAGAAGTTGGCGGTCTTGTACCCCCGTGCCTCGGAAAGGAATATGAGGGGAAGGGAATAGAGAGTGCACTTGTGTTTGCGCACACACTTGAGCATTATAATATATCCTACGTATGTGGCTGTTCGTTGAGATTGGCCGCCTTAGCCGAAATCGGTTGGAGGATATTATTATTAAATAACAGGTTTTAGAGGTAGAGCAATTATGTCATGTTCTGTTGATTTCCTCAGGGTATTTAGTGGAACCATGGTTGGCGGTTTTTTTTAGTGATAGGCGGCAGATGAGCTGACGGATCACTTGATGGTAAGCTGCTGCTGCTACCTATGGTCACCCGCAACACCAATGGCGCTGCCAACCTATAAACACCCCTTCCCCCGGATTGGGTCTCCGGTACTCTCCTCACTCGGCAAAACAGAGCGTCTGCGATGTTTACGCCGGTTTTTAGTGATACCGTGGTAGCACTCCAGTCGAGCCGGCACATTCATTCCGAAGCGTGGCTCTACTTCGGAAAGCCAAAATTATAATGGGATATATTAAACTTGATCGTTATATACATACATACATAAACTGACTGTGCCCTAACGAGACCTCAAACCGGAAAACTTCGAGACGACAACAATTTGCGCGCACACACTAACTTCTCTTAATTGCTGGGGTCAGTAAATATTCGCGGCTTTTGGTGGCTTTCCCTTGAATTATTACCCAATGGTTGATACAAGAAACAGTCATCTGTTTCTTAACTCATAATCATGCCTTAATTTAACAAAAAAAAAATGAAGTTCACAAAACCAAGCTTTGATATTTATAAAACTCTATTTGCATGCTAAAATTGACCTACCATGTAAGTATACTCATCTAGTCTAGACTGGCCAATCCCAAACCGATTTTATATCTTTACACTCTACTCAAGAAAAAAATAAAACTTACCGTAATAATAATACAAAACACAACACAACACACATATCAAGATACATACATTTAAATTTCAGAATTATACTTACATATATTTTTAACATCACATACTTTAACAAACGCGAAGTAATAGGCTTGTGTATTAGGTTAGAGATTGGCAGATTTTTAAATAGCATTGAGAAATAACGATTAAAAGAAGCTATGTACAAAATTTCAGTCTGAAACCTTATGTATTATTTTTGTTGTGAGCCCTCAAAGGCCAAGATAGACAAGTAAATTTTAAGTCTTAAATTTACGAAATATTTATATAGCATCGATATTTTATTCAAATTAAGCAACTTTTGTTAAAAAACCATTTTCATAAACGCACTATTTCATATAGCTATCGAACAAAGCTATCTCGCGATGCGTACAAACTAGTGAGGGCTGACGTCACGCCTCGCGTTTTGGGCAAGTCTATTTTAAGTGATTTTCAAATTGTCCTATCTCGAAGAGTTTCCAAGCTAACAAATTCATTCTTTCACCGATGTTTTCACTTTTGAGGGGTTCTTATATTACCAACAAGTGAAAAAAATGGGACACAAGCATATTATAGTAATTTGTCACTCTTATTATAAGACTAGCAAAAAAAGGCACGGACCCAGAGTCTGTGTGTGAATAAAACAAAAATCGTGCCAAAGTCAGTGTGAAGCCAAGAGCAAACCCATATTCAATAAAAAAAAGAAAATCTTTTTAATATCCATCCACTTGTCACTCGTAATTTACAATTTGAACCTCTTTGTATTTCTAAGGTAGGTAAGAAGCGGTCCCTAATGTTCATACGTAGGACAGTCAACAGCTGTTTCAATTTATTTTTGGACTGTTAAAATTTTTGTCGGGGGCTTTAATTCATTTTTTATTTTTTGCTTTTTTAAGAGACTCTCCAATTCTTCAGATCCCGCTTTCAATAGGCACCCCACTCAAGTACATATTTTAATTTATTATTTCGTCATTTTAAGGGGGCGGGCATCTTTGATTAGAATTTTTTCATAGTGCCTATTGTATTCTACTACAAACCCTTTTAATTGATATCTATATCAAGGGGGGTTGTCATACAATATGTTAATCGGACATTTTGTGGCGGCGGCCATTTTGGATCAATTTCCATCTAACATAGCTAAGAACACTCCCGAGCAATTCACCTCTCGAACAAAAAAAAAACAAATCCAAATCGGTTCTACCGTTCGGGTGCTACGATGCCACTGACAGACACACACACACAGACTTCTAACACCCCGTCGATTTTTCGTCAGTGGTTAAAAATGACTGATAGGTAACATTAATTGTATCGCTTTAAAATTATAATCAAATTCCAAGATACGAGTAGTTAATTAACTCGATCCAGTGCGTGTGTATATTTATCTATCACTAGGGTGACCAATGATTACCACAGTGATAGATAAAAAAAGCACATTTATCTTTAACATGAGGTTGGTCCAAAGACCAGAAAATCTTCACATGACGCTGTGAGAACAAATCGAACCATCTTTACCTACCTACGAGTACTCAATAATAGATTGTATGATAAGGGAGCAAAATAATATTTTTACATCGATTTTTTTAATCCTGAGCGAAGTGAGGAATTTTTTAGTGTAAGTAAGTACGGCGCCCGAGCCAAAAATATATTTTGCACTCGAGTCATACACTCTACTTTTCATCACCCACTATGAGAAAATAAAAGGCGCCTCATATTTTAGTGTAATATTATTATTTCATAAAACAGAGCTATTTAATTTCAATTAAATAGTATCTAATATTAGGCCAAAAACACTTATTCTGAAAAATTCTTGCATCTTACTATTATATACCTCCCGGGATTCCGCAGGTAATATGATACAGGAAAGAGTTTATCTATCACATTTCTTGAGTCAGTTTTAATACTTTCTGGAGTTTTCACTGTCACTTGAACAACTCATTTTCAAATTAACGAATTTCCATCAACCTGTGATGAATGAAAATAAGCGTTTTTTAAAGCGACTAAGAAAAATTGACAAAATCGCGGGCTGCACACATATAGTTCACACGTTTTAAATTTTTTTAGTCGCCGCAGACCAGTCTTTATTCAAGTTTGTGTTTGATATAATCTTTGGTGCTAAGATGCTCCTAATTCAAAAAGTGCGCGGAAAAGATCTTTTCCGCCCGCTGAAAGTTACTTATAGAAAACACCAACATTGGGTGCACATAAAGGCGAACCAAGTCGTCCTTTTCCAATAGGTGTGACGAAAATACATTTTACTTCTTACTGTACGTATTCTATCTATTAAAAATACCGCATCCAAATCTGTTGCGTAGTTTTAAAGATCTAACCGTACATAGGGACAGATAGGAAAAGTTAATATACTGATTAAGACTATGTAGTAATAGCAACAGGCAAACGTTTCACCACAAGCGAACCTGAGTAATCAGGCGAGCTGCACGCTTGTTTGCCACCGACGTAGTATAAAGAAACCTGAGGGGCTAGCACGAACATTAACGTAATCGTAGCGTGACCACGCCATGTTTGTCCCCTTTAAATTCCAAGCGAAAGAGAAGATAAATAGGTAGTTATGCCTACGAGTAAGAAAAATTCAAAGAACTTTTTAGTTGTAACTAATACAAATTGCTGACGATATGCGGAAAGCGTCGATGAGATCTAGGAATTAATCTCGTATTAATCGTTAAATACGTGAGATCTGGTCACCCTATCTGTCACCCTTTGTACGTTAAATTGATTCCCCGTACAACGTTCATTAATTAACGATACGTGAGTTCATTAGCTACGTGAGCCGCATGCTGAGATGACGTCATGCAGTAAATCTCGGTATCTCAACTACAGATAATTTAATACATGTAATTTTTTATGATGTTGTAGGTACCTACAAAACCTACCGAAAACATCTGAGCATTTGACAAAAAGCACTTTTAAAACAATACCTTAAGGTGACACCGCGACGACACTAGCGCTGCTTTGTTGTTTGGTCTAACCAAACTAACCTGTGCCATCGCTAGGCGATAATCGCTTATCACGTACAGTGGTGTACAGTACAGTGCCAGTGGTAGGTGGGCGAATCTGCACAGTGCAAAAGATTTTGCTGGCTAACTGGAACACCGCTACCTTCGCTGACCGTATATTTCATTGTCTTCATTTTAGCGAGTACCTATTTCCCAGTTGCGTCCAAAGCTGTCACTTTGATCATGGGTACCTACGCCTGCACCATGATCCAGGATCCGAGAAGTATAAAAATAACAATGATCGTACCGTATTATCATTTTATTTATAATACCGAGCAATAGGTATTATATTATAATGGCAGAAAATTGTAAGTAAGCTCCAAATATATTTATGATGCACCAAATTTTTTACTCTTTATTTAAGGACTTTTATACAAAAGTACATGTCAGTCCTATAGGACAATACATTAGTTTACACTTAGTATTAAATAACATTAAATAACTAATATAAATGAGACAAGTGGCTTCTCAGCCTCTTGTTTTGAGGCAGTCTATTGCAAAATCCAGCAGTAACCTTGCACGATCTGACGTTAGGTTGGCCAAGATCTGGTGGAACATGCCAATATCAGAGAAGTTAAAGCAAAAGAGACAGGATCTGGTAGCAAAAATAGGATTTTTTGCTACCAGATCCTGTCTCTTTTGCTGGTACCGAGAGCATTCTATCAATAAATGATGGACATCTTCATCACGTCCACATGTATCGCAGTTAGGCACCACATGAAAATTGTTCAGTTCTCCTTAGGTTGAGGATATAAGGCAGTCTATACAGTGCCGTCCGCAGGACCGACGATCTGGTAACGGTCGCGAGAATCCATTGGATGCGGGCGGCACATGCCCGATCTGTATTGGAGAACATTGGTGGAGGCCTATGTCCACCAGTGGACGTCTATTGGCTGAAATGATGATGATGATATAGTGCCGGATCAAGCCAGCGTGGGGCCTGCAGTAAAATTTGTCACAAGACACACGGTTTGCTTTAGTTTTTTGTTTCACCGAGCAAGTGAGTGAACTGAAGGCCAATCTGGGGGTGCAAATTCGGTGGCAATGGCTTACTATCAGGTGACTCGTTTGCTTGTCACCTAACTATCACATGAAAAAAGGCTTTGGAGCGCGGGGCTCCTAAGTTTTCTCTTCATTTACCCATGGCAATTTTTTATTATACTAGAGGCGACAAACGAGCAATCGAATCATCTCATGATAATTATGATTACCGGCGTTGATGCGCCACTAATGAACATCTGCGAAATCAGAGAGATCGCTAATGTGTTGCCGGCCTTTTAAAAAGGAGTACGCTCTTCTCTTGAAGTTCCCTAAGTCGTAGCTGCCTGGAAATACTCCTGCAGCCAAACCGTTCTTGTTCTTTTTCCACCCTGTTTATCTTAAGAACACGTGTACGCTGCGGGCGACACGAGGTCAAAAAGGTGCAAAGCTGGATTTATTCTCGGCGGTAATCGAGCGCTTTGTTGTCGCTTTCAGCAGCATGTTCCTGATTGCATCGCAATCGATGCGGTTTCTGGGTTCCGGGCTTTAAAACGAAATAACGGAAGCAAGTAAAGCTAGGCCAAAGACATGAGCCAACTTCTCTTGTGGGAGAGTTTAAGGGCTGCACGAACATTCCGAAGAATTTGTAACGTTAACATATCGTGCCCACGCTGCAATTACAGAGCAATACGTTGGTACTCAGTACAAAACACCTTCGTCAACGATAGTTAGCTACGAAATCCAAACGTCAAAATGTATTGGATAAAGTCCATTCCACCAAAGAAGTCACTGGAAAAGAGCGCTTCAGTCGACATAAACGTTCAAGTTTGAGCTGTATGTCTACGTTAGTTAAATAATTTGTGCCAATTGAGTGGCCGAAAATCGGGAGCAGTGGCGTGCATTAGGCAACCCACACTCGTCCACCGCTGGACATAGGTCTCCACCTATGTCCAGCAGTGAATGAGTGTGGGTTGCTGATGATGATGATGAACTGCCGTCTGACCTTTGCAACTGAATCATGGTTACACGTTTCAGAAACTATCCGAAGCGTGTAGATTTCCTCACGATGTTTTTTCTCTCATTCTTATCTTATCTTGCTATTGGGGGCTGACTAGGAATAGCCAGCGACACTTCGACCCAATGGGATCTTTTGTGTCATCCCCTTTACCCTATATTCCTACTATCTCCCTGTGAATATATTGCATTAGATGCAATATACACTTCAAGGGGAGTAGCCTGTAATCTTCTGGGCTAGGATAAGCTAAGCCCATCAGCCTCATTCTCATGCCTGCCAACGCGTCGCATACACACAGCAGGTGTGATATGGACTCGTCATGTTCGCCACAGGCTCTACAGGTAGTGCTGCTGGCCAGTCCCATTTTGCACAGGAAGACATTACCCTCACTCCCTCACTCAAGAGCTAATGTTATAAATGCCTGTGCACATATATTTGGAAAATCCAGAGGTACATGCTCGGACTCGAAACCTATTACCTCCTGATACAGGGGGGCATGATGTTATCTACTGACCTACTTGCTACTTTATCTATACTGGCGAGTGCAAAAGCTAGTAAATAATCTCCTTACGGGCGAGTCGCAAATGGATGGGATAACACCACAGCTCATTTGTACTGGGGTTTCTTTATTACGATTTTCATTGGCACAAAGTGGAAGGAAACATGTGTAAGCGAAGTAGAATAAAGGGAAAGGGAACGGATCTTGTTGGTTGTTTGTAGTAGAACATGTTTTGTGTTTACATTTTTTCTAGTCAACATTGAAATGAAGTAACATAAAACTTTTTACAAGTTCTATACCATTTTGAATTGCACTTGAAACATTGATATCGAAGATGTTTATTGACTTACACTTAAAACAGTACAGTATTAAAAAAGAAGTTGCCTAGTCATTAAGTATTAAATATTTTACATCACATATAATTGATCACATACATACCTCAAGCACCTGTTTTACGGATATCATAATCAACAGTGGGATTACAAAAATATACATATAATACTTTTCTTTTGTAAATAAATACTTTATAATACATAGAAAACACGCAGACCAATACAAACAGACATGTTCATGCAAATAAATGATCGATCTCGAAACCCTTGGACCAAAGGCAGCGTTCACTACCACTGTTCCAAATGGATCGTCAAAATTTAATCTTGTCTCTTCCGCAAGTTCAGAGTATTCTGTCTCTGTCTTTTAATAGGGGAGCCCACGGTGCTGAATCAGGGATTACTCGAACGTCATAGAGACTTATTGGGTGCGAAGTTTAGATGATAAGAAGAAAAAAATGTCATATGATATTTACTTTTCCATCAGCTGTAGATTTTCAAAAATGTAAAAAATAAACTCAACAGTTTCTTTTTTTAATTGACATACTCGAGCGCGACAGATATGGATAGAATCCATGTCTAAGGTATTATAAAAAAATGTAATTATATTAATCTGATTGTTTTCTTGATAGGGGGGAAGGGGAGGGGGGGGAGGTTGGATCGTACATAAAAAAAATGTCACACTCGAGAATGTCAAGATGACGTCTTTTTTTCAACTTTGTAGCTCTCCCCGTACGTAGTACGTCACATTTAAATTGTCAGGTTAGAGGAATACACACGTTTTAGCTTGTAACTAACTCACCCTACCTTAATCTGACGCGCCCGAGAATTTCTAATGAACAATATTTTTTTACTAATCTGATCCTTTATCCTTGACGGGCGCCCATATAAAAGAGGCTAATATCTGGTGGAAGTTAATAGCCGGGTACAAGGTATCCTACTGTATATTAATCTGCCGCGCTTTAGTAAGTCCCAAAATCCCCTCTTGGGCTCCCCTACTATTACGCCAAACCAAGCTGAGATCACTAAGCATGTGTACGTGTGGTGACATCACGGTTGATCGGGTAATCTGAAAAGCAAAAATCGCTTGCAGCTTGCATAGTTTTTTGTTTGAAATGACACCATTTTTGTGTCATGCGTGCAAGCGATTTTCGTTTGAAAATCCGATCGTACGCGATGTATGTATAATAGCCTATTTTCGGACTTTTTGGCACGCGATGTAAGCAGCCGACCGTTCTACATAATATCAATCAATTTTATGCTACAACTTTTACACAGCTATACTTATCAAAGTAGATGCAAATAACATGTAATCAATAACCGTTTCTTGTGATACCTGGTCTTTTTTTTGTGATTGGGGGCCGACGAGCAGACGGATCAAGCTATCAACAGATAACACTTTTTTTATGTCATAGGTAGCAAACGAGCAGACGGATCACCTGATGGTAATCGATTACCTCCGCCCAAGGACACCCGTAACACCATCGGAGTCACAAGTGCGTTGCCGACCTTTAAATCCCCCTTTCCCCCGGATTGGGCCTCCGGTACCCTCACACACGCAGCGAAACACAGCACAGTGCTTCTTCACGCCGGTTTTCTGTGAGGCCTTGGTATCTCTCCGGTCCAGCCGGCCCATTTATGCCGAAGCGGTGCTCTCCCACGGTCAAAGTAAAAATACTTCGAAGCACAGTGGAAACGGATAATTCGACAGGGTTTTGACCCAACCTTAACACTGATTAGTAGTTTTATCTCCCAATTAACTCAATTGATCCGTTGGGAGAGGAGAAATAATTGGGCGAGCGAGAGTAAGTAGAGAAATATCGTCACCTCCAGACTGAGAATCGAACTCAGAACTTTGGTGTCCATCTTGTACTCGACGGTACACTCGGCGTCAGGTCGGGTTACCCTTGTTGACATTTGGACCGTCCTTATGTCTGAGGTCATTTTTCCACTGCAGGGGGGTAACTGGATCTGACGCTGACTGTACGTTATAGCCATTTTTTTGTGCAAAAGGTTACAGAATTATTGTTATTAAAAAGTAACCACTTTCAGACGACCTTGGGGTCTTCCCCAAAGTGCAGCATTTACTCTTGGAAATGCTGTACTTTTAGAGAGATCGTCTACCTAAAATAAAAAAGAAATACAAAATTTTAAAAAGGTAAGGCAAATTATTTTCATTTTTACTAAATGAGATCAAAATTAACATCATTACCGTTAGTGGAATGGTACGAGTACATTAACATCAATTTAATTTCATAAATGTGTGTGGTTTTTGCAATCATGCATGTTAATTATCATTTCACATTAAACATATGCGTTTTATTCTCGTTAATGCACAAATGGAAAACTAACATTAATAGATAGCAACTAACACAAATCATTAAGCTACTTATCAAGTGATTCTTCTGTTTTATTAGGGATTCAAAATTGTTTTTGTTTAAACTTAGTTAAATAGGACCTTTTACTTTTCTGCCTGCAATACAGGTTAAACCTAGTTCAGGTACAATTAGTATAAATATAATTTGGGTTTTAAATTGTATTTATAAATGAACAAAACAATGTATATATTATATATATTTATTCTAAGATTTAGTATTATTAAAATGGAACTCGTTCCCGGCGCACGTGCTTTCTCTGTACTACAACATAGATTCCTTCAAACGAAGCGCAAAGAATGCAATGCAAGTGATATCATGTCATTGCGCCCGTTGCAACTGCAACGTGGGCTCTAATTTTGCTTACCATCAGTCTAAAGTAAGCCAATACAGTATTTTGGCTTAAATGTCCAATATAAAAAATATATGATATATATCTACCATTTTTACATTATGTTTTAATAAACATCGTTTTGGCTTAGACAAGAATTAAACTAATTAGTTTAATATACCTACCTACTAAGTATGTTATTGAACTATTTACAGTGTGTACACATTGTAGTTACTTATGCACAATAAAATTATTTGTATTTAAATTTTTATATAAACTTTGGTTAAATTCCTTCCGAAAGCAAGAATCGAAATGCACACTACATACCATACAATGAAAGCACCAACATGGAGTGTTTACTCACGTCACTCAAACGTCACGAGTGGAACTTAACCAATATAAATGTAAATCGGGCATCGAATACGCCGACCAATATCGGAATACAGCAGTACCTACCTACATAATAAAACCTGTGTTCGGCTACTAGTGATTACATATTGTTATGTGAATATAGATTTTTGTACCTACATGTAGTTGTGTAAGATATATTATCACAAAGGAAATTTCAAGAGAACATGGCTAAATGAGTAATAACAACAATTTTCATTTCCAATAATTCAACTTAACAGCCACAATCTGCTGGAACAATACCCCTCCACCCATTAGAAATATTTAAAAATAAATACAAAGATAACGATACATTATTAACATTCATATCATTCAAGAAACCTAATGTAAATAAAATCAACTATATTGCACTTGTCTAGTTTTTTTTCTTTTAATTCTCATCCATTCGAATGTGACTGATACCAAATATCCACTCACAGTAATTAATTATCACTGATTAATTTCCTCCGACGCACAGTAGTTTCCCTTGAACGTCCATTCGTCCTAAACACTCTGTCAGCTTCTCTGACATATTAGCTCTCCCAAGAGGGGTCAGCAGCCAGGTTAATGAAAGACAGTTTGGTCTGTTTTTATTTGGTGCACACAGGTAACACGTGAAGACAAAATAGTAGTAAGGGCTAATTGAAAAAAATATATAGTATTAGATATTTTATTGCACAACACATACAAAATTATAAGAATATGGATAGAGTCCTGTAAATAAACTGACCACTATGAATGGTCAAACAGGAAAGCGGACCCCGGGCTCCGAAGCAACAGCTTGGGACGCAATTGGGATAAAGTGCTAAGATGATGATTATCAGGGTATCAAAGATTTATTCACAAAATACAATTTACCACATAAAATTTTATTCTATTCTAGTCTATTCTATTCAAAATATATAATTTATCTATATAATTATGTAAGTATAAGCGTATTCATATTTGATTTATGTATTTATATTTTTTTTCTCCCTGGGAAAATGCCTTACGCATCAGCCGCCGGGGGGCGGACGGGTTATGTCGGACTCACCTGTGGCAAGGGTTTCTCCTAACGAGAAGCCGGCTAGAGGCTTACCGACAAAAAACCTAGGGTTGCTTCCGTCTTCGCCGGAGTGGGGAGGGGACAAGAGAATCTTTCTAAGAAGTCTCCCTTCACGTCTGAAGGGAGGAGTGATAGGGACAGCCAGGAGCACCAAACCGTCCCTACCGGGCTGCAGAGGAGGGTTGTGCAATGTCGAAGTTGATCCCCCGCACCGGTCACTGACTGGCCTCTTCTGCGGAGAAAAGGGAGACAAGAAGGGGGCAAGGAGGCGCCGAGCAGGAGCGCGCTCGGCGTCTCCTCCCCCTCCTTGCCCGTCACTGTTCTTTTTTTGGTATGCCGCCGGCTCAGAAGGAACCGACGTTGGCACCGTTGGTCGGCGCCGCCTTATGTACACCCGGCCGGGTAGTGTGGGGCTCTCCCCTGGGGTGGGATGCTCCTAGGGGCATACCCACTAAGCTCTCTGCGACAGTTTCCATCCCTCACCCGGGAGAAACTCTCAAAGAAGGAACGCGGGCTATAGGACGAACTTTTTTAAGTCACCGCGAACCCGCTCAGGGCGAAAGAGGCTCGCCAGTACGGCCTCTCTCCAAAATCCGGTCCAACGGACCCAGGGCCTCTCCCACGGCCCATCAAACAACGCCCCCTAATAGCACCCACACAGCTGGCTGGGAAGATGGACTGCGGGTACCCTTCCACACCTTTACACTGCTGGCTGCAGTGCAGAGTGGATTGGGGAAATAAAACCCGCAGGCTTCAAAGCGAAGCCGCCGCGAAACCAAACTCCGCTGGGTACGGAGCCGGAAAAGTTGGCAACACCGTCCAACTATTGAGCCCCGTGGCTCGAAGACTCGACCCTGGATTCCGAACAAGGCCTTTCGGCGACTGCGTCCGAAGGCGCTCCACTCTGGTAGGGCCCACATCAAAACGCAATCACTAGTGAGGTGACGCCGGACAGGGCTCCGGGCCCAGAACCAAAGAGGCCACAGGAGAGGGGTTACCCCAAACCGAGAGGCCGGTCCTAGGCCCCGAGGGGGATCAGCTGGGGGTAGACCGAATGACTCCAGGAGCCCTCCCATGTGTGCGCAGCTGTTAGCCGCCGGGTAGCAATGGGAGATGCCGATTACTACCTGCCGTTGCCAAGGGACGCCAGGACCCTTTCGGTAGCAGCTCCAAATAGAGCAAAATACTACCGAAAGGGCCACACGAGGAGGCCGCCGCACCGTAGTCCCCAAGCGCCCAACACCTTCATCAAGTGTCCTTTACCAAAAGGATGCCTGGAAGAGATCGCTCATAGTTATAAGGCAGCCTTGGTTACACATATCCTGTAATACCTAGTTTTCAAGTTTTAATACTTTATTCCGAGCGCAATAAAAGTATATTAATTCAATCTTTCATACATTCAAACAGAGGACGCTGGGTCGGTGAGGTTCGGCGTGAAATCGAAACAGGCATACGGAACGTGTGTGGGAGAGACAATACCATGTACTGCGTAAGTCAATGAACTTTTCGATATCAATGTCAGCTAGGTGCCGATTTTCTGTCTCAAATTTTTTTTCCGATTCAGATAGTCGAAAAATAAGGTCAAGAATTTCGTCCATGGTAGAGCCACGCTTTGGCATGCATGGGCCGGCTCGACCGGAGTGATCTAACGGCCTCACAGAAAACCAGCGTGAAGCAGCACTGTGCTGTGTTTCGTTGCGTGAGTGAGGGTACCGGAGGTCCAATCCAGAGAAAAGTTCAAAGGTTGGCAGCGCACTTCTGACTCCACTGGTGTCCATGGGCGGCGAAAATCGATTTATTACATAAAAAAGCAGTAGTGTGATTTTATCTTAAGTAAAGTTGTGCTATGTGTATGTACTCGTATTATTAAACGGGCATGAAAAACTATAAAACCAATTGCACGAGTATCGATAAGTCGCACAAAAAATTTCTTCGTCAAAAAAATAATTCGAATAACATATCTTCATAGTGTCATGGACGAATTATATAATTAATCTATGATACTATCAAACTTTATATAGTAGCATATAGTAGTTAAGGGTTATGTATGAGTAGGACTGTATTGCGTCAAAGCATAGACCATCATTGCCCTTGCCCTAGATCATGGCCAAAGTCGAACGAGGGTCAGAAAAATTCGATAACTTACGTCGTAAGTACAATGGTGCTGGTACCAACCACTCGATAAAATAGAGTATCGATAATATCAATATTCTGCAATAAAATTAATTGAATACTAAGTAAAAATTTGTTAATACGCAGATAGTATTAGATAGATAATAATAATAATATAATAATAATAATTCTCACTACATCTCATACGTTGACCTGATTCCGTACTAAGTAGCTTAAGCACTTGTGTTACAGATATCAGACAACAGAGGAACACAAATATATACTTAAATACATATATTACCTACACCCAGACACTGAACAAACACAAGTGTTCATCGCACGAATGTTGTCCAGGGTGGGGATCGAAACCACTACCTTTGGCATAAGAGGCAGAGTTAATACCAATTGCGCTATCCGGTCAGTCAAAAGATAAATAGTAAGATATGAATAATATTATTATATATATAAATTGACATTAATTGAGGCTATCAAAAGCAAAAAAGTTGCGTAA
This sequence comes from Marasmia exigua, assembly GCA_019059595.1. Taxonomy (NCBI): domain Eukaryota; kingdom Metazoa; phylum Arthropoda; class Insecta; order Lepidoptera; family Crambidae; genus Marasmia; species Marasmia exigua. The sequence continues at coordinate 11,806,850 of CM032464.1, forward strand.
CCCCAACCTACATCATTAAAGTGGTGTATCGAGCTTACGCCACTCTTGCTGTATGGTTTTGTTTTAATATAATCCGTGCAAAAACATGGTTTTCAGAGCCATCTGTTGACAGGCAGAAAAAGGTGGCTTACGTCACTATTGTATTGAAAGATTTCAATACAATAGTGACGTTTACGTTTTCAATACAATATTATATAAAACATATTCGTTGTACAACACAACGAATATGTTTTATATAATATAAACCCCTACTAAAATGTAACACGCCATACGATTAAATAATTCATGTAACGATTGTATTTTACACCAAAACCGTACCAAAAAGACTGTGGGTTACACCACTTTTGCGCTGATAGCCTCAATTATGAACTACTTTTGACATGGGACCCAAAGAAGAAGATCAATTAAATAAATGAATAATAATCTCTTCAGGTAAATTACACCCATATGCATAAATCAATTACACTTTTATACGGTTCCAATATCACTCAGATAAATAATTAAATTAAAAGTAAGATAGCATACATTCAAATTAAATTACACTTATTATTCACATTTCAAAATTAAAATATTTGGTATTAGGTATAATACCAAATAGTTTACAGGTCCCACCAGAATACCAGCGCTGCTGCGGCACCGCAGATAGTGCCGTAGCAGCAAATGCTGAGGTCGGGACCTGATTGACCACACATAACCACACCATTTCTTCTTATATCGCCTCTTCTCTTTGTATCTGTATCGTGTCGTGTTATGCCTATCGTACATATTTACTTTTTCTGTATTGTGATGGTCAATAAATGTATTTTCTTTCTTTCTTTCTATAATAAATTAAAAAAAATGTCATAACAATAAATGGACGTGAGTCAATATGACAAGAAATTAATATGAGTAACTGTCTTTAGCTGTGAAATTTTCGTTTTATTTTTCTGGATATAACAAGCTAGCTGTATGACCTAAAATATCAAAAAAGTTACCAAAGTATGTATAGTTTTTTTTACGGCTCTACAAGAAGATAATTCGCCAATGTCAAGTAACATATTGAGAATAAGTAGGTAGTCAAACAATCGAAGTCCGTTAAAGTCACAGTCACTCAATAAAACGCCAGTGTTTTACGTTTTATCAACCTACGGATTCAGCGGATATCACTCTAAAAGCAATTGCGGGTTTAAAGACTCTATTAGGTCCAAGCAAGTTGTCACGAGACAACTCCTTCGACACACGATAGCAGTGTTAAAAAAAAGATTCAATCTTATCGATTCTTATTATTAGGATCGCTTTACGGCACTTCACTGCACAAATAAATACCAAATTTGTATACACTAAGAACCACTAGACACTAATTTAAAACTTTTGAATTGCATCAGCCCACGCGGCTTGTTTTAGCCCTACTCACCGAATCCCCGTATAGTTTTATATTAAAGTTTGTATAAAATGATAGATGAGTTATTATCGAATTCTTTATGCAGAATAAAAATCTGATAGTTTTTTTTGTGAAGCAGATATTGACTTTTAATGATTTATAATAGTTGTCCGTAAAAATGGTAATATTGGAATTACAACTTCTCAAAAAAAAACCAAAAAGACTGTGGGTTACACCACTTTTGCGCTGATAGCCTCAATTATGAACTACTTTTGACATGGGACCCAAAGAAGAAGATCAATTAAATAAATGAATAATAATCTCTTCAGGTAAATTACACCCATATGCATAAATCAATTACACTTTTATACGGTTCCAATATCACTCAGATAAATAATTAAATTAAAAGTAAGATAGCATACATTCAAATTAAATTACACTTATTATTCACATTTCAAAATTAAAATATTTGGTATTAGGTATAATACCAAATAGTTTACAGGTCCCACCAGAATACCAGCGCTGCTGCGGCACCGCAGATAGTGCCGTAGCAGCAAATGCTGAGGTCGGGACCTGATTGACCACACATAACCACACCATTTCTTCTTATATCGCCTCTTCTCTTTGTATCTGTATCGTGTCGTGTTATGCCTATCGTACATATTTACTTTTTCCTGTATTGTGATGGTCAATAAATGTATTTTCTTTCTTTCTTTCTATAATAAATTAAAAAAAATGTCATAACAATAAATGGACGTGAGTCAATATGACAAGAAATTAATATGAGTAACTGTCTTTAGCTGTGAAATTTTCGTTTTATTTTTCTGGATATAACAAGCTAGCTGTATGACCTAAAATATCAAAAAAGTTACCAAAGTATGTATAGTTTTTTTTACGGCTCTACAAGAAGATAATTCGCCAATGTCAAGTAACATATTGAGAATAAGTAGGTAGTCAAACAATCGAAGTCCGTTAAAGTCACAGTCACTCAATAAAACGCCAGTGTTTTACGTTTTATCAACCTACGGATTCAGCGGATATCACTCTAAAAGCAATTGCGGGTTTAAAGACTCTATTAGGTCCAAGCAAGTTGTCACGAGACAACTCCTTCGACACACGATAGCAGTGTTAAAAAAAAGATTCAATCTTATCGATTCTTATTATTAGGATCGCTTTACGGCACTTCACTGCACAAATAAATACCAAATTTGTATACACTAAGAACCACTAGACACTAATTTAAAACTTTTGAATTGCATCAGCCCACGCGGCTTGTTTTAGCCCTACTCACCGAATCCCCGTATAGTTTTATATTAAAGTTTGTATAAAATGATAGATGAGTTATTATCGAATTCTTTATGCAGAATAAAAATCTGATAGTTTTTTTTGTGAAGCAGATATTGACTTTTAATGATTTATAATAGTTGTCCGTAAAAATGGTAATATTGGAATTACAACTTCTCAAAAAAAAAACCAAAAAGACTGTGGGTTACACCACTTTTGCGCTGATAGCCTCAATTATGAACTACTTTTGACATGGGACCCAAAGAAGAAGATCAATTAAATAAATGAATAATAATCTCTTCAGGTAAATTACACCCATATGCATAAATCAATTACACTTTTATACGGTTCCAATATCACTCAGATAAATAATTAAATTAAAAGTAAGATAGCATACATTCAAATTAAATTACACTTATTATTCACATTTCAAAATTAAAATATTTGGTATTAGGTATAATACCAAATAGTTTACAGGTCCCACCAGAATACCAGCGCTGCTGCGGCACCGCAGATAGTGCCGTAGCAGCAAATGCTGAGGTCGGGACCTGATTGACCACACATAACCACACCATTTCTTCTTATATCGCCTCTTCTCTTTGTATCTGTATCGTGTCGTGTTATGCCTATCGTACATATTTACTTTTTCTGTATTGTGATGGTCAATAAATGTATTTTCTTTCTTTCTTTCTATAATAAATTAAAAAAAATGTCATAACAATAAATGGACGTGAGTCAATATGACAAGAAATTAATATGAGTAACTGTCTTTAGCTGTGAAATTTTCGTTTTATTTTTCTGGATATAACAAGCTAGCTGTATGACCTAAAATATCAAAAAAGTTACCAAAGTATGTATAGTTTTTTTTACGGCTCTACAAGAAGATAATTCGCCAATGTCAAGTAACATATTGAGAATAAGTAGGTAGTCAAACAATCGAAGTCCGTTAAAGTCACAGTCACTCAATAAAACGCCAGTGTTTTACGTTTTATCAACCTACGGATTCAGCGGATATCACTCTAAAAGCAATTGCGGGTTTAAAGACTCTATTAGTTATTTTTGTGAAGCAGATATTGACTTTTAATGATTTATAATAGTTGTCCGTAAAAATGGTAATATTGGAATTACAACTTCTCAAAAAAAAACACTCGAAATGGTGATCAAAGTACAGCTTAATGCCACACTCAGAGATGTAGTTGGCTACTTAAGAAAAAATATTGACCCTTATTTTGATACGCATAAAGACTACCAATACTAAAGTTAATGAACGTTAGCTTAAATGACGTCTCTGAGTGCGGCCGTTTGACCTATATTATATCAACGCTCTTTTGACGTGACAGGTGTCCAAGGACCGCGGTAATCGCTTACCATCAGGTCATACGTCTACTCGCCTGCCCCCTATATCATAAAAAAGAAAACACTATGGTAGTTCTTGCACTGTTAATATTGATAGTATCGATACCTAAAGTATCGATGCTATACATTATACTTTAGGTATCCTTTAGTTTTATTAGTAGAAAGTACCCTGTAGTGCTGATATTTCGTAAAATAATATCGATATTATAGCAATATTATCGATATACTACCATTAATTCAACAGCTCTATCGTATAACATAGTCCCTTATCATGATTGATTGCTGATGCCGTGTGGATAAAAATATGTTTTTGAAATTACGTTCTGCCTACCCTCATATGCAATAAAATGAAATAAAAATTCTGTAATTCTTGTAAACAAATGTTTATTCTTGTTTGTACCAGAAAAACGGAAACGGAAATAATGAAAGTTCTACAATCACTGAGCACACATCTGTTTCATTAACGAACATTGGTAGCGAAATTGGTAACCATCTCTTCAGAGATAAAGGACTTTATTAATAAACTTTTGTTTGAAACAAAAAAAAATGATGAAAGCTGTTTTTCTTTCTATGCCATTTTACTTTAACAAACAAAACTATTATTAAGTATTTTATTCTACGGCATTATCTACCTTATGACAATGTAATAGTTATAATCCTTTTCTGACGTGTACACTTTACCCTTTCAGAATACTCTGCTAAACTACACAACTTCATTTATAAGATTTCCCCGCATTATTCTCTGGCAAATGGAGTCCACAGACAAAAGCTCATACACTTGATGTTCTACATTCGCATGTCGCAAGTCTAAGCCGTCTATCTGTACTATGACAAAGCGATTGTGAGATGCTTAACACAAACTAATGCCAATAGACAACTACGTGATAACTGACCAAGAATAGATAAGGACATAGTGTGGAAGGGAGCGGTGTAAGTGTTCACAGACATTTGGATTTGTTTCGTACCACGAATATGGTGCGCACCAAACTCAACATATTCTCAACATATTCGATCTTGTGGCATACGGTCCGCCGGACATAATAATTATTAGTATCGGTTCAACTAGTCTAGTACATCGATCCCGGTGCGGTCCGGACCGGTTGGATCGTGTCGACGGTGCCCCGAACCATTTCTTATATAGTCATTTCATTAATCTCGATCTATTCAGCTCTTCTTCGTTATAACGATATCCTGTTAGTTTTGCTCTGTATCCATGTCTGCAAACTACTTCAACATCACGATTAGTTTTTCATGTTGTCTTTTGCTGAGAAATGTTCTGTCCATTATTTTCTTCCAATTTTGCATTGACGACCTTCTTTTCGAAAACCTTAGTCTGGGACCAAGAACACCACATGATATTGTCTCAATTTAATTTTAGTGGCCTTTTCTTGGTTTCCTTTGTTTGAATGCGACAGGTATATTCGCGTTCATTAAGGGACGGGTTCATTGAAAGCCAATTGGATGGTTCAGTCGGACGATGCGCTCGTCTGTTGCGAAAGGCGCACCATACCACACCGTACGGTACGAAATCCGATCGTGTGTAAGTACTTTAAAATTCACATGTTAGAAGATGTTGGAAACCATGGTCGATCGTGTAGACCGTCGGCGCTTTGTTTGCTAAAGTTGTCGCAAGACGGCCGACGGCAATCTTAACGTCATGTCTGACAGAAGTGGGATTCCACAACCAGATAATCTTGAAATAGCTATTATACACCCTAACTTCTTACCTATAAAGAGGAACGATGGCAGCTCTGTGGATAAGAACTTAAAGGTTCGAATTTGAGCATATGTTTGGATTTTTCGAATTTATGCGCATTTCTGGCCTGGCCGTGTGGTCCCCGGCAGAGTAGAATAGGCCCTCACTCTTACCGAGGTGTCGTAAAAGGCGACTAAGGTAAAGCTGCTGGCATGATCATCAGCACCCAGAGAAGGAAAACTCTGCATTTATATCTACACCCTCGCCAACCCGTCTGCCAAGCGTGGTGAGTATGGCAATTACCCCTCATGTGATTGAGGGAGGCCCGTGCCCCAGCAGTGGGGACTTAAATGGGCTGATGATGATGATGATGATGATGCGCATTTCTACCATTCGCTTAGGGAATGTTATATCTATATATTTGATACAAATATCTTACGTTAGTACATTTTTATAAACACTATCTGGAAAGTTATAGTGGTCGATGTTGTTTTTGCTTGTTTCTATTAAAAAATAATCTTGGCAACTGGGATCAAATCAACAGAGTAGTTTGTTTATGAAATATGCATTTCTTGCGCTGCAACTTTGTCTCTAAAACTTTATAGGAAATACTTTGCAAGTTTGCAACAATCTAGTTCCTTTGCTTGAACAGTAATAGTACACTTACGTAGAATGCAACTATCTGATGTCGAAATATTGCTAGCCTAAAATAAATAGAAAATCACGCTAATTGGTCGGCATTAAAAGATAAAGATAAAAAATTCTTTATTCAATTTAGGTCCACACAGAACACTTATGAATGTCAAAATAGTACATATTATCTACTGCTGGTTCGGTCGCCGCTGGTAATGTCGATTTCTACTGAGAAGACACCAGCAAGAAACTCAGTAGTTACTCTTTTCAAATATTGATGATGTTACAGAGTTTCAATTGAGAAGAGAAAAAAAAAATACAATTATGAAAGTGAATAGACTACTATGAATAACAACTCAAAAGATTAATCAATTAACATGACCAAGAATCCTTATCATTTAAATAGTCTTGTACACTATAATAACCTTTCTTCATTAGGCAGGTTTTAATATGAGACTTTATGTCATACTATGACGACTAGTTTGGAACAGTGGTAGTAAACGCTGCCTTTGGTCCAAGGGTTGCAGGTTCGATCCCCGCACAGTACAAATATTAATGCGCATGAACATGACTGTATGTATTGACTTGGGTGTTTTCTATATATTATGAGTATGTATTTACAAAAGAAAAGTATTATATGTATATATTTGAATCTGATATCCGTTACACAGGTGCTTGAGCTACCTATCTCGGAGTCAGATCAATGTATGGCATGTTGTGAAATATTATTAAAAAAAACTAATATTTTAAAATAAATTGAGACGACATCACATGCATTGTGCTGGTCCTCAACTAAGCGTTTCCCTTGTACTATGGAAACCAGAAACAACGACGGTACCACAAACACCCAGACCCAACACAAATATCTGTTTCATCAACAAACATTTGTGCTGGTGCGGGAATCGCACCGGAGAATTATGCTTTCAATATTTTTTTTAAACTATGGCGGACAAACGAGCAGACGGCTCACCTGATGATAAGTGATTACCGCTACCCATAGACATCCTGCATCACAGGCGCAGCTAGTTTTTAATGCTGGCTCTTGAAGATCACCAGGTCGTATCTGTTCGGACACACTGTGGTCCTTCATAAAATGCTTGATAGGATGGCAAAAATGAGAGAATGACTATTAATGTTAATTATACGCAATTTGTAAAATATAGTCTTTTATTTTAGTTTTCACTCAGAGCACACCCGTCTTATCCTTTTACTCCCGCGCCATGATGTTCTATCTTCCATTCAATCCTACTCATTCACACTTAACAGTTCATTCACTCTTTCACTCGTTCACCGCACACACCGTACATGCATATCTAAAGTAAGCTAGGATAGCCATCCTATATATATCAGATTCAATTGGAGTTGGCTATGCTCCCCTTTTACACAAGCAACTCAATTGTAAAATAATTAATTATTGTATGCCAAATGCATCTCTTACCCAAATAATAGATAGGGTGGTAAATTGTAATTATGATAAAGACTCAATTATTATATTAATGCTGGGGAATGGATTAAATTCAAATAAAAAGGACATCATTAAAGGGTTCTCCCGTTTAAAAGGGATTGCTGTAAAAAAAATAGTTGTTTGTGCCTTCCCATTTTCTAGGCACTACTTATCAGAACAAAATAACAGTATTCACCTATTGAATACTACATTATATAATTTAGTTACTAGTCATAGCGACAACTTTGTGTTTTTTGACACAAATAAATTTATTAATTATAAGTTGATAGTGACTGGCAAAAAGTTTTATTTGCCTTATAATGTAAAAAAAGAAGTAGCTACTTTGTTAGCATTTAATATAAATAATATATATAGGCAGACTTGGAAATTATTCCAAACAATTTAAATTTAAGTCTAAGACAATAGAGGACGCCTCTAGCAATTTATTGACCAGGGAAGATAATTTAAAACTTATTCACCAAAATATACAGGGTCTTCCTGGTAAAGAACTAGAACTAGAATTATTTTTAGAAGAAATAAATGTTGATGTACTATGTCTCACCGAACATTGGTTAAATAAACATCAATTAATTGTTACTATTAATAATTACAAAATTATCAGTTCGTTCACGAGAGACTCTGCAATAAGAGGAGGGTCACTCATTTTGTTAAAAAGTACTCTTAAATGTAAACAACGTAAAGATATTGAGTCACTATCTATAGAACGAACTATTGAAATTTCGTGTGCAGAGCTGGAGCAGCATATCATTGTCTGCGTTTATAGACCCCCTTCTGCAAATTACGACTCATTTGAGACTAGCATGGAAGAAGTCCTGAGAAAAGTATGTGCAACTAGTAAACAAGTTATCGTGTGCGGTGACTTTAATATTAACATCCTGGAGAATTCGCAGAACTCGGTTAGGTTTCTGAATCTTTTTAAGTGTTTCAATCTGGTGCACCTCTTCAACGAACCTACCAGAATCACCCCCACTTCAGCTACATGCTTGGACAACATATTCTGTGATTGTATTGTAGGGGAGAAATCTATAATAAATTTCATAAACTCTGATCACAGTGGTCAGCTGGCTGTTATCGACTGTCATCGAAATGATCGGTCTACAAGTTTTACATGTAGGCCTATTACTAAAAGACGTATAGATAAATTCAAAGATAATATTTATAATAAGGTATCCTTAATGCCTGGTAATAAAAATAGTTGTATGAAAGCCTTTTCGAAATTGTTGAAAAGGAATTTAATGATATTTTTACAAAAAAGACCATTAAAGTAAACAGTTCTAAAAATAAATTTAGTGACTGGGCCACTCCAGGGATTCACATAAGCAGGAGAAAATTGTTTGAATTATATGATATTAAAGCTAATTCACGTGATCCTGCGATAGTTGAATATGTTAGAAATTATTCTAAGTGCTTTAAGAAAGTATGTGCAGTTGCTAAATCTACTTACATTAAAAAACAAAATAAGTAAAGCAACTAACAAAAGTAAAATCACGTGGAACATCATCAACAAAGAGACTTGTAAAAATAAAACACAACAACACAAGTTCTCTCTAAAAATAAATGGCAAATGTCTTGACTCTGATACTGAAGTGGCAAATGCATTTGAGTCGTTCTTCACTAATATACCAGTGGCAACAACAAGTACATTAAATTCAAGTTCGTATCTTGCTATCTCGTTACTTAAAGCAAATGTTGACGAGTGTCAAACGCCTTTCAAATTTTACCATGTAACCTCCGAGATAATAGTTAAAACTTTCAAAGATCTGAATATGAAAAAAACTGAAGATCTTTGGGGAATATCAGTGGACATTCTAAAAAATATAATACTAGCTATTGCACCCCATTTGGCAACGATATTCAACAGATGTATTGATGAGGGTCAGTTTCCTAGCTTAATGAAGTACAGCAACATCATACCGTTATTTAAATCAGGTGAAAAAAGTGACCCTTCTAACTTTAGGCCTATTTCTATATTACCAGCACTGAGTAAAATTTTTGAAAAAGTCATATTCGTTCAGTTGCTGTCTCATTTTAAAGTTAACGATTTACTTCATAATAAACAATTTGGGTTTACCAAGGGTAAGTCAACCACTGAGGCAGGAGTTGCACTTATCAAGTATATTTTGATGCATGGGAAAACAAACAGGATGCAATTGGTGTTTTCTGTGACCTCTCGAAGGCGTTTGATTGCGTTGAGCATCAAACATTGTTGTTGAAGTTAGCTCACTATGGTGTTCTAAATAATGCATTAAGTTTGATAAATTCTTACTTATCAGATAGACTTCAGAAAGTCAGTGTCAATGGAACTGACTCTTCAGGCGCCCCTTTATTAATGGGAGTGCCCCAAGGATCAATATTGGGACCTCTGCTCTTCCTGATATACATAAATGACCTCCCTTACTTTGCACAAGATCTTTGTGAAGTAGTGTTATTTGCTGATGATACCTCGTTGATTTTTTAACGTTGACCGTCGAAAAGATACGTTTGACGACGTAAATGACACCCTCTCACAAGTGCTACATTGGTTTACAACTAACAACTTGCTTTTAAATGCCAAGAAAACCAAATGTGTAAAATTCACTATGCCCAATGTAAAGCAGGTCAACACTAACGTCGTTATGAATAATGAACATATTGAGGTTATTAATTCGACAATTTTCTTAGGTATTACACTGGATTCCAAACTGCAATGGAAGCCACACTTGGCAGCCTTGGCGGGAAGACTTAGTTCCGCCGCATATGCGGTTAAGAAGATCAGACATCTGACTGATATTGAAACCGCGAGACTGGTTTATTTTAGTTATTTTCATAGTATAATGTCATATGGTCTTTTGTTGTGGGGGTCGGCGGCTGAGATACAGACTATTTTTGTATTGCAGAAGAGGGCCATCCGCTCCATATACAACCTTAGGCCTCGCGATTCGCTGAAAGAACTGTTTAAGAATATCGACATTTTAACTGTAGCTTCCCAATACATTTTGGACTGTATTTTGTACGTGCGAAAGAACATTGATATTTTTTCTAAAAAATCTGATTGTCATGGTTTTAACACTAGAAATAAACACAAGCTCGCGATTCCAAATCTGAAGCTCCAAAAGATTAATAGTTCATTTGTTGGTCAAAGTATTAAAATGTACAATAAGTTGCCACAAAATGTTATTGAGTTACCAACGCATAAATTTAAATCCCACGTGAAAACCTGTTTAATGAGTAAAGGATACTATACAATTGTAGATTACTTAAATGATAAGGATTCATGGACATGATGACCTCCGTGCCTGCACACATGTAGTAATTGTATAAATATTTACTGGAATCATTATTATTATATAATTAATCATTTTTAATAAATTAGGCTTAGCAGCATTTATTAATGTATACAAATTGATTAGTATTGATTAATCAAACAATTGACAAGATGCTAACCACCTACTATTGTACACCTCGTCCTGCAGTTTATTAGTATTGGATTAAGTACTCTGTGACCTATGAGGGGAACCTAAGTAGTCATGCTCACTCAAATGTCTCTGAGGTGGTGGCGTTATGTGGCGGGTCATTACATTCCCTCTAATATGGTTGAGTGAAATGATGGCTGACACATACGTCATACTTGTGAACAGGTGCCACCTTTGGGGACTGGTCCGCTTCGGTTTACCTCATATTTAGCTTTTAATTTGCTTCATTCTATTTTGTGTTGCATTAGACTGTATGACTTGGTATGAGGATAATAAACCATTGTAAAAAAGTTGGCGATTAAAAAGAGTAACTGGCGAGTTTCTTGCCGGATCTTCTCGACCAGAAACAACTTTCCGAGCCGGTGGTAGAATCGCATTATGTTTATTTATTTCTTTAGTATATTTTATGTATCAACATATATATGTATTAACATGTAAATTATACATAAGTACTTATAAATAGTTTTAAGTCATTCAAATGTATGACGATTTGTAAGTGCTGTGTACAAGCCTATGCAAATAAAGAATTATTTGAATTGAATTGAATTGAATTGAATATGTATTTAAGTATATATTTGTGTTCCTCTGTTGTCTGATATCTGTAACACAAGTGCTTAAGCTACTTAGTACAGAATCAGGTCAACGTATGAGATGTTGTGAGAATTACTATTATTATATACGCCATAATATCGTGAGTTAGATCCCCACACTCAAAAATTCGTGTAATTAACACTTGTGTTTGTTCAGGTCTGGATGTAATATGTATTTAAGTGTGATACCTCCGGAGTGATACCACGGCCTCACAGAAAACCGGCGTGAAGCAGCACTGTGCTGTGTTTCGCTGCGTGAGTGAGGGTACCGTAGGCCTATCCGGTGAAATGGGGTTGAAACTGTGACTCCAGTGTTGTTGCAAGTGTCCATGGGCGGCGGCAATTGCTTACTATCAGGTCATCCATCTGCTCGTCTGTCACCTATCACTGAACTGATTCCGTCCTGTGCGCGGCATGCGCACAAATCAGGTCAATGTATGACATGTAGATACTACTACTTACTACGCTGGCTCAGCGATCCAAAGTGGGTCTTGACTTCCGACGTCAAAGTTCGCCATTTTTTGCGGTCCTGTGCCATTGCCGCCCAATCGTGCACGTTGAGTGCTTTGAGGTCCTTGGCGACTTCGTCCCTCTAGCGGTATCTCGAACGACCCACTGGACGTCGCCCCATTGGTCGTCCCAGATAGGCTCTTTTGGCTGCACGATCCTCTCCCATCCTCTCCACGTGTCCGAGCCAGCGCAGTCGGGATGATGTTATTTCCCCGATGATGTTCGGCTCGGCTATCAGGTCTTCGATTTCCTGGTTGAACCTGTGCCTCCAGCACCCATCTTCTCCTTTGGTTGGTCCCAGAATCTTTCGGAGTGTCTTCCGTTCCGTCACCAGCAGTTGATTTTCCTCCTTCAGTGTTGATAAAAACAAATAATAAAACTTCATCGGGCCAGTCTTTAGTCAGGCTGGGTGAGTTATCAAAAAACTCATAAATATAAAGGAACGAATTGTTATCCAATCACCGAAGTTTAAAGAGCTGAGTCAATTAATGCAACAGCGTTACTGAACTTACTCAGCTTATGTTCTTATCAATGTAGCGAGTGAAACTTGAAGTTTGAAGCGATGCTCTGCGCGTGTCGGCGGCTAAGTTGTGGAACTACTTACATCTTACGAGGGTACTCGTACACACAGGGCCATGGTGTTAGGTGGTTGTAGATTTGCTCACTTCACGAAGAGTTCTACATCATCATCATCCTCCTGCCCTTTTCCCAGGTTACCTGGGATCGGCGCAGTATGTGTTCCTTTTCCATACATCCCGAAACGCTCTAATAAATATGTTTCTTAAAATAAATGAAACTTACTCACTCGATGACGTATTTGGTAGTGTCCTTGTATATGATGAGTCTTTGCCTTAAATACCAAAGGTCGTGGGTTCGATTCCCACTCTGGAAAAACAGAATGAGACGACCCGTCTGGATCAGTGGCAGTGAATGCTGCCACTGCGGGTTCGATCTCCGCACAGTACAAACATTTGTGTGCATGAACATGTCTGTTTATATTGGTCTGTTGTTTTCTATGTATTACAAGTACGTATTTACAAAAAAAACTATTATATGTATTTTCTAAATCCGCTGTTGTTTCTGATATCCGTAACACAGGTGCTTCAACTACCTATCGCGGAGTCAGATCAATAAAATAAATGTATTTATTTATAAAAAAAAATGTACAGGGTGAGTGTTAAAAATCACAAGTGCAAGCCAAAAGCGCTGACTAGAAAATATGTAATTTAATGCTCTTTGTTTTAATACTTTCTAAGTAAGTTCTACTTTTCCTTGTTATTATATACCACGGCTAGTACATATAATAGTGAACGGCTTATTCAGCTCGATAGTTAAAAATACTTTTTTATACAATACTACAGAACTTCAGAACTAGGGATTACAAATAGAAAAATAGAATTTGAGCGAAGAAACATGCGAACCCCATCACCATCCCTTAAACTCCATTGTCAACAAAAAATAACCCCCCACTTAACCCTTAATACGCTGTAACAACAGGAGGTCTATTGAAAACGAAAGGGGCTTAAGTGCCCAATCAAAACTATTTAGCTACGCAGCAAAACAACGTTGGGTCTATTGTAGCGTAACGCAATTTGCGGGACTGTACCCGGGCAGGAGTGACCGAGAAAATGTCAATACGAATGAATACGGGTTTCTAAATGCATCGGATTCCATTAGAGTGGGTATAGAGTGTAGGGTTGATGAAACAGTGATGGGGTAATGATGTTGAGTGTGAGAGTGTAAAGGCAAACATTTTTTTATTAAAAAAAAAACTTAAACATAACTGGAAACGTATTTTATTACTCAGCTGGTGTTGATGGTGGCCATTAAATGGACACCTGCCACCAAAGGAGGTACTAGTGCGCTGCCCACCTTTTAAAAATGATTAAAAATAACAAATAAATAGGAAAGTGTCGACGCAATCGCCCGCTGGTGAGAGTTGGTGGTCTTTTTGAGGATCAACCACTCTCACCAGTGCAGTCAGTCTTCCCAGGGCAGCGTAGTGGCGCGCTGAATGGGAAATCCCTGAGAGTCGATCAGACCCCTCTCTCCAACTTGAACTTATTGGCCGGCTGGAGTGCACCCCATCAGAGGCCACAAGACTGTCTCCTCTGGCTTGCCTTCACCGGACGTCCAGAGTGGGGTGTCAGAGCTATATGCTCGTAGGGTAGAAATGGAAGATGCATAAGTCGCGAGTTGCCACAGCGTATGTGGTTACTGAGTAGAGAGGTACACCTCTCGGTACCCTGAGCAGCTCACATCAATGTTACCCGCCTTGCTATTTCCGGTAGCTAGCTTTTGCATGGCTTCCTGGCAGCTTTTTATAGGGGGGCCATTTAGTGAGTGGCGAGACCTCCTGCTCATTTTTTCGTGATTTTAATCATTGAACGGGCAGATGCCATAGTCCCTCCATAGAACCAGTTACCCAGTCCACTAACACCTCAACTCAATAACCCAGTTCGTTTAGTTTTACCAATTCTTGCAATAGTCCTACATTAACCGGGGTCTGACCTTGGTTATACTTCCATAGTGTATACAAAAAGAGTCGCCGGCTGGTGTCACATCACATTAGGCTAAAATTGTCAATCTAACGGGCCTCTACGTGTTGGCTTCGGCCCCACGCACGCCTTCTAAAAGTCCAGGACATAATTGCCCGTGGTTGTGGAACGACTGACAAACATAATAATAAAAGTTTCATTCAGATAGACACATTTCACGAAAAGTTGGCGACGTATCGCCGTCTTCTTAGATCAATGCACGATGTATGTAAGCTTGGCATGGCATAATTATAATAGAAATAAAAATAAATTTATTGACCGGTAAAATGTGTACATATAACAATAATGCCGTTGGTTTCTGCATTAAGCACGAGGCTTGTATCGCAGAAACCGTATCGTTTTACAGTAACATTTAGGTATTACAGACACCAGTTCGTAGTCAAGAAAGGAAAGTAATGAAAGGAAAACAAATAATATAGTTAATTAACAAATTTGAACCTTAATAAAAAAATTTTTTATAAATAATATTTAGGAACATTGAGTTGAAATAGTACCACTTTAGCTTTATCATAAAAAGCGATGAATGTAAGCTCAATCAATCAATGAATCAATCAACCTATCGCCGTCCACTGCTGAACGCAAGCCTCCCCCAAAGAGTACCAACCATCCCGGTCCTGAGCAGTCAGCATCCAGCTCACACCAGCCATCCTTATCAAATCGTCAGGCCATCGCGCCGCAGGGCGTCCAACACTGGTTTCCCCAAGTGGTCACCACTCCACTCTAATACGTGTAGACTCCATCTTTCATCGATATGACCAGCCCACCTCCACTTCAGCGTGCTGATCCTGCGTGCAATGTCTGTGACTTTAGTTCTCTGACCAATGAGTGAATGAATGTAAGCTTCAACATAGTTTTTTGAAATTTTGAAGTTATATACCTACGCAGTATTATTTAAAATTTTGACGAATTAGATAGATAGATACACTTTATTGCACAAAGGTTAATGACTAATAGCGATCTCTTCCAGACAACCTCAGAGCCCTACCTCAGGGAATTAGGTGTCAGTTTTACCAAAATTTTATTGTGTATAACTTAACTTTGGAAACTATTAATGCTAATATAATATCGATTATAACTTAGTTTAAAAATAAAATGCATAAAAAGCTGCTGTTTCCTTAAATAAAATAAATAAATACGCTCTTTTCTTGAAGGTTTGCAGGTTTGACCGTATTGGCCTGGAAATGCCGCAGGTGATAGTTCATTAAATAGTTTTGTCGTGCTAGAGTTACTTAAGAAACGTACAGTGGAAGAATACCAACCATCTAGATCATGGGGATGGAACTGTTGTCAAGTGAAACGATGGCAAAATGAAGCGGCGGGAATCATTTCTTACAATTCCTCAGCGCATTCCATATAGTATAAGCGGTAGAGTATACATCTCTATCTCTCTAAGCAGCGCTAAGGAGTCTAGCCGATTAGAAATATCTTAGCAGTCGATAATATGTAACTATCATTAAGTTTTAATAGTGGATCGGAGGTCAAAGGATTAAAATATACATTTGATAATCCAGCTTTGTCAATCTTTGCTGTCTGAACAATACACACCCCTGGCTCTCAGTTTCGGATGCGTGTAGCGAGTTAAATGGATGAATGTAATCACTCCCGGAGAGCGAGTATGATACAAATACTGCAGATAGCCCTGGGTGTGGCCAAGTCAATATTCTGTCTTTTTTCACTTTAGATCATGTTCCTTAGATTTTGAAAATAGTATAGTGACTTAGAAAAGTGTATTGCGTTCCATTGTGTCAGCTGTTTGGAAATCATATTTTTGACTGACTCACATGTAATAGACCCTATTCCCGATCCATTTAACCTTCGTCACCGAATTCGTCCTTTTGCGAATATTTTTTCAGTTATTGGCTACGCGTAAGATTTTCGATTCGATTGAACGTCGATTTGAGTTAAATGTTACTGGAATAAATGCTTTCAAGGGCTTATGTAGATTCAAAGAACTCGCCTTAAAAAGGTTTCTCTGAATTTTCCCTTAATAAGTTTGAGGACTCTACTTTGAAGTGTTCAGTTGCGTTATCTGAATGAGTAACTGATGGTAAAAAAGTGCCATTCCTTGTAACTAAAACTATTTTTTTTATTGTTAACGATCCGGTTCGGACGCAAGGATCGTGGGTTTTATTTCCACACCAACACAAATGTTTGTTGATGAAACAGTATTTGTGCTGGGTCTGGGTGCTACTGGTGCCTAATTTTTCTTGATTTCAATAGTACTGCCTCACAGAAGACCGGCGTGAAGCAGCGCCTGCGCTGTGTCTCGCCGTGTGAGTGAGGTTACCGGAGGCTCAATGGGGGGGAAGGGGAAAAGGTTGGCAGGCCGCTTGTGACTCCACTGGTGTTGCGGGTGTCCATGGGCGGCGGAATTGCTTACCATCAGGTGATCCGTCTGCTCGTCTGCCACCTCTCATATAAAAACAAGTACGGTACAGAGAATAAAAAGGTTCGTCACCTTAAGGTAAATTAGCTTGCACGGCAAGAATCAGTTATACCAACATAACGGTTTAAAAAGATCTGCCAACCTTCTTTAAATTTTCTTTACATTAAAAGAAATCAATGTTGCTACAAGCAAATCTGAACTTTTTCGATCTTATAATTAAGCATAATTTTCTGTGCAACAGGTATTACAAACTCTGGAAAATATAGGTACATAAGGTAATAAGTACTCATAGCCTATCAAACGGATCAATTTGTAAACTGACGAACCTTTTCTTTCTTTACAAAAGGAAAACCTTAGTTTGGGACTAGGAAAATATATGTGATGTTGTCTCAATTTATTTTTTTGTTTAAGAGCTTGGTAGGATAAAAAACCTTAGAGTTGAGGGGAAGCCTACGGTAGAGCGAGCTTACCCAGAAGAGCCATAATCTTCTGTGTTCGAGTTAAAAAAAAAATGTCATTGAACAACTCATTTAATTCAATGAAATAAACAATGCGTTACTTCACGAAACTACTGGTTACTGCCAACAATGCAACGGAACTGAACAACAACTAATGGTTTGCAACAACTCATCAACAACCAATATTTTGACACAGATAATCGGCTCTAGGTGAGAGTATGTTGATATACGCGCTAGGTTATATCGAATCTGTCTCCCCCGCATACCTACATCTCGTCATCATCAGGCCAGTATGTTTTCCTTTTCGCGTCCCTGTCATTCGTCATCGAATCATCCACCCCTTTTTCCATCATGTCATTCTTCACACAATCCATCCATCCACATACATACATCATCCACATATATACATCTCGTATGGTCTGTTTTTTTATGTCATAGGTGGCAGACGGATCACCTGATGGTTAGCGATTGCCGCGGCCTATGGACACGACATCCAACCTTTAAACCCCCCTTTCCCCCAGATCGGGCCTCTGGTACCCTCACTCAGCGAAACACAGCACAGTGCTGATTCACGCCGGTTTTCAGTGAGGCCGTGGTATCACTCTGTTCACGTGGTTCACGTGGTTCTCCCACGGCTCTTCTATTTAGCACGCGATTTAGGGACCCGGCTTACTGTCTCTAAGTACTTACTGTGCTTTAGTATTGTAGTACCGCTTAGCTCTTTCTTTACGTTACTTCGATATCAAGAAGCAAGATAGCCTGTTACTCAGAGGTCTTAGGCCTGAATCAACCAATCTTTATTCGAGAATTAATCTATGGTATAACGCTACGGATCTAATGGAATGACATCAGGTCCCACCAGAATACCACAGGTTCCACCAGAATACCAGCGCTGCTGCGGCACCGCAGATAGTGCCGTAGCAGCAAATGCTGAAGTCGGGACCTTTTTTTTTTTTTTTGGTGACCCAGGAGAAATGCGTTACGCATACCCATCCGTCTGTAAACGGATGGGTTATGTCGGACTCTCCACTGGCGACGGCTTCTCCTAACGAGAAGCCGGCCAGAGGCATACCGACTAAAACTCCTGGGACTCTCCCTCATCTGTCCATGGGTGGGCGAGTGACATGGGGCCAAAGCTCGGAGCCTTTCACCACGTCACCCCCCGGACAGGGACGCCCGCCTATACGGCGGGCACGGCGCTTCTCCCCCCGGGGTCGGGGGGAGGGATGGGGACAGCCGAGAGAGTCGTGCCGTCCCCAACAGGCGTAGGAGGAGGTCCGTGCAATGCCGGTGGTGGGGTTACAGCCCCACGCACCAGCGGACCTGCTCCTCGCAGGGGAAGGAGACGCAAGTATTGGCGTCGTCTCCTCCCTCTACGTGCCTTGCGGATCGCGGGGGCGAGAGGGTCAGCCTCTCGCTCGCGTTCCGCCGCCTCCTTCGCCTCCATCACATGCTCGCAATATGCGGCAAAGGCCTTCCAGGCATCCTCAGTCGCTAATATAGCTCTCGCTATATTAGAGAGTGAGAGGTCCTGGCCGACCTTTGCCACCAATGCGTGGCGAGCCTGTGCCCACGGCGCACACACCGCCAAGGTGTGCTGCGCCGTGTCCACAGGGTCGCCGCATGTGTGGCACGAAGGCGTCTCCTCCCTGCCGATTTTGTGCAGGTAATAACCGAAGCAGCCATGCCCGGTCATTACCTGCACCATCCGGAAGGAGACTACGCCGTGGTGACGCTCAAGCCACCGGTCCAAAACCGGGGCGAGCGCGTCGAGCGTTCTACGGCCGTACGGAGTGAGGACGAGGTGCTCAGACCATCGCCTCTGGAGGCTCTTCCGAGCCTCTCTCCGCACGACCTCCCGCTCGGCGGGGCAAATGGACACCCCATTTGCCCTTTGTGCCACCGTGTAGTCGTACACGGCGGACACCACCACGGCGTCTGACTCCCATGGGGGCGTCTCGGTGAGTAAGCAGGCCACGTCGAAACTTACCATACGGTAAGCTCGAGCGACCCGCTGCGCTATTACCCGCTGAGGCCCCCGCAAGAAGGGAAGGTTTTCCCCCCTTGCTAGGGAGTCGGACCAGACTGGCGCCCCGTAGAGCGCCATCGATCGCAGGATACCGGCGTAAAGTCGCCGGCACCTGGAGCCTGGTCCACCCAGGTTGGGCAGCAGCCACGAAAGCGTGTCTGCTGCCTTGAGGAGCCGCGGTGACATCCTGCTGAAATGCAGGCCAAAATGCCACCGCGGATCCAGGGTGAGGCCGAGATAGCGCATCTCGGCCTTCACTGCAACCTGGGCCCCCCCCCGACAGTAATGTGTCTGCCGGAGGGGAAACGCTCGCCGGAAGACTAAGGAAAGTAGATCACCTCAGTCTTCTCGACGGCCACCTCCAGGCCGACTCCGTATGACCAGGTCCGCTGTGGTCGACGCGCTTTGCGCCGCGCGGTCGAACGTCCTCCCCCGGGCGGTGATGAGAGTGTCATCTGCGTAGCAAATGACACTTTCACCCCGGGAGAGACTGGCGCGCAGGACCCAGTCATACCCTAGGTTCAACAGGAGGGGTCCGAGGACTGACCCCTGTGGAATCCCCATCTCTACGGTGCGGCTCTGCACCTGGCCCGACCTGTCGGCATAGAGGACTACCCTGTCCTTTAGGTAGTCCTCTATCAACATTTCAAGATACTGGGGCACCCCAAAATAGCGGAGTGCCGCCAGTATCGTCACGTGGGGAAGGGTGTTGAACGCGTTCTTTATGTCCAGAGACACCGCGACAACACCCTTCTCTTCCTCCGCAGCCTCCTCGGTTTCCCCTCGGAGTCGTTTCAGGGCGTCTATGGTCGATCGACCTGCCCTAAAACCGTATTGGTACTCCGAGAGGTTTGGCCCAACATTGTCGAGGTGGGCGACGAGGCGGAAAGCTATAATTTTCTCAAAAAGCTTTCCCACCTCGTCCAGCAGCACGATGGGCCTGTAGGCCGACGGGGAGTCCGCCGGCCTACCTTCCTTTTGGAGAAGGACGAGCAGGCCCTCCTTCCATAACTTTGGGAACCTCCCGACCGCGAAACAGCGGTCGAAGAGGTTCCTGACGCGGCCCTCGATCTCACTGAGAGAGAGGGCCAGCACTCGCGCCGGGACGCAATCTGGGCCGGGGGCGGTCTTTTTGGCGCGCAGACGGATCTCCGCCGCGCCAAATTCCTTCGTGGTGATGGGTGGAGCCACATCATCCACGGAGACCGCCCTGGCAGGCGGGCGCATCCTGGGAGGACGATGCTCGGTGCGGACTGGAAACAGCGTCCGCACCACCCTCTCCAGCTGAAGTCGGGACCTGATTGACCACACACAACCACACCATCTCTTCTTTTATCGCCTCTTCTCTTTGTATCTGTGTCGTGTCGTGTTATGCCTATTGTACATATTTACTTTTTCTGTGTCGTGTTGTGATGGTTAATAAATGTTTTTTCTTTCTTTCTATACATAGTTTTTTTTTTCTATTTATTATCACATAAAACTCTTACATATTACATTAATCAGTTTTGTACTTAGCGCTGCAGACCACTAAAATAAATTATACCACTGATTCATTCTTAGATAAAAATTGGCCGCATATGAATCGAAAACTGTGGAACCAGCCGCCATCGGAGGTGTTCCCGTACAGATACGTCCTGGTGACCTTCAAGAAAGGGGCTTATTCCTTCCTTAAGAGCCGGCAACGCATGAATGATGCCTCGGGTGTTGCAGATCCAGTGGTGGCGATGATCTTTTACCATCACGTGTGACGTATATTTAATTTTTTATGTGATAGGTGGGAGACGAGGAGAGGGATCAACTTACCATACACCTTACCGGATGGTAAGAGACTGCCGCCGCCCATGGACACCTGCGACACCAGTGGGCTCACAAGTGCGCAGCCAACCTTCAGGCCCCCTTTACCCCGATTGGGCATCCGGTACCCTCACTCACGCAGCGAAACACAGCAGCGTAAAGCAGCACTGTGACAGCACAGTGCTTCTGCCGCCGGGTTTCTTTGAGACCGTGGCACTCTGGTCAAGCCGGCCCATTCATGCCGAAGCGTGGCACTCCCACGATGAAGTTTTTCAATTTGCCGCTGCTGTGTGATTTTTTTTACATTGTCCGCCATAATGTAAAAAAATCTGGCCCTAGTAACATTTATTAAGGGCATAATAAATCATACCATTAACTGGAAAACTTCTCGCCTCGTAATGACCGCAAATTGTTTCCGAGGGCGCGCGACGCGACGCGTAGGAACAAATTTCAGGGTCGCACGATTCTTTCTCGAATTAGTCCCGAGCAGGAAGCAATAAACAGATTTATCCTATAGAGTTCGGAGATATTTAAAAATATATATGTCGGAGCGTCGACACAGTGGCGCTCTCTATCATGTTTGAAAACGTCAAGGAACTTCCTTGGGCAGAGTCGGGATAGCGATGGTTTTGATACTTTTTGGTTATTCCATTGCCATTTACTTTGATTTTAGCGAGCTGTCAGTTTGACGTTTGACTGGAGACACGCGGAAATCGCTAAAGGGATTTCGATGTGTGTTTTCTTAGTTAATGTTGGTGTTTGCTTTGATTTTACGATGGGATTTGCGCAGTGAACAAATGCAGACGAATGTAGAATAACCATCGCTATGGCAAACCTGCCGTTTCCTTTGTATTCTTTCGCGTTGCATGTTCATAGTTTGTGCAATACACGCTTAAAACTTCCGAATTGACTTCGCTTTGTGATTTGTGGACTCTAATTTCTATATTGCTATCTTGCACAACCTATCTGATAACGAAGAGCTCGGACCAACCTCCGTTATATATACATATTGTAAGCGGTACCCCCACCCGAGCCGCTACGGACAGCAAGCAGCCGATAAATAGACGAGCCGATCGGACAGCAGCCCATTTGCTTGTCAGCGCTCAGAGCGCACGGATCTAGGATATGTTCATGGGAGACATTATTACAGTCAGACATTATTCGAATCATTATTCGAGTCAGTCATTGTATAAGCTAAATAAATAAATATTTCACAACATCACATACATTGATCTGACTCCGAGATAGGTAGCTCAAGCACCTGTGTTTCGAATATCAGAATCAACAGCGGGATTACAAACAAAGCGGGACCAATACAAACGGACATGTTCATGCACACAAATGTTTGTACTGTGCGGAGATCGAACCCGCAACCCTTGGACCAAAGGCAGCGTTCACTACCACTGTGCCAAACGGGTCGTCAGATTATTGTTTAGTCCATTATTAACTTTACTTATGTAAATTTCATAACAAGTGTGCAATCCCAATTCCAGTGATTTTAAATGATGTTGGAATTATAAACGTTTTCTCATATTTATTTTTGTTTTTTTTTTAAATGATAAAATTCAAATTAAAACCTTTAATTTAAATTGCCAATAGTCATTACCACGTCTGAACCTGAAAATATGTTAATAAGTATATTGCTTCTACAATCTTATAAATATGAACAAAAGAAAATTATGAGAAAAATTTCCCGATTTCCCAGACATCCTCACAGAATACCGGCGTGAAGCAGCACCGGGTTGTGTTGTTCTGCGTGATTGAAGGTACCGGCCAATCCGAGGGAAAGGGGGGTTAAAATATAGGCAGCGCACTTGTGATCCACTTGTGTTACGGGTGTCCATGGGCGGCGGCAATCGCTTATTATCAGGTGATCCGTCTGCTCATCTGCTACCTAATAAAACAACTTTTTTTAAGTAAATAACACACTTAAAAATTTCATCTCGTGTTCAGGCAGGACTCAAACCCACACCTTCCACGATCCGGGTGGATGTTCTACCAATTAGACCGCTGAACGCGTTACTAAACCGACGAAATTTGTAAGTGCTTGATTCGACATGAGCTGTCGATAGTCTCATCAATGTTGTAGGTATATTTACAATATCCAGTGGAAATATTACACGAGATGAAGTTTTTAAGTGTGTTATTTACTTAAGAATAAATTGCAAAATATTGCTATAAAAATATCAACCTTTTTTTTCTTTAATGGCGACTAAACTAATACATGCGGTTCATGCATGTATTTTATTATTCATAGCTCGACCTGACGCTGCTTGTACGTATGAGCAGTTATTTTACCTCTTTTTCGATTTAAATTCATTCCAGTAATTTGAACGTTGAGCCTTCGTGGACCTCTCTCTGAGCCTTGCAAATGACTCCCAATTTTACAAGCAGATTCATCAATAACGGAACAAACGAAATATTTCTGTTTTACCTTGTGTTTCTGATGGGCTTCGTCTGCGGATGTCGTTACTGTTTCATTTGTTTGATGTGTTGATGAATTTATGATTAAACATAGGTATCTACTTATTGTTTTCTATAACATCCATTGACCAAACATTTCTTAATCCTTCTTTGGGAACCGTTCACGGGGTCCCAGGCCGGCAAATAAAAGGCGGTTCACTTTCGTCACGATGTATTCGAGATACAATGCAAACACCACGCAGGACAATTCCCGCAGTTACACCACAGAGCAGGTTATTAGTACTTACAATTAGTTATTAATGAGATTTTACGAACATCCTTTTTTACAGAGAGAAAAACCGCGCACCACAGATTACTATTATACCCGCGCACCGTCCGTCATGATCACCTAATTCTAACGTTCCACTGTCTGACACTGACAGATGGCACTCGCGTTTTATTTTAACGTTACGAAGCGCTATAATAGCACAAGATAGTAGTATAACTAAAAAAATATGGCGACGACTTTCTTAAGATTTGAATGAAGTTTTCAAGGGTCTTATATAGAAACGTTCAATTAAGCCTTAGTTAACTAAAACGGTTTTAACTCTTTTTGTATGATTTTTTTTGTTTCAAATGTCAAAACTGCTTCAAAAAGCCGTTATAGCTAACAGAGGTTTATTTTACGTTTATGAATAAAACCCACATTGTCTCCTGATTTCTTGGATTATTATTGAAATCGTCATTAGATTTTACTTATTACATATTCTTCCGTATGATTAGGTAATGATATGGATGATGATGGAAAAACTTGCTTTTCCTTGCACCGATCGCGCCGTGTTACAAGATAAAGATACTTTTTTCTCGATGGCCCTATAAACGGAAATATAAAGATATAATTCGCGATCGTGTTCCGGTATTGTAAAATAGAGCGCCAGCAAGGCAGTCCCAACGGAGGTGATGCCTTGATATTGCTTCCGTTGTAATTGCAACGTGGGCTCACATCTTGCTTACCATCAGCCTGAAGAGAGACAATATACCTACTGTGCCACTATAAAAAAAAAACAAAAAACTCACGCGCACAAAATAGCACTTGTGTCTGAGATTGACGACGGTTCAAATTACAACAACCACCTCATGCAGTGAGAGCAAGAATCGAGAATAACATTCCAAAGTCTAACAAGGGTAACACCGACACCGTGGTGCGTGGTGAGAGCTAGGATCGACGTACCGTCCCCCGTCCCGATTACCCCCAAGCGTCGACTCTTGAGAGTAAAAGCACAATATAAATGTCTGACCATTAGATTATCACCTATCATCATCATCAGCAACCCACACTCGTCCACTGCTGGACATAGGTCTCCCCTAATGCACGCCACTGCTCCCGATTTTCAGCCATTCTTATCCAGCCCACACCAGCCAGCCTTCGAATGTCATCATCCCACTACGCTTACCGAGTCGCGGTCTCCACTCAAGGACTTTACGGCTCCAACGGCTAATATGTATCACCTATACAATACTTCTATCTCCCCATATTAAAAGGCAGGTAATATCAATAACATCGCACATAAGTGGTTATCCGGTCCCTAATATTCGGCTTCCTACATTTATTCATTAGGCAATCTTCCCAGGCCAAATTAGTGAAGGGTCGATGGCTTGTCCGGACTATTCCATTACATATCAAATAATAATCCCTCTGGTAACCCTCGTGCGTAATTTTCAATCAAGTGAGTTTATTTACATAATACGTTTGACCGTGGGAGCCACGCTTCGGCATGAATGGGCCGGCCGGACCTCGTCCGCCGACACCGCCTCGTGCGTGAGTGAGGGTACGGGAGGCCCAATCCGGGGGGAAGGGGGGCTTAAAGGTCGGCAGTGCACTTGTGACTCCACTGGTGTCACGGGTGTCCGTGGGCGGCGGCAGTCGCTTACCATCATATGATCAGTCTGCTCGTCTGCCACCTATCACATAAAAATATAATACTTCCACGATTTCTGATAAAAGATGACCTAGAGATAGGGATGCTTTTGAAGAGTCTGAAGAAAGTCAAGCATTTGGTCCTTTTCTTTTTTGTTCAATGATTTTTTGGTATCGGTTTTAATACAGATGTACATGCCATTTATGCATTCTTGTCTGGCTATAGTTATTACATAGCATAGTATAGTATAATATGTCAACAAAATGACAAAAAAAACTCATGTAAATTAAAATTGTGACATCACTATATTAAATTAACTTAACTGCTTTTATTGTAACTATAAATAAAAAAACTGAATAAATATATTTTTTTATTTATTTATTATTCATTCCAAATAAAATAACGCAATTTATAATTTGCCACATATATTATAGTGCCCTAGCAGAGCCCATGTCAACACTCAAAGCACTTTAATTTGAAACAATGAAAAATATGCATTTAAGTATTATAATTTACAGCCCAATAATGTTCGAGTGCATGAGTGAGAGAGCAATGGAGAGGGTTATGCTCGGAGTCTCCCTGCGTGATCGTATCAGAAATGATGAGATCCGCAGGAGAACTAAGGTCACAGACATAGCCCAAAGGATTGCATGCCTCAAGTGGCAATGGGCATGGCACATAGCGAGGAGAAAATACGCCCGTTGGGGCGATAAGGTCCTCGAGTGGAGGCCACGTACAGGAAGTCGCAGCCGTGGCAGGCCCCCCACAAGGTGCACCGACGATCTAGTGAATATCGCGGGAATCCATTGGACGCGGGCGGCGCAGGACCGATCTGTGTGGACATCATTGGGAGAGGCATATGTCCAGCAATGGACGACTATTGGCTGAAATGATGTTGATGATGATGAATGTTCCAGTACGAGCCAGAGGAGTAATTATCCAGACTAGTACTATTTTATTCTATGGGGGTAATGCTAACAGTATCTTGGAGAGACTGTCACAGAGACCTATTTTGTTTTAATTTCTTTTAAGCCCGATTCGACCAATCTTTACCCGTGGATAAATCTATGGTATGACGTCAGATTTGTATAGAATGACAGCACTATACCATTATAGGTTTAGTACTGGAAAGAGATTGATCGAATCAGCCCTTAATGTATTTACTTTTAGTTTCTTGTTATGTTGTAGTACTATACTATTTTTTATAATGAAATATTTATATACCAACTCGTATATAAGCCGAAGGTCCCACTGCAAATTAAGGAGAGTAACAAAACATAAAGGAATAGGCTGGCAGCACAGTGGTGACTCTTGTGGTGTTGCAGGTGTCCATGTGCGGTGGTGTTCGCTTACCATCAAGTTATCCGTCTGCTTTTCTTTTTTTTTCATGTGATAGGTGGCAGACGAGCAGATGGAACACCTGATGGTAAGCGATTGCCAACGCCCATGGACATCTGCGACACCAGTGGAGTCACAAGTGCGCTGCCCACCTTTAAACCCCCCTTTCCGCCGGATCGGGCCTCCGGTACCCTCACTCACGCACTCACGCAGCGAAACGCATTACGATGCTTCTTCACGCCGGTTTTCTGTGAGGCCGTGGTATCACTCCGGTCGAGCCGGCCCATTCATGCCGAAGCGTGGCTCTCCCACAGTCATAGTCTGCCCCCTATCTCAAAAAAAAAAACAATATTTTATGTAATAAAATAGGCTGATTACGCACACACACTAGGCTAGGCTGATTACCTCACAGAAAACCAGTGTGAAACAGCACTGTGCTGTTTTTCACTGCGTGAGTGAGGGTACCAGAGGCCCAATCCGGGGGAAAGGGGGGCTTTAAGGTTGGCAGCGCACTTGTGACTCCACTGGTGTCGCGGGTGTCCATGGGGGCAATCGTTTACCATCAGGCGATCCGTCTGCTCGTCTGCAACCTATCACATAAAAAAATACAACTTTTTAAGGTTACTATTTAGACACAATTTGATTAATCATTGGCTTCGATCATAGCTTGTTTTTATTGATAAACATGTTATAACTTATTCAAAGGCCGAAGATTATCCCGGGCGATTACCGGACGATGGTGTCCGGGTAATCTGAATCAATTTAAATACTGATTCACTGTAAGTTGTGAACGAGGCGTAAATTATCGTATACTATTAAATGCTATCTTGTTTATTTTTTGATATTTTTTTTACATTACGGCGGACAAACGAGCAGACGGCTCACCTGATTGTAAGTGATTACCGCCGCCCATGAACATCAGTAACACATGATGCATCACGGATGCGTTGCCGGCTCTTAAGGGAGGAATAAGCCCTTTTCTTGAAGATCATCAAATCGTATCTGTTCGGAAACACGATCGTTCGTAGCTGATTTCACAGTTTTACTATGCGCTGTAGGAAGTGGCGCATGAGAAATGCACTTTAACGCAACTTGAAAGTAATGATTCAGGTTGCAGTATTTCTATAAGCAACAACACCACGATACCACGAGTACCACGGCTCCACAGAAAACTGGCGTGACGCAGTGCTGTGCTGTGTTTAGGCTGCGTGAGTGAGGGTACCGGAGACCCATCTTGGGAGAAAGGGGGGTTCAAAGGTTGGCAGCGCACTTGTGACGCCATTGGTGTCACGGGTGTCTATGGGCCGTGGCAATCGCTTATCATCAGGCGATGCGTCTGTTCGTCTGCAACCTATCACATAAAAAGCACTACACAGCTCCTGTACTCATATATTGACACAATTCCATGTTAAGTAGCTAAATCACTTGTGCTACGGATATCAGATTACAGAGGAATTACAATATATACTCAAACACTGAAATTACACCCCGATATTGAACAAAAACATATGTTTATTACATTAATGTTTGTCCAGGTTGGGGAACGAATCCACGACCTTTGGCGGTAGAGGCAGGGTAGTTATTTTTATGTCATAGGCGGCAGACGAGCAGACGGATCACCTGATGGTAAGCTATTACCGCCGCCCATGGACTCCCGCGACACTAGTGAAGCCATTGGGCCAGTCTTTCGGTATTATAATAGATCGTTCACATAGCTAAAGACAGGGGGTCTTTTTAATAGTATGCATGTTTTTTTTATACTAAGAGTGACAAACGAACAAGTGGGTCACCTGATGGTAAGTAATCACCGCCGCCTGTAAACAACTGCGAAATCAGAGATATCGCTAATGCGTTACACGCCTTATAGAAAGGGTACTCCTTTCTAAAGGGCGGGCAACGCTTTTATCCTGAAGGTCCCTAAGTCGCTAATCCAGCTTTAGCAAACCGTTCCACAAAAGTGAGG
The DNA here is from genome assembly GCA_019059595.1 of Marasmia exigua. NCBI lineage: Eukaryota > Metazoa > Arthropoda > Insecta > Lepidoptera > Crambidae > Marasmia > Marasmia exigua. The sequence goes on from CM032464.1 coordinate 11,836,044, forward strand.
TACGTATTAGAAAGTTTCACGAGAAACGCACAGTACTAGACCGCCATCCATCAAGATGATGAGGATGGAATAACAATCGTTTACGCGTGCAAAACAAACGAAAATCGATTGAACGGTACGCTTCATCAATAAACGGTATTTTCGTATCGACCTGAAAGTTGACGCCCAAAACAGTCGAACCGCAGAGTTCGTTGTATCCGATTTACAAACAATCTGTACCACAATACGGCTCCGTCAGAACTCATCAAAGTTGCAGCCAGCCATTCGTACCGGCTCTTTGGAGAACCTTGTGAATGGGGCGTCCCACTTCCGAGCCAAAGTCGGTTAACAACCACGGCAGGAAGCTATGCTTGGGGCGTTTACACTTCTGCCAAGGTAATCCTACCCTTATCGTAATACGAGGCCGATAAGTGGCTGCCGACGTCTAGTTCAAGTTTAAGATCACTATCACTAACTAACTAAAACTCATGTCATCCCGTTCCAACACGCAATGCTAAAAGAGGCTGGTACGAGTTTTGTTCCGGGACTATCCTTAGTTCGCGATTTGTAATAAGGGGGAATATGTTCCAAGGTACGAGCTTTACTTGGAGTTTAATTAGCTTTTTCCCGTGGCTCCGGTCGTGTTAGAAAAAGACAAAATTAGCATATTTTACTCTCCATCCCTTTAGCTATCTCAACTAAAAATATCACGTTAAACCGTCGGTCTTCACGTTAAGATGGGAAAACAGACAGACAGACAGAATTTCATAATAGTGTGGATGAGATTCTCTCTCTCTCTCTCTCTCTCTCTAATATTGGCGTATAATTCCGTGTAGCTTTTTTTATTGCCAATAATAGGCAGACAAGCATGCAGACCATCTGATGGTAAATGGTAACCGCCGCTCATAGACATCAACAATGCCGGAGCACAGTCATGCCGCTGCCTACTGTGAAAGAAGAACTATTTTCAAACCTCGTTTAAAAAAGGACATGTCTTAGCGATCAGGGAACACCACGGCTGGAAGCTCATTCCAGAGCTTGCACGAGCGTGGGAAAAATGAGCGCTGGAAACGGAGCGTTCTAGAAGGGATTGGTTCCAGATAGTATGGGTGGAGTTTACCACGCTTATGAGCCCGACGTTGCTTATACGTTGATTACAATGAAACAACTGCCCTCTGACCTTCTTAACCTTTTAACAGAGGACGCAGATATACCAAATTACACGTTTCAAAAACTACCCGATACGTGCAGGTTTCCACTTTGAACGTGATTTGAAAGAGTAAAACGACTAATATTGTTAAAGTTGGACCTTAGTCCACCAGTACGCCATCTGACGGTATTTTCACGCAAGACTGCCCCATCGCGTCAACTGACACGTTTTCTATAAAACCCTCACACCAGAATATTGACGTCATTTTCCTCATAAATAAACATGCAAGTCAAACAAAGATAAAACATGATGTTGACATCTTTTCATACTTGAAATTCCTGGTCGCGTCGCATCAGTAAACACTAAGGATAAATGTTAGTGACGTGTGAACAAATATTGTTCACAAGAAGCTGCATCGTTTTTTCTCCCCTGTAAAAACAGCACTTTTGGTGCTAGATTTTTCACTATTTTTTATTGCGAAATATAGGCAGTCGAGCACCTCGCCAACCCGTCTGCTAAGCGTGATGAGTATGGCAATTACCCCTCATGTGATTGAGGGAGGCCCGTGTCCCAGCAGTGGGGACTTAAATGGGCTGATGATGAGCATGCAGTCCATCTGATGGTAAATGGTAACACATAATACCAGCGCCATGGCCTACATGAAGGTACCGACCCCTTCCTTAAGTCGTGACTTTAGCTGAGTGAATGCACCGCGACACACCTGGACACAATGTAGGTATATGTATATTGCCCGCCTGAATTATTTCAACTTGTAGGATTTTTTTCTTTTTTGTTTATTTTCCCTTTGTTTTTACTTGTCTAAATATCACAAGTTTGTTTTTTTTCTTCTTTATTTGTAATGTTGTGTGCCGTGTGTATTTAACAAATAAATGTTTTTTTTTATCTTTATCTTTAACAGCCGCTCATAGACATCAACAATGCCCAAATTTTCAATCAACAGTTTCGTAAAGGTAACGCCTAGATTTATTATGACGTTAAAACAAGCACGGCGGGAGAAGGCGACCGTGGGAGAGTTACGCTTTGACTTGAATGGACCGGCTCGACTACAGCCTCACAGAAAACCTGTGCAAAGCAGCGCTTGCGGTGTGTTTCGTTAAGTGAGTTATGGTGCCAGAAGCCAATCGAAGTGAAAGGCAGTTTAAAAGTTAACAGCACTCTTGGGACTCGACTAATGTTACGGGTTTTCATTGTCGGTGACAAACGCTTACCATCATGTAATCCGTCTGATTGTCTGCCACAAAAAATAACTTGCACACTACATAATAAATTCTACATGATACGCAGTCAAAGACCGTTTTTTGGCTGACTTAAACTTAGACTAGATTTTTGATTAAAACACTTTTTTGGAAAAAATTAACACTTACGTATTTACATTTGTTGACAACACTAAGTAGAACCATGAATTGACTGACATGAATTAAACCACGTGTGTGTGTGTGATGTTCCTTGCGGTCTCTTGGCTTTGTCCATTTCTTCTTTTTTATATAAAAGGGAGAAGACGAGTAGTTGGACCACTTTACAGTAATTTAATAATATCAGTGGGATCACGAGTGAATTGTCTCAAACAGGATTACGTTCTTTCCTTTGAGTTTTGCAGCACAATTGGTCCTGGTCCCTTCCTATGCGATATTGATAATTTATTGTTTCATTTATCATCATCATCATCATCAGCCCATTTAAATCCCCACTGCTGGGGCACGGGCCTCCCTCAATCACATGAGGGGTAATTGCCATACTCACCACGCTTGGCAGACGGGTTGGCGAGGGTTTTGATATAAATGCAGAGTTTAGCAATGCAGAGTGATCACAAACCCGAGCTATGTTCGAAAAATTCGGACCCCGAGATCATGGCCCGGAAATTAAACCACTAGACCAACAGGGAGGAAAGATACTATCTAATGTCCTTTACCTGAAGGTTGTCTGGTAGAGATCGCTCCCAGCGATAAGACCGCCTAAATTGTACATTGTATCTCTGTATACCTAGCTTTTAAGTTTTGTATGTTGTGCAATAAAGAGTATCTATCTATCTATCTATAGTATTAAACAAGAATTAATATTTCCCTGCGTAAGGCAGACTGGAAAGCTCTCGAACTACAAAGCGGCTGCATGGGCGTCGCTCCCTAGCAGGCTTCCTCGCTTTTCATTATGCACTCATTAAAACATGCTGGTTTACTTGTAAAATAATGAAGTGAAGAATCAATAAATCCGTTTTTTTTAAGTGGTAGGTGGCAGACGAGCAGACGGATCACCTGTTTGTGTCACAAGTGCGCTGCCAACCTTTGAACCGGGGTTTCCTCCAGATTGAGCCTCTGGTAACTTCACTTACTAATTTTTTTTTGAATTTGAACGTTTTTTTCTGGCGCAAAAAATTACAATCATGTTATGTTCACTTAGTCTTGGGTTTGTCCAGTATCTGAGTGTTATATTTAAAGTATAAGTAAAGTAAAGTGTAAGTTATTTAAAGTGTATCTTTATGCAATTTTTTATGTTGTTATTTTTATCAGACGAGATTATATACCGACTAGGTCATTGCATTGACTAGATCCCAAAGGCGCAAGTAACTTTAGCACTAATGTTATGGGCATTAATATGTCAACATCACTTTTTTGGTAAGACGGTCCACTTATAGCACGGTTTTGTCTTCGTAATAGTAAACCCCTTGTCTGCCATCTCCCGTTTTTGTTTAATATCCGTGTCCCATATCTGCAGAATGATTTATATCATAGAAAACAATATTTCACCGGGCCGATAGGGTGCTAGAGTACTGTAACGGAAAACGACGACTAAGTAAGTTAAGTCGATCCGGAAAACTTGCATTAAACGCATATAAAACTAGTTATGGTTGCCTGGGTGTTGCAATGAAAGTTTGAAATGGATCATCTGTTTTCTCTCCGCTGTTATCCAAAATAATTAAACGTAAATGGAATGTTTGTCTTGGTGCTTATACGAGTACATTCTGGTTTTTGCATTGCATTTTCATAAGTCCAACAACGCTCTGGGACTAACATTTTTGTGATGGTTATTTTTACTTGTTCGGTCGGGTAAGTATTAGTGGTACATTCTATTATTCTGGTATCCATTACATCAATGTTTTCTTTCGCTACTTAATTTGAGTTCTGATATTTATTTTTGTATTAAAAGTACCTATTGTATTGAAAGTTTAGTATTTTAATCAAGACATTCCAAATCCCACATAAGACTCACTTAAATCCCTGGTTTAGCGTCTAGCAACTCACTCATAACCATTTGTTGCTAATTCGACCGTAGATAACCCAAATCATTCTAGAACTAGTCCATGTAGAGATATCTCTGGAATGAAACTGGAAACTGAGTAATAGATATTATGTTAACTAAAAACGATGTATGAGGTGGTTATACCTACATATGAGATCGATGAAATAGCTTGTAAGCAAAGAAAAAAAAATAGGTACTTTAAGTATAGGAGTTTGTTCCTAGGCACAGTCACGGACTTAAATTATATAAACAGGCACGGACCCATTTCCGTTAAATGTTGTTTAAACATTTATAATGCAATAAGGTCGAAACTTTAGTGCAATAATGTTGATTGTCAAGCTAAGACATAAAATGTCTTATCTAATCGACCCTTGAAACGATAACCTCTTTGCGTAAAGCTATCATTACGGTTTACTTATCACAGACATAATATGTTGTCACTCGTGTCAGCGTCAGTCAAGAAAAAAGTTTATTGTTACATTTTCACAAATAGTAGTTTAGCAATTTACAATTACTTGGAAAAAATCGGTAATGATCGTATGCCCTCGCTCAAGTTGACGTACTTGCAAGGTTGCCCCTAGAAAAGTAAAGTTGTCGATGGAAAATATATGACTTTGACATGTTTAAATATTAGCTCTTACTAGCGAAAATTTGCTACACGACATTCAACCTTGGGTGGGTCCAAAATTAAAGCTCGTGACTGTACATTACACTTTCGTTATGACTTTTTATATGAATATAAAAAGCTACAAGTATAAAATTGTAAGTAGGTACCTATCTCTTGGGTTGGCTAACATTAATATCCGGTATGTTAACTTTTATTGTTTTCTGAAAAGCAATAAATGAAAAAAACAAATTTTTGGTAGTTATATTCTCCTTAAACATCGCACACTCATTATAATTTGATGCTCCGATAAACTCTCTGTTGAACGTCTCCGTGCATTTTGATTCCGAAATCACATAGTGTAAAATTTTAAGTGCTAGGGGTCTTATTCATATGTTTGTTAAACCTTTAGTAACGAACTAAAAGGGCTGTTATAAAGCAGTTTTCATCCTTTTAACGAAAATTTTGTATGTTTTTTTTGTATCAAACGCCAAAACTGCTGTGTAACACCTCTTTATTATTGAATGTTTATGAATAAATACCTATGAAGTTCAGTTTTCATTAGAAGAAAAACGATTGTTTTCATAAATATTTATTTATTTATTTTATTCGAAACGTTAGCTGTATTGATGAAGAATATCTAAATTGCGTAACAACATTCGTTATTTATCTCCGTTCTATTCGGAGGGCATCGTAAACTATTTGTTAGTAAAGGGGTATCCCTGAGGCAAACTCCCACGGTAGCTGCTGAGTGTTTTGGAGTTTGAGTTCCGTCCCGATACTCACCTGAATCGATTAGTGAATCAAGTTGTTTGAATATTGAATGGACGTTATCTTACATTAGTGTGAAGTTATTTAACTTAAGTAACTATTTTATTTTCATTAAAAATCACAATCAGTTGTCAGTTAAAGGATTCATTAAAAAATAATCAGTAAGCACGTACAGTGCAATCAGTTCCCCGAATTTCTATATTAGAAGCTTCAAATCGTGATTTCAAATACGGGCCGATTTGTTGATCCGTAGTTACCTTTTGGTTGAAATAAACTATATAATTAACTGTTTAACCAATAGTCAAATATCAGCTATATAAATATTGGTTAACCTAACGATTACTAAGTTTAGTTTTATTTATTACTTTTTAAAATCATTAGTTCAGTTTAACTACGGATCATCATTTGTGAAAAATACGGTATTTTACGATTTTTTATTTATTTTTGTAATCAAAGACCTCTCAGTGATAGAAACATCTTTGAAAGAATTACTTGATTCTCAATAAAACTACCTGAGATATCACAACTTTAAAATCACATTATTTTGGGCGAACCCAAAACGCTCCATGCAAATGGCTACTAAGATGTGACGTCACACGCAAGTATTTTGTATGCATTTCATTTGAATTTTTTATGGTAGCTATATCAAATGTTTCATTTATGTCAATGGTTATATTATAATAGTTGGTGCCAATTGTAAGGGTTACTCAATGGTATAAATATTTTTGAATAATTTCATACTTTTAAAATGGACTTGCCCATGAATCTATGTATTACCATAAAACCGGCTAGACGTTATATTTTTAATTGATTTTTTTTGCTTTTGGCATATATTTACCTATATTTTGATAAAATATTTATATATTGTAAAATCTTGAGCTTTCTAACATCAGGGGTATTTTTACAGGGTTTGACAGGATCATTTTAGCAAATACATCATTTTAGGGAATATGGTCAAATACCATATTCCCTATGCGGGAATCAATAAAAAAATGTATTTGCTAAAATGATCCTGTAAAACCCTGTAAAAATACCCCTGATATTAGACGACGAATTGGACATGGCGAAGAGTGCTATGTCAACCACGCTAGTTTTCTCTGCATCGTCAGTGAATTCTAACAACACGTAAGTCATTTTAAGGCGGTTTTGACATTTTTATGCCATTCGCTGGAGAATCAAAAGACGGACATTTCGCCCAATCAGAATCGAGATACGACCAATAAAAACCTTTAAAATTACGAAAAAGTAACAGCACAGAAGTCATAAAATGACCTACGCTTTGAGATGACCACGTAAGTCACACTTTAGTTTTGATTTTTTTACCAATTTGCTGTTGGCGGTTATGACATTTTTATGCCATTTGTTAGAGACTTGGAAGACGGATTGTGTTTTTCAATCAGAATTCAGTTGCAGTCATCAAAAACCTTTTAAATGTTGAAAAGTTAGCAGGACGGAAGTCAACAATTTAATTCTAATGGAAATTGTACATAAGTCTCCGATCACTTTTTTGGCTTTCCTGAAAAGTTGTTTAAATGACTTACGTGGTATTAGAACTTTACTGACGATATGACGCGGAGACATGGACCCAAAAAAAGGTTGACCGTCTACGCATTGATGCGTTCGAGATGTGGTGCAGGCGTAAATTGCTTGAAATCCACCGGACCAATGCGTGTGTCCTTACTAAAATCGAGATAACAATGAGGATTACAACCACTAGCCTGAGAAGGTGTCTTGAGTTTTTCGGACATGTCGCTGGGAAAAGAGGAAACAACCACCTCATGTAGCTCCAGTTCCAGGACAAACCCATCTGCATTTATGCAGATTATTGTTACTTGTAGGAAGAAATCATTTCATTATCATCATCATCATAATCATTTCAGAAATCATAATCATTTCATAAGTTTCTCTCATAAAACCGTTAAGGTGACGGGTAGGGCACACTAGCGACGCCAATCGATTTTAACTTTTAGCTATTAAACCGGATCTATTTGAAAAAAATTCGGGGTTCCAATTTCTCGGCAAACACTTATACTATTTATTAAATAACTATGCACAAATGCGAACGTACGTAAAAGTACGCAAACAATTTATTTACGCCAAAAGCGGCCACTTTTGGCGTGAATAAATTTTTCGCGTACAAAAACAGACCCAACATTTGATCCGGTTTAGTAGCTAAAAATTGAAATCGATTGGCGTCGCTAATGTGCCCTACCCGTCACCTTAATACATTCCTCCAAGTCATTAATATTGTACTGTCTCATAATCGCCATAATCAATTTTAATCTGCTGACGGCGCTAGTTTCGCCGATGTAGCCCCTAACTGACTGTTACGTTCAATGCTCTATATTCAATCAATCACTGGTGAGATTTTTCTTCTGCAATGTTATCGGTGACTTTTTGTTACAAACCCTTTGACCCTTCTCAAGGCAACGCGACCCTCGGGATACGCGCGGCCAATACCAAGTTCCCTGTTAATAACAATATCATGTTACTGTGATTCGAGTTATTACGTTCCTACAATAGTTAGCCTGCGATAAACATATAGAACTATATATAGTATTACATACAAAAGCAGAACTGAAATACCTACAAGGCTTGATGAAACAAATATTTGTGGTCTGGGTATTTGTGGTAACTTTGTTGTCTCTGGTTTCCATACAAGGAAAAATCTTAGTTTGGGACCACGATAATGTACGAGTATATGGTGTTGCCTCAATTTATTTATTATGAACAGTTACAAAATTGTACACAAGTATTAGATGTTTTTTTTTTAATTCGGAAAAAGAATCGGCTAATCATAAAACCAGTCATTCGTATGGAGAATGCAAAATGTTTGAAATGCTTTAAGGCGACGGGTAGCCTAACTAGCGACACCAATCGATTTAAATTGTAAGCTACTAAACCGGAGCTTTAGGAGCGGCAGTCTCTAAGAAAACATTTATACTATTCATTTAACTATTTAACACTACATTTGACCTATGTTTGCACTCGAAATTTAGATTAAAAGTGGCCGTTTTTAGCGGTAATACAAAAGCAGACCCGAAAGTTAAGTATGAATGAATGAATAAATGAATGAATAAACTTTTATTGCACTCAAAATAAAGTATGAAAACTTAAAAACTAGATATTACAACGATAAGTATTGATAAATACTATAAGTGTTTTCCGAGGTTGCAGCTTCAAAATTCTTTAAAAATATCCGATTTAGTTGCTAACAATTTAAATATCCAGTCTACAACGCTACGGACAAATTTCAACAACCCATCTTGTGTCATTTTGTGTACAAGCGTGTACACACTACGACAATAAGCGATGATGGTCATTATTATATGTGTGCCACATAGTATAAATAAAGAAGAAAGACATGAAGGTTTTATGCTCAGAATCACTATCAATTAAAATAGTTTTTTATGTCATAGGTGGATTAGATTTCACGATCAGGTATATACTATTGTCGATAAACTTTGTTAAATAAATAAATAATCACTTTATTCCCCTTCACAAAGGTACACACACTACATACACTGATTGGAATGACATAGGGAAAAGACTACCTCGACTAGAACAGTCCAAGGCGTTGATACAGGCGTTCGATCAGAAACGAGCTGTAGAAATAATAAAAGTAAGAAGAGGGCATGCTAGGGCACTCACTCGGACCCTCACGGGGCACTGCAAATTAAACAAGCACCTGCACAACATAGGCCTTTCAGATACCAAATTCTGCAGGTTCTGTCGCGAGGACGAAAAAACGATTATCCACGTCCTCGGCGAGTGCATAGCACGATTATCCACGTCCTCGGCGAGTGCATAGCGCTATACCGCTCCAGAAGCCGGCACCTGGGAGCACATGATCTCGGCAGACGAGATCAAAAGCGCCCCCATCAGGCTCCATTCTCGGGTTTGTCCTGGAACTGGAGCTACATGAGGTGCTGTAATAGGTTCTGGGGCTGCCACTAATAGATCATCTACTGGTCGCAGGGGCTATGAGACGCAAGGCTTACCCCATTTCTTTCAAATAATAATGACATAGTTATAGGTGTACATTTATATACAACTGTGTGACAGATCGCCAGGCCCTCACCCCCTGACCGTATTGATCTTTTTTTTCCTTGTATATTGGATGTGTGCAGACGAGCAGACGGATCACCCGATGGTAAACGATTGCCGCCGCCCATGGGCACCCGTAACATCTGTGGAGTCACAAGTGCGCTGCCAACCTTTAAACCCCCCTTTCCCCCGGATTAGGCCTCGGGTACACTCACTCACGCAGCGAAACAGCACAGTGCTGCTTCACGCTGGTTTTCTGTGAGGCCGTGGTATCACTCCGGTCGAGCCAGCCCATTCATACCGAAGTGTGGTTCGCCCACGGTGATACTACTGATTGGGTGAAATAATCACAAAGTCAAGATATTATCGATGGTTCTATAACTTTTTAGATTCTTTACGGTAGGCAATCGATTATTTGACAACTCTACCCTTGAACAAAGTCCCAACAACAAAAGCCCAGATTAATCGTAGCCCCCCACCCATATACTCAAGGCTGAACGTTGAAGTGGAGCAATGCTCGTAGCCATAAATGTTTTACATTTAGGAAAAGTCAAACTTCGGCATAAATGTGCCAGTTCGACCGGAGTGATACCACGGCTTCACAGAAAATCGTACGTGAAACAGCAGGCGCTGAGTTTTGCCGAGTGTATGAGATTAAAAAAAATGCTTTATTCAGGATAAGCCGTAACAATTAAACGGGGCTTCCCGGTAAGTAATTAAAGATACTTGTAATGGGAATGCCTCGCTCTTCAGTATTTTAATTATAGCTTAAATGTACATGACTCTAATTTTATAAATTAATATAATAATAATAATTCTCACAACTTCTCATACGTTGACCTGATTCCGTACTAAGTAGCTTAAGCACTTGTGTTACAGATATCAGACAACAGAGGAACACAAATATTATACTTAAATAAATACATATATTACACAAGTGTTCATCGCACGAATGTTTGTCCAGGGGGATCGAACCCACGACCTTTGGCGTAAGAGGCAGGCACTACCAATTGCGCAAATTGGAATATAATATAATATTTAGGTATTACAAGTTACAACTACACTTAATTGATATGTGTCTACATGTGCTTCCGAGGGAGTATAGGCGTGTGTATGAGTGTGTATGCATGCATGTGTGTGTGTGTTTGTACCGAGAGTAGCGGAGGCCCAATCCGGGGAAAGGCAAATTCAAAGGTTAGCAGCGCACTTTCGACTCCCCTGATGTTACAGGTGTAATGGGCGGCGAAAATTGCTTACTATACTCAATACTCAATATTTTATTTGCTTTTCACAGTGTACATTATAAGATCTTAAATATAGGTAGGTATACACAATAGATCACTGTGAACCCTGTCGGGCACAACAAAAATGGAGAGGAGGAACACCATTGATCAAAAAGAAAAGATTATTAATTAATTAAGTATATGATTATTATGTAGTAATTGTTTTTTTTTTAATATCATTCAGTTTTTGTTCATAGCCATATGTTTATATATATATATATATATATATTCTGCCATTCCTCATTTCATTGTTAACTTTTAAACTACTTTGCAATGCCTTCCCCTATTACTAATACGATATTTCTTTCCTCCTCAACAGGTTGTCTGGAAGAAATCGCTACAGCGATAAGAACCGCCTTATGTACTGTCTGTTGTTGTTGTATCATGCTTGTATTTACTTTTTTGGTGCAGTAAAGAATATCTATCTATCTATGTTCTGTAATATATAAACTACTACTACTATCTGGTCGTCTGCTCTTTCATTAATAAAAAAAGCTCGTTACATATATTATTCAAGGGAGTAAGTTTGTTTGTTCATCACGGATTTTCGCGGGACTGTCGGGTCCTATCCGTGACGGAGATCTTTCTATGTCACGGGGTGACGATAGGACGAGTACGAGTGCGAGTAAGAGAATGATTACTTTGATGGCAAGTAATAAGTTTGTGTCTAGAATAGGTACCTGTAGAAAAGAAAAACACATTCGTTCGTAAAACGTTACAACAACGGTATAACGTTCGGTAGCTCGACGTCAACTGAGCTGCAACTCGTTCGGAAATATCGGATTATATTGTTCCTCGACTAATAAATAAACTACCAATGGAATTACGAGATGAATTGACTACATAAAACATCAAATATAAGCTCAAATTACACTTCCTTAATTCCCTCATTAATATTTAAGATTGAAATGATAAAAAAATATAGTCATAGGTATATATAAAATGTATTTGTCCAAGTCTTGTATGTGTCCTTTGTGTAAATGTGGAATGGCGTAAACATAATACTGAGTATAATTATAAACCGTAGTGGTTTGCAGTGCTAAGTATAAACCTGATTTATGTAATTTGTATGATTTTTATGTGATAATAATAAGAAAAAAAAACCGGCCAAGTGCGAGTCTGACTCGCGCACCGAGGGTTCCGCCGTACAAACGTAGCGGTTTACAATCGAAGTGTCGGTATAAACAGCTTTTGATCGCGTTAACTTAGCAGTTTGATTTTTTCACAGCTTAAAGGGACAGTAGACTAGGTATTTGGTATAAATTTCAATTTGATACCTTTATTCCTTCGTGAGAAATAAGGTAGTAAGTGTCATTTTATTAAAATATTTTTATTATATTATATAAGTAAAAAAATGTGATTTTCGGAATTTTTCCTGTATTTGCATTATATGACAATGCTTCATGCCAAATTCCAAGATTCTGAGTTTACGGGAAGTACCCTGTAGGTTTTGATTCCTTTGCGAGTGTCGAAAATATGTTGAAAATATCGACATAATCGGCTGTATCTTTTAAAACATAAACTTACATAGACCTTTCATCTTTGACATATGTTTAGGCATCATCTCGCGATGTGACCTTAAATTAGCGCTTATAGCTGTAAAGTCCTATGCGGGAATAAATAAAAATAAATCTTTCACAACATCACAAACTTTGATCTGATTTCAAGAAAGGTAGCAAGCACCCGTGCTACGAATATCAGAACCAACAGCGGAATTACAAATATATACAAATAATACTTTTCTTTTGTAAGTACCTACTTTCTTATGGGTGTAATATATGTATTTAAGTATATATTTGTGTTCCTCTGTTGTCTGATATCTGTAACACAAGTGCTTAAGCTACTTAGTACGGAATCAGGTCAACGTATGAGATGTTGTGAGAATTTAGATTTAGATTTTAGATTTACTTATAAATACATAGAAAGCACCTAGATACAATACAATCAGGCATGTTCATAGCACACAAATGTTTGCACTGTGCGGGCATCGTACCCGCAACCCTTGCACCAGAAGCAGCATTCTCTACCACTGATCCAAACGGGTCGTCAAATAAATAAGAAACAGTAATAAGTAATGAAGATGCGTAATCGGTTTTATATTACTTCCAGAACATAATTTTGCCGCTATTTGCATTTGCCACTTACAGTTATTTCCATATCCTGCATTATCATTTTACCGACACATTTATTCGACCCTACCGCACAATGTGTAATGTTACTAGAGGTGTAGTTTTTTTTGCACTCTTATCGATGAAATTGAACTAACGTTTAAAAGATAAAGACATTTTTTTATGAGATAGGTGACAGATAAGCACACGCGTCACCTGATGGTAAAGATTGCTTATGAAGGAAGAAAATATTGAATGGGACTAAATACTACTTAACGCTATAATCGGCAATTTTTTGATTATATCCGAACAAATAAAAATGTTAGTGAGGTGGCAGATAAAGAGGATTTGAAAGCATCATACCTCTAACTACTGCTTGGAGAAAAAAGAAACAAAGATACAATTTATTTTATGAGGAAGACATCAAACGATGTATCTTACCTCAAAAACTTGTAGTGACAAGTTTTTTTATGAAATGGCAGACAGTGTTGTACTTGTGATTCCACTTCTAATTTAACTGCGAATTTAGTCTATCGCATAATACCACGTCACTTAAATACCAGTAACACTCGATTTATTGTAAAACCTTTCAATATAGATAGATGGTGTTTCTGGTAGGGTGCCAAGCAGTAGGCATCGATTGAGCGCACTTCGGGGTATCCGAAACACCCTCAGTCTACGATTGTTATATTTCAGGAGTTGTCAACATTTTTTCGAATTTTAGAGAATTCTCTGACTTAACAGCTTAAAAATTATCTAGTAAAAAAACGAAATTGAACAGTTCGCTCGCACGTTTGTCCGCCTCTTTCATAAAAAAAAGAACAATTAACGTTGTGAAACTTGTTAAACCTACTTGGATTTTCATAGACAGAGTCTACACTCTGGTTTTAAGAAGACATCCTGTATGTCAATCTGTTCGGTGTTTACTTGTCTGCTTACTGAAAAATATATGTCGTATGTAAATACAAATGTGCCTGTTTACTTTGCCCCTCAACTGATATAAACAAATAAACTAAACTTACGACATCTATATTCAACTCGCGCCAACTCCAACGGGTCCAACTTCCAGAAAGAGGTCGATCGACGAATCCAACTCGGCTGGGTAGCGTTCGGGAAGCTACGCAGCATATTTTCGGCCCATCTACCGCAGTGTCTCAAGACAAAAGTCTTCAATGCGTGTGTGTTGCCAGTGATGACGTACGGAACCGAAACGTGGCCGCTTACAATGTGCCGATTAAGGAGGCTTAAAGTCACTCAGAGAGCAATGGAGAGGGCTATGCTCGGAGTTTCCCTGCATGATCGTATCAGAAATGATGAGATCCGTGGGAGAACAGACATGGCCCAAAGGATTACATGTCTCAAGGTCACAGACATAGCCCAAAGGATTGCATGTCTCAAGTGGCAATGCACGCACATAGCGAGGAGAACAGACGGCCGTTGGGGCGGAAAGGTCCTCGAGTGGAGGCTACGTACAGGAAGTCGCAGCCGTGGCAGGCCTCCCACAAGGTGGACCGACGATCTGGTGAAGATCGCGGGAATCCATTGGATGCGGGCGGCACAGGACCGATCTGTGTGGAGAACATGGGGGAGGCCTATGTCCAGCAGTGGACGTCTATTGACTGAAATGATGATGATTGAACTCGCAGTTCTAAAAAGAAATCTCGTAAATATTGGTTTGACACCCGCGAATGCCATTTTTTTTGTTGTTTTGTTGTTTCTTTTTTTTATGTGTGTTTTTTTTATATAATTTTAATGTTTTTAAATTGATTATGTATGTATCACTGTGTTATTATTTCTTTGTTTTATATATGTAATTTTTCATTTTCTTTTTACTTGTACATATTGCATGTCAATCTTTTTTTTTCAATGAAAAGGCGTCACCCAAGGTCCAGCCTGAAAATCAGCGCTGCAGCTGCTGTGTGTGGCAGCTGCAGCATATGCTGAGGCTGAGCCTTGTTGGCCGCAACTCTTTGTCTCTGTACCTTGTTTTCTCTGTTTTGTTCTATGTGTAATGTGCTGTGGTGAATAAATTGTTTCTTATCTTATCTTATCTAACCTGTCGATATGTTTAAAAATATATTCTAACCTGTCGATATGTTTAAAAATACGAGTATCCCACCTCTAGCGCCCACTGTAGTAGAAAATGTTCCCGGCGTGAGACGCTATGACGTTTTTGTCAATTCACTCGCCGTTTCGCCACGTCACCACTATGTACACGTTTAAACTTCGCACATGAATAAAATAAGAGCGTCTTGAGGGTTTCATTCTCGCTCTCCCAAGCAAGATAGTGGCACCAGTATGTAGATAAAGAATAGAGAAAATGTTTGTAACTGTGTCTAGTGAAATTTTGAGATAGATAGATAGATACATATTCTTTACTGCACAAAAAGTAAATACAAGCATGATACAACAACAACAACAGACAGTAGAATAAGGCGGTCTTATTGCTTATAGCGATTTCTTCCAGACAACCTTTGGGTAGAGGAAAGAAATATCGTATTAGTAATAGGGGAAGGCAGTGCAAAGTAGTTTAACAAATGAAATTGAGAATGGCAGAAATATACATATTTTTTATATTATTAATATTACATAACATAAATAATAATAAACAATACATACATACCTAATAATACATATATAGATAATTTAAGCTGCGCTAGGTTGGTCTAAAATATGTAACTGAGTGTTTTGATTCAGAAATTCTCATAAACCCAAATTAGGTATATCAGTCTGATGTACATAATCATGAAAATTAACAACGGAAATTGGTTTGAACTAGATGTAGTGAGTAGTTTTTTTTCAATACGTTATAAACCGTAAACCGCAATTTACATTCTATATAGCCCGACTCGCACTTGGCCGGTTCTTTTAGATTAAGTATTATATGGATGCTTTACCTAATTCAGTTTGCTAGAGAACTATAATATCTAAACAAACCTAATAGAGGCTTTTAGATAATATTAAGTCAAATAATGTATCTTTAAAAGTTTTTAAAAATAAAAAGATTTTTTTGGCTATAGCAATTTTTTGCAATTTATTCTTAAGTAAATAATAGTCGATGTTGTAATCAGAAAAGGTCAAGTCATTGATTTTACGTTTGAGCAATCTCATTATATACAAAATAAATAATTAGGATGTCACACCGAACCATAGTGAGTCTTGGCCTTCGATAATAAGAGCCTCTTGGTGGGTCTTGCTTTCGCCACTTCCTGCCAGTCATCCACCAAGAGTCCACCCAAATCCTTATTGAACTCATCATTCCAGCGGTTAGCGTGTACAAAATACCATAATAGCATTAAGTTCTGTAAAATTGTGTGCATTAAAGAGTATGTTTTTTTACTACTTTGTTTATCTAAATACACTGGTCATCCATCTCAGCGTGTTATTCCCGGTTATGTCCAAGCCGCTTTGGAGCCCGGGATACGTTCTTGTGTTATTTAATCCCGCTCACCTACTTACTCACTACACGTGATGCGGGGAAATCCGTAATACGGTACTATAAGTTCGTAGCACGGATTGCTTTGAAGCGTAGCATGGATTGCTACAACTCGTAGCACGTATTGCTACGGTTCGTAGCACTGTACTAAGCAACAAAGTTTATGTAGCTGAGTTTTTCTGCTAAGAAATTCTCAGTGTTAGCCCGGAGTCAGGAAAGTGGAGGTCTTGTACACCCGTGCTTTGGAAAGCACGTTAAGCCATTGGTCCTGCGTCCGATCCCTCTCCGGACGAATCACACTGATTTCCCATTGGATTATGAGGGCAAGAGAATAAAGAATGCACTTGTATTTCTGCACAAACTTGAGCACTATAATATGTCCTGCAAAATTGGCTGAATGTTGAGATTGACCGCCTTAGCCGAAATCGGTTGCTGGACATTATTATTATTGTGTAGTGCAATAATGCATTAGCGCTATTATTCATTACTTTAATCTTTCATGAATGAATCAATCACTGATAAGAATGAGTTCTTACTTCTGACACCCATTAACCCTTCGCGTAAGAGTAGGCTTGCACTGCACAAAGAATGAATGAATGAATTTACTTTTATTGCAATTAAAAAGTACAATATGAAAACTTAAGACTTAGGTAATACAGGCTATACAATGTGATTATGATGATTAAATAAGTCAATTCGGGTCTGATCATGCGAGTTAATATGGCTCTTATTGTTGATATCTTGACACTATCTTTATACTCTTTGTGGATTTCAGATTCTCAAATAAAGAAATCTCTCTTGGCCTTCATTATATTTAAACTATACGTACATCAAATATTAAATTTCTAGGAAGATTTAACTTATAATAAATTTATAGACAGCCTGAGCGAGCTTATTTAATAAGAAGCTAAGATAAATCAAAGAATAACCTCGTAAACGCGTAATCTGTTTGAGCGAGGAACTAATTGAATAAACTTTGAAATTGAAAACTATCTTTATTTATATAAAACGAAGATCTAAATTATGCTGCCAACTTCATTCACGTAAAATAACTTTGAAAAGCACTAAACGGCATGGAGAAAAGCGAGACAACGAGAATGATTCTTCAAATTAATTTTATTAAAAAGACGACCCGTTAGGATTAGTGGTAGTGAATGCTGCCAGTGGCGCAAGGGTTGCGGGTTCGATCACCGCACAGTACAAGCATTTGTGTGCATGAACATGTCTGTTTGTATTGATCTGGGTGTTTTGTATATATTACAAGAAGGTATTTACAAAAGAAAAGTATTAAATGTATATATTTTTGATCCCACTGATGATCCTGATATTCGTAACACAGGTGCTGGTTTTCTTTTACAATGTTAAAACTTCGTATTTCTTAATTGTATGTGATGTTGTGAAATATTTAATATTTATTTATTTTATATTTAATTTATAAAATAAATATTTCTTTTTTAAAGGCCTGCAACACACATTAGCGATCTCTCTGATTTCGCGGATGTTCATGGGCTGCGTTGATTACTTTCCATAATGGTGACCAGTTTCCTTGTATGTCGCCTCTAGAATAAACGAAAATATTTCCTCACACCTCGCTCTAAGATTAAGCGGAACCAGGGTCACCTTCATGACATAGGGAGCCGAAACGTGGACACTTACGGTACGGCTGGTCCACAAGTTAAAGGTCGCTCAGCGGGCTATGGAACGAGCAATGCTCGGCGTCTCTCTCCGAGATCGAATCCGAAATGAGGTGATCCGGCAGAGAACCAAAGTTATTAGCAAGCTTAAGTGGCAGTGGGCTGGCCATATTAGCCGCAGAACCGACAACCGATGGGGTAAACGAGTTCTGGAGTGGAGACCGCGTCTTGGCAAACGTAATGTAGGGCGCCCTCTGGCTAGGTGGGGGGACGATCTGCGCAGGATGGCTGGCAAGAGCTGGATGCTAGAAGCCATGGATTGATCACAGTGGCGAACAATTGGAGAGGCCTACGTCCAGCAGTGGACTGCGATAGGCTGATGATGATGATGATGATGATGAAGGTCACCTTGTCCCTGGACAGGACCCAGCGTGAAACCGGATAGTAGATCGGGCGGAGGACTACGGGGGTACAAAACTGACAAATTCGAATTTCTTGACAAAAAACTTAGGTACAATCAGCTTCAAAATGATCTTAGCGTCCAAAGATACTAAAATTATGAGCGTTTGACAAAAAACGTTCGTAATCGTAATCGTTGTTCGTTCAAGAATAAATGACAAAAAATCAAAGCACACCTAAAGGAATAGCGCTAAGTGACTATTTTCAAATGCTCAGATATTTTTGATAGGTTACAACGCTAAAATCGTTTTGATCCCGTCATAAGTGGAGTCACAAGTGCGCTGCCTCTTCCCCAGATTGTACCTCCGGTACCCTCACTTACGCAGCGAAACAGCACAGTACCATAATATGAATAAATAATAAATTATCAAATATGAATTCTAGCCCAAACCGGGGATTGAATCTGAGATCTCTTGCGCTGCACTACCCATTGCATCACAGACCAAGTAAAAAAGCCGGTGAAGAGTCGGAAGAGTCGGACTCGCCCATGAAGGGTTCCGTATAACGTATCAAAAAAAACTACGTGCTACATTTAGTTTTTACCAATTTTCGTTGTTAGTTTTCATGGTATATAATATATTTTTGTACTTTTATAATTATTTTATTAAAGAAGTTAGAGGGGAGCGGACACATTTTACCACTTTGGGAACATCTCTTACGCAAAGTATTAAATTTAAATAATGATAATTTTAATAATAATGTCAATAAAATATTAAATTACAATGTCAAGTTAAAAATTACAAAGAAAGTCAGTAAATTAAATTAAAACACTAATGAGATTACAAATAAAATAACGAATTAATTATTTACAAACACTGACTAACGGCCAAAAACAGGCAACTCACCCCCGCCCGCCTCCGACGCAAAGGTGCCCATCACACTCGCCGCATTACCACGCTGAATAGCGATGGCCAGCCTCTGCACCAGAAACGACCCAGAGCGTGAGTCACCTGTCACCTCGCACAATCTACGGCCTATCTCCCACACGAAATCCCTGGCTTCTGACCCCCAACAGCCCATCGTCTCCACGGCCACAGGCACAAATTGATAAAGGGGCTCCAAATTGGCGTACTTGAGCCTCTTCTTTGAGCTGGCATCCTCCGCAGCCGCTGACGGGGAGTGGACGGTGCGACTAAGGTGGCTGGCGGCTACAGTACTGACACAAGTAGCGTCCCAAATCAGGCAGTATTAAATTTAGAAAAAATATATATTTGAAACCTCAACATCATTTTTAAAGACCTATTCATAGATACCCATAGGTTTGATTTAGAAATTTAGAAAAAAATTTAGTTTCAGTGCTCAGTATGGGGAATCCTCCTAATTTTTTTTTTCCTAATTTTTTGTAAAAATCGTAATGCGGTAAACAAAATACATCTATTTACCAAGTTTCAAAATTATAGTTCTGTATAGCTTCAAAAAAAAGTAGCTGTGACATACGGACGGATGAACAGACGGACAGACAGACAGGCATGACGAATCTATAAGGGTTCCGTTTTTTGCCATTTGGCTACGGAACCCTAAAAAAGTGAACGTATAAAATAAATAAATCAGTAAATAATCCAGTAAAGTGTGGGAGCCTCGTGGTCAGGATAATCAGTTTGAGCGGGAACTATAATTGAATAGATGGCCGCCTGATGGACTCTGATCCCTAGAGTCTGCGTATTATGAGAGGAATATTATTCAGAATGAATATGGGTCCGATGTTAAGGGAGAGTAAATTATTCAGTGGTTATAACCTAAATTGCGGTGATCTAGATCTCTTTGAAGCATAACTGGCTAAGAAATTTTAGTCTTTGCAAGTTTTGAATATTGAATTGAAACCTTTTACTTTTTAATTATTTATAACCGACTTCAAAAAAAAGGAGGTTCACAATTCGACATGTATGTATATATTTTTTTTATGTTTGTTCGCCGATAACTTTGCCATTTATGAACCGACTTAGATGATTCTTTTTTAATTGCAAAGTAGATAGTCCCGGATTAATTAATTATCACACAACATCTCATACGTTGACCTGATTCCGTACTATGTAGCACTTGTGTTACAGATATCAGACAACAATGGAACACAAATATATACTTAAATACATATATTACACCCAGACACCGAACAAACACAAGTGTTCATCACACGAGTGTTTGTCCAGAGTGGGGATCGAACCCACGTCTTTTGGCGCAAGAGGCTCACTAGCAATTGTGTCATCCGGTCATCCGGTGAGGGAAAATGTTGTTAGAAAATTTGTCCGTTTCAGATAGATTCAGAAATATTTAGTTGGTCTGGTTCCCCTGTTCAAGTCTTGCGAAGTCAGCAATTGTAAAGTAAAGTAAAGTATCAGCCTATAAACTATCCCACTGCAGGGCTAAGGCCTCCATCATAGAAATCAAGTCATCGCTACTATGATGGGAATACAGTCAGCAATTGATTCAATGAAATTGGGCAAAAGCGGTAAAGGGTGTCGCGTGCTGTAATGACAAGATTTGACATTATATCTACACTAATATTATAAAGAGGATATATTTGTATTTTTGTATGTTTGTAATGAATAAACTCAAAAACTACTTGACCGATTGCAATAATTTTTACATCATTAGAAAGCTGCATTATTCAGAAGTAACATAGGCTATATTTTATCCCGGTACGGGAAATAGTTCCCTCGGGACACGGGTGAAACCGCGTGAAACAGCTAGTATTTTATAATACATCAATTTCAATTCAATTTCCATTTGGAATTTGCATCCAATTGGCATGTAGCTTGACATTTTTATGATAATTTTAATTTTAAACTTTAATATAACTTGACATTTCATTTTTATGTACTGAATTTCTATTGAACTTGACATTTATATATTTATTACAATGGATGAATGTCAAATATTGTATTGCTATTATTAATTATTCTATTTTGTATATGACCTGTAATTTGGTTGAAATAAAGTGATTTTTTTTTGTTAACTATATGTTTATTGCCTTATATATGGAACAAAAACACAAGAAAATTAAGACAATAACTAAGAAATAAAATTAAACTAAAAGGAAAGTTAAAACAAAGTAGTTCCCCGTGGCAGTGTCGCCAAAATGCTGGCAGCATTACCCCGATGGAAATAAATGATATTTAATTTATTAACTCTTTCTCAAATCGAGTTGCCATAGCTGAAACTTTTATTTCCTATGGGAGTTTTCAATCTATTGCAGATTTCTAGTCAAAGAAAATTCTAGTCAAAATCTAAGATGCCTTTAAAATACTGCCTTCAGGATATTTCCGCAGTCCTGTCTAGTTTGCATCCGTACACTACCGTATCCGGACTACGTATTGAGGCTTTAATATCCGTTACGCCACAGCATCTCCTGAAAATGCGCACTCTCAGTTACAACTACACACAAAACCAATCTTTTTAATTTCGTGTGTAGAATAATGTAGAATAAAGAGTATCTCGTATCTACACAGACCCGAGATAAATCCAATCCAATCCATAAATCACCAAGCCAACATTATGCCGAGGATGGTGGCGTGGTGGGTTCAATCCCCACTTTTTTACGTGATATATGTCTGTAATCAGCTCCATCAGGTACCAGTTCCTGATGATAAGCCATTGCCATCAGTAGTTTTTAAAATTTTCGCGTTGTATTATAACTGTAATTAATCAAGACGGGAATTAACACGATATTTATTATGTGATACAACATTATGTATGTACTCACATCCTCACTCACTCCTGCTCCTAAACCAGCTTGGCAATGCCAACATCGTAAATCTGATTTGGGTACCGGGACACTGCAATATCAGAGGCAACGAAGTCGCTGACGTGCTAGCAAAGGCCGGGGCAGAGAGCCCACTACTCGGACCGGAACCAATAAGTGGCGTTCCAGCCTGCATGGTCAGGTTCGAGTTAAAAGAGTGGGAGCATAAGCAAAGCACTGAATATTGGAAAAGACTACCTCGACTAGAACAGTCTAAGGCGTTGATACAGGCGTTCGATCAGAGACGAGCGGTAGAAATAATAAAACTGAGCAGAGGACATGTTAGGGCACTCACTCGGACCCTCACAGGGCACTGCAAATTAAAAAAGCACCTGCACAACATGGGCCTTTCAGATACCAAAATCTGCAGGTTCTGTCGCGAGGACGAGGAAACGATTATCCACGTCCTCGGCGAGTGCATAGCGCTGCACCGGTGCAGAAGCCGGCACCTGGGAGCACACATGATCTCAGCAGACGAGATCAAAAGCTCCCCCATCAGCTCCATTCTCGGGTTTATCCTGGAACTGGAGCTACATGAGGTGCTGTAATAGGTTACGGGGCTGCCACAATAGATCATCTACTGGTCGCAGTGGCTATGAGACGCAGGGCTCACCCCATTTCTAACAAATAATAAAAAATGTACTCACATATTTTACTCGACGTTTCGGCTACGTTACGGCAGCCGTGGTCACGAGCGGAGCGGAGCGGTGACGTGAATTTCGGGGTTACAATCTCTCGGCAAACACTTATACTATTTATTAAATAGCCATGCACAAATGCGAACGTACGTAAAAGTACGAGAAAAATTAATTCACGCCAAAATCAATTTTTCGCGTACAAAAACGGACCCAACATTTGTGCATGGTTATTTAATAAATAGTATGAGTGTTTGCCAAGAGGTTGTAACCCCGAATTTATTTCAAATAGATCCGGTTTAGTAGCTAAAAATTAAAATCGATTGGCGTCGCTAGTGTGCCCTACCCATCATCCTTAAGCTACTTCACTAAGGAATCAGGTCAATGTATGAGAGTATGAATTTATTTGCACAACGAAGACAAGTTTTTCTGATGATTTATGTAAAGCTTGCGCTGAAGTTTTTTGATTCCCTCACCGCCCAAAGCTGGCTGTATTTTCCTTTTATCTCTCAACGTATAATTTATAAGTTCACAAGAAAATTCTGGAAACTTTCTTAATTCTATGATTCTATCTTTCTTTACACACCTACGTGATAAATTACTGTTTGATAAAGTTATTTTCGTTGACGCGGCTGTTAAAAGCTAAACTTAAAGTGTTACTTTATTAGTGCAAAAAAGGAATTCAATAAATAACGCAAGCACCTAATCACTATGGTCAAGAATACGGCCGATTGATGAGGTGGGCAGTAATCTTATTTGCAGCAAAGAGAATAACATGCAACTTCTAAACTGTTTATACACTCAGTTTAGAAATAGAAATCACAAGTGCGCTGCCAATCTTTAAACCCCTCTTTCCCTAGGTTTGGGCCTCCGGTACCCTCACTCATGCAGCGAAACACATCACAGTGCTGCTTCACGCCGGGTTTTCTGTGAGGCCATGGTATCACTCCGCTCGAGCCGGCCCATTCATGCCAAAGCGTGGCTCAGTAGAGTCTCCCAACCAGTGGGTCTGAAAATGATGTTCAATTCCCATGTCGCACCCACTCTTGTAAAGGTTGGAAGCTCTACACTGGAAGTTGAGGACGATTACATCTACCTCGGACAAAAAGTCCAGCTTGGTAAGTCCAACTTCCAGAAAGAGGTCGATCGACGAATCCAACTTCGGCTGGGCAGCGTTCCGAAAGCTACGCAGCATATTTTCGGCCTATCTACCGCAGTGTCTCAAGACGAAAGTCTTCAATGCGTGTGTGTTGCCAGTGATGACATACGAAACCGAAACGTGGCCGCTTACTATGTGCCGATTAAGGAGGCTCAAAGTCACCCAGAGAACAATGGAGAGGGCTATACTCGGAGTCTCCCTGCGTGATCGTATCAGAAATAATGAGATCCGCAGGAGAACTAAGGTCACAGACATAGCCCAAAGGATTGCATGCCTCAAGTGGCAATAGGCAGGGCACATAGCGAGGAGAACAGACGGCTGTTGAGGCGGAAAAATCTTCGAGTGGAGGCCACGTACAGGAAGTCGCAGCCGTGGCAGGCCCCCCACAAGGTGGACCGACGATCTAGTGAAGATCGCGGGAATCCATTGGATGCGGGCGGCACAGGAACGATCTGTGTGGGGAACATTGGGGGAGGCCTATGTCCAGCAGAGGAAATCTATTGGCTGAAATGATGATGATGATGAAGTTTTCGGTGATAAATTCTTAGTGGCAGCCCGGAGTCTGGAAGTTGGCGGTCTTGTACCCCCGTGCCTCGGAAAGCACGTTAAGCTGTTGGTCCTGCGCCGATTCCTCTCAGGTCGTGTCACAGTAGAGTCCCATCGGAATATGAGTGTAAGGAAATAGAGAGAGCACTTTTGTTTGCGCATACACTTGAGCACTATAATTATATACTGCGTACAGTATCAGTTGGAGGATATATTATTTTATTAATGTATTTTGTCATTAAATGAGGTAAAAAGTCCAAAAGCCAAATCTTTCTTCTATAAATCCACGAACAGCAAAATAATACGTCGTGAGCAGTAAACCGATTTAGTGCGAGTAACTCTAGTTGGAAACAATTGTTGGTTCCAATCCCAGCGACCTCGTAACAATGGCTATCACTCGCAACCACTCGCCGCACTCGCCTCACATTATCCTGAGACCAGCGCGGACGAGCGAATGCATGGATGCGACACACACTTAAAAAGCTGACGTCAGAGTTAATCCAACATGGCGCGCAAACCAAGATGGCGGAGTACTTACTTTTAATGCAGTCCCACGATATGAGTATCAAAAGATGAAAGATAGCGGTAATAAATAAAAACTGCCTGTAATAGTTCTCTCGCGTCTGCCGAGAGGACTATCATAAAATATTTCATTCATTACTAATGAATGATATTACAGTTAAGGTGACGCATCGACGTAAAGCTGGAGTCGCCAGTAGATTTGAATTAATACGGTATTTCACTTTTTTTTATTTGTGTAATCAATAGAACTCTTAATGATAGAAACAT
This sequence comes from Marasmia exigua, assembly GCA_019059595.1. Taxonomy (NCBI): domain Eukaryota; kingdom Metazoa; phylum Arthropoda; class Insecta; order Lepidoptera; family Crambidae; genus Marasmia; species Marasmia exigua. The sequence continues at coordinate 11,861,638 of CM032464.1, forward strand.
CGTTGAAAGAATTACTTGATTCTCATTTAAACTACCTGAGATATCACAACTTTAAAATCACATTATTTAGGGCAAACCCAAAACGCTCCATACAAGTGGCTACTTAGATGTGACGTCATACGCAAGTATTTTGTATGCATTTCATTTAATTTTGTATGGTAGCTATATCAAATGTTTATGTCAATGGTTCTATTATAATAGTTGGTGCAAATTGTATGGGTTATTCAATGGTATAATTTTCTTGACCCATGAATCTTTGAATGACCATAAAACCGGCTAGACATTATATTTTTAATTGAGAAAATTTGCTATTGGCACATATTTACCTATATTTTAATAAAATATTTATATTTTGTAAAATCTCGAGCTTAGTCAAATACCCTATTGTGAGACATTCTTTAAAAAGTACCTACAACAGTAAATAATAAATAAATAAATAACCATATTTTTTGTAATTGCCAAATGTAGCCACTTTTGACAACAATAGGAATTATAGTACGAAGATTTTATTACATAAATACACTCAAAACAATCTGAGTATTTTCCTATATGGATTCACCGTAGTATTTTTTTTTAAAATGTCTTATAATCGCCACCGTGCCCTTTTTTACTCAGCAGAATTGGCGTTTGCATCAATATTTTTTTTATTAAATATTTTTTTACTGAAAAACTATCCTACACGTTCCTAAGCACAGTTAGTTATGGAGTAGTTAATTTACAAATAAATAAGTTAGTATGGAAAATATAACTTCTAATAAAATCGCCATACAAAACGGCCATTTCATAGGTAAAGACCTAATATAAAACTTTTCGCACGCAACCGGGTACTACTCGCCAAGATGAGGAGGTTAAAAAATTGCTAACTGACTAACTATAAAATATCACACAGCATTTAATACGAAAATGTGTCACTAATCAATCATCTACTCGACATGAGCCTGAACCAACCTTCAGCAGATCCTCAGTCCCCATAATTCGGAGCCAGTGTACCCTAACTAACGAATTCGGGTCGCCTATCCGCCCTAAGGACTTCCCACGCAGTTTTATGTGTCAAAATATATTTGCCTCGATGGCGCTGTGGGTAGTGGGGCGTCCTTTAAAACAACGGCTGCGCAAGAGGTCTCGGGCTCAATCCCTGGGTTGGGCCAAAATTGACTGTAATGTTATGTTATGTACATACCTATGTTTTTGGTACCTTAGAAATCCTTAGTGCCAGCTCGATGTCTGGAAGCTCGATGTTTCGGCCACTCTCATCCAGCCCACACCAGCCAGCCTTCGAATGTCATCATCCCATCTTGTCGCAGGGCGTCCTACACTACTTATTACATTAGAATTACATGCAAATTATTGTCATTTTCAATTAAAGTTAAATTTTTATTACATAATAATTATTATTAAAATTAAATGTTCGTTTTATAATAAAAATTTAAGTACTACTTACGATATTGGTCTATTCAAAAAATCAGTAATTGTGTAGAAGCATTCCACAATAAGCCATTTTTGCAATGTTGATTTAAACTGTTTTAGAGGTAAGTGACTAATTTGTTCTGGAATAGCATTAAAAATTTTAATAGCATGGATATAGCAATTGCGGCTAAATAGGGTCGTTTTTATCGGAGGTAATTTCAATCTGTTTGGATATCTCCTGCTGTATAGATCGAGGTCTTTAAACTTTTTGAAAAAGTCCGGATATTTTTTCACGAAACAGCTGATTTCTAAAATGTATAGACATGGAAGTGTGAGAATTCCCAATTTTATAAAGTAAGGTCTACAGGACTCTAGAGGATATATGTTGCACATCGCCCTAATACATCTTTTTTGAAAATTAAATCATTTTTCGCCTTCACACGAATTACCCAGATTACTATGCCGTATCGTAATAGTGACCCAACGTATCCGTGATATGCAAGTAGACAAAGTTTAAGATCATTTGTTTTTTGGATTATATATAGAGCATAGATTATATGTGTACCTATTTTGACATTCATAAGTATTATGTAAGGACCTAAATTGTATAAAGATTTCTTTTTTTTTATCTTTATACGATTTTATGTCATATCTACAGATTCATGCCTCCTTGAGAGGGATAACTTCACCAACCGAGGGACCCGACACTAAGCTGCAATTCCACACAACTTTATTACAAGCATACCTGTTGATTTTATTTGTATGTCCCGTATCTCTGTATCTTCGCTCCCTATTTTTATGATTCAAACGAGTTCTACCTGAGCTCAGGGATTCCGTTGTACGGCTGAGATGAGATTGATTTTTCAAAAGAAACCAAATGTAAATAAAATAAATATTTCACAACATCATACATCTGACTCCGAGATAGGTAGCTCAAGCACCTGTGTTACGGATATCTGAATCAACAGCGGAATCACAAATATATACATATAATACATTTCTTTTGTAAATACATACTAAAAATACATACATACACAAAAACCCAGACCAATACAAACAGACATGTTCATACACACAAATGTTTGTACTGTGCGGGGATCGAACCCACAACCTTTGGACCAAAGGCAGCGTTCACTACCACTGTTCCAAACGGGTCGGTCATTTATTTGTGGTAGTGAAACTATGGAATCAGCTACCAACGATGTTGTTTCCGAACAGATACGATCTGGTGATCTTCAATGAAAAGAGATTATTCTTCCCTTAAGAACCCCAACGCATCTGTAATGCCCCGTGTGTCGCAGATATCCATGGGCGTCGGCAATCACTTACTATCAGGTGTGCCGTCTGCTCGTTTATCTGCCATAATGTAAATAAAAATGTAGTTTTATATTTTATCCGTATTTTTATTATTATTATTTTTCTTTTTTTTTTTCTTTTTTTTATTTTTTTTTTCGTTTTTATATTTTTTTCGCCTTAATACATTCAAAACTGGTCAGCCACCTATTTTATATAAAAAAAACTGTAAATCATGAAAAAATAAACTCAATCCCTGAGTATTTATATCAAACGAATCATCAAAGCTGAAAATACTTAATTGCCATCCCGGAGTTGTTTAACTAGCGCCGATTACGAAAGCGCCTGTTAGAGGAACCGATCGCTTTAATTTAAGTAAAGCAATACACCCGCAGAAGTATTGCATAGCTAGGGGTGTAAATTAGTGTTGTAAACGAGGATCCTATCGATAGTGTTGAGTTATCCATAGTCGTAGACAATACTATTGATAGCTCAGAAGCAGGCAATACTTAGATACTATTGATAATATCGTTGCTAATTAAGGTGAAGGGTATACCCCACTAGCGACGCCAATTGATTTTAATTGTTAGCCACTTAACCAGATCTGTTTTAAACAACTTGGGGGCTTCGGTCTCTCGGTAAAAACCTATACTATTTATTTAATAGTTATAGTTAGCTATTTGGTCTGGTTTTGCACCCTGAATTTTGAATTACCGCCAAAAGCGGCCACTTTTGGCGTGAATCAATTTTTTTTAGCACAAAACAGACCCAACATTTGAGCATGGTTATTAAATAAATAGTATACGTGTTTGCCGAGAGACTGAAGTCCCGTAATTATTTAAAATATATTTTTTTAGGTAGCTAACAATTAAAATCAATTGGCGTCGCTAGTAGTGCCCTACCCGTCGCCTTAAGTAGATAGTTTTGTTGGTATCTATAGTGAAAACTATCATTAGTATCGATAAATAGTTGCTCGTATCTCCTAAAGTAGGTACTGCTAATAATATGTAAGTTTTAACAATATTTTACCACCCTTTAGAAAACCATTCATCTAATTGTAATGATACGATACGAAGCGATTTGCTCCCACATTTATAATGCGGATGGCTAAGGAATGGAACTCTCTGCCAAGATCTGTTTTTCCTGACCACTATAATCTGGGCATCTTTAAGGCAAGAGTGAACAGGCATCTTTTAGGCAAACGCGTATCATCCTAGACCTCATCGTCGCTTTCCATCAGGTGCGATTGTGGTCAAGCGTTGGCTTATTGACCAAAAAAAAAATACCATTGTAAATTCAAGCAATCGACACTAACAATCGCAACTAGTGACTTTATTTCTATGATGGAGGCTTTTGCCCTGCAGGAGGATAATATTATAGGCTGATACTATACTTTAATAACATTCAATAGTATCGATGGTATTGCCTAGTTCTTAGCTATCGATATTATTGATATTAAATCGATAGTCCATTACCGATCAGCAACACTAGTGTTAACATGAAATCGATAGACATCGATTTGTTGATATTACCATAGGACTTTTATGGAATTCAACATGACTGAGGCTAGAATCTTTTGAAGCTTTCGTTAAACCTCCAAAGAACCTTGGTTCTAACCAAAGTTTAAGAACGTATACTAATTTGCCACTTTTTTGTATTAAGGCGACGGGTAGCCTAACTAGCGACACCTATCGATTTAAATTGTTAGCTACTAAACCGGATCTATTTTAAACAATTTCGGAGCGGGAGTCTCTAAGCAAACATTTATACTATTTATGCACTCGAATTTTGGATTAATACCATAAGTGGCCGTTGTGGCGATTATTCAAATTTAGAGTATAAAAGCAGACCCAAAAGTTCAGTATAAGTATTTAATAAATAGTATAAGTGTTTTCCGAGAGGCTGCAAATCGAAATTGTCAAAAAGATTTTCGGTTTAGTTGCTAACAATTTAAATCAATTGGCGTCGCTAGTGTGGCCTACCTAATTGTTAGCTACTAAACCGGATCTATTTTAAACAATTTCGGGGTTACAACCTCTCGGTAAACACTTATACTATTTATTAATCAACCATGCACAAATGTTGTGTCAGTTGTTGTACGCGAAAAATTGATTACCGCCAAGAGCGTCCACTTTTGGCGTTAATTATTTTTTCGCGTACAAATGGTTATTAACTAAATAGTATAAGTGTTTGCCGAGAGGTTGTAACCCGGAAATTGTTTTAAATAGGTTTAGTAGCTAACAATTAAAATCGATTGGCGTCGCTAGTGTGCCCTACCCGTCACCTTAAGTGATGTTTTTTATCGCCGAAATTGAGTTCAATTATCTATATCAAGTCATACGTTATTGGCAATTAAAAGCCAAATGAGGTGAACTGAAGTTAGAAATAAAATAAAAAAGTTTTTTCTTGAATGACATCAATATATTTTTAGAAATATAAATCCTTGTGGATGGAAGGAGACCCAGAGGTCATAGCCCTATCAGATGGTCAGACCAAATACGTTGGACGCTGTACACCAAGCTGTATAATGCCATCTACATTGCAAAAGATAGACATAGATGGAGGGATATATTATAATGAGCAAATTGACCGCCCACGGGAGGCATCACGACCCTCAGTAATGAGGAAAACGACTAGAGGAGGAGATCCTTGCTAGATAAATTTAATGAATGTATCGGTATAACAAGATTACTGCTAGGATTCGGTGACCATACTGATGACGTATTCAGAATAAAAATCAATAAAGCACTGGACATATTTTTTTTACCATTTCGACATTTTGTTTACTACTGTGAATGTATGGTAAAACGGCGTCCGTGGTGTAACAGTTCAGAGCATTTTCTCTGATACCAAAAGGTATTGGGTTCTCACTACTTTGTGTATCGGAGAAGGCCTAGTCACAACTTTGTATATTTAGGTTCTAATATCCGTAACACAGGTACTTGAGCTACCTATCTCGGAGTCAGATCAATGTATGTGATGTTGTGAAATATTTCTCTCTGTTGTCTGATATCTGTAACACATGTGCTTAAGCTACTTAGTACGGAATCAGGTCAACGTATGAGATGTTGTGAGAATTATTATTATTATTTATTTAATATTCATTTATTTATTGGGTGCATCTACTACATTGCAGGCTGGATTCACCTAATTGTTCGAAATAATGATGATTAATTGCTTTGGAGGGTACGTTAAGACCTCTGGTCTAATCACATTGAAGTTTATATTTAGCCTTGTCTAAGGCGCATAGATCAAATTAAAACACTGAGTATAACACTTAAGGAAAATACTGTAAAACATACCTTATTGGCCAATTTTAGCCTTTACATAGTAATAGTAACTCACAGATCAAATCATGGGTAAAATGAAATTGAAAACGTGATTTGATTGTTCCAGGATGCTGGGCGGCGTGGGAGGGCGGCATGCGTCAGTGCGCAGGCGCGGCAGCTCGCCGGGCGTGCGGCGGGTCGGCGCGGGCGTCGAGTCCCCGCCGGCGTCGCCGCGCCCCGTGCGGCGTCGCCGCGCCGCGCTCGCCGCCAGCGACCACAAGACATGCGCCCTCATACACACCCGACTCAAGCTGGGGGACATCATGTAAGTGATACACTTGTATACACACACTCATTGATACACGTGTGGCTACCATTATTCTCGGTGTGGGCATCGAGTCCCCGTCGGCGTCGCCGCTCTCATACACACCCGGCTCAAGCTGGGGGCGATCATGTGAATGATATACTTGTACACAACCACTCATACATACACATGTGGTTACCACTACTCTCGGTATGGGCGTCGAGTCCCTGCTGGCGTCGCCGCTATTATACACATCCGGCTCAAGCTGGGGGACAGTGGCTAGCTCAGCATACGACTCCGCCGAGGTCGATGTTACCGGGTGTCCTGGTAGGTCATACAGCAATGAAAGGCTGCATTGCGCCAGGTAGGGGAAAAGCGGCGAGCGTGATCAGCGGTGCGGTCTAGTCCCGGCAGTGGGGTTTCTAACCACTATTGCGCAAAGATGGACTCCCCAGGGGCTCAGCATCACTCAATGCGCTGCTATACTAAACGCAAAAACTCGATAGTCGGTATCATAAACCACTTTTGTAGCAGGGATGCCCACTCGCGATTTACTGGACTAGTGATAATACGAAATGTATTCAAATATCTCCTAGTGTAGATTTATCATTATCGATAACCGCACGTATTTTGCACGTACATTGCACGTATCTGTGCCATGTGAAAGTGAGAAATTATTACGCTGCCTCTTTTGCACGTTTTGTTGCTCCGACAGCCACGCAGACACACCATTACAACTATCTATTTTTTACATAGGATAAACAGGGCTGTACGGGATTTAAACCTAAGAGAAGGGTGGAATTCCCATAGCATAATCCACGTTTCATTTTTAGTCTTTCGTCACACAGAAAACGTTAATAACTTAAAACAACCAATTTTTGTGTTATGAACTACGGCCAAATACTAAAACCCTCATGAGAGCTGCTCATACATTTGTTGTCTCAAAGGTTTACTTAGAAAGCGATAGAATGATGTTTGAGTAGCTCTTAAAGTTAAAAAGCGTTTGTTCTCGTGTACTCGACAAAGAATTCAAATAAAAGTGTTCCATACATTTGTCCATGTAAATATCGAAATTGATATCTATGTCGACTGAACGAGTCTCCAATCCAAAGTATGGTCATCATACCGCTAGAAATATTGACAAATTTCTTTACCAAACTCACCTTAATATTTAATATTGTTTCAAACAATTTTACGCTTTTGCTCCGCCAATACAAATACAATTTCCATTAAATTCTCGAACAGTACAAGTTCGTAATGTTTCATTAGGCGGAGACGGCTTCGGGTAATTGTGAAGTTGGTAACAAAGTTACATTCCATTATGGCAGTGATTGTTCAAACGTATCTTCTAAATGTAATGTATAAATACATAAAGTATTCATTATGATCTTCCCCTCCTCATTTTACCGTGTGATTCCCAGTTGCGTCCAAAGCTGTAGCTTCGTAGCCCGTGGTACGCTTGGACCTAACCATGATCCAGGATTTTTTTTAAATTATGGCTGCTACTGTGTTGCCCCCGGCGAACACTTATATAACTCTGCCAATGTCGAGCGATTAAAGAGACACGTTTTAATGAGAAATTGACCGGTGTAAGGATATTTTACTCATTCTGATTTTTATTTTTTGATTGAGGGTTACACCACTTAAAACAAAATAATAAAACGTATACAAACAAACAAACACATATACAGCACAACATTATGAGGGGGATTCGGTTATCGTCTGATATTATATTTTATAATATATCTACATAAATATTTTATGACAGAGGAGGAGGATAAAGATAGAAGAAAAGAAAAGTTAATAGGGCGGGGGATTCTAGGGGGGAGAACGTCATACAGCGAGAAAGGATGATTTTGACAGTTGAATGATCCAGGATGTGGGAAGTCTGGTAATTACAATGAAGTGACGACCGTCAGTCCTTCGCAATCCTTACACAGGGGAACCTTTACTCACCGGATTAGCCAGCTTAAGTGGTAGTGGGCTGGCCATATTGGCCACAGAAACGACAACAGATGGGGTAAACGAGTTCTAGAGTGGAGACCGCGTCTTGGCAAACGTAATGTAGGGCGCCCTCTGGCTAGGTGGAGGGACGATCTGCGCAGGATGGCTGGCAAGAGCTGGATGCGAGAAGCTATGGATAGATCACGGTGGTGAACAATTGGAGAGGCCTACGTCCAGCAGTGGACAGCGATAGGCTGAAGATGATGACGAGACAGGGGAGACAGAGCCAACTGGATCACGGTTACAAGTTAAAAATTACTATCCATAACATTGTTTCACAGAGCAGAATGAAGATCAGCTATTCGCGTGGCCACTAACAAAATAAAATAAAAACATAACGCACCCCCAGATCTAAAGGTGGTCAACTTAAAAATTAAGAGTTTTCAGTTATACTCACCATCGAATTCCTTGTCATGCTACCTATCGACCAACAAAACTGATTTAAAATACATTTTTTTTTTAGTTGAATGTGTTAAGATCGGGGTCTGCGAATGAGATTCTATTACTACCTTAATATAGGACTTGAAATTGCATCAAAAAACGTTAAGTAAATAACACACTTAAAAATTTCATCTCGTGTTCAGGCGGGAACACGAGATGAATTTTTAAGTGTGTTATTTACCTAAGAATAAATTGCAATAGATTGCTATAAAAATATCAACTATCAAAAAACGATGTTTTGAGATCATCGTCATCATCGTCAGCCCATTAAGTCCCTACTGCTGGGGCACGGGCCTCCCTCAATCACGTGAGGGGTAATTGCCATACTCACCACGCTTGGCACGGGTTGGCGAGGGTTTTGATATAAATGCAGAGTTTTCCTTCTCTGGGTGCTGATGATCATGCCAGCAGCTTTACCTTAGTCGCCTTTTACGACACCTCGGTAAGAGTGAGGGTGGCCTATTCTACTCTGCCGGGGACCACACGGTTTTGAGATACACCGTATCAAAGTTTTGAATAATCATAACTTTTAAACGGTAAATCTCAAAAAACGTTTATTTTCATGGGCTAAAATGTATCAATATCGTATCAACAGAATATACCTATAGAGAGAATTACTTATCTGCGAGCCGAACTACAAGCACTTGGCAAAAAAAAAATACAACCTCATCAATACTTTTGCTCATTTATTTATAATACAAAATACGTAAATCGACTAAAGGTTGTTTGGGAGTTGTCTTAGGTTATTTAAAATTTTGTCAAAAAAGGTGAACCTATTGTAGAAACCATCAGATTTTAGGGGTTTGATTACATGATTATAAAGCTTTTTGAGCGTTGTAATCATGACATTAAATTGTGATCTTAAAAAAAAATTGGATTAAATTGAAATTGGTTGTGTTTCTACATCTTATCATCGTCAGTTTATATCTACAGAGTGTATCTGTGAACATTTACATCCCTTTAACCACGTGTTCTACCAACTATTCTGAACAACATTTGTTCTATGACTTTTGAAAATTCGCATAAAAAAATTTCAACTTTTCATACAAAGTCGGTCACGTAACTTGGTCAATTTTTATGGAGAGTCGAAAAATATTTTCGACAAAATTCGAAAAGTCGTAGAACAAATGTTGTTCCGAATGATTAGTAGAACACGTGGTAATGGGATGTAAATTTTCACAGATACACCCTGCATAATATTTGTTATAACCAAGTGCTCATGAGGGTATATTTTTTATAAGTAGGATGTGACTCAAACAAAATAATAAACTTTATAAATAAAAATAACATACTAGAATGTAGATTGTGCTTGTAAGATTTAATTTAAACAAATATACATACAAACATTGCTAGAATAAAAGTCCATGTGACTCTGCGACTAATATTTTCATTCCAAATAGCGCCCTCTAGCCAAGTATTCCGAAACTCTTCGTAGCGCTTTGCTACGAGGTTCACTACAGAGTCACGAGCTACGGCTGGCTACGACTGCTACGAGATGTTTCATTTAGCATTCGCTGCGCTTGTGTAGTCATGGCGGAAAACGGAACTAGTTTGTAGCTAGCGATTTTCACGCCATCTGGCGAAAGGTGAGAGAATTTAAATTAGTTTTCTCTACTTTTCCATTTCAGAACCATAGCGTTTTCCTTACTATTAAGCTTTCCTAGAACTGAACCATGCTTTTTGAGTTGTCTTTCTGACGTCAAGTTAATTGCGTAGTATTTGGTTCTACCTCAGATCATAGAAGATGGCTCCACTAGTTCAGTTATACCTTAATGCTGTATTTTGGATTACTTTGCAGGCAGCTAACACAATCACCATGGATATTACAGTATTCTTGTTACAGTGTCTTTAAGTAAATTAATATTTTATCGCAAATTAGATTCAAGTGATTCCATTGAAGCTTAAGTTTCTATTACGTAGTAATAGTAGTCCTAAATGAAATAACTTTTTAAGCATCTACAGATCTCTAACTTGAACTACGTACAGCATAGATATGCTGTACTGCTGTACTGTAATGAGATCATTTGCACCTTTAATCTATCAACAGTTTTCCGGTCAACCATCGACGGTCGTTTCCGAATTCAATTTACAATACGGCTCAGCCATTCGACCCCGTACTCATTCCGTTGAAGTCGTGCGCTCGCCATCTCAGACCGATGCAAATGGAACGGTAGTGAGGCGATTCGATTCGAGTCAACTTCACTCAACTTGAGTCGAGTCAACTTCATTCAACATGAGTCGAGTAAACTTAACTCAATTTGAGTCGAGTCACCTTCACTCAACTCAAGTCGATTCACTTTCAATAAAAACGAGTAAATTCACTCTTACTCAACTCGAGTCGAGTCACTCTCGCTCATGAGTCGAGTTGCTTAACCATATCGATTTTGAACAACTCTTATTCAGTTTGAGTCGATTTGTTCTCACTCAAATTAAGTCACTTTTAATCACCGAGTCACTGGTCAAAGGTAGTGGACGCTAAACATTTACCGAAATCTCCTGTCCGATCTTCTAGAGTCTCGATAGAGGTATATATTATTCATATTGTACCTTGCAAACCATCATTATCCCATTATCTCCTACATACCTCCATCTGTCGCTTCGTAACCCTAGCTCTGCGTTACTCCTTAATTGCACACGGTCTTGCATAGCAATGTCAGTCGACTATGAATGTGAGTTGCTTCTGCAACATAAAGCCGTAAGTTTTTAATTTGCTAAGAATAAAAAAACCCATTTGAAACCTACTTTGAGATTTCCTTGACAACTCAACAGACCTTTCGAGTGAAATTGTAAATAACTCGTGTATCACAATTTCACTCAAGTCGCTTCACTACGGAGCAGCTACTTCCACGTGGTCCGCCATTATTGATTTCCGGCGCTAAAACGAGACAGCGCTATACCACAATTTGTTGCACTATTTTTCGTCTCCCTCTTTCGCCAATATATGACCTATTTTTATGCCGCTTTCCCTATATTAATACAGACTAAGTAATTAGGTAGAAAGTTGGGTCCGGTAATCTATACATACAAAGTTGTATTGCTTTATTTAGCGTTGAATTCTATGGGATGTCCTGTTTTTGTTGTGTTTTCGGTTCATTCATACAATAATAATTTTGGTAGCATTCCGAGGTGCCATGTTTACTAATAAAGGGCAGGAAAGACAATTATTTTACCGTTGTTTTATTAAAATGTTTTCTTTGAATTACTAAAGCAATCGGTTTGATGAAAAGTGATGACCCTTATCGAAAATCCTACTCTCTAAATTACATAATATTGATTTGCATGACCCCCAACGGAAATTTCTGTCTTTAAGAATAGTTCTGCTGTTATTGTTAGCTAGAGGAATTATGTATGAAATTATGTAGAAGTGATGAACAAATATTCAATCAATCAATCAAACATTTATTGCTTCAGTTACATGCATTATATTGGGTAGATGTTAGCACTAATCAAAAACTTACAAACATAACCTGCCGTACGGCATACAATACTGCACTTAAAAATTTACACATATGAATGTATTTATTTATTAAGAATGCTTACAGCTTGACATACAAACATTTACGTAGGTAGCACTTGTCTATTGGAGATATATATGTAAGCCTTTACAAGCATTCACAACATTCTTATAAAAAGTAGACAACATAGAAACATAAGAAATAAAGTTTCATAATTAGTTATTATCATTATAACCAATGATAAGACATTTTTTGTTTTTTAATTTAATAACTGTGGGAGTCGAGGGGGCCAAGCAGCCTCGACAATGAATTTTATAAAAACAAGTTTTAGAAAAACTTTTTGAGATAAATTAAAGATATCCAAGTCGCAAATTTCTTATTTGAGTTATTGAAAGTATTGCAAATTCTAGCCATGGAGACCGAGGTTGGTTCTGTAGGGCGGTAGGGTGAACACTTTGATAAGGGCCTTCGGGGCCATCGGCGAGGAATAGTCAGGTTAATAGAGGCAAGCAGGTCGGGACAAGATATTTTGTTATTAAGAACTTTGTACAAAAATAACAAATCTGAGACTGTGCGGCGGTTCTTAAGCGATGACATGCCAAAGAAAGACAGTCGCATTTGATATGGAACTTTGTGGTATATGCCTTGAGAAACATATGCAAGGTGTCTTGTGAACGCTCGTTAGATATATTCAATTCTTTGTAGAGTTAGCGTACACCGAGTTCCAAGCTACTGATGCAAACTCCAGCCGGCTACGGACGAGGCTGTTGTAAAGAATCATTCTGGTTTTCGTTTGTTGAAACCCTTGTAAATTTCGTTTTAGAAATTTAAGACATAATAATATATATTATAAAGACTATAAGTAATTAAGCTGAAATAAATTCAGTTTTAACATTTAACAAAATGAGATGATAAATAAAATTAACACTTGCATTGAAATACCTGTTACCTCATTACAGTACAATAAAATAGAATTATATTTTGTCATTGAAGTATTCATTAAGTGAAATTTAAGTAAATTTAAATAAGTGTCTCTAAAAAAATGTACTTACTCATCACTCATCATGTACAAAAATACATTAGTTAGTATAAGACATCGTAATTATAAAAAAATAAGTTGTTTCTTACATTTTTATACGACCGCAACTGCCCAAAAATAGCGTTTAGATTCCTTTGGTAGAGTTTTTACATGCCCCTTTTTACCTGTGCAAGAATAGGTTTCAGATATTTATTCTATTAAAAACTGTTGCAGCTTGGAATCAGAATTTATTTAAAAGAGGATGTTTTATAAGCGAGCGAGTTCAATATTTATCCCAGCTTTCGTATTTATACAGGAAATTAAAATCAAATATAGCTACCAAGAATACTCTTAATTGCATTGGCCTGATTTTTACTAGCAGTAGCAAAATGTTAGGGTATGGTTTTATATCGTACTGCTAAATTTAGATATCAAAGTGTTTTATAGAGTGCATAGCTTTTTAAAGTAACAATGGCTAAAGTTGGCAATGATAGTCGTTGAAAAATACCCATTTATTCTTCACATCGTAACCTTTTCTGAAACATTATCAAAATAGAATTCACACCCTAGTTACTTTTATATAATGCAACATCAACATAACGTAGCATAATCATAATCGCATCTACAAAGAAACAAAAAATCTACAGATATTACCGAAATATACTTACTTCCCTACTTCGATGGCTCAGCAATTCAAAATGAGTCATGCTATCCAACATAAGTAATTACAATCTAGGAATGCTGATGGCTGTAATAACAATACCAGCTGGAGTACATTCAGTGGCGAAGGTGGCAGGGGCTACACCCAGGAATAATGGTTGTCTAAGTCACCTCCTAAGTAGGTGACATCCCGTGTTGACCGCGCCTGGCGTCCTCTGAATATGTGGGTGCTGGGATTATGTATCCGTATGACGGTTATATGCAACCACGAAAATAATGTATTGTGGATGCATCACTAAACCAGTAAACAATGTATCTTTGAGAGGATTAGAGAGGTTGGCTTGCTCAAGGCACACAGTTTAACCAAACGTCACAAACCGCACAGCGTTTGTGTAAATTGGCCAAAACAGAATTTAGAACAGGCAAATTCTGAATTTAGTAGTCAGTAGTAATTCAGGCGTAGTAGTAGTAGTAGTAGTAGCAGTGTTCATGCAAATTCCTCTTAAATTTTGAGGAAGCGATAGAGGAAGAGGATTTTTTTCTACTTATGAGGATCTAACAGTTTTTTATGAGAAAGGGAGGCAAACGAGCAACCGAGTCACCTGATTGTAAGTAACCACCGCCGCCCATGGACATCAGCCGCACTAGGAGTGGAGATGGGTTGTCGGCTTTTTAGGAAGGTATAGGCTCGTTTTTTGAAGAACTCAATGTCGTACCGTTCGGAAATACCACTGCGGGAAGTTGATTTCACAATGAGGAGGTGCGTAGCAAAAAATAAGGAGTAAAGCGCACGGTGGTGGACCTCCACCCATCCAGGTAGTACGGGTAAAATCCTAGTTTATGGCTGTAGGACGGCGTTAAAATTCAGCAGCGGATATTAACTTAAGCTACTCCTCGGTATACTCATTATGGTAAAGGCGGTAAAAGACACATAGAGATGTGACTTCTCTCCGCAGGGCCAGTTGGAACCAAGTGTTATCAAAAAGAGTAGAGGGAACATATTCTATGAGAGAAGTGTTTGGTATCTCCTGTCATTTCTGTGGCTCAAAATAATTCAAAATCCAAAAATACTTCATAAGCATAGGCTTGTACACAGCTCTTTACAATCCATCATACATTCAAAAATATAAATTTATAACTATGTATATTATACATGTAATTAAACATATATGTCGGTAAAAAAATGTATTAAGAAATGAATAATCATGATGTGATTCTACCATCGGAATCAGAAAGTCGGTTCTAATGAGAAGATCCGGTAAGAAACTCGCCAGTTACTCTTTTTAATCACACACTAATTGATTTTTGTACATAGTGCGTAACGTCAACCAAATATAGTCAATAGCCACAGAAATCACATAGGATGTACCAAAAATGTGTATCAGTCATGGACAGACGGGTAATTGACACAACCCATCCACTTCTCTACCAAGCAGACATTACAGAGTTCTTATATTCAGAAATGACATAGGAAGTATCAAAATTGCATAAACATGCATCCTAAAAAAATTGTACTTGACTTTTTATAGAAAGCCATACTTGAAAAACTGCGCCAAGCCGTTAGTACTAGGGTGACGTCCTGGGCGACGTTCTTTCTCTACCGCACCGTATTGAATCTGCGTCAGGGCCGATTTGATCTCTTTCACACTCTGTGACGTTTTTTCCGAAAATGGCACATTCCGCTGACTTCTAGTTCCGTGCAAAAATGTTTATCAGCAGGGACAATCGGAGAATTGACATATCCCATCCACATCGCTAACCAAACAGACAGTACGTACAGAATTCCGATATTCAAAAATGACATAGGAGTTACATGAAATATGTATCGCCCATTGACAGTTGGAGAATTGACTTATCCCACTCACATCGCTTACCAAACATACAGTCCATACAGTACAGAATTCCGATATTCCGTTGCAACCGCAGGTGACCCTGTTTGCTGAGAGATCAGCGGGGGTATATTCTAGGGTTGCTGAGGAATCCTCTTGCGCTTTCTCATAATGAGGAAGATCCGCAATATTTTGAATTACTCATCAATTACCGCATCCTCATAAATAAATAAAAAATCCTCTTCCGCTATCGCTTCCTCAAAATTCAAGAGGAATTTTGCAAGAACACTGCATTTTAACATTTTAAAATAATACTTATTATTTTTAAATTATATTACTAATAATATTCGATTCCCTCCTTGTTTTTTTTATGAGTAAAAAATAAGACTTTCTTATTTTCATTTCTATACGATGTTTTTTTTATTTATATAGGACTTCCTAACATCCTCTTCCTCAAAAAATATCCTCATTCTCTTCCGCATCCTCTAAATTTGTGCCTGACTATTCCTTCCTCTTCCTCATAATCACTTCCTCAACAACCCTAGTATATTCGAGAGAAGTTTTGATATTCAATATAAAAGCGCAGGGAGGCTTAGCCCTACACTGGCATCGTTTCTAGGACAGCGATCGAGGTTTTAGCATGTCGAAGTAGTTTTTAGTGTTTCAAGTAATTTAAAAATTGTTGTCCGCAACAATACAATACACAACCCGTTTAGGACAGTGGTAGTAAACGCTGCCTTTGGTCCAAGGAGTTGCGGGTCCGATCCCCGCACAGAATTTGTGTGCATGAACATGTCTGTTATTATTGTATATTGGTCTGGTTGTTTTCTAAAAGTATTTTATTTCCAAAAAAAAGTATACTATCTATTTATATATTTGTAATCCCACTCTTGATTTTGATATTCGTAATACAGGTGCTTGAGCAACCTATCTCGGAGTCAGTTCATTGTATGTGGTGTAGTGAAGCGTTTATTTACTATAAAAAAATACATAATAGGTACAGTTTTCGTTCGCAAGGAAGGTTGATAACATCAACGAAATTTTAAGAAGCTCATAAAAATCTAATTCTTTCGTGAACTTGTATATTTAATTGATAGAAGAATTTTGCCCAATAAACGGTGTCCAACCACTTCTTACAGATTCGAAACAACGTTTTTTCCGACTCCCCATACAAAATGACCAAATCACGTGAAGCTGTTGTTATGAAAAATTGATATATTTTATGCGAATTTCCAAAAGTTTACATTGAAACTGTTTATCTATGCACAAAATATTTAGATTTTTGTCTACGAGTAAAATCATGTCATAATCTTCAAATTATGAAGTAAGTATTACAATGTACTTTTTTATTTTCGTCGCGTTAAGCTCCGATATATGAATGTAGTATATGCAACGCGAAAGTTTAAAATCGTATTTTATTTAGAGTCTGAAAGTGAGCAAAATAGTAGAAAAGTATTTTTAGGATTTGTCACCGCCAAATATTTTAGCAAAGGCATCAAGAGTTACAAATAATCTTTTGCCAGGAAAATCTTTGAATATTAAAACCTGAAAATAGATTAACTACTGTATGGAACTGCACATAACTCGGTATTAAAACACTCGCAAATACTATTAAAAAACTCGCCAAGGCTCGTGTTTAAAACATCCCTCGTGTTTTAATAACTATAATTATATGACAGTCAGTCTGGGATGGCTCCGCTAAATACCTTATGGATGATCTCGATAGATTGCAGCGATGGGCTTACGTATTACAGGTGACGAAAAGGTCGCCAATACCCTTGAACCTCTTCTACGTAGAGACATCGAGTCCCTTAGTGTCTTTTACCGTCTAGGTATATCACGGTGAGTTCTCAGAGGAGCTTTTCCCTCATCCCACCTGCCCTTTTCCGTCACAGAACTACACGCGCCGGACAACGCTGTCACCGCTTCACAGTGAAAGACATTCCATCACGGTCTAAAAAGTTTAACAGTTCCTATTTCTGCCGCATCATCGAGAAATGGAACTAGTTGATGTAGAATGACTATTATAATAATAATAATAATTCTCACAACATCTCATACGTTGACCTGATTCCGTACTAAGTAGCTTAAGCACTTGTGTTACAGATATCAGACAACAGAGG
The DNA here is from genome assembly GCA_019059595.1 of Marasmia exigua. Lineage (NCBI taxonomy): Eukaryota > Metazoa > Arthropoda > Insecta > Lepidoptera > Crambidae > Marasmia > Marasmia exigua. Next base: position 11,879,441 of record CM032464.1, read on the forward strand.
AACACAAATATATACTTAAATACATATATTACACCCAGACACCGAACAAACACAAGTGTTCATCGCACGAATGTTTGTCCAGGGTGTGAACCCACGACCTTTGGCGTAAGAGGCAGGGTCACTACCAATTGCGCCATCCGGTCAGTCACTCATTCACTATTAATAGACTATTTCAACTCATTTGGCTCTAAAACCAGTGAGCTAAATAAACAGTTTGTAGACAGCCTCAGCTACGAAACTACAGTGTTACAAACTTCAGTCAGACGACAGAGCAGTAAATTCCCGTAAGGCATGGTTGTGCTAAGTAGTAAATCTGAGGATTAGAAGTGTCTGATCCACAGCGCAGGCACCTGCAATGGTGTGGCTAAGCATCTCAATATCTTGAGACAACCTAATTTATTATCATATCAGTGCATCGCAAAACGTTGACCGTGATAGAGCCACGCTTTGGCATGAATGGGCCGCCTTGATTGGAGTGATATCACGGCCTCAGAGAAAACCGTGGCAGCGCACTTGTGACTCCACTGGAATTGCGAGAGAGCCATGGACGTCGGCAATCGCTTACCATCAGGTCATCCGTCTGCTCGTCTGTCACCTATCACATAAAAAATCAGCAGATCACCGATCAGCTCGTAGTTCGTACTAAACCGGGTATAGCGCACTTGTAATTTCGAGTAGTTTTCAGGTGTCCATTAGCCGGTGGCAAAAGTTTTATGTCAGGTGATCCATCTGCTTGTTTGCCACTTATCACATAAATTAAAATAAAAATATATCATATTACTTCAGAAAGACGTATTAAAATGAGCATATTATTTCAAATTATTTTATTATTTTATATTATGACGCAGGCTAAAAAAAATGACATCATTTTTAAAGACCTATCCATAGATATGTATCCCCCAAGTATGGGTTTAATGAAAAAAAAATTGAGTTTCAGTCCTAAGTATAAAAACTAAGGACGGACGGACAGACGGACAGATGGACCGACGTTCCATACAAAAAAGAATATCCTTCCGGCAACATTAGGAACAGCGTTCCATACATTAGGAACAGCGGATTTTTTTATTTCGCTTTTTTTGTTAACGGTGTATATACGAGTAGGTATTTCCAGACCGATAGGACCTGCAAACTTTTATGAAAAGAGCTTCATCGTCAGCCCATTTAAGTCCCCACTGCTGGGGCACGAGCCTCCCTCAATTACATGAGGGGTAATTGCCATACTCACCACGCTTGGCAGACGGGTTGGCGAGGGTTTTGATATAAATGCAGAGTTTTCCTTCTCTGGGTGCTGATGATCATGACAGCAGCTTTACCTCAGTCGCCTTGTACGACACTTCGGTAAGAGTGAGGGTGGCCTATTCTACTCTGCCGGGGCCCACACTGCGTGTGAGCGGAGAAAAGAGCTTATTTCTTTTCAAAGGCCGGTGGTGCTCTTGTGACTTCTCTGGGTTTGCAGGTGTCCATGGGCGGCAGTAATCACTTACCATCAGGTGATCCGTCTGCTCGTCTGCCTCCTATTTCACAAAAAAATAATTATCAAAATGTGATCATTATGAAGTATCTGAATCTAATGAGAACACTATCTTGAAAGCTGGAAATATGTTTGTCCCGTAATAAGGACATTTGGAGACACTGCCTGCAGTAACGAATGGCTTAGCCCAACATTAATTGGACCTCTTTAGATTTTGAAGAGATAATGTCCACTTTTGAACTGAAATATGTATGTATGCCCATATTTCAATGCACTCACAGAAGACCGGCATGAAGCAGCGCCTGCGCTGTGTTTCGCCGAGGTTACCGGAGGCCCAATGGGGGGAAGGGGATAAGGTTGGCAGCGCACTTGTGACTCCACTGGTGTTGCGGGTGTCCATGGGCGGCGGAATTGCTTACCATCAGATAGATAGATACTCTTTATTGCACAACATACAAAACTTAAAAGCTAGGTATACAGAGATACAATGTACAATTTAGGCGGTCTTAACGTTATCAGGTGCTCCATCTGCTCGTTTGCCATCTCTCATATAAAAAAAAACTTAGACGTTAATGAAATGGGTTAAAATAGTATGAGGGTAATTAGATCAAAACCGGTATGAATTAATATTGGTTCAAATATTGAAAAAAAAGCACTTAAAATTCCCGGAACGAAGTTTACCGGGAGAATAGTTGGCTAGTGAATCTAGATCTAGAGTTCGTTTGCCTCGGAAACCACTTTAAGCCGTCGGAATATGAGGGTAAGGGAAAAGAGAGGGCACTTGTGTTTGCGCACACACATGCTGATCGTTGAGATTGGTAACCATAGCCGAATTATCTGTAGTAGGAGATTAACATTGGGCTGTGTACAGTATAATATCCTCCAACCAATTCGGCTACGACGGCCAGTCCCAACAATCAACCACGTACGCAGGATATATTATATTACTGAAGTGTGTGGGCAAACACAAGCGCACTTGCTATTCCCTTACCTTCATATTCCGATGGGTCACCAGCGTGACACGATCGGAGAGGGATCGGGCGCAAGACCAAAGTAAGGTGCTTTCCGAGGCACGGGGGTACAACACAAGACCGCCAACTTCCAGACTTCGGGCTGACAATAAGAATTTCTTAGGGTGACCTTAGGTACGATTTTTTGTCCCGACCTGGGGATCGAACCCGGGTCCTCTTGCGCAGCCATCGCTTTATAATGGGGTGCCGGGTTCGATATCTGGTTCTAAAGTATCTGAGTTCGTTTGCCGCGCTTTAGCCTTTATCTTTGTGTCCCATCGGAATATCAGGGTAAGGGAAAAAGAGTGCCCATGTGACTGGCTGGTGCCCACACATGCTGATTGTTGATATTGGAAACCATCGTCGAAATATCCGTAGTAGGAGATTAACATTAAGCTATGTGTACAGTAGGTACATAGAAGCCACAATTCAACAAAAGTAGCAAAAAAGAACTCCAACCGCATTTCAACTGTACTTGCACTAGTGACAAACCGCATACCCTGCAAGTGCGACGTATGCAAACCGCCTTTAAAAAGGCCAAACAATAATGAAAAAGCGCGAAACAATGGCGCCCTCAGCTTGTAGGCCGTCAGCTCTTTGTGCCGAGGGCGGAGCAAATGCACACTTCACACGGGTGCATCTAGCGGCGGCGTAAAGGGATAACAGTACAGTTACACTCACTATATCAACTCTCATCTTAGCGTGTAAATTCCCAGTTGCATCCAAAGTTGTCACTCTGGTTCGGGAAGTCTGGTAATTAAATGAATGAATGAATGCTAACTTTATTTGGCACAATACAAAACAAGTAAATATAAATAGAAACAAAACCTAGACATAAATAATAAAAAAAAAGTAGGACAACATTATCCCTGTATGTGCCAAACAGGCAGCCGATCAGCAATAGTCGATGTTGATCCAATTACAATTACAATGAACGAAGAGGAGTTTAAAGGTTGGCAGTGCACTTGTGACTCCTCTGGTGTCGCGTGTGTACATGGGCGGCGGCAATTGCTTACCGATGGTGATCCAGCTGCTCGTCTGCCGCCTATCACATTAAAAAAAATCTGCGTGTAATTCTCGTTTACATCGTCAGCCCATTTAAGTCCCCACTGCTGGGGCACGGGCCTCCCTCAATCACATGAGGGGTAATGGCCATACTCACCACGCTTGGCAGACGGGTTGGCGAGGGTAACTCTGCCTTTATATCAAAATATAAAGGCAGAGTTTTCCTTCTCTGGGTGCTGATGATCATGCCATCAGCTTTACCTTAGTCGCCTTTTACGACACCTCGGTAAGAGTGAGGGTGGCCTATTCTACTCTGCCGGTGACCACACGGCTAATTCTCGTCTCGGCACGGGTAATTCTCGTTTGGTTGGACCATAATCCTGAATCGGATAAGTCTGGGAGACAGTATTTCCCTATTAGTTATGATGGTGACTGCTGCGGTAGACGAATTGTCCGCAGAAGAGCCACACTTCGACGTGAATAGACCAGCTCGACCTGAGTGTTACCACGGACTAACAGAAAAATGACGTAAAGTTGTACTTGCGCTGTTTCGCCGAGTAACACGGGAGGACAATACAAAAAAGACGGACCACCTGATAATACCTACCTAATTGCCATCGCCCATAGACACCCGCAGCAACAGTGGAGTCACAAATGCGCTGCCAAACTTCCCCGAATTATATTGTTTTAAACTTTCATGGTCACTAACCAGTCAGTCAGTGGTCCCGCTGGTGCGCGTAGTAAAAGACTGCCAAGGAGGGTAGACCGTTTTGTCTGCCAGTAACATCTTACCCGCAAAAACTTCAGCTACTCCGTGACCATGACGCTTGCAACAGTGCCGAAATATCGGAAACTCAAAAATTGGGTACATGGTAGAAATTTCGTAAATAACTATTCCCCGAATTACTACATTCACTTGGCGGAACACAGCGCAGGCATTGCTTTCACGCCGGATTTCTATGAATCCGTGTTATTAAATGGCCGCTAACAATGTGCCGATTAAGGAGGCTCAAAGTCACCCAGAGAGCAATGGAGAGGGCTATGCTCGGAGTCTCCCTGCGTGATCGTATCAGAAATGATGAGATCCGCAGGAGAACTAAGGTCACAGACATAGCCCAAAGGATTGCATGCCTCAAGTGGCAATGAGCAGGGCACATAGCGAGGAGAACAGACAGCCGTTGCAGGCCTCAAGTGGTGGCCACGTACAGGAAGTCGCAGCCGTAGCACGCCCCCCACAAGGTGGACCGACGATCTGGTGAAGATCGCGGGAATCCATTGGATACGGGCGGCACTAAGACTCGATCTGTGTGGAGAACATTGGGGGAGGCCTATGTCCAGCAGTGGACGTCTATTGGCTGAAATGATGTGTTATTAAATTAAATCACTATAAAACCATGCCTTTCAACATACAATAATAACCTTTATCAACGTCATCACACGTTCTCGACCAGCTATTAGTGTAATTGACTATTCCTCCCTTCAAACAAGCGTATAAAGTGAGTCCAGTAAAATTCCACAAAGAACCAAATGATTACCCGTTTCGCAAACATGTCGGCGCAGGGCCGGAGTGGGCCTGAAGGGCCCAAGGGTTTATTTGGTGGGGGACAAGAACACAAACATATAATGCATGTGTGGGTGGACGTCTCCTGGACAATGAAGACGAACAACGAATATCCTTTGAAAAAATACGACTTTCGATAGATTCATGTGAATCCTCTTGCTTACCATCAGGCTAAGGTGAGCCAATGTAAGTACTGTGCCACTATTGGATTGAATCGTAACTGCAGCTTGTGACTGTTTCACGTAATCAAAAACGTCCACATTCAATATTCTAAATTTATGGAATGTGGACGTTTTTGTGTTTAATGTGATACGTATACAGAATAATGTTCGACAAAATGTCACAAATGTGAACCCTCAACAATACACGATGTCCAGGATACACCACGGAGACAGGTAGGTGCTTAGTATTAAAAAGAGGCTTTCCCTAGGTCTGACCCTGTGTTGGCGTTAATAAAACATATCGATTTCTCATCAGTGTTCAGTGTTGAGGAGCCATTGAGAGCTGTGGGCTGAGCTGCGCGGTCACTGTGTCACCGGCGTGTTCTCAAGGCTGGTGCCTTAAGCACATACTCACGAGATAATTATATAGTAGTAGGAACCGCTTTACTGTAAAACAAAATGACTAATTAATAATATTCTCCTTTTGCTTCACCTTGAGTCTACTTCCTACAGCTGAATTCGTACATAGCACCACACGCAAGAGATTGTCATCCATTATCCATTATCATTATCTCGTGGGATGGCAGTCTAATACTGTGCTGTTCTCCACGTACTTTCTACCACGTACCTCAGTTCTGTGGAATGGTTTAGCTGCACATATACTCATACCCGGCGGCTAATACTTAGAGACCTTCAAGAGAAGACATAGTGCACTATTTTAAATGGCCGCAACACATTCTCGATCTCTCTGATTTCGCGGATGTTCATGGGCGGCGTTGATTACTTTCCATTAGATGACCCGCTTGCTCGTTTGTCGTCTCTAGCATAAAAAAGCCTACTGCGCAGTCACAAGTACACATGATAATTTCATATACAGATTAATAAAAGAGAATAGCTATCATTAATCTAGAGAGTTGGTAGCTCAGTGGATAAAAATAGGCCTTCCACAGGGAGGGCCGTATTCCGTATCCGAGCATGTACCTCTAGATTTTTCAAATTAATGTTTATTTCTACTATTAGCTCGGCGATGAGGGAAAACATCGTAAGGAAAAAAATTACAATCAAAATGTTATTAGAAAAATATAATTTTGATTTAGAGTATATCTGCCCAAAATATTGATGAGATCATCGCCAGTTCATCGCGTTCAGTAGATTAGATGGTAGTTCTGTCCGTGGGAGAGCCATGCTTCGGCATGAATGGGCCTCACAAAAAACCGGCGTGAAGCAGCACTGCGCTGTGTTTCGTTGCGTGAGTGAGGGTACTGAAGGCCCGATCCGGGGAAAGGGGGCTTAAAGGTTGGCAGCGCACTTGTGACTCCAGTGGTGTCGCGGGTGTCCAATGGCGGCGGCAACCGCTTATCATCAGGTGATCCGTCTGCTCGTCTGCCACCTATCACATAAAAAAACAGTCCTACAAAAAAAATTTTCGCGTGAAAGAACAACAGACATCCTTATATATTTACATACATCCTAACAATTTTCGCATTTATAATATTAGTAAGGATAAAGCAAAATCTCTCTTGTACGATACTGCCCTAAACTTGTACCACAAATATCGGTCTATCTAATTTAAACACGACATTTATTATGTATTTGACATGGATCAGATTGGTAGAGTAGTAGGACATAAAAAAATCCGAGGTTTATTTTCTAATTTATCGAATCGCTTTAAAACTCCCTAGCTAACGTAAATGGACAACACGACAAAAAATCATTTTTCGGAATGAAAAATACTATTTCTAGATTAGACTCATAGAAATTTAAGAAAAATAATTCCAGAGTAAAATCTCTGATTAAAAAATGACAAGATAAAATAATGACAGTGACAGTAACTTAAAGTCGCCTAAACTTTTTTTATTGGGCATATAGATAGCACCGACATCACAATACGTTGAGCCTCAGGACTACGTCACATCCGTCATATTAATTAATAATATCCGTCATATTAATTAATAATATATATAAAATTAATATTTCAATAAATAGACACATTAACTGATAACTACTTACCGAATTAGCAAACTGAAGTGGCAGTGGGCTGGTCATATTAGTCGCAGAACTGACAGCCGTTGGAGCCGTAAAGTCCTTGAGTGGAGACCGCGACTCGGTAAGCGGAGTGTAGGACGCCCTGCGACAAGATGGGGTGATGACATTCGAAGGCTGGCTGGTGTGGGCTGGATGAGAGTGGCCGAAAATCGGGAGCAGTGGCGTGCATTAGGGGAGACCTATGTCCAGCAGTGGACGAGTGTGGGTTGCTGATGATAATGATGATGACTGATAACTAAAAAATATGGGTCGTCTTTTTTCTCTTTCTTTATTCGAAAAGCGTATAAAAATGCGAATATATTTTTGTCGTATTGTCCATTGTGTGTGCTCTTCAATATTTTTTATTACAGCTATTACCTTTTCAGTTACGAACAAAATCACATGTCAACCTTAAAGTGTTTAACATCTGAAGTCACTCACCCACCCCTCACAGTTGCGAGTATTATGTAAAATGTAGTAACATGTACAAATTTCTCGGAAATGCACTCACAGTTCGAAGAAATTACTGTCATCGCTCACTCCGTCTCACTGAGCACGAGACACTTTCACTCGTTTCGTATAAGTACTTAAGTACAGCCAACTTTTAAAGGTTCAAGTATTTATAAGAGGAGCTGTATTTTTATTATTTACGTAAGGAAAATAATTGCTCTACGAACTTTAACAGTACTAAAAATCAGAACTTTAGTGAGAATTGTAATATATATATGTATTATATATATAGCGAACAGATCATTTTTTTTTTATTTGATAGAAATGGGGTGAGCCCTGCGTCTCATAGTCACTGCGACCAGTAGATGATCTATTGTGGCCGCACCGTAACCTATTACAGCACCTAATGTAGCTCCAGTTCCAGGATAAACCCGAGAATGGAGCTGATGGGGAAGCTCTTGATCTAGTCAGCTGAGATCATGTGTTCTCCCAGGTGCCGGCTTCTGCAGCGGAGCAGCGCTATGCACTCGCCGAGGACGTGGATAATCGTTTCCTCGTCCTCGCGACAGAACCAGCAGATTTTGGTATCTGAAAGGCAGAATGAACAGATCATGCATGTATTGTTGGTGTGTCTTTAATAAATAAATTAATTAATTTAAAAAAATTTAGAGAACATCACAAACATTGTCCAGGTCCCAAACTAAGGTTTTCCCTTGTACTATGGAAACGAGGAACAACGAAGGTACCTCTAACACCCAGACCCAACACAAATACCTGTTTCATCAACAAACATATGTGTTGGTGCGGGAACCGAACTTGCAACCCTTGCATCTCAACCGGCGCACAAGCTACTGCGCTAAAAGGGTCGTTGACGGCGCTAAATGGATTCTTCTAAAACTTCATAATAAATAGCTTACATAATATAAAAGCAATACATGAACTACAGTTAGTTATATACTTTTCCTTATCGTTTCATTATTTATTTTGTCTGATATTTTGATGCCCAACATACTTATCTCCATTATTCTTTGAGTACGGCTAGTTTATTTTCGTCTTTTTTACGCAGTGACCATGTTTGACAACCATATGTTAGGCAAAAGGGAAAGATCACAACTAACTGATATACCTACTGCAAAGAACTAAGAAGTATCAAATGGACATGGGCAGGTCATATAGAATGGCCGATAATAGATGGACTAGGAAATTAACAGAATGAATACCAAGAGGATCACAAAGAGGTAGAGGTAGACCAAAAAAGCTATGGGAAGATATATTCAGGGAAAGAGGCGGACCAGACTGGATAAGAAATGCTCGAGATAGAGACAACTGGAGGAAGCTGGGGGAGGCCTACGCCAAAGAGGCGACTTCCGCAAAATGTTAATTGCATGTTAATAAATAAAATAATAAATAATAAATATTTCACAACATCACATACATTGATCTGACTCCGAGATAGGTAGCTCAAGCACCTGTGTTACGGATATCAGAATCAACAGTGGGATTACAAATATATACATATAATACTTTTCTTTTGTAAATACATACTTACAATACATAGCAAACACCCAGACCAATACAAACAATCATGTTCATGCACACAAATGTCTGTACTGTGCGGGGATCGAACCCGCAACCCTTGTATCAGAGGCAGCGTTCACTACCACTGTTCCAATCGGGTCGTCAAAATATAATGTTAATATTAATGTATGAAAATAAATAAAAGGAAATTAATAAAATTATATAACGGTATCAATAATTCAAATAAAATATAAATAATGAATGCTCGATATATATTATAATTATCAAATTATAATATATATCGAGCAAATAAAAATAACAATCATCAGATTGTTAACATGTTTTGTGGTAGAATAAAGGCTATTTTTATTTTTATTTTATTTTTCATTACGTGAACTACATTTCATAAAAGATATTGTATAACAAAACAATAATTCTATCAATTAATAATAATTAAATGAAAGAATGAAATCAATAATTTAAATAAAATATACATAATGAATGCTCAATATATACTATAATTTGATGATTGTAAACATGTTTTGCGGTAGAATAAAGGCTATTTTTATTTTTATTTTATTTTTTATTAACATGAACTACAATTCATAAAAAGATATTGTGTAACAAAACAATAATTCTATCACCACCTAGGCAAAGCCGCTAGTATAGCATATATAACGTTACCTACATCATTTACAAGTTTATATAACCGTAGTCCGAAAGTGGAATACGAGTAAGTTAGCCCCTACAAAGGGGCACGGTTGTAAGGCATCTCTTCATTCGATCGTATATGGGTCAACTAGCTTCGTTGGCTGGGGCTCTATCTGTCGAGCTAGCTGTTTTAGAACCATTCCGGCGCCTGTATTATTAAGTTCATATCTAATAAAATGTTTCTAGTTATAATTAAACTAGTGGCCCACCCTTGGGCGTATATGGGTATATTTAGTATAAAAAGCCCAAATACCAATTTTCACGACTCTCGACATCATCATCTTAACGTTTTGTCCCGCTTGCGTCCTAAGCTCTGAAGTAGGTTTGCTTCGACTCCTCTACTTCGCACGAACTGTGCATCCATTGCTGTCAATCATTGGCACTCATGTCATCCCTAACGACGACAAGCCTATAGGTTTAAAAATGACAAATCTTGCATACAAAGTTTTTGCCCCCGTTCTCCCTTTTAGGGGTTGAACAAAAAAATGCTGAAAGTACTGTAATTTATTTTGCAAAAGTAGTTCAAATACCTATTTTTATGACTCTATCTTTAAAAATGAAGAATCTTCTATATGTATTTCCTACCCCCCTTTCACCCCTTAAAAAGCTGAAGAAAAAAAATGCTGAAAGCACTTGTACGTATTTACTTTGTTTAAAGATCCCATACACCAATTTTCATGACTCTAGCTTAAAAAAATCGAATTTTCCATACAATTTTTTGACCCCCTTTTGACCCTTTTATGGGTTGAATTAAAAGAAAAAACTGAAACAGGTAATTTTTTATTATTAATAAATAAACATAATCCCAATTTTCAAATCTTTAACATCAAAACTGAACGACTTTCATACGAACATTCATGGCCCCTCTGACCCATTTAGGGATTGAATTTTTAAAAATCCCTTCTTAGTGCGGAACCTACATAATAAATAGTACCTATGTTCCAAATTACATGATTTTCGGTCCAGTAGTTTCAGCTGTGCGTTAATTTGGGAAAGACCAAAAAATAGTTTCACATACATATTCACCAATTTACCCTTTAGCAACAGATGGCGCTAATCTGACTGATCCATACAAAAACGAATTTCTCATACGATCCTACATTTTTGTACCGACTTGAGATATATACGGCAAAGCAAATTAGCAAAGTTACATCTTCCGTACGTCCTCGAAAACGTTACCTCTTTATAAGTTGTATAGATATAGATATGTAATATTACCTATGTCCTGTTATGGCTTTATTGGTCTAGTGGTTTTAGTATCGGGTCGTGATCTCTTCGATACCCGTGTCAAGCAAAAGTAAGTTTTCTATGTATTATAAATATGTATTTACAAAAGAAAAGTAAACTATCAGCCTACATTCTGTCCCACTACAGGGCAAAGGCCTCCATCATTGAAATCAAGTCATTGCTACTATGATGGGAATGCCAAATGCGGATTGGTGATCACAAACCCGAGCTATATTCGAAACATACCTTTGCTCGACCTGGGAATCAAACCCAGGACCCCGAGATCATGGCTCGGTACTTACACCGTTAGACCAACGAGGCCAAAAGAAATTTTTAAATGTAAGATTATATGCTTTCTTTGCATCTCACCAATCATCCCATCTTCTGTTTATGTCCGAGCCAGTAAATTATTATTATTATGAGCTTTTACTCTCCCATTGCAGGACAAAGGCCTTCCTACCCGCCTTCTGTCCAATTCTTTCAGTCTAGAGGCACTGTAGTCCAATCTTTTTTTTAGGTGTCAATGAACAATACGACAAAAAAAACATTTTTATAATCTTTTCGAATAAAGAAAGATAAAAAAGTTGCCCAAATTTTTTAGTTTTTAAGTATTAATTAATATGTCGGAAGTGACGTAGTCCCGAAGCTCAACGTCTTGCAATGTCGTTGCTATATGTACAGTAAAAAAGTTATGGTGTCTTTAAGTAACTTACTCTAATTGTCATTATTTTGTCTTGTAATTTGAAATGATCACAGATTTTTTTAAGTCAACGTGAGCAAAAGCGTTATTAATTTGTCATGTCGAGCAATGACGTCACAGGAGGATTTTTATAAAAAAAAAATCTATAAATATCTGTGTAAAAATTATGAAATTATTTTTCTTACATTTCTGTGAGTCAAATCTAGAAATAGTATTTTTCATTTCGGAAAATTATTTTTTGTCGTATTGTCCATCCTGTCCCTCCATCGCTATTATTTATCAATCTTTCTGTGTTAAAAAGCACAACTTCTTTACTTTTTAAAATTATGTATGCATTTATTCATTTCAATAAAGACAAAAAAAAACATAATTTCATGATTTTCTTTCTGTGTTAAACTATTTATAAACTTTTATAAAAAAAATACTTTTCTAGAGAATTGAACGTTGGTACAATGTTGTATGTGTCAACCCATTTTCTTTTTAAGCTCTAGAGATGTACCCCTAAATAATCGAACGACTGCAATGTTACCTAATCTTGTAGGAATATTCATCCATAAATAAAAAGCCACATTCTGATTAAAATAAAAAGTATTATTCTCTTGTATAAAAATATAAATACATGAATAATTTTGTGAAAAGCAAAAATATATGTATTGTACACAATATAAGCGCTTTGATTTCGAAGAAAAAAAAATGATCTGGCCACGGATCGATATCCAGGATCGGTTTCTTTTCAATAATTTTGATTCACATTTATCCAAATAAAAGTACTAATAACTTCTTTTACATTATTATAGTATTCGATTCACGTTTGTTTAAAGTACATATCGATTATTCACTTTAATCGAAGTTTTTTAGTAGGTCACCTCTCTATAAAGGTAAAATTTAGAAACGTCAAATGGCTTATTAGTTTGGCTCAACTATAGTCTTCTATTTTGCGATTGTGTTGGTCCTTGACAACTACAAACAATATTCCGTGTTGATTTTACTAGACATATCTAGACTAACTATAGACGCGGGCTGTACTCGTAGTAAAGCGTAAACACGTTGTGTTCATCGGTGCAAGCGTAGGGCGTCGCTTCTCTCGTTTCTAGGTCTGTAGGTCATGGCGTGTAGGGCTGCGGACATCTTGTGAGTCGTTTGCAAGGGTCACCATTGTGTACTGATATTATTGACTACGATGTAACAAAAGTAGTAACAGAAGAGTTGTATTAAAAGTGGTCTGTAACAGAAATGAGCTGTAACAGACGAGTTGTAACTTTTGTATTTCGCTGCGTGAGTTAGGGTACCGGAAGCCCAATTCGAGGGAAAGGGGGATTTAAAGGTTAGCAGCGCACTAGTGTCTCCACTGGTATCACGGGTGATCCGTCTGCTCGTCTGCCAATTATCACATAAAAAAGGATTGTAACAGAGATGCGGTTTAACACAACAAGCGTTTGAGCTCACAAGATAGGCTGGTTATTTATGACTGATTGAAAAACCTGGTAGTTTTAGTTGTTACTTTTTTAACAATCCATAATAATCTTTGTTACTGACAGCGAACTGTGACCTGAGTTTTAATAGAAGCCGTATTATTACATTTCAATACTTTCACATCTTACCTTAGCTTCATGAATACTGCTAGAATAGTTAAAGATAAATAATAATAATAATAAATATTCCACAACATCACATATCGTCGCTGTAGAGTGAAAACCTCTTAAGTGTTTTTGGGCAAACTTTTCAAGAGGTGAAAAAAACCGTCTGGTGAAAAGAATTGTACTACGTAGATTTTCGTTTTAATTGTTATTGTGAGTAAAACTAAAGCTCGTTCAAACGTCAATAACGTATATTTAAAATCTTTATCCTTTATGAACTGGGCGGTTACTTACGAGGTTTCCGAAAAAACTACATGATTTTTGTTCTAATTTACGAGGTTTTTGGAAAAATAACTACTGTAAAAATTTTGAATAATCAACTTTATTTTGGTATAATCATCACAAAGTAGGCACAATACGTCTCATAATAGTTAACATTGATAACCTATCTCGATATATTATATTGATCTAAATCCGTGAAAGGTAGCACAAGCATCTGTGTAACGTATATCAGAACCAAAAGCAGAATTTCAAATATAAACATTTAATACTTTTCTTTTGTAAATACATACTTATAATACATAAAAAACACCCAGACCAATAAAAATAGACATGTTTATACGCGGGGATCAAACCCGCAACCCTTGCACCAGAGGCGTTCTGATCCAAACGGGTGAAATATAGGTACAAAGCAACTATCACAGTGTAACATCACCTTGATGCACTGTGACTCGGCGCAGCAGTTGTAACACGCACGCGCAGGGTTGTCAACTGCAGAGAGAGATTCAATCTTTCAAAGAAACCGTATTAATAAATATTCATAATATAGTGTAAATATATATTTTTTGATCCTGAGATGCGAGTATTTAGCGTCTTAATAAAACGTAACTACGAAATAATAGTGCAAATAAATGATGCAATCCCACCGAGCGATATGATTTGCCAGTATCTTTTCCTTAGTTAGTCACTTACCAATATAATGTCATGCGATTTATACGTCTAAATTCTTTGAATAGAGAATCTCGTTTCAAAAGTCCGAATAAGACATAGACTATTTTTGGTAGAACAGCGTTGCACGCTGCCAGCGTTAAACTTCCTACAACGTTACTACTGGCAGAGATAAGACACATTTATTATTATTCCCGATCTGAGTATTTCACTTGTCCGGTTTATTTTGGGGAGAGATACGTTTATCGTCTTTCATCTTAGTTAACGAAGTATATCCTAAAAACCACCTTCACCGCTTGTCAGCCCTACAATTCGGCCCCGGTGTGCATCGGTCGTTGCCCTTAAACAGATATTCTATTACTCTGGATTGAGTACATTAAGTATTATGTCCCATCTTCTTCAGCTTAAATCGTTTCCTCAGTCTTTGCTGAGCCTTACGTCTTAATTCCCGGTAGAAGAGTGCATACGGTTAGCATATTCCACTATACCCAGGTCCCAAATATTATAACTACTAGATATATCAAATCCTGAATGGTTCAAGGTAACCTTGGATTCTGAAAATATGACCTTGAACGCAACTGGACAGTGCGACACGCTTAGATGCTGACTAGATGATGACCAAGTCACAAAGGTAAAAAGTTCAACTAAAAAACTGTAAAGTTCAAACTTGGTAAAAAGGTACTTTCTATGACTATATATAATATGCCCAAAAAATCCACTCCACCACTCGCCAGCCCTATGGCTGACCCCTGGTTACGAGTGCATTGAGCAAAGTATTGCACAATACCAGGTCATAAAGGTGAAAAGACGAAGGGCCAGCTGCAGTACATCACCGGTTCCAACGTTAAACTTTACCTTAACATTTTAAGTAGCTTGCCCTAACAATTCCCACCTCGCCAGCTTTGGTCCTCAGTAGTGGAGTGCATTGGTTAAAGTATTCCACGCTACCAAACGAAAGACCAAGCAACACTTGTATAGGGAATCCCTACTTCCAGCGTAATATGTTACTTGCCAGTAACTTACCAAAAAACTCCCATCGCTTGAGCGCTATGTCTTCATCCCCTGTAGCTTCATTGGTCAGAGTATTCCACGATACCAAATTCTAAAGTAAAAAGACCAAGCAACATCTGTAAAGTGAATCCCCAGCTCTAGAAAAAAATGTTACCTTAAGTTGCCCTAAAATCCGGCCTCAGCAATCTGTAGCCCTATGGCTGGCCCCCGGTAGCTGTGTGTCGGTCAGGATATTCCACAAAACCAGGTCACGAAAGTCAAAAGACTAACTTAAATGTAAAATACAGTCCCGATTCCAGCGTAAATTTTTACCTTCTTTTTTTTATATTCTTCTTCTATTTTCTTATATAGTTTTTATAGCAATCTACATAAGATTACCATAAAAACCCGTCTCAGCGCTCGGCAATCATACGGCTGGCCATCGGCGCATAGTGCATCGGTTAGGATATTTCACAAGGCCAGGTCGCAAAAATAAAAAGACCAAGTTATCTGTATCATGGTTCCAGCATAAAATGTTACCTTCTACGTAGGTTGCCCTAAAACTAGCCTCAGCGCTCCGCAAGCCTATATTTGGCCCCCAGTAGCAAAGTGATCGGTCAGGATATTCCATAAGACCAGGTCACAAAAATAAAAATACCAATAGATATCTGTATACAGCATCCCTGGTTCCAGCATAACATTTTACCTTCTATGTAGATTGCCATAAAAACCGGCCACAGCGCTCGGCAGCCCTACGGCTGGCCACCGGCGCATAGTGCATCGGTTAGAATATTCCACAAGACCAGGTCGCAAAAATAAAAAGACCAGTGCATATATGTATCATGGTTCCAGCATAAAATGTTACCTTCTATGTAGGTTACCCTAAAAACTAGGCTCAACGCTCCGCAGCCCTATGGGTATGGCCGGTAGCTGAGTGTATCGGCCAGGATATTCCATAAGACCAGGTCGAAATAATAAAAGACCAATCGAAAACTGAAAAGTGCATGCCATGTTACCTTCTATGTAGGTTGCCCTAAAAACCGGCCTCGGCGCTCGGCAGCCCTACGGCTAGCCCCCGGCGCGGGGTGCATCGGTCGTTGCCCCCGGTCAGTGGGTCGCCGCCGCGCCGCAGCCCCGCGTTGCACACCCCCCACCCCCTCTGCCTACACTTGAACTTTATAATTGGTGCAAATAAAAACTCTATTTACTTCTAATTTAATAGTTTACAGCAGATCATTCGTTTGCTCCTGTTTTAATGTTTCTCGGGATGTTGAGTTCACTTATTTCACTTTCTTGGATAAACAAGTTCAGTCGTTACAGTTGAACACTTGAGCGTACTATTATGAGTATTCATAAGTAGGATGTAATGAACTCGGTGTATAGGATAAGATTATAATTCCTCTTAAACAGCCACGTAGTGGAACTCGTTGCCCGCCGATGTATTTCCTGAACAATATAACCTCTTTAAGGCAAGAGTAAATAGGCTTTTCACGGGCAAACATGGCCCTCCTTCGACCTCATCTTCATTTAACATCAGGCGAGATTGAGATCAAATGCTTGTCTGTCGTATCATATAAAAAAGATCCTTTAGTTTAGCAGTTGCACTAATTTGGTTTAGCACTGCAGATTTCAATGAACATGACAAAAATACCATTAGTATCGAGGGTGGTACCTAACGTAGCCTAACTACAACACAACATTTCACTTCCTGTTATCTTGAGGAATCATTAATCCTCATCAACTCACTCTTTCAGTTGGTCACATATATACCAACATGAGAAAACTATAACGTCGTAAATCATACGATAGAATAATAGCTAGAAAAAGACACATAGAACTATGTAACACGGTAGCGTTGCTGGGCAATTCTAGTTACTTTAAATATTTAAATAATGTTTATATTTCTGAGCAACTGTCGATTTCCGTATAAACCTAGTCAGAGTACCTACTCTGTAATTTTGTCAATTTAGAAAAATAAACAAAATTAATATATTATCTGTCGTTTTGGACAGGGTACGCTTAGACTAATATCTAGGATTTGCGAAGTCTTGTAATTACAATGAAGCGACTGCCGTCTGACTTTCGCAATCCTTTAACAGGGGAACCAGACCACAGGTTTCCTGACGATGTTTTCCCTCACCGTCAGGCTAGTGGTAGAAATACGCACATAGATTTGAAAAATCCAGAGGTGCATGATTCGAACCACGACCTTCGTATGGAAACACACCTTCGAATGGAAGGCGCGTCCTTATCCACTGAGTTACCATCGTTATTATCGCTATGATATCATTTTCAGCATTTTAACTTATTATAACTCAAAATTAAACAATCGCCAACAAAACTTTTCCCGCATACCTAAAATGTATGTAAGCTGTACATAAAGTAGGTTAATAAAAAGAAACTCGCAGCAGCAGCGGCTGAGCTGAAATACTTTATGCGAAGACAGGCACTGGAAAAAAGGAACAACCAGACATGTAAAAGTTTGGTTTCCGTCGAGGGTTCTGTATACATATACCTACTTACATTTTGCCGTTGAACAACTTCGTTCTTTATTTAAAAATCGATGAATGCGCGGCTAATCTTGAAACCATTTTAAAATAACTACATGATGAGATACATAAAAACACACGATAAGATGACGACTAACTTAAAACAACTACAGCTAACTAAGATAGACTAAGGATGCGTTTCCACAGAAGTGGAGCAATGTGATTGGTCAATTTTTATAATTCTCCGCTCAACTCCGCGCAGCCCTACTTTTGTGGAAACTCAGCTTAAGATCTGTAAATTTTCTGCAATAAAGTGTATCTATCTATCTAACTAACATTCTCCCCCTATTTTTAGTTTCAAGTAGTAAGATGTACATAATGGAGACAAAAAACCTTATATTTTTTGGCGCTGGGGAATGCCGCCGGCCCGGAGTGCAATTGGCCGACGTTGCCAGATTTCGGCGGCTCCTTATGCAGTGCGATTCTCCTCTGGCGAAGGTTTCTCCTAACGAGATGCCGGCCAGTGGTATACTGACTAAACCCCAGTGGTTTTCCCTAATCGCCATTAAGTGGGGATAATTGGTCTTTAAGTCATTTGATCAAAAGGGCAAACCCTGGCACCATGACCCTCCCCAGGCGGTTGCCGCCTACACGGTGGGCCTGGCGGTTGCCCCCCGGCTTGCCCGAGAGAGCGGGTAGGGACAGCCAGAGAAAACTGAGCCATCCCTACCAGGCTGCAGAGCCTGTGCGATGCCAGCGCTGGTGTCCCCACACCACATGTCAGCGGGCTCTCTCTGCGGAGAGGAGGGACGCGCATTTCTTCGGCGTCTTTTCCCCTCCTAACCCTTCGGAGCGCGCTCGTGAGAATCCCGTTCTCGCTCGCGCTCCGCCGCCTTCTTCGCTGCCATAACGTGCTTCCAGGACTCATCGCTCGCTAATGAACGAAGCACCCATGCCCCGTCATTATCTGCACCACCCAAGAGACTAAGAACCTTGAGATCAAATCTTATTTTTGCTAAAGAACACATAAACTATACGTAAAAACCAAAGTAGTTTAATTATACTGCTTTCGGTCATACTACAAAAGTTCATAACAAAAGATTGTAGCCAACAATGTTACAGTAAAGTACCCACTACATACAATACAAAATATGTAGGTATAGGATAGCAATTTTACACAACATCTTCAGAAATTTGAAGATTTAAAAAATCTACTAAGTTAATAATACTCGAAATTTCACAATTTTAATTTATTTCATTTTGTCCAAAAGTCCATAAACAACAGAATCTAGAAAAAAATTAAAAATATATATGTAAAATATACCCGAGGGCTTTATCTCTCCTTTCTAGATACCCACCCCTAAACAAGCGTGAAAGAGCCGGCCCAATAGCAGGCCTACGACGGACAAAGAGTTGTTGTAAAGTGCAATATTCCTGAACAGTCGGGAGGGCTGAAATTCGGGTGTGGCTTCGTGGAGTGCGCCTTGGATCTAGTCCAAGCGACACTGTATTAAGCACTGATGTAAAATAAGGTAATTATTTATTGGCGAACCATGGTAGTGGCCAATAGTGTATTTGGGCTGAATTTTTTTATTGACGCTAATGATTTTTTTTTATTTGATTTTTTTTTATCCTCAGCATCATTTGGTGATATTTCGTGAAGAATTAAAAGTCCAAAATAAAAAATAGTGTATGTGTAGAAATTATTAAAACTTATTTGAAAACCCGTTATCTAGGACACACTAGATATACCTAGCGATTTAAAAAAACACCACGAATATCTCTTCATTGTGTTTTCATTGAAGGATTGGAACTTACGACCATTTACTAACATAGGTGTTACTTAGATATTTATTTTTGTTCAGACAGCAAAACTTCGGTATTTAATTCCGAACACCGCAGATCGTCTTAGGGCACACTAGCGACGCCAATCGATTTTTGTACGCGAAAAATTGATTTACGCCAATAACGGCCACTTTTAGCGTGAATAAATTTTTCGCGTACGCGTTGGGCCCAACTATTTTTGCATGGTTATTTAATATATAGTATAAGTGTTTGCCGAGAGGTTGTAACCCCGAAATTGTTTAAAATAGATCCCGTTTAGTAACTAAAAATTAAAATCGATTGGCGTCGCTAGTGTGCCCTAACCGTCACCTTAATCAAATTATTTCACAGTGATTAAATACAACCTGAACGATCATATTATATAAATACTATTCAAATATTTCCGCAATATAGGTACGGAACGGAAACAACGTTACTAACAGATATTTTTAATAAATTCTCATACTGTATAATAATAATAATTAGTTTTTTTTTATTTGGAACTTCGAGCAAAATATGTGAGTACACAATGTTGTATGACATAATAAATATTGTGTTAATTTCCGTCTTGATAAATTAAATTATAGTAATAATAATAATATCCTCCAACCGAGTTCGGCTAAGGCGGCCTATCTCAACGACAGGATATATTATAGGTAGTGCTCAAGTGTGTGCGCAAATACAAGTGCACTCTCTATTTCCTTGTCCTCATAATAGGATAGGACGCGACCGCAGAGGTATCGGTTGCAGGACCAACGGCTTGACGTGCTTTCTGAGGCACGGGGGAACAATACCGCCAACTTCCAGACTCGGACACTGAAAAATTCATGACAGAAAATCTCAGGTACAAATTTTGGCCCGACCCGGGGATCGATCCCGGGACCCCAAGCGCAGCAGTCGCTTTAAAGTGCGACGCACTACCCACCGCGCCAACGAGGCAGTATCATACTATATTTTTATCCTCCAACCGATTACGGCTACGGCGGCCAATCTCAACAATCAGCCACGTACGCAGGATATATTATAGTGCTCAAGTGTGTGCGCAAACACAAATGCACTCTATTCCCTTATATTCCGATGGGACACTACTGTGACACGACCAGAGAGGGATTGGGCGCAGGACCAACGGCTTAACGTGCTTTCCGAGGCACGGGGGTACAAGACCGCCAATTTCCAGACTCCGGGTTGCCACTAAGAATTTCTTACCGAAAACTTGGATCGAACCCGGGACCTCTTGCGCAGCCGTCACTTTAAAGTGCGACCGACTAACCACTGCGCCACCGAGGCAGTCAATACTATATACAAATATATTAAGTACCTAACATACGGGTATCTATAAATTGTAATTCTCTTTGGATTCGCAGAATCAGCTAAACGATGTATTTTTAACTAGAAGGTATGGAATAGCTGGCAGTCGTACTTTTCACGTCCTTGTGTCATTGCAGTGTTATTTTTAACAGTCTTTTTTTTAGTATTGTTACTTGCCTAAAGTATACGAGTTTAGCGCATATGTAGCCTCTTTGGTAATTTTATTGAAGGCGACACTCTGATTCTTCTCAAATTCTCACAAGGTAAATTATACTTTTTTTTTTGCTGTCTTCTAATTTAAAGCAGTTTTTTAGAGATTTTGAGCCTTAAGCATATTAGCGATGGCTGCGCAAGAGGTCCCTAATTCAATCCCCGGGTCGGGCCAAAAATTTGTACTTGAGTTTTCGGTAAGAAAATCTAAGTGTCAGCCCTGAGTCTAAAAGTTGGCGATCTTGTACCTCCGTGTGCCTCGGAAAGCACGTAAAGCCGTTGGTTCTGCACCCAATCCCTCTTTGGTCGTGACATTATTAGTATCCCATCGGAATATGAGGGTAAGGGAATAGAGAGTGCACTTGTGTTTGCGCACACACTTGAGCACTATAATAAATCCTGCGTACGTGGTTTATCGTAGAGTTTGGCTCGGTTGGAGGATATTACTTTAATTAAAATTAGGTCAAATTCCATATGTAAGTAAGTATAATATCTTGTAATGTTTCTATGAATAAAGAAACACCTCATCTCAAAATATCAGAATTTCTCAAAACTAGAACCTGTTTGCCTATGCCTTTGTGATAGGTACGAAGATCTTTGTTTTGGCTTGTCCCAGATAGTGAAATATATAGGTCTCAAGACGGCTGGCCAAGTAATACACTGGCTGAGCATATGCACCAAACATTACCTAGAAGAATACCTACTACGTTTCATTTACCTGCCTGTTGGAGTTTATATGACACAGTGGCATCGGCATACATACAATTATTTTCTGTATGTTAGCATTCCTAGTATCGTCCAAAGTTGTTGCTTCGGAGCCCGGGCCCGGGATATACAAAATTGTTGCTTCGGAGC
Organism: Marasmia exigua; assembly: GCA_019059595.1. NCBI lineage: Eukaryota > Metazoa > Arthropoda > Insecta > Lepidoptera > Crambidae > Marasmia > Marasmia exigua. The sequence continues at coordinate 11,901,481 of CM032464.1, forward strand.
TGGGCCCGGGATATACAAAGTTGTCGCTTCGGAGCCCGTACCCGGGACATACAAAATTGTTGCTTCGGAGCTGGGCCCGGGATATACAAAGTTGTTGCTTCGGAGCTGGGCCCGGGATATACAAAGTTGTTGCTTCGGAGCCCGGGCCCGGGATATACAAAGTTGTTGCTTCGGAGCCCGAGCCCGGGATATAAAAAGTTGTTGCTTCGGAGCCCGGGATATACTGCGTATATGATCTAGGATTTAGGGAGCCTAGTGATTACAATGAATCGACCGCGGTCTGACTTTCTCAACCCTTGAACCGGGGGACCAGACCAACTGAATCATAGTTATACAGTCAAAATGTGCACTTTATCTCTAGCCATTTATTAAATTGTAGTGTGGAGGTTTGGCGTATGATCACATCATCAAATTTTAAAATGAAGAATTGATAAAAACAGTTAATTGAATAAATTGATCCCAAGGTACCACAAGTACCTTATTCCCCCGCCCCCAATCCATCTGGGGGAGGCATAGAAGGGTCCGCGCTGTAAGCGGGCCAGGACACATGTCTCCTTCCCACTCTGGCGAAGAGGGAGTGTTGTTGGGGGTTTAGTCAGTAGGCCTTCAGTTTTACTGGAGGAGAGCCCGACATAACCCGTCCGCCCCCCGGCAGACGGGTATGCATAAGGCGCCGCCGAAAGGTGGCGACGTCGGCCAATTAAACATCGTGCCGACGGAATTCCTCCAACGCAAAAAAGGTACCACAAGTATCCTTAAATATATATGATAACACCCAGACAACGTAGACACGTATTTATGTGTTTCAAGAGTGAGAACCGAACACACTATCTGAGCAGATTTTGGTAGAGTGTGACTCTTAACCAATAATATGTTATCTATAAATAATATTATATTTAATTATGATGGACATCAGGTTTAAATTACTATTTTTGTATTAGTTAAACTGCTCTTGGAACTAAATTGTTATACAATGATAAAAACAATACGGTTTATTTGGTAATGATTTTAATTATTCTTCTTTTCTCTAAATATTTTATTTTATTTTATTTATTGAGGAAACAAACAGCTTAAATACTAATATATTTAGACTTCTACTTATTAAACTAGCTTAATTAGTTTCCACTTCTAGCAAATACAAATAATGTTGAATGAGAAACTCGCAATTCGGGAATAGAAAGTTAAAAAAAGACAAATTCTTAATAGCAGACAATCAAAAAAGATAGAAAAAGAAAAGTTTATACTAATTATTAGGTATGTACACATGCTCCTTAAGAAGGCGACGAAAACGCGCAATTTTTTCATGAAATATGTCGATGCCGCCGTAAGTACTATTGTATTTATTAGAGGATCTAATAACAAAGCTTTTATTTCTATACCTTGTCATGCAAAGTACTACTAGGATGTTTCGTAACTTTCGTAAGTGAATGTTCCTATGTAAAGTTACACTGGGCCTTTTTAATCGCGCGGACGCGGCTGCGACGTAGCCGCCATCTTGGATCCACTGTGCTACGACCTTGTTGTTATAATAATACTGTATGCACATTTAAAGTTTTTACAGGACCCCAATTATCAAGCTCTTGACATTTTAATGCATGGCGGATATCACCTGAAAACCATACAAAATAATGAGTTTATATAAAACTAAATTGAACATTTAATTAAAAAACCCCGACACAACTAAAGCTCTTTCATTGAGGCAGTTGGAACAACAATCAGGTTATTCGTCATGTTCTGACGGCGGCCATCTTGGATTTGAATTTTTTCACAATCAATATATTCTGCTACTCAAGCCCTTTTATATGATACCCGTATTGTGGGAGTTGTGTTAAAACATAAAATCCAAATCTTTGTGACGGCGGCCATCTTGGATCGATTTTTATCCAACATAGCTAAGAACACTCCCTCCTTATTCTTTTAAACAAAAAAACAAAATCCAAATCGGTTCATTTGTTCGGGAGCTACGATGCCATAGACAGACACACAGACACACACACACACACACATACACACACACACACACACACACACACACACACACACACACACACACACACACACACACACACACACACACACACACACACACACACACACACACAGACACGTCAAACTTAACGCAACCGGGAATTACACTCTGTCCGTATGCTCGTCCCACTCCTCGTATATATAAAAAAAAACAAATATATATTTTTTTAATATGGCTGCTATTGTGTTGCCCACGGCGAACAAAAAAAAACAAATAAAAACATGCTAAGGTAAGGACGTGTGTCAAATGCGATAGTAGCTCAGTGAATAAGTACGTGCGCCATCTTAGCGGGAGATTCTAAGTCCGAATCGGAGAATGCAGATTAAGGATTATTCAAATCTATGACTTTCTACCACTTGCTCGTAAATACTCGTGATGATAACAGTTTCTAAGAACAAGATCTTTAACAAATAACTAAGTACCTATACCTAAGTTACATTTACGTTAATGAGTACCGTATGTAAATCCCATTTCCTATAGAATTTAACAAAATTAATTAGTTTCATTTCCGTGGCTATCATAAAATGCAGCTGTTTATAATACCCCGTCCCTTTCCCCCACTTGCACGTTCCTCTTTACATTTCTCGCGCCTTTTCCTACCTTTCTTCACTTTCCACAAAGAGTTTTCAGGCTTCTATAAGGAATAGTTGATATTTTTATAGCAATCTTTTGCAATTTATTCTTAAATAAATAACAGAATTTACTTAAGAATAAATTGCAAAAGATTTACTCTTAGCCGTCTCATCTTAACTGGTGGTCTAATATTTGTAATAATATTTCCACTGGACATTGTAAATATACCTACAATATTGATGAGACTATCGACAGCTCATGTCGAATCAAGCACTTACAAATTTCGTCGGCATAGTAACGCGTTCAGTGGTCTAATTGGTAGAGGATCGTGGAAGGTTTGGGTTCGTTTGTGAAACCTTTAAAAAGCAACACACGAAGCCTTCTTGTATTCCTCTCAAACAGATAGCAGTGACCAGGAGTACGGACTGCTCAACCTAGTATAAGATTATAACACACATTCGTTTACAAGCACAAAACATACCTACTCATAAGCACACTCACACATAAAACTCACACATACATGCTTTACATACTTCTTTATTTTTTTTTCTTTTTCTCTTCCTCTCCTTTTTACACACCCTTTGTTAATTCTGACGGCCGAGACGCGCCGTAAGGGCTAATCTGAAAACCAGCGTTCTGTCAGCCAGGTGTTCCGTCGGAGACAACTGCTGTTTGCTAAGTGAGCTTTGTAACGAGCTGAGCTTACGTCGAATCGGAAGCGAGATCACATCGCTTCCGATTTGTCGTGATATTTGATACCTGAGTTAGAGAAAAGATGACGAGTAATGGTCGGGTTGGCACCTGGCAGCCAAGGAATCAATTTACTCAAAACTAACCAGTGATCAATTTGCACTGTGTAACGATTTAAGCAACCTTTATGACAACCTTCATATTCCTTCCATTCAACACTCTCGCTCGACTAGTAATCACTGATGCGTGGACGTCAAAAAAATATCTATGCCTAACCTTGGGATAAGCGCATTTCTTTGTTTTGGAATGTGCCAGATAGTGAAATAATAGGCCTTATGACTTCCCATGTAGCTATTGTACTACAATCACTAAACTTTTTTTTGCTACAAGTGACAAATGAGCAAGCGGGTCATCTGGTGGGAAGTAGTCAACGCCGCCCATGAACATTGCGAAATCGGCGAGATCTCATATGCCTGTTCTCAGGTTCGGGAGTTATAAAGTCGGGAGTCAAAAAATGCAACGTTACAACATGATTAGGTACACATTGTTGTTTTATCTACCTTACTATAGGTTAACGCTTGACCACTATCGGATGGAAATTATCGATACGGTCTAGGATGTTATCTCGGTTTAGAAGTTGTTTTGCATCAAAGGTAGAGAATATGATGTCCAATAATTCCACATCCCCGTGGCCAGTGTGCCTCAGATTGGCGGCAGCTGGTGTTTGCTAAGCGAGAATTGTAACATGCTATTTGAGCTCGTTTCCGATTCTACGTTCCGCTCCGACGAAGTGAGTGAATAGTTTGATACATGAGTTAATGCATAAATGACAACGTAATCGTTGGCGGGTGGGCGTACAAATAAATACTTTAATGCCTTGCTTTAGGATAGGCAAAGATTTTGGTTTTGGAATGTAGTGGCCTTTCCTAGGCAGTTAACTTTATAGTTAATTTAGGTGACTGCCAAAGTATTGTACTGAAATATTATTTAAAACTTTATTGAACGTTTTTTGCAGTAGACGAACATAATTCTCAGAGGCATTCTCTACTAAGAGGCACTTTCTACCAGTCAACCTTTGGCTCATACAGAAACATACATCCTGACGTTTATTTACATTCATTTACATGCATATTGCCAGCAGCTTTACCTTAGTCGCCTTTTACGACACCTCGGTAAGAGTGAGGGTGGCCTATTCTACTCTGCCGGGGACCACACCGCCTCACAAGGTAAAGCTGCTGGCATGATTATCAGCACCCAGAGAAGGAAAACTCTGCATTTACATCAAAATCCTCGCCAACCCGTCTGCCAAGCGTGGTGAGTATGGCAAATACCCCTCATGTGATTGAGGGAGGCCCGTGCCCCAGCATGATAAATGGGCTGATGATGATGATGACATGCATATTTTCAGGTTGATCGGGAGTCGGCACATTATTGTTGATTTACCTATTTATCTCGGTTAAGTTTCATAAAAGCGGGGTGGAGAAAAGTCAATGACGCGATTTTCCAATAACCCCACATCCCCATGTCCAGTGTGCCTCAGCTCGGCGGCAGCTGATGTTTGCTTACTTTATAACGAGCTGTTTGAGCTCGCATCCGATTCTACGCTCTTACTCCGACGATGTGAGTGAATAGTTAAATGGTACATGAGTCAGTGAACAGATGAGTAAGCGTCGGGTTAGGAGTTGACGAATCAATTGTATTCAAATACTGACCAGTGACTAAATTGCACTGTGTGTACATACATGCAAATGCCCTTTCATCCTGGACTGATGATTTAAGTAACATCACGGTTGATGCCAAGATACTTTATTGCGTATACATAAATAGGTAAGTATATTATGTATGGTTCTTTTGTGCATTTAGATACCTATAACACAAGTAAATGCTTACTTTGGGGTATCTATCTATTAAACAGTTCCTGTTACTATATCTGTTGATCACCCGTTTGGGTCAGTGGTAGTGAACGCTGCCTCTGCTGCAAGATTGCGGGTTTGATCCCCGCACAGTACAAACATTTGTGTGCATGAATATGTCTGTTTGCATTGGTCTGGATGTTTCCTATGTTATTATAAGTATGTATTTAGAAAAGAAAAGTGAGTAAATGTATTTATTTGTGATTCCGATATTGGTTCTGATATCCGTAACACAGGTCCTTGAGCTAAGATTTTGGTAAGAAATTCTTAGTGTCAGCCTGGAGTCTGGAAGTTTGCGATCTTCTACACCCGTGACTCTTAAAGCACGTTGGTCCTGTGCCTGGTCCCACTCCGGTTGTGTCGCATTAGTGCTCCACCCATCGGATTATGAGAGTAAGGGAAAATACAAATACAAATACAAATACAAAATTTCTTTATTTTTTAACAGTTTCATTACATGCGTGTGTGGGGTCCTCCTGTTAAGTATAAAATACTTGTATTAGGAGTAGCCGCTCCTTCCAGAGACACTTTTAAAATAATAAGACTTGTATTACATTAGTAACAGTAATTATAAAATTTTATAATAAGAACTTAACGATAGAAAAAAGAAACAATTCTGTGTTGCGCGTGTGCATGCGAAAGGATGTGTGTGTGTGTGTGTGTGTGTGTGTGTGTGTGTGTGTGTGTGTGTGTGTGTGTGTGTGTGTGTGTGTGTGTGTGCGTGCGCGTGCGCGTGCGCGTGCGCGTGTGCGTGTGCGTGCGTGCGTGCGTGCGTGCGTGCGTGCGTGCGTGCGTGCGTGCGTGCGTGCGTGCGTGCGTGCGTGCGTGCGTGCGTGCGTGCGTGCGTGCGTGCGTGCGTGCGTGCGTGCGTGCGTGCGTGCGTGCGTGCGTGCGTGCGTGCGTGCGTGCGTGCGTGCGTGCGTGCGTGCGTGCGTGCGTGCGTGCGTGCGTGCGTGCGTGCGTGCGTGCGTGCGTGCGTGCGTGCGTGCGTGCGTGCGTGTGTGTGTGTGTGTGTGTGAAAGAGAGTGCACTTCTGTTTGCGTATATATCTACTTGAGCACTATAATATATCCTTCATACGTGGTCTATCGTTGGAGATTGGCTGCCGAAATCGTAGTCGGTTGGAAGATATTATGCGACAGAACGTAAAAAAAAATTCAAGCAATAAAAATCCATCCTTAATCGTCGTCAGGGTTTTGAACATTGTAAATAGGAAGCCGTACAAACCGTCCGTTGACAAGTAGAGCAAAAGCCGAGCAAGTCGGTCAAATTACATGGTTCCATTCAGCAGCGACGACAGCGTTCGCAAAAAAAGAGGATTGGAGGTGCATCACACAGGTCAGATACTAGCGCCTAACGAGACGTAACTCTGGCAGGGCTGCTGCGTTACGCGGTCGCCTAGTTCCTTTAACCAATTACGGCTACGGCGGCCAATCTCAACGATCAGCCACGTACGCAGGATTTATTATAGTGCTCAAGTGTGTGTGCAAACACATGTGCACTCTCTATTCCCTTACCCTCATATTCCGATGGGACACCAGCGTGACACGACCGGATAGGGATTGGGCGCAGGACAAACGGCAGAACGTGCTTTCCGAGGTACGGAATGCACTAAGAATTACCTCATCGTCAGTTGCCATACTCACCACGCTTGGCAGACGGGTTGGCGAGGGTTTTGGTATAAATGCAGAGTTTTCCTTCTCTGGGTGCTGATGATCATGCCAGCAGCTTTACCTTAGTCGCCTTTTACGACACCTCAGTAAGAGTGAGGGTGGCCTATTCTACTCTGCCGGGGACCACACGGCTGAAGAATAACATACTTACAGAAAACTTCAAATTTTTAACCTGACCTGGGGATCGAACCCGTTATCTCTTGCGCCGACGCTTTATACGACCTACTAGCCACCACGCCACCGAGGCAATCAAAAGTACAAAAGTATGAAGCGTTAACGTATCCAAACAAATCAGGCAAATTTCTTTAATCGACTGTGGGAGAACCACGCTTCACGATTTTGACCGTGGGAGTGCCACGCTTTGGCATGTATGGCTCACAGAAAATCAACGTGAACCAGCGTCTAGTCTGTGTTTCGCCGAGTGAGTGAAGATACTGGAGCTTCAAACGGGATGAAATGCGGGATTATAGGTTGGCAGCGCACTTGTGACTCCACTGGTGTTGCGGGTGTCCATGGGCGGTGGCAATCGCTTACCATCAGGATTAACTGACGGATTACCGTCTGCTCGTCTGCTACCTATCATATACAAAATCGTCTGTTCTTACAAAATGTTCGACTGCTATGGTGGCTAGTGTATCGCACTAAAACACTAGGGATCCCGGGTGTGATACCCGAGTCAGCCAAAAGTTACTTACTCAGTCGGCCTAAACTTAATGTAACTTAGCAATTTACACTTATGTATAATTTTTTCTGCACCGGATCTCTCTGGCTGCGTCTCATTGTTGACTAGAGAGGTTTTATTCATTAATAAAGTCCTCAAATAAAACGTTAGTCAATGCTTATTACCGGCTTCAAAAAAGGAGAGGGTTCTATGTTCGTCTGTATGTTTTTTTTTTATAATGTTTTATGTAGGTATGTTCACCGTTTTCTCCGCCAATTGTTGACCGATTTGCACATTTTTTTTTTTGAAAGAACACACTTCCATTTTTGTCTCATTCTCATCATGTCAGGATCTGATAAAGGGATCTCAGAGAAAATATAGAAAATACTGGTTACTTACTTACTTTTTTATTTTTCAGATTCAAACAAACGTTGATGCCTAAAAAAATTATGCATAAATGCATTATGCTAAATAACAATTATGTCACAGTACATATTATGCTAAAACCAAATTCGACCAAATTAATATTATGCTAAATAAATTATGCCAATTTCATGATGATAATCCATTTTAGGATAAAACATATTATGCCAATTAAAGGGATCCCGTGTTTATATTAATATCGTAAGATATACAGACGATTGGTCACACAATTACATTGCATATTAGGTGAAATTTTGAATAATATATGAATCAATAATATATGAAAACGTCAAGATCTCACTCACACTCTACGCGTACATATATGTATATGTTGCAAAAGTTCCAATGTTTAAATGCCGCCGAAGTAAAAGCCTTAAATACGCTACTCTAATTGTAGTGCACTTTAGTCTCAAAATGTATTTTATGTTGCCTACTTAAACAAAGTCCCAACGGCATTCGGTTGTAAAGACATCAGAGAATAAATGTATTCCCAAGTACTCAGTTTTGCAGAGAAAAACTCGCAGCACGGCGAGGTAGTTCCCAAGTGCCAACTTGCCCCGTGTTTGCAGTGTAGGTACTTGCTGACAAGTTTATCGCGGCTTATAATAACATTATGTTTCGATGGGGCAAGCTAGATTTAGGAACGATGGTAGCTTAGTGGAAAAGAACGTGAAACTTCTAAATGGGAAGTCGTAGGTTCTAATCTATTGATGCATGCAATTTTTTAAATCAATGTAGGTACACACGCGTCACGTCGAGTTACCCTTGTTGACCTTTGGAGCGTCCTTATGTCTGGGGCATAAGTGCTATTTTTCCCCTGCATGGGGATAACTTGATCTGACGCACTGTACATATTGCTACGAGTACTAAAGGCAGTGAGGGAAAACGGGTAGGGGACCACCAATTTTTTTGTGATGATTAATACATACCAAACTCTACAAAATAAAATATTGGTTGGGTTAGGTTAAACAGGGACCAGCAAAAAATCTGAAAATAAAAAAATCCGAAATGATAAATGCAATTTCTAAATTAGACTCATAGAAATAAGAAAAATAATTTCACTATTTTACCAGATATTTATGAAAAAAAAACAATAAATGTATAAACCCTCCAGTCACGTCATTACTCGGGATACAAATTAATAACGCTTTTGCTCACGTTAATTTAAAAAAAAAGTATTCTACCAATGACATGAACAGTCGCCTAATTTTTTTTTATTGTATACATAAAGCAGCGACATCACAATACGTTGAGCCTAAGGACTACGTCACTTCCGGCATATTATTTATTATTAAAAAATATACATTTCAATAAAATATACATTTAATGAAAACTAAACGATATGGGACATCTTTTTTTTCTTTCAAAAAGCGTACATATAATAATTGTAATATCTTTTTTCGTCGTATTGTCCATTCTCGTAAGTTTTAATAAGACGAGTTGTCCCCTAACCCGAAAGAGAATATCCTTCACTTAAGCTCAATTTTAAAAGCTTTTCAATAAATTTCAGAGATTTAAGTTAGTTAATTAAATAATAATGTAAGTTGATTTTCGTAATTCGTATCCTTTGAGCGGTTCGAAATATGGCTTCACTACCCTTACGATCTTAGTAGCGCCTATAACTATCAAGATATCAGATAAACCTACTTATTTAGAACTTCCATAAAAATATAACAGTATATTTTGTCTGTCTTATAATGTTCAATGAGCAACGTCACAACTTACATAACGTATCTTATGGCAGACTGTTCGTCGCCTCGGATGCTTGCCTGCGGTATTCGGCGGATTATGGGGGCTGAGGACAGGGGAGGGGGTCGTCTTGATCTGCTTTGATTCATTGAGCGTTTATCCGGTAGGCTTAATGAGGGTATTATATTGATTATATTGACACAAAGATTTGTTTGAGAGAGAGATTGATTTGGCTGCCTCGATGGCGCAATGCCTGAGTCACACTTTAAAGAGACGACTGCGCTTAGTGCCCCAAGATCAAATCCCGGGTCGGGCTACAATTTGCACGTACCAATAGATAGGTACTCTTTATTGCACAACATACAAAACTTAAAAGCTTGGTATACAGAGATACAATGTACAATTTAGGCGGTCTTATCGCTGGCAACGATCTCTACCAGACAACCTTCAGGTAAAGGACATTACCAATGTAGTTTTTTGGTTGAGAAATTCTTATAACCCGGAATCTGAATGTTCTTATCTTATCTTATCTGTTTGGGGCCATTTTCATGCGGCACGTCGACCCTAAAGGATCTTTTGAACCTCCCCTATCCTTTGCACTCCTACCCACTTAAGATTCGTTTCATCAACGTCACGATGTCTTTCGGATTGAAGTGCCTGTATTCTTCTGGTTTAGCATCAGCGTTACCTAGAAGACATATAATGCCTTGGGCTAGTGAGTCGCATTCACAAAGATTCCGTGGGAGAGCCATGCTTCGGCGTGGGAGAGCCACGCTTCGGCGGCCGGCTCGACCGGAGTGATACCACGGCCTCACAGAAAACCGGCGTGAAGCAGTATTGTGATGTGTGAGTGAGGGTACCGGAGGCCCAATCAGGGGGAAAGGGGGGTAAAAAGGTTGGCAGAGCACTTGTGACTCCACTGGTGATCAGTCTGCTCGTCTGCCACCTATCACATAAAAAAAAGATGTCTATGGTTTCCGAATGGATCTGAATGTTAGTGGTCTTGTGGTTTATGCTTCAGAAAGCACATCAAGCTGTTGGTGCTGCGCCCAATCTCTCTTAGATAGCGTCCTATCGAACTTATATTAATCATCATCATCCCAGCGCGTCATACCCGTTTGCATCCAAAATTGGTCGCTTCTCAATCAACACTCTTGAAGCGATCATCCAAGATTAGGTAATTCTGATTATTACAACGTAGTGGCACCGAATGATAACTAGATCATGATTACACGTTCATCTCATCAGTTTCCATAGGGTCTCCATAGTTTGATGAACTAATCAAATGTGCAGTTTCTCTCGATGTTTTCCTTCACCGCCGTGCAAATACACACATATATTTGAAATTAAGTCCCTCATGGCTCATAGTGGGGAGTAATTTTTTTCTTTATTGAAAATACTCATGTCATCGCTCTTGGCTTCACACTGAACTCTAAAGTTGAGAGGAAACCTACGATGGAGCGAGCTTACCCTTAAGTAGTAGTATATAAGTAGTATTTACTCTAGTTTTGAAAATATTTGGGTTGTATTCACTAGGAAAAACAGACGCTGGCAGGACGTTCTACTCCTTGGCTGTGCGCATCAGGAATGAGGAGGAAAAGATGATGAATTAATAAGCAATTTTTACTTTTATACTCATGTTGTGTACAATACCTGTAGGTTGTTGTCTGGTCTAATTTATAATTATATGCAAAACGTTTCGAGATGTCATCGATTGTAACCTGTAAGTGTACTTTAAATAAATAAATAAAAAGCGCTTTGTACGCAAGAACACAAACATGTACCCCTGCTGGCCATGCCTCTTCCTAAGATACCTGGATCAGTATACTCATTCTCTTGCGATATACTGATCTTTTTACTGTATCTTGATCACATATTGATCAAGATATTGTTTTCTGAAGATTAGCGTTCTAGAAACACGAGAGATTTCAGATGCGTTTGTATCCAGAGAAATACTCGTAGAATTACTAAAGTGCTTGAAAAGTGAAAATTGTGTGAGGAAAAACATACTTATTTTACTACGAGTATATTAGAAGTTTTGAGGACCGTTTGTTCCCTAGTGATCAGTGCGGCCATGTTTGATCTATTGTAACCTCCGCTCTCTCTTAGAGATTTTTTCTTAGGTTCACAGCCGACATATACCGTATATAAGATGTGTGAGCCTTATATCATCTGGGCAGATGTGGTAGCTGCTGGGCACCCTGGGGTGCGGCATAGAAATGACAGAAGACTGGCTAACACATTGCAAGTAGCTCATGATGACTGGCTATACACACATTTGATCAACAAAATACGAGTAAGCTATCCTGTTTGGAGAAACCCATCAAAGACTCTACCTATGGTGATCAAATTCATTAACCCTCGAATTGTCAAAACAAGCCTAAACCAAATTGAACCAGGAAATATTTTACAATAACAATGTGCCATGGCACGTTATTATTCAGTCAAAGAAATGCAAATTCAATGTAAATGTCAGGATAATAAACGCAACCCAAAATGGTAATAGCCCTATGTAGGTGAAATGTTAAAATAATTAATAGGTTCATTAGTGAAGATATATCGGATTAATTAATTGATATTGGGTATTATTGAATTATGGAAATGGCATGAGTTTATTTACTGTATCGAATATTATTTCGCTGTGATCAGGAAAAAATAACTTCATTATAAAAATGAAGAAATACGCACTCTTATTCTGTTCTGTTACAAAGTTTTTTTTCTAATTAGGTTATCACTTTGGCGAATAAAGTATTTGAATTATGACTAGCATTAGCTCGCATGATATCTTTTCATATTTCCATGGTAATACTACAAGCGACTCACTGATACCATCCATAAATTAAACTAAAATGACATTATAAATACCTACACCTCGAGCAACCACCAAAACCCCCTCGCAAATCGCCTAAATTAATGCACACGAAATACGTAATCTTTCAGACGGTTCGTGACTGCCAAGAAATCGAACCTGACAGGGTTGACTCGTCTAAATCTGGAGCATGCACTTCCTAATTAGCTTTAGCACGGTCGACCTTTGGAAGGTGCAGAACCGAAGCCCACAATCGATAGATAGTGTGTGTTGTGGTGCGTGGGCGGTCGCTGCCGGTGCACGCGGCTGCAGGTCCGAGGCACAAGCCTCAAAGGCGCGGTGCGGCCGTGGCGGCGGTGCGGGCGTGCGCGCGCACGCGGCGGCGAGGGCGCGGGCGCGCGGGGCGTGCGCGGCTCAGTGGCCTGCAGCGCGCGCCGCGGACGCCCGCACCGCAGTGTCGAGCAGCAGCCCGCCATGCCCGGCCCGCGCCTCTCCCGCGCCGCCTGACAGCATGGCCTACCCGACCGCCACCATCACACGCAGCCACGCTCTGACGACGGTACGCATCCCAGTGCAACATTGTGCCAAACTCACACCGCGCCGCCCCCGCGGCCGCGGCTGATACCACCACCCGACCTCCCAGTGACAGTGCTCTCCACACCAGTGAGGGTCGACGCAGCTTTCGTCTCGATTCGATCGTCCGCAGACCGAAAGGAGTAGGCGCGAGTGGTCGCCGCGCGCCCCGCTAGATGGCGCCGCGAGTCGCTCCTGCGGCGAGCGCTCTCCGCCCGCGCCCCGCCGTCGCCGCCTTTTGTTTCGCGCCGTTCGTGTACATCAAATAATAATTGGCAGGGCCGGTGTTCAGCGACGCCGCACGGCGTCGAGCCGTCGCTGACGTCAGCGGAGCCCGGGCTCTCGGGCGAGCGATCCCGGCTTCCCCGACCTTCCGCCACCACTGTCTGTGACTCGACACACGCCACTGACACGTCAGGCCCTACACTAACCCTCCGCCCCTCTTACGTGCCAAATCCCTAGCAAATACTAGCCGTTGCCGATTAACCGTTAATACAGTCAAGTTTTTGTACATAAAGCAGTTTTAGTGATTAAAAATTCGATTCGAGTCAGTTGTAAAAAGAGCGGAACGGCGCGCTGAATGTGTCAATTTCATTCATGTAACCTACAAGGGCTGGCGATTGATCTGCACCTAGCAACAGAACGGACGGCGACGGCGGCGGCGACCATCTTTTTGGGTCCCTAGCTAAATGTTCGGTGGATTTGTTAAGGAAATGGCGAGTATCGGAGAATGTAGTCGTGGATTTATTTAGTTGAAGGAGTCCGCCGCTCGCCGCGCCGCGCCCATGCTTCGTTCGGTGAGTGATACATTGTAAGGCTTCGTAGCGTGCCATTTTCACAAGAATCCTCGCGTAGGTGTATGCTGTCATCTTAAGCCAATAACTTTAATGTTTTAATACGAAAGTAGATTGGATATGACTAGTTTTTGCCTTGCCTTAATGTTAGCAACGGAGCTAATCATGAGGCGGTCTGGGTAAATCTAATTAGGTTCTACTGAAACCTTAATTCAGGTAGTGTTTTTGGTTGTACCGAAGCTTTCTTTTGGAGTAGTTAAATCTATCCGCAACAATCACTTAACCTACAACGTTTTATGAAGCAACAGTAAATAATCAATACCTACCAAACCATAATATAAAGACAGAAAGCGCTGTGGATAGCCTGAAAACCTTAGCGTTATTTTAAACTGTACATTTCTATTTCTATACACAGTAGTTGGAATAATTCTTACATAACCTGAATATTGACCACTGCTGCACCTAATAACTAACTCGTATTATATTCATTTAGAATTTAGTTTGGTATTTGTATTTACCAGCTATTGGAACAGGCATAATATCGACCAATCAAAAAAATTATATTAACATGAGTCTGTGAATGCATTCTTAAGTTTACATGCAATTTGAAAAAAAAACATTTAGATGACTTTTTTGATGAAGTGAAGGTGAAATTATCATAGAATTTTTAATTCTGGTGAAAATGTTTTCTAAAACAAAAACAATACTTTCTACTAAAGATTTAAGATTGCTTGAATTCTTTAACTACTATTTTCCAGTTTGTAGAAAAATAACAAGGAGTTGCTTAGATTGGAAAGAAACTAGGTAGTTACTTGACCAAAGATTTAGTACGTTCGCTCAGGAAAATCCTTTCTGCGTTCAAGCAAGCTCATTTTGTATGTATTAGACACCAGTGAACTACACGGCTACCTTACAAAGAAAAGCTTTAGAGATTCTTGAAGTATTTTCAAGAGATTATGTATGTGCATCATTGATGGTGAGTTCATTAAGTTTTCTACTCCCTCACTCACCATAGCGTCTAATTCCCGGTTGGGTAAATAGCTGTCGCTTTAGAGCCTGGGGTACACTCAAACCATGATTCAAGATTTGGGGAGTCTGGTAATGAAGCGACTGCCGTCTGACTTTCGCAACCCTTAAGCAGGGCCTGGCTTCTTCAATCTACTGTCTTTGTAATGGTTCAATATCAATTGAAACATTTGGACAGTTGATAGTGGCGCCCAACGTGTAGCTGTATCTGCTGACAGCGTCAGATCAAGTTACCCCCTGCAGTGGAAAAATAGCATTTGTGCTCCAGACATAAGGACGGTCCAAAGGTCAACAATGGTAACACGAAATGACGCCATGTACACGTCACCTTACACGAAGATGTGATTAACACAAAAAGTGGCTATTTTTAGGAGATACTTGAACCATGAAAACCAAGCACCGACATCAAAAAATTATCCTTTATTTTTATTTTGATTGATTCAAAAAGACGTTTAAGAAAAAATATCTTCTATCTATTCGTTTCTATGATTTTGAACTAGTGTAGAATCTTAAAATCTTTGTTTCTAAGCGTAACAAACCTACTTCACTTAAAGACGTGGGGGCGCTACTAGCGGCTTAATACAGCAAAATTGAACTAAACGCCACCTATCGAAATTACTCTGTTTAGTTTGATAAAGTTAATTTAGACACTTTTTTGTAGTTCACCAATTTGTCAAGGTTTGTAGGCCTACGTCATATGAGTGAAAGAACATAAACTTTCACTTTATAGTCCACCCAAGAGCGTCGGTAGCTCGATAGTTCAGACCAGCGCCTTCCATATGGGGGTCGTGGTCAGAAAATGCATTTTTGCGTAATTCTACCATATTTTTTATTTTTTATAAATATTTCACTAACATCACATACATTGATCTGACTCCGAGATAGGTAGCTCAAGCACCTGTGTTACGGATATCAGAATCAACAGTGGGATTACAAATATATACATATAATACTTTTCTTTTGTAAATACATACTTACAATACATAGCAAACACCCAGACCAATACAAACAAACATGTTCATGCACACAAATGTTTGTACTGTGCGGGGATCGAACCCGCAACCCTTGTATCAGAGGCAGCGTTCACTACCACTGTTCCAAACGGTGTTCCGAACGGGTCGTCATTACCACGGCTAACCATTAGCTCGGCGGAAATCATTGTGAGGAAACATGCACGTTTTGGATAGTTTCTAAAACGTGTAACCATGATTCAGTTGGTCTGGTTCCCTGTTAAAAGGGTTGCAAAGGTCAGGCAGCAGTTCATCATCGTCAGCCCATTTAAGTCCCCACTGCTGGGGCACGGGCCTCCCTCAATCACATGAGGGGTAATTGCCATACTCACCACGCTTGGCAGATATTGCAGGCAGCAGTTGCTGTATTGTTATTACCAGACTCCCTTAATCCTAAATCATGGTCTAAGCGTACCCCGGGCTTCAGAGCGACAGCTTGTTTACTATCATATTTAGTAAGAATAAACTGCGCAAATACGAATTGAAAAACCTGTCCATTATAAACTATCCAAATATGTTGTTACATGGCATGTTAGATCCAAATTATAAATTAACTAGCTTTTGCCCGCCACTTCGTCTGCGTTCACACAATATCTTTATAAATTATAGCCTATGTGTTATTCTGATCTATAAGCTACATTACTGTAAAGTTTCATTAAAATCCGTTTAGTAGTTTTTGCGTGAAAGAGGAACAAACATCCATACATCCATCCAAACAAACTTTCGCCTTTATAATATTAGTAAGGATGTAATGATGATGGTTCAAAGTCTTACCGAGGTGTCGTAAAAGGCGACTAAGGTAAAACTGCTGGCATGATCATCAGCACCCAGAGAAGGCAAACTCTGCATTTATATCAAAACCCTCGCCAACCCGTCTGCCAAGCGTGGTGAGTATGGCAATTACCCCTCATGTGATTGAGGGAGGCCCGTGCCCCAGCAGTGGGGACTTAAATGGGCTGATGATAATGATGATGATGATGATGGTTCAAAGTTTGATAGCTATAACTTTATGCCCCTTTATTACTAATCGAGAACTAAGGATAGTCCCGGAACAAAATTCGTGATTGCCCCTTTTGATATTGCGTACTGGAATGTGATGACATGACATTTAGTACGGTAATAACTTAGATCGCGATTTAGAATAGGGTGGATGGAAATCATTACCAGCAACTTTTGTTCAGTTAGCTATTAAATCTGCGGTAACGGGTACTAGATTCTACAAAGGTATAAAAAATAAATAGATATTGTAACACTGAAAAGTAACAAGTGTTAACACGATATCACTATGACGTCATGTTTTTCTAAGGTGACGATTCTTGAATGTGAGTCATAGTTACTCCCAAATGCTTTCTATCTTAATTTAAATATAAATAAATATTTCACAACATCACATACATTGATTTGACTCCGAGATAGGTAGCTCAAGCACCTGTGTAACGGATATCAGAATCAACAGCAGAATTAAAATATATACATATAATACTTTTCTTTTGTAAATACATACTTATAACACATACAAACACCCAGACCAATACAAACAGACATGTTCATACACACAAATGTTTGTACTGTGCGGGGATCGAACCCGCAACCCTTGGACCAAAGGCAGCGTTCACTACCACTGCTCCAAACGGGACGTCAATTTAGGCGTGTAATTCTCGGTTAAGCCCAATGGCTATCGTTATGGAGCCCGGGGTACGCTTACACCATGATTCAGTATTTAGTGAGTCCGATAATTAGAGTGAAGTGATTGTTGTCTGACCTTTGTAACCTTTAATAGGGGAACCAGCCCAACTGAATCATGGTTACACGTTTCAGAAACTATCCGAAACGTGCACATTTCCTCACGATATTTTCCCACGCTGCCTAGCTAAATGGTAGAAATACGCACATATATTTGAAAAATCCAGTGGTGCTAGTTTGCATTCTAACCAAGATCCCCTTTAGAAATGCGCGTTTTCATCCTCTGTGCTACCATCGCTTATTACCAAATACGTTATCGGGCCATTCATTGCTCTATCCTGAGTTTTTACCTCTCTGTCTTGTTTTTTTAAATGCTAAAGCCGACAAACGAGTCTCCTGATGGAAAGTAATAATCGCCGCCCATTGACATCCGCGAAATCAGAGAGATCGCTAATGTGTTGCTGGCTTTTTAAAAAAGGAGTACGCTCTTCTCTTGAAGATCCTTAAGTCGTAGCCGCCGGGAAGTATTCCCGCAGGCAACTCGTTGGTTTGAGGACCATAATCACTGAAACTCAACCGCCGAACAATCTTTTACCTTCCATTCCGGTCAGAAGTAGATCTCACCAGCTCCTTTCACTAACTACTAATGTTAGTCAAGTTGACTGCCTCGGTGGTGCAGTTGTTAGTGGATCGCACTTTAAAGCGATGGCTGCGCAAGAGGTCCCAGGGTCGGGCCAAAAAGTTTGTACCTAAGTTTTCGGTAAGAAATTCTTAGTGGCAACCCGGAGTCAGGAAGTTGGCGGTCTTGTACCCCCGTGCATCGGAAAGCACGTTAAGCTGTTGGTCCTGCACCCGATCCCTCTCAGGTCGTGTCACGTAGTGTCCCATCGGAATATGAGGTTAAGCGAATAGAGAGTGCACTTGTGTTTGAGCACACACTTGAGCACTATAAAATATCCCACGTACGTGGCTGATCGTTGAAATTGGCCGCCGTAGCCGGTTGGAGGATATTATTATTATTCATGTTAGTCATTAGCATCATGATCTTTATTCTTCAGTATCTCAAAAGAATACCTGATTTTTAATATTTTCATTACCATTCCCTTTATTTTAGCCGAAACAGGTCACATAATGCATCATCGTCATCATTTCAGTATTATATTTTGAAATAAGCACTCAATGACTAACAAACATGGGCCATCTGTCATGTCAAATAAACCTTATTTCGAATAGCCGACATTTGCCACAATTTCAATGATGTAAGTGATGAGTGTTTCCAGATTTGATAGATCTACATACAGCTGAGCCTTCTTTAAAATCGTAAGTTTAAGACTCAGATAACAATTTTATTGCTGTTATAAATGTTGTAATATATCCACAAAAAGCTCCTTTGTCCAGATCCAAAGAAGAAAAAACATTTTTATTGACCAAATTAGAAGCCAACTTTTCAAAACCTTTGAATAGGAGCGAGCTTATCAGATGGCGTACTAGTAGACTGATTTACTGGATGACTATGGACGTTGATGATCACTTACTCTCTTGCTTGCTTGCTTGTTTGGCTTAGTTTTCATAAACACTTGCAGAATTTCATCTTGTATAGCACAAGATACATTTATCGTATTGTCAACCTATTTTGACTACTGCAGCGCCTGCGCTTCCCTTAATTAGAGAGATAATTGGAACCATTAAACCCCCATACATTTAAATGGTTGTTGTTTATATTGTGCCCATAACGGCATTTAACTAATTAAGGTTAGTGGCACTGATATAAGCACTGCAGATACATACATTGTGATTTAGGAACTTCAGGAATATAATTTTATTTATTACTATCTATAGGTTATGTAAAGACCTTTTTTTTTGTTTTCCCGGGAGAAATGCATTACGCAGACCCTGCCACCGGGGGGCGACAGGGTACTGTGGGACTCACCCTCCGGGCCGCTTCTTCTAACAAGAAGCGACCTGAGGGCATACCCACTAAAACTCCCGGGGCTCAACCACCCGTGGGTATAGAATGGGGTCACGGGAACTGCACGAGGCTATTCCCCGCAACCCCACTCCCTTAAAAACAACACTCACAACTTGAGAAATGTTGTCTATTTTGACAAATTTACATTTGCTGTTTTCAGTCAGTAGTAACATTAGTGAGAAACAAAAATCGTATGTTTTAAATATGCATTTAAGATGCATTGATATCTATGGCACACTCTCAACTCAATAACCAACTTCTTACAACCAATATAGGATGTATCGGTGAACTTATACATCCCTTTAAACACATTTTCTACCAACAAACTCTTAACAATTTTGTTCTAAGACCTAAAAACTCGCATAAAAAATCAACTTTTCAACAAAGTTAGTCACGTGACTTGTTTATTTTGTCGGATTTTTTTAAGAATTTCCAAAAGTCAGTAATTTCACTAAGTTTGTTCAGAATGAATTTTAGAAGTCGTGGTTGTAGCAATGTAAATTTTTATCGATACACTCTGATAGAAAATACTATAGTAAACGCAGGAACTCGCGGCAAACGGTTGAATGTTTCATTCATTATTTTAATGAAATATGACACCGACTGCCATAAGTCTTTAGCTCGAGCTATAATTGTTACTTGCCATTTAACTTACTGACCATTTTGAACCACTTAGCTGTCACTATATCATTCATTATAATGAATGAAATACTCTGGCTTCTACCGCGAGTCTTTAGGGTTAGTATAGTAGGTTTATTTTAATTAAAAGATTTTTACTCTTGTAATGTTTTTATTTCGTTTGTATATATTATATTCGTTTGTATTATAATAGTTTTTTATCCATTCATCAATCCATAAAAAATACTGTGCAATGTCTACTTGAGTTGTGTTTTTGTGCAATAAAGTATAATTATCTATCTACAATGAAATTTTTGTATTTTTTTTTAAGTTTGTATAAAATTTGAAAAAAGCTTTTAAAATCAAAACGAACCAAAAATAAATTATTCAGTCGTGGATGTATACGAAAATTGACATTATTATACACAAGTTACAGCTTATAGATTAACTTCACAAACACGGTTCTATGTATCGACGTCAAATTATGTTTGAATAAATAATTTAGTCTACATATTACATACGAGTACAAATTAACTCGTATATCTTCCCCGACAGTAAATTTAACTGGTCCATTACAATTATTGTTCACAGATAGTTTAAAATTATGATGCTCAATTTCAATGTAAAAGAATGTAAAATGCATTTATTATGCGATGAACGATATGAAAATATCAGTCACATTACGAGTACTATCCCCATATTGAGTTGTCATTATAAACCAGTTGAATAATCATCATCAACTTTTCATGTAGCTCTTCAATAGTAATGGTGGATTGCTATATAAATTATTCCTGTTTAAATGTTAATTTGATTGAAAAAACTTTAATTGTATTGTTGTATTTACCTCGTGGCTATGCGTAGAGTATAACTCCAATAGATGTAGGAGATCAAAAATGCAATGGTCCAATATAATCGACTTGCTCTTTGTCTCTAATGCTAGCCTAAGCATGCTGGGCATGGAAATTTGCTGCAATCTTAATCAAAGCCAGTATGTCGAGTGCCTCATCTCGACAGCATCTAAAAAACTGAATAGAGTGTGCAGGTTCTTCACGCCGGACCAACTCTGTCTTCTATATAAGACTCAAGTCCAGGCATGCGTGGAGTACTGCTCGCACCTCTGGAATGACTCAGCTAAATACCTCATGGATGCTCTCGATAGATTGCAGCGACGGGCTGTACGTATTACAAGTGACGAAGAGGTCTCGGACCTCTTCAACTACGTAGAGACATCGGGTTGCTCAGCGTCTTTTACCGTCTACATCATGGTGAACTCTGAAGAGCTTTTCTCCCTCATCCTACCTGACCTATTCCGTCACAAAACTACACGAGCCGGACAACGCTGTTACCGCATCACAGTGGAAATATTCCATCACGGACAAATAAAATTGGCAGTTCCTATTTCTGCCGCAGCACCAATAAAAGGAACTCGTTGCCGGCGCATGTATTTTCTCCTTCCTACAATATCTACTAAGAAGCATCTCGCGGGCTAGTATAGCAGTCCTAACGGAGGTGATGCCTGACATCGGTTCCGTTGTAATAGCAACTTGGGCTCTTCTCATGCTTACCATCAGGCTGAGGAGAGCCAATATACGTTGCCTCTATAAAAAAAAATAAAGATCATATCTCGTCGATGGAGTAGTAGTCTCCATTCCTCTCTTTCTCTCGACTATACCTCGAGAGAGAAATGGTCGACTACGATTCTCAATTTATTTTTTAATTCAATTAAAAGCCCATAAGGAACCTGATAGTGACTTCAGCTTACTTTCATTTAGCCATTCTTTTTTGGTTTAATAAATTAATGTACGTACCAAAAAACATCTACCACTAATGATTTAATGCAGTATCTATAAGTGCTTCGTCGTGGCATCGCCAGATATTTAGCTGCATCGAATGAATTCGAGCTATTTCGAACCCCAGCTATTGCTGGTAGCTGCGACAGGTTTCAGGCCACTGAAATTGGGACAAGAAGTAACCTTTTGTAATTGGGTCAGACAAGTACTACGCGGCTTTATGTGGACTAAATATTCATAATAGCATGCACTCATACACTGCACATTATACAAAGTAGCACAAAAACGTAAATATAAACGTGTGCGGTTTTTTCGTGTTTGTCGTGCATGATGGTGCATATCTGTGCAGCTAGATTTACTCTAAATAATTTTTAGCTTAAATCTAAAGTTTTGTAGTTGTCCATATTATTTTACAAAATACAAAATACACTAGACAAGCGTCCGTGGCACTCATTCAGCTGGTCTCACTGAAAACCAGCGTCATGGCCTTTGTCTGGGCTGTGACATAAGCTGAGTGAGGGCCATTTATACTAGACGTCATAACACATCATAATATTCATTTGGCACTGTCTGGACATGATTGAATATAGTTTTGTTTTATTTTTATGTATTTTTAATTGTTTTATATTTTGTTTTCTGTTTGTGCCAAATTGTGTTCTGTTTACAATTGCTATATGTTCTGTGTTGTGATGTCTATAATAATAAATATTTTCTTTCTTTCTTTCTTTCTTTCTAAATTGGGAAGAAACTTTTAAAAATATTCGTATGATACATTTTTCATATTGCGACATTTCTGAGATATGCAAGATATATATAAGTAAAGTAAAGTATCAGCCTATAAACTATCCCACGGCAGGGCCTGCATCATGGAATTCAAGTCACTACTATGATGGGATTAGGCTTAATCACCACGCTTGCCTAATGACCCGTACTATAATTACTACTCGGGGGCATCTCACTGTAAGTACATCAATTTAACCAAACCTGAGACCTTCCACGCACACGCCATATCTATTGCTCTATTGAGTTCATCAAAAAATATACAACTCACGGATCTTGTCACCCAAATAAGAATGTAGATAACAGTTGTTAACTTGACAATGCCTAAGGCAACCTCTTCGCGTTTCATTCTAATGATAATTACGTTCATGTGTTAATCGGAACTGTTGCGGTTTTGTTGCGCTAAAAATCCAAAATGTGCGGCAGTATTTTTCTCACTTTTCTATAAAAAAAATTGAAGTGTAAAGCGTCCTTGCCAATGTTACTTTTGTACCAAATAAGCCTTGTCGATGTCTTTTAATGCATCTACTGTTCGTACAAGTACCTACCAATCTGTTAGGTGTTTGTGAGTGCATGATATCTTTATTGGTCAAACGGGTCAACCGCAGGATACAATCAATAAGTGTCAAGGGGATCTGTTGTCGAATACATGCCGGCGTGTTTGTAGTGTCAGAGCTGAGTGGCACGACAAATTAGTGTTGAGTAACGGAGAAGGTATTTCTATTAAAACTAGAGGTGAAAAAACTGGCAAGATTTTTGTTTTGTCAATGAATGTGAGTGTCTATGATCTGAATTGGAAAAAAAGGGTCTATGTAATCTCTAATTTACAGAGCTACACATAAATAAAGTGCTTTTTATGAGAATCAATTTTTGTTCCAGGGTAAATCAAATAGCAAGCATGGTTTTTTTTCAAATCTATGTGCGTATTTCTACTATTACCATCTGCTCGGCGGTGAGGGAAAACATCGTGAGGAAACCTACACGTTTTGGTAAAAGTTTCTGAAACGTGTAACCATGATTCAGTTGGTCTGGTCGGTTAAAAGGGTTGCGAAGGTCAGACGGCAGTCGCTTCATTGTAATTACCAGACCCCCCAATCCTGAAACATGGTCTAAGCGTACCCCGGACTCCAAAGCGACAGCTTTGGACGCAACCGGGAATTACATGCTAAGATGAAGAAAAGGTAAATCAAATAATGCCACATAAAAACTTGGTGACACTCCGAAAATCACAGACAAAGCCGCACACGGCAGCTAGTTTTTAATATAAAAAGTACAATACATAACAAACGACTTCACAGGCTAGTTAAATATGTAACTGTGTACGCTTATATTATGCAAAAAAACCTTTTATGGGCGGATTACATGAGAGCATTGACCGCACAGCTCAGTGCTTTACCCAGAAAAAAACCGCCAAAACTGAAAGTGGAGCACGATACAAACACAAATATAGCCGAGTATTTAACATTTGTTTTAGGTAAAGATTAACTAGGGCTGTAGTTTGAAAGGTATCTTGGTTGAATTGAAGTGACCAAGTCATAATGGACTTTGTTTGTTCTGTAATATATTCTCGGGCAATTATGTCTCGGACTTTTGAAAGGTACGCGTGGGGTGGAAGCCAACTTGTAGAGGCCCATTCAAAAAACATTTAAATCAAATAAAAAGCGCACTAATTTTACTATGCACCTGATCAATCATAATATACAATAGTACTCTGTTTAAATATCAACTATAAAGAGCGAAAGAGTCGTAATTTTCGCGTTATTGTGTTGTTTTTGGCTTGTTATTTTTTGGGCATGAATATTTTTGTTTATCCAGTGTAAGGATGTTAAACTATAGGTACATAAATTATTATCTTCATCGTCATCATCGTCAGCCCATTTAAGTCCCCACTGCTGGGGCACGGGCCTCCCTCAATCACATGAGGGGTAATTGCCATACTCACCACGCTTGGCAGATGGGTTGATATAAATGCAGAGTTTTCCTTCTCTGGGTGCTGATGATCATGCCAGCAGCTTTACCTTAGTCGCCTTTTACGACACCTCGGTAAGAGTGAGGGTGGCCTATTCTACTCTGCCGGGGACCACACGGCGGATTATTATCTTATTATACGCGTATTTTTAAAGCACCTTCATTTATGGTGGTATTTTTATTATTATAACTTCTATATTTAAAAATTTGTGCATAAATGCTTTTTAGAAAACACTGTATATGTCACCGGAAAATAACAATATCCGTAAGTTTATCAATTTACTAGGAAGTTTATAAACTTTCGTAGGATTCGAAACGGGGGATAAATTGTATTATTTTACGTCTACAATTTCGTAAATTTATCAGTTTAAGACGTCACACTAAATTCATAAACTAACGGATATCTATTCGTAAAATTTTCCATGATTCGGCTAATCACATAAAATCTTTTAAATATACGCATCTTTGAAATACCTAAAATAACACACTGCTCTCTGATTGGTCAATATTCATAGTGGCAATGCTAATCAGTTCGCGCATAGTGATTTGATATTGCTTACTTATTATTTTACGAGTTAGTTCAGTAAGTTTATCAATGTACGAAAGTGTGGACGTAAAATAATACAACTTATCTCCCGTTTAGAATCCTACGACAGTTTATAATCTTCCAAGTAAATTGATAAACTTACGGATCTTGTTATTTTCCGGTGACATATATACACATAACAATAATATGACTGAAATTTTATGCCATCATATTTTTAATCAAATAATCTCTTAACTACATCGTCTGATCTAGCCCCTTACCATGCTCAAGAATATTAAAAGTAAAATATAAAAATTGTTTTACGAAGTATTTTTACCCCACTTAAGTGCCAACTTAATCAACACGATACGTTGCTTATCGGTTTTTTTGACCAAACATTAAATCTTCGATCTATATGTACAACGTCCCACATAACAAAAACCAACGCTTTTGCTTTGGGATTAAGGTGCAATATTTAATAGAAAATGTTTCTGAATTATTACTTTTTCACTGTTGTCCTAGTTTTATTTTTAGCTTGGCACCTTTCAAATTTAGTTCCGCTTTTCGTATTTTGGGTTCAATATTTACTAACCACAGTTTCTATTCTTCCCAACTTAGTAAATCAAGTTCATTTCGGGGGAAAGGGGGGCTGGCAGCGCACTTGTGACTCCACTGATGTTGCGGGTGTTCATGGGCGGCGGCAATCGCTTACCATCAGGTGATCCGTCTGCTCGTCTGCCACCTGTCGCATAAAAACAATTGAGGAATTTGCCAGAATTCTCGACGCTTGATCTTATCTTTATCTCTTCATTATTATACTTATTTTCTATTGCATTTAAAGGTCGTTAAGAACAACAAAAAAATAATAAACATTTTAAATAAATACAATGTATCCATCTTAAGACTAACAGTTTAAGTGAGGTTGTGTTTTATAACATTGTATTTTTTTTAAATTCTTATGAAATACTTATCTTATCTAAGAGGCCTCTTTTTTACCGACTTCAAAAAGGAGGAGGTTCTATGTTCAACTGTATATTTCTTCCCCTAAAACGAAGCGTTAGGAAAAACCACTTCTTTTATTATTTAATTACATTCTATTTTATTAACCTTTAACCTAAAGTAGGTAGAATATAAAATAATAAGACGTTGAGGTCAAATAATATAACAATGTATTTGTAACATTATTCCGGATGTGTAAACGTCGTGGGTGTACATCATTACGCTTAAGACCTGGTAAAGCATGTCGAATCAATGTCTGCCCTTTTCCACCCACGAGAAAATATCCTTTTTGGTCTTTCCTTTGCCAGTAAACATCCTCCTACAGTTTCTCTAATAATCTTGTTAATCGGTGATTCGCTGTTACAAAGGGTAGGATGTGGATATTTCCACTCCAATATTTTTAACTTTAGAATACCATTCAGAAAACGATCCTAACTTTCATTGTGGGCGGGAGCATCTTCCTGTAGCTATACTCCTAAAACGAAACTATATTAGGTCTTTACCTATGCAATTGCTATTTTTAGGGTTCCGTACCTCAAAAGGAAACAACGGAACCCTTATAGGATCACTTTGTTGTCCGTCTGTCCGTCCGTCCGTCTGTCAAGACCCTTTTTCTCAGAAACGCGTAGGAGGTATGAAGCTGAAATTTATATCAATTACTCAGGTCTACTGTCCCTTGAAGCTGTGAAAAAATCAAACTTCTAAGCCAACGCAATCAAAAGATACAGCCGTTTATGCCGCAAATTTTCGACACTTGCAAGGGAATCAAAACCAACAGGGTGCTTCCCGTGAACTCAGAATCTTGAAATTTGGTACGAAGCAACGTCTTATAGCATAGTAAATAAATAAATAATAAATAATGTTTATTCAATATCTTTTAAATTACATACATTACAAATGGCTGGGGTCTCTATTTAAGTATGCAATACCTGTGTTTAGAGACCCCGCTCCTCCTTGAAATTTACAAAGATAAGGATCATACCAAACTAATGTGTGTGTGTGTGTTTGTGTGCATTTGTTCGTATCTATAACTATGTGTGTGTTGCATGTGTATCTTTAGTGCGTGTGACTAAAGTGTAAGTATATGTGTGTGTGTCTGTATCTATGTGAGTTTGAATAACGTGTATCTGGTGTGTTTGTGAGTATGTACGTGCATGAGTGTGAGTGCGTGTGTAGTTCTGAATTTGTACATGTGTGTTAGTTAGTTTCGGGTATGTATGTGCTATATAATAAGTATATATTAAAACATAAAACTAGTAAAAAATAAGGTTCTCAATCTCATTATAGTCTTGAACCTGTAGCCAATTATGTAATGTGTATTTGCATGAATGTGTTGTTGTGGGGTGGAAATTTAGAATTTTATTTAGTTTGTTATAAATATGTGCCGATTGTACTGTAAATTGTCGCCTAGCGTGTGAAGTTCTAACCCTTAGTGTAGGTGCAACACTTTGCTGCCTTCTTTTTTTAATATGTTTAGTGGGCTCATAAGGTAGTTTTCTATGTAGTTTTAGAATCGACTGCAGAATGTAAAGTTTTCGCACAGATAGTAATTCACATTCAGAGTATAGGCTTACGGTTGGATATCTATATGGTTTATGATATATTATTTTAAGTAACAATCTTTGCGCACGCTCTAATTCAAGAAACTTAATTTTGGTAGAAGCGCCCCATACTGGTATACAATAATTTAAGATAGATTGGGCTAACGATAGGTATATTTGTTTTAATAAGGCTGCATCAGCAACACGTTTAAGTATTTTAAAAATCCAAGAAAGTTTCCTAATTCTATTTGTCAATAAGTCAATATGTGCGTGCCAAGAGAGGCGTTGGTCAACCATTACTCCGAGATACTTAATTTTTGATATTTTATTTATACTATAACATGAGCAATTTGGGTCACTTAAATCATTACATGTGTGAGTTTTTATTTTGTAGTTAGAATTTGGCTGTGAGCTGTTATAGAGCGTGAAACATATGTAGTTAGTTTTAGAAACATTTAGAGTAAGTAAATTATTATCCAACCAGCAAGCCACTCGGGCCAATCCATTCTCTGCAAAGCTATAACTTATTTTGTAGCATAGATAAAGGAAAAATTACGAAAACTATAAGTTTTTAGTTACATCACATTATATATATTTTTTTAATAATTTTCAACTTACTACCCATTTCCTCATAAACGCGTAGAGGTATTAAATTGAAATTCTTACCAAATACTCAGATCTACAATACCTTTAAGCTGTAACAAAATCAAACTTCTATGTCAACGCAATCAAAAGAAACAGCAATTTAAGCTGCATATTTTGAAACTCGCAAGTACTCGCAAGGGAATCAAAACCTAAAGGGTACTTCCAGTCGACCTAGAATCTTGAAATTTGGCATAAAGCAACGTTTTATAGCACACATAAAGGAAAAATTCCGAAAACCTTAAATTTTTAGTTACATTACAAAATATATATTTTTTAATAAATATAAACTTATTACTTTTTTCCTCATGAACGCGTAGAGCTATCAAGTTGAAATTCATATCAAATACTTAGATCTAATTGCCCTTGCAGGTTTGTACGGAACTCTCGGTGCGCGAGTCCGACTCGCACTTGGCCGGTTTTTTTATGAAAAAATTAAACGATTGTTTTCATTCATCATTTTTGTATCAATCGAAGTTATCACCCATGCAATCAATCAATGCATCTTTGCCAACGCAGTGGCAGTTTATGATGGGAGGCAACAAATTCTTTGAAGGTTTCTTATACTGCCTCTCGTGTATTGAATTTTTTCCCGCCAAGAAGTTATCCAAATTCTGGAAGAAGTAGTAGTATATAAGCGCAAGGTCTGGTGAGTAGGGCGGATGATGGAGATCTTTACACCCTAGTTCTTGCAACTTCATCATTTCAGCCAATAGACGTCCACTGCTGGACATAGGCCTCCCCCAATGTTCTCCACACAGATCGGTCCTGTGCCGCCCGCATCCAATGGATTCCCGCGATCTTCACCAGATCGTCGGTCCACCTTGTGGGGGGCCTGCCACGGCTGCGACTTCCTGTGCGTGGCCTCCACTCCAGGACCTTTCTGCCCCAACGGCCGTCTGTTCTCCTCTCTATGTGCCCTGCCCATTGCCACTTGAGGCATGCAATCCTTTGGGCTATGTCTGTAACCTTAGTTCTCTTGCGGATCTCATCATTTCTGATACGATCACGCAGGGAGACTCCGAGCATAGCTCTCTCCATTGCTCTCTGGGTGACTTTGAGCCTCCTTAATCGGCACATTGCAACTTGGTGCACCCTAGTTCTTGGAAAATCTGATGTGCAGTATGGGGTCGCGCGTTGTCGTGCAAAAGCAGCGGAGATGAGCGATTGACCAATGCTGGTTGGAGATGTACCAGCTTCTCCATCATTGTGTTCAGTTCTTCATAGTTGCATATCTGCAGTAATGGTCGCCCCGTTTGGTAAGAAACTGTGACGAATCACACCGGCGCTAGACAACCAAACAGTGACCAACTTAGCCAAACAAAAAATATTTTGATTTGAAATAGTCAGTAATGCAGAGCAACAATTTCATAGGTAGAAGACCTATTATTAAAATCTTTAAAAAATATGCTAGCGATTGCCGCAGCCCCTGGACAACCATAACACCAGGTGGAGTAATCAGTGTACTTATAACTACACCTGGAATTTTTTTAAGGACTGATTTTCATTCACCCCTAATCCTCTCCTCTAGTAAGTCAGTGTGTCACTCGGTTAGCCGGTAACAACAGCTAATCACAGAATTGAGATCATTATTAGACAATGCAGCCTGGTGTAACAAATGGAAGGCCCGCCTCACACGACCCACTTTTCGACTTGTTTGTCGCTTGTACATACAGAAACACATCAAGGCTATAGACCTTGCGACCGTAACTTACGGATGTTTTTTCAATGGTAGTGAGTAACTTCGCCGTGTGTACACACCGGTCGTGGCGCTTATTGTGCAGCTGTGGAAGTTTTATCACTTTCTCGCTTCTGTATGTAATCAATTCCTGAGTCTGCCACTGAACGGATGGAAGATTTTTTTCCGTTCATCTTATTTCAATCTCTTTGTTAACAGATATGTATAATAGTACGAGAATATGAAATGCATCTGGTAATAATGATTAGGAAAACTCGCATCCTTTTGAATAATACTTGATATACTAATAATTGAAAATACCCTGTAACGGTCAAAGTGAAGGTGTCCTAGGCTCCAAAGAGACAACTTGGAACACAACAAGGATATCACGCTGTGGTCAGAATCCAGAGAGGCATGTTCGAATTCTAATGGAATCCAGGCTCGTATGGAAAGCGCGTTCTTATCCACTGGTCTACCATGGCTCTGCATCCGCTTGTGCCTTGCTGCAGGACAATAAATAAGCTAATACTTTATTTTCCTTTTTTAACTTCATAATGTCTTTTTGCATTTTACCTGCTTGACAACTGGCATTAAAAGTGCCATGCTCCACAAACCCCATCTAGTAGAACAATGATCCCAGCCACTTATTGACGGCGCCACAGACGATTACAATCTGAGCGCCTGCAGCCGGCACTCAATTAGCAGAGGGCGAAGATGCAATTAGTACAGACACCTGGCTTCAGTCTGAGCATGTGCAGATGGATCTGTGTCTAATGCCTACATACATAGATGAGGTTTTACAACGCCAATCCAAGTTTTCATGCGCGATATATTTTATAACCTCCAACTAGGAATATTAGACTCTCCTGATAGGCTCACAGAGATTTATGTCTCATGCCTGTGTAGGCATGAGACATAAATCTATGTGTGTCATAGACGTTCGAATGTTACTTCAAGTATTCATGAGTAAAACACAGTATTGCTAAGTATCAACTAGAGATGTAGCATTCGTTGATGACAAGAGGAGATTTTTTGACGTTGATTACTTTGAAAATGTAAGGGCATTTAAAGTAGGATGAGCTAACTGTATGCACTAAAACCAAATCTTACTGACAACTTAAACCCAAATCATTTTTTAGTACCAATGGCAGGGGAAATACTGCCGGCTCGAGATGTAAACGGATTGATGTCTATATGAACACCAGTGCACCAGGGTGAGGACGGATTATGTGGAGCTCTCCAATTCTCAATCTAGCGAGAACTTCTCTTAACAAAAACAGGACAGACATGTTCACTAAAACACGCCCCATTGCCTGTATTAACTATCTCTGCTTTTGGGTAAATGAAGGAATTATTGTTGGAATCAGGGGTTTCCAGACTTCAGTCTATCCACTGTTGGCAGTCGTCATCTTTTTGGGCTTTTGATTATATTTTTTATTATTTTTTACGTATGGTCATACTCATATCTTTTGACTGATGATTATTTTTATTCAAATGGTACACCCGAAATTGTCCCTAATAGATTTTGAAACAAATCCAACCCTTAAGTCACTCATTCTATTAGGAACGTATAAGAGAGCATACTTATTTTTTCCTTTTCTTTTTCTGGTGGTTATTGTTTTTTTACTTTTAAACATCACAAAATAAGTTAAGTTTCGTTCCTAACCCGTGAAATAGGGCACCGAGATCCCGTGCAATTATCGGCTATATCCGGGATTAGCGCGAGTGTGGAGTCGCGACCAAACTACTGTTTGCCTTCATTCTATTTTCAATTAAACTTCTGAAGCGAAGCTATGTGCACTATTAACTCCTTAGAATAGGGGCGGGCATTGATAGATAGATATTCTTAACCCTAGAGTGGGCGCGTCTTTTTGCGTAACGTCAGTAGGCGCGTGGGGAGCATTTTGCCGCCTCATTTTCTTTGACCATTTTGACTAGTAATATAGCAATTTAATATTTTTTCTTTAAGGATTTAAATAAATAAACAGTAAGTAATATTTAATCAACATATTTATTCAACTTTGTTCTATAAACTTTGGTTTACAAAAGACTTTAGAAAACTTAATATTTTTATTGACTTTTTTTCTCTTATGCTACATAATACTTTTTAATACTTAAAAATATGGAAAAAAATAACAAAATTATATATTTTCTAAATCTACAGGATACGCTTTATCAAAACAGTCTTCACAAAGATATGTACAATGTTCATTGCACAGTAACTTTTGGCATCTGGAACACCCTTTTTTCGTGCGCCTGTTTTTCTTTGAGGGACATATGCTGCATTTGCCCTCCTTTTTTGAAGAAGATGCTTGTTCTACTGGGACAAAGTGAGCAATTTGATGTTTCTTCAGATGTTTCTTCTAGCCAAGACAAAATTTGAGCTTCTATTTTATCCATTCTTATTTATTATTATCAATGAATTCTTTGAAATCCTAAAACAAACATATTTTTAGTAGCAAAAGTTATTGATGCACCATAAAATATAGTCAACATTTCGAGTTTGCAAAAAATACATTATACAATATTACTTACGTGAGTGGGCGCGCGGTGAGCAATTTGCCGCCCGGCGACACCTGATGGTAGAAATCTTCTTCTCCAGCGGTCCCCCGCGCACTGACGGCGTCCAGATTCTCGACACACGTTGCTAACGAGAGTGGGGGCAGCTACTAAGAAGCGCAAGTCTAACGGCTAGTTATTTTAAAAAATATTAAAGGTTTTTTAGCGCGGGCGGCAAAATGCTCATAGCGCGCCCACTCTAGGGTTAATTGCACAAAATACAAATATGATACAACAACAATTGACAGTACAATAAGGCGGTCTTATCGCTTGTAGCGATTTCTCCCAGTCAATATTTTGATCGAGTTAGTGATAGAGGGAGTGATATTTTGTACAGTGCACTTTTAACAGAATATGTTTAAGGCAAGAAATAAAGCATACCCTTCTGATGAGGTTAAAGTCCTTTGATCAGAGACACTAACTCTAGATAGACAGTAAGTCCTTAGAGTCCAAAAATAAAGTTAAGATATCCTATGGGTACGGTAGTCCAAAGACCCTCAGTAGACAATGGAGAGACCTCATGCTCGGTATTGCCCCAAAAATCAAATCATATTCTCGGATCTATATTCGGGTCAATCGGCTCAACCGGGAAAAGGGGGGTTTAATTTTTGGCAGCGCACTTGTAACTGCACTGGTGTCGCGGGTGTCCATGGGCGGCGGCAATCGGTTACCATCAGGTGATTCGCCTGTTCGTTAGCCAACAATCACAAAAAAAAGGAAACCAAGAGACCGTCATCTGGACACTTGTGAGGGTGAGTTGTCCATTATCCCGTATTGTAGAGAAGATTTTAGGTAGTCTAAAACAAACGATAGTATCGATACTATAGATAGCTTTTTTTTTACAAGTATTGCCTGGTTTTAAGCTATCGATACTATTAATATGACATCAACTATCGACAGTCTATCGATAGTAATGGAAATACTAGTATATTATGACTAGCGGTCGCTCGTGGCTTCGTCCAGAATTCGATTTTCCAAAAAGTAGCTTTTATCACTTTCCATCCCTTCAACTATCTCCACTTAAAAATCGCGTCAATCCGTCACTCCTTTATGACAAAACAGACGGCAGAATGTGAAAGTTTGTGTGTGTGTCTGCATGTTTGACACAGACACACACAAACATTCACATTTATAATATTAGTAAGTATGGATTATTATGTACTACAGAAGTGCAGACGTCTGGAGTGAACGACGCATGTGCAACGGCCCTTACGCTAGGCACTCAAATGAACAGACTTACACTCGCGAGCAAAAAAAACTACGTTTGTAAAACTGCCAGGTTAGTACGGTCGGCTACAAATAAATAAAAACAGTTTAATACTTTGTCATAAGAGCTAGGTACCATCTGACTCCTACTTTCCTACACAAATACGGACTTTATTATTGAGACAAGGTAGGCAGTATGGTGAGTAAAAACACTTACTAAAAGCGATAATAGCTTTGGATACCGTGGTATTTGTTCCGTCACGAAATTAAAGTTTAAGACAATGAAAAATGGGATCTGAAATCTTGTAGATACACTATTTTATGTGATATCTGGCTGACAAGCAGACGGCTCTTTTGATGGTATGCAATTGCAGTCGCCCATGAATACCCGCAACAACCGTGATGTCAGAAGTGCGCTTTAAACTCCCCTCTCCCTCGGATTGGGACTCCTGTACCACGCAGTGAAACACAGCACAGACGCTGCTTCACGTCGGTTTTCTGTGAGGCCGTGATATCACTCCAGTCGAGCCGGCCTATTCTACGGTCACACAGTCTAGAAGCTTCAAATTCAATAATCCAAAACCTTCAAATGTTTTTTTTCTCAATCGCATCGATATATTTAGTTTTCCGTAACTAAAATAGTATTTTTCGTGAAATATTAACACAGAGCAGACAGATAGTTACAGACTTAATAATTGAAACAGACAAAAAATGGTGGCAAATTTCAAATGTAACGCCCATGTCGTTAAGACGCAATCGCAAAGATACTAGCGCCGCAAAGTAATTTACATAGATTGTGGCGAATTTTTAAAAATATGAGCAATAAATACTTTAAGGAAATGATGAACTATTTTGCGACCCACCTATGTAATTTCTTCCTACAAGTAATAATAAAGGTGGTAAAAACAAGGTGGCCACTTTTGACAATTATCAAGATTAGTCTTACTCACAGGAAGCAATTATTACAAAGTTAGTCCAAAAAATGGATAATACTATCCTTAAAGTTTGCTCACTTTTTTTAAAAATGACTTTTTTCGCCACAGTCTTTATAAACCACTTGGCGGCGCTAGTATCGTCGCAGTGTCACCTTAACGATGCCGCGGCCTCAAGTGTATTTACTTACAACTAAGTGTGAGAGCATGCACTTACGTTTCAATTTGCTAATAGGAGAGCTCAGGCGCGGCGCACCAACACTTTAATTGCTTTTAAGTAATTAATAAAACGGTCCACTTGACACGCCAGCTAGTACACTCAATATAATGTTGAAGACTTGAATAGTTTGTCCTTTTTATGTGTTACTGGCATAACTAAATGCTACAGTCCATCATTGAGTAGCAGCAATACCGTCAAAGAAGCTATTTCGATCGCTAACCCACATTCCTAGCGTGCCAATTAGTGGTAGCTTGATTTGAGCTGTCACTTAACTTTTATTTTAATAGACATAATGTTTTTTTATACCCGAAGATATTTTGCCAATGTCAAGTAACCTATTTAAATAGGTGGGTCGTCAGACAGTCGAAGTCAGTCAAAGTCACAGTCACTCAATAAAACGTCGGTGTTTTACGTTTTATCGACCTACTGATTCTGCCGATACCACTCTAAATACAATCGCGAGTTTTAAGACTCTATTAGGTCCATGCAAGATGTCCGTGACAACTCAATCGACACACTATAGCAGTGTAAAAACGATACAATTCAACGAATCTTATTATTAGGATCAATTCGAGTAATTATACTACTCGGGAATGGAACCGAAAAAAAATCCAAAAAAATTGAATGAAGTTTTTTATCTTTAAAAAAAATAAAGTGTT
This sequence comes from Marasmia exigua, assembly GCA_019059595.1. NCBI lineage: Eukaryota > Metazoa > Arthropoda > Insecta > Lepidoptera > Crambidae > Marasmia > Marasmia exigua. The sequence goes on from CM032464.1 coordinate 11,937,114, forward strand.
TCCTGTAAGTAAAACATGAAGTAGCTTATGGATTTCAGATACTTTCCCTTCGTGTCGCATAGTCTTGGGACGCCGTGTGTATCGGCTACAATAATTGCGCGAGCTGTGAGGACGCTCATGGTAGATTTTGCAGGTAGACTCATACGTACTGATATTTGTCAATTAAGTAATTATTATTTTGTATCTCTCCTGCGGAAAATCACGGCACAAGGCCGGTCCTTTTGGAAGGCGTACGTGGGGATACAGATCCAACATGAAGAGGCCCCTTAACACAATAATGTAATATTACTATAGCTATAATCCTACGCAGAATACGTTTCATTGTTAATGTTAGCCATTTGCATAATTATTAGATTTAAGGAATCAACTGGTTGAGTGAACATTATTCCTAGACCCATACCAATATCGTAGAAATATTTTCCCAAAGTATTAGTGTTTCACCTGATATTTACAAAACTACTTTCTGATAAACAAGAAAAGTAAGGCACCTCAGTACCAACTTGTTCTTTAGACCGCATACAACGTAGGGTTGTTCGAATTGACGGCGATTTGACTCTCTCTAGTCGGCTTGATCCTCTTGCACTGCGGTGGGATATATTTTTTTTTTTTATTAGGACAACCAACAAGGTAAACACCGTTACAAGCAAATAAGAACATAGACAAACATAATCTTAAAACTAAGTGTCACCTTACTTATAGGTTGCCACGGCATGCAATGTGTACTAGTGCGTTAAGATTTAACAAAACTTTATAAAATTTAATTATGTCCAAGACTTGTGACGTGTTCGCTAACGAGTAGGTGGTTCAGGCGTCAAGCACTATATAGCGTCCCTCAGCATTCTATACCGCATTTATCACGAAAATTGCTCTGAGAAACTGTTTGATCTACTCCCTGCAGCTGAATTCTTACATCAAACCACACGCAAGCGATTTTCATTCCGCTTGTGACTCCGTTGGTGTCGCGAGTGTCTATTGGCGGCGGCAATCGCTTACCATCAGGCGATCCGTCTGCTTGTCTGCCACCTACCTATCATGTAAAAAAGAAATCTCTATCTCAATGTATGGCGATCTAGTGCTGTGCGTTAATTGTGAAACTTTATACCACGGACCTCAATTTTATAAAACGGTTTAGCTGCAGGAGTATTACCCGACGGCTACGAAAGAGCGTAGCTTTTTTAAAGGCCGGCAACGCATTAGCGATCTCTCTTATTTCGTTAATTTTCATGGGTGGCGTTGATTGCTTACCTGGTGACCTACTTGCTTGTGTGTCGCCTCTAGCATAAAAAAATCATGTTTCCTTTTCAAAGTCCAACCCAAGGTATTATATTCATGGGCTTAAGTAATCGATTACCATCAAATTAATCGTTAGTTTGTCTACATTAGGACAAATTCAAGCATCAAAACAAACATCGTTCCTGGGCTATGAATGTAGTTAATTACAGCGGTTAATCAGGTCAGCCGAACATTGGGCTGTCAGAGCCGCTATGAGGGTTCACGGTTGGAAACTAAAATAAAAAAAGCTTATGGACACGCAATCGCATGTCGGGGACGTTAAGGAAGCCTGTTTGATACACTAGCGCCGCCAATTGATTATTAATTTATTATTGTCCCACTGCAGGTTACTGGTCTTTATCATAGAAGCAAAGTCGTCGCACCACAATTTCCAAATGTGATATGGTGATCACAACCCCGAGCTATGTTCGAAAAAATTTAATTTTACTTTTTCCTCGACCCGGGAATCAGTACTTACTCAAACCACTACACCAGATTATACAAATGTTAATAAAAAGAAAAGCGAAATGTGCTGAAGGACTTTTTGTGTTTTTGAGACTAATATTTAATACGATATCTAACTAAATGTACATATCATAGCCACTTTAATCATAATTAATATTTGTTGCAATGGTCCCACACTTATATTGTTTAATTAATGTAATTGGTAAGCAAACTACCGAGTTAATTAAAGTAATAAATAAATAGGTTTTAATATTTTCCCTTGTACTATGGAATCCGGAAACAACGTAAGTACCATAAAACCCAGGGTCAACACAAAATATGGTTCACTGTCAAGAAGCATACAAATTTTTAGCATAAAATAAGTTAGCATAATGTAATTACTACTAATGATCATCATCATCATCATCAGTTCCCACTGCTGGGGCACGGGCCTCCCTCAATCACATGAGGGGTAATTGCCATACTCACCCGGCTTGGCAGACGGGTTGGCGAGGGTTTTGATATAAATGCAGAGTTTTCCTTCTCTGGGTGCTGATGATCATGCCAGCAGCTTCACCTTAGTCGCCTTTTACGACACCTCGGTAAGAGTGAGGGTGGCCTATTCTACTCTGCCGGGGACCACACGGCCATCAGAAGGGTCTTAACTACTAATGATAATTTCGCATAATACTAATAAGCATAAACATGATTAAGCATAGAAAAATTAACCATAAATCATTAAAAAGCGGCTTACGGGTGGCCCAAGGGCCACCCCCGCCGCACCTAAGCCTACTTTTACTCTATATAATATAGGAAATAATAAATGCATTATGCTAAATAATAACTATGCCACAGTACATATTATGCTAAAACCAAATTCGGTCAAAATAATATAATGCTAAATAAAATTATGCCAATTTCAATATGCCAATCCATTCCAGCCAATTCACATCACAAAAAATATGTTTCATCAACAAAAATCCGTATTGTCAAAAACTTGTCAAAAATAATAAAAACTAAATGCCGGCGCTCGTAAATAAACCAAGCACCCTCAAGTTTAGTTCCTTTTTGTTATTATTTGTTAAAACCAAGGAATCAAGTGGGCGACATTTTGAAATGGGTTTGGCGTTTATGTGCTAAGAACCTTTAATAACGCTAAGAAAACACAGGTATGTGTATTCTCTGCTAAGGTGTCACGTTTCCTATCCTATCCCACTCTTCAGAGCATCCCCTTACCATTACAGGATAGTCTCAGCATCCTTGGCATCGATGTTCGTAGCAACGTAGTTCCTAAATCAACGGGACTATATCGAGAGCGTAATAAGAAGTGCTTCCCGTAAACTCGGGATTCTGAACAGAGTGAGACGGTATTTTACTCCGGCGCAGCTTTATCTCTTGTACAAGGCACAGGTTCGCCCGTGTGTAGAATATTGCGCTGGGATGGTTCTGCTGAGTACTTGCTGGAGGCTCTCGATAGGTTGCAGCGACGTGCTATCCGTATTGTTGGATATTATGAGGTGACTAAGTCCCTAGAACCTCTTCAGCTACGTAGAGACATTGCCAGTCTAAGTGTTCTCTAACGCCTCTTTAATGGGGAATGCTCTGATGAGTAAATTCAACTTATCCCATCCTCCCCTTTCCACTTCCGAACAATACGTGCTGGACAGCGTTGCCATCCACATACCATCCAGACAATGGCGGCGCGCACCAAGAGGTTTGGCCCCTCGTTCCTGCCCCGAGCCATCAAGACATGGAATACCCTCCCAGCTCATATGTTTCCTCCTTACCATCAGGCGGAGTGAGGTCATCCTGATTGGCCTTTCTGTAAAAAAAAATGTGCGTAGGATTTTTCAGATCAGATTAAATCAAATCCCAGTATAATACATTAAATCATACCATCACACATGTATAGAATCAATCCTCACCAATGAAGTCTTTTCAACAAGTCAGACCAAAAATAAGAGTAAAAGAAAATTATTTTCATAACTATTGATGAAACTTATCTATATTACACAAAAAATACTATACAGTCGAACATAGAACCTCCTCTTTTTTGAAGTCGGTAAAAAAGCATTATCTTCAAAAAATATATTTAGTCATTTGTCATTGAAATATTTAACGAGCTGCCTTGATTTACATTTTGAACTTAACTTGAAAATATTTTGCCCAAATCTCTTCAGCGTTTTATAATTTTGGAAGCATAGGTTGTCTGGAAAAAATCGCTTAAAGCGATAAGACCGCCTAGTTGTACTGTCTTTGTTATTGTAACTCATACCTGTATTCTGTTCTTGTGCAACAAAGAATATTTATCTACTTGCTCAGCTAATGAACTGACAAAGATACTACACGCAAAGACTAGCGGCAGACGGTAGGGTTGAAATATGATACCGAATGCCACAAGTGCTTGGCTGGAGTATAATACTTACTTCCCTTTAAAACTACTGACTATTTAGAACAAAGTGACTGTTGCGTTGGCTGGTCCACAAGTTAAAGGTCGCTCAGCGGGCTATGGAACGAGCAATGCTCGGCGTCTCTCTCCGAGATCGAATCCGAAATGAGGTGATCCGGCAGAGAACCAAAGTCATCGACATTGCTCACCGGATGAGCAAGCTTAAGTGGCAGTGGGCTGGCCATATTAACTGCTGAACCGACAACCGATGGGGTAAACGAGTTCTAGAGTGGAGACCGCGTCTTGGCAAACGTAATGTAGGGCGCCCTCTGGCTAGGTGGGGGGACGATCTGCGCAGGATGGCTGGTTAGAGCTGGATGCGAGAAGCCATAGATAGATCACAGTGGCAAACAATTGGAGAGGCCTACGTCCAGCAGTGGACTGCGATAGGCTGAAGATGACTTGTTGCATATTAAGTCATTATAAATAAAATATAATGTTAATATTGGTTAAGTGATTTAAGTACCAGGCCGTGATCTCGGGGTGCTGCGTTCGATTCCCTGGTCGAGCAAAGGTATGTATTGAATTTTTCGATCTTAGCTCGGGTTTGTGATCACTAATCCGCATTAGGCAAGCGTGGTGATTAAAACTACCATAGTAGCGATGACTTGATTTCAATGATGGAGGCTTTTGCCACAGTAGATAAATACGCTAAAGCAGTATCGACACTCCGCCGTTGGGTTGTCCTCTTATTTTTGTAAAATATTATTCTTACCTTGGGACTACTGGTTTAAGTACCGGGCCGTGATCGCGGGATCCTAGGTGCCACAAGGATCATCTGTTGCGTGTTAAATTAGAACTAATGATATTTCTTAAGAAAAAATAAGCATAATACTAGCATACAATATTCGTACACAAAGGTATACAAAATGATTACTAAAGTTGCAAAAAGCTACGCAAGATACATAAAATTAGACATACTTTTCATAACGTTGTGTTTCGTTTTCATGCACCCGATCGCTCGGGCCAAGACACAGTGAAGTTCCACCCTCCATATCAATCTCCATTTCTGACCCCCCCCAAAATGTAATTGTGATCGTAACTCGTAAATTACAGCAGACAACAGTAAATTTCGAACCCCATCCCCGAAACCATTTTTGATAACATATATAATGTAATAATGTAAGCAGCACTCGAGTAAAACCGACAACCCGAATTTAGTTGCCTACGATTGTACTCCGATGGGACCTTAGAATCCGTGTAAAGTGTGCGTCTCTGTGCGTGCGTAATCGAGCGTTTGTTCGTAGTGTCCATACTGCTTGAGTATATATCTACTGTGCTTTTGCCCTGCAGTGGGACATTATATAGGCTGATGTTTTACGGCAAATAGTATAATATTAATAATCTCACATACCACCTCGGTGGCGCAGTGGTTAATGGGTCGCACTTTAAAGCGACGGCTGCGCAAGAGGTCGCGGGTCTTTTTGTTTTGCTTTTAAACTTACAAGTTATTTTCGTTTGAAAGTGGGTTTGCGGCAGAAACTGACCGTACATTCTTCCACTGACCAAATACAGTGTACGTCTGGTCTACATGTAGCATTATGTAGTATTCTTACCCTCTTATTCCAAAACCCGGTTTAAAATAAGTAGTGGGATTAATACTGCGTGTAACTGAAGAAATAGAATAAACATTATTACAAAACTGAGTTTAACGGTATTTAGTATGACAACTATAATACTTTAGTTAAACCACCCGGACCCCTATTTTAAAATGAGTACTAAAATAATAACCTCGAAATGTCGATTCAGTAACCATGACAACTTATCCCTGTGACAGGTCATTCCGTTTTACGCTAAAGTTATTTGGGAGAAAGTAGTTAATTTTTTTTTTAAATAATCACAAAGCAATTCCTATGCATATTACTTGGAAACCTTACTTAGGTCAATATTTTAATTTTTTGTTGCTTAAAAACAATTCTAAAATATTTTTATTTCAGACAACAAAATAAGGTTATGTAAAATGAAATGTCGCTGAACGAATGATTGAATGATTCGATCAATTTTGACACTATCTTCCGGTACTAAGTGGTCTATGGTTAGTCGAGGATTTGTAATAAAAATTTAAGAACCGACATTATTCCGTAATAATCATGAACTTGGTAGTTTAGGATTAAAAACGGTATTAGAGCAGTTTTTTGTAATAAGAGGGTTAGTGTTAGCCTGTAGTCTGGAAGTTGACGGTCTTGTACCTCCGTGCCTCGGAAAGCACGTTAAGCTGTTGGATCGATCCCTCTCCGGTCGTGTCATAGTTGTGTCCCATCGAAATATGAGGATAAGGGAGTAGAGAGTGCACTTGTGTTTGCGCACACACTTGAGGACTATAATATATCCTGCGTACGTGGCTGACGTTGAGATTGGCCGCCGTAGCCGTAATCGGTTAAAGGATATTATAATTAATAATCTCACCGAATTCAGTTACAAGCAACGTAACAGGACTATTCTGGCCACCCTAGTCATTCTTGTTATACTGTGCTAGTGGTAAAGAACTCTAAAAGCCTTATGCACACGCAATCGCATGACGCGCCCCACTGACGTTTACGGAATAAACTTTTGTTTGTTTTATGGTTATACAAAAACCACCCAAAAGTCATTTGCTTGACACTATATAACATTTCCCTTACCATAAAACAATTTATCATTTCCAATGTTAAAATATATTGCAATCGTAGCAGTGGGCTAGCAATGATAATAATAACATCCTCCTACCGATTCAGCTCCGGCGTCAGCCACGTTCGTGGGATATATTTACAGTGCTCAAGTGTCTGCGCAAACACAAAAGCTCTCTCTATTCCTTTTCCTTCATATTTCGATGGGATACCAAAGTTACACGACGGAAGAGGGATCAGGCGATCAACGGCTTAACGTGCTTTCCAAATCACGAGGGCACCAGACCCCCTTTCAGCAAATGTTTTTGATCGAAGCCGGTACCAAAAGTGCTACTTTTTTTAATTTTAGCATTTACTAGGCGCAAATTTTTAAGGGTGCAAAGTTAATAGGTATAATATCACTAAAATTACCTTCGTTTATTGGATGTCCATACATAAATGCTTAAGTGGTTTCCTATAAGATCAGTTCAATATATGTGATCCTAGGTGATAATGTATTTTTTTTATGTGATTGGTGAGCAGACAGATCGCCTGATGGCCAGCGATTGTCACCCCCTATGGACACCCGCGACACCAGTGGGCTCACAAGTGCGCTGCCAACCTTTACACCCCCCTTTCCCCTGGATTGAGCCTCTGGTACCATCACTAACACAGCGAAACACAGCACAGTGATGTTTCACACCGGTTTTCTGTGAAGCCTTGGTATCCGGTCCGGCCCATTCCAAATCACAATATTTCATTGTTATTTCATATTTATTATTAGAAGTTCAATGATATCTTCAAATTCCACATTGCTTACTACTACCCCAATTACAGCCGCGTAAAAGTTTACAACCAGGGCGGTAAAGGTGATGATTACATACAATACATATATCGATGCTTTTATGGGGTTAAGGTGACGGGTAGGGCACAATAGCGACACCAATCTATTTTAATTTTTAGCTACTAAGCCGAATCTATTTAAAACAATTTCGGGGTTACAACCTTTCGGTAGACACTTATACTATTTATTAAATAATCATGCACAAATGTTGGGTCCGTTTTTGTACGCGAAAAATTGATTCACGCCAAAAGCGGCCACTTTTGGCGGTAATCCAAAATTCGAGTGCAAAAGCAGACCAAACAGTTAATTGTAAATATTAAATAAATAGTAAAAGTGTTTGCCAAGAGGTTGTAACTCCGAAATTGTTTAAAATAGATCCGCTTTAATTGCTAAAAATTAAAATAGATTGGCGTCGCTAGTGTGCCCTACCCGTCAGCTTAAGTATAAAATTGCCGTTTGGCATGGTGATTTTATTAGGATTGGTGTTTTCCATACTAACATTTTTTTTTATTTACGAAGTAACTATTAATGATGCAACGCCATAATTAACTGTGCTTTAATGGACAACGTTAAAGAACGAGTAGGAGAGTTTTTCAGAAAAAAAAATTATAATAAAACAGTTATTATTGATAAAAACGTCAATTCTGCCAAGATATAAAGGGTCTTTTTCAAGATTATTTTTTTGGATCAAGAATACAATAATATTTGAACTCTATTTAATATAAACCTAAAAAAATAAAGTTTTTAATCAATATAAAATTAAAGTATAGTGACTTTTTGCTTATTAAAGGAGTTATACATCTTATGATCTCTATAAAAAACGGCAATTTCATACTTGAACCCCTGTTATTAGTGTTATTATTTTTTATCAATTGATGAGATTGAACCAAATAGAAGAAGTCTAACCATGTAAACAGTTAAAAACGCACCTTTTTTTCTTATTTGTTTTCTTTTATTTTGTTGCTTTTTCTTGCTCCAGGAGAGGTAAAATAAAGTTTAAAAACTAAAACCCGACTACCAAAAAAACACGATCTAAAAAGTACAAAACAAGAAAATTGTCTCTGCTGAAATGATTATGCCGTATCGCAGTGGTCGTATGCCTCATTGATTTTATTTATTATTATAATGAATCTGTTTTGCTACAGTAAGTGGCATACGACCACGGCGATACAACAGCAGAGACAATTTTCTTGTTTTGTACTCTTTAGATCTTGTGTTTTGTTATACATAATTACATATTTGAAATGTGCTAAAAAACTCTTACATACTATATACATACATATCCTGTCAAGATCATAACCCTCCTTTTGCTTTGCCGTAGCCGGGTAATAAAAGGCCTTCTCTTTTGCTATTTATAATAATAGATATGCGGTCATATTGTAGATATATTGTGCTTATATTACTAGGCACTATACATACATAATATGTCATTAACTAAACCCGTGCATTGTACTTATAAAAACATTTGTATCGATAGTCAAAATACGCGTCGCTGAACGCAGTTTGTAACGCACACCAAATATAAACACAACGCCAATGTTAGCTCGAGCAATCACCACGTCCACACTATGTACACGTTGAAATTACAAGAATTACACGCGTAATATTTACTCGGCCCAATTAAAATGCGTGCGAGCACCCTCTATCGTACTGTAAGGGGTTTATACCCCTACTTGGGCCCGGATGGGATTAAAAATTCAACTTACAGCATAATTCCCTTATGAGATCCGTTGTGTTGTTTTGTATTTGGGCAGTTTTGATAGTAGATTATTGCATCGAGCAGTAATTAATTTATTATTGCACCGAGTGCCAAGTGCTCTAACTGGCACGAGAGGAACATATTTTATTACAATGTTTTTTTCCAATTTTTTTTCCAAAAATATGTTACTACATTGAATCAACTTGTGATTGGAGCCTTCTTTTTACCCGACTACGGCAAAGCAAAAGGAGGGTTATGATTTTTTTTCCAAAAATATGTTACTACATTGAATCAACTTGTGATTGGAGCCTTCTTTTTACCCGACTACGGCAAAGCAAAAGGAGGGTTATGATTTTGACAGGCTATGTATGTATGTATGTATGTATGTATGTATGTATGTATGTATGTATGTTCATCTGTTTCCACGTAACTTCTTAACTACTTATCAGAATTCGACAAATGACATATCATTATAAGCGTCTTGATCGTCCGCTGGTTATAGGCTATATGAAGTTTCACAAAATCTAATGTGGCGCCCTCTAGCGGACAAAACATACAGAGTAAAAAAATCAAGTTATGATAAATATGCCGTGTTTGGTATCATTTGAAAGCGCTTGACTTGTACATTTTGAATATATATATATATATATTACTAGCACTTGGACACCAAAATAGTACAAATAAAATAAAAGTAAAAAAACTAAAACCCAACTACGACAAAAAACGTCGCTGAAAAAGTATAAAACAAGCCTTCGTTGTCAATTTATGCAATATTCACTATGTAGAGATAAAATTTCATGTTTGGAAAGGCGTAGTCACACGTTAAATATACTACCCTTTGACAACGTGTGACTGCGGATTTCCAAACATGAAATTTTATCTCTACATAGTGAATATTGCATAAATTGACAACGAAGGCTTGTTTTATACTTTTTCAGCGACGTTTTTTGTCGTAGTTGTAAGCATAATAATGAATGTGCCAGAAGACTCCGCTCTTCCATATCGTTCACACATTTGATATGATTAAAGAATACAGATTTTAAATAATTATATTCTCAATGTGTGAGTCTCTAATAGTGAAACTAGATATGTTACTTACTTATGGCGAGGTGAATAATCTGCTTTTCTTTACAATATTACCTATAGAAATAGTAGATACTCCTGTCAAACAATTAAAACTAGAAGTTTGTCTATTGTCATTTAAAGCCTATTTACTTTTTTAAATCGGAGTTAGCAATATTTTTTAAATTTAAACCAATTGGGATAAGATTTTTTTGTTACTTTTTATTAAAAAAAATTGAGGATATTTTTCTCAATTTCCTTTTTGTATTAGTCAAAAAAAATCTAATAAAAGTAACCTCGTCTAAGCGTAATATTTTATACTACTTAAAAACAATCTTGAAAACTAACAAAAGCGAAACAAACATTGGTGTGTTTTAGATGAGCCTCGTTGTAAGACATCTGAAAAAAAAATTTGGATCACTGAAAATGGGCCACCCTGTATTTGTTTTTTTTTTTTTTACATTATAGCGGACAAACGAGCAGACGGCACACCTGATGGAAAGTGATCACCGCCGCCCATGAACATATGCAACACCTGAGGTATCACATATGCGTTGCCGGCTCTTAAGAAAGGAGTACACCCTTTTCTTGAAGGTCACCAAGTCGTATCTGTTCGGAAACACCACGGATGACAGCTGGTTCCACAGTTTTACTGTGCGTGGTAGGAAATGACGTGAGAAACGCACTGTAGTCGATATAAATCCATCCAGGTGATGTGGATGGTATTTCGCGTTCTGACGTGATGTGCGGTGGTGAAAAATTGCGGCTGGAATAAGGCCGAACAACTCCTCGGAACATTCCCCATTGTAAATGCGATAGAAGATGCACAGTGATGCTACATCTCTACGCAATGACAGAGTGCTGTCTTTGTTGATTCTGATACCCGTATCAAAGTGAAGTACTTAGTAATTGCTTTCCGATAAGTAAAAAAAACTATATGACTTATGCTTAATATGCTATTGGGCATTCTGAACAAGTATAATAAAATGATCAAATCGCAATGTATATAAAATACTAAAAAGTATTACCATTGAGCTTTCCTATTCAGTTTATTCATGATACTTTGAATTGCAGCCTATAAAATTTAAGCGAATGAAACCGCATGTCGAATCCTCTTGGGTCTAAACAATGATGAAATATAAAGGAGGTACTGAATTTACGTTTTGTATACTGTGTGGTTGTTTTGACAAAACCTATTTTATAGGTATCGTAATAAAAGTCTTTTTAGCAAGTTAGATAAATAAAATTAACGAAAAAAGCTGTTGAATATTATACTGCCGCGTAGTTTTTTTTTCGCTTATCTAATTGATTTCACTTGCTAAAAGGAGTTCATGATACTTTAGAGGGCTTCGCAAAACAACTACTAAAATTTCGTAATGTATAATGTTGGTAATAGTCGTCTGCTAAAATTTTCAATCAATTTTGGAAGCTTTAGTGTAGTAAACAACAAGCCAAAACGAACCCAATTAAAAAAATATATTTGAAACGCTGCCATAAATTAACATTCCATCTTCTATACCGATAGCCAATTTTGATTAAGGACTGACCGGAAATGAATCCAAACATTTAACCAGACTCAACCAGTGTTGTGTATAAACATACACAATATTAACTCGTATATCAAAGCATTATGCGATAAGCTTATTAATTACTATTTCAATCATAATCGATATTAAATCTAGTAAAGTTGATATTCGAGTACTGATAGGGAGATAATGAACACTCGTGTTTTTATATTACGTACGTAGCTACCTACATATTCCTACGTATGAGGTACTGCGTACAACTTTGCCATGTGCGTCTGTGTTTTACACTTCTTTGCCTTTGATACATCTATTTTGTCTATTATAAACTGTTTCATTACATGTTTTGGTCTTTATTGTGGTGAACGTAAGTTTAAAGTGTGCTTTTTTTTACTGTCGTGCATTCTATAGGATTTAGCCGCACATGGTAGCTAAAGTTAGCTGTTTCCTCGTAGTCCTACTATTTTGTCCTACTATTGGTAATTTGCCCCCCTCCTGTATGTAAATATGTAACAAGGATCAGTCCAGTGAAGTTAAACTGATCCTTTACTTTTTTTTTGTGTAGTGCAATTTTTCTGTTGTGCTAGCGCTGGAGCTGTATCCGAAAACGTGTCATCCTGTTTGTCCCTGTGCGCCGTATGTCCAACGGGAACAATGTCATCATCATTATCAAGAGGAAACAGCTATCTTTAGCTGTTTTTTCGTGGTCCTACTACCTTCTCCTAACAGTAGGACCACGAGGAAGACCAATTTGTCGTGCTCCTACTACTTTGTCCCACTAAAAAATATTGTACGCAGTATCTCCTTACTTTGTGGTCTTATCTATGATATGCTCTTAAATGTATAACAGTCATTGAAAACCTGTATCCGTAGTCTTTTTTTAAAAAGCACTTGTGAGTACACTGGTGTTGCGCTCCAGCGGCAATCGCTTACGATCGGAGCTAAAGAGTTTCATACAACCCAACAAAAAGTCTATTTACACATCTAAATTTGAATTTAACAATAAAAAAGGGAAACCATTTTAAATTTTAATCTTGCTTGTAAAGTTGTAGATTAGGAGTGATTATTGAAAATTGTTCATTCATAAATAACATTTTGTGAATACAATGTGAAACAAAAAGTGACAAAATATTTGGACAAATCTTCTTATGAATACAACAATATCGAAATGGACAATGCGTAAGTTAAACTATATTATTCTTTATTTTTGGATTCTTTTTGGGCCTATATTACAGGTTTTCATGTTATCATTGTTTACTAAATTATATGTTTGAGCTAAAAAATGACATTTGTTTTTCATAGAGTAATAAGGAATCGTTAAGGCAGAACTTTATAACCTACAAACATATTTACATACTTACATACATAGACTGCTAAAATCATAACCCTTTCTTGTTGGCTATGCCGTAGTTGGCAAAAAGGAGGTACCTGTAAACGTAACTTGTACTAGTCTCAAATTAAAAATGTATGTAAATCCAAAATTATTTATATATAGCTTCTCAAACCGTAGATACCCGCATTTTTGAAATTATAATTTCGATCGTGTAACCACGATCTGGTTGACCTGGTTCCCCTTGCTAAAGTTACGCATCTAGTAAAATATTGTTAGTAAGAGATGTTGAGTTAGTTTATCACTCGATTCGTTTGAGTCAATTATCAATTCTGACAAAATACACTCTTTTAGCGGAATACACTCCTTTCTTTTTTTTCTTCTCGCTGGGGAATGCCGCCGACCCGTAGTGCAATGGCCGACGTCGCTACTGCTACTGCTGGGGAGCAGGAGGGTTATGTCGGGCTCTCCTCTGGCGGGGGCTTCTCCTAACGAGAAGCCGGCCAGAGGCATACCGACTAAACCCCAGCGGTTTTCCCTCATCGCCCTTAAATGGGAAGGCGTCGTGGGCTGTAGGACGAACCTATTACCCATACGGGCGCCACGACCCACGGAATACACTCCTGGTACCTACTGGTTAAGCCCACTAACGCTGCCATCTGATGTTTATTAATAATTGTGATGAATTAAAGATATATAAAGTTTTTTATGTATGTATGTTAGACTGCAAGGTGTTTATTATATGGGCCAATAAAATATTTTTAATGTATCTTGTTGCCAGAAATAAATGAATTATTATATCATAAAGGCAGTCGCATCTCATGTCAGTTTTAGGGAATGGTCCAAAGGTATACCTTGCTACAAAACGACCGTTTGGGAATAACACGATTAGATGAGATGAGATTTACGTCATAATGTTACTATTTAATTAGACGACGTAAACTGTCAGATGCTAATGTCAAGTCCCGTGGCATTTTAGGCACGTGGCAAAAGTCAGAACTAATTCAGTTATGACATTTAGCATTTTTTTTAATTACGGCTCTACCCGAAGATAAATCGCCAATGTCAAGTAACTTATTTCGAATAAGTAGGTAGTCAACAGTCAAAGTCATTCAAAGTCACAGTCACTCAATAAAACGCCGGTGTTTTACGTTTTATTGACCTACGGATTCAGCGGAATCACTCTAAAAGCAATCGCAGGTTTTAAGACTATTAGATCCAAGCAAGTGGTCACAAGACAACGCACTCGCAAGTCAAAGTCACAGTCACTCAATAAAACGCCGGTGTTTTACGTTTTATTGACCTACGGATTCAGCGGATATCACTCTAAAAGCAATCGCAGGTTTTAAGACTCTATTAGGTCAAAGCATGTTGTCACAAGACAGCGCACTCGCAAGTCAATTTTCAATAAGTTACTTGACATTGGCAAAATACCTTCGAGTAGAGCCATTAACATAACCGTGCGCGGGATAACAACATAAAAAAATAAATAATAATATATATAAAAAAAACGAACAATAGGACACCCTCTATGCGAGTATATCACAGTATGAGTATCGTCTGTTCAACAAAAATAGATCCGATGCTCAAATTGCTCGATCGTTCGCATGATGTGCTACGCGTGGATAGGTCCGCTACGAGTGTAGCACAGTCTTAGTACATCGTAGCTCGTGGCGCTACGAGCAAGCTACGAATATCGTAGCGAATATAATGCACCTACTACGAAAAGTAGTGTCAATCATTAGGTTAGATATTTTGATTGTTCTTTTTTTCATTATTTCATAACAAAATGGGTATTTATCGTTGGTAACAAATGCAATTTATGAAGTTTTTGATTTTTCATATTTTATAATTAATTTATTATTTCATTTTCCCATTCACTCATTAATTCATTCATTTCATATTTTATAAATTAGAAAATATTCAATATACCTAATAGATAATTACTCTTCATTGCACAATAAACTAAATCTACGTATACAGAGATACAAATTACCTCACAGGGAACCGGCATAAAGCAGCCCTGTGCGGTTTCGCTGCGTGAGTGAGGGTACCGGAGGCCTAATCCGGGAGAAAGGGAGGTTCAAAGGTTGGCAGCGCACTTGTGACCCCACTGGTGTCGCGGATGTTTATGGGCGGCGCTTTATCGCATAAAAAAACGAGATAAAGTCTTTATTTAATATTGATATTTACAAAATAATTTTTATCTATTTAAATCATTGTGACTACTAGTAAGGGTTACTTTGAATGACAACAATTTCAATTCAATTCAATTCAATTCTTATTGAGAATAAGTGGGTAGTTGTTGACTATCTCAAAGTCAAAGTTAGTCAAAGTCTATGAAGGGTATCTATAGGCGGCGGAAATCGCTTACCATCAGGAGATCGTCTGCTCGTCTGCCAAATATCACATTAAAAAAAAGTCACAGCCACTCAATAAAACGCCGGTATTTTGCGTTTTATCAACCTAAGGATTCTGCTAATACCACTCTAAACACAATCGCGGGTTTTAAGACTCTATTAGGTCCAAGCATATCGCGGGCCAGTATAGCGGTGCCAACGAAGGTGATGCCTTGACATCGCTTCCGTTGTATTTGCAACTTGGGCTCTTCTCTTGCTTACCATCAGGCTGAGGAGAGCCAATATACGGTGCCTCTATAAGAAAAAAAAATGCGTTACTTAATTAACTACTTTTCGTTACTTAGTTACTTTGCGCCTAGGTTATCGCGCCCATTATCGCGTTACTTTTCGCATAACCCGCTATATGTATATCAGCATTTTACAATTGACCCGTATGGAACAGTGGTAGTGAACGCTGCCTCTGGTGCAAGGGTGGCGGGTTCGATTCCCGCACAGTACAAACATTTGCGTGCGTGAACATATCTGTTTGTATTGGTCTGGGTGTTATCTATGTATTATAAGTATGTATTTATAAAAGAAAAGTATTAAATGTATATATTTGTAATCCCACTGTTGATTCTGATATCCGTAACACAGGTGCTTGAGCAGACTTTGCAATTGGGTAAAAACAACTTCGAGGATGAGGTGAATAGGAGAATCCAGTTAGGTTGGGCAGCATTTGGAAAACTACGTCGTGTCTTCGTATCGTCGATACAACAGTGCCTAAAGACGAAAGTCTTCAATCAGTGCGTTCTACCCGTCATGACATACGGAGCCGAAACGTGGACACTTACGGTACGGCTGGTCCACAAGTTAAAGGTCGCTCAGCAGGCTATGGAACGAGCAATGCTCGGCGTCTCTCTCCGAGATCGAATCCGAAACGAGGTGATCCAGCAGAGAACTAAAGTCATCGACATTGCTCACTGGATTAGCAAGCTTAAGTGGCAGTGGGCTGGTCATATTAGCCGCAGAACCGACAACCGATGGGGTGAACGAGTTCTAGAGTGGAGACCGCGTCTTGGCAAACGTAATGTAGGGCGCCCTCTGGCTAGGTGGGGGGACGATCTGCGCAGGATGGCTGGCGAGAGCTGGATAGCTCACAGTGGCGATCAATTGGAGAGGCCTACGTCCAGCAGTGGACTGCGATAGGCTGATGATGAGATGCTTGAGCTACCTATCTCGGAGTCAGATCAATGCATGTGATGTTGTGAAATATTTATTTTTTATTATTTTTATTTTTTATTTATTCCACAGAAAGGTCCGTATACATTATTATTTTACAACATCACAGCTTAGTATCTTTCGTTATACGTATCTTTGTTTAACATTCACGCTGACGTGTAGTTTTGCTCGCCGCGGATGCCAGCGCATGGCCGCAGCGACTGTGCCAAACCACCTCGCATAAATACACATTTCAATGTTTAGTCTCAATTCTACGCTACACTAGCCCAGATGACGATCTAGTCAGATAAACCCGTAAAATACTCTTTAAGCTTTGATTTATTTTTGTTTTTATGAGTACAAGATTATTTTGTAACGTCCTTAAGGCGATATTAGTAATTTATATTTGCCGCCAAGTAATTTACATTGCCTGTGGCGGATATGAGACATTTTTTAAAAAGTGAGCAACGAATACTTTAAGTAATGGTATTACAATTTTTTGAGACATACTTGTGTAATTTTCTTGATTATAGCTAAAAGTAACCACTTTCAGCAGTTATGGAGTTTATTATAATATTTATAGTATATTTAGGAAGAAATTATTACACAGATGGGTCGCAAAAAATTGTAAATCATTTCCTAAAAGTATTTGTTGCACACTTTTAAAAAAACGTCTCTTATTCGCCACAATCAATATAAATCACTTGGCGGCGCTAGTATTATCCCGGTATCGCCTTAAGTAACATTTCCTTGATTGATATATGTTTTATCTTTCTCGATATTTCTCTTATTTTCTCAAATGTTGTTGACCCATCATCATCATCAGCCTATCGCAGTCCACTGCAGGACAGTAGGCCTCTCCAATTGTTCGCCACTGTGATCTATCCATGGCTTCTCGCATCCAGCTCTTGCCAGCCATCCTGCGCAGATCATCCCCCCACCTAGCCAGAGGGCGCCCTACATACCCCCCCCCCTCGACCCCCTACTATCTAAAATTAGCGACTGTTTAGTTGTCACGATCTTGCGCAGCTCTCTCTGCCCGAACGGAGTGTCTAGTGTCTAAGTACTCTTACTTCAAACCATCGCGCAGGTATAGCTTCGTGGCCTTTTGCCTGTTTCTTTTCCTGGTTAAAACTACTCTTTCTAAGTTTCTGCAGAGTCCCACTGCTGGGCAAAGACCTCCCCCAAGTCTCTATGTTTTATTATATATGATTAAAATCATGGTAAATCCAAAGTAAATAAACACACTTAAAAATTTCATCTCGTGTTCAGGCGGGTGATGAAATTTTTCAGTGTGTTATTTATTTACTTGAGAATAAATTGCAAAAGATTGCTATAAAAAATATCAACTATGGTAAAGTTTTACAGGAAGACATAAACTGATCTACGTTTTGCAATCGTAAGATTTACACGACCAGTCACTTTAGTATGATGAAACAAGCTCATTTCGTAACAACCTTAGACTTTCGAGAGTATTGCGTTTCGTTGCATCCAATCATTGTCTGTCCTGGCGAAGAGCTCGACTGGTATGCGAAAACATGACCAACCTAGCATCACTTACCTAAGTACTTACCTAAGTAACCAAGTAAGTACTTACCTAAGTAACTTTTTAGAGATATCGCTTATAAGTGTTCTGAACGTAAGCGACTAGATCTTAGACAAACATCGTCATCCCATTTAAGTCCCCACTGCTGGGGCACGGGCGTCCCTCAATCAGATGAGGGGTAACTGCCATACTCACCACGCTTGGCAGACGGGTTGGCGAGGGTTTAGATATAAATTCAGAGTTTTCCTTCTCTGGGTGCTGATGATCATGCCAGCAGCTTTACCTTAGTCGCCTTTTACGACACCTCGGTAAGAGTGAGGGTGGCCTATTCTACTCTGCCGGGACTACACGGCCTATCTTAGACAAACGTAGAGGATATATACTGTAAACTGTAACTGGTAAAAAGAGATGTTGAGGAGTTCTGTGACCAAATTCGGTATAAAAGTTTCAGACTATTTTGGACAGAGCTAAAGTCCAAATGGACTTACTATGACAAGGTTTATTTATTTATTTTATTTTATTTTATTAGGACAACCAACAAAATAAACACTGTTACAAGCAAGTAAGAACATAGACAAACATAATCTTGAAGCTAAGTGTCACCTTACTTATAGGTTGCCACGGCATGCAATGTATATTAGTGTGTTAAGATTAAACAAAACTCTATAAAATTTAATTATGTCCAAGACTTGTGACAGGTTCGCTAACGAATAGGTGGTTCAGGCGTCAAGCACTGCAGCACCTGACGCCTGAATTGTTGAGGCTTATTTGCAAAAATATCTATTTCACACGCTTTGTGGAGCTTATTGTATTGTCGCTGCAGTCTGTGCGTGCATGGTGGCGTGGTGACTCAGATTGGTTCTGGTACCCTTAACAAAGAAAGGCACGTATCTTCCGACCCGCGTTGACTTGGTTGGTACGCTAATCTGGATCAAGGTTATAAAAGATAAAAAAACTAAGCTGGTACTATTTTGCATTATTTAAATTCAAAGTGCGTAACTGATAAACTGATATAATATTACTCTAATATTCACACCTAGATTCAAAATGTCATGTTCATTAGAAATAATGTACAAGATATTCCAAACTATAAAAACACTAGATTCCAGAACTACGGTTTTGTAAATAACTCATTGGTTCATCCTTTCAATCACTCTCCAATAAAGGGATCGCGACTAATCGCAGTACCATTCAATTTACATAGTTTGTCACATTTAAACATGTGTTCCCGACTAGTTCCATGCGTGGTACAGAGGCATTACCATGAGTTTCAAATACCATCCTCGATATTCAAAACTATTGCTCTGTCTCTTTCACATGCACCACAATGAAAGGGGCAAAGCGATAGTTTTCGATAGCGAGAACAGTTTTTCAAACTCATGGTAAGGGTACTGATCACTACTATTATGACAGAAGTAATAGAATTCAGCCAAACAAACTGGTATTTTTATCCACTGATAAACCATTCTGACTTTATTTCAATTTCAAATATTGATATGCGGTGGAGAAATATTTTGATAACCAACCAAATATTAATAACGAAGTTTTTCTTAGAGAACTGTTAATAATAATTGAAAAGTAACATTTCCTTGATTGATATATTTTTTATCTTTCTCGATTTTTCCGAAATGTTGTGATCGTGGCCCCTTACTGTCTAAAATTAGCGACTGTTATTAATAACGAAGTTTTTTAGAGAACTGTTAATAATAATTGAATTATTTCGATCTACGTATTTTGAAACCAGACCTCAAAATGGCATTGCCCTGTCTACGATGATTAGTAGCGCTATCATAAATATCCTAAAAGAACTAATTACTCGGCAGAGTAGTTACAGCCTTATCTCATAAGGAATAACGCACAGAATGACTTCTACCAAAAAACACGCTATAAAAAGTACGAAACACGAAAATTGTCTGTGTTGAAATTATTATGTCATATTGCGTAATTATTATGTCGTTTTTAAACTTAATTTTAATTTAACAATTTTTAGTTATGTAAATAAAATTACTTATTTGAAATGTGCTAAGAAAGCTCTTTCATTGGATATCCCACACGGTACCGTCAACCAATTTTTTTTTTTAGTTCCTTACTCTAAGTAACCCTCTAAGGTTACTTAGAGTAAGGGCGCTGTAGTCAATTTAACGTGACTTCATGACACCTATAACTAGAAGACAATCAAGACGCTTCTAACGACACCTCATTTGTTCAAATATGATAACTAGTTTAGAAGTTATGAGGGAACAGATGAACAACCATACATACATACATACAGATAAAAATCATAACCCTCCTTTTTGCTTCGCCGTAGTCGGATAAAAATATCTGTCCGTTTACCATTTTTGAAGCTCTGGACTAATACACGTAGTTATTTGTTCACCGAAATTAATAATAGTGCATGTTATCCACAATTGCGCTTTGGTTAAATAGAAAATAAAATGTTCGTTGATGAGATTTTGATATTTCCGTCATACTCAATGAACCCATTTATACTTTCATATTAATAAGTCATTGTGAAAAGATTTAAAGCAATTTCAATAAATTACTATAAACCTTAAAAGTAGGGTCTAAAAACTCCATGTAATATCAACCAATATACAAAAAGCCAATATAGCAACCTACAGCTGTTATGTAAGTCACATTAATATCGAGAAACGAAATTGTTCACCAGTCAACCCGGCATCAACCTGCGGAGCAAGTTAATTCTCTAAACTCGGAACTAAGAGTTAAAAATGAAAAGCGGTTAATGCCACTATATGCATGCATAAACTAACTGCCATGATATGAGTATGCTCATAAGCGAATGTCCAATTACAGTTCCTAGTTAACGTAGATATTAACTTACTAAGCCATCCATTCATACTTGTTTACCTTCCATAACCGTGGTTAACGAACGTTTTCATTTAAAATTAATCCAGGACCGATAGGGATGGCTCTCAAGCGCTCCCTACAAAGGCCGCTCGAAACCTACAATGGTGTCCTATACAAAAATGTAGTGACAATTTCTTCGAAGTCAAAGATGACGAGACGGGCTTGTGACGTCACACGGGCGGCACTCTGCGGCTGCGGCTATCGATCGGGTTCGTTCGTCATATCTCGTTCGCGCTCGGATATTTCGGGTGTGTCTGTCCTTCTCGCTCTCACTGGCTTAGCGTCTAGCTGTCTCGCCGAAGTACGGTACTAATATTTATTTAAACGCAGCCGCCCGGGCGAGCACGTGGCGAATCGGGCAGGGTACAGGATTTTAGTACGAGCAAATGGGTTTCGAACCGCAAGTTGTCTGAGACGCTTGGAGATTATGAAATTTTGAATGTTATACCAAATTAGAAGAATGTCAAAAAGGAATTGACTCTTCATAACTTTGCGAGCTTTAAAGACTTTTTGTTGAAAACAGACATTTTTTTGATAAATCTAACTGAAATGTTAAGTAACACTTAAGGCTGATGAGATTTTATAAGTAAAACTTACTTTTAATTATTAAGTATACTCGAATTGTTACTTACAATTAGGAAAACAAAATTAGCAGACAAGGCCTTGACCCCATAGGGCAGTTCCACTCACACAGACATAAGCAACATAGGCACGTTAGCATTGAAAACGTCACTAGTGAATATTCGTAGTACCACTGACATGGCACGTCTCGTCTCTAAATTGTGGGCATTCATTCACCTGTGTTGCATATGTGCAGAGCAATCAAACAGAACAAATGCGTCCAATCGACTGCAAAGGCGTGTATATGGATACGAGTGCGCGCACTATGCAACTAAATTAGTATTAGTATTAGTTTTAGTTTCTATAACAGCTATTATGATGAAATATAATGAATTTACATACTTTTATTAATTTATAAATGGAAGTATTTGGCTGCAGAAGTATTCCACGACGGCTACGACTTAGGAATTTTCAAAAGACCGGTTCTTTTTCAAAGGACCGGCAACTCATTAGCGTTTTCTCTGATTTTGTCGATGTTTATGGGCGGCGTTGATTAATCACCAGCAGGTGGCCCACTTGCTCGTTTGTCGAGCAAGCGAGTCATCTGATAGTAATGAAATTTAATACTTAACTTTCGGTTTTTTTTTTTTGTAAAATCAAATATTATTTGCAGAACACTTAATGAATTCGGTTGGTTGTGTTACTGCAATATAAATCTGATGCAGCAATCAGTAGTGTTCGGATACAACATACAATTTCAATATCCGTGTCATTTTCGTAGCACTTATTGCAATTCTCTATACACTCGCTGGCCGGTATAATTTTTCACTTATCGCTTGTTGCAGTAATGACCGCCGAGTTTCATTTCAATACCCCATCCACAAACACAAAAACAGTTTGACAGCAAGTTAAATAAGTTCGGCAGCGTAAAACGCAGTCGTTAACTGTACGCGTCGCCATTACTGAATGGACGAGCGCGGAGTTATGGCCCGGGAGCACGCCACGCCAGCGTATGCTATACGAATACAAAAAACCGGCTAAGTGCGAGACGGACTTGTGCAAGAAGGCTTCCTTTAGTGTGGTGGCCCCCATTTTTAAATTAAATATAATGTGAAAATTCCGAGTAGGCTGCGTTACTAATATAAAGCGAAAATATTCATTTTATGTGTATGGAACCCGAATCCCTACTACAGTACAGTAGTTACTGGACAGCTTGAATAGCAGAGATATATCATCTGCAAACAAAATGCATTTCGATTTTGATACTTTAGGTTGTTGATATAGGTTAGGAAGAGAACACAACCGACAACCTTGGAGAATAGAGCTGCTTGAGGTTTCGGTTTCTGATCGCACGAACTCTATTTCATTCGTTTCGATGTTTTGGTGTTTTAGTTGAACAAACTGTCTCCTATATTGCAAATATGAGGTTTGAGGTATGAGGATAATAAACCATTGTAAAAAAGTTGACGATTAAAGAGTAACTGGCGAGTTTCTTGCCGGATCTTCTCAACCAGAAACAACTTTACGAGCCGGTGGTAGAATCGCATTATGTTTATTTACTTTTTTTACTATATTTTATGTATCAACATATATATGTATTAACATGTAAATTATTACATAAGTACTTATAAATAGTTTTAAATCATTCAAATGTATGACGATTTGTAAGTGCTGTGTACAAGCCTATGCAAATAAAGAATTATTTGATTTTGATTTTGAACGCTAAGATTCATTATATTCTTAGCTGTACAAAGGTAAAACACAAACCGAACGGAGCCGCACGCGTCCGCTAGATTTATAAAAAAAAATACTGCCTGGCTTTGCTGCCTTGTAAGTCTAAGTTAAATTGGATTATATTTCCCCGAAGTTAATATACACGTCATCAATGTAGGTACATATGCTGAAATACAGCACGTGTCAAACATGCCGTAAGCGTTTCGCCGGAGACCTTTGTCTAATCACATTTTTAACACAATCTATTATTCTAGGAAACAATGCACAGGTGAAGGGGTTTGAAGGTTAGCAGGGCACTTGAGACTCCACTGGTGCCGCGGGTGTCCTTAGACGGTGGCAAGGCAATCGCTTACCATCAGGCGATCGGTCTGCTCGTCTAGTTGGCAGACGAGCATCTCATAAAAAAACCTTCATCGCCTTGTTAAATCTAAACTTGATAGGAATTATATTTTCCCCGAAGTTAATATACACGTCATCAATATATGCTGAAATACAGCACGTGTCAGACATTTCGTCGGAGACCTTTGTCTAATCACCGCTGAATCATATTTTTAACGCGATTCATTATTCTAGGAAACATGCACCGGTCGCAACCTTTGTCAATGTTTTTCAAAATATTTTTTTCTTTTATCTGCGACACACGGGGCATCACAGATCATGTGTTGTATTTTGCTACGTAAGTGAGGGTACCGAAGGCATAATCCGGTGGAAAGGGGGGTTTGAAGTTGCAGCGCACTTTGTTCGAAGCTCGTCTGCCACCTATCACATAAAAAAACCTTATCGCCTTGTAAATCTAAGTTTAATTGGATTATATTTTCCCCGAAGTTAATATACACGTCATTAATGTATGTTGAATTACAGCACGTGTCAGACATTTCGTAAGCATTTCGTTGGAGACCTTTGTCTAATCACCGCTGAATCATATTTTTAACGCGATTTACTATTCTAGGAAACATGCACCGGTCGCAACCTTTATTAATGTTTTTCAAAATATTTTTTTCTTTATCTGCGACACACGGGCATCACAGATCATGTGTTGTATTTTGCTACGTAAGTGAGGGTACCGAAGGCATAATCCGGTGGAAAGGGGGGTTTTTTGAAGTTGCAGCGCACTTGTGACTCCACTGGTGTCGCGTACCATCAGGCTCGTCTGCCACCTATCACATAAAAAAACCTTATCGCCTTGTAAATCTAAGTTTAATTGGATTATATTTTCCCCGAAGTTAATATACACGTCATCAATGTAGGTACATATGCTGAAATACAGCACGTGTCAGACATTTCGTCGGAGACCTTTGTCTAATCACCGCTGAATCATATTTTTAACGCGATTCATTATTCTAGGAAACATGCACCGGTCGCAACCTTTGTCAATGTTTTTCAAAATATTTTTTTCTTTATCTGCGACACACGGGCATCACAGATCATGTGTTGTATTTTGCTACGTAAGTGAGGGTACCGAAGGCATAATCCGGTGGAAAGGGGGGTTTTTTGAAGTTGCAGCGCACTTGTGACTCCACTGGTGTCGCTTACCATCAGGCTCGTCTGCCACCTATCACATAAAAAAACCTTATCGCCTTGTAAATCTAAGTTTAATTGGATTATATTTTCCCCGAAGTTAATATACACGTCATCAATGTAGGTACATATGCTGAAATACAGCACGTGTCAGACATTTCGTCGGAGACCTTTGTCTAATCACCGCTGAATCATATTTTAACGCGATTCATTATTCTAGGAAACATGCACCGGTCGCAACCTTTGTCAATGTTTTTCAAAATATTTTTTTCTTTATCTGCGACACACGGGCATCACAGATCATGTGTTGTATTTTGCTACGTAAGTGAGGGTACCGAAGGCATAATCCGGTGGAAAGGGGGGTTTTTTGAAGTTGCAGCGCACTTGTGACTCCACTGGTGTCGCGTACCATCAGGCTCGTCTGCCACCTATCACATAAAAAAACCTTATCGCCTTGTAAATCTAAGTTTAATTGGATTATATTTTCCCCGAAGTTAATATACACGTCATCAATGTAGGTACATATGCTGAAATACAGCACGTGTCAGACATTTCGTCGGAGACCTTTGTCTAATCACCGCTGAATCATATTTTAACGCGATTCATTATTCTAGGAAACATGCACCGGTCGCAACCTTTGTCAATGTTTTTCAAAATATTTTTTTCTTTATCTGCGACACACGGGCATCACAGATCATGTGTTGTATTTTGCTACGTAAGTGAGGGTACCGAAGGCATAATCCGGTGGAAAGGGGGGTTTTTTGAAGTTGCAGCGCACTTGTGACTCCACTGGTGTCGCGTACCATCAGGCTCGTCTGCCACCTATCACATAAAAAAACCTTATCGCCTTGTAAATCTAAGTTTAATTGGATTATATTTTCCCCGAAGTTAATATACACGTCATCAATATATGCTGAAATACAGCACGTGTCAGACATTTCGTAAGCATTTCGTTGGAGACCTTTGTCTAATCACCGCTGAATCATATTTTAACGCGATTCATTATTCTAGGAAACATGCACCGGTCGCAACCTTTGTCAATGTTTTTCAAAATATTTTTTTCTTTATCTGCGACACACGGGGCATCACAGATCATCTGTGTTGTGTTTTGCTAGGAGTGCGTGAATGAGGGTACCGGAGGCATAATCCGGTGGAAAGGGGGGTTTTTTGAAGTTGCAGCGCACTTGTGACTCCACTGGTGTCGCGGGTGTCCATAGCCGCTGGCAATCGCTTACCATCAGGCGATTGGCCTGCTCGTCTGCCACCTATCACATAAAAAAACCTTATCGCCTTGTAAATCTAAGTTTAATTGGATTATATTTTCCCCGAAGTTAATATACACGTCATCAATGTAGGTACATATGCTGAAATACAGCACGTGTCAGACATTTCGTCGGAGACCTTTGTCTAATCACCGCTGAATCATATTTTACGTATGATAAGGTATTATGGTATATCAGCCATTGCTGCAAACTGCACATTGCAATATTAGGTATGCAGACGAGCAGACGAATCACCTGATGGTATGTGATTACCGCCACCCATGTACACCTGCATAACCAGAGGAGTCACAAGTGCGCTGCCAACCTTTTAAAAATAAATACACTCCTTTTCTTGAAGGTTTGCACGTCGTATCGGTCCGGAAATACCGCAAACGATAGTTCATTCCATAGTTTTATCGTACGGGGTAGAAAGTTTCTAGAGAAACGTACAGTTGAAGACTGCCAACCATCTAGATGATGTGGATGGAAACTGTTGTCGTTGTCAAGGACTATTGCAGATAAGAAGGGAACTATGCCGGATCTATGAATAAGATCTTGCTGGACTGGTTGCCGGGATATTGACGAGACAACGGGACGCCTGCCACATAAAACGTCTCATCTTTATAATAATGGCAGACGGTGACTCGTCTCCCACTATAGACAGATTTTTAATTAGACGAAGTAAACTGACAGATGTCAAGATGTCATTCCCATACATTTACAAAATGTATATTTTCAAAATGTTCAGGGACTAGACATTTGCATTTGTCAGTTTACTTTGTCTAATTAAAAATTCAAATATAGATATTATTTTTCATACAAAATTATAGAATAGCCGGATTGTATGTATCAAAGGTTAAAAAAATCTGAAAAGTTGATCCAATTGAGTAGAATGATGTAGGTAGGTAGGTAGGTACAGTGGCGGACACATCAAGCTATACAAAACTGTCAAATTTCTTCATTCGATTATAAACCTTATATTGTTACACATTGAGTTCGAAATCGATTGAGGAAATTTGACAGTTTTGTATAGCTTGACCTGTCCGCCACTGTACGTGTACATTTACTGATAAACCCTGTATATTTATGATCGCACGTAAAACCTAAACGAATCTATTACGGAACTAGTACCACACAATTAGTTACTATAATTACGTCATTAATTACAAAGCCCTCAGGTCATATTTGTAAAGTCATTAGCACAGTTCCACTGCTGATCGACAGTGTTGAGCTATCGCTCCCGGGCGGATATAGAGCAATTTCCCGGCAAAAATGACCGTTATAGACCCGCCACCGACACCGCCGGCTAAGCTCTACGGGAGCTCTTGTTTGCATCTCTACTCGAATTTTGAGTACTAGTTTTCTTTGGGACTCTGTAGTAGAACTACTACTCTTAAAAATACAATTTGGAAAAGTTGTTTTGGCCGACCGTCCTAGTTAAAATGTAGTATTTTCTATAGAAAATAGGCAGCTAAATGCCTCTTTTATGATATTCATCGTCGAACAAATCCATGTTCCACTGTGATTTCAAATTCTCTTCTTTTTCATACCAGTTTACTTAAGGTGACGGGTAGGGCACACTAGCGACGCCAATCGATTTTAATTTTTAGCTACTAAACCGGATCTATTTTAAACAATTTCGGGGTTACAACCTCTCGGCAAACACTCATACTATTTATTAAATAACCATGCAAAAGCGTTGGGTCCAAAGCGTACGCGAAAAATTGATTCACGCCAAAGCGGCACTTTTGGCGTAAATATTTTTCGCGTACAAAAACGGACCCAACTTTTGCATGGTTATTAATAATAAATAGTGAAAGTGTGTGCCGAGAGGTTGTGACCCGAAATTTTTTTAAATATTTTTTATTATTGTTATAGTAGGTAGACGAGCTTGCGGCCCATCTGATGGTTAAACGGTAAACCGACGCTCAAGACATCAACAATGCCGGAGCAATGTCATGCCGCTAAAAATATAAATATATCCAGTTTAGTAGATCAAAAATTAAAATCAATTGGCCTCGCTAGTGTGCTCTACCCGACAAGCAATTGACATGAAGCACACCTGAGTTAAGGAGATGAGGTCAAAGGTGGTGCCATTGCTTGCCATGAAACGCCTATTCCACTCTTGCCTTAAAGAAGGGCCAGTTTATATCGTCAGGAAATACATCGGCGGGCAACGATTATAGCAACTAATAAATAACGAGAAACATGAAGAACAGTTATTTGTGTTCATTCCCTAGAACTAGTAATCAACGGAATGTGCCCTTTTTGGAAAAAACGTCACAGAGTGCGAAAGAGATCCAACCGGCCCCGATGCAGATTCTATACGGGTGAAAGAACGTCGCCCAGCACGTCACCCTGGGACTAACGGCTTTGTGCAGTTTTGCAAGTATGGCTTTCTATGAAAAGGCACAGTCTGTTTAGGGTGCATGTCTATGGTTCATTCACGATTAAAAGGAAAATATTATCTGTTTCCATGGTAACCAATAACAACTCTATTCTTATCATTTTTCTCTAAGGAACATGGGGTATAATCACAAAAGAAAATCACCTTCCCATACAAAAGTGATCAGCTGATCGATACAATTTGTATAGAAGGGCGAAGTTTTATTTTTAGATTCGACCCTATGTTCCTTGGTGGAAATGATTGATTTCATTAGTATTATGCCCTCAGGAAGCTTTTCAGATGAGTGAGGGTACCGTAGGCCCAAGCCGGGGCAAAGGGGGGCTTAAAGGCTGTCCCGTAACTAACGCGAATATACCTGTCGCATCTAGACAAATGAGACACACAGCGCGTGAGAAGTTCTGTCAAAGGGTCAGTAACTGAAACTAATGATGGCATTAACGAATTTTATTTTTTAACTAATGCCCATCATTGATTAAGGTTTATGCAAATACGTGACATCTATTGTAAACTATAGCCACAATCCAGTCACATTCTGTAACTTTTACGATCAAATTATTTTATTCTTAAGTAAATAACACACTTAAAAATTTCATCTCGTGTTCAGGCGGAACTCGAACCCACACCTTCCACAATCCGGGTGAATGTACTACAATTATACCACTGAACGCGTTACTAAGTCGACGAAATTTGTAAGTGCTTGATTCGACATGAGCTGTCGATAGTCTCATCAATATTGTAGGTATATTTACAATATCCAGTGGAAATATTATTACAAATATTGACCACCAGTTAAGATGAGACTGCTTAATCAATAGTTGATATTTTATAGCAATCTTATGCGATTTATTCTTAAGTAAATAACACACTTAAAAATTTCATCTCGTGTTCAGGGCGGGACTCGAACCCACACCTTCCACAATCCGGGTGAATGTACTACCAATTATACCACTGAACGCGTTACTAAGTCGACGAATTTGTAAGTGCTTGATTCGACATGAGCTGTCGATAGTCTCATCAATATTGTAGGTATATTTACAATATCCAGTGGAAATATTATTACAAATATTTGACCACCAGTTAAGATGAGACTGCTTAATCAATAATTGATATTTTATAGCAATCTTATGCGATTTATTCTTAAGTAAATAACACACTTAAAAATTTTTTGACAACAATAAAATTATTTTATTGTTGTCCACTAGCATTTTTAACGGTTACCTATCTTAAATTCGACTGTTTTTAGTACGAATTTAACTATAGCGAAAACGCTTTGCCACATTTTTGTTTTCCACATTTTCATTTGACCGTAAAAACGATAGACATATATGCTGATATTCCGATTTTCAAATAATATATTTTTTAAATCTATACGTTTTTAAATATCACTCAGCCTTTGACAGATAAACATTTTTTAGACGAATTAGTTTCCCGAAAATCGTTTTCTATGTTATTTAAAGATAAGTAAGTTTATATAGCAATTACTTATTATGCACGCATGCAGCATTAGCAGACCTTACGCAGTTTCGAAAGTAAGATAGGTTACCATTTTAAACACCTATTAGGTTCAGTTCTGCAACCGTCACACAATAATTATGTCGCATACTTGCTTACTGTATATCATATGTGTGTATCACTAACGACATCTATGTATGTTTATGTATACGAGTATCATGTCACATGGGAGGCCAGTTGCTGTAAAGTGGATTACTGTACTAAGCCGCTAACGCATTATGTCATAGAGGCTTTATTAACGTATGGTCGTTCAGCTGGGATTGCAAACACCATCGGCTAAGATGGAGTACTGCTGATATTATTGTTGGCTTACTTGTATTCTCTACTTGTATTCTTTGACGATTTATCTAAACGATATTGATTATAAGCATTGTATATCATACTGTCACTGTAATCATAATTTGTATAAGAATAAATATTGTAATTCCTATATTATTTGAAAAGAGTAACTACTGAGTTTCTTGCTGATTCTTCTCGGTAGAAATGGACATTCCGAATCAGCGGTAGAGGATATAATATTTTATTACATTCATAAAAGTCCAATTTATTTATTGAATAAAGACATTTTTGATTTTGATTTGACTGTATAAAACATTGATTTATATTGATTATTCCAATAATTGAATAAGATGCTAACAACCTACTATTGTACCACCTCGTCCTGCATTTTATTAGTCTGTATTAAGTAACTACTACTATTTGTGACCTATGAGGGGAACCTAAGTAGTCATGCTCACTCAAATGTCTCTGAGGTGGTGGCGCGTGTGGCGGTCTTACATTCCCTCTAATATGGTTGAATGAATGATGGCTGACACGTACGTCATACTTGTGAACAGGTGCCACCTTTGGGGACTGGTCTGCTTCGGTTTACCTCATAATATTTATTTTAATAGTATTTCCTTTATTTTTATTTTGTGTAACAATTAAACTGTTTGGCGATTAAAAAAAGTCATCTTCTCTACCAGAAACAACTTTCCGAGCCGGTGGTAGAATCGCATTATGTTTATTTATTTCTTTAGTATATTTTATGTATCAACATATATATGTATTAACATGTGAATTATACATAAGTACTTATAAATAGTTTTAAGTCATTCAAATGTATGACGATTTGTAAGTGCTGTGTATAAGCCTATGCAAATAAAGAATTATTTGATTGATTGATTGATTGATCTATAAACATTTTGTCTTGAAAAATTCTTCGAGCGTCATCAGGTTGGATCTGAATCCACGAAATCAAAACCATATTAAAAAGTAAGTTCTTTGTGAAGTATAAAATTCAAAAGTACTTTATTCGCATAGGTTTATATACAGCTCTTATAAATCGTCATAGATAAAATATAAATTAAACTATATATAATATACATGTAATTAAACATTAAACATATTTGTCGATTCAAAAAATATACTAAATGAATAAATATAATGTGATTCTACCACCGGAATCGGAAAGTTGATTCTAACTAGAAGATCCGGCAAGAAACTCGCCAGTTACTCTTTTTAATCGCCAATATTGTTATAAGTACAGTATCATGGGTGTAGGCGAACAGTTTATCATTTCTACAGATTCTTGTCATTTAAGCTTTTGCCATTAAATAATTTTTAACGTGTGTTTTAAATTTAGGCATTGGTAAATCAACAAGCTTTTGTGGTAATTTATTAAATATTTTAATACTCATTCCTACAAATGAATTACCAATCTTGTGAAGTCTGAGATGTGGAACAGCAAGCTTGTGTTTATTTCTAGTATTTAGGTTATGGTATGGTTATGATACATTATGAGTAGCTAAGATAAAACCATAGAGTAAGGTAAAGACTACTATTGTATAGAGTAAGACTAATAAAACACTAAACAATATCTTTGACTAACTTCGACGGTTGAATACCCACTTTATCAAATACTAGTGGCCCGCTCTCACTTTGCTTCGGCGCTTGAACCAGACCAGCGCCAATAGATGGCACTAGGTGTCGATTGTAGGTAGGTAGGTAGGTATTGTGCAAATATTTTGCCTTTTAGATTTACCTATCAACTTTGTATCTGTGTATGCTAGTGTTTGACAACATCACATACATTGATCTTACTCCGAGATAGGTAGCTCAAGCACCTGTGTTACGGATATCAGAATCAACAGTGGGATTACAAATGTATTTATATAATATACTTTTCTTTTGTAAATACATACTTATAATACATAGGAAACACCCAGACCAATACAAACAGACATGTTCATGCACACAAATGTTTGTACTGTGCGGGGATCAAACCCGCAACCCTTGGTCCAAAGGCAGCGTTCATTACCACTGTTCCAAACGGGTCATCTAATTTACCTCTTTATAAATAGTATAAATTCCACTTTCTGAATAAAAGAAGGTATATTTAAAAAAAGTTTATCTACATCTACCTACTGTTACTGTGCCAAATAAGCATTGTCCTTTCTCTTCTGTTGGTATCGTATCGTATAGTATCTTCGCACTGTGTGCGGTTCGGGTGTCGGGGTAGACCCATTACCCGGGCTGCATCTCGAGCGTTCTTGGCGCGGTGTATGCGCTCCTCTAGGAGAGGAGGCCTCTCGACAATGCGCGAATAGGGCGGTCTTCGACCCCGGTGGGGCCTGCCTGCGACTCTAACGCGCTAATCTGTCAGGGACGGGGGAAAGGGGGTAGTCGCCGTGATCAGTCGCGAGGTCTTCTCTTGGACTTGCTTCCTACATACAGCCATCTATCGGATTTTCAAAGAGCCTCATTGAATGAAACTTTCCCGTACTTACATACTTCGTGTGAGAAGTAAACGTAGTAATGTTGTTACTAGGTCAGTAATTAAATGGGGAAATAGGGCGACACTTAAAGCTTACTGCATGTTGCAATTTCGCACTTTGACAAGTTTTCGTATTTAAGTACCTAATTAGTAGAAAATAACTTATTTTGATAAATATTGTGATATAGCTCGCCTAAGAAAAGTCGCAATGTGTAAACTTTCTAAGATAACTGATGTTTCACTCCTCTACAAAAAAAACTTGATGAAATCGTTATTAGAGATATAGCCACCTTATTGCACTATGATCTATGACATTGTATTTTTTTATGATATAGGTGGCAGACGAGCCGACGGATCACCTAATGGTAAGCGAATTACCGCCGCCCATGGACACCTGCAACACCAGTGGTGTCACAAGGGCGCTGCTTACCTTTTAACCCCCTTCCCCTGGATTGGGCCTCCGGTACCCTCACTCATGCAGCAAAACACAGCGCATGCAAAACACACCAATTTTCTGTAAAAATGTGGTATTACTCCGGTCGAGCCGGCCCATTCATGCCAAAGCGTGGCTCTCCCACTGTGTAGTGGCTTCTTGTATGTATCTTCATTTTATTTTATCCATTAAAGAATATATAAATCTATCTGGGGGTAAAATATTTATTTACAGAATGCTAAAAATAAACAAAAAGAGGAAATACTATTTAGGCGGCAGACGAGCCGACGGATCTTATATTAAAAAATACATACCTACATGTAACATCGCCGTAGACCACAATTCACTTTCCAAGGCACTTTTACAATAATGGCGCTGAAGCGTGCTTTTTGTGAAATTCAATAGAAGCGACGACGCATCTTATTTTCCGCGCCTGTACACTGGAAAGTACACGTGAAGAGTATATGCTTGAATTTTCAAATATTAAAATCATAATCCTAAATAGCCCTTATTGGTTTATTGTTGGACATAGGCCTCTCAAATCGGTTTTCTGTTCTTTATAATCAGCATCTCTCAGAAACCATGCGCATACAGGGTGTATCTGTGAACATTTACATCCCTTTAACCACGTGTTCTAACAATCATTCTGAACAACATTTGTTCAGCGACTCTTTGAAATTCATCAATTTTTTTTTCGACTCCCCATACAAAATGACCACGTCACATGACCGCCTTTGTATGAAAAGTTGAAATGTTTGCATACGAATTTCCAAAAGTGATTGAACAAATTCTGTTCATAATGGTTAGTTTTTGGTTGGTTGTATGTAATGGTTAGGTTAGGTTAGTAAAACACGTGGTTAAAGGGATGTAAATGTTCACAGATATACCCTGTACAGTCGTTCCTATGGTAGGTATGTTTTTATTTGATATACATATATGCCACTGAAAAGTCAAATAATAAAAAAAACTTACAAAATAACACTTTTGAACTTGACCAAAAACGCCTCATACAATAACTCACACTTACTTGTGACGTCATCACAATGACCACCTATCTATGCGTGGATTACCTACATTTATTGTCTATTTAAAACACATTTTAACATAGTAAGTAGAAATTATCATATTATAGCGGTGTAGGTACCACAGGCGCTAGGCGATAATCGCTTGCACTCGCTGCGGGGAGGGCGAAGCTAATCCTTGCGCTGACGCACAGAGCAGTGCAAGTTTTTTGACGCTGACTGACGCTGACCGTACACACCTACCATACAGCATAAATAGTAAGGAATCTGCTGCTATTAGGACTAGTTAGTCCTACAGCAGATACCTATTATTTTACCCAAAAACAATGGAGTGGCGTGTAAATAGCTTAAACTAACTCCAGGCGGGGAGCATAATTCGCACGCGGACTATGATTAGGACTCGGGAGCAAAGTCTCGCTTACCTCGGGACTGCCTGCAGATCTGCTCCTCCCTTCTTTCAGGCGTCGCAGCTGCTTCCAGCACTTAACTAGCACTAATCACAGACTTTTGATTGTTCAATTAATTAAAGAAGCTAATTGTAATTATGCTTCGTGAGGGAAAATCATAGCGGGAGAATGATTATTTATTAGAGAGATGACATTTGGTAATAGACAATTATTTTTTATGAGATAGTGGGCAGACGAGTAACTGGCCACAGTAAAGTAAATTTGGCCCTGAAAAACAATGCAAGTATTTTATTTAAGGGCCTAAGGGGTACAAATCGGCTCGATACGCGGATGGATCCTAAGGAGACGCTGACCAGGTACTTGCTCTGGGGGGTTTGACTGCCTCGGTGGCGCAATGGTTAGTGTGTTGCACTTTAAAGCGACGGTTGCGCCTGGGGTCCCGGGTTCGATCCCCAGGTCGGGCCAAAATTTGTACCTGAGTTTTCTGTTAAGAAATTTTCAGTGTTAGCCCGGAGTCTGGAAGTGGGCGGTCTTGTACCCCCTGTGCCTCGGAAAGCACGTTAAGCCGTTGGTCCTGCGCCTAATCCCTCTTTGGTCGTGTCACACTAGTCATCATCATCCTCCTGCCCTTTTCCCAGGTTATCTGGGGTCGGCGCAGTATGTTTTCCTTTTCCATACGTCCCTGTCATTCGTCATCGAATCATCCACCCCTTTTTCCATCATGTCATTCTTCACACAATCCATCCATCTCTTTTTCGGCCGTCGTCTGTTCCTCCACCCACTTACATTTAAACTCATCACTTTTTTGGTAACTTGTTCTTCCCCTCTTCTCATTATATGTCGTGTCACACTAGTGTCCCATCGAAATAAGAGGGTACGGGAATAGAGAGTGCACTTGTGTCTGCGCAAATACTTGTGCACTATAATATGTCCTGCGTCGATGGCTGATCGCTGAGATTGGCCGCCATGATCGAAATATCGGTTTGGAGGACATTATTATACTTGCTCTGGGCTCTTTCCCCGGTGCGTTTCTTCACTCCCTACAAAAGTGTATGTCCTGCCCCTTCTCATTGTCACTTATCCCCAAATGGGGTGTGAAACTCCACAACACCAGCGACACACGCTCGGGCATTTCCAGATCAATTAGTCGAACTCCTTCTTTTTGCAAGCCTTTTATGTGCAAACGTGCACGCAACCGTCGAAAACCTTTCACAAATTGTATAGTACGCTGGTCCTATCTCGCTCCTTTACCAGTCGTTCAGCAGTTCAGTTTATGGGGGGCAGACGATCAGACGAATCACCTGATCGTAAGCGATCACCTGATGGCAAGAGTAGTCACAAGTGCACTGCCGGCCTCTTAAAAAGGAAATACGCTCTTTTCTTGAAGCTCTTCTTTTCTAGGGAGTATAAAAAAGATAACAGCTGAACTTTACTGCCACGAGTCTCATAACTACAATTTTCTATTATGCATTATCAGCTGGTAGCGCTAAAGGGCCGAAGCCACTCCTTGCCGTCTATAAATACCGAGTAACCCGCTTAACCGAGCAACTCAGTTACTTACGCCCAACTGGCCACAGTCACTGTTATATTTGCTTGTTGATCGTTTATCGGTTACATACTACATTATAAACTTTTGCGTAGCATTATACAAATAATTCATGTACAAGGCTCAAAACACATTTTTACTTTTATAAGTTCACTCTACACTACTCTACACTCTCACGTTTTGTCCCGTGTACATTTATTATTTGTACATACTGCATGATAGTCATTCTGGCTAGATTTTGGCTACAGCAACAGATCTCTTACACTGCCAACTGTATTTACTAGACTAGCTGCGCCTCGTGGTTTTACCCGCATGGTGATATAGTATAATCTAATAGGCTTGTGTACTAGGCCAGAGATTGGCAGATTTTTTTAATAGCATTGAAAACTAACGGTCAAAAGGAGCTATGTACCAAAGTTCAGCTTGAAACCTTATGTATTATTTTTGTTATGAGCCCTTAAAGGCAAAGATAGGCAAGTTCATTTTAAGTCTTTAATTTACAAAATATGTATAAAGCAATCGATATCTTATTCAATTTATAGCAACTTTTGTTAGGAAACCATTTTCAAAACGCACTATTTCATATAGCTATCGAACAAAGCTATCTCGCGATGCGCACAAACTTGTGAGGGCTGACGTCACGCCTCGCGTCGCATTTTGGGCAAATCTATTTTAAGTGATTTTGTCTTTTGATTTGATTGTCCTATCTTGAAGAGTTTCCAAGCTAACAAATCATTCTTTCACCGATGTTTTCACTTTTGAGGGGTTCTTATATTACCAACAAGAGAAAAAAATAGGACACAAGCTTATTGTGGATATTATACAATATATTTTAATTAATTATTTGGGAGTCTGGTAATTACAATGAAGCGACTGCTATCTGACCTTCGCAACCCTTAGACACATGAACCAGACTAGCTGGATCACGGTTCTTCTTAACAATCTTGCCAAAGTGGTCGTGGTTATCATTTTGGGTCCCGATTTGGGATAACGGTTACACGTTCAGAATAAATATCTCAAATATTGTAGGTTATCCACAATTTTGGAAAAACGTCGTAAGGAAACCTGCACGTCTCGGCGTCAAGGTTTCGATGACGATGTTTAGTATTACGATGTTTTCCCTTACAGCCAAGCTAATTGTAGAAATGTGCACACCGATTTGAAAAATCCAGAGGTACGTATAGGAGGGCGCGTTCTTATCCACTGACTCACTTCGGGAAATATTTAAAGAAATAAATATTTTAACCGTGGCTTCCCAATTTATCCTCGACTGCATTATGTATGTACATAAGAACTTGCACACTTTTGCAGAAAAGTCCGATAGTCATAGTCTTAACACCAGAAATAAACATAGGCTTGCCGTCCCGGTCCTCAGACTCCAAAATCGGTAATTCATTTGTTGGCTTAAGTATTAAGATATTTAATAAGCTACCACAAAATGTCATTAACCTATCACTGGATAAGTTTAAGTCTCATATTAAAACCTGCCCAATGAAGATAGTGTACAAGACTATATAAATGATAAGGATTCTTGGTCATGTTAATTGATTAATCTTTTGAGTTGTTATTCATAGTAGTCTATTAACTTTCATAATTGTATTTTTTTCCCTTCTCGATTGAAACTCCTGAGTTTCTTGTTGATGTCTTCTCAGTAGAAATCGACATTCCGAACCAGCGGTAGATATTATGTACCTATTTTGACATTCATAAGTGTTCTGTGTGGATAAAGAATTTTTTATCTTTATCTTATCTTACTGAGCTACCGTCTCACTATTTTTGCATTGCTTTATTAATTTATGGTAGAGGCGGTAAACGAGAAAGCGATAGTGGATGGTATGTGATCACTGTCGCCAGAGCACTCGCTGATGCGTCGGTTTATTATTCGGTCAGTAGCCACTGTCACAGAGGCAGGCTCGCCTATAAATACGAGTACAATCCGCTTAACCGTGGCAACTCGGTTACTCACGCCTAACTGGCCGCAGTCTCCCAAATGGGCTGTTAGACTTGTTTGTTGATCGTGTTCAGGTTGTGTACTGCCTCAATGGTATCAACGATTGACAAACTAGGCATACATATTGAAGTAACAGCGAATGTGGCCGGAAGGCGAATTGTCGGTAGGCCCGAACGCAACGCGCCGCCGGCGATAAATAGGCGTGATGACTAATCCTAAATTTAAATTAGGTTATTTGCATGATCATGCAAAATTAGATGAAAAAATCGGTTATAATTTCGGATAACTCACCTAATTAAACAGAACATTAAAGAAACGGTTACCATACCTATTGAATAGTTCGCCCGAGGACATACGCCGGGAACAAGATAAAAATAAATTTATAAGAAAACTTAAAACATATATTTTAGCTAATTTAAAGTAGCATATAGGTATTTTTATTTTTTTAAGTTAGAGACTCGTGATCCCGCAGACAAGCTATGCAAATAGCTTTGCGGGACTACTGTACTTTAATGTAAATGTTGTTTGTTTCATAAATAAATAATAATAATAAAAATAATAAATAAACTTCAAGAAACATTTGCTACGAAAATAGTTTCCCAACTTAAACATTTCACTTTACTATCACACAAAGTTAACGTATATTTTTAATTAATATTCCATTATGTTTATTATTAATTAATATTCCATTATTTTTATCTGTTAAATTGTAATAATATCGTTCTAACTAATATTTAATTCACTTGACAAAATATTTGTGTGAAATTATTTTTCGTTATTGATAGATTTTTATGAGAAAATCACCGTTATATTTGTATGCTTAATATAAATATATGAATTTAAGTTAAATATTTTTCCAACTTCTGTACCTAATTTACTCATGTTTTTCACCAATAAAAGACTTATCTTTACCGAAAAATTCGTCATGTTTACCTTCTTAGGTACTTCAGTACCTATAACCTCAGTCAGACCCAGCAACCCTGCCAAATTTCCTGGAAGAACTTTGCTGGTATAACTTATACCAGCCAACTTCATCCCTTCTGAGAAATAGGCACCCCAGACGCCCGATTGCGGTAACCACCCTTTTAGAGAAGAAGATGAAGGACTATGACTCACATATACTCCAAAAACATTTTGTTCTACTTTTATTGTAAAGTTAGAATAAATTCAGTCTAGACTACAAATTATTCGGAGTATTTTTAGTTCTCAAAACTCGTGATAACATCAAACCCCGACAAGAATGCGCAGTGTGAAGCTGCCATGTTGCTTTGTTCAATGCTGCATGCTGTTTGTTTCGCAAGATGTCATCGTAATACTTGTAGAACTTAACTTGTGAGACCTCCAGTGAAAGGAGTTTCAGTATTTGTAAACTATAGCCACCTTATTACAAATCGCGATCTAAAGTTTCCCTGCTAAAGCTCATGTCATCCCGTTCTAATACGAAACGTTAAAAGCAGCTGGCACGTATTTTGTTCCGGGACTATCCTTAGTTCGCGAATTGTAAGGGTGTAGTAGATTATATTAAAACTAATTAAAATATGTTACAAAATTAAATATTTTAATTGCTCGAATTAACGTGGGTATAGATATCTATGGGCGAATCATAATATATTGATGTTGAATATTTCACACTAGCTTTCGCCTGCCGCTTCCCTCGCGTTAGAAAGAGACAAAAGTAGCCTATGTTACTCTCCATCCATTCCCAACCCAACCCCAACTATAAAAATCACGTCAATACGTTGTTTCGTTTTGCCATGAAAGACGGACAAACATACAGATAGACAGACAGACAAACAGACAGACACACACTTTTACATTTATAATATTAATTTCATCATCATCATCATCGTCAGCCCATTTAAGTCCCCACTGCTGGGGCACGGGCCTCCCTCAATCACATGAGGGGTAATTGCCATACACACCACGCTTGGCAGACGGGTTGGCGAGGGTTTTCATATAAATGCAGAGTTTTCCTTCTCTGGGTGCTGATGATCATGTCAGCAGCTTTACCCTCGTCGCCTTTTACGACACCTCGGTAAGGGTGAGGGTGGCCTATTCTACTCTGCCGGGGACCTCACGGCCAAAATATTAATTTAGTATGTATATAAATGTTTTTATAATTTATCATTTTCAAACCTATCACGCCATGTAAATGATTATATTATTGTTAAGTTACCCAACTCGATAAGTTTAAATCCATGGACCTAACGCTGTCTGAAATAAAGTTTGAAATCAAACTCAATCTCATGACTTTCGAGTCGCTAAACGGTTTTCAGCTTCGATACAGTCGCTAAATCACCCATCATCTATGCTATAAGAAGCATGTCTGCTCAGACATTACCAATTTATTTCACTCACTTTCTCCACACAAAAAGTAAAATATTCAAGCTACCTTACATTATGTATACAAAATTTTATTCATTTTTACATTGTCAAATTGGTTTTTTTTTTTTCAGCTTTTATTGCCTTGGCTGTTTATTCAATATCACATTGTAGTAGTTGGAGCCACTGGAGCCCAATTCTCAGGATATGATATTTTGTCATCATATGATATATATCACCAAAACATAGTTTTTTGTATGGTTTTCAGGTGATATCCGCCATGTTTTTTTCATATCGAAATCCCCAGAATTGGGGTCCTGGTCGCATAACGATTCGTATTTTTTTTTATTTTTTTTTAAGTATATTTTTTAAAGTGTTTGTGCTTTGTACTACCTACTGTTTTATTCTCATCATTGTATTGTGTCTAGCTTTTGAGTGTTGTTTGTATCTATCTGTATGTTATCAACTAAATTCTCTTCTTCTTTTTTTTGTGTGTGTGTTTAAATATGTATTTTATTATATCTACCACATCACATATTGCCTATCTATAATAAGTACGTGTATATTTTTTTATTTATTTATCTACACCACACCATCACACTCGCTCGCAAACAGGTCCCGCCAGAATACCAGCGCTGCTACGGCAATGCATATATTGTAGTAGCAAAAGCTCTTCTGTGTAATATTTGTTGTTTTAAGCCGTGTACCAACTGTATATGTTTGTTTCATGTGTATTGTGATGGTCAATAAATGTATTTTCTTTCTTTCTTTCTTTCTTTCAATTTACCAAGTCTTAAATAAAATGCATCGACGAATCACGTCACAGTATCTGGCGCCAACTCAATGGCTCATATTACGAGTACCACTCCGAGTGGCGATCAATTTTACATACCGTTCCCTTCATGAGTCTTGCATCTCGCTTTGAACTCGCACTGGCTGTGATGTTATGTAGGTCGACGCTGTGTGTATCCTTTCACATTGTTAAAGAAAGATTATGAGTTTAGATTTTGAGCTATTTTTAGAATTCAGCTTTTCAAAATAATTTAAATATCATTTTATTGTAACTTAAAATACTTTAAACTAAGATATTTGTTCAACATATGAGAAAGCAATAAAGAGATTGAATTGAATTGACTTGAAATAAGAGAAAGGCGTAGTCTTTTTTTAAAAGGCCAGCAACCATTAGCGATCTCTCTGATTTCGCGGATGTTAATGGGCGGCGTTGATTACTTTCCATCAGGTGACTCGCTTACTCGTTTGTCACCTCTAGCATTAAAAAATAGATATTCCGAACTATTATTTCATTTTCTATAATGAAAACACAGTGTTATTATAGGCACAGTGATTCAATCAGTCATTTTGTGCAATGGATATGTATTACCAGCCAGTAAATGGCCAGTATGGCAGTCCCAACGTGACTTGTGGTGATGCCTGACATCGCTTCCGTTGTAATTGCAGCGAGGGCTCTTCTCCTGCTTACCATCAGGCTGAAGAGTCAATTTACTGTGTCACTATAAAAAAAAATACACGCGTAATTTGTTATGTTTATAGCCCCGTACATTGGTTATTTGTGTTGTATTAAAGTTTGTCGTATAGGCGATGATATATTATTTATATATCTAGATCATCGTCCAAATTTCCTACAAAAGACAGTTAGGTTCTATTTACTGCATGTATTAAACCCTTTTATTCAGATTAATTCGATTGAAAAGCTAATTTAAATCCTCTGGAGGATTGTTATTCGTTGCTTTCCATCCGTCACCCCAACAGCGAAGCGGTCAAACCGAAATAAAAAAAGAACTTGGCAGAAAATAATCCACTTACCTATCACAGACCACTTCGCCACTCCACTATATGCACAACGAAATCCATTCAACAAAGTTTAAAAGACAATTGTGTTCACAGAATCACAATATCGGAACTTTTTATTTTCATTTTAAAAATAAACGCTTGTTTACAAAAGTTCGTTAAGCCGCTTGTACACCGGCGGCGTAAAAGCGCCACGCTTCCTATTTCACGGACATTTCTCACACAAGTTCTCTTTGTATTCCATTTTACCTTTCATTTTAATACTGCTATTGATATTTTTCGCTCCAACTACCAGGGAAAGTTTATCAACTTTTGTGGGAATAAATTTTTATTATGTTTCGCGATTGATGCGTTTGTTCGAAATTAGGTCACTGAGTTTTTAAAGTGGCTTTGGTTCTTTTTGGAAGAAACTTATCAACAAGACTAACTAGTACATATTTTAGCGGTGGTTATATGGATAGATAAGTAGTAGAATATACATACAGAAATGTAATAATTGCGCGTGTTTCGCCGGGTGAGTTAGGGTACCCGAGGCCCAATTGCAGGAAGGGGAGTTAAAGGAATTGGCAGGGCAGTTTTTGTGACTCCATTGCTATTTCGTGTCACCGAGCGAACGGATGTCCTTTTTTTTATAAAATGCGTCGGTGGCAAACAAACGTGTGGCTCGTCTAATGGTAAGCGATTACCGCAGCCAATGGACGTTCGCAACTCCAGAGGACCTACATACGCGCTACCGAACCCGTTAAAACACTCCTTTTTTGAAAAACCTCATGCTGTATTCCCCCGGGAAAACCTCTGATGGCAGCTCATTCCACAGCCGGAGCGTTCGGGGTAGGAAATTTCTCTGGAACCGTACTGTGCGAGACCATTTGGGTTCCAATGTGTGAGGGTGGACGCTCTAACGACGGCGGGCGGTGCGTTGGTAAAATGCGGATGTTGTCATTAAGTATAATAATTCCTCGGAGCACAAATCATTGTACAAGCGGTAGAACACACATAGGGCGGCAAAATCTCTTCTAAGACTTAAGGGTTCAATACCGCATGTGAGTTTGGGATCATCGACAATTCGCACAGCGCGTCTTTGAACCGAGTCAAAGGGCTCAAGCTGGTACACAGGTAGGTACTCCTGCCCATAGATGGCAGCAGTACTCCATACGGGGGCAAACTTGTGACTTATATAATAAAAGCCTTTGCTCAGGACCTAATGTGATCCGTCCACTCCAATGCCACCTATCACATAAAAAAACTATCTTTGTATTTACAAGTTGATTCATTTTGAACTAGCTAGACTCCGCGACGTTACCCGCGTTATAGCGGTTGGTATGTACAGAAGCAAAAGGAAGAGACGCTTCTGATAGGGATTGGAAGATTGGGTCCTAAATTACGTTGCAGATCCCTCTGGTAAGATAGAGATCTGCCGGAACAGAATCACATCATGACACAATTCTCGGCATTTCTCGATTTACCTATCTTTCAGAAAATTGCACGTGAAAAAGTAACAAACATCTACACACAATTACAAACTTTCGGTTTAAAAAAATTGTAGGTATGTATGTAACTTTTATATAATATCTGCTTCGGTGGCGCAGTGGTTAGTGGGTCGCACTTTAAAGCGACAGCTTCGCAAGACGTTCGATTCCCGAGTCGGGCCAAAAATTATAGCTAAGTTTTAAGCCTAGGAGTCTGGAAGTCGGCGGTCATGTACACACGGCGTCACGTCGAGTTACCCTTGTTTACCTTTGGACCGTCCTTATGTCTGAGGCACAAGTGCTATATTTCCACTGCAGTGGGGTACCTGATCTGACTCTGACTGTACCCCCGTGCCTCGAAAAGCACGTTAAGCCGTTGGTCCAGCGCCCAATCACTCTCCGGTCGTGTCACGCTGGTGCCCGGAATCGGAATATGAGGGTAAGGGAATAAATAAATAAATAAAATAAATAAATAAATATTTCACAACATCACATACATTGATCTGACTCCGAGATAGGTAGCTCAAGCACCTGTGTTACGGATATCAGAATCAACAGTGGGATTACAAATATATACATATAATACTTTTCTTTTGTAAATACATACTGATAATACATAGCAAACACCCAGACCAATACAAACAAACATGTTCATGCACACAAATGTTTGTACTGTGCGGGGATCGAACCCGCAACCCTTGTATCAGAGGCAGCGTTCACTACCACTGTTCCAATCGGGTCGTCAATAGAGAGTGCACTTGTGTTTGCGCACACACTTGAGCACTATAATATATCCTGCGTATGTGGCTTGATCGTTGAGATTGGCCGCCGTAGCCGTGATCGGTTGGAGGATATTATTATTATAATAACTAAGATTATTATTTCGTCCTAGTACACCCCCGACTTAGATCCTCGCCAATTCTAGGCATTGGCATCATGTCAAATGTTCGACCTTCAAAACCAGACTAATTTAATCATGGTTTGTGTATGAGAGTACCGTAGTTAC
This sequence comes from Marasmia exigua, assembly GCA_019059595.1. Lineage (NCBI taxonomy): Eukaryota > Metazoa > Arthropoda > Insecta > Lepidoptera > Crambidae > Marasmia > Marasmia exigua. Next base: position 11,982,010 of record CM032464.1, read on the forward strand.
TCACAAATCCAAAATATTAAATAATATACTGTGATGTGTTACGCTGCGTGAGTGAGGATACCGGAGGCCCAATCCGGGGGAAAGGGGGTTTTAAGGTTGGCACCGCTACTTGTGACTCCACTGGTATCGTGGGTGACTATGTGCGGCGGCAATCGCTTACCATTAGGCGATTCATCTGCTCGTCTGCCCCCTACACATATAAAATAAAATATTTTTTATTTTGTGATGATTATTATTGTCAGAACATATCATCATCATCATCATCATCAGCCTATCGCAGTCCACTGCTGAACGTAGGCCTCTCCAAATGTTCGCCACTGTGATCTATCCATGGCTTCTCGCATCCAGCTCTTGCCAGCCATCATGCGCAGATCGTCCCGTTTGCCAAGACGTCAGAACATACGCTTGATCCCAACTCCGGACAAACATTCGTGTCATGAACACTTGTGTTTATTCAGTGTCTTACATTTGTTTTTCATCAAATGATTAAGCTGAGTAAGTAGCTTAATCACTGATAAAGTAAGTATGGAAGGTTGATGTATGAGACGTTGTATGTATTTATCTATTTTCAGATCTACCCATTTTTTACAATACCATGCTAAACCACTGACTAATAATGAATTAAGATACATGTACCAATACGAGTAAAACAAAAAGACTTAATAAAATATCCATACAGAATGCAACTATGTAACATCTCATAGCTGCAGCATCCCATTCAAATAGATTGAGACAAAGTCTATAAAAAAGTTATCGCCCACTCGATAGTCATAGTTCGCCCGATGTGACCTCCAATGCCATGGGTGCTTGATCTGAGGCTGGCGCCGAGCCGTCGGCAACTTATCTCTTAAGAGTCCTCCGGAGGTCAGTTCAAATTCAATTCGTGGCAAGCTTCGCCATTCCTCGGCCATTTCGCTATCTCTGTCACGCCACCGCGACCCTTCCATGCGAGCAGAAACAGCAAGATGATGTTTGAAATTAGTAAGAAAATTGTGTGCATTTGCGAATACCAAAAATAATGAATGAAACTTGATTATGTTTTGATTTTCTTTAAAATATTGTGTAACTAGACAGTACAAGCTGTCTTTGTTAAATTTACATAATGATTTATTGCGTTTTTAAAATAAAACAAATAGGTCGTTAATGTAAGTAAAGGTAAATAATTAATAAACACCAGCATCATTGTATCGTCTTTAATATTAAGAAAACACTCCTGTTATTAGTATTATATTATTCTAAAAAGAGCCTCCTTTCACAACACAGGGCGACGTTATGTGGGAGCAGTTCAAATATTGCTAAGTATCAGTGTTTCTTGAATAAACGATATTTTCATTTTCATTTTCATGTCGATAAACTTACTATAATCGCATTTATTTTTTAAGTCGGTAAATGTTTGTAAGAAAATATTTTAACCGAGACATAGATAAATACTTCCTTAATCCGAATAACAGCAATGAAGTATCGAGATTATTATTATTTGAAAGAAATGGGGTGAGCCAGTAGTTGATCTATTGTGGCAAGCGTCGAGATATCCTCAAATGTAAATCATTTCGGTATTCGTTTGTATGGGAAATACGTTGTTCGCCGGCCCCTTAAGAAGCGAAGGACGCGGAGCTGGCGACACTCCAACCGACTCAGCTGCAGATCTCTTACGTAACTCTGAGGCTGTTCATTAACAACTTTGTTTGACTGCGACTTTGATGCACCGGCGCAAACAATTGAGTGAATAAATGATGAACTTTGCGTAAATGATTCAGAGACTTTAGAGCGTTGTTTATCGTGTTTCTTAACCATAATCATAGATGAACTTCTTCCTTAATAATAATAATACTTTGGATAGATTCCATTCTCTCACCAGAATATGGAACACAGTCCTTAAAGGCGGCATAATTATGAGTATACCTACCTAGATAGGTAGGTAATTATTGTAATACCTATTAGTACTTCTTGGATATACTATGTGTCGTTTTGTTCTTATGTACCTTGTGCATTGTAAGTCATAAGTATGATTCAAAATCTGAGGGCCTAATTTAAAGCAGACGTTACGAACAAATCGGAGTTTCCCTCTTGCACACGCGCTGTGTGTCTCTTTTGCTTGGATGCGACAGGTATATTCTCATTCGTTACGGGACGGTTTCAAATTAAGCCACCTGCCTACAACACTTTTGCATACATATTTCTTATGACTTCTTGTATCCTTCCCAAACTTAGCATCGTGCTTGCTAGTATACACAACTTGTTCTCTTATTGATCTGTGGTATACACTATCCTAAGAGCCTATATTATTAGACTTGCGCTAAATAGTTCACTGAACTGAATAGAGTGGTGCAGTTATTTTGAATCAAAAACTGCATCACTCATCTAGTGAACTTTCGGTAACTCTCGGTAGAAATCGACATTCGAAATAGGGATTGATAGCCGGTTTGACAGTCATGGTGGGTTTGTCTTAGACAATGGTTTTGTGTAAACAAAGACTGAACAAGAAAATTTTCATTTATTGCGCTTGAGTCTGTAGTACCTACATTTGAAAAAATACATATTAATAAATAATGAGTAGAAAAAATATTAAAAAAAAACCTGATTCAATTAAACTAGAGTAACATAGAGACATTTAGCGCAGTGGTTTGTGCGCCGGTTGAGACGCAAGGGTCGCAGGTTCGATTCCCCCACAAACACAAATGTTTGTATAATGAAGGTGTTAGGTCTGGGTCACCATCATCATCATCAGCCCATTTAAGTCACCACTGCCACTGCTGGGGCACGGGCCTCCCTCAATCACATGAGAGGTAATTGCCATACTCACCACGCTTGGCAGACGGGTTGGCGAGGGTTTAGATAAAAAATGCAGAGTTTTCCTTCTCTGGGTGCTGATGATCATGCCAGCAGCTTTACCTTAGTCGCCTTTACGACACTTCGGTAAGAGTGAGGGTGGCCTATTCTACTCTGCCGGGGACCACACGGCCAGGTCTAGGTGTTTGTGGTAATTTCGCTGTTTCTGGTTTCCATAGTACAAGGGGGAAAACCTTAGGTTGGAACCAGGACAATGTATGTGAATCTAAAGTCATTTAATTCATTTTTTTTAATTGCAAAATCCTTATATTCAGTTAGTCATTCATCAAAATGGTAGCAATCGAGCAATCGATCTGTAAGCATTCACAAGTTTCATGGAACTAAATTCAATTAAATGTTTTTTCTTGATAATAAGTTCATTTAAGTTCCAATTCAGTATGGGAAACAAATAAATGTAGGTTAAAACGGTAGGAAAGTATAGTTACACACTGTATACAAGAGCTTTATTTAGCTCTTGTTATACTGTGGTATAGTATTGTGAAAAAGTACTAAAGGGTCTGTTTGTAATTTATATTCTAATGGTTTCAAATATGAAAAGCTAACAGACGAACAGAAAGACGACAGAAAGCTTAAGTTCACACATGGAATTTATAAGGATATTTTAGATGTTTATAAAACTTTTGTTTTTTTCCAGAAACTTCGATAACTACTGAGTTTCTTGCTGGTGTCTTCTCAGTAGAAATCGACATTCCGAACCAGCGGTAGATATTATGTACCTATTTTGACATTCATAAGTGTTCTGTGTGGACCTAAATTGAATAAAGAATTTTTTATCTTTATCTTATCTTACTTGACAAAATCAGCTTTTCCATATACTTTTTGACGTGTATGTCATGTGACATATATTGAGAATATGTTAGATATCTGGTGTATATGATTTAGTGATTCCTTTTTTACGTTAAAGTTACTGGCTATACTTTCATTAGGTATAAATAAATATAAATATTTCACAACATCACATACATTGATCTGACTCCGAGATAGGTAGCTCAAGCACCTGTGTTACGGATATCAGAATCAACAGCGGAATAACGAATATATACATATAATACTTTTCTTTTGTAAATACATACTTATAATACATACAAACACCCAGACCAATACAAACAGACATGTTCATACACACAAATGTTTGTACTGTGCGGGGATCGAACCCGCAACCCTTGGACCAAAGGCAGCGTTCACTACCACTGTTCCTAACGGGTCGGTATACATCTATGAAATTTCCTCTATTGATATTCAATCAATATGAAGGAAAGGGAATAGAGAGTGAACTTGTGTTTGCGCACACACTTGAGCACTATAACATATCCTGCGTACGTGGCTGATCGTTCAAATTGGCCGCCGTAGCCGTAATCGATTGTAGGATATTATTATTCAATCAAATGCATTTGTCGTGTGAATGTCTGTTTGTTCCTGGTTATAAACCTAACCAAACATTTCTAAAGTAAGAATACCTAGTAATAATATTTTCAATTGCATTTTTCTAACAAAACAACCGTAAATCCCGCACCTTACTCGCACGCACCAAATGGTGCTTGTGTTCCGTACAGCATTCATTAAGTGCCCATAAATTGTAGCATACAAGCTATACATGGGCCATAAGCGTGGTAGATGATGTATTCCATTTTGCACCTTATCCTGAAACGTATTTCCGCTTTTTCGTAGAATTGTCGTCCAGAAACAAACCAGTTTTTTAAAAGCTAGAATAGGGGTAAGCTCGCTTCAGGCTGTAGGCTTAATTTCAAAACTAGAATTCAGTATAAAGACAAGAGCAATGTCCTCATCTTAGCGTGTAATTCTCAGTTGCGTCCAAAGCTCTGGAGCCCGGGGTGCACTTGGACCATGATTCTTGATTTGGGGAGTCTGGTAATTACAATGAAGTCACTGCCGTCTGACCTTCCCAACCCTTTAACAGGGAAACCAGGCCAGCTGAATCATGGTTACACGTTTCAGAAACTATCCGATTCCCTCACGATGTTTTCCTTCACCGCCGAGCTAATGGTAGAAATACGCACATAGATTTGAAATTTGCAGAGGTGCATGCTCGGATTCGAACCTGATCCCCCCCGTATGGTAGACGCGTTCTGAAACACTGATCTACCATCGCTTTCGAGAAAGGCAAGAGCGATGTCATCAACAATAAAAAATATCTGCCGTACATACCACAAAGGAATTGAACTCGTCGCCAGCGCATAGGTTTCCTCTTTTCTTACATTATGTATTCTTTCAAACGAAGCGTGAAGAAGCATCTTGTATGGCAGTTTTGACGGAAGTGATGACACCCTATCCCGCCCATTATAATTGCACCGTGGGCTCTCCTTTTGCTTACATACCATCAAGCTAAGATAATCTATTAAAATTATATAAAAAAGAACGCTATATTGTGCGTCATCATCATAATCTTCATCATCTTAGCGTTGTCCTGGTTGCTTCTCAAGATGTCGCTTAGAAGCCTGTGGTCTGCTTTCCTGCAACAACTCCATTTCGCATGATCTTGGGCATCAATTAAATAGTGGTCAGTTTATTGGCACGCATGTCATCCCTTACGATTTCAAGCCATATCTTTTTGGGTTCCTTCTGCCGGTACCCGGCGGTGGTGTAATGGCCAGACATTTGTTTCCTGCGTAACTGTTTTGGTTACACACCATCAGGCTAAGGTGAGCCAATATACTATTCGCGAAGAAGCATCTCGCGAGCCAGTATGGCAGTGCTAACGTATGTGATGCCACGCCAACCCGTCCGTTATAATTGCAACGTAGGCTCTCCTTTAGTTTACATAGCTTCAGGCTAAGATAAGCTAATTAAATATACTTACTGTGCCACTATAAAAAAAGAAACGCTTCATTGTGCGTCATGATGCCAATTTCAAGAACAGTCAGCTTCGTAGTTCCTAATTGCAAAATTGGTCAACTTGTCACGCGATTGTCGACTCTATACAGCCTTAATATTAAATGAGTTGAACAAATCCATGCTAATTAGGCCTAAGCGCCCAAATATATAAATTGCGTGTTGTACATTACAGTTAATGTATATTATCTCTTTTTAACAAGCTGGTTTTATAGTTTCTGTTAAAAATACTGCGTAGGAATTTTGTAATAATTTTATAATGCTAAGAAAGATTAAACTTCAAAAGACCAGATCTTCTGTGCATGAGTACTTTTATTTATTTATTTTACACACATTACAGATTAAAATTATTGCGAATCTTAAACATACAATTAAAGGTTTTAATCTAGATTATAATCCAAAAATATGTGTAATTAATAATGTTAACCGACCGATGGACGTCGACTACGCGGCAGGCCCAAAAAAAGATGGTGTGACGATTTCAATACGTGTGTCCAAGAATGGCAAGTAAAGGCATTGGATAGGGAGGAATGGAGAGACTTGGGGGAGGTCTTTGCCCAGCAGTGGGACTCTGCAGACTAAATTTAAAAAAAAAGTGTAATTTTAGAAAGTAGCACCAACGTCTCGGTCCTCAAAGATTTAAAAATAGAGGATACTCAGCGCTTGTCCGCCACTTGTTTGCGACGTATCGTGCAATATTTTGGACACATTGCACGAAGGAGTGGGGATAACTTGGAGCGATGGATTGTAACAGGTAAAGTAGAAGGGAGAAGACCGAGAGGTCGTAGTCCTCAGCGATGGTCAGACCAGATAGCGAAACAGCTCGAGATCCCGATAAGCACTGCCCTGCACCGAGCGGCGGAGCGCAGCCGATGGCGACAGCTGGTCGACAAAATCGGAAGGAGTCACGATCCTCAGCAATGAGGGAATCGACAGGAGAGAGAGAGAGACGAAAAATGAGAAACAAAAAAAAAAGAAAAACCGTATAATTATAACTAGTGAAAAGAAAAAAAATATAATCTTATAAGCACTCAGCAGGCATGCCGACCAGATCCAGAGCCGTAGCCGGGTCTTTCGGGTGTGGGATGGAGGATATCAGTCACTTTTTAATATAATTCCTAATAACTTTGATTCGAAGACGTCAAGCATGGGATTTACTTTTGCTGTCTCGTTGTACTGACGAACCATTCTGACTAGGGGGCTGTACACTTACATCATGCTTTTAAAAGTATGAAGAGCAATGAGATTCGTTTTATTAGATCTACGAGCACTGTGATTCGTGTTCATGGATATTTCATAAAGTTAATCAGTATCTATGATTGAATGTAAATTCTTGTATAAATACATAAAATCAATGTAAAGTACCTAGATTAATCTGTAAAGCTTAGCTTTAGGTCTCAGTTACTGTTTTCATTTTGTTAAGTGTTTCTTCTTTTTAACCCCGACGCAAAAACGACGGGGTGTTATAAGTTTGAACAAATGAACCGATTTTGATTTTGATTTTTTTTGTTTGAAAGATGAATAATGAGGGAGTGTTCTTAGCTATGTTGGATAAAAATCGATCCAAGATGGCCGCCGTCACAAAGATTTGGATTTTATGTTTTAACACAACTCCCACAATATGGGTATCATATAAAAGTGCTTGAGTAGCAGAATATATTAATTGTAAAAAATTTCGAATCCAAGACGGCCGCCGTCAGAAAATGACGAATAACCTATTTGTTGTTCCAACTGCCTCAATATAGGTATTAAATGAAAGAGCTTTAGTTGTGTCGAGGGTTTTTTTAAATTTTCAATTTAATTTTTGTTCAATAACTTAGTAAAATCTGTGAAGTGAACAATTCTATAATCATATTTATAATCAATATTGTAGAGGGAAAAAACCCTACAATATAGTTTAAAAAAATGTTTGTTCGCGACATTCAGTAGACCTAAAATGTTTACTCTACATAAGTATGTATAAAGGATTTGTGTCTATTAATACCATCAAAAAGCATGGCATAAATATCACTTAAATTCACAGTTAAAACCTTAGCTTATAGTTTCAGTTCGTTGAACTTTGAACCGACACGTGGCCAACATGGATGAATTTTAAATGGCAGTAATGCTTTTCTGAAATTGAATCCATGGTTTTACCAGTAAGCAGCAGAGGTTATTTAGAAATTAAGGACCGTGTTCACCAATTTTTCAAACGACGGTAATCACACTTGAACTGTGATTTAACAATACTAATCAGTGGTCAAAGTACAATCAAAGTGGGATTACCGTGGTTTTAAAGCACAGCCCTTAGTTGTGGTTATTAAAGTATCTACAGAGACGCAGTTAAGACTTCAAATCCTGACTGGCCCGATGATGACACATTTGGTGGCCCTGTCTCGTACCACGCAGGTCGTGGGTTTCCCCCAGACAAACATGATCTCGGGGTCCTGGGTTCGATTTCCCGGGTCGAGCAAAGGTATGTTTCGAATTTTTCGAGCATAGCTCGGGATTGTAATCACCAATCCGCATTAGGCAAGCGTGGTGATTAAGCCTAATCCCATCATAGTAGCGAGGACTTGATTTCTATGATGGAGGCCTTTGCCCTGCTGTGGGACAGTATATAGGCTGATACTTTACGTTTTTTTACATACAATTTTAAGATGTTACAGTAAGTAAAAGTAGACACAATGTGACGCCCTGCAAAGGCATCGCAACAGGCTTTCCCCGCATGGGGTTTGATGAGAGGTTTCCCCTCCAAAGAAACATTTCAGCGTCTCCGGCGGACTTGCATAAGGTAGTCATCAACCACTTTGTGTTACCATTCGATCGATTTAATTTTAAACCAACTGACTAACACAGACCCATTTGTGGTGTCGGTGATATTCCTACCCTACAAATACTTACCTATATTATGCACAAGAGTTATCTAATTAAATTCCACTATTCCCTCAGGTAAGAGGTACGTATACATTATCACTCAGGATTCCATATTGGTTTAAGCCAAAAGCACCGATTGTTTCCCTGTAAAACAAACTCGCGTTGACACAGCCCCGGGAAATTGTTGTCATCAAAATGTGCAGTGTAGCTTTAAAACTACGCACGAATTGCTTTTCAAGGCTGGACTTTATTATACACTAGGGATCCCTCAAATATGGAATCGCCTACTATTTTTGCGTCAATTTTGCGTTGTCGAGATTTTTATAGTTGTTTTCAGCGGATCCCGGTGCTCCGATATGATTGCAATCGAGACAAAACGCTAGGATGATGAATGAATATAACTTTTATTGCACTCTATATAAAGTATAAAAACTTAAAACTAGGAATTACAGGATATGTACAACAAAGGCGGCCTAATCACTATGAGCGATCTCTTCCAAGCAACCTTTGGGTAAAGGACACTTGCTGAAGATGAAGATAATAATAATATTATTTCACATCACATACATTGATCTGTCTCCGAGATAGGTAGCTCAAGCACCTGTGTTACGGATATCAGAATCAACAGTGGGATTACAAATATATACGTATAATACTTTTCTTTTGTAAATACATACTTATAATACATTAGGGAACACCCAGACCAATACAAACAGACATGTTCATGCACACAAATGTTTGTACTGTGCGGGGAATCGAACCCGCAACCCTTGGACCAAAGGCAGCGTACACTACCACTGTTCCAAACGGGTTGTTAAAGATGATAATGATAAGGCTTTTTCGTTTAATATTACGCATATCGAGATTTCACTGTTTCAAAAGCTTGACCAGGTTCTGAAATAAGAATTTCTTGTCTTATATATCCTAAGACACCACCAGCTAATGATCGATAAGTGTGTATGTACTCATGCCGAAGCGTGGCACTCCTACGGTAAAAAAATGCTGTCATTTGTTTTAGTGCCCGGCTTGGACCATCATTCAGGATTTGGAAAATCTGGTAATTACAATGTAGCCACTGCTGTCGTGTTCTCCCCAGATGCGTTGAAAGACGTCGCTTGGGAGCCCTAGCTTACACCATGATCCAGGTTTTATGGGGTCTCATTATTAAAGTCAACCCTTTGCAACCCTTAAACAGACCCGGAAGGGATGGTAACACGGTTATAAACTATCCCAGCTACATATAGGTTTCCGATGTTTTTCTTACCGCCTAGCTAATGACAGAAATTTGCACATAGATTAGTAATATCAAGAGATGCATGTACTGATTAGAGCCTACGACCTCCCGATTAAAGAGCGCTCGTTCTGATCCACTAAGCTACAATCGCTTGTAATTTGTGTGAGTAGGTATACCTACTTGTCTAATAGTTTCGCCCTGAAATTGTTTTTGCCAACCTCCCACGCGGTCTGCGTCACGCATCCGATGCGTCACGGCCTCATTGTTGTCTCAATATGTGTCTGTGGCGTACCGGGTGATATTTTGTAGGTAGGTACTCGTACCTACATGTTGCGGTGTCATTTAAGATCGGTCACGTGATATATCTCATCGGAATTATAGAATTTTTAGCGTTAATAACAATAGGAGATATTATTGCAAAATTCTGACGCCAGAGTGCACCATTACTACAATAGATATATACTACTCTGCCTCGGTGGCGCAATGGTTAGTGGGTCGTACTTTAAAGCGACGGTTGCGCTTTTCGATACCCGGGTCGGGCCAAAATTTGTACCTAAGTCTTTCTGTTTAGAAATTCTCAGTGTTAGGCCGGAGTCTGGAAGTTGGCGGTCTTGTACCCCCGTGCCTCGGAAAGCTATTGGTCCTGCGCCTAATCCGTCTTTACACTAGTGTGATGTGGGAGAGCCACGCTTAGGCATGAATGGGCCGGCTCGACCGGAGTGATACCACTGTCTCACAGAAGACCGGCGTGAAGCAGCGCCTGCGCTGTGTTTTGCCGTGTGAGTGAGGTTACCGGAGGCCCAATGGGGTGGAAAGGGAAAAGGTTGGCAGCGCACTTGTGACTCCACTGGTGTTGCGGGTGTCCATGGGCGGCGGAATTGCTTACCGTCAGGTGATCCGTCTCCTCGTCTGCCACCTCTCATATAAAAAAAAAAGTGTCCCACCGAAATAAGAAGGTTCTGGTATAGAGAGTGCACTTGTGTCTGCGCAAATACTTGTGCACTATAATATGTCCTGCGACGATGGCTCGTCGCTGAGATTGGCCGCCATGACCGAAATATCGGTTTGAAGGACATTAGACATATACGCTAACGCAGTATGGACAGTATAAACAAACGCCGTAAATGACGCACACAGAGAGACTCTTTAAACGGATTCTAAGGTCCCATCAGAGTACATCGCAGGAACTAAATTCAGGGTTGTCAGTTTTACTTGAGAGAATAATACTTTACAAAAATAAGAGGACAAACCTATACTGTACTTAGGTAACTTTCTGTCGAAAATGTCGAAAATACTGCTTTAGCGTATTTATCTACTGTACCATTACCTTACTCTATGGATCATCGCTAGTGTTACATTAAACGCCTTTTTGGAAGCTCTTCATTGAAATTAAACTTCTTCTCTACTCTATTTAATGTTTTTGTAATGTTTTTTTTAAATATATGCCCATAGACACTAGGAATCTTTAGATCTATGTTATGCCTGCGTTGAGTATGGACTGCGTTCGTGGCGAAGACGCTAAGGTGAGGGGTAGGGCACACTAGTGATGCCAATCGATTTTAGTTTTTAGCTACTAAACCGGATCTATTTTAAACAATTTCGGGGTTACAACCTCTCGACAAACATTTATACTATTTATTAAATAACCATGCACACATGTTGGGTCCAACGCGTACGAGAAATATTTGATTACCGCCAAAAGCGGCCACTTTCAGCGTGAATCAATTTTTCGCGTACAAAAATGGAGCCAAGATTTGTGCATTGTTATTTAATAAATAGTTTATGTGTGGGAGGTTGTAACCCCGAAATTGTTTAAAATAGATCCGATTTAGAAGCTTAAAAATTAAAATCGATTGGCGTCGCTAGTGTGCCCTACCCGTCACCGTAACATGTTGTGGCCATAGACATGCACCCTAACCAGACTCAGACTTTTCATAGAAAGCCATACTTGAGGAACCGCGCGAAGCCGTTAGTACTGGGGTGACGTGCTGGGCGACGTTCTTTCTCTACCGCACCCGTATAGAATCTGCGTCAGGGTTGGATCTTTTTCCCACTCTGTGATGTTTTTTCGAAAATGGCTCATTCCGTTTAAACCGCGCGTTTTGTAGTTCCATGGTTGTGGCGTCATTTGAGATCGGTCACGCGATATTGACAGCTGCCGAGCTGCCATTTGACGTGTATTTGTGACGAATTTGGGGCCGTCCATTAATCACGTGATCTTTTTTAGCATTTTTAAGCTCCCCTCCCCCTTGGTGATACGTAGTGAGGTTTAGGACTGCCCCCCCCCCTCCCCCCTATAATTAAATACCTATAAAGAATTTTTAAAATTTTAAAATATAGGTAATCAAATACAGTTATAAACAGTTGCAAGTTCTTTTTGACTGTCATAAAATAATAAAAAACGAAGAGTGTAATCATACGAAAAACGGTTGACGAAAAAATAAATACACGTGATATCTTACTACACCCCCCCCCCCTCCCCCTTGTGTTATTTTCGTGATTTTTATCAACCCCCTCCCCCCCTTTCTAGCCTCACGTGATTAATGGACAACCCCTTTCCTAAAACAGTGAACTAAAGCTCAATATGGATTTCTGTCGAAGGTAGTAGAATGAAAGATGAAAATACGAGAACGGTGGTAGCCAGAAAAGAACGAGGCTACCAAGCGGGGAGTCGTGATTCGAATCCGAGTACCTCTGGATTTTTCATATAATATGTTCGTATAGGTAATGGTAACTATTAGGTCGGCGGCGAGGGAAAATATCTTGAGGAAACCTGCTCGTTTCTGATAGCTTCTGTTTTGCCGTACTTACTATTTTTGCCTTACTTACTTCTTTTGACGTACGTACTACATTTGCCGTACTTGAATTAACCCAGCGCCAACAGCTGCTGCAGCGTCTCAAACGGCGCCTACGCGTCGCGGCGCGGCGCCGTCTCGTCTCCCTCTCTCCCAGATAACCGGGCGCCTTGGAACACTCCCAGGCATTTTTTGCTTATTGATGTAGGCCTCGAGGTCACCGAAGCCGTTATGTTAATGGCACATCGGGAAACCCTATGGTGTAGCTACTGTTACAATTTGTCAGGAGCTGACGTGGGACATTTCTCGGCGAGTGTTTTTTCTCGTTAGGTCGTGTGTTGTTATAATATTTTCTTTTTTAGGGATTAGTCTGGTTCGAACATTTGGGTTACTTGTTTTGTTTGGTTATTTTTAGATATGATGGGAAGCTTTTATCGACAAAACTGAAACACTAGTCGCTCGAATGCAATTTTATCAAAAGCTAATAAATCATTTTCGAATGGCTTAAGGTCAAGAGAGGAGTCATCAATATGCTGAGGGCCATTCACTAATCAACTCCACTTATGCCCAAAAAAAGCATAACCACTACACTACACGAGAGGAATGGCGCAGAATTGTGAAGCAGGCCATATTCGTTGATGAGACGACCACGATCACTTTTCCAAGAGTAGGTATGACATCATATACCAAGGCCTAAGCTCACTGCGTAACGGGGCAAGCATGTGCGCTTTCATGACAAAGTGACTTCTACACACAGTCAAAATAGCGCGCATCTTCTCTCACTCACACATCATAAGTAATGGAAGCACGCGTTTCTATGAGTCAGTTCTATGAGTACGCGTTCACTTGCACGAACTTATGACAGTGTGATTAGATCACGCTCACGCGAAGCACTTGGCTATGGGACCGTCCGCACGCATATCCGCTCTAAACTGTACATCCAGTTACACTGCAATAGTCAACAATCTCACTTGGTAGAAAAGACTAAATGAGATTGACTTCGTACCTGTCGATCGAGCATTATTTACATCCTAAACGCTATAGATAGTTGCTTGCAGAACATTTCGCATACTCGTACTGGGTTCATTTAAGCATTTGTGAAACGCATCGAGGTACTTTTAATTGAGCTTTTTGAGGTCGGTTACTTATGTACTTGTTACTCATTTTTACACTTTCAAAATCAGCTTTAAATGGGCATTCGTCACTATTTGTACCTACATATATCTACTCATACTTAGGGATGTGCCATTCATACTTACCTACATCTATCAGGAAGCTCGTTATAGCGCAAGGGACGTGGGTTTAATACCCGCAATTTATTTTAAGAAATGTTTTTGATTTGATATTTTTGAGACCGATTTTAATGACATTTTTTTATATATCAATTTGAGCGGTAAGCTAGTAATCTATAGGAAATTATAATATTAAGCGCAGTTCATTGAACACTGGTTGAGACGCAAAAGTCGCGGGTTCGAATCCCACACCATCACAAATAGTTGTGCTGGTTCTGGGTGTTTCCGGTACCTACCTTCGTTGTTTGCGGTTTCTTCCATAGTATAAGGCTGAAACCTACGTTTGGTACCAAAATAATGTAAGCCTTAAAACTATCAATGCTCTGGGATTTTTTATTGTGTTTTTCAACGTAAACTTTTCAATTTATTAAATATCGAGCCGTCCGTTCAAAACTAGATATCCGACACTTAACTAGCAACAGGACTAGAATACTAGAATTAGGACCCGATTGCCCGCTGCTGTATAGCAACTATAGTCGCCCCACGGTTATTTGGCTCGTGGCAAAAGTCGGCACTAATGCTGTTTTGACATTTTACTATAGAAAAACTGTTGTACAACGCCCTCTGTCAATGTCACTGATGTGCCTTCTGATGGTGGTCGCACTGTACCCTGCTTTGCGTCTGTTTTATGTTATGACATTTTGTTTGTGTTATCTGTGTATTAAATAAATTTATTTTCTTTCTTTCCATAGACAATCAAACAGACATGTTCATGCACACAAATGTTTGTTACTGTGCGGGGATCGAACCCGCAACCCTTGGGCCAAAGGCAGCGTTCACTACCACTGTTCCAAACGGATCGTCAAACTGTTTTATACCTATTTTTTGTTTTTGTCGTTTTGGTGGTTAAAAGTATATATACTTGTTTCTGAGACCGTATTTCATTATTCTGGATGGCACAAACCATGGAACGATTTCACTTTCGACGGAGTTCCCTTTACTCGCGTGACTTCTTTAATTATCACAACTATGTAGGTATCTATGTTTCAAATTAACAAAATCGAGGAAATGACTGCCGAAACATATTGCACAAATTAAAAATAAACGTGTACGACTCAACAATGACAACGCACAAGCAGAAAGAGGTTGTAAGTATTTTCTTTTTTATGTGTTAGGTGGCAGACGAGCAGAGGGATCACCAAACAATAGTGTGGTTTTTATAGCCAATGCTATGTCCCACGATTAAAGAGATTATTTTTAAGATTTTAAGCTTATGGTGGAAATGCCATTCATTTTACAATCATCTCTAGCAACATTTTAATATTTAACGGGCAACTTTTTTTAAATCTTGCTAAAGTTGATTGTGCAAATTGTGAATGAGATGTGCAGAATAAGCTTGAAAATCGCAAAACACTATTTATCTAAAATTTCTTGATATTTTTTTATGTCATAGGTGGCAGAAGAGCAGACGGATCACCAAATGGTAAGCGATTGCTACTGCCCATGGACACCCGCGACACCAGTGGAGTCGCAAGTGCGCTGCCAACCTTTAAATTCCCCTTTCCCCGGGATTGGGCCTCCGGTACCCTCATTCACGCAGCGAAACAGCACAGTGCTGCTTCACGCCGGTTTTCTGTGCGGCCGTGGTATCACTCTGGTCGAGCCGGCCCATTCGTGCTGAAGCGTGTCTCTCACACGGTCAATAATTTCCAACGTATTGGTTCGATATAATTCATGGGGCGATAACCACTTCCATCAGTTAGATAGACGTAATTAAAAGCTGGATAAATAGACAATGAATATTTATTTATTAATTGTATCACATCTGAAAAAACATAAGCTTATGAAATCAGGGTGAGTCAACATATTTTTTTTGTTTTCTTATGTGATAGGATCGCCTGATATGGGCCTTGAATTAGAATAAAATATGTTCGCAATTTACAAATACTTTAATTAATTCAGTTTGTTCAGTGTCGGGGTGTAATACATATATTTAATCATATATATTTGTACTCCCTCTGTTCCTGATAATCGTAACACAAGTGCTTAACTACTTCAAGTCAATGTATTACATGCATGTTGTATGAACTTATTGTTATGTCGTATCGCCAATTTATCACGAAAGCCTTTTTATTTCTCCATAAAAAATAAACGCATCTCCACTCCCTCTGGTGTGGCTGAAGTCCATGGGCGGCGGTGATCACTTACCATCAGGTGACTCGCTTGCTTGTTAGCCCCCCTCTGTCATAAAAAAAAGTGAAAATAACATTCATTCCCATGGCACAACTATTTGTGTCACGAGAAATTTTGTTTACCCGTGACACAACTAGTTGTGCGACGGGTAAAACATCCCATCAAATAAAATAATAAATCGCCAAAAAATTTACAGCGGTCATCCACTATGTATACCTACCTACTAAACGTATGGCGATAGCTGGGGGCGTCCAGCACACCCAAACCCGATAATGTTCAATAAAAAATAAACAATTTTATCCCACGCTAAGCTTTGAAAAGGATTACAGGTTATTCACGTCTTTTTTAATCATTTATCAATTACGTATGGATTTTCATCAAGTTTGACATTTCGTGAGGTATAAAACTACACGTGGCCATTTTTCGACGTGCGTGGTATTATTTTATAAGTGACAATTTACCTACCCGGGCATACCATGCCCACCCTAAGTCGTACTAAGGATACTTTTCATGACAGACGTGTGTAAGACCCTTAGACAAAGGTAAGACCTAAGGCACAGTAGATAAATACGCTAAAGCAGTATCGACACTCCGCCATTTTGGACATAAAGTTACCTACCGTATAGGGTTGTCCTCTTATTTTTGTAAAATATTATTCTTACCTTGGGACTACTGGGTTAAATACCGGACCGTGATCGCGGGGCCCTAGGTACAACAAGGATCATCTGGTGCGTGTTAAATTAGAACTAATGATATTTCTTAAGAAATAAGACATACTTTTCATAACGTTTTGTTTCGTTACTTGGAGACCACGTTAAGGTATTGGTCATGCACCCGATCGCTCGGGTCAAGACACAGGGAGGTCCCGCCATCCGCCCCATATCAATCTCCATCTGCGAGCCCCCAAAACGTAATTTCAAATAGAAAGAACGCTCCTTAGATACAAGGTAGCCCCCAAAACGTAATTTCAAATAGAAAGAACGCTCCTTAGATTAAGGATTTAAGGTACTTTTCCTTCATATCCTATAGACGGGGGCACCCTGTGTATTGGTCTGATAGTAAAAGTAATAAGTGATTGAATAGGCCATATAACATGGATTTTTTGATTCACCACTAATGCACTCAATCAAAATTGTATTAAGCTTATTAATTTATTGATCTCAGGTCATAAACAGGTCAGGTCAGGTGTAAATAAATGTTTAATAAAAACATTTTTGTGATCATGTTCCTTTTTTGTTATCCGGACCGATTGTCATAGCTACATACGAATACGCATAGCATACGAAGAGGCCGGTTTAGCCCATGGAACTAGAAAACACGCGCTTTAAGGTGACGGGTAGGGCACACTAGCGACGCCAATCGATTTTAATTTTTAGCTACTAAACCGGATCAATTTTAAACAATTTCGGGGTAACAATATCCCGTCAAACACCTATAATATTCATTAAATACTTATAGTTAACTCTTCGGTCTGCTTTTGCACTCGAATTCCGGATTACCACCATAAGTGGCTTTTGGCGTCAATCAATTTTTCGCGTACAAAAACGGACCCAATATTTGAGTCTGGTTTTTTAATAAATAGTATAAGTGTTTGCCCGAAATTGTTTAAAATAGATCCGGTTTAGTAGCTAAAATTTTTAACCGATTGGCGTCGCTAGTGTGCCCTACCTGTCACCTTAAACGGAATGTGCCATTTTTGGAAAAGTGTGTCATTTTTGAAAACGGAATGTACCATTTTTGGAAAAGTCAGAGTGTGAAAGAGATCCAACCTACCCTAACGCAGATTCTATATGGGTGCGGAAGAGAAATAACGTCGCCGAGCACGTCACCCCAGTACTAACGGCTTCGCGAGGTTTTTCAAGTATGGGTTTCTATCAAAAGGCACAGTCTGTTTAGGGTGTGTATGTCTATGGTTTAGTCATAGCCATAGACTTAGGATGCCGCCCCAGAAGACAGACTGCCTACATCGCGAGGCTAGGGAGATGCCTTACTGGTCACCACACTACATAGGTCAACGAACTCTTCGATATCAATGGCACCTAGATCCGACTTTCTGTATATATTTATTTTATGCTGACCCGTTTGGATCAGTGGTAGTGAATGCTGCCTCTGGTGCAAGGGTTTCGGGTTCGATCCCCGCAAAATACAAACATTTATGTGAATGAACATGTCTGTTTGTATTGGTCGGGGTGTTTTCTATGTATTATAAGTATGTATTTTCAATAGAAAAGTATTAAATGTATATATTTGTAATTCCGTTGTTGATTCTGATATCCGTAACACAGGTGCTTGAGCTAGCTATCTCGGAGGCAGACAAAGTATGTGATGTTGTGAAATATTTATTTATTTATTATGGTTTAGCTGTCGGTCTTCAACACAAAGACGCCCTGTTGGTCTAGTGGTTTAAGTACCGGGCCGTGATCTCGGGGTCCTGGGTTCGATTCCCGGGTCGAGCGAAAAGTATATTTCGAATTTTTCGAACATAGCTCGGGTTTGTGATCAACAATCCGCATTTGGCAAGCGTGGTGATTAAGCCTAATCCCATCATAGTAGCGATGACTTGATTTCTATGATGGAGGCCTTTGCCCTGCAGTGGGACAGTTTATAGGCTGATACTTTACTTTACTGCTTTACTTCAAATATTTGCATCTTTTGATAGATATTGTACCTACCTATAACAATGCCTCTATCAATACCAAATATCTTCGATTTCTTAAATGAGTTAATGTTTTTCTTGGAACATATCATGAAAAAGTTAAGGTTTCACCTAAATATCCAGTCTAGCACGCTTTCCGCGTATCTGCGTCGGAGGTTCGCTTCACCATTCATCAGGCAGGATCATAAATCAAATGTGACCCTGTAAAAACTAGTTATAAATGGACGAAACATTACATTCATGTCTGAGGTTCGTCTAGTTTATTTCGCCAAACGCTTATATTTCGTTCGAGAAACTTCTCAATGGCATTATCTAATGAAAACAACATTTTTCCCCAAGGAACATAAAGTCGAATGTCAAATCAATAAAAGGTCTTCTTCTTTTCATTTTATTTGTGGCAATCAACTTCTCGACTGAGAATTACTCCTGCCATTATCATGTTTTAGATTTTAGGCGTTATTAAGCGGGACAACAGAAGATAATTCGCCGATGTCAAGTAACTTATTGAGAACAAGTAGGTAGTCAACAGTCGAAGTCAGTCAAAGTCACGTGCGTTTTATCGACCTACGGATTCAACGGATATCACTCTAAAAGCAATCGCGGGTTTTAAGACTCTATTAGGTCCAAGCAAGTTGTCACGAGACAACGCACTTGACACACAATAGCCGTGTTAAAAACGATACAATCCAACGATTCTTATTATTAGGATCACTTTGCGGCACTTCACTGCATAAATAAACACCAAACTTGCACACTAAAAACCACTAGACACTAATTTAAAACCTTTGAATTGCTTCAGCCCACGCGGCTTCTTTTAGCCCTACCCGCCGAATCTCCAATAAAAGGTCTTAAGCTATGAAATTGCCCTTTTTTTCTATATAATACGATGTAAGTATATCTTCTTTAATAAGCAAAAAGTTACCATATTTTAATTTTATTTTGATTTAAGACTATATTTTAAGGTTTGTATTAAATAAAGATCAGATATTATTGTATTTGTGATGCAAAATAACAAATCTTGAAAATTACCCTTTTTTACTTGGCAGAATTGGTTTTATCAATAAGAACTTTACAATTGAAAAATATTTTTTTCTGAAAAACTACTTTCCCCCGTTTCTAAACGTTGTTCATTAAATCACAGTTTATTATGACGTAGTAGCAATACGGTGACGGGTAGGGCACAATAGCGACGCCAATCGATTTTGATTGTTAGCTACTTAACCGGATCAATTTTAAACAATTTCGGGGTTAAAATATCTCGTCAAACACCTATACTATTTATTTAATACTTATAGCAGACCGAACAGTTAGTCTGCTTTTGCACTCGAATTTTGGATTATCACCAGAAGTGGCCGGTTTTGGCGTGAATCAATTTTTTGCGTACAAAATGGACCCAACATTTGTGCATGGTTATTTAATAAATAGTATAAGTGTTTGCTGAGAGAGTGTAACCCATAGATTGTTTAAAATAGATCCGGTTCAGTAGCTAAAAATTAAAATCGATTGGCGTCGCAAGTGTGCCCTACCCGTCACCTGAATGGTTACTTTACAAATTAATAAAAAAAAATGGAAAACACAGCTTCTAAGAAAATCGCCATAGGTATGACCTACTCCCCATACTAAAGTGATCAGCTGATTGATGCACTTTGTATAGAAAGGCGAATTTTATTCTAAGATTAGTTCCTTGGGGAGAAGTGTTTGTTTTTATTATATGTTCATACAGCGCCATCTAGCGCACATACTTAAGCCAGATTGCTTGTTAAACCATCGACTGATTAGCATTAGAATAGAAGAAATTTGTAATTACTAATTAGTACCAACGATTGTCAATGTGAGGCGCCAGTGCGTCCCCATAAGTAACTCGATGTAAGACAGCATAGCATCCCTTTTTGTACCACCATATGTCTCTCCGAATAAATCCCTACATATTTCATAATATTGATATTCTTTCATTTGGGAATTCACCAGATTTTACAGTATGATGTCCTCTAGGAGTTTCCCGGGTATTCAAAAAATCACGGTCTATATCATTCAGAATTTAAAAAATGTAATAAGTAGGTAATAACACAGCGTTAGTTTATTGCAAGAACTCATTGATTTAAAAAAAACATTGATCAAAGATTGTGGTACAAATACAGAAGCTTGTGATGTTGTGAGTACCTATTTTAAGGCGACGGGTAAAATCGATATAAATTGTTAGCTACTAAACCGAATCTATTTCAAACCATTTCGGAGCGGGTTTCTAAGCAAGTATTTATACTAGGTATTTATTTAATAATTGTGCACTACTTTTGACCTGTTTTGCACTCGAAATTGGGATTAACGCCATAAGTGACCGTTTTTGGCAGTAATTCAAATTTCGAATACAAAAGCAAACCCAAAAGTTAATATAAGTATTAAATAAATAGTATAAGTGTATTTCGAGAGGCTGCAGCTTCAAAATTGTTAAAAAGACATCAGGTTTAGTTGCTAACAACTTAAATCATTTGGCGTCGCTAGTATGAGACTATACTAATCAAGATGTTTTGTTTTAGTTGAAATAATTAGATAAGTCATCCGTTGATGGGATAAATATCTATCTAGCTCTAATAAAGTATGTTTGTATGGAAAATATTTCTTGATATGAATTATTAAACATTAAAAGATAAATATCGCCATTGTATAATTTTCAAATGACCAACAAAAACGTCGGAACTCCGCAAAAAGTATCAAAGTCCATTTCACACTTCAATTAAACCTCTTTTCAATTCAATGGAAAGAAAAAAAACAAACGTCGACGGTAGTTAAGAAAAGGGCGCACAAGAAAAAGTTACTTGCTCTGTGGGTATTTAGTTTAATTTCTTAAGTTGCAGCTAAGGATGCGCGATAATAGAAATCGATTCATCTACCAATTTATTTTCATAGGATTTTCACTCAAATCGATCGATTAATTATTGATTGAATGAAGAAAAGATTTTAAATAAAATCACTTTAATATTTTGCAGAAATGATCTTTACCTCTTATAAATGGTTTAGTATTTAAAAAATATCATAATTAAATCTATATCAATCTACATATGAGTCTCAAAAATTACGTTTATGTAAAATCCAAGTTTCAAAAAAAAGATTGAGCTATGCCTCGGACGCACGGCTCTCAAAATTGTGATATTTGAGATAATGATTCTGACCTTGTAATCAGGATTCAGTTGGTTTGGTTTCCCTGTCTAAGGGTTGCAAAGGTCAGACGGCAGTCGCATTATTGTAATTATCAGACTTCCTGAATTATTATGGTCCAAGCGTACCCCGTGCTCCGAACCAAGATTACACGGTCAAAACGGTAGAATTGTGTCTAGATATACGTTTGGCAGAATGGTCATAAGGTTCTGATAAGACATGACAATAACATTTGCTTTTACATTTAAAATTATTTATTGAATAACGACCTGCGCCGGCTTCGCATGGGTGCAATGTTATACATGTATACTAAACCTTTCTCTTTAATTACTCTCTATCTATTAAAAAATGTATCAAAATCCGCTGTCTAATTTTAAAGATCTAAGCATAGGGACAGACAGCGCAAGCGACTTTGTTTCATGCAGTGATTATATTACGATCTCCAAAATCGATTCAATCACATAGATCGATTCTCAGTGGAACAGTCCAAAAATTGATGTCATGAATACAAACGGGCATCCCTAGTTTCCGCGGTGTCACTCGCAGATTGTTTATCGTAGCTTCCGAGGAAATAAACAAACCGACAAATTAATATTTCCGCTGTATCCTAATAGTATAAAAGTAAATGTGAATTTTAATTAATAGTTTTAATGTGATAT
This sequence comes from Marasmia exigua, assembly GCA_019059595.1. Classification (NCBI taxonomy): domain Eukaryota; kingdom Metazoa; phylum Arthropoda; class Insecta; order Lepidoptera; family Crambidae; genus Marasmia; species Marasmia exigua. The sequence goes on from CM032464.1 coordinate 12,004,488, forward strand.
GACAAGTTAGTGAGAACATTTTTCATTGACAAATGTACGTAGTTTGGATATGGTCGTGTAAGTAATTTCTGTTTTCTTTATTAGTTGCATCGAAAGGCTGTGATTTGTTAGTGTCTGATAAATAATGCGATTTGCTTTATAACAAAAAGTACAATCAAGTGGATCAATAAGAATTAAGGTGAGGCTTCATGAACAATGATATTATTGGAACGCTTTTTACGGCAAGATTTTTTTTAATAAAAAAGGATTTGTGATTTTTAAGCTTATTTTTCACACGCCATGCATGTCCCAATCATCCCTAGTATGATTTAAAATACAAGTGTCCACTTAAAACGTAATCCGTTCGCGTCATAACTATATTATAATCATTTTAAAGTGACGTACAACAAGTTATCTTTAAGGTGACGGGTAGGGCACACTAGCGACGCCAATTGATTTTAATTTTTAGCTACTAAACCGGATCTATTTTAAACAATTTCGGGGTTACAACCTCTCGGCAAACACCTAAACTATTTATTTAATACTTATAGTTAACTGTTTGGTTTGCTTTTGCACTTGAATTTTGGATTACCGCAAAAAGTGGCCGCTTTTGGCGTGAATCAATTTTTTGCGTACAATAACGGACGCAACATTTGTGCATGGTTTTTTAATAAATAGTATAAGTGTTTACCAAGACGTTGTAACCCCGAAATTGTTTAAAATAGATCCGGCTTAGTAGCTAAAAATTAAAATCGATTGGCGTCGCTAATGTGCCCTACCCGTGGCCTTAAGTAGATATAAAACTAAAAATCTGCGTAGGAAAATTTCCTATTTACTTAACCAGATGTTTCCAGTGCACGTGGAAAAAAATATTTGTCGCGCCGCGCGTACAGTCGATGTCAGCTCGAGGAACCCCCCCGCAGCGCAAACATAGCACTTGTGTCTCCAACATAAGGACTATCCAAAGTCCAACAAAGGTTACTCTATGTGTACAAGATTTGGTCATAAAATCATTCACAATTCCCAAACAGAACCTGCGAGGTTTCATGTCCTAAATCCGAACTCCCTTCTAGCCATTATCTACTCCTACGGTACCGTTTAATGAGGCGGGGTGGGGCAAGATGCGTCGTGTCCTTCACCACGGCCGATCACTCGGCCCCCTCCTTCACCCCCCACCCCGTACTCGAGCCCTTCGCACCCCCCCCCCCCCCCCCCTCCGGCGCACCTGCCCCACTGGCCCGCTGATAAGGATTTTTTTGGAGTCTATCCTTCTTTCGCGATTTAAACTGTAGACATGTGTTTGGGATTACAGATTTTAAAACAAAACCGCAGTGGTTTTTTAAGGATTTAAGGCGAAACCGCGACAATACTAGCGCCGTCAAGTGATTTATATTGATTCTGGCGAATAAGAGACTTTTATTTCAAAAGTGACTTATGAATACTTTGAAGAAAGTATTTTTTGAGTTAAAGTTGTGTAATCTCTTGCTGTAAGATTAATCTTCATAATTGCTAAAAATGTTAACAATAGGGTATATGACTAAGCTCAAGATTTTACAAAATATAAATATTTTATCAAAATATAGGTCAATATGTGCCAATGGCTAAAATTCTCAATTAAAAATATAACGTCTAGCCGGTTTTATGGTCATTCAAAGATTCATGGGCAAGTCCATTTTAAAAGTATGAAATTATTAAAAAATAATTATACCATTGAATAACCCATACAATTTGCACCAATTATTATAATAGAACCATTGACATAAACGAAACATTTGATATAGCTACCATACAAAATTCAAATGAAATGCATACTAAATACTTAGGTGTGACGTCACATCTAAGTAGCCATTTGTATGGAGCGTTTTGGGTTTGCCCAAAATAATGTGATTTTAAAGTTGTGATACCTCAGGTAGTTTAAATGAGTACCAAGTGATTCTTTCAACGATGTTTTTATCATTGAGAGGTCTTTTGATTGCGAAAATAAATAAAAAAATAGTCATATACCGTATTATGGAAATTATTGTTACTTCTAGGAAGTAATTCTGTGCGTCCTGTGGTACTAGTCGACTTATATCGAATTTGATTTTCTTCTTGCTACTTCATCACAAAAAAGTCTTCTATTTTTCTGTCTGTTCAGACATGCAAAATTATCCTCTATTTTTCCATCTGATCCGACAGAATAATAAAGGATTTATTTGTGATGAAGTAGCAAGATGAAAATCAAATTTGATATAAGTCAACTTATACCACTTTTCACAGGATGCACAGAATTATAACATAAGTTTGTCTCAAAAAATTTGTTAATTCTTTCCTTAAAGTATTCATTGCTCACTTTTTAAAATAATGTTTCTTGGTGAGACTTTCAAAATTATTAAGAAATGTTTAATTTAACGTGTTTGTCATATCGTAACAGAACAGTCCTTTAGCGGTCATAAAGTCATTCCTCATCTTAGCGTGTAATTCCCAATTGCGTCCAAAGCTGTCGCTTCAGAACCCGGGGTACGAATATACCATGATCCAGGATTTAGAAAGTTTTTTTTTAAATATAATAATAATAATATTTGACAACATCACATACATTGATCCGACTCCGAGATAGGTAGCTAACTTACGAATATCAGAATCAACAGTGGGATTACAAATATATACATATTATACTTTTCTTTTATAAATACATACTTATAATATATATTATAAAGTCTGTTAATTACAATGAAACGACTGCCGTCTGGCCTTCGCAACCATTAGAGAGGGTACCAGAGCAATTGGATCACAGTAACACGTTCAAAATTATTACTGAAAATATTGTGTTATCCAAAATTTTGTGAACCTATCCGAGACGTGCTGGTTTCCTCACGATGTTTGTAATCACTGTCGAGCTAATGATAATAATTAGCACATACAAAGATTTGAAAAATCTAAATGTATGCACATTTGGATTTTTCAAATCTTTGTATGTGCTAATTTTCATCATGCTCGGATTCGAACCATGACCCATAGTGCGGAAGGCGCGTTCTTATCCACTGAGTTACAAATAATTCATCCACCTTCTTCGATTTAAATTATACTAACCGTCACTCAATCGATCCCATTTTCAGTCAAAGTAAAGAGAAATTAAATACGGACAAGTATTGTCAAAATTATTAAGAAAAGTTTAACCTAACGTAACGTTACGATATGAATAGGAAACACGTTCAACAACGTTCGACTCCATCAACCCTTAGCAGGTCATAAAGTCTATTAATTGTTATCAAGCAAGTCGCATTCTTTATATATCCCCGTCTATTCTTGCGACAGCGCTCTGTTGACCTGGATCTAAGCCTGGAGGGTCATTTACATCGTTCGATTCGCCAGCAAAACGATTGGAAAACGAAAAGCTCAGTTTTATAGTGGATTAATAATGGCACATTTCTGTTGTTTTTTTTTTTCGAGTGCTCGGACTAATGATTAAATGCAGACTACATTTGTGTGGTACTTGGTCAAATGTGTACTGAATTTGTTTTTATTGTGTCACGAAATAAACGTTATCTATCTTTTGTTGTGAAATATTTGTTTATTTATTATTCTTTCTACTTTATTTTCGGTTCTCTTGTTTACGAAATTCTCAAACTAAATAACGGTTTTCATGCAAAATTCAAGTCTTTTGTATATTTGATTATATTTGAAAAACAATGGGACAATATCAAATATATTATACAAATGTAAGTATGTGGGGGAACAGAGGACGGACGAAAAAGAGATGGATGGATTGTGTCAAGAATGACATGATGGAATCAGGGGTGGATGATTTGATGACGAATGAGAGAGACGTATGGAAGAGGAAGACCAACTGCGCCGACCCCATGTAACCTAAGAACAGGGCTGGAGAGTGCTGAAATGGAATGGCTATGAATCCATGATGATGATGATCAAATATTTTGCCTCAGTCCTAATTGATTTAACTTCTTAACTACTAAACTGGATCTATTTTCAACAATTGCGGACCGTCGGAGACTGAGCAAACATTTTTTTTATTTTTATTTTAATCAGCCTATAAACTGTCCTATTGCAGGGCAAAGGCCTCCATCATAGAAATCAAGTTATCGCTACTATGATGGGATTAGGCTTAATCACCACGCTTGCGAAATGCGGATTAGTGATCACAAACCCGAGCTATGTCCGAAAAATTCGAAACATGCTTTTCGCTCGACCCGGGAATGGAACCCTGAGATCACGGCCCGGTACTTAAACCACTGGACCAACAGGGCGTTGAGCAAACATGTATACTATTTATTTAAAAATAATGCACAAATGTTTGGTCTGTTTTTGTACTCGAAATTTTGATTCACGCTAAAAGTGGCCGCTTTTGGCGTTGACCAACCTTTCGAGTACAAATACGGAAAAAGTAGCCTACAATGAGTAAATATTAAAGTCTATGTAAATGTTTTGTTATTTTTTGTCTTGGTTTTAGATTTTGCTTGGTGTAAAACTCAATTAAAATAAAATCTATAAGATTTAAACTCCCCACACCGGTCAATTACCTTATATTTATAAAATATAAGGTAAGGTTCGCGCCCCTTTAATCGTTCGACATTGACAGAGTTAGCTATTTTTATTTGCCGTAGGCAACACTAGTAGCAGCCATATCAAAAAAAAAATATTATACAGGTTTGCCGAGTCCCCGGGTCCACAATTAGTAAAAATAGAACCAAAAAAATTAATCAATTGGCGTCGCTCACTGGCAGGAGTTAGGTTTAGGTTCAAAGATTTTTATTCTCACTTAAGACTTATTATTATGATGTAGTTACTTACCCTTCGCCTATTGCTTCGAGTAGGCATCTCCTTCAGCGTCTCGTAGTAAAGGAAACAGATGGCCTAATTTAAAGCAGAGTTACGACCGAATCTGAGTTTCCCTCTTCTTTCAAACGCGCTGTGTTTGAATGCGACAGGTATATTCTCGTTTGTTACGGGACGGCTTTAAATTAAGCCACTAGGTTTCGTAGTAAACGCTACGAACGTAGCACGCGCTACGTTCGTAGTATTGTACGTAGCACGAATAATAAAATATTTACTTAGCGAAAAGATTTAACGGTACTCCCACTTTACGCGTGCTTTAATCATTGATAAGTATTTTGAAAGCTCGGTTAAATTATAATTACCGTCGTATGAAAACTTGGTGAACTCGGCCCTTTTTTTCAAGTTCTCCTCAGTTTCCTTAAACAAGGGAGAGCTACGCTTCGGCATAAATGGGCCGGCTTGACCGGAGTAATACTCATAAAACACAGCTGCGATATGCTTTACCGAGTTAGTAAGGGTATCGGAAGCCCAATCCGGGGAATAGGAATTTAAAAGTTGGCACCGCTCTTATGACTCAACTGATGTTTAATAGTTTTTTAGATTTTCGCGTTGCTATAATTAATCAAGACGGGAATTAACACGATATTTATTATGTGATACAACATTGTGTACTCAGTTCAGTCCGCTCGTGACCACGGCTGCTGTAACGTAGCCGAAACGTCGAGCAAAATATGTGAGTACACAATGTTGTATCACATAATAAATATCGTGTTAATTCCCGTCCACTGATGTTGTGGGCATTGTGCACGTCATATGCCCATAGAGTGCGGCGGCAATTGCTTACCATCAGGTGATCCGTCTGCTCGTTTGCCATCTATCACATAAAAAAAATATCGTAGTTCTGTTTTACCATTTCTGAAACTACCCGAAGCTTGCCGGCTTTCACACGATGTCTTACAACACCGCCGAGTTAGTGGCAGTGTTTGAATGCTTTTTTATGTGATAGCTGGCAGTGGAACAGACGGATTACCTTATGGTAAGCGTTTGCCGCCGCCAATGGAAACGCGCAACACCAGTGGAGTCACAAGTGCGCTGCCATCCTTTAAACACCCCTTTCCCTCTAATTCCCACACTCACGCAGCAAAACACAGCACAGCGCTGCTTCACGCCGGTTTTCTGTGAGGCCGTGGTATCAATAAGGTATAGCCGGCCCATTCATGCCGAAGCGCTGCTCTCTTCGCGGGGATTTATTCATTTATTTGTTAGTATTAGTCTGGGTGATTTCTATGTATTATATGTATGTATTTACAAAAGAAAAGTATTAAATGTATATATTCATAATTTCGCTGTTGGTTCTGATATCCGTAACACAGGTGCTTGAGCTACATATCTTGAAGTTAAATCAATGTATGTAATGTTGTGAAATATTTGTAGTCAATGTTCACTTTGGTCTTTTACGTGTTTTCACGTCCACGTTCAATGTCATTTGAGGAAATTTGACAGAATTTTGGCATATTCAACTAGAATATGTATAAGGATAATGGAACTCCTTGCCAGTGGTCTATTTTTCCGGACCACTACAATCCGGACATCTTTAAGGCAAGAGTGAACAGGCATCTTCTAGGCGAACGCGTTACATCCTTGACCTCATCATTTACTTTCTATCAGGTGAGATTGTGGTCAAGCGTTAGCCTATAGTTTTTAAAAAAAGTATACATATAAATATATAAATAAACAAATATATTTCACAACATCACATACATTGATCTGACTCCGAGATAGATCAACATCCAAACACCTGTGTTACGGATATCAGAATCAACAGTGGGATTACAAATATATACATATAATACTTTTCTTTTGTAAATACATACTTATAATACATATAAAACACCCAGACCAATACAAACAGAGATGTTCATGCACACAAATGTGTGTACTGTGCGGGGATCGAACCCGCATCCCTTGGACCAAAGGTAGCGTTCACTACCACTGTTCCATACGGGTCGTCATATCTAGGTTCATGTGCTAACATAAGAAAATTATGTTTATTATTATGATTCTTATACGAAGTCCAATATAATAAATGAATGTTATAATTACAAAAACAAATGATCTAAAACATCCCTAACATCGAATAAAACCGCGCCATTAATCCATTACAATCATTAATTCAGCTTGAAACATTAAGGTTTTAATTTAGAAACGCTCGCGTTACGGAACAGGGAAATATGAAATTAAATTGGGACAGTATATTTCCCCAATGACAAGCTTTCAGCCATATCATGAGGATAGGGCTCGCCCTCTGAGCGAAAGCCTCTGGAGACGGGCAGAGCGACTTTGTACACAATTTTCCACAAACGGACACACAGTGCGATTCGGAACTCTAATTACTCTAATGCATCCGTTTAGCTTCCCCTTTTGGATGTCACATGACTTTTATCACTATAATTTCACACTAGTGGCCCGCCTTCACCTCGTATTGGAACTTTTACACATTATACCAATAGATGGCACTAGGTGTCGATTACATCGCGCAACGTTTTATGTTTTTCGGATTTTCAGATTAGCTATAAGCTTTTGCCGCTGTCTGTAGGATTGATTTCGTCATTTCTGTGTGAAACAGCGTCGAAACATAATATTTTGTTGCCATGCAACATTTTTTAGCCATTATAAATGACAGTGGATAAAAATTCCTATAGAAAAGTAAAAATTTAGAACATTAATGTTTAAAAACTGAAATGCATTAACAGTAACTGGATTATATTCTTAGGCATTCTTAGATTAGCGTAAATTGGGTGTTGCAAGGAAGCGCATAACATCTTATTTTTATCGATATCGTAGTTCGAAATGTATGGATTTTCAGTTTGCTGCCATATCATGGTAAAGAGGGGCTTGCCCTCAGAGCGAAACCCTCTGGAGACAGACAGACCGACTATGTACACAATTTTCCGCAAACGAACACACAGTGCCATTCGGAACTCTAATTAATTTAATGCATCCGTTTAGCTTCCCCTTTTGGATGTCGCATGGTGTGTGTGACGGCCCTACATTTCGCATTTTGTCATTTTGTGTTCGTCACAGCTTAATTATTGCATAGACAGTGGAGCTGGGAAACGGAGAACTTCGTTAATTGGAATGCAAAATGTAATGTTTTTTCTTTACACTACGTGTTGTTAAGACAGAAAGTAACAGACATTTACATTCATTCACTGTAGAAAAAAAACGCATAGAAAATTATAAATTTGAAAACATTTTATATGTACGTTTCAGAAACTTTTGTATTATTGAAATCGGGAACAGTAGTTAAGGGCAATTTATTATTTAAGACATTAGCGTGAATAGCAGATAGTAAACGCACTTTTGTGTTAATCCCGATTGTAGTGAACTTATGGTTTTTCAGTTTACGGCCACACCGGAAAGATAGGAGGCTCGTCTTCAGGACTTTTTTGTGTTTTTTTTTATGATATAGGTGGCAGACGAGCAGACGGATCACCTGATGGTAAGCGATTACCGCCGCCTATGGACGCCTGCAACACCAGTGGTGTCACAAGTGCGCTACTTACCTTTTAACCACCCTTCCCCTGTGTGTCTGTTTTTGGAAAATAATAGGTCTTTACCTAAGAAAATTACCGTTTTGTATGGCGATTTTCATAGAAATAGTTCAGCGAGGAGGAAAAATATCGTTCCAATTTTCGGCGGTATTAATTTTTTATGTAATGCAAAGCTAAAGTCAAAAATCATAGTATGGTACCTATAGGTACGTAGTATATGATACGGTACGGTAGTATAGTAATAATTAATCATTTTAATGCACCGTTTTCTAGCCTCCCCTGTCGTTATCACGTGCAGTGAGACACTGACCTACATTCGCACGGCTATTTAATATGGTGTAGATATATACATAACAACTTAAGGTGACGGGTGGGGCACACTAGCGACCCCAATTTATTTTAATTTTTAGCTACTAAACCGGATCTATATTAAACAAAATCGGGGTTACAACCTCTCGGCAAACACTGGTACTATTTATTTAATGTCCATGCACAAATGTTGGGTCCAACGCGTACGCGAAAAATTGATTCACGCCAAAAGCGGCCGCTTTTGACGGTAATTCAAATTTCGAGTACAAAAACGAACTCAACATTTGTGCATGGTTATTTAATAAATAGTATAAGTGTTTGCCGAGAAGCTGTAACCCCGAAATTGTTTAAAATAGATCCGGTTTAGTAGCTAACAATTAAAAACGAATGGTATCGCTAGTTAGGCTACCCGTCGCCTTAACAGCAGTATTAACAATCTTCACGTTACTAGATGATATAAATAAATACACCAGCGGAAAATAACGTGCGCCTACCGAACGGGTGATCATAGGTGCAAATCAGAGCTATATGCTATACGCTAAGATTAGCGTGTCATTCCCCGTTTTCGTCGCTTCGGAGCCCAAGTTAAGCATGGACCATAATGCAGGATTCATCATCAGCCCATTTAAGTCCCCACTGCTGGGGCACGGGCCTCCCTCAATCACATGAGGGGTAATTGCCATACTCACCACGCTTGGCAGACGGGTTGGCGAGGGTTTTAGATATAAATGCAGAGTTTTCCTTCTCTGGGTGCTGATGATCATGCCAGCAGCTTTACCTTAGTCGCCTTTTACGACACCTCGGTAAGAGTGAGGGTGGCCTATTCTACTCTGCCGGGGACCACACGGCGAAATGCAGGATTCGGAAAGTGGTAATTACAATGAAGCGACTGCCGTCTGCCCTTCGCAGCCCTAAGGAGAACTAGAACAACTGGATCACGATGACACGTTTAGAATCATTATCTCAAATATTATAGGTATTTACAATTTTGAGGAACTATCAGAGACGTGCAAATTTCCTGATGATGTTTTCCATCACCGCTGAGCTAATGATAGAAATATGCACATAAATCTCAAACATAAACAAAATGTGGGAGAGCCACGCTTAGGCATGAATGTGCCGGCTCGACCGGAGTGATACCACTGCCTCACAGAAGACCGGCGTGAAACAGCGCCTGCGCTGTGTTTCGCCGTGTGAGTGAGTTTACCGGAGGCCCAATGGGGGGAATGCGAAAAGGTTGGCAGCGCACTTGTGACTCCACTGGTGTTGCGGGTGTCCATGGGCGGCGGAACGCTTACCATCAGGTGGTCCGTCTGCTCGTCTGCCACCTCTCATATAAAAAAAAACATTTACAGAAGCATGTTCGGATTCGAACCACGACCCGTCGCGGTGTGCATTCACTACATGTCGCCACTACATGTGTTATACCACGGCCTCACAGAAAACCGGCGTGAAGCAGTACTGTGCTATGAACGCTGCGTGAGTGAGGGTACCGGAAGCCCAATCCGGGGCTAAGGGGGTTTAAAGATTTGCAGCTCACTTGTTATTACTCCGCTGGTGTCACGGGTGTTCGTCCACGGTAGCGGCAATCGCTTACCAGCAGGTGATCCGTCTGCTCGTCTGCCACCTATCACATAAAAAAAAATCGAGTCGGATTGGACCCCCGAAGCGAATTGAGGGTTAAAATAATATCCGTAGTCCTAAAAGCCTCTTGATACGTCACTCTCTGGTGTATTGTATTAGCTAGGCTCGGCTCGGCTCCATTTATTCAGTTTCCCCTTGCTTTCAAACCTTTTTTGCTATAACATGTCTATAGGGAACTTGCTTTTTTTATTTTAGTCCATCTTAAACATTTAAGGATAACTTAAAGATGCCAAAAACAAAAATAATTGTTTCAACGCAAATCAAAAATTGACATTTCAATGTGCAGGCGAAAGTGCTCACTGGCTTGATGTGACGTCACTCCCTGCGTATTGTGACCACTGGTATTGTAGGTGTCCATGGGCAGCGGCAATCGCTTACCTGATGGTGATCCGTCTGCTTATCTGCCACCTAAAACATAAAAATAACTCCGGGACATGAAGTTCGTGAAAAGGGCGAGCGAACGAAGTAGAAGAAAAAGAAAAAGTAGTTCTTATATGCAAATGTCATGATTGTGCAGCGCCAAAGGGAGTGACGTCACGATAAGTGAGCGTTTTCGCGGCGAACTTTGAAGTGTCAATTTTTCAAATCATAATTTGTGCATATTTACAAATCCGTCATTAGACCTGTTGCTATGTATGGATCAGAATGCTGGGCCGTTAAGAAGACGGATGAAAGACGATTGCATGCGACAGAGATGAGAATGTTAAGATGGATGTGTGGAGTGACGAGAATGGACAAGATAAGGAATGAGTATATTGGAGGAAGTATGAAAGTGGCCCCCATCATTGATAAATTGAAGGCAAATCGTCTTTCCTGGTATGGCCATGTAAGGAGAAGAGGGGAAGAACATGTTACCAAAAAAGTGATGAGTTTAAATGTAAGTCGGTGGAGGAACAGAGGACGGCCGAAAAAGAGATGGATGGATTGTGTGAAGAATGACATGATGGAAAAAGAGGTGGATGATTCGATGACGAATGACAGGGACGTATGGAAAAGGAAAACATACTGCGCCGACCCCAGATAACCTGAAAAAAGGGCAGGAGGATGATGATGAATTTGTGCATATTTTAACTTCTTTGTTTTTGGTATCTTTAAGTTATCCTTAAGCGTATAAGTTCCCCATTGGCAAAGCAATGATGTTTTTGGAAAATGAAAAATCCGCTAAATAGCGTACCAAGTAGGCATCAAGGAGATGGTAATTATGTAAAGATAAAAAAAATCTTTATTATTCAATTTAGGTCCATGCACAACACTTATGAATGTCAAAATAGCTACACATATTATCATCTACGCTGGTTCGTAATGTCAATTTCTACTGAGAAGACACCAGCAAGAAACTCAGTAGTTACTCTTTTCAAATATTGATGTTACAGAGTTTCAATTGAGAAGAGAAAAAAATACAATCATCAAAGTTAACAGAATACTAGGAATAACAACTCAAAAGACTAATCGTTTAACATGACCAAGAATCCTTATCATTTAAATAGTCTTGTACACTATAGTAACCTTTCTTCATTAAGCAGGTTTAATATGAGATTTAAACCTTCGTCTTCAGTGATAGGTAACTTTCCGATTCCAGTGGTAGAATCACATTATATTTATTCATTTCCTATTATATTTTTTGTATCGACATATATGTGTAATTACATGTATAATATACATAGTTATATTTTATATTTTTCATGTATGACGTTTTTTAAGACCTGTATATGTATAAGCCTTTGCAAATAAAGTAATTTTGAATTTTGAACAGGTTAATGACATTTTGTGGCAGCTAATTGAATATCTTAATACTGAAACCAACAAATGATTTTATGAAGTCTAAGGATGATTTTCAGATTTGAGGTGATGATCACTGGTGTCGCGGATGTCCATGTGCGGCAGTAATCGCTTACCATCAGGTGATCCGTCTGCTCGTCTGCCACCTATGCCATAAAACAAATACAAAAAAAAAACAATTTTGTGACGGGATAAGCAAAAATTACAATGTACATACAAGTTCATTTTGCCATCTAGCGGATATTTCATTCGCAAAAACTTTAACCCAACAAATGTTCTCATTTGTTGTTCTGCTAACATAAATTGTGTATGAGAGGGCACTATAATAAGTCTAATGCTATTTCCTAAACCCCAGCCCCCCCCCCCCCCCCTCGCATGTCGCTGTCACGTGGTGCAAGGCACTGACCTACATTCACTTGTCTATTCAATTTGTTGTCATGTGTTGAGCCACAACTAAATTAATGACAGTGGCTATCTGGCCTAATTTGAAATCTGTGGCGACATTTGCGGACTTTTAACCCATATTGAATTAGAACGCTCCAGGGTATTCTGTAGCCACCGGTTTTCAATTATTCTGCAGAATCACGGCATCCTTCTTCTAACGGACCTTGCGACTGCCTGGTGTTTGCACAAGTATTTGTTTCGATATTGAATCCTGTTTTGTTTTTATGTGATAGGTGGCAGACGAGCTGACGAATCACCTGATGGTAAGCTATTGCCGCCGCCCATAGACACCGGCGACACCAGTGCAGTCACAAGTGCGCTGTCAACCTTTAAAGTTTAAAGGCGCAATCCAGGGGAAAAGGGGTTTAAAGTTTAAACCCCTTTTCCCCTGGATTGGGCCTCCGGTACCCTCACTCACGCAGCGAAACACAGTACATTAAGTAGTAAGTAGTTCATATGTAGATTGATTTCAAGTCAAATAATTACCGACTTATACAGAATAAATACCTAGGTGCATGTTACGACGTAATCTATAGTTTCAAAATAAAGCCTTTTATTATAAACAATAAAAACACAATATTTTATGAAAACTAAAGGTCATCTTTATTTTTCTTTCTTTATTCGAAAAGCGTATAAAAATGGTACTCTTTTTGTCGTATAGTCCATTCTAACCTGCGATCACCGTTCAGGAAGCACGCTTTCTTATCCACTCGGCTACAATCAATTGTAGTGTGGTGGCCTGCTGACCATTGTATGGAATTCGCCCCCATATATTTGTATGGCGTTATTGTGACGCTGTTGTAAATTAGTCACTTTAAACTTCACTTCAGTTTCTCATTTCTCACCCACGCAAATTACTTCCAGGCACCATTAATTTGTATGCACAATTACCATTTACCGCTAACTTTTTTTAAAGTAGCACGATTCTAGAATACTCATTTATGCCTATACTTTCTACAAAGTTAAGTTAAGGAAAGATTAAACAAACCTTCGACCAATATTTTTACGATACTAAATCTATGGTATGGCGCTGTCATTTATCCAATGATAAGAGAATCGGCCCTAACAGCCGCACTCAGAGACGTCATGTAAGCGAATGTTCATTAACTTTAGTACCGGTAGTCTTTATGCGTATCAAAATAAGTGTCAATATTTTTTCTTAAGATGACGGGTAGGGCACACTAGCGACGCCAATCGATTTTTATTTTTTGCTACTAAATTGAATCTATTTTTAAAAAATCCGGGTTACAACCTCTAGGAAAACACTTATACTATTATCAAATAATCATGCACAAATGTTGGGTCCGTTTTTGTACGCGAAAAATTGATTCACGGCCACTTTTGGCGTGAATAAATTTTTCGTGAACGCGTTGGACCCAACACTTTCACCTTAGGTAGCCAACTAAGTTAATCAACGACTATGAGTGCGTCAGTAAGGGTCATAACAAATTAGTTCTGATTAGATATATCACTTCACATTATTTCATCATCATCATCATCAGCCCATTTAAGTCCCTACTGCTGGGGCACGGGCCTCCCTCAATCACATGAGGGGTAATTGCCATACTCACCACGCTTAGCAGACGGGTTGGCGAGGGTTTTGATATAAATGCAGAGTTTTCCTTCTCTGGGTGCTGATGATCATGCCAGCAGCTTTACCTTAGTCGCCTTTTACGACACCTCGGTAAGAGTGAGGGTGTCCTATTCTACTCTGCCGGGGATCACACGGCTTCACATTATTTACTAAATAATATTTAGTAATATTTTTCCAAACACCACGGGTAGTATTCACATAATTATTGTAAAGTGACAGAAAAGTAAAAAAATATTCCTTTATAAAAGACTGGCAGGACACCTGTTACTCCTCTGGTGCTGCAGATAATGTAATGTAAGCTTAGTAACATAAACTTGTGTTGTAATGGAACGGGCTAAAGAATTAGGTTAAAACCTGTAGTGATCGTTTTTAAGGTATGTTTTAAATAAATAAATGTCCTTGGGCGACGGTAATTGCTTACCTTTTGGTAAATAAATAAATAAGACTCGTCATCAGATTTAAATTGACCGCTCAAATTCACCTTTATGTAATCACACTACCAACATGTCAGAGGGGCGAGCATGAACAATGAAGGAATTCGTAGCGTGTCCACTCAATACTTTGTCACGTATTAATTACAAGTAAGAGAGTTAGAGAGAAGATAGTTTTGCTTACGCACGATAGAGGGAGCTCTTCAGTTTTCATACAAATTGCTTATACGCATACGCTACGATTCTTCGAAAAAATCGTTCCAGCAAGCCTTCTAGAACGTGCACTGTTTGAACAAAAGCCGCGATGATAATGACGTCAAACCATTAACGTATACAACCTTCAGCGTAAATGCTGACTGTGCAGCCGTTTCCTTGAAAACAATAATTACACATTGGATCAGTTCGAGCAACTAATCGACATCAAAAATTGTAGGCGAATTGTTTGCAAGTACGGATTAGCTGGGAGTTCTAAAAACAGAAAGTCGCAGTCCGTAGTTGACGAATCTAATATACAACGCAGGGTTCTCAGACACAATATAATCTCATTAAATCAACATTGTAAAGGTAACACACAATAGACCAGTTTGAACATCTAATCAACAATAGTTATCTCTGGGTGTAATATAAAATATGTATTTGTGATTCCTCCGTTGCCTGATATCCGTAACACAAGAGCTTAAGCTACTTAGTACGGAATCAGATCATTATAATGTTCCAGCTAAGGAATTAAACTCCTTGAATAAAGAATGAATCACTATCTATAATTAATGAATATTAAGTAGGTATTTAAACTTAATAGAGTAGTTATTTGGGCTGTTTTTTATTTTGGACGCTCTGAAAATTATAAGAAGCTATAATTACTTTGATTATGTACTGTTGCTTTTAGAAACATGAAATAGTTTTAGGGAACGATATCTATCTACACTTCGCAATATTGCAAAATAAGACTCGACCAAAAGTCTCCTCAGGATTTTTTTGGTTTGAGATGTCTATATGTATGTGTTGTTTGCGGTGTAAAACTCAAATTAAGGATACTTATCAATAATCGATAAAATAACTCGACATTGGTAAAATTAATTGTGTCTCCCGAGACACGACACCAGGCATACATATTTTTTTTTGCTAATTAAAATGTTTGTGCAATTCCAGGTTGGCGGCAGCGCAGGAGGCGGCGGGCGCGCAGGCTCGCGCTGCGCCAGCTGATACCATGGGCGGCGCGCACCAGCCCGCTGCTCCAGGGCCCAGCTCACTCTTTATATTCTCCAACGAAAATCCTATTCGGAGGTGAGGCCACTTATCAATTTCAATTCAAGTATAAGACGCACGTGCGTTGGGACAGTGCGTGCAGCCGCGGCTTACCGACTCTTATCCCAACATTGATCTTTTGAGATTCAGTTTATCCGTGCAAACGAAGTACTCTCAGAATTAATCGCTGAGATGAGTGAGTTTAAATATTAATAAGTAAATAAATAAATATTTCACAATATCTCATACATTGATCTGACTCCGAGATAGGTAGCTCAAGCACCTGAGTTACGGATATCAGAATCAACAGTGGGATTACAAATGTATACATATAATACTTTTATTTTGTAAATATATAGTTATAATACATAGTAAACACCCTAACTACTAACCTAAAACACTAATACTTATATTATAACTATATCTACCAACACGGTAAGAAATGTATGCCAACACAAAATATCACCGCTAATAAATAGATATAAATCTTCTATCAGTACTTCAGAAGAAACAAAATGTCTCGTAGATCGTTGTCCTTAAGTGTGAAATGACCTTATATGTGTACAAAGTTAGTATGATCTAATACGGTATCAATGTTTAATAAAATATAACATTTGAAAAATTGCTCTAAGACCACACTAAAGAGGCCATTAAATATTCGAAAGTAGAGGTAATGATCTCCACCAAGTTTTCATGCGAGTAAATCTTAGATGCGCTGACCGGAACTGTGGAGCAGCGTGCATTTCTTGCATTGGCATCGTAAGGTTTTGCCAAGTTATTTAGAAGTGGTTAAATAATTAAATAACGCCTTGTATTAACGGAATGGTGAGGTGATTGAACCGGTTGGCTGGCTCGATGCGCTCATCGTGTATTATAAAGCGACGGCTGCGTAAGAGGACCCGGGTTCGATCCCCGTGTCGGGTCAAAAATTTGTACCTAAATTTTTGGTTAGAAAATCTTAGTGACAGCCCGCAGTCTGGAAGTTGGCGGTATTGTACCCCTGTGCCCCGGAAAGAACGTTAAGCCGGTGGTCATGCGCCCAATCACTCTCCGGTCGTGTCACGCTGGTGTCCCATCGGAATATGAGGGTAAAGGAATAGAGAGCGCACTTATGTTTACGCACACACTATAGCACTATAACATATCCTGCCTACGTGGCTGATCGTTGAGATTGGCCGCCGAAGCCGTAATCGGTTGGAGGATATTATTAATGGAAGGAATAAACGTCCTGTTCGTCAAGTGGTTTAAGTACCAGGCCATGACGTTGGGGTCCTGGGTTCGATCCCCGAGTCGAAAGTATGTTTTGTATTTTCGACCTTAACTCGCGTTTTTAATCACCTATCTGTATTAGGCAAGCGTGGAAATTAATTCTAATCCCATCATAGTAGCGATAACTAGATTTCTGTAATAGAGGACATTACCTGTATAGGCTGATACTTTTAACACTTTATTGGTATAACTGCCACCCAGTTGCAATTATTACCTACACTGAAGTGTACGAGTACTATATCGCACCATTCACAGACGTCATTCATAATTTTATTTAAAAATACTATAAGTAACATGTTTTACTTTTGCCTAAAAAATAATATTATAGTACCTTAGGTGCTTATAACAGCTCATATATGCGAACTGTATAGTCAGAAATATTTATCTAACCATGAAAATATATGGTGTCTTTGCCGTGTGTAACGCCCTTTCAACATTTCGAAGCCGACAGTCACTAATGAACGATATTGATAAACAATTGTCAAACGTCGAAATGCGAGGGATCGAAACATTCCGCTTTGAGTCACGGAAGAAATTCGTAATCGCTTAAATTATGTATATAGGACAGGTCAGGAGGATATCAACCAAAGAAGTGCAGCAATGTACCCTCTGCAACCGTGGAATCTTGCCAGTTCTAGCAAACTGTGATATTTACGTGCGTATAAATTCGTGCTTTTGAACAAAACGACTTTACGAGACGCTCGTGATTCTGAGATTTTTACAGAAATCCCAGCTCTATTTTATCTTAAGGTGACGGGTAAGGCACACTTGCGAAGCCTATCGATTTTAATTTTTTGCTACTAAACCCGATCTATTTTAAACAATTTCGGGTTACAACCTCTCGGCAAACACGAATACTATTTATTAAATAACCATGCACAAATGTTGGGTTCGTTTTTGTACGCGAAAAATTGATACACGCTAAAAGTGGCCGCTTATGGCGTTAATCAATTTTTCACGTACGCGTTGGACCCAACATTTGTACATGGTTATTTAATAGATAGTATAAGTGTTTGCCGAGAGGTTGTAACCGCGAAATTGTTTAAAATAGATCCGGTTTAGTAGCTAAAAATCAAAATCGATTAGCATCGCCAGTGTGCCCTACCCGTCACCTTAAGCGGAAAAATTCCGAAAATTTGGACACCTCTTGAGAACCGCCAAAACATTTGTGTAGTTTTCAACTTGAATTAATGACCTTCAGTGCACGCTGGCTCGGGAAACTATAGGGTTTTGCTGGTACCATGATCCACTTGGTCTTGGGTTGCGAAGGTCAGAAGGCGATCCTTTATTGTCATTACTAGACATGCCGAATAACCATGTAGGAGCATCGCTAGGAAGAACAGGCTTTCAATGTACAGTTGCCCTGAGGATATCAATCTATATTATTTTTATCAACTTTTAGGTATTATAAGATTAGAACCAACAGTTAGAAAGAAAGAAAGAAAAAACATTTATTTGACACAAAAGAGATTACAATTCAAACTTAAAATAAAACTCAACAACTAAAATTAAAATTAAAATAGTGTGCCAAATAGGCTTCCACTCAGCATGTGCCGTGGTGATAGGTATCGCCACGACGCTGGTTTTCAGTGGTCGCCATGGTAGAGGAGAGCGAGGCTCTGGCAAAAGGTGACGGCCACGCAACCAAAGTTTTAAATAAAATTATATATATATGTCACCGGAAAATAACGAGATCCGTAAGTTTATTAATTTACTAGGAAGTTTATAAACTTTCGTAGAATTCTAAACGGGAGATAAATTGTATTATTTTACGTCCAAATTTTCGTACATTGATAAACTTACTGAACTCACTTGTAAAATATAAGTAAGTAATATCCGAACGCTACGCACGATCTGATTGGCATTGCCACTATGAACATTGACCAATCAGAGATCAGTGTGTTATTTTACGTATTTCAAAATATTTAAAAAAGTTTCTGTGATTGGTCTAACCATATGAAATTTTACGAATAGATATCTTTTAGTTTATAAATTTACCGTGTGACGTCGGAAATTGATTAATTTACGAAAGTGTGGAGGTAAAATAATACAATTTATCTCCCGTTTAGAATCCTACGAAAGTTTATAAACTTCCTAGCAAAATGATAAACTTACGGATCTTGTTATTTGCCGGTGACATATACATATCATACCAAGCTACAAGATATTAAGGCGACCAACCCATTCATTTCATTTTCTTTGTTCTAGACTCACAGTTACATATTACTACTATTTAATTTTGGGATAAGGTCAATGTATGCGAAGTTTTCTGATATTTATTTATAATTTTTGTGGAATCTTTTTCTTTGTTTCTTTAATTTTAATTTTTTCTTCACTATTTTACATTGTGAAACTTTAACTCTGTATTTTTTCTAATTCAATCCTAACATCTAAACATATTCTTCATCATCTCAGCGTGACATTCCCAGTTGCTTCCAAAACTGTTGCTTCGGACTTCACTGACTGTGATTTATCTTGTCATTAGATATGTTGTTCACTCGGTTCGACTCGGTAGATGTATATCGAAATTGAGTATAATGTGACGACAATTGACGTGCCACTACGACGTCCCGATTAATGCTGTTAGCACCAGTTAGCACTAATAGAGTATCAAAACGACAATTAGTGCATTATGCTGCGCAGACGAGGAACCTCTTGAGCTATGTATATTCGCCCTAATGTGAGACAGTACCTATTCTTCTCAGCGAACTAATCAGTTCACTGATTCAACTCTAACTAATTGATAAAGTTTTTGTAATGCACACACATACTGGCTCCTGAACATGCACAATGTATGTAGTAGTGTGAGTGCAGTAGGGTGATTTTAAAATAAGAAACGACAAAGTTCTATGCCATATTAAGTACTATTTATTTGAGCTACTTACGAATGAGTTGCAGGGCATCCTACACTATCCGGGGCCTCCACTCTAAGAAACGTCTTTTTTACCTGGGGAAACCATATTAGCCTTCACCTTGTCACATGTAGGGAACAAGATGGTGTGTGGGACTCTAACCCTAACCAAAATCCCTATGGTGTCCATCTCAGCGCATTCAAGGTCGAAACCCCACAACCGGGACAGAGCACCGGATTAAAGCACACGTTACGACCGAATCGGAGTTTTCCTCTCTTTCCCACGCGCTGTGTGTCTCCTTTGTTTGGATGCGACAGGCATATTCTCGTTCGTTACGGGACGGCTTTAAATTAAGCCACCTGGACCGTACTGCTAATCGACCGTACTTTTAAACGCCCCTAGTCACAAGGCACACTCTAAGACACGTCGGCTCCAACGAAGTTAGGTTCTTCGGTAGTGACCGCCCACTACCACTTAGCGTAATATATCACTATACCTATCAAAGACGTTTTTGCTTGTACGATACTTACGACATACATAGCCGAATTCACCAAACATGTACATAAGTGCTAAAGTACTAAAGTCATGAACATTGCACAGATGATCGGTATACTGAAGTAGACGTGGGCTGGTCATACCGCCCGGTCATGAAGTCGACACGTATTAGAAGTGGATTAGTGGTCACATTGGGAAACATAGTCTAGGATACCCTGCAGCACGATGAAATTACGATTTGAGAAATAGTACTAGGATAATTGGCGCTCTTTTGAGAAGGCTATGCTCATCCGTGGCTGGCGATTAGTTGATTGACTGATGTAAATAGTCGGCTACTAAAAGTTGTGCACACTTTAAGTACTTTGTCACAATAGATATCTCACGTCTACTTTCTTATGCAGAAGATATTAGTATATTCGGCGGGTAGGGCTAAAACAAGCCGCATAGGCTGATGCAATTCAAAGGTTTTAAATTAGTGTCTAGTGGTTTTTAATGTTCAAATTTGGTGTTTATTTGTGCAGTGAAGTGCCGCAAAGTGATCCTAATAATAAGAATCGTTGGATTGTATCGTTTTTAACACTGCTATTGTGTGTCGAGTGAGTTGTCTCGGAAAACTTGCTTGGACCAAATAGAGTCTTAAAACCTGCGATTGCTTTTAGAGTGATATCCGCTGAATCCGTAGGTCGATAAAACGTAAAACACCGGCGTTTTATTGAGTGACTGTGACTTTGACTGACTTCGACTGTTGGCTACCTACTTATTCGCAATAAGTTACTTGACATTGGCGAATTATCTTCGGGTAGAGCCATAATATAAAAAAAAGATATTAGTATTTTGACAAGGTACTATAGTGTATTTACCTATACAATATACATCTTTTGTGCATGATGCGCACTTTTGAATGCCCAAATTGCTATCGTTGTTGCTAAACAAATCTGCATTCTCGTTCCAGGTATACAAAGTTCATCATCGAGTGGCCGCCCTTCGAGTACGCGGTGCTGCTTACCATCATCGCCAACTGCGTGGTGCTGGCGCTGGAGGAGCATTTGCCTAACGGCGATAAGACCGTCTTAGCACAGAATCTGGTCAGTTCACATTACATACATTTTACTTTACTGTCTCCTCGTACCATCTGTTTGACTCTAGATCAAGGCTGTCCAATGACAGGTCCGCGAGTCCATTATGACGCCCGTCCCACGCATTTGAATTTGCCCGCTGGTAGTCGCCAATCGGATGACGACCTGTCCTCATTGTACGTCATCTATCGGTTTTTCACACGCGTTAGTCTCCATTAGTGAAACACAGAAAGAAAACGAGCTACAATATTGATGAGATTATCGACAGCTCATGTCGAATCAAGTACTTACAAATTTCGTCGACTTGTAACACATTCAGTGGTCTAATTGGTAGAACATTAACATTCACCCGAATCGTGGAAGGTGTGGGTTCGAGTCCCGCCTGAATACGAGATGAAATTTTTAAATGTGTTATTTACTTAAGAATAAATTGCAAAAAGATTGCTATACAAAATATCAACTAGTTTTATTGATTGTAACGAAATTAATAATAAATTAATGAATAAAAACTGTGCTGTGTTACACTGTGTGAATGAGAATGTACCGGAGGGCCAATCCGGGGGAAAGGTGGGTTTAGGGGTTGGCAGCGCACTTGTGACTCCACTTGTGTGTTTCACCACTCTTCTGCCGCAAATAGTGTTTTGCGATTTTCTAGCTTATTTTGCACACCTCATTCACAATTTGCACAATCAACTTAAGCAAGATTTAAAAAAAAGTTGCCCGTTAAATACTAAAATGTTGCTAGAGATGATTGTAAAATGAATGGCATTTCCACCATAAGCTTAAAATCTTAAAAATAATCTCTTTAATCGTGGGACATAGCATTGGCTATAAAAACCACACTATTGTTTTACAGCAGTTATCATTTTGCAACATAATATTCGAATAGTTCTTATTTATAAGTTAGTAAAGGTTTTGGTTGACAATGCTATGTTCTATTCGTAAGACATAATATGAAAGACATTCCATTGTTTCAAAGGTAAATCATTAAAGGTGGTAGCCAATGCTTTGTTCCATTCGTCAGCATTGGCTATAAAAACCCTTTAAGATAGTAATTAAGTACAAAGGTTCTTTATGTTTTGTGTAACCCTAACAGGGTGCAACTGAGTAATGTTTATGTAATACATTGTATTGTATGGCTGTTAAAATGCAAAATAAATAAATAATTGAAATATCTTGATATTTTTTACATTTGTTGTCTTAATTTCGTTATAATCAATTAAAAAACTGGTGGCGGCGCCACTGATCTGTAAAATAGCTCGTTTATTGCTAGTAGATAGTCTTCGATTCAATATTTGTGGCCTATTCTAATAAAGTAATTATGGGTGTAATTTGCCTGAAATAAATGACATTTTTTTTTACCAACGGTTGGACAGCCTTGCTCTAGATCATCTCCCTATACAATTGTCTAATATACCGTAGCTTCACCTAACCGGATGAACCTATTGTTTTACTATCACATACATATACAATAAATCTTTATTGTAGAAATTGTGGTTTACAAAATATGCAGGTGTTAAATTAGAGAGGGTTTTTGCGTGTGAAAAATCCGCTAGATTGCGTACTGTTGGACTGAGGTGCAACATCAACCGCATTGGTTGTTTAGTTTGTCAAATTGAAATTTTGACAGATCACGTTTAAAAATGACCAATCACATTGTATATAGACCTCCCTCCTATAGTACTCCATGTAGCGGATTTTTCACACGCGTAAACCCTCATTACCTGCTTAGGCATACAATAGTATATTTAGTAAACAACTTGATTAATTAAATACTGTTTCACATTCATTACAATACTTTATAATTAATTAATGTAGGTATGTCTAAAATTACTATTAAATATTAAACCAAGCAAGTTTGACATAAGGTTGATAAAATCAGTTGAATTTTGCAGTAACCAAACGTGATGTTATCCGTACCGTTAACGATGCATTGTTATCTATGTAATACGACTCCAGGAGGCCTTTTCAAATATGAATTTCTGTTGTATATCGGACAAAAGCTGTTTGCAACCATTTAAATTTAATTGTAGGAACTAAATAAATAATTCTAAGGTAGTCGTTAACCTCGTTTAGAGATGTGCCTACGCGGGATAAACACGATTCGAGGCAACTCGAGTTGGAATTCATTTCACTAAAGTTATTGGTCCTCGCTATTGTATTTTTACTAATATATGTTAGTAAATAAATTCAGATATTTTTACATTCATTAGTGTTCGGTAAGGACAGAACTGTATAAAATAATTACATTTCATACAGTAAAAACATGCGGAGCTGAGTATTTTTGTTTTTTTTTTTATTTATTTAAAACGAATGTATTAAAACATGAAAAAAACTACAGTTACCACAAAAAATACTCCAGATCAATACGTAAGTCTATGAGTTAATTCGTTATGAACAATAGTCGGACATCTCCTCTCACAACACAGGGCGACCTTATGTGAGAGCAGTTCAAATATTGCTAAGTATTAGTGTTTCTTGAATAAACGATATTTTCATTTTCATTTTCATTTTCATCTAGCAGAAACGTTCATCTGAATCTACATTAAGTAAAATGACATTACTTTAAACTTTAAAAAATCAGTAAACCATTGCTTTTGCAACTTAATGAGAGAATAACTTGATTTTATTCGAACTTGGCCTATTTAAGGTGACGGGTAGGGCACACTAGTGACGCCAATTGATTTTAATTGTTAGCTACTAAACCGGATATCTTTTTAACAATTTCGAAACTGCAGCCTCTCGCAAAACACTCATACTATTTGTTTAATACGTGTACTTAACTTTTGGGACTGCTTATGGCGTTAATCCAAATTTCGAGTGTAAAACCAGACCTAAAAGTAGTGCACAATTATTCAATAAATAGTATAAATGTTTGCTTAGAGACTACCGCTCCGAAACTGTATAAAATAGATTGTTCTAGTAGCTAACAATTTAAATCGATTGGTGTAGCTAGTTAGGGTTACCCGTCGCCTTAAGCGGGCGGCTATGCAAGTCCTTTTCAGGCCAGTATCACTGCGACCAGTTTGATCTATGTTATGATCGCCACTGTGCTACATATCATTCCCAAACCCTACACTTATCAGAAAGTATATAAATGGTTATTGAGCTTAGCCTAGCTCGCGTTGGTAACTCGAATAACACATCACTAACCTAGTAATTTTCTGTTTCGTTACCAACTCGAGTTACTTAACTAATACATTTACATCACTAACCTCGTTATTTTCTGTTTGTTACAGGAAGAGACCGAGGCGTACTTTTTAGGAATATTTTGTGTAGAGGCCTCGTTAAAAATTTTAGCATTAGGTTTTGTTTTACACAGAGGATCGTATCTTAGGAACGTTTGGAACATCATGGATTTTTTCGTTGTAGTAACTGGGTGAGTACAATTTGTTCTCAATGTTGTCTTAGTTGCCATAGATTTGATAAGAGTTATCGACCATTGTTACATTAATGTAATGGACAATAAATTATGCATACTTAGAGACTAAAAAAATCTTAAGTTCAAGATTTTTTTGTTTTTTTTTCTTTACATGCTTTCTGTACTACGCGTAAAAGCGTACACAAGAATGAATCTTCGAACATTTGCTATTCATATTAATGTGTTGAAGTACCTACTATAACTTCGTTTTCTAAGTTATATACGAAAATCTTAGAAAACTGAAAAAATATTCGAAGACTCATAAAATCACACAATTCATTACCAAAACTGCAATTAGGCCAAAAATTTTTGATAAAAAAAATATTATGAAAAATTCGGCAAAAATTAGTGAGGTGCCATAGAGTATGTTTACTTTATTGAACATTCGATGACGGAAACTAGGTCGATGACGATATTCGCCGAATACAACGTGGACGTTGACCTTCGCATGCTGCGCTCGTTCAGAGTGCTGCGCCCGCTGAAGCTCGTCTCGCGGATACCAAGTAATTCACAGTAATTGGCGAACCGTTCACATAATACCTACCTTATTTGTATAGAACGTTCTCGCTAGATGTTTTCGAATTTCGAACCTTTTTCGAACGTAGATAAAATGTCGCTAGTTTTTTTGAAAATAGAACTTTTCGATTTTTAGTAAAAATGTAGGTAGCGTCGAACTCTCGGCACACTATATGAGACGTTTCGTTACAGCTTAGAAAATGTGTGATATTTTATTGATTAATGGAAAATGTTTAAATGTTATTTGAATAAGCTACGTGTTGCATAATAGTAACGATTTGCTATACTTGTGTATTGCGTAGGTATTACAAAATAAAAGTTTAATATATGTAAGAAATTAGATAAAGAAATGATCTAGGTGTGAATAAATATGGTGTATTTAGATTAAAATGCGTAATACTTAACGTGTGATTAGTTTATAATAATCTGACTAATTAGATACACGATATTTAGATGGTAGAAATTAAGCTAGACGATTCATTTAAAATATTTTCATAAATAATATTTTAGGTCTGTGCTTTCGCTATGATTAAAAAATGATGTATGTACAAAATTAGCATTGGGGTGTGAAGGACTACCCATGTATGTTACATTAAAATAGCCTGGTAGAGGAGCACAGACCTACGTAGAGGTTTTATTACTAAGCTAGCTGCTAGTTCAAGCTATAGTACCGAGTGATATGTGTTTGGCAGTATCATCACGCAGCTGCCGGTCGCGCCCGAAGTCGACTTCAGGACCTTGCGTGCCATTAGGGTGCTGAGGCCCCTTAAATTAGTATCGGGCGTTCCTAGTGAGTTCTAGAACATTATTAGTTACATGTAGCACCTTTAGCACTAGCTTTTGCGTCGCTTCAAAATAAATAAACTAATTAAAAAAAATACCCATCATAAACAATTAAAAAATAGTTACAGGATAAAAATAAAAGCCATTTATTATAAAAAAAGTACTTTCGTAGATATTGTCCCGCTAATTTCACGTTCGAAATTTCAAATGACAATCGTCTTTTGTTTTGTTATTTTGATTGAAGTAACGCAACAGCTAATTTTACCCATTTCTTGTGCACGATTTCTAAATATTCAATTGTTTATCATTTACCATGTCAAGTCATAGCGATGAATTTTTCTTATTAACTTTTATAGTATTTGTATCGCTAGTTAATTAGTAATCTAATCCATATTGACCTGATCATCTACACTTTGTAAGTAAACTATCTCATTTCAAAATTGTACCCTATATATAAAGGCCTAAGTATTAAAATTACCTAACCAATTTGGAAGTTACATAAAATCTAATTGCTTCACTGTCTTACTAAGTGCAATCCTATTCCTTCTTACTATCATTTACATATTTTGGACTTTGTTATTATGTGGCTAAAACAGTTTTTCCCGTGTAGGTCTGCAAGTTGTGTTGAAGTCCATCATCAAAGCAATGGCCCCGTTGCTCCAGATCGGCCTGTTGGTGCTTTTCGCTATAGTCATCTTCGCCATAATAGGCCTCGAGTTCTACTCGGGGGCGCTCCATAAGACTTGTTATACTTTAGAAGATATTAGTGAGTATTGAACATATTTTCATTTATTTTAAATGACTTGTTCACGTTAGTGCGGCGGTAAGCACGAGCGTGCTACAAGACCGCACGAGCGTGCTACATGACCGCACGTGCGTTTCATACGTGAATTGTTGGATATAATGTCAATTATTGTTCGATTTCGTGACCGCATCGCCACCGCGCCCGCCAAAATTTGGTAAAGCATCAAATCTATGTAAAACGAGATATTTGACAAAACAACCTTTTTTTTTTACCTTTGCCCTTAAATTTTAATAGCCGCCACAATAAATACAACGTAAAAATGGAACAATTTGAATTTGTATAGTAAAATTTTAGATTAATTAAATCAAAATAGCGGAAGATAGGTGACTCGCCTCTACCGCGTGGACTGCATAAATTAGGTCCGCATTATGTCCTAAATTTTTAGTCAATTTGTAGGATATATTATTGAAGATTGATGCAAATTTTAAGCTGGGTATCTCGATTATTTGACTAGACTAGATAGATTTTTCTGTTTTTAATTCAGGCTTTTCTAGGCCTATTTAAAATCAGAATCGCCGCCTAGTAAACACTTTATTTTTAGAACGAAAAGAGTCTAAAATGATGTACAGTTGCGTGCACTAATAAGTATACAACCTCATTCAAATATGAACCTTATTGTTCCGCCATAAGAGTCGATGTGTTTACATTTCATTGCGGGCGACTGAACCAATGGTTCAATCCCATTAGAGTAGTATTACAACACAGGCTCATTAGGGATTCTAACACATGGTGCGATATCCCGAATATTACACAGATGCGGTTGAAATTAACATTTCAGCCAAAAAGAACCTTATTGCAACTCAAATCGTCCCAGTTTCATTAATTCGTGAATTGATACGATTAGGGAATTGGACGACCCTTTTGGTACAGCGGTAGTGAACGCTGCCTTTGGTCCAAGGGTTGCGGGTTTGATCCCCGCACAGTACAAACATTTGTGTGCATGAACATGTCTGTTTGTATTGGTCTGGGTGTTTTCTATGGATTATAAGTATGTATTTACAAAAGAAAAGTATTATTTGTATATATTTGTAACCCCAATGTTGATTCTGATATCTGTAACACAGGTGCTTGAGCTACCTATCTCGGAGTCAGATCAATGTATGTGATGTTGTGAATAACGCAATAAACTATTTGAATTGTGAATTTTTTGAAATATTTATTTATACTAAGAGTTGCAAAGTTTATCAAAATCTGCACGCGAGTTGCGATCACAAACTCCATGCTCTAATATTTTGTTGTTACTAGCAATGCGTGTAAAATAAAAAAAAGTTTTGTACTCCATTATAGGTAAATGACTACGTATTGATAATAAAAAAATGGCGTCATACGTATTAGGTGCGCGGTCTGTTTGTAGAATAATGGCGCGAGTGTCTATGGGCGGCGGCAATCGCTTACAATCTGCCGCCAATCACATAAAAATATAGTTCCTAACACTTATGAGAGACTGGTGCCTGAAGTAAGTTTTTGAAAAACATGTAATACAGGTCAACAGGATCCCCACAGATGGTTCACAGTTAATCGAAAAAGAAAGTTTCTAATATGAAAAAAAGTAATCCATGCAATTGTAGACATAGTGAAAAAGAACATATAATCCACAGAAAAGTAATAAAAGAAAAGTACATGATTTTACCGACAATCGTAATCCATGCAATTGTAAAGACATGTAGTGGAAAAGACCAATTTATTAATTAGAAAAATAATAAAAGAAGTACATGATTTTACTGACAATCGTCGGTCGGTATTTTTCAGTATTGAGCGAACATCGAGTCACTGGTTACACTATATTGACGAGCCTAGGGCGTCAAATTCTACAGATTAGGATGATCTGGGAGCCCCGCAGCGTAATCGATGCAGAGACTAATTATAAGCGCATCGACACGGGGACATGCAATTTTCCCCGTAAACTCGATCATGGCGATAATCGAGTGATGTTATTCGATTGAACTATCAAATTAACGCGACGTTCCGAGTTCCAATAGAACGTTGAAACTAGTTATTAAACTGTTTATCGCTTTGTGTATAATATTGCTGTAGGTAGATACTGCGGATTTGTTGGCATACCTATAATTTAAAATAAGCTGTTGTTACATAACTTTAACCATTTTTGACTTTCATACGAGTCCTCATCATCTTAACGTGCTATTCTCAGTTACGCTTGTACAGTCAACTCTAAAAATATGTATACACTTTAGGACGTTGTCACAATATATAATATAAGAAAGTAGACCTCTACTTTCTTATACGTAAGTATTGTGACAAGGTCCTAAAGTGTATACATATTTTTGGAGTTGACTGTACCATGATCCAGGATTCTGAAAGTCTGGTAATTATAATGATGCGACTGCCGTCTGACCTTCGCTAGATTTGAATTCGAGAGTTGCATGCTCGGATTTGAAATACGGGGGATGTATGCAAGGAGCGTTCTCAGCTACCATCGCTCTTTTGTCCATAAGAGTAGCTTATCCATCCAGTAGTTCTTAACTGGTGGTCCGCTATTCCTAGAAGAATCCCAATTGGTACATCCCAATTGGTCTACGGAGCCATCCTATTTTCTTGACTAAGAAGACAAAGAGCTTGGTGGTATGGCAAACATTTTTAAATGGTTTCGAGCAAAAGGTTAAAATCACAAACTAAGAATAAGACACAACGGTTAAAACCCACTAATTTATATACAAGTGCTACTATACTACCTACAAAGTACATTCTAGCTAGGGCAAACTTTCATGATTTAACGACGATTTAGTGAATGTCGCGGGAATCCTTTAGATTTAGGCGGCACAGGACCGATCTTTGTGGAAAACATTAGGGGACGCCTTTCATCCTGGGGAGGGTGTCGAGGAAGAAAACAGGGCGCAAAAATAGTCTTCCACCTCGGGCGACTAACACCCACGTTACGCCAATGTATAATATATAATATATATAATATAATTCTCACAATATCTCATACGTTGACCTGATTCCATACTAAGTAGCTTAAGCACTTGTGTTACAGATATCAGACAACAGAGGAACACAAATATATACTTAAATACATATATTACACCCAGACACTGAACAAACACAAGTGTTCATCGCACGAATGTTTGTCCAGTGTGGGGATCGAACCCTCGACCTTTGGCGTAAGAGGCAGGGTCACTACCAATTGCGCTATCCGGTCAGTCAGAATGTGGGCGTCTATTGGCTGAAATGATGATGATTTTAATGATTTAACGTCTGTATTATTTATCAACAGATGAAATTTTGGCCGATGGCGATATGGCAACGCCTTGTAACGCGGACAACATAACGCTAGCGCCGTACGGGGCGCACGTGTGCGAGTACGACAAAAGCACGTGCCTCGAGAAATGGGATGGGCCGAACAAGGGCATCACGTCCTTCGACAACATCGGGTTCGCCATGCTCACCGTCTTCCAGTGCATCACCATGGAGGGCTGGACTGCCATCCTCTATTGGGTGAGTCACGAAGTAACCCATGTCATCTATATACTTTAGCATCCACACATACGTCTTCGCTTGTTTGAAAGAGTTAGATAAATCAAAAAAGAATATGAGCAGAACGCTGGCCACCGTCTACACGACAATCTATCAGTTTCAATAGAATCTCAATACACATATTAGTCCGATTCAAAAGACTAAAGAGAGTCTACTTTCATTATAATAACATTCAAAGGTATTTCTTTACAAAATTGGACTATTCTTTTAAAATTTACTGTACGCTTAATATAATATGAAATAGCACACTGCACCCCTGGCGTAAAAGTACACCAATACTCGCGACGGAGTCGGTAAAGAAGAAATTCAGGTCTAAAAAAATGCATTGTCGATACTTAAAACCTGAATTTCATACATTTTACATCTATTTCTTTGATTTTTACTAACTAATTGAACTGGTCAAATAAGCAACGTATATCGTGAATCTTTGATTTATAATAACCCACGGCAATCTTATGCATGATTGCAGTCTTCTTAATTTGACTTAAGTGCTCTTAACTGTGACAATGTTCAATTATTTCGCCATGACCAATGTCTCGCTCCAGAAACAAAAATCATCTTTCGAAATTGAAAGCGCTTTTTTGTTTTGGGTATTCGTATAAATTATCGCTTTTGTTTCAGACAAATGACGCGTTAGGTAGTGCGTTCAACTGGGTTTACTTTGTGCCTCTCATAGTATTGGGTTCATTCTTTATGCTCAACTTAGTTCTCGGTGTTCTTAGCGGGTAAGTTCCCAAAACTTAACGTTTTCTGCCATACCATCAACAGATTTTCATTTTGTAATTTCAATTATGCTGTTTTGTTTGATTTCATGTACCATTATTTCTTTTCTCTTCGTCATTTACAAATAAAACTATTCATAATTTTCTAGTAACTTTGTTAAATCCTAATTAGCTTGGTCATCGAAATAAAACAAAATATCTACAAGTCGATTTTGAGTTGATGAAATTAGGATCCTTTGGTTTTGAGTAAATTTGAATTATATCTTGATGAATTAGAATCCATCGATTTGGAGGGGATGAAATATAACTTGTTGAAATTTTAAATCCTTTGATGCCTATTGATAAGTGACTTCGGTAAAACAGAGAATTCTCTAATGAGAGAGGGCGGGTTGAGCGACGAGCTCAGTTCCAGAAGGAAAGAGCTCGCCAAATGTTCAACCAAGACTTCAACGCGTACCTCAACTGGATAACCGAAGCAGGTCTGGTTTGAGACCGTGTGACAAAGCTTGGACTAACTTTTGCGTATTTTGCAGTAAAATAAACTTATAGGGTTAGCAACTGGCTTTATTTAACAACTGTATTCCTGCTCATTGTATTTATTTTATTGTTTTGTTTAGTATTTTATTTTTCAGTTGTGTAGGTGCTTTCATTTGTATTTATTTCAAGCTTATCATCTTACAATTTGTTTTTAACTTTACACTGTAAAGATTTACATTATATTTAGTGATATTTAGTTTTATAACTATTGTCTAAATGCTACAAGACAACACAAAGATTAAAAACTATGTATGGGAATATATGTTATATTATATCGCTAAATAACTAACGAACGGTAGCAGTACCTACTTATCAAAGTTTTTAAGATATACCTACTATTTAAAGTGCCGCTAGTAGTTTGGGTGACCATTATTATGTTGAAGTGTAAGCTTAGTATTTTGCTACTGTTTCATTCCTTACGCTATATTTACAGTGAATTCGCTAAAGAAAGAGAGAAAGTAGAAAATAGACAAGAATTTCTTAAATTAAGAAGACAGCAGCAACTCGAGAGAGAACTCAACGGTTACGTTGAGTGGATATGTAAAGCCGGTAAGAATAAACATAAGTTTTATCGTTTTTTACAGCATGCAACTGGTAGCGACACGCTAGGACAATTCCTAGCGTGTCGCTCACAGTTGCATCCCAAGCTCTCGGTTTGGAGACCAGGGAACGCTAGAGCATGATCCAGGATTTAGGAAGTCTGATAATGACAAATTAAATTACTGACGTCTGACCTTCGCTACCCTGAAACAGGAGAACCAGACCAAGTGGATCATGGTTGCAAGTTAGAATCATTATCTCAACAAATGCATTATTTACAGTTTTAAGGCCCAATCCATATACGTTAGGCTTCCTTGTGGTAGGTGTTGAAATAACTAACAAAGTGTTAAAACATACCATCTTTGCAGAGGAAGTAATATTAGCAGAAGAAAGAACAACAGAAGAAGAAAAAGCGCACATAATAGAAGGTAAGATCTTGACACATTGAATGTAATTATTTTCAATTCAATTCAAATAATTATTTATTTGCATAGTCTTGTACGCAGCACTTAATTTAGATGGTTATACATACTCGTATATATTTTGATAGGTAAAATATAGTAGAAAAATAAATATAAACTAATGCGATTCAACCACCGGATCGGAAAGTTGTTTCTGGTCGAGAAGATCCGTCAAGAAACTCGTCAGTTACTCTTTTTAATCGTCAAACATTCGTACAATTTTATTATTAAAAACTTATGTGATACAAGATTCCGATTAATAGTACCTATATCACATAACTTTTAAGTTGAACCCTGCTGTCAGTAGCTCACGCTACACAAACATGTAACTTAAACATAAGCTTCTGAGGTTTTGGCTTTTAAGGTGACGGGTAGGGCACACTAGCGATGCCAATCGATTTTAATTTTTAGCTACTAAACCGGATCAATTATAATCAATTTCGGGGTTACAACTCGGCAAACACTTATACTATTTATTAAATAACCTTGTACAAATGCGGACCCAACATTTGTACCCGAAAAATTGATTCACGCTAAAAGTGACCGCTTTTGGCGGTAATCAATTTTCGCGTACAAAAACGAGCCCAACATTTGTACATCGTTATTTAATAAATAGTATAAGTGTTTAATATAGATCCGGTTTAGAGCTACCCGTCGCCTTAATACAATTTTTCCGGAAAAAAATATAAATAATAACTGTATGTAAACTGTGTTTCTAAAAATAAAAAGTTTATATAATTTATTTATTTATTTAATAACAATATATTTTCACAGCTCGGAGAAGAGCAGCAGCAAAGAAAAAGTTAAAAAACTTAGGCAAAAGTAAAAGCACAGATACAGAGGAGGAGGAGCAGGATGAAGACTGCGGAGATGACGGTTAGTACACCGAGTCATTTACTGAATGCTCTGGTTGTGTTTTGTTAACCTCCCCTTAAGTTTCTGTCCTTATTTTTAACATCCTATTATAATTTAGAAAAAATATCGAAGAATCCACAAATGCATGCGTTTTAATAGAAGCATGTTTTTATTTTCAAATTACTTTTTCAAAACTGTTATAATGTATGTTGTGTTAATTTAAATACACTTTATCTTTATTTTCATATCCTATATCCCAGAGAAAATCATCTAAGTAACTCATTGCAAAATAATTGTTTGTATATTAATTTCAATAACCAAGTAAATAAAATTAATGAATGTTGCATGATAAATGTTGTGTTCTCTTGTAATTCTGTACACTCGTTTTCATCCACTTCCATTAAGTATTCGTACTCTATTTGTGTGTTGGTTGTTTACAGTTCCAAAGAAAAAGCAAGGTATGGGATCAAGCGTGATGCTGGTAGAATATTTCTTTTCATCTATGTAGTTGAAAATAGTATAGTCATAGATTTAGGCTTAGTTATTCCTCTTTCTGACCCAGAACTAAATACGTCCGTACGTTTATGTCTCAATTTTGATAAATAGACATGTGCAAAAAAGGTTTTAAGGTATACAGTATGAGCTCTGATCCTGTATTACATACAATAAAAATCGTTTTCCGATATAGAATTAAACGTTCGGGCGTCACTATACTTTCTTCAATAGTCCTTACTATACTATCTTCTGTAGGTCTACCTTCTTCCCCAACATCTTTAATCTGAAGTCTAACTAGCGCTTAGAACCTGTATCAAGGTTACCTTGAAGCGTGACTCAAAAATATCTAGGTATAAATCGACATTGGTCCCAAAGGAGGGTTGTTAGAGATTTACGCTACGACAGTGTCGGGATACGACCTCGATCGAATTACGACACCGCCTGGAAAGTCCAGCCAATTACGCGTTCTAAAACATGAACGGCCGACTTACAGCTTATATCAACCCGAGACACCATAAGCCATTTACCTTAACGAGTGCTCCGTAAGCTATGTGTGCGTAAATGCTAGCAACTAGCTGAATGTTAAACCCCTTAGCTAAACGTATGCCGTTGATTCCACAATCACAAAATGTGACTTGTTAGATCGATGGTATTTAGGTTTTCTATCTCTCAGGTACATTTTGACTAATAGTGTGTTTATTGCACAGGTTTCCTGAAAAGCAAAACGAGATCGGTTGGGAAGTGCGCAGACTTCTGGCGCGCGGAGAAGAGGTTCAGGTTTTGGATCAGGCATACGGTGAAAACCCAGTGGTTTTACTGGTTCGTCATCGTCTTGGTGTTCTTCAATACAATATGCGTCGCTGTCGAGCATTATAGACAACCTAAGTGGTTGACTTCGTTTTTATGTGAGTATCAAACAATAAATACGAGTAGTACGTCGTGAGACTTTTTCGAATCATTGATTGTTACATCAACAATGTTGCTTTAGAGGCCGTGTTCGGTCCATTTAATTTTAATTAATTGTGATGAATTTTACCAAAATCTCTTCATCGGGTTTGGTTAGAAATATTGTGATTTTCCGTACCTAGGGTTTTATTCATAAACGTTCAATAAACCTTTGTTAGCTAAAATAGTATTATAAGGCAGTTTTGACGTATGAAACCAAAAATCTTTATCTAAACTGTTCGAAAAAGAATGAAAGCTGATTTAACAAAGGTTTAAGAAGCATTTATGAATAAACTCTGTTTACATGTTAAATATGTCACTTGATCAACTTGGGATTATTTGATATCTGGCAGTAAGAGTTTTTTTGTTTGATAATTAAGTTATCTACAGAAAACAGAAACTTTTTCACTCAAAATATTTTCCAAGAATCCATAAGAAGCGTACAAGAACAGATATTTATGAATGGCCTAACTTATGACGTCTTGTTCCAGATTATGCCGAATTTGTGTTCCTGGGTTTGTTCATGATGGAGATGTGGGTGAAGATGTACGCATTAGGACCAAGGATATACTTCGAATCCTCGTTCAACCGGTTCGACTGCGTTGTCATCTCGGGCTCCATCTTTGAAGTCGTCTGGTCAGAGGTCAAGGGTGGTTCCTTCGGCCTGTCTGTCCTTAGAGCTTTAAGACTGTTGAGAATATTCAAGGTAAGTTATTATTCTAGTTTCGTTGTCATGATCTTTTTAGCAATTACTTTTCCAAAACACAAAAATGTAGCAATATCTATGAATGTATACTTAACTAGCTAAAAGCTAAAATTTTGTTTGAAACGGTATTGCTATCATGTATCTTATTTTTTAGTTTCCGATATTTCAAAGTATGTAATGTCACGGTATAATCGCAATTTTAAAGCAATACAAAAAAAGAGCATAGAAAATGCTTTTTATAATTGAGAATGTAATATTTTTTATATTCTTCCACCACGATCAACACCTATAATTTACATATCTTGTAAAGTGATTTCTCATGTCATGTCATTTATGTACGTACTACGTACCCAATGGTTTTGGAATGCTTATTTGTTTATATGCGATGGTATGATAACATAGAAGTATGTTAAATGGGAATACTACTCTCTCTGTTTCGCCCAGTTCTACGGGTATCTTGCGCTATATTTATTTATTTAACTATTACTACAACAATGTCCACTTCTTCTTTCCAGGTCACAAAATACTGGTCGTCATTACGAAACCTCGTGATATCTCTCCTGAACTCAATGAGATCCATCATCTCGCTGCTGTTCCTTCTCTTCTTGTTCATCCTCATCTTCGCTCTCCTCGGCATGCAGCTCTTCGGAGGGCAATTCAACTTCGAAGAGGGCACGCCGCCGACAAACTTCAACACGTTTCCCATCGCGTTGCTTACTGTCTTCCAGGTAAGCATTTTATTTCATTATCATCATTTCATTATTATTGCGTTTTTCTCTGAAGTAAAAAAATATAAATTAAAAACTTACGTAAGTAGGGCCCTTTGGCTGGCTCTCAAAATTCTTCCAGCATTGTAAATTGCAAAGTAAAAAAAGTTTTATGATTTACTACTGTTTTTCGAAGTTAAAGAGAGGTATATGACGTTCTGGAACTTTTGTTTTTTATCCCTTTAAAATACAAGAAATAAGTAGGTATATGCTTCTGTAGGTGCTGTTATAAGCAAAGTGAACATTTATGGCTTCGAATCGATAAATATAACTTTCGAGTAACAATTAATTAGTACCATACCCTTTCTCTCTCGAGAAACAGAAGCATAGATTTTTGTGTGCAAAATATAAACAATTCTACATTAAAATTTGCAGATTCTAACAGGAGAAGACTGGAACGAAGTGATGTATCACGGGATCCAGTCTCAGGGCGGCACCCACGCCGGCATGATCTACTCCCTGTACTTCGTCATCCTTGTGCTGTTTGGGAACTACACCCTGCTAAACGTGTTCCTTGCCATCGCTGTCGACAACTTGGCTAACGCCCAGGTACGGAAGCTATGTCTTTATGGTTTTGCTCTAGATGATCCACTAATACATCCTATATCACTTTAGATAATGACTTACATCCTTCTAAACACTAATTGTACCCGTTATTAAAAATTACTTTTGTCTGATTTCTTTTTGTCGACTGTTCATACAAAGCCGGCTATTCTGATTGCTCATTTTTTACGGGAAAGGCAATCATTTTTGAGCGAATTTTGAGAAAAAAAATCAATTAAAAGTTGCTCTAAATAATGAGTAAAATACGTATTTAGAAGGATGTAACTATTCTCTGATACAACTTTCAGAGGACTCTTTCTGAGATGTAAGATGGATCATCAAGAGCAAAACCAAACTTACGTGTGACTGGAGATATTGCAAGACGATGTTGTGTGTAAACGTCAACGCTCACCTGTAAATCTGACGCTGCTTCTCGTGTAAATGTTGCATTTCTGTCATTCCAGGAATTGACAGCGGCAGAGGAGGAACAGGAGGAAGAAGACAAGGAGAAGCAGCAACAAGTAAGTCTGCTTCAATTCGGTCGTCACGCTGTATATTAGAATGTTAAATTCATTCTCTGATGCTTTAACTTTAGTTGATAGAATCACTATTATCAATACCATAGCATGTTCAACCACTCTTCCACGAGCATTGACTATCGAGCGGTTGTTGTATGGAAGACTGGAATTCTTTAGGTATCAATTTCTATTTCATACGACAACCTCTGTTTCGGCTAATTAGGAATTGGAGAAAGAGATGGGTGCGTTACATGCGGTGGATGGGACGCCACCTCGAGTAGACTTAAGTCCCTCGTCGGCTGCGTGTAGGAAGGTAAAGCTGTATGGCCGTGACGCTAAGCTCCGCTTCATCGTTTGCATTGATGTCGGCCGATTAAAATATTGTTGATATCTATGGTTTGGATCCGTTTCCATTCTTTTCGTTTACTTTTTTTACTTGTTATTATCATCAGAGCTGATTTGGAGTCATTATTGTTGGATTTAATTGTTACAGATACTTGCTAAAGACCAAATAAAATCAAATGAAATCCAATAAATAGTTATTTCAAATTCGGCCTATAATATCATCATTCCACGTTATTATCACGTTAATTTTTTGTTAATCATACGTCTTTCAAATAAAAAAGACATTATTTTCTTTATTTTTCTTAAGTCAACAATATTTTAAATGTGGCAGTTTAATGACGGCTCATATCAGTGTCGCTTTTGTGGGCAGAATGTTAATAGGTGTTATTTTACAAACTTTTCAATATCTATCTAAGTATAGCTGCCTAATTGTGATTGATAGTAAAGTCTAAATTTTTTATATTAATTTATCGAACATAACTAAAATTAATTCGCTAGGAAAACAATCATTCATGTTGAGTACCTACCTATTATTTTTCTTTATTTTGGCTTTAAATTAGAATAATTTCACTGAAATACTTCAAAAATCATCGTATAAGAGTACGCATGTTTTAAACGTATGCTGAGTAGTTAGAATTATTATCCTATACTTAAGTGTAGTTTTACATAATACTTATTTGGATTCATAAGAACAAAATTGTATATGTAATTACTATTTAGCGTACAGTTTAATTATCCAATGTAGCATTTACAATTGAAATCCTAGAGATTGGAAAACTTAAAAAAAGTCTAGTCAAAATTTAACTGATTGTTACATTTAGATTTTTCTACATATAAAATCGAATGTGTGCTCTAGTTTTGAAACAGAGACTAGCTCTTTAATTTAGCATATTATTATTGAGTCTAGTGCTAGAAAAATGAGTTGATTTAGTACTTAATTAATAAGGAAAACATCTTTGACAATATTGCTGACCCATCTAAACCGGTTTGTTTTACAGGGTAACAAACTTGTTATATTGCTAATTTAATCAGTAAAAGTGAATAAATAGCTAAATGTAGATTGTAACAAGCTCAAGTTACTGTAAAAGCTACCAATGTAAACAAAGTAATTATGGACATTATTTTAAATGCTTTTGCAACTTTTCTTAATTTTTATGTGATTTTACAGAAAAAGAAAGAAGAGGCCAAAAAAGAAGATGAAGAAGAGATACCAGATGGACCAAAACCAATGCTGCCATATTCGTCCATGTTTATTTTGTCACCTACTAATCCGTAAGTTTTCTAAAATTTTATAACAATACCCTAGTGACTACTCAGTTTTTAAATTGCCTATTTTGATTTAAAGTGTCATGAACAAAATAAAACACATACAATGTTTAGGATTCCATACCCAAGATTACTGTATTACTAAGACTCCATAGTCCCTTATCAACCTATTCTTATTGTTATCGCTACAAACTTTTGAATTCGATTAAATAAATCTATATACCTAAGGTGTTTTTTTTTTATTTGTTACAGAATTAGGCGAGGCGCACACTGGGTCGTAAATTTAAGATATTTTGATTTTTTTATTATGGTAGTTATATGTTTGAGTTCCGCGGCTTTAGCAGCTGAAGATCCAGTTTACGAAGAGAGTGAACGGTGAGATATATTTATATTCCTATAT
The DNA here is from genome assembly GCA_019059595.1 of Marasmia exigua. Lineage (NCBI taxonomy): Eukaryota > Metazoa > Arthropoda > Insecta > Lepidoptera > Crambidae > Marasmia > Marasmia exigua. The sequence goes on from CM032464.1 coordinate 12,044,052, forward strand.
GATTATCCAGTTCATTCATAGCAGAAGAATTATTTGATGACTGAATTGAAATATCACATCTTGCACCTTTCTTTTTTTAAAAGGTATCAAATGAATCTCAAACATATTCAATTTCTTCATTGCATATATTTTAATTGATTCTACTACAAATGAACTATCCCAAAATTGTACATCAAAATGCAGTTTTTGTTTTAAGAGACAGACACCTTAATTTCTCATTTTCCTGACAGGAACAAAGTGCTAAACTTTTTCGATTACGCGTTCACGGGTGTGTTCACTGTGGAGATGCTGCTGAAGATTGTCGACCTGGGTATACTGTTCCACCCGGGCGCGTATCTGCGCGACTTGTGGAACATCATGGACGCCACGGTCGTCATCTGCGCCCTAGTCAGCTTCGGTTTCGAAATCGGGTACGTTTATACAACTTTCATCAAGTTTTATTTGGCCATCTATATCGGCTTCATCAATCGTGGTTTTATTATCAATAGTCCCAAAAGACTTTGATGTGGGAGTCTGAGAGTTCTGATGATTGCGACGCGGGGCGTAAACTCTGGTTTGATTTATCCGTCTTCGACTTGTATACCATCATCGTCATTACTATCATTAACTACATTTTCAGTAACAGTTTTCGCATCACAGGACAATTTATATTTTAAGCATTATAAAATTCACATCTCTTTCCAAACTTGCATCTTAAAATTCTTAGACCTCATCGTCGCTTTCCATCAGGTACGATTGTGGTCAAGCATTAGCCTCAATAAAACAAATATAATGTGGAGTTAAAACAATAATACTGATATTTGTTTACTTTTTGTTTCAGAGGTGTGAAAAAAGGGGCGGGACAGAATTTGTCCACAATAAAGTCGTTAAGAGTGTTAAGAGTGCTCAGACCTTTGAAAACTATAAAACGTGTTCCAAAGCTAAAAGCAGTGTTTGACTGTGTTGTGAACTCTTTGAAAAATGTCATCAACATTCTCATTGTGTACATATTGTTTCAATTCATATTCGCTGTAATTGCAGTTCAACTTTTTAATGGTAAATTTTTTCACTGCAACGATATCAGTAAGAATACATTTGAAGACTGCCAGTGAGTATATTTTATCTTTACATTTATAACTAATATGACTTAATTTTATTACCTCTTAATAACAAACACAATGTTTCAAATGCCTAAACTAACAGAACATGCCCTGCTCCTAAAAGCAGTATCTTTAAATAGATACTCTCAATAGCAATTATTGTTACTACACTTCCTGTAATTAGAGCTTGAGATCCATGAATGCCAACTTTCAATTATTTTTCTTGAACTTAAAGTATATTCTTTTTAGACCTATCAAAGTCTCAATAGGTAACATTATTCTCTCTAATTTGCAGAGGGTATGTACCTACTTATTGCGTATGTGCTTCTAGTCCAATCAGAACACCTAACTTTCCTTTGCTTTTCTTGAAATTTGAGTCTCTTCTTTCGTACGCCTAACCTACCGAAGCCTCAATGTTAATGTAATCCATATTTCAATTTGCAGAGGGTCGTATTTCTTGTACGACGCGAACACCCTACTGCCGCGAGTGTGCCCGCGCCAGTGGATGACGCAGAGCTTCCACTACGACAACGTCGCGTCCGCGATGCTCACGCTATTCGCGGTGCAGACGGGCGAGGGTTGGCCACAGTAAGTGCAACCGATTTTGTGACTTATTTCCTTCGACTTACCGTCTACTTTATCTATTACTTAGGTCATTGGTATACGATTGGTGTTTTTTTCTTCTAAGGCTAATTTAATAGGCTCCCTAAGTTTGAGAAATTTGTTGCAATGATGAAATCACTCAACTGCTCCTGTGGTGGTAATGACCATTTATACATTAATGTACTACATAAATAACAGATATATTTTGTTTATTTCTTCAAAAATACACTTATCTCATACAATTTATTAAACTGCTCGGTTTTCTGTTTTCAGAGTATTACAAAATTCAATGGCCGCCACGTACGAGGACCGGGGACCTATACAAAATTTTCGAATAGAAATGTCCATATTTTATATCGTTTACTTTGTGGTGTTTCCATTCTTCTTTGTTAACATATTCGTAGCTCTGATTATTATCACATTTCAAGAGCAGGGTGAAGCCGAGTTGCAAGACGGTGAAATTGATAAGAATCAGGTATGAATACGCTTAGCTTAATCCTCATAGAACTGTCTTTGTTTTAGTCCCCAGCTAGGACCCAACAATATAATTTTGTCCACAGAAATCATGTATAGACTTCACAATAGAAGCCCGGCCTCTGGAGAGGTATATGCCAAGTAAAAGAGCAAGTTTTAAGTACAAAGTGTGGAGAATAGTCGTCTCTACGCCCTTCGAGTACTTCATCATGACTCTCATCGTACTCAACACATTGTTACTCATGATGAAGGTATGTATTTACATATCGTCTATGTGTTAGAATATCTTTATTATTTAGTATTAAGATTTCTGGTGTATCTTGAACAAGGACATTAACAGCATCAACACGCCTATCAAAATGAAAACAGAGAAAATACATGCAAAACTAATGGAGCACCATATATGTGGAACGTAGAATATGGCCACCTTTTGAGATAGTTGCTGAGAGAGTTAATCTAAGTCACCAGGCACAAAGATGACCTAGATTAGTGGACGAGTCCACGACACAAAAGCTTGCACTGAACCTCACTAGAGAGTCTGAATACCTCGAATAATTGATCCTAACTATCTCTCTAACATGGCAAATATAAGCCCGTAAAGATCTGTCTTTATCGTATGCTTATCATAATTTTGTGTCAGCACTTACCCTTAGTGTAACAAAGACACTATGTATGTATGGTTTAATGTAAGTCGGTCGACACTAAATATATCAACGTACATGAAATCAACACAGCATTGGCAAAAGTAAATACTGGCTAAGAAAACAAAACTGACATTACACAAACACAACACAGTACAACTAACACATTCGGCGTCCATAACTATCCGAATGCGCCGTGTTAACTAACGAGCCTCTCCCTAAATGTATCGCCGAACTATTTATTTAATCCTGTGTTTTGTTGGTTAATCCTTCGTGAGTCCTGCTTGCTGTTTATTCATTACATGTGATTGTGTATCAGTGTTTACTGCACGGTATACCTATCCTTCCTACACATCTACGGCACAAGAAACACCAAAATTTTACTCGGTTATTCGTGCTTGAGAATGCACTACATCTCCGAGACAGATAGGTTGTTGTAGCATGGGCCATTTATGTTGTTCGTGTTGCATGACCTTATTTAAGATCTAATCCTAATTGTCTTTATGTGAACATTCTGCATGCTTGGTGGAATGGCCTACTGCCAGGCGTGTCTATCGGTGGCTAATAGCTGCTTTGTGTTTTATTGGAATTTCAAAATTTAAGGACCTTGTAATTTGAGACCTCAAAAACATTTAACTCGATTAATCTTTAAAGTTAATATCTTAATATAGCCCATACTCTCTTCTATTTGTTTCTCTGGGAAAAATTATAAACGATCTTGAATTGGCAAAAATATCTTCATTCACTGTGACCCCGTCTGTTTTATTTTTTCCTTCTGTACGGTTTAGCACACATCCTCTTACCGAGTCCGTTATCACTATCCTTTACGTCTATTATTCCTTTAAATCATTAGAACTGAAACGTATTCAAAATATTAGCACGAACTGATCTACGAAACCCACATCATTTCTATACAAAATCCATTCTCTACATCACAACAATACTTTCTTATTTTCCGATACCTATGTATGAAATAACAAATATGTATTTTCATTGCCATGGGTTTATCCAATACTCCCGGCACGTCATCTCAAAATGGCAGTTCTATAACCAAGATGACCTATACACGGAAGTCCTCAAGTATTCGAATATGGGGTTTACTGGAATGTTTTCTGTGGAAACGGTGTTGAAAATCATCGCTTACGGTGTCAAAGTAAGTACACAAACACAGTTTGGACTGACACTACAGTTTTTAAACAGCGAAAATACCAAATGTGTTATAACTAGGTACAAATGTACTCTTTCTGTTACTAACATGGTTATTTTGTCTATTTACATGACTGTATGGGAATATTTCTAGTCGAGTAAATATCATCCCTTCCCAAGTATCCGATACTGATTTCTCTCTAATATTGTTGATGATAATAATGATATTACTTTATTTGCGAATAATTGTTAAGCATGGCTTTTTTTCCTGCTGCATGTAGCACCTGTACATATCACGCCTATGACAAATAATCTACTTCCTTTCTCATTTGCACTATGAGTGAAGAACCTTTACAGCTATCTTGTGAGCAAGAAGGTAAGTATACCACAAGACCGCAATGTTAGCAGCTCAATAAGTCAAAAGGTAAGTGAAACTATTTATTTGTTATCAAGGTGAAAGTCGATGGTTTTTGTCGTGATCCAAATGCATGTTTGTTAACTGATGCATGCAGCACGTGCACATAATGCCACTGAACTAATAATACATGATCACACAAATCTTATGGGCTCATAACTATGACAAGGAACAAGACACACACACAGGCCTACACTCATCGTTACATAAAAATGATGTTATATATAAAGATTTGTTTGTATACATATTAGAAATTGTTAGGATTTAATTTTCTTTAGATTTAACAAAGCTAAATGCTAGAAGTAGACTTGAGTTACGTAGTAATTTAATAATTTAGCAAATTAGAATTTCATCATTATAAGATTGAAAGAAATCTGGCATTTAGTTTTCATGAAATTGTTAATATTTACATTAAGGCTAAACAATATTGGTATTGGTTTTGTGGTAGTTTCACGAGGCTCCACCAACCCTCATGGACACGTTAACATTCATGAACCTCGTCTTTACGTTCTTCTTCCTTCTCGAGACCGTTTTGAAGCTGATTGCCTTCGGATGTACGGTAAGGATGAACACGTTCAATATTTGTACTTATTACGATAAAAATAAACTTAGAAAGTTGGCTATAGATACGGATTGTCACTATTGTGATAATTGTGTATCGCCTGTCATTAAATCAGTATGTACTAACAATGCAAACGTTGATTCGCTCAAAACAAATGCTAATTCCGTTAATAAAGTATTATTCCAAGAATTTGAGTCAATTAGATCAGAAAATAAAGTATTTAGATTTGAACGGATACGTTTACGTCCTGTGCATACACTTTCATTTTTTATAAATTTTAACTTAGATTATTATTAGCTAATAATATTCAATACTGACTTGAATATATTTTACGCTAGAACTCATTTCATAGGAACTTTATAAAATAACGCTTGTTTTTAATTAAAAATAGGTTATGATAGTTTTTATAGCATTAAAGTTTCTAGATTCATAAGCAAAATACTTTTTAAATTTTAACATAGATTAAAAATGAGAGAAATATCCTCACTCCTTTCCTGATTCAAAAACTCCTCACATAATTAACAATAATGAAATAGAAAGTGTACATTTGTATGCGATTTGAAATAGTATTTAATAATCATTATTTTTGTAGTTTCTTCTTGCAGATTTTGAGTGACTAATATACAATTTGTTTCCAGAATTTTTTCAAAGATCCGTGGAATACATTTGATTTCATAACGGTCATTGGAAGCATTATTGACGCCCTCATTATGGAGTTTGGCGTGAGTATCTACTAATATAGTATCAATTCTTTTCTTCTTCCTCAGCCTTTAATTTATTTGTCTCAACCTTGCTTCTATTTACTTTGATTAAATATGTGACCATAAAGGGTATATCCTGATTGCAGACCGACCTTGCTGAAAACTGTGCTGACATATCCTGTCAGCAGGTAACAAATCAAATCTATGATTGCTAGGAAAATTAGTCTTTTGTTACTAAACGAAAATTGGTTTAGACAAAATTTGTACATACTTAAAAGTTTAACTGTTACTTACATAAAAGTAGTGTTAGAATATTTTAGTATTAGGATGTATAGACATTCTGTAGAAAAAAAATAGGTATGATTGTATGCTAGGGAAATAAGTATTATGTTGTTGGGGTTGTTTAGATATTATGACAATATTTATATTTATTGGTGTGGTAATTGATCCGGTTAATCCGTGATATTGCTAGAGTTCTAGGTTGTGTGATGTTGAAAATTCGTTATGTAACCATCGACCAACGATGGATACGAGTATACAATAGATAGATTTGTTATACAGTAGAACCAATGAAATTATAAGTTTTATCCTTACATTTCATTATTTTTATACTGATTATTACTTTTATTATTTTTTTACATAATTTTATAAATTTTTAGCATAACGTCGATAACCATTAGTTACTCCTATTATACCTAATTTTATCGTTAGATCTTAATGAAGTTTGTCTTGCTAAGTTTTCAAAGCTTAATTTGTAATGACGCTAATATTAATGAGTACGTGTATATTGTTACAAATGTGTGTTATGCGAGAGTTTGTAGATTTTGGACTTAAAGTTGTTTCTTCAAAAGTCTACTACAATTTAATACAGTGTGACTATACATGTGGGTTAAAAATTTTAGGAAAACACGTTCAACGTCGGTTTCCTTCGCCTGTTCCGAGCCGCGCGACTGATCAAGCTGCTCAGACAGGGATACACCATTCGGATACTACTCTGGACATTCGTGCAGAGTTTTAAAGCCTTACCCTACGTGTGCCTTCTCATCGCGATGCTATTCTTCATCTACGCCATCATCGGGATGCAGGTCTGTGATTGCATTTCTCCCGTTGCTTTATTTTTATTTATTATTGGATTAAGAACCTTTCAAATTATTTTCGAGACAAAGTGGGGTCAACATAATTCTTGGCTTAGATTTAGACTTCAAGTAGTTTAGAACGTGATATTATAGTTTGATTAGATTGGAGCTCAGCAAAAAAAGATACAGAATCATAGAATCATTATTACATTTTACTTTACAAGTAATACATAGAATGTTAGGATTTCATAAGTCCTTAGCTACATTTAGTAAACATCGTTTAGACGTGGGTATTGATGAACAAGTAATTTCATTTTATTCATGTCAAAGTGTAGCTAAAGTTCCTAAAACAATCGGGCTTAAAAACAAAAAGCCTAGCATTTAGTATTATATAGTTAGACTTGCTAATTGTACTGTAAAAGGTAACTCGTAGAACCATAAGACCGAACGTAACTCACGAATGGATTTTTGAGGTATAGGCACTGATATGTTTCTAATGGCAGGTTTTCGGAAACATCCAATACGATCCAGACAGTGCCGTCAACAGGCATAACAACTTCCGATCTTTCGTGGGGGCTATCTTGCTACTGTTCCGGTGAGAGTACAGTAACAGTAGTTGTACCGACCCTAAGTTCACAAGTCCGCCACAGCGGCGTAGCCACAAATGCATAGGGGGCAAAATGCTCAGCGGAAAACAATTTAGAACGCATGGCACTATAAACTGATCGGATGTTGCATCTTGTTAATTGAACCATACCGCGGTCACTGCCGAAAATCTGTCTTTACTATCAGTCTTACATGTGTACTTATCATTACCATCAGTTTTGCGGTCAATATCACCGGTACATGTAAAAGTATCATCACAAGGTAGCTTTAGTCAATTCTTAGTCGTAAAATATACTTATTGGTTATCTTTAATGTTGAAAAGTGCATCAATGTTTGTATCTTTACTAGTATCGTAATTTTTGCTTTCATATCGTACCCCTAGAGTTAGATAATAGCTTCACCATCTAGGTAAAGACTCTTAGTACGTAATTTGCATTGGGGTATGGAGCTTAGGACGTTTAGGTGACACGTATAAATGCACAATATGCTGACTTTCTGTGTTGTATCTGCTTGGACACAGGTGTTTGGCAATATAGAGTTATCATCAGAATCAGATTTGAACAGACACAACAATTTTCAAAGCTTCATACAAGCACTCATGCTACTGTTCAGGTAAGCATATCTACAAAATTTTGTTTCACTACATATTATTTACTTTATAAAGCGTTTTCAGTTTACCCATCTCATTTTTATAAATTTTTATTTATTGAAAACTCAAGCATAGATGACATAGCAAATTGAGCTTTATACAATGTGTTAAATAGAATGCTGTGAAAGCATGCCAACTAGGTATCACTTATTTTTTTAATCACGTAGAAATATTACAATAATTTTAAACGGGTTCATTAAAATGTGTTTTAATTTAGTAAAAGTTAAATAAGATTGAACATACAATTCATTTGTAGTCACTTTATTTAACGCAGAACATGTAAGATAAAAATGGAATAGTTTTGAACATATTATTTACATAACAGTTGTTTCAATTTCGTGAATGCTATTGGATTCAATATGAACATATATACCTACCTATTCACAATCATACATTTGATATTTTCAAATCTTAACAACGGAATTCTTTTCGCTGTGAGCCACTGTGTGTTTAGATGTGCAACGGGCGAATCCTGGCCGAACATAATGTTAGCGTGTCTGAAGCCGACGAAGTGCGCCAAGTCGCCGGACCCAAACGCCAAGTCGGGCAACGAAGTCTGCGGAAGCACACTTGCCTACGCTTACTTCGTGTCTTTCATATTCTTCTGTTCATTTCTTGTGAGTAATAATTGCTTTATTATCTTAATTGAATATATATTACATTATGGATGATACTTTTGAATTTTCGACTTTAAAAAACCTATCAAATGTCCTCACTGGGCTCAGGCCTCTTTTCACACATTTTACATTACTTAAGGTAGGATGATAGATTTGGATCATCGTTTCGTCGTAGATCTATTATTTAGAAATGAACACCACCTAATGATGATTGTTTTGTCCTTGATAGTTACATGTGTATTGATTTTTAGATGTTGAACTTGTTCGTTGCTGTCATTATGGATAACTTCGACTATCTCACGCGAGATTCGTCCATTCTCGGCGCACATCATCTTGATGAATTTGTTAGAATATGGGCGGAATATGACCCAAACGCCACGTGAGTATAACCAAATAACTTAATTTTCATTGTTTTTTGTAAACCTAAGTATATGATCTAAAACTTCATCTTTTAATTTCAGGGGGAAGATTCACTATACAGAAATGTATGACATGTTAAAAAATATGGATCCTCCTCTGGGGTTTGGTAATAAATGTCCAAATAGACTAGCGTATAAGAAATTAATTAGAATGAATATGCCGCTAGATGAAGAAGGAAAAGTTAATTTTACAACAACACTATTTGCCTTAATTCGGGAAAACCTGAACATCAAGATGAGATCAGGTAAATGAAGAAACAAGAAACAATTTTTCCACTATTAATTGAGAATTCATGTTAACGTTGACCCTTTTTCAAATTACAGCCGAAGAAATGGACCAAGCAGATGAAGAATTAAGGGAAACGATAACCCAGATATGGCCACTCCAAGCAAAGAAAATGTTAGACTTGTTGGTGCCTCGAAACGACGTACTCAATGCAGGGAAATTGACCGTAGGAAAGATCTACGCGGGTTTACTAATATTGGAGAGCTGGAGATCCACTAGGTTTGGCCAGACTGCACCGCAGGGTGTTCCGGTAAGTACACACATCTCCGATCCCCAGCACTGTATATTCTGTTTAAGTTTCAAGCAAATTTCCTAATGACTCGTTACCTACGTAGATTTATTTATATGAAGCCAGAGTAAATTCGTGTGGCTTTTGCCTAATATACCCGTATGTATAATATCTGTAATTTTGAGCCAAATGTAACTATTATGTGGGTAGGTAATACTACACGTTTAAAGTAGTGTTTGTTGATGGCCCCTTATAATTTACCCCCACACTAGATAACAATTTGGAACATATAGTTAGTTTATAGAGTTGGTTGTGTTGTCTATCTGTGGATGTATTGTTGTGTTCATTGACGGATCTATCTAACGCTCTAAATTCAAATTGGCGGATGTTGATGTCAAAAAAGACAGATTGGCTCAGTGAAACAGATTGAGATCAAAAACAACAATACAGAGTCACTTTAGTCAAATCGACTCTTATTGAGTCGTCTACATTGGTGGTTTACTTTTCAGGCATTCAACGAGAATAGCCCTACGGCCATTCAGCCGGTAGTATTAAAATATTTTACGGATCGAACTTTGAATACTTTTTTCTTGCACTGTTATAGATATTTTTTGTTTTATCATAAAGTTCTTCTCGCATCGTGTTTCAATAATAAAAACTCATAACTAAATAAAGAAAGATAAATAAATCGCGATGACTGAAAGAATGACATGATGGTCAATTAAAGAAATGCTCTTAAATTGATCACTTTAAATAAAAGTAGTTTAGCATCTAAATAATCAGACAGTTATTAGTTTTAGAATGACGCACTTGATTATTGTTAGCCTAGGCAAACTTGTGCGCGTCCTGCACATCTTTGTCAATCAAGTGACCGTCTGGGCTTCGTAAACCACAAAATAGTGACCTGTCCTATAGTTGCAAAATAATTAGTACTTAGACGAGTGTGTCTGTATTGAGAAGTTGTTGGAGATTTGTCTAGTAGTGTTAGCAGTTTGTCCTTACTGTAGTTGTCTGTCTTCCCTATTGTGCCGTCTGACTCCATCTGCGCTCGCTATCGTCTAGCGATATTTGACACTTTGCATCGAACCTTACTTTATTCTATTTTACGTAACCATCTTCATACTGTTTATATGATTGTGCATGACATTTCTTGACATGATTTTCTACTTGAACTTACAGTGATTTTGTTTGATCTTTGGCTTAACTGAGTGTCTTTCATACTTTTTTTCTTTCAATTAGGTACATTTTGGCTCAATTAAGATACCATTTTAGAAGCCTGATAACCAAATATTACGAGATACTCTGCTTACTGCTACGTTCTTATTTGCCTTTCTTGTAATTTTATAATATACATTTTATAGCATAAACTGTTTGAAAATAAAAAAGATCATGATTCTCAAGTCTGCGCATGCTGGAGAACATAATATATCCTCTACTTCGGAACTGACGCACTCCAAAAATTATGCTGACGAAATGACTGCCTCTGGCTTCAGTCTTGCACAAGAATTTTATTAATTAGCACATGTTTTTGAATTTTATAAAGATGCTTTGTAATTTACAGCTCCTTTACTTTATGAATACATACGGTTCTACCAACATGTACCCGACGTCTACCAAACACAACTCGCCACTGACATATTACAACTAATTTGTGACAGTATTATTTTCTCAGATGTTTCTAGCCGCATTCATTACACTACTATAATATCTACATCTAATACTGCTTCTGATTCGTGTCCATCTGTTGGATTTCTGTTACACACAAACACACACAAAAACACACAGAACTCCAGCATGGACATGATGTGTGGGATGTTTGCGCAAACTCATGTAGGCTTTAGCCGTTAGTTGGTCCGGGCGGGGCCAGAGTCAAATAAGAAAAGTGCGGGAAATCCAGCACACACACGAACACATAGTCATGAGTTGACAAAAGATTGCAAACAAAAGGGAAAGGCGAATACGCAAAAGACGCGTGCGCCTGCGAGCGGTGTAAAGCCGCGATGCTTTTCTTATTTCACTATGGTGGGACGTTGTGTGACATGAGCATGCGCACTCGTGCATACGGGGAGCGTAACCGGCGTGCGTGGTGCAGAAGGCGTCGTTGTTTAACTGCATAATGGACGTGGCTGCGGGGCTGGGGCCGGGCTCGCGCGCGGGCTCGCTGAGCCACGAGGGCCCCGTCATAGGAGCCGTAGAGGGACACCCGGAAGACCCCAACAGCTTGGCCAACCTCGCGCGCCGCAACACCAGAAGGTCGCTCAAGTGAGTAGCTCTATGTACCCTTTTTAATCATACCATACATACATACCAGTATCGTAAAAAGTTTGCTCTTTTTATGTAATAATTTATTTATGCAAAAATAAACAATTACTCATCGAATTTAAAATAGTATATATTTTACGTTTTCTTCATATTACATTTTTATTGTTTACATAAATATTGAAAATGTAAACAATAACTTCATTTCTATAAATTTCCCCTTGTATTTTTATTGTTATTTATCATATGTCTAAGTTTATCATACATAGGTAAATGTGGCATTTTTCGAAAGGTGCGTTATAATTTAATTTCTTAAAAAATATTGCTACACACGTACTGGACACTTATTATTGTTTTTATCGCAGTGATAATCAAGTTTTATTTATTTGTATTTTATTAACAATACTTTTCTTTTGTTTCAGGAACAACAAGAAGGTGAATACCTTTTGGATTAGGGCGAATTTGGTCGATCCTTAATGTCGTAATACCCTGTCAACGCTACGATAGCTACTTTCAAGTGCAGTCGATGTCCCCACCAATATCACTAGACCGACGAGCAAAATTCTGTAGTTACATTGAAACAAATAGAATGAAATTGGAAACTAGCTTAATACCATACGTGATGTTGTGGGTGGGAAATATCCTATATGAATGGGTGTACCACTTAGACAATGCTACATCGATGCATTTCCATCTGTCATAGATAGTCGGTGTTGTACGTTTATGTTAACAGCTTTGTTTGTGTGTTTTGATAAAACACAACATAGGCTATTAATATTATTCGTTGTTTAAATTAGATATTGTTAACTGACCGATATTAACATAGGTAATATTTGTGGTAAAGGAGTATTTTAGGGCCTTAGGCTCTTTTAGTGTTTATCATTTGATTGTGCCGTAACATATTAATGGTAAATATTTTAAAGTTTACAGATGGTTGTTGATGTTTAGGTAAACATTTTCCGTAATTAGGTCTTACTTTTTATCATACTTAAATTGTAGAACAAAATATTAGAATTTTGTCTGTACTAATTGATATCTCGAGATATAATTAGTGAATGCTATTCAAACTAAAACTTGAATATGGGTGGTTTCCTAAACATTCTTATTTCTTACACCTATACTTAGACATAGCACTTTCACAATCAAATCAATACATTTACATACCAACATTAACGACAGTCATAATATCTAACATGACACCAAAACAATTATTATACAACAACTAACATAGATTTTGCATGCCAAGGTAAATATTATACAGCATGTTACAGTATGTTATGTAGATAGCGATGAAGTTTTGGGTAAGTAAACATCTGTACATTTAAAAAAAGGCACTGGCACGGTTGTTGCATGATTCGCAATTGATTTAGCACTTGCGCATGAGTATTTCGTCCACAGATTTTTGTAAATATGGGACAGATTTTACAAATACTTATGCAGTTCTTTTATAATCGTAAAAGCCATAGTTACGGTGGTCTTTACCAATACTAACATTATTCAACTTCTAGGTATTGGAACTACAAGGATCACAACACGCCTCCATGGAGTCTCTGGATGAGGGGCGGTTACAAGCACCTCACACGTACCAGAATGGCCACCATGGAAGATCCTCTAGTTTAAGGTACAATTCATCACATATCTACGATTTCTACCAATTATCGTTATTTGGTTTTGTTATTTCCTTTTTATTTTATTTTGTAGTGTCATCGAAGAAGAGATTGATCTCAAAGTAATGGTAGTGAAAAATGGTATGTTCACCAAGCACGCGATATATTTAACCATTTCCTTCCATCTAACCCGGTGTTGATGATTTAACCAATTAACAGTCGAACGCGGCCCTATCTTCCTATATATATGAGTGTTACCAACTGTTGCATGATCCTATCGTGCATGGGGATTGTACTGTTTTGAGTTTTGAATAATATATAGTGTTGAATGGCTCATTTTAAATTTCAGACGGACGCCGAGTCCAAGACGACGAGGCCACTACGGAGGCTACCATCACGATATCGGTTTTTCCGACACAGTCAGCAATGTCGTCGAGATAGTTAAGCATGAACACCAAAGGCACGGGCGGACGCATCGTGCGCCCCACCACTATCACCCACATGGTAGGTGCACGTTGTATTCCATTACATAGCTCTATACCTGCTACAAATCAAAATTCATGAAGTATTTACTAAGGCAATGTAAGTCTAAAGTGAAATGTAAATCTGACAATATCCCCCTGCTAGATTCATTAGGTCATTATGTAAATAGCGATCCTATTATTACGATATCATTTAGCATTCATTTGTTTTGTAATTCAGATTTACCATTCACTGGCTTGATGCTATAGCAAGCCGAAAAATGCGTGTTCCGATAATGAATAATATCACATTTCAATTTATTAAGCTTCCTTATGAGCTATTTGCCTCTAACCATTATTATATTATTTTAGTCCTGTAGTTTTATTCTTACCGTAACATTATCCGTCAACATACTGTTTTATTTAGCTTCAATTTAATGAAAATTAAACAGTTTTGCAAACATTTTTCTTCTCATGAAGGTACTCTGAAAGTTTTGTGAGAAGATGGGAAGTCTAGCTTACAAGTAGTTGTAGATATTCATGTTTCGTAGATGTAGTTTTAAGATTCTCCAAGAGCGCCGCAGTTACGCTATAACTGAGCTCCTGAACTTAGATAAATAGATTGTAACTCTTAGTCATACTAAACATTTCACAAAGCTAGTTTTGTAATATTATATCTAGTAGCTACTTAGCTATGATTTAAAACTGCTCATCCATACAACAATGTTGCTCATATTTGAAATTGTTAGTAATATCGGATATTTATACCATCAGGCCACACTATATTACATTTTAGATGTAAGTGAATAGCATACTGGCATTTGAAATTAAATTGCAAACGCCATTGAAATTAAGTGCGTACGAATTGGCCATTATGTGTATATTGATTAAAACTCATGTTCTACAAAGATTATATAAATTTGCCTGCTGCATGCTGAAACTTGGTGCCCATTCGGATACGGTTCTGCTCTTATTTGCACATATTTAATTGCTTTATTCATGGGCTCCTCAGAAACAGGGGTGCCTCGCATGCACTTTGACAATCTCACTATATCATGCAGCATGCAAAAGCTTAATGATTTTATATTTTGATTTTTATATTTTCTGCAGTAGACAGCGGTAGCCACATAACATCTACTTATTATTGTAATCAAAGAGCTAGCCTTAAATTGTAACAAATGTTCTCTTGGGTTATAGAAATTATGTTCAATACAATGTAGTCACTGGACACACATTCCAGACCGAGTTTGAAACCCACTCCTGAATGCTCCATTCCGTGTCCATACAACCCGTACTTGACCACGTTAAACAGACACCCAAAACTTTTAGAGTCACCTTTGTGAGTAGGAAATAAGACCGGTAGTACGACGGGCTTAGGCTATAGCGTGGTGGAAGGTACATGAAGGTATTCCTGACAGCAGGGAAGGAGTGGAGGGCGCCGCACCCCACGACCAGCCTGAGCCAGCCCTCGCGATCGCCCAGCCCGCCACACCACACCTACGGTGAGATCCACTCGCCACACACAACGGAACCACTCACAGTACCAAATAAGCCTAGCGAAAACAATATCTAAGTATAAGAGAGGGCACTGAACGTCACACTATTTTGAGCCTACTATGGAAAGACATTCAGTTCTTGCTCTTCCGTGACATACTCATAAGCATAATACTTTCAGACATTCACTTTCAAACATTTCAAACTAAAATATACATTTGAAAAAAATAGGCGTCATTAGCACACAATGTAGGATAGGTCATAATCAAAAATGTGAAAGCGTTAAAATTTTCAAATTAAGTTACGATTGATTGTAAAGCAAAGGGTCTGAAATCAGATAACAAATGTTTAACTTTAATGAAGAAAATCTTGAGGCCCTTTGCTGTCACCATGGCTATGTTAGTTGTTCGATGTTGACGCATAAGCGTGATGATTGTAAGGAAACGAGCGCAGTGAGTCAACAATGAGAAAATTGTTTGCACATCTGTTCAACTTACATTATCTGTATAGTATCATCACGACCCCGTTATTTTTATTAATTTACTTTTGATCATTGGATGTTTCTTAAGTTTCGTGTTGGTGTATAATTGTCTAATAGGGTGAATCAAAACTACAAGGTTAATGTAGCTAATCAAACCCAATAAAGAAAGTGACTATTTCGTTCGTCATATTACGAAATTCCAAGCTAACTGACCTCAGTGGGTTTGCTTTGGACGATTTATTCATGGGCACAAAATATAACGTTTCGTTTTACAACATTGTTTCGTTGACTAATGTAAAATATTACAAGACGATAAAACTTTCAAAGAGTCTTATTTATAATAGTCAACTTTTATGGGTTAAATATGTCTACGATATGCCAATTTTTTAAACTAATGCCTCGTTTTTGGCGTGTACCTACAGCATGACATGAAAAGCAATACACCTCGTAGTTGATTCACCCGAACCTTAAACTGCTTGTACGTGGATAGTTCAAAGAATGGAACTTGCAAATCATTCAAAAAACAGTTTGGGCACCGATAGGTGGCGATAGGGAGCGAGAACGGGAGCGGGAATGGCGGGAGTGGCGCGAGCGCTCGTGGGAGCGAGAAGGCGCGCGCCGCGGCCGCGGCCGTCAGCTGCCGCCCACGCCCACGAAACCGTCCACGCTACAGGTCAAGCCGCAGCCGCCGTGTACTAGGATCAGCCACAGCCCATCACACGTAAGTGGAACTTCCATCATCATATCAACGTTATCCTTCCCAGTTGCGTTAGTCGCAACGCCAACGCAAAGCCATCGCTTAGGAGCCCAGCGTACGCTTTCACCACGATTGAGGATTTGGAGAGTCTGATAATTACAAAATGAAGCGATTGCCTTCTAACTTTCGCAACCTTTAGACAGGGAACCCTAAACAATTGAATCATATAATTACGTTTCAGAAACTATCGCAAGAATGCTGGTTTTTGTGGGTCAAAATTGGCCTTTATCAATTCCGAAGCCTTTTTCTAGACTGCTGATAAGCACGTGACTACGTAGTCAGGAGCACAATATAGACTACAGCGTGCTAGTACTACGGATATTACTTTCAATACTTCTACAGGCATTACGGCGCCTAAAATTACTAAAGATACCCTAATCAATCCCACTTCGGGTATAAGAAAGCCTGGCAGTAATCACAAATGTCCTAATCAGTACTACTACGATATTAAACTATTATATTTAACTATGATATTGTTGTTGTTATATATTATATATGTATCTATAATAATAAGATACGAATATAATGTCAGTAAATTTTATTACTTTGTTTTAGATACTAAGTAATTTTATAAGCTAACTGTAGTAATAAAATAGTTTGATTCATACATACTTATAGTTAAAATAAGTAGTGCCTTGCTACACCCTTACAGGGTGCAGTTACCGACCTATAACTTGCTAGTCATGAAAAGTTTAATGTACTGCGTTAGTTTTAAGACTGCAATTGTAACATGTATGCAATTCAATAAATAAATAAACAGCTCATAGCAAATACAGATGCCCTATTCAGTACTACTACGGGAATTTTGTAGCTCGTAGCGGCTACAAGCTCCCTGGTAGCACAATAGTGCTACGAGGGATTACAAAACCCATTAGAACTGAATATATAACCCTATCAATTATTGCTGCGGTTATTTTGTAGAAGCTACAAGGGATATTTCTACCTGATTCAGTGCTAGTACACGTATGACGTAGCTTTTCGTAATAATTACGGATACTCTATTCAGTATTCCTGTAGTAGCATATCGTAGCTCTTAGCAGCTACAGATATCGTTTCTACTACTATAGGACGTAGCAGCTATAGATACCTTATTCAGTGCTAGTGTTATGTAGATCGTAGCAGCTATAGACACTTTATTGAGTGCTACTACGGTTAACACGTAGCTCGTAACATCGTAATTGTAGCAGCTAGATGCCTCATTCAATGCCACTAGGGGTGTCACGTAGGTCGCAAGCATCGTAATGGGGAACTTGCATTATTTTTTTTAATTTTAGTCTATCTTTAACATTTCAGGATAACTTAAAGATTTTAAAAACAAAAAAGTTAAAATATGCACAAATAATTGCTTAAACGCAAAACAAAAATTGACATTTCAATGTACGGGCGAAAACGCTTACTGGCTTGATGTGACGTCATTCCACACGGGCGCCGCGGCGCTGCACACACATGCATGGCATTTGCATAAAAGAAATACTTCTTTTTCGTCTACTTGGTAGCCCTTTTCACGAACTTCATGTTCAGGAGTTATAAATCTATTTGATAGGTGGCAGACGAGCTGAAGGATCACCTGATGGTAAGTGATTGCCGCTGCCCATGGACACCCATAACACGATTGGAGTCAAAGGTGCACCAACCTTTAAATTCACCTTTCCCCGGACTGGGCCTACGGTACCCTCACTCACGCAGCGAAAAATAGCACAGTGCTGCTTTACGCCGTTTTCTGGTATTCGGAAAAAACAATAGCGAACTTTCATATAAAATTTTTGTTAGTATTTTGTTTTTATGCGTCTTGGTATGGAAAATATATTAAAAAAAATTATTTCACAACATCACATAAATTGATCTGACTCCAAGAGAGTCAGATCAAATGGTAGCTCAAGCACCTATGTTACGGATATCAGAATCAACAGTGGGATTATAAATATATACGTATAATACTTTTTTTTTGTCAATACATACTTATAATACATAGGGAACACCCAGACCAATACAAACCAATAAATATAATACATCTTGAGTTCCTCATCTTTGTTACGATATTTATAAATATTTATTGAAGTTTTGAGGTTGTCAGAAGAAATAAGATGTAGTTGAATAAAAAGCAAAACATTTACAGTATTTTTATGTCCATAAATCTACAGATAGGTACATTAAACAGAGTTCCAAGAACACAGGGACTTGGTTAGGACTAGATTTAAGTCTGAAAAATCTTATGAATCTATATGAAATCATTTCGTAATCTAAGAACGATATTTTAAGACGCTAAATAAATACCTAACTCATCAATCATTTCGGTTATTTTAAAATTTAACAAAACGTCAGAATCTTCTTTAGACTCATACTTAATACATGACCTCCGTGATTTCTTAGTCTTATTTCCCCTTATTATAAACCGCGATCTAAGAATAGTTCCGGAACAAAAGTCATTCCAGCACCTTTTAAAATTACATGTTGGAACTTGAGATTTAGTACCTACATAATAACTTTAGATCACCTTTTGTAATAAGGTAGATTGAGATAACGCAGTTGGTTTAAACTGTGTATTTTCAAAGGCCGTGTAAATCCTTTAGGCCAAGCTTCGGCATGAATGATGAGTGATATCACGGCCTCACCGAAAACCAGTGTGAAGCAACACTGTGCTGTTTTGCTGCGTGAATGAGGGTACCGGTGGCCCAATCCAGGGTAAAGGGGTATTTAAAGGTTGACAGCGCACTTGAGACTCCACTGATTTGTGTGCTTTCCCATTGAGGGTCCACATTGGAATTTGGAGCTTTTGAATGTGTCAGACTTTAGTAAAAGTTCTCAAACGATTGTAAATTCAACCTCTAATTTGTAAAAGTCGGCACTCAAAAGTTACATTCGTTTTAATGTGGACCCTCAGTCGTGACTGACAGGTACCCATATCTTATAATCTAGTTAAAATGTACAACTCCTGTAAATTACTTCTCTTAGTTAAAAGATTTGTAAACTTATTTTATAAAATGTCACCCGTACCCCTGTTCACTCAACAATCAGAAAGTATCAATCAGAAGGTGGTCCCTCAATCGATCGCGATAAGTTCACATTAAGTAAGAACCACAGTAAAATTTTAAATATGGGTGTGACTGAGAGTTAGTAAAAGTACTTGAACCATTGTAAATTCAATCTTTAGTTTGTACCAAAAAAAAACATTAAAAAGTTTCAATCGATTTAAGGTGGGATACACACCATCCAAACCACCATAACCCTCAATGGGAACGCACACCATTTGCCATTGCCATTGTCCATGGGCGGCGGCAATCGCCGTGATCCGTCTGCTCGTTTGCCACCTAGAACATAAAAAAAACTCCGGAACATAAAGTACTTGAAAAAGGCTACCAAGTAGACAAAATATAAGAAGTAATTCTTATATGCAAATGTCATGATTGTACAGCGCCGCGGGGCGCCGTATGAAATGACGTCATATTAAGCCAGTGAGCATTTCCGCGCAAGCTTAGAAGTGTAAATTTTTAATTTGCGTTTAAATCATTATTAATTGTGCATATTTTAACTTTTTTGTTTTTGGTATCTTTAAGTTATCATGTATAACATAGAATATATGAAACTAAAATAAAATATGCAAGTTCCCCATTGTATCATCGTAGCAGCTACAGATACCTATTCAGTAATATGAAGCGTGTCACGTAGCTCGTAACAGCTACAGATACCCTATTCAGTGCTTCTAAGGGTATTATGTATCTCGTAGCATCGTAGCAGCTACAGATAGCTTATTCAGTACTATGAAGTGTCACGTAGCTCGTAGCAGCTACAGATACCCTATTCAGTGCTACTAAGGGTGTCATGTATATCGTAGCATCGTAGCAGCTACAGATATCTTATTCAGTGTTACTAAGTATTACGTAGCGCGTAAAATCGTAAACTTAGCAGCTACAGATACCTCATTCTGTGCTATAAAGTGTGTCACATAGCTCGTAGCAGGTACAGATACCTTATTCATTGCTACTAAGGGTATAACGTAGCGCGTAAAATCGTAATCGTAGCAGATACCTCATTCAGTGTTATGAGGTGTGTCACAAAGCTCGTAACAGCTACAGATACCCTATTCAGTGCTACTAAGGGTGTCACGTAGATCATATCATTACGATTTCTCGTAGAAATTTAACATACCCTATTAGCACTTCAACGGTCGCCCGTAAATACTACAGATGCCCTTTTCAGTACTTCGGGTATTAAGTAAATCGTTACAGCTACAGATATCCTATGGAAAGTTCGAAGAGTTATACGAACAAGTTAGAACTAACAGTTCATTCCGAATGATAAATCATAAAATGTCATGTACCTAATACTACAGGTTCATAAGAGGTAGGTGGTACTACGTTTTGATACAATTGTATTTTTCTCCCATTGCAGTTATCGTTGAGGCATACGGTGCGAGAACCCGTAGAACCTTTGCACGATGAGTATGAGTATGGCCGAGAAGTTGAAAGACTGATACACCGAGATTATAGATCTAGAGAAAGGTAAGTTTATTTCAGTTTTCCTAATGTGAATCTAAATATTTGAGATTAAAATTAGGGATATGGAAAAATGTAGTTATTGCAAACGAGTACTATCAGAAATCAAAAGGTATTTTTAAACAAACTAACATTTTGTACCTCGAAACGCATTTTTTTATCTGCGTGTCGTTGACTGCCCACAACATTTCGCGTACATTTGGTACCTGTGGACCACAGGTTAGGAACCATTGACTCATCGAATCCATCCGTCTGTTGCGTCCCAACCTTGAATGTTACGTCCAACAACTTTGGACGTAACATTTAACGAGACTGGTAGTTACAATGCTGCAGTGAAGCGACTGACGACTGACTACTGACATGCTTTAAATAACTATAGTCCACAATCAAATAACTAGATCATTGTTGCACATTTAGAAGCATTACAGGTTTACGAACTATCCAAAAGGTGCATGGTACAGATCGCTCCGCACAGGCTGATCATCCGCGGGTGTCGTTTTATTATCGCCCTGACCGCCGCGGTGTACAGACGGGCGCAAGTCCACATTGGGATAATCACGCCTCGCCATGACTGTACTGAGATGACGCGTGCCCTCCGCACGATACTAAAACGCTCACTGAAGCCCGAGGCGCGCAAGCGGCGGTCCACGCACGGACGCGCTACACGGATGGCTGCGGAACTGTCCTGCGCAGACGGTCGTCCGTACATACCCCTCCGTATTACTCTAAATCGCTCCCTGAAGCTCATATAGATCAGCCTGTGCGGAGCGATCCGTACTGACGATACGCGTGACACTAAAACCAACCTCAGCTTCATTCCGTCCGGGTAACGACAAAGGCTACTTACTCTCCAGAGCCTTTTAGTTGCCCAAAGAGCAATGGAAAGGAGACTGGTGGGCGTAACTCTTACCCCTTACAAATCGCGAACTAAGGATTGTACTGGAACAAAACTCGTGCCAGCCCATTTATCATTGCTTGTTGCAACGGGATGACAGGAGCTTTTGTACGGTAATAACTTAAGATCGCGATTTGTAATAAGGTGGTTAGAGACAGAAAAACTAACAAGTGGCTTAGAAGACACAGTAAGTACAACCTGTGCGGATAAAGAATGGGATCAGAAATGGCGGCGCATCTATCCACTTCTCGCTCACACACTATTTGCGTCTATACTCGCACTCATGGATGTGGGAGCGAGAAGTGAATAGATGCGCCGCCATTTCTGATCCCATTCTTTATCCGCACAGGTTGTATAGGAGTGTATGATAATAATAAAAACATTTTTAGACGCGGGCGAGGCTACGACTTGGAGCGTGGCGGAGGTGGAAGAGCGTACGAGGCGCCGCTAAGCTACGAAGCGGCGCTCGCGCTGGGCCGCGGCGGCGGGGCGCGCGCGCTGCCGTCGCCGGCGGGCGCGGGCGCGGGCGCGGCGGGCGCGGGGCGCGGGCGCGGGCGCGGGCGCGGGCCGGCTGCCCAACGGGTACAAGCCGCGCGCGCGCCACTCCGACTCCGACGAGGACGACTGGTGCTAGCGGCGCCGCCGCGCGCGCTCCCAGCGGGACGTGCGCGCGCCCCGAGCCGGCCCGCCCCGAGCGCCCGCACACACCTTCTAACCATTTTTATACTCGCCGACCGTGTGTACATAGACGACTCTCGTTGCTCACCAGTTTGGACGTCCCTCCCGGAGCGGCGCCCCGCCCGACCCGGCGCCCCGCCGCCGGGCCTCCGCGAGCTATATCCAAATTCTAGTGTTTACAAAGTTTTGGAAAATTTAATTTTTAATTCGCTAAAATTTTACTCCTTGATTTATATTACGGTTAAGGTGATCGAAGCGTGGGACGGTGCCGGGCGGCTCGATTGCGCTAGGATTTTTACATTGCGATGGTTAGTCCGTACGTCCGGGCGGCGGGGCGGCCCGCGCCCGACACCGTCTCGGCTCTAGACGTTGGAGGAACACTAGCGATTCATCGTCGAACAAATTAATACTAGTATTGTATAAAATATTTACATAGTGAATAATTTTTACTTAGTTAATATACTAAATAAATAATTAAACATTTTTTATTGAATTTGCTGTCCTTCCCCCAAGTGCTTTATACCTACGTTATTTAAATACGATTAAAACTAAATAAATATGAATTGTATGTAACTTTGAAAATATATTTCAGCATTAAAGGATTACCTAAATTGTTAAATCGTGTACTGATATTGTTTATAGAGATTTTGCCGCCTGGTTTACTGCATAATGAGTGTACGACTATGCGTTTAGTACTACCGGTAACGTGACGCTTTAGTTGTAAGAAAAGCAACGCGGTCCGAGAGTATCTGCTCTACTTTTGGATAAATCATAGTAAATGTCGACCTTAGAATGTAGTCAAAAGCCAAATTTCGGTATTAAATAATATTATACACTTTGTTTAGAAAATGAACAAGATAACGGAGTCAAATTTAAAAATACCTTTAGAATAGATACTCTTTGATCGCACGTACACCGCAATATAGCGTGTTCTCATCGACATTGTGTTAATAATTTATTTTAATATATTTATTACCGTTTAGATTTTTTAAAATCAAACAGTTGAATTTGTAACATAAATTAATGAAGTCTAAAAAAGTGTTATCTACTAGCAACTAACAACGAAAACTAAAATTTCGAATGCAATAAATATCTAATTTTCTCATATCATGTCGATGAGGCGTTTATTATAGAAAAAAAAACAAAGCAATCACCAGGCACAAAATTAAGGATTTTTAAGTACAGTCAAAAACAGAATCGGTTCACTACTTTTGTATTGGCATCATAGAACATTTTTATTTAGACAAATTGTTAAAGTTTATCGTTTGAATTACTCCGATTAAATATGAAGGTAGTAAACCAGTTGTGCGATTGATTGTTGTAAACTAAAATCCAATAACAATCGTCCTACTCCCGTTATAGTCGGTATGTTACGCCATCGGCATTGTCATTCTTAGTCACCTGTTAGAGAATCGCCTTCGACGTGACTGTTGTACTGGAAATTTTTCTAATTCGCCATTAAAATGTATTATCATCAAAATATCTGTAAACGCAACAATATATTAGTACTTTGATGCTAGTGAATTATTATAATAACAGTTGACGTTTTATAGAAAATACTTTCAATTCACAGAATATATAATATATTTTATAAAAGGAAAACTCATTCACTTTACGATAGCTCGTAAATTAATTAGTATAACAGTTGACGTTTGAGGCGAAGTCGTTCAACACCATCAAATACATTTGTTGCATTGCAAGGCATGATGTAGGTTACGTATGTACGACACTTTAGTACGACAAAATTGTAAATACATGATTTTCTGTGATAACATGTGGAAAAATGAGAATATTATTATTAGAACTGTGTGATTGCATAGGGAAGCGTTCATTTTTCTAAGAGACTCCGTGCTTTTGGGAAACTATTGCCTAAGACTTTGTTCAAAATGTTATCACTAAATTCTAAAAGAAAACGAGACAGTAAAGAAATATATGGAATCTTTTGTTTTATAAAACATGTTGGGATAGCAATAGCTTAGATTTGTATTGATATGGGTATTATATAAATCATATACGTAAATATTGTGGTATGTGTTTACACATTTACAAAGTCTAAAGGTTAATTGTTATTTCTGGAAGCGCGGAAGCAGTAGAAACCTTTAGTCAAATTGGATATTAACTCTTGTCATATTTTGATTGTTGTTGCTCGTTGCGAAGGGCGGGAGCTGGTTGTATAGCTTTTATATTTTACCTCTGTTATAGTTACTAGTACAAATTATCTATGCTGCAAGGGACTATAGCATTTTTGTGCAGGACTGTCCACGATGATACCATGAGCATCTTTTGTTGATTGTCATAAAAACAATTTATTGTATGTTTGTAGAGCGATAATTTGAAACAACTGATATTATTTACAGACTGAACAATAAAATAAAAAACCTGGCCAAGGGCCTTTATTTTGCAACAGCGAGTTAACAAAAATCATGATGTTAACATAATAATATTCAAGCCGGTTCTTTCCGACTAATTGTGAATAAGTCAATATTTTCCTTTCAAGAAGAAGAAGAGCATAAGTTTTTTTGTCTTTATAATAACAATGACAAGGGCATAGAATTGACTACCAACTATAAAAATACTTTGACAATAAATTTATTTTTCACTAAAATGATTATTTATTGACTAGATATTCGTTATCATTTGCGCAACATGGCGGGGGTTTCATTTTATGGTTCAGCCTCTTCTTTATAATGACATACAAAGCTTATCTAGTTTGTAATTTGGAATTCTATTATTTTCATATTTTCGCGAAGGAATGCGAGTTGCCCTGGATCTCAGAGTGTTAGATTTCTTCTATTGTAGGTTTATTATTTATCAATATTGACTCATGAAGAATATTTATATTGTTATTGTATAGACGTATGAGTATTTTCGTTCTGTCATTTGTAATTGGGGTGTTAGGATGATACAATAAGCCGATGGACTTTCGATGACTGAGTGGTGTAGAGTTACAGAGTGCGTCCTGCTTTAGCGTTTGTGACTCCTCGTAAGCATACGGTGTCTCACTAACATACGTGTATAAGACGTGTAAATATTGTAAAATATTACGCGACCGTTGTGTAGAGGTCGCCTGTGAAAATGTCTAGTGATATGTTACTAGTTATCTTAATGTTAGCTAGGTAATCTCGTCCCCAACTGTCCTTGAATTTAAGTTGGGTGTTTCACTGCCTTAAAGTAATAATGAAAATCGATGTAACCGTTACCTTAACTAATACAGATAAGTGGCATTTCAATTATTCTTATACGTTTTTTATCATCGATACACACGTCACTATTAAACGAATATTTCATTACTCGGAATCACTTAGAATTTTCGTTCTCATTCTACGTTTATACGGTCATTATTAAATACATTCACATTTCACTAAAAACGAAAACGCAGCATTTAAAAATAATGTATCGAAAAAAATTGTTAAATAATTATTAATAATGTAATAACTCTCTTAGCTCACTTCCTGATTTTTGAACGTTTAAAAGACGAGCCGTCAACCGCAGTTTTAGTAGACGTCGGACCCGCGCGGAGGCGGGCCCGCGTGCGCAGGCGCTCGTTGTCAACTTAAATTATAATACTGAAGTGAGATGAGAAAGTCTGAGCCCAATATTGTCATGCCTGCCTTGTATCTATGTAATCGCTTCAGACGATCATATTTTATATTAAAGTTATTATTATTGTATATTTAGCATAGAAAGTTCATCGGCGTCGAGAGAGCACCATAGTATGTTTTTTGGTACGTTCCAATAACTTTACAGGATAGTGCAATCCTATTGATATTGTATTAATAAAGAACCAAACTTAAAATTAGTATTTAAGTAATTTATTATCCTAAAACTAAAAACTATACGCATGTTTTCACTATACTGGTAAAAATGGTTATGTACAATACGAAAGAGCTACTGTTTTATATATGAATTCTTGCTCGCCTGTAAAATTTTGCAGAATGAATCATATTATAAGATTGTACAATATGAATAAATGCAAAAAAAGACATTTCCTCGATCTAGTGTGCTTATTTCACAATGAATTCCCTTTCCTTAATTTATCGATAGTCGACCTGTTTGCTGTAATAAAATCAAACTTCCTTATACAAACAATAATTTATTTCCAAGTCAAAAAGTATGTGCAGTGCACCACTGAACGAAACAATCACAAGACGTCACGTAACGCACACTAACACATGCACATCGGTGTCTATGGAGCTGCCGCTAGCATCCAAATTTTTATTTTACTGTCATAGTCACCAATAATTTATAAGTACTCATAACGTTTCAGCACTCGTAATTTGGAAGGCACGGGTAAAAAAAGCCAGAAAATAAAGCACATACATTGTGAGGCGCGGGTCAGTTGTCCGAAGAGTCGAGAACATCGGTGTCTATGGAGCTTACGTCAGCGTCTACGTCGCTGGCCGCCGTGACCATGAGGTTGGGGGCTGTCCTCTCACAGCGCTCCCCGCTGGAGTTCAGTATGTCATTGTTGTGACTGCTATTTAGACCTGTAAAAGACGCATGTTACTCGTAGTTTCCTTCAAAACAAATTCTACCTGCTAATAATATTTTAAATTTCGAATGTTGAAGATAACATTCAGTATAATAAAAATGTAAATGTATGTATATAATAATCTCAAAATGTTATGAATTAATTAGGCAGCATATATTTTTTTCGTTTTTTTTTTCAGCGGATTCGACCTTTATTAATGGGGGCTATCGCGTGTGCAAAATCAGCGAGATGGCGTACTGTTGGACTGAGGTCCAACATCAACAGCATTGGTTGTTTAGTTTGTCAATTGACATTTTGACAGATCTTGTTTAAAAATAACCAATCACATTGTGTATGGACCTCAGTCCTATAGAACGCCATCTAGCGGATTTTTAACACACGATAGCCCCCATTGTGATGAATTTAAGACAACGAAAAATTTTTTCGTATAAGGCATTTTAATATTTTTATGATCAATTTTGTTTGATCTAATCTCTATAAATATATTATAGCAAATATTACTATATATAGTAGAAATTATATCATGGTCGGTTGCGACGTAATTCACGTAAGGTAACTCATGTACTTGGTGTCTCCAAAATGTCATATATTATCTCTAGAACAATTAATACATGTCAAAAGGCGGTGCTTGTTCAGCCTCAAACTTTTATTCGCTTTTTAAGTCCAAAAAGTATATTAATTACCATTTCGCAGACAGGGTAAAAAGGTTAATCAATTAATGTAAACTGTATTGTACCTTCTGCAGTCATATAAGAAGTGTCTGGCGACTCGAGTAGCGGGGCCGGCAAGAGTGCGGAACTGCTTATTGGCTCGCGCATTAGGTCGTATTGACCCGTCAACGCGATGGGATCTATCAAAATAGCCTGCAGATCATAAAAAAAGTAAGTAAATCATACAGAAATCAACATAAAACAAAATATCCAAACGCAATACATAAGTTTTGATATGGATCAAAAATGGCTCTTGTAGAACAAAATTAAGCTATTACATCTTTAACTTCATTTTCTTGTCTTTCATACCACCATTAAGGGCCGATTCGAACAACCTTATTCCGATACTAAATCTATGGTATAGCGCTGACATTCCATACAATTGTGACGCTACACCAGAGATTTATCCACAGATAAAGATTGATCGAATCAGGTCTAAGGCATAAAAATTCCCAAACATAGGTATTCCGGGGTAATATGTCAAATAGGCATCAAGGCATCAAAAGCTCGCTGATTAACATATTTGGCAAATCCATTTTACGGAAACTACTTTACATTTTATTATGTTGCGGCTAAAAGTGGGTGTGAAAACAAACTTGATTATGTAGCTAGACAACCTTACGTTTGCCTTCCAGAGTTGGCTAATGTCAAAGTATTTATTTATGTTGGGACGTTTCATTTTTAGCCCGCTAATAGGCACAGGAATCGGACGGAAATATAACCATTACTCGCATTATTGAATTTAAAAAAGAAATTTCAAAAATATGTACCTACGTATATAATATGTTAGGTTAAAACTATAGCTTTACCGTTACAAAGTCGATCTTCACTGGTGCGCAGGACGCGGAGGGACAGCAGTGCGCCCTAAAAGATTATTTTCTCTATAGCCCAATCAGCAGAGAGCGGAGTGTGCTCGAAGCTTTAAACGTACGACTCCGCGAACTCCAAAGCTAACTTTTCGATTGGTCAAGCATACTCCACCTCCCGTCGATTGGCACAAAGAGAAAATAAACTTTTTCTATTGGTCAAGCCCACTCCACCCCGCGGACCATGGAAAGGTTGACTTTGTAGCGGTAAAACTATATTGACCCCTTACGCGCGAGCCGATCGAGGGAAGCGACTGCACCGCGGGAGCAGCCGGCGAAGCGCCCGGAAGAAACTACCAATCGCGCATGAGACCAAACGGGACTAAATGCCTGTAATGAGAAAGATAAGGGAGACGAAATAATAAATTTTTGTATACTGT
Source organism: Marasmia exigua (assembly GCA_019059595.1). Taxonomy (NCBI): domain Eukaryota; kingdom Metazoa; phylum Arthropoda; class Insecta; order Lepidoptera; family Crambidae; genus Marasmia; species Marasmia exigua. The sequence continues at coordinate 12,073,128 of CM032464.1, forward strand.
TTCCTTGTTCAATGGCTTTTATATATTTAGTTAGGGGGTCCTCGGATTTATACACTGCTAAAGATAGATAATAGCCAACATTAGCCTTGACCTTTCCCCTAAGATATATCTAAGTTTAGCTGGCTTTGATTTCACACTGACCTTTAGCCACAACATTTCCTATCGAAAGCTGTTTACGTTTTTCAAAAGACCATACCTTCATAACAGGTTCAGAATTCCCTAGGGCGAGCGCATCCGTCGGTTGTCACAAGGGATAATTAAGTCATTCGCGTGGTCGAGAGTCATCGTGACAAGGGTGGCCGGTTACCGTTTGGGTTTTAAGGTGTCGAGCACCACTAACTTCACTACGCGCCCCGAAGAAGTATCGCTTGAACTCAAAGACCAGCCGCATCCGGAGCTGTCCTGCAAGTGGTCGCTGTGCATGCCCCTCCCGTTCACTGCAATCGCGTTAGCACCAATCTTGGGCTGCACTGCGTTTCACTGTGTTGGTGCGATTAATAGACCAGCACTAACCTCACCTGCGCCCCGAAGAAGTATCGCTTGAACTAAAAGACGTGTCCGGAGCTATCCCTGCAAGTGGTCGCTGTGTATGCCCCTTCCGTCCCCTGCGCCCGCGCCCGCACCCGTTCCGGGCTGCACTGCGTTACACTGTGTTCGTGTGATTAATAGACCAGCACTAACCTCACATTGCGCCCCCTAAAAAGTATCGCTTGAACTCAAAAACGTGCCGCGTCCGGAGCTGTCCTGCAAATGGTCGCTGTGTATGACCTTCCCGTCCCCTGCAATCGCGTCAGCACCAATCCTGGGCTGGACAGCTCCGGAGCTGTCTTGTGAGTGGTCACTGTGTATGCCCCTCAACCCCACTTCGCCTGCGCCCGCACCCATCCCGGGCTGCACTATGTTACATTGTGTAGGTGAGATTAGTAGACCAGCACTAACCTCACTGTGCGTCCCCCGAAGAAGTATCGCTTGAACTAAAAGACGTGCCGTGTCCGGAGCTGTCTTGCGAGTGGTCGCTGTGTATGCCCCTCCCGTCCCCTGCGCCTGCGCCTGCGCCCATACCCGGCTCCATCGCGTTGCCGTTCACGTCGAACAATCGGCTCAGCCATAGGCACTGGGTTTGGTAGCAACGGTTCTTCCTCTTCTTCTTCATCGAGCTGGAAGATTTAACAATTGTTAAGATAAGTATTCTGACCTACTAGCACAGCCAACCAAAAATGTGATTGTGTAGTGCATGTTAACTTTAGAAAACTGATCTGCATCACGCAGCAATGAATATTTCTGTATTTTATTGTATTCATACAGGTTAAATATTTTTAATGGCGACTTTGATATTCTTATAAATCTGTTAATCACATGGTTTACCGAATGTTGCTGGCTTATTATCTGGAACAGCCAATTGGGGACCACTGCATCTTCATCAATGAGACATGATTCGTAACTGCTGGATGATCGGCCTGATATAAACACCTCTTCTGACGTCTGAAATTATCAATGTAAGAGTTACAAATTATTACATATATTTTTTATTAATGAACCAAAAGTAAATTGGGTTTCTGCTCGTGACTCACAATTTGTCTATACTCAAGCGCTAAGCTGCCAGTTTCCGAATCTGCAATATTTATTCTGTCAGGTTGATCCCCCGCAATTGGTTCGGCGTTCATTGAAAAACCACTAAATGCTTGAACAGCTAAGGCTCCGGGAACACCACTAAGATTCTAAAAATAGAATAGGACTATTTATTGACCACCCATACCATACAATTCAAAGTTGCCAATGTCGGAAAAAGGTTGTAATTTTTACCTGCATCGAAAGATGATTTTTCCTTTCAAATATGTCCTTAACGGATCCAGAAAATGGAACACCACTAGGTCCTGAGTGACGTGATGCTGTTGCATTGTTAAGAGAACTTTCCGCTAAGAAATATTCGGATAGTTTAGATGCGGATGTTAAAGATTTAAAGGAAAGTAAATCCGTATCAGTTCCTATCTGCCTGGGTTCAGTTACGCTATCATAAGATTCATTACTCAAAATTGAGTCGAGCGTATTATTCACTATATTCTGTATGTCATTTATATCAGCATATTGCATAACATTTGGTATGTCACCTATATCCGCACGATGCTTAACATCTGGTATGTCACCTATATCCGCAAGATGCATAACATCTGGTATTTCACGTATATCCGTATGATGCATGACATCTGGTATTTTATCTACATCGGGCGTGACATATTCCATTTCAATCACAGTGCCAAAACTATTGTTTAAAGAAGAGCTATCATGAAAGCTTGCCGATGCGCTGACTTGAACACTTTCAAGCTTATCAATACTCAGAATAACAGTTTTGGAATCCACTTCTAAGTTATCAGACATCCGTTCAATAAAATCTAACCTTTCTTCAACCAATTGTCTCATTGCAGCCAATATATTACTAGTGTGACTATCAATAACATTTTTACATGTAGTATTCATCCATTCTGCTAGTAAACTGTTATCGACTATATTAATAATAACACCTTCATTTGTTTCCTGATCTAAATTTTTAGAATCGTCTTTGCAATCAGAGGATGTAATTTCTGATTTATTCAAACTTCGATTGCTTTTATGTTCAGACTGCAAAGACGAATGAGACTTAGGTGAACTGTTTTTGGAAACCGACGGCCTCGATGAGGTAGCACTTGATTGCTTCTCACTAGAACATGGTATAGTCGGAATTCTTACGTTAGATTTAGTTGCAGTATGTGGTCTATGTCTGGACACACTGTTAAGTGCGGATTGTGGAGAACATTCAGATGTTACATGAGCTCGAAAAATATTTTTATTTCTCATAAACGCACTTTTAGACGACTTTTCAGATTCTTTGCTTCTTTTGGAAGATTCTGGGATATTTTCCTTGTCAAAATCTTTCTCTTGTGGCTTTTTAGAGCTTTTAGCTCTTTTTGTGAATTTCTTATTTTTAACTGGTACATTTTCGCTCCGACTATTACTCAAATTACTTTTATTGGATGATGTAGAAAATCTTCTATCACTCGTCATCTTGACCGTAGGTCGCGCTCTTACAGTTGCTATACTATTAGGTGAAGAATAAGCGGAACTATTCTGTGATTGCGGGCTTGGAGAGCGCCCGTTGGAATCTCTTTTAGTAAGCTCTTTAGTAAACGGATGATTATCAGAATCAGTGGTAGGATCTGACTCATTACGGAAAACAAGGAGGTTTACATTTTGTCTTGGCTTAAAATGTATTTTTAAAGTTTCTAATAAGTTATCCTTAGCCTCAACATTCGACTCCGTAATTTCACTCAATAGACCAATAGGTCGTTCTTTAGCATCAATTATGGTTTTTGTTGAGTTCGTTTGTCGGATTATAGCTTCATTATTACTTTTTAATGCTAACTTCCGCTTTAAATAAAGAGGCAAATAACTTTTCTTGCCACTTCTCAGTGGCTTTTCAGCTTCTTTATAACAAGATGTTTTAGAAGGTTTTTTTGTTACAAATGACACTTTATTTTGTTTGGTCTTTGGGTTCACAGGAGTACTGTAAAAAACCCAAATGTATATTATGTAGGTTTGTACACTTACCAACTAAATAATTCAAACTACTTAGAATAAGAAAAATAAATACCTTGCTAACTTATTCGCAACCTGAAACAAACCAAACATAATGTAGTTGAAATTACAGTTTCATTTAGGTGGAGTTTTGTATCAAATATTACCTTTAAAGCACTCCTATTGCATTTATATATTGGTTTATTCGCATCAATATTCTTGACTTGAGAAAGTTCATATTCTTCATCTTTTGATTTCTTGAAATTCACACTACGGCTAGTCAAACGTTTCAAAGGTAATTTAGCGTCTTTATTTGCAGTTATTTTTTCTTTACAACTAGTTTTTGATTTCTTATTAGCTATTTCATTTAATTTTTGGACTACAGAGTTCAAGCCTTTTCTTCGACTCGCAGATTTAGGCCTATATCGCTGCCACTCCCCTTGGTATACAACATCTTCGCTAGTTTGTCTATCTTTATAACTATGTACGTGAACACCACCACAACATAATTTTGGCCGCACATATTTACTTGAAAATTTTCTTCCTACCCCAACGTCTTTACTTACCGACAACTTAATTTGAAAGTCACTAGATTTTTTTGACAAATCTGCAAAATGAAATGGACTTTTCCTAGAGCTTGCGACACTTTCACAGAATTCTGAGCCAGAATCTTCCAATTTCAATCGACTAGATACGAGTTTAAGAAGTTGAGTATCCGTAGCAGAATCGAAACTATTTGGAATAGATAGAATTCCATGGGCAGTATAATTTTCTCTTTGGCGAAAATTTTCTTGAGTCATAGTACTACTTTCTACTCTTTCTTTAATATGAATATCAGAATCTTTAATTTTGATACCGAATGATTTCGTTCTTGGACTTGTCGTTTTATAGTTGTTAGTACATTCGTATGTGGATGTACCAAAATCAGCAATTGTCTTCTCCGTCTGCATATCAGGGGATGAGTCACCAATTTTGATCCCTGTGTTAAAGATTTTAGGCATTCGTGTAAAAGACGTGGTAGCAGACAACATATCATAAGTATTTGTAGCGTCAGTACCACACTGTACATCCATGCTCACATGACGCACTCCTTTTGACGTGCTTGGTTCATTTATGTCTGCAAAGGTTGGATTATCGTATGAAATAACTATTTGAAATTGTCTTAAAATTAAAATGTAAGTAAAAAATATTACCATATATAAATATAGTCTGTGAATGCACGTTTTCAGTTTCATGTTTGTTATAAAAACTATCATCTGCATTCATAACATTCATTAAACTGCCATGAACGATTTCTTGTTCAAATAGAGCTGGTTCATCGTCAGCATCGGTTCCAATAGTTCGTCTCAGTGCAATAGTCTCTTCTCTATCTTCCATAACTATATCTATCAAAAGACTTTCTTCTGTCGTCGCTATGGTCGTTTTTAATTGAACTTCTCCTATTGAATCAACATCTTGACCCTTATCTTCTTTGTAAACGTTCACATCCCTGACATTTTTATCTATGCTCAGTCTTTGACGACACAAATCCATAAAGCTTTCTGGAATCTGAAACAATCTTTAAATAATACTTTGCATAAACAAAGTGTTTCATAAATCAAAAAGAAATGAGGATATTTACAGGTTTAGAAACTGGCTCTGGTGAGATATTTGGAATAAAATTTCTTTTAGACCGTAATGCTCCATTCACTAAGCTAGCAGACGATAGTTTCTTACTGCAGGTTTTGATCAGAATATTATAACTTGATTTCTTTTTTACAACTTTCTTTAGAAGCCTTGTTTTACTCGTTTTATCGTTGTTTTTAAATTTCTCAACATTTTTGGCTTTATTTTTAACAATTGACGCTTTACTTGACGATTTTTTGCGTCGCCTCATCTCTTGATCGGTTTCCTTTATATCATACGATTTATGTTTTGTTTGGTACTTTTTGTTTTTAAAGCGCGTAATATTGTTAATACTATGGTCAGTATCGCCAGAACTAATGCCATGATTGCTTAGTTCAGGGTACCTTACTACATTAACGTCTTCTTCTAGCCATGCTTGCGTTCTTGATAACGTTGTTTCATTTTTACTGTAAAGCCCTTTACGTGTATTTATAGGGTGTTTGGGCGTTGGTTCAATGTCTACCAGCGATGGAGAACGTATTATTTCATCGAAATCTAAAACTAATAACATAATCAACATCACTAACAATCCGATTTAAATAAAAAAAAAATCTTATACTCTGATTTACATACTTAATTCACTCGAGATAGTTTGCTTAAGAAACTCTTTACTACTTTTATGGCTGAGACTATCATCTAAATTGTCATAATGGTAAGGGTATTGAACATCTTCAGTGTTATTATCTGAAATAAATATTATACAAAATAACATGTTTATAATTATGTTTCACCTACCAATAACTGATAAACTTACCTGAAGCTCGAACCAAATGGCGGTACTTATGTACTATTTCATTTCTGAAATAGAAATAATAAATGAACTATATTGAATACATCCGATAAAAGTAGTGAAAGATCTGAAATCTTACGCGGTTGTATCTTCTTTTATTTTTGTGAGAGTTATTTCTTCTCGTTTTGGATATGTACCTTCTGAAATACAAAAGAGATACTAAAACAGAAGCATGCTGTAAAGTGCACACCATAATACAGGATGGCCTATTTTCAGTGGTCAAAATGTTTTTAGATGCCTCACGAGGCTCACCTGAAACACTCAAATATGTGATCCGCAATTTTTGGTAGTTTTCGAAAAAAAAAATAGCTACTTTGAAAATTAACATCGCTATCGCACTTGCCGCTTACACTACGCAAATTGAAATATACTTTATTGCGCATGACATGCGTCCATTTTTCATGTAACTAAGCGTGGATAGGCGGGTCGGGAGCTGAGCGGTCATAATGGATGAACTCCCTGAACCTGTCGTTCTATAAAAAATATAAAAACAATATGTACACACCATAACAAATAGCCTTCAAAGGGTAAGACCCGATAAAATTCTTCTTCTTCTCAATGGCCTTTTCTGTCAGGTTCAGTAAATCCAGCATCTTGCCCTGCGTCCACTTCATCGGCAGGGGTTTCTGGCGGGTCCTCGTCGTCTTCAGGGCCAGCTTCATGAGGCGGCAGACCACTCTGTCCAGTTCCGCGCTGATGTCCTCATCAGATAACAGCATCGAGCGAAGCTTGCGGATCTTGTGGTCGAGGGCGCGGTAGAGGCATCGGCCTGGAGATTTCTAGTTATCATCATCATTATCGACAGTGGGAGAGCCACGCTTCGACATGAATGGGCCGACTCGACTGAAGTGAAATCACGAATGTTATAGGCGGCAGGATCGCCTGATTGTAAGCTATTGCCGCTGCCCATAGACACCCACGACACTAGTAGAGTCACAAGTGCGCTGCCAACCTTTAAACCCCCCTTTCCCCCGGATTCCGTATGGTTTATAGTTATGTAATGTAAGTTTTTTCCTTTAAAAGTAAATAGACATTGGAGGAAACTACCTGCGTTCAATTTAGTAGAGCTTATGTATAAAACACAACGGTGAGAGGAAGCGAATCCGAGAATAATTATAATACCGTACGCGGGTCATGCGCGGTTAGTTGAGTATCAGCCTATATACTGTCCCACTGCAGGGCAAAGGCCTCCATCATAGAAATCAAGTTATCGCTACTACGATAGGATTAGGCATAATCACCACGCTTGCCTAATGCGGATTGGTGATCACATACCCGAGATATGTATGAAAAATTCAAAACATACTTTTTGCTGGACCCGGGAATCGAACCCAGGACCCCGAGATCACGGCCCGATACATCCATAGATCACGGCGACCAAATGGATTTTTGTTCGTTGCGTTGGCCGCTCAATGTTTACGAAAGGCGAATATACCGAAAGTTTTGTTAAATGTAATACTTCAATAGGGCATTAAAACTCTAAACATACTGCTGCCTCTGACTGCCTCGGTGGTGCAGTGCTTAGTGGGTCACACTTTAACTCGACGCCTGCGCAAGAGGTCCCGGTTTCGATCCCCAGGTCGGGCCAACAATTTGTACCCAAGTTTTCGGTAAGAAATTCTTAGTGTTAGCCCGGAGTCTGGAAGTTAGCGGTCTTGTACCCCCGTGCCTCGGAAAGCACGTTAAGCCGTTGGTCCTGCACCCGATCCATCTTCGGTCGTGTCAAACTTGTGTCCCATCGGAATACGAGTATAAGGGAATAGAGAGTGCACCTGTGTCTGCGCACACACTTGAGCAATATAATACAGGGTGTATGTGCGAACATTTACATCCCTTTAACCACGTGTTCTATGAACCATTCTGAAAAACATTTGTTCTATGACTTTTAGAAATTCGCATTCGCAACTTCTCATATAAAGTAGGTCACGTGACTTGGTCATTTTGTATGGGGATTCGAAAAAAAATCGAGTAATTTCGAAAAGTCGTAGGTCAAATGTTGTTCAGAATGGTTGGTAGAACACGTGGACAAAGGGATGTAAATGTCCACAGATACACCCTGTATATCCTGTGTACGTGGCTAATTGTTACGATCGGCCGCCGTAGCCGTAATCGGTTGGAGGATAATGACTAAACTCTGGAAGATACATCAACTAATCAATAAGACTAAAATAAAATATATAATACGATAAAAATATGTAACCATGATAGTCTGGCATGATAGTGCTTCCATCAGAATACGAAGTGGAATGAACATCAGTATCCCACTGTAAAGAGCAAAACGTGAGATTAGCCAACTTTCTAACAAAATATACGCGTTCCTCTGTTAGGGTGCGTCTAGACTGCCCATTTGCGGTTTGTTCATCCAATGTTGGTGCATCCTGATGATGACGTACTTTTGACGTGACATTGTTTGCAATAATATTTATAGGGAACGTGCACATCGACAGTGGTGCCAACTGGTGACATTCATTTGAACTTAGTAGTCAATACAAAGTGATGTTAATCCACATAGACGGTAGTGCCAACTGGTGCCATCCATTTGAACTTAATCCATCTTATTACATAACACGATCCTAAGTTAATACCGCACTAAAAGATCATGCCATCCCCTTCCCATACGCTATCTTAAAAGGGGCTGGGACGACTTAAGTTCCGGAACAATTCTTAAATCGGATTTTGTAAGAAGGGGGAAAAAGATTTTGACCTTAATACTAAGTGGTACTATCTATAGTTTCTTCACATCCCATACAGACATGAAGTCTTCGATACAGAACTTTAATTAAGAAAACTGATATTCTTTTCGATTCTGGGACCCTAAAATCAAGTATTATTTAAAAATGCGGACCAATTATAAAAAAACTTAAATTGAACGATTAATGATCGATTTAAGTCCTAAACAATTTATTTATACGAGTACATAATATCGGCTTTCAGATATATTTATTTAGTGTAAGAAATGTTAGAAAATGAAAGAAAAACTTGCAAAATTTTAAATATGCTTTAATAAGATGGTTCTCAAATATTTTCCTTAAAATACTTTACGCAAACAATAACTTAACCAAGAAACAATAAGAAATTAAAATGGCACGTGCAGTGCTTTCGTAAACGTTATATTTATTATAGCTTAGAATATAAAACCATAGAGGAAAAGAATTCTTACTTCAAAATAAAAGAAAAACTAAACTCATTCCGCTCTAAAAAAACCATACCAAAAATAAAAACCCACTGGCTCATTCTTACGTGACATCCCTCAAGATGCTATTTTTACCGCGTTATGAAAATGCGTTCACAGCTACACAGAGCCAATATTATTAGGACATGGTAATTACATCAGAGAAGGTGTCTTCCCGCCATTCGTCGTCGTGCGAGCCGACCGACGCATTATCGACGACCAGCCTGGAGTATATCAACACGTCGTCAACTAACTCATATCCATTCCACTCGAGCAAGTCTCTGTAAGAAAGAAAATGAATATTCTTCAAATGTATGATATGTAGATGTAGCCTTATTTGCGCAAGAATCATTTTATTTAGAGTATGACGTCACTTAACACTACATGGCAATTTCAAACAGTGGCTCATTTCTTGTCTTTGCTCTCTTATCATTACTATAAATGGGAAAGTATACATCTGTTTATCCGTCATTCATGACAAAACGGAGCATTTCAAAAAGAAGATGAAATGGATCGATATCACAGTCCTTTTTCATGTATATCATTATATATTTACCAAGTCGTATACTTTCGATTTGATAAGTAATAATTATAATTTATACTATTTGTTGACAGTTAAATTGTATAGTCAACGACAAGGCTTGTAGCTAGACCTAAAATGCGAAACACTAGCGCGATGTCATCGACTCCCAGCGCCTATCTATTGGTACAGTGTAAAATTAATGTTCCGAAACTAAGAGGAGGCGAGCCACTAGTTAATCAATACAGAGAGTTTTACAGAACTTACTTGACCCTTTCGACGTTATCGGTTATGTGTTGGACAACCCGCATCAAACGCTCGAGGGGTATTTCCACTTTGTTCACGTCTATTGAAAAATCATCTTCTAACTGCATGTCTATCAATCTATTTATCTCTTCCGATATCAAATCTAGGATACGAGATTCTTCTGATTTTACCTAGTATAAAAAAACATTATAAAATAAATAGCTTTAAATCAGTAAAATGGACCAAAAATCATTTCATACTGAAAAGACTTTGGCCCTACTAAGGCCAAGGCAGATGATAATGTACTAATATTTAACTGTCTCTCCAGACTTTTCCTACAGTTTTTACAAAAGAAAATGTGGAAACCAAACTGTCTATTTACCCGACTACGGCGAAGCAAAAAGGAGGTTTATGATTTTGACATGTATGTATGTTTATGTATGGTTGTTCATCTGTTCCCTTAAAACTAGTTATAATATTTGAACAAATGATGTGTCGTTAGAAGCGTCTTAATTGTCTTCTGGTTATAAACAACATGACGTCACATTAAATTGACTACAGCGCCCTGTAGGGGACTTAGAGTAAGGAACCTAAAAATAAATTTGCTTGACGGTACCGTGTGGGGTTTCTCAAATGAAAGAGCTTTTTAGCACATTTCAAATATTATACATATTATACTTACTACGTACTAAAAATACGTTTAATAAAAATAAAGTTTAAAACTAAAACCTGACTACCAAAAAAACACGCTCTAAAAAGTACGAAACAAGAAATTGTCTCTGCTGAAATTATTATGCCGTAATGCCGTGGTCATTTGTCACCTTCTGTAGCAAAACAGATTCGTTATAATAATAAAATAATATCAATGTGGCATACGACCACGGCGATACGGCATAATCATTTCAGCAGAAACAATTTTCTTGTTTCGCACTTTTTAGAGCGTGTTTTTTTTTGGCAATTTCTTTTTTATTAACTTTTTAATAAATAATGTACAAGCTATCCTAAATCAATGTCAAGTAAATGAATAGACCACCGCTATATTTCGCCGAGTTAGGGCAGGTTTAGGCGGCCTATTTCGGGGGGAAGAGGCACAATAGGCTTGTGTCCTATTTTTTTCTCTTGTTGGTAATATAAGAACTCCTCAAAAGTGAAAACATCGGTGAAAGAATGGATTTGTTAGCTTGGAAACTCTTCGAGATAGGACAATTTGAAAATCACTTAAATGACTTGCCCAACACGCTCCATACAAACAGCGACGCGAGGCGTGACGTCAGCCCTCACTAGTTTGTGCGCATCGCGAGATAGCTTTGTGCGATAGCTATATGAAATTCTTAACAACAGTTGCTATAAATTGAATAAGATATCGATTTCTATAGAAATGTTTCGTAAATTTAAGACTTGAAATTTACTTGCCTATCTTTGCCTTTGAGGGTTCATAACAAAAATAATACATAAGGTTTCAAGCTGAAATTTTGTACATAGCTCCAAAAGGAGCTACGTACACCGTTATTTCCCAATGCTATTTAAAAAATCTGCCAATCTCTGACTTAGTACATCAGCCTATTGGCGGAGCAAGTGTGACTACACAGGTGTTACAGGTATCTATGGGCGACTGCAATCGCTTACCATTAAGTGATTCGTTTGCCAACTATCACATAAAAAAATCTATTGATTTTTATCGAAAAGGTCGGGCAAGGTTTGCAGCTTTGGACCAGTGTCAGTTCCATACCTTAATCGCTTTGAATTAGACCTACCTCAAATGGATAACTGTATTCCCTCACGGTTTTGTAGTACTGATTCCAATAAGGAGCGTTGTCACCCCAGTTTATATTATACCAAAGGTGGTCCCCCTCCACTTTGCTCTTCGTCTCATTATTGAAGTTAAGCATCCTGGTTAAATGCTTGATGTCATCTACAACCTCTCTTGTGTGAACGATGGAATCCATTTTGTTCCTTACCAGCATTTTTTGGGTAGTTTTAGAAAACCTTTTTACTTGTAACGTTGTGCAGTTCAACCTGGAATTTGTAATATGCATATAAGTTTCCCGTTGGAGGAGTCGAAGTAGAAAAGCGGACCCCTGGGCTTAGGAGGCAACCGGGACAAAACGCTAAGATGATGATGATCAAGTTACCCGTCATCTACATGGTAAAATCTATAAATAAATAAGTGATTTCTATAATGTGTCAAAAGCCGTGAAAATACATGATGGCGCCACTACCGCTTATGTCATATGGTAGGTAACCCCACTTCTTAATAACCAGTAAACCAGTAGTTCAGTAGTTCCTCAAGAATAATATCACAACTTAATTGGCAGAGTATAACTTAGTATGGTCAGCATCACTTTAGTACCATGTCAAAGTAACATTTTATCCTACCCCTTGGAAACTGACATGGTACTAAAGTGTTAAGCTTTTGAAGCTGAACATACAGAGGTACTATAGAAGGCAAGATGAGATTAATGGAAAACTAGACGTCATGTTCCCAATATCTAAACTACATAATAAAGAACATATTCGCTAAGCAACATTTCAAGAAGAGATGCTCAAAACGTTGGATAACAAAGCACGACGTAGCGAACATGACAAACGTGGTCAGCGTGGACAGACAATGGTGGCAAACAAAATTCCGCCACTAAATATAGACACAGGACCTTAGTGCCTACATCAGGTGATATCCGCCATGTTTTTTTCATATCGAAATCCCCAGAATTGGGGTCCTGGTCGCATAACGATTCGTATTTTTTTTTTAAGTATATTTTTTAAAGTGTTTGTGCTTTGTACTACCTACTGTTTTATTCTCATCATTGTATTGTGTCTAGCTTTTGAGTGTTGTTTGTATCTATCTGTATGTTATCAACTAAATTCTCTTCTTCTTTTTTTTGTGTGTGTGTTTAAATATGTATTTTATTATATCTACCACATCACATATTGCCTATCTATAATAAGTACGTGTATATTTTTTTATTTATTTATCTACACCACACCATCACACTCGCTCGCAAACAGGTCCCGCCAGAATACCAGCGCTGCTACGGCAATGCATATATTGTAGTAGCAGCTAATGCTGAGGTCGGGACCTGATTGACCACACACTATCCACATCTCTTTGTCCCTCTTCTGTGTAATATTTCTTGTTTTAAGCCGTGTACCAACTGTATATGTTTGTTTCATGTGTATTGTGATGGTCAATAAATGTATTTTCTTTCTTTCTTCTTACATCGAACAGTCTACACACACATGCGGCGCACGCACTCAGGGTTACCCGAACGCCTGTGTTAGAGAGAGACAGATTATGTTGATCATGTCCGGGAGAGAGATATTAAAGTCCGCGTCTCGAAAGAAACTCGTGATAAATACGTTACTAAAATTGGAGATTGCTTGTGTCTATGGACATAAAGCTTAAATTTAAATGTTGGCTACTCAACTTCTTTGGTGGCGTGGACTCAACCATATGATAGTATGGTAGTTTATTATTTGATAGAAATGGGGTGAGCCCTGCGTCTCATACCCACTGCGACCAGTAGATGATCTATTGTGGCAGCCCCGTAACCTATTACAGCACCTTATGTAGCTCCAGTTCCAGGATAAACCCGAGAATGGAGCTGATGGAGGAGCTCTTGATCTCGTCAGCTGAGATCATGTGTGCTCCCAGGTGCCGGCTTCTGCAGCGGTGCAGCGCTATGCACTCGCCGAGGACGTGGATAATCGTTTCCTCGTCCTCGCGACAGAACCTGCAGATTTTGGTATCTGTAAGGCCCATGTTGTGCAGGTGCTTGTTTAATTTGCAGTGCCCTGTGAGGGTCCGAGTGAGTGCCCTAACATGTCCTCTACTTAGTTTTGTTATTTCTACAGCTCGTCTCTGATCGAACGGTAGTATGGTAGTGGTCAACGAACACTTCGATGTCAGCTAGAGCCTTGTGTCTATAAATTTTGAGGTTCGGCATTGCCATTGCAACAATGTTCTGCAACTTGACGAGCACCAAATGTGTTGCTTAGTGCATACGTAGTTATACTGATTTCGACCTGCAGTTCACATCTTCTATCACATAAACTCTGCTATCGACTTTCCTCCGAGGAACCAACACATCGAAAGGTGGCTCCTGATCGAACATGAGGAAGTTCTTCCCTAACTCTGTGTCCAGGTTACATTGAGCTGTTTTGTCGTGGTATTCCATGGCATCAAGGGAAAACGCCGGTGACAGAACAATGGTTACGCAAGATTGCTGATCGGAGAATACAAGTTCTGTATAGGATTCGATGCTGGAAGGAATTTCGGTTTTAAGAAGAAGGAATTATACCTAGCTCTACCGTCACAAGTCCACCTTCCCATGGTTCGCCGGACGCGTGGGCGCGTAACCAATCCAAAAAGTTTATATTATATTTGGGCTAATCAATCAGTCGGATGTCATGGATGAACATGATGCGGTGGATGTGTGGAGTTACGCGGAAACACCGCGTGAGAAACTCACGCATACGTGGGAGCCTTCATATCCGTGACATAGCAGACAAACTGCTGGAGAGTCGCCTAAGTTGGTACGGTCATGTCCTGCGAAAACCGGACAGCTACGTGGGAAACAAATGTCTGGCCATGGTACCACCACCGGGTCCCCGCAGAAGGGGTAGGCCTGAAAAGGTGTGGTTTGATATCGTAAGGGAGGACATGCGTGCTAACAAACTGACCCTGAGGATGCACAAGACCGGGCGAAGTGGAGTAGTCGAAGTAGGAAAGCGGACCCCGGGCTCCGAAGCGACGGCTTGGAGCGCAACAAAACGCTAAGATGATGATGGGAATCAGTCGGATGTCAACCGTCGCCGTCACAGACCAATAAAAATGACGTTCGCAGATAACAGTACGACTACGCGGGTTCCAAAGAGAACACTTACAATTGGTCAAGTGCGCTTGACAGCAGAGCCCTGATCGCTGATTGGCCCAAAGAGAAAATAAACTTTTTCAATTAGTCGCAACCCCCCCTTAACAAATAAGCGGCTAAATCGATCGCCGATCGCCGAAAAGTAGCCAGTGCTTTGTGGCTAGAACAGCAGGATAGGGCTTAAGCTGACACCGCGACGATACTATCGCCGCCAAGCGATTTATATTGATTGTGGGTAATAGGAGACATTTTTTTAAAACTTAACTAAGATAACTGCTAAAAGTGGCCACTTTTAAAAATTATCGAGATTATTGTCACTTGTAGGAAGAAATTACTAAATAGGTGGGACGCAAAAAATTGTTAATCATTCCCTTAAACATTTGATGCTCACTTTTTAAAAAATGTCCTTACATTAGCCACAATCAATATACATCACTTGTTGGCGCTAGTATCATCGCGGTATCGCCTTAATTGCTCATAAGATTCGGATTCAGCATAAATAGGCCGACTCGACCAAACTTATAACGCGGCCTCACAGGATCTAAACCTAATTTGAAAGATAGGGTAACAGATTGGCAGCGCACTTGTGCCTTCACTGGTGTTGCGGGTGTTTAATAAGGGCGGCAGCAATAGTAATAATAATAAATATTTCACAACATCACATGCATTGATCGGACTCCGAGATAGGTAGCTCAAGCACCTGTGTTACGGATATCAGAACCAACAGAGGGATTACAAATATATACATATAATACTTTTATTTTGTAAATACATACTTATAATACATAGAAACACCCAGACCAAACAAACATGTTCATGCACACAAATGTTTGTACTGTGCGGGGATCGAACCCGCAACCCTTGTGTCAGAGGCAGCGTTCACTACCACTGTTCCAATCGGGTCGTCAAATGGCAATCGCTTGCCATCAGGTGATCCGTCTCGTCGTCCGCGATTTATAACATAAAAAGGTAGTCGTCGCGGTAGTTATGTCGGGAAACATGGATTTTACTTATTTTACATGAATAGAAAAGCAAACTTACTTATTGGGTGCGCAAAGCATATTGCTTTCAGTAAGGCTCCTCACTGGAGTGTCTAAGCATCCAATAGTATCACAGACATCTGTGGGATTAGGAACCTCTGAAAAAAGAAAAAAACAAATCCTTTGAGATTATCATTTTCATCCCCGCCTCGCGCGTACTCAGAGAACCGTGGGAGAGCCACGTTTCGGCATGAATGGGCCGGCCCGACCGGAGTGGTATAACAGAAAAGCGGTCCTCCACTGTATTTCGCGGATTAATTTGGGGGGAGTTCAAAACGTTGTCAGTGCACTTGTTACGCCAATTATTTTGTTCATGGGCGGCGGCAATCGCTTTCCAGATCATCTGTCAGCTATTCTGCCATCTATAACATAAAAAAATGACACGATACACGCCCAAGGTCTGCTACATCTGCTGCGTGATCGGAATAATGAGATCCGCTGGAAAACCAAGGTCCTTTGACCTTGGTTCTCCTGCGGATCTCATCATAGCCCAAAGAATTGCATGCCTCAAGTGGCAATGGGCAGGGCACATTGCGAGGAGATCAGACGGGTAAAGTCGCGAGAATCCCTATCCCTTATATGAGAGTGGACCGCTGAATGAATGTTATGTAACATATAATATAATAATAATAATTCTCACAACATCTCATACGTTGACCTGATTCCGTACTAAGTAGCTTAAGCACTTGTGTTACAGATATCAGACAACAGAGGAATACAAATATATACTTAAATACATATATTACACCCAGACACTGAACAAACACAAGTGTTCATCGCACGAATGTTTGTCCAGGGTGGGGATCGAACCCACGACCTTTGGCGTAAGAGGCAGGGTCACTACCAATTGCGCCATCCGGTCAGTCGATGTAATTAACACAGAAGACGACTGTATAGGCTA
Source organism: Marasmia exigua (assembly GCA_019059595.1). Lineage (NCBI taxonomy): Eukaryota > Metazoa > Arthropoda > Insecta > Lepidoptera > Crambidae > Marasmia > Marasmia exigua. The sequence continues at coordinate 12,089,882 of CM032464.1, forward strand.
TAGCTTATCGAATTACAAAATCGATATTCTTACTTGCAACTAATGCCAAGCTATTAAGATTGAGATCTTGCTGTTTATGGTAGTCTTTGGAGACAAAGAGAGCCAGCTGGCTGCAGCAGCCATAGTGTATAGTTCCTGGTGGGCCAGGACCCACGCCTCGACAGGACACTGTGTACTGGGGGTATCGCGCAACTATATTGCTACACCTGGAAAATAAAACAAAAAAAAAATATATTCGTACTAAAAACAATTTTGACAAAATGTTAGCAAACGATTCGATCCGTATTAGTATCGAAAACTGGTTACGTCTGTTAGGGTGACGGGTATGGCACACTAGCGACGCCATTTGATTTATTGTTAGCATCTAAACCGGATATCTTTTTAACAATTTTGAAGTTCGAGCATCTCGAAAAGAACTTATACCATTTGTTCAATACTTATAAATAACTTATTGGTCTGCTTCCTACTCGAAATATGAATTACCGCCAAAAACTACTACTTATGGCGTTAATCCCAATTTCGAGTGCAAAAACCGACCAAAATAATAATTATAAGTATTCCTATATATTCTTTCAGAGAGGCTCGAACTTCGAAATTGTTAAAAAGGTATCCGGTTTATTGTATCAATTTAAATTGATTGTCGTCGCTTTAACATACACCTCAGGATTCATAGAAAAAAGGCATCTGTCAATAGCTACCTACTTGAACAATATGAAACTTCATTCAGTATCCAAAATCACATCCTGGCCTGAATTGTATCCTAAATGGGCCTGACCGGGAATCGAACCCGTGGCCTTTTTTTAACTTTTGGGTACAACAACTTACTGAGCTATCGAAAAATAAAAGATAAATTTCAAACTAAAGAAATTAATAATTATACATACCCAACTAAAACTGAATAGCTGAGCAGCCAAAATTCAAATTCAAAATTGAAAAAAAAGCTATCTCGTCCGGAGTGATACCACGGACTTATAGAATACCGACGTGAAGCTGTGACTGCGCTGTTTTTCGACGAGAAGAGTACCGGAAGCCCAATCAGGGCAGAATGAGGGTTAAGAGGATAGCAGCGCACTTGCGACCCCACTGGTGTTGTAAGTGTCTATGAGCGGCGGTAATTTCTTACCATCAGGTAATCCGTCTTCTCGTCTGCCACCATAAAAAAACATAAAAAAACATCCATTCATAATGTCCTAATTATTATTGTTTTGGATTTTGATTTCTTTTCGGTAATTTTCTCTTCTGTTTGTGTAATTTATTTGTTTCAATAGAGTTATGTAGTCCAAATGAATTAATGTTATTTTCTTTCTTCCTAATTTGATGTAACAAACTTACCAATCATGAAACTGCTCCCTGGACCATTCAAAGAAATGATCTAGCCTTCTAAATCCATTCCTTTCCATAGATATGAACAACGGGTTGAAGTCTCCATTCGGTGTGGTGATGACTGCTACCCACGGTTTGATGAAGCCAAAGATTGTGTGCACAATCCGCTCCAAGTCTTGTGGGAGCATGTGTTCTATCATCTCTATGGCAATAACGGCGTCACAGCCAATCAGTCTGTAGTCAGGATCAGCTGCATTGCCTTGATATAGCTGTATTAAATAAGATAAATAAATTCATACAACACTTCATTCATAGGCCTTTACATCTATAACAGATGTTTTAAGCAGCATTGAGTCGCCATCTCGCCATCAACATTTAAATTTAAACTTTATTATCATAGACACAAGGAAAGGAATCGCAAATTTTAGTTCCGTGTTTTTCCGCGGGATCTTTCGTAGCGCTGACTCAAATGGATAGATTTTGATAGCTGACCATAGACTCACCGTAACTTGTAAAGGGTTCTCCCTTTTACCAACATACTCATCACACCCCAATAGATCAGAGGAGCAACGTAGAGGTATGCTCTCAATGTCCACACCCAGAATTCTTTTGATACCAGGCACCTCCTTCAGGTACTTTATGAAGCTCATGTCATGATATCCAAAATCCACCACCTAAAAATGCAAAATGTATACTAACTAAAAATAGTATTACTTTAATATAAAGAGGGTCTAGTCTGAAAACCAGCACTGCAACCGATACTCATGATTAGCCTTTAGATTACCTAATGAACAATAAGGTGTTCTTATTGTTCATAAGGTTATCATAAGTCATCATAGACTTAAGACTACTGTAGTGTGTAAGTTGTTGGTTGTCCTAATAAATTAAAAAAAATAGAATAATAATAGTTCTTAAGTGCCTGTTTTTATCATCTACCTTTATCTGTTTAAATTTTAAGGTCCTGTGGTCATTAAAATGTCTTCACTTTATTCTATCTTCCGAAACGACGTATACCAATTGTTAATAAAAAATGTAGGCAAAGGCCTACATCATAGAAATCAAGCTTATTTATAAAATAATACTTAAATATTACACCTAGACACACGGGCTAGCCTACCTATGGTAGCTCAGTGCATAAGAACGCGCCTTCCGTACGGGGGGGAGATCGTGGTTCGAATCCGAGCATGCACCTCAAATCTATTTGTATAATTCTACCATTAAGTCGGCGGCGAGGGAAAACATCGTAAGGAAACCTGCACGTTTCGGATAGTTTCGCAAAATTGTGGATCCTACAATATTATTTTGAGATAACGAATCTTAACATGTAACCCTTCTTGAATCCTAGATTATGGTCCAAGCATACCCCGGGCTCCGAAGAGACAGCTATGGAGCAACTGGGAATTACAAGCTAAGATGTGTGCGAGTCTAACTCGCGCATCAAGGGTTCCGTAGCGAATGGCATTTTTTTTTGCATGGGAGGCCCCCTTAAATATTTATTTATACATTAGAATAGTTATTTACGGGATTTCTACCATGTCCCTTATTTTTGAGTTTCCGATATTTCGGCACTGCTGCAAGCGCCATGGTCTCGGAGTACATTGTATAAATCCCGTAAATAACTAGGTACTTATTCTATTTTGTTTATATTTCAAGCGCCTAACTGATTCCCTTAAATCGGACAAAAATCACGTTTGTTGTTACCTTACCCTTAAATTTATATTCATATACCCTTTGATTCAATTCATTTCATTTTGCCTTTAAGTAGTACTTTCCAGTGGAAATACATAATTTGTGAAAATTTCAATTTAAATTATCATAGTGATAGAAATGAAAACACATTATGTATAATAGAGAAATGTTATTATTAATTACATAACATTGTTAGTGATCAAATGTGCTATGCGGCTATGATACGAAGATGTGACAGCTAATGAACATGATTGGCAGCGCTGCTGCGGCACCGCAGGATAGTGCCGTTGCAGCAAATGCTGAGATCGAGACGAGTGCGAGTATAGACGCAAATAGTGTGCGAGCGAGAAGTGAATAGATTCGCCGCCATTTCTGAACCCATTCTTTATCCGCACAGGTTATACAATTACGTATTTACTCTTTCTGTGTTGTGATGGTCAATAAATGTATTTTCTTTCTACGGACACATCAATAGCAAACGTAGTAGCGTAGCACATATTTGGTGGAAAGGGACCCTTGAACTCGCCAATATAGTAAATTCAACGGCAATCCAGCCGTGTCGTTAGTGTCCACGTTTCAGCTCCGCTGCCGTCCGCTAACTAAAAGGTCGCTAAGCCACAGGAAGTCGCTGTGGCTTAACGGCGTTTTAGTCAGCTAACGACGGCAGTCCGTATGTCGGGAGCATGACTGGAAGGACTCACTGGTTGTAGCCTTTAGGCACTGTGGTATCGAATAAATTACATAGATTTAGGAATGCTGCCCCCCACCCAATCCAACTGAATTGTTTTTTTTATCTCGTCCACGGGCTTGTTTCGATCTAACTGGAGCAACAATATTTTCATTCAATGTGTTGTAGCTCGGCGTTAATGTAATTGTTTGCTTTAAGGTTTTAACTATATTCTTAAGTGATTTATTTCGATTTTTGAATCTCCTAACTAATTGGTTCAATCTTTTTATATTCTTTTTTTGAAGATCAATAATCCTTCTTTTCTTCTGGATAGTCTCTTTCAATCGTCGTTTTCTGGGTGTATCAAGCAACAAAGGCATATCCGGACTTAAGTTGAGTTGTGGTTCTGGTGCTATTTGTATCTCCAGTGATAGCTAAAAAAGGAAAAATAAAATAAGGAACCATTTGAAGTTGACAGGTAGGGCACACTAGCGACATCAATTGATTTAAATTATTAGCAACTGAACCGGACATCTTTTTATCACTTTCGAAGCGCCCGCCTTTCTGAGTGCTACTACTATTTATTTAATACTTATACTTCACTTATTAGCCTGCATTTGTCCTCGAAATTTGAATTACCGCCAAAAACGACTACTTATGGGATTAATCCAAATTTCGATCTCAGAAACAGATCGAAAACTAGGCAGTGCACAATTATTAAATAAATAGTATGTGCTTGCTTTATTAAAAACAGATTCGGTTAAGTAGCTAACAATTTAAGTCTATTGGCGTCGCTAATTAGGGGTACTCGTCGCCTTAAAGCCACAATTAAGGATCAAAGCATTACTTATTTAAATATTTCATACTTGTTGTGAATAATTAGTGTCACCATCGTCAGTTGATGAAACATGTAACCTAGGCTGATCTAAATCACATGCTTCTAATCCATTGCTGGTCTGAAAGAAAAAAAAAACATGGTATAATTATCAATGACGAATAATACTACAGATCTCATTGTAGTTCATATACCTGCTGTAAAGATGTATTCAACATATCTACATTGGGGTCTTGATTCAAATATACTGGCTTTTGATCATTGTGTTCCTCCATCAATATTTTATTTAGAGTTTTCTGTGCTAGGTCGATGCCAACAACGAAATCATATGATGTATACAATAATTTGATACAAACAGAGCAAACAGTTGTTGGCAGACATTCCTGGCCGAAGTCAATATTGATATTCAGTCTATTTGACATATTCACAACTAATTCTTTCAAATCGTTGTCACTCTCAAAGTTTACTAGCGAGTCATTATCACAGATTGTATTGGCACATAATCGGCAATATCCAGTTAACTTAAATTTAGTTTTGGGTATAAGTACCTAGAAGAAAAATATTTTTTAAGATAATTTGTTCCCTGCTTTTTTTACACTTGTCTAATACAAATATTCAAACATCTTTTAAATATAGATAAATAGATATTGTTTATTGTACAAAAACAAAATACAAGCATGATACAACAACAACAGACATTACATAAGGCGGTCTTATCGCTTGTAAATATTCCAATTCAAAAAAATATCTTATTATTTTAATCCTTATAAAAAAATAAATAAGGTTTTTTTTGGTTTTGTTTGGCATTTATTTTCTTAATTTCATTACAGTCAGTAAAAATCTGTTGGTGGCGACACTGAACCGTAAAAGTTGCGTAAGTAAAACATGCTAACTCAAGAATTTAAGGTGCTTTCCCTTCATGTTCCAATGTATTTTTCTGTATTCTGTGAGGATATGTCCCGATGATGTTCAAATTTTAAGAATTGGCATAACAACAAAAACTTTTTTGTTAGTCACGGAAAATGAAGATTTTGATTTTTGAACTCATATAATACCAAGGACAGCTTTAGTGCCTTAGTATAAAATACTCAGGGGAACAAGGCCAACAGAATACAGAAAAAAATTCTGGCCAGCACTTGGACAAAAAAAGAGGATCCAAAAGTGCTTAGGATTTCCTTTCATGGCTCAATGATTTTTCCACCTAGTACAATACCTGAAGCAAAGACATGCTTGATGACGATGTTGGCTGTTGATCGTTGGCCATTTTTCTAGCATTTGGCGACATCTTGAAAAGCATAAAACGGAATTTCATGTATAATAAAATTAATGTTAAATACAGAAGTATGAACAGCCAATAAAAATCATTGTATACAAATCTACTCTTAAAAACATTATGGTTGTAGTAACCCGATATGTGGCTGTTTGTACTATCCAAAAAAATATTAATACCTGCATTATAGGTGATAAAGTGCTTTTCGCTTGTGTTTCTGCAGACTTTGAAAGTAACTGCAAATAAAATAAATAATAATAGAAACCGCAAAACACATACTTAAATAACTCAAACATATTATAACTTACTCTTTTAGGAATGGCATATAGAACCAAACAACGTAGCCCCTTAGCTGTAGTCATAAAATCTACTTCATCAAAATGTGCACTGCAAACAGTGCTAGCTGATGTTGGGTTCCAATTGTTGTCTTCTCTGCATTTTTGAATAATTAAAGTCCACTCATCCCTACGACATTTGTCTTGAGGAAACCTATTAAAAAGAATGGAAGAACTATGTACATATATATATTATTATTTTTTATTTACCCAGACAAGTATTTGCCCCTAAATCACACCTGATGTGAACTGATGATGAGGTTTAAGGTAAGGCATGCTATTATTATTTTTCTTTTAAGTTATTTTACAGTCACAAATGAAACAAGAATACATACAGATTTCCCAATATTTAGGGTAATTTTTCTGAGAAAAAAGTGGCAGCACTGTTATATTTTTTTTATAGTACCTACATAATTAAACCTAATTAAGACAAATATTAGAAAATTGTTATAACTTACTTGTGAAAGGTGATTCCTTGAGACTTGTTAATTTTTTTTGCGTGGTTTTTACAAGATTTCACCACACAAGACGGCATTTTGGAGAGAATATCGTCGACGCTACGGACCACAGAGTACCATATATACGAACGAACGTGTCGCTGGTGGGTGGGTGGCTGTATGGGCTCTGTACCCTTTGCCTTTCCTTCAAAGGAGGAATTCAACCAAAAAAAAAACTATGGTGGATGCTGTCGCACGAGTCAAAATGGCGGTTCGTTAGAAGGAAACACATTTACTTATGTATGTGTGTCTATGTGCGTATATGTCATGTACAACAAAGAAACCGTATGCACCTAGCACGTTTCAATTTTATTTTGTGTGGCGCATCACACAAAATAAAATTGAAACGTGAGTCTTTTTTTACCTACAGAATAAAGAAAATAAGCTAAGTTACAAACTTTCTCAAGCTTCCCGCACCATCGCTCGTCCATGAGGCAGTCGCTAACCGCCGCGTACCGTTGCGCGTACATCGGCGGAAAGAACACGACACCCTTCTCGTCGTCGAACTCGGCGAACACATGGTCCTCTGACTCCTCATCATCAGACACATTTCCATGCCGGGTGAACGTCAGTGAGAAATGCTTGTAGTACGGACGGAGCAACCGGTCTATCGCCGCGAACAGGGACTCCCGAAAGAAAATCAACGTCTGAAGGGCAATAATCATAATTTAAACTAGTGATTTTACAATATATTCAACAAATATCTCCCACGGAAGTCGGACAGTCCCATGATGTTCACATGTTTGATGTTTGTTTATTTTGGACAGCTGTCTGTTTACAAGCTTTTTCAAACGTCATATGTACGTCAAAATTGACAAATTGCAACCATACAGGTTTTATCCTTTCTGTGTAAAAAGCTAGAGATAAAACTGGAGACCAAATTCAGTGTTTCAAGTTGAAGTCAAGTAGGTATTTAAGATAATAGCAACGTTGGACTCTTGCTTGGGTGGCCTCAGAGGGGTCACGCCAAAGAGTAGTATTATATGGTCACGCTTTCATATGAGTGCAATTTTTAGAAGACACTAACGTCCTATGTTAACACGAAAAATACCTTGAGTGGGTTCTCTTTTCCTGAATACTATACTCTTTGAACCATCCATCCATCCGCCATCTCCTACTTTTTAAAAAACACTTTCTCTTAGTTACTAAAATTATAATTAGACACATTAGCGATCTCCCTGATTTCGCGGATGTGACTAACTTGCTCGTTTGCCCGCCTGTAGCATAAAAAAGACCCATTAATTATATATAAGTTATAAAAAACTATGTTTATATATATATATATATATATCATAAACTAACCTACCTATGCTAAATCCTACCTATTACATAATAGGTACATACATATAATGTTGTCCTTGCGAATTCATTCAGGGGATACGAGATTATTGTCCGATGTCCGAGTATGAATTATAGTTGTATAAAACCCCATTAGAAAGAGAGGGGGGACCTACGGAGCGAGAAAGAATATTTGCTTTCAAGTAGCTATGAAGGAGTGAGGTCTCCAGCTTTATCTATAGCTTCGTGAATGTCGCCCCCGTGGTCGCCCCCTGTCAATGTCACTGAAGTTCCTTCATGTACAATCCTATCCACAGGCATGCACCCAGGGGCGTAGCTACCTACCGCCGTATCTGCCGTATCAATATGGTAGGTATTTGACTATGTTTTTTTTATTTTTGTAATCGTACCTCTCAATGACAGAAACATCGTTGAAAGAATTACTTGATTCTCATATAAACTAACAAGAGCCCAATTCTCGGGATCACATAAGATGTGACTAACATACTAGGATGTGTCGTCACACCTAAGTATTTTTTATGCATTTCATTTCAATTTTCTATGGTAGCTATATAATATGTCAATAGTTCTATTATAATGGTGCAAATTGTACGGGTTATTCAATGGTAAAATATTTTTTTAATAATTTTACCATTGAATAACTTTTTAAATGGACTTGCCCATGAATCTTTAAATGACCATAAATCCGGCTAGACGTTATATTTTTAATTGAGATTTTTGCTATTGGCACATATTTACCTAATATTTTGATAAAATATTTATATTTTGTAAAATCTCGAGCTTAGTCAATTACCCTATTATAAGGGGCCCCCAAAGTGTGTGAAAAAAAAAACTTTCAAATTTATTTTTACTATTGACGAACATCTATAAAGCCATTACTTTTTTCCCGCTTTAAGCGTGCGTTCAAAAGTTGAAATAAAATTATTTGTAAAATGGATTAATTATGTTATGATAAATAAATATTTCTTTTCACAATTTTTTTGTCTTTTGTAAAAAATCTTTACCCCCATAAAGCCTCCAAACACGTTTTTTATACGGGGCCCCGACAAGGCAGGCTACGCCTCTGCGTGCACCCTAACCAAAGAGAATATAATCAGTAAGTACAGTGGCGGACAGGTCAAGCTATACAAAACTGTCAAATTTCCTCAATCGATTTCGAACTCAATGTGTAACAATATAAGGTTTGTAATCGAATGAAGAAATTTGACAGTTTTGTATAGCTTGATGTGTCCGCCACTGTACCCTAACCCATTGCCCAAACCAGACTGAATAGAGTTCAAAGTTCAAAGTTATTTATTGCATTCATGAGTACATAGGCTATTACAATAATACATGCGTATAAGATTCTTCATGAATGTAATTACATAAGTTTTATATTCAAAGTGAAACATTCGTGAAACAATTTTATTAGTCAAATTTATAATTAAAATATTCTATTAGAGTAACATTTTTCAATAAGCATATTTCTTAATTTATGAATAAATTTATTATTGTTATTTTCATTTCTTATGTTCGATGGTAGTTTATTAAATATTCTTATTGCGCTTATATAAGGGCTTCGTTTATACATTACTACTCTGATGTTAGGTAGAGTAAGTTTATTTTTATATGTTGTTCCAGAACAACAGAATTAATCCTACCTCAATTTTTTGATTGGAAAAAAAATTGAGGGTTTTTTTTACAATCTTGCATATTTCCAATATGTACATAAAGTTAAAATTCTTAAACTTATGAAATGAGGTCTTCATGTATCGGATTTCTTAATGTTTACTATAATGCGGATTAGTTTCTTTTGAATGGACAACATTTCATATTTTTAACATGTCCATATTGTTTTTTTATATGAAAATAGACATAAAATTAACAGACCCATATTTTTTCTTTTTTCAAAATTTGTCCATTTTCATGCATAAAATAATTATTGAAATTCTTTATATTCTAAATAGACGTAAGCGCCAAATGACGTCATTGGACGGCTGAATACAGCGATATTCCTTTGCTTATCATTGTTTTAATAAAAAAAAAGGTACTACTGTCAAAGGTAAATAATACTAGTGTCAACAATGTCAACGTCATTCATTCATTCTACGTTGACAAATTGTCTTTTTTTTTTGACAGTTGCATGTTATGGGTTTGGCATTTCGTAAATTTAAAACTATAATGTGCTAAGCAAAGAAATATTTTACATTCTGCCGCCCGATGACGTCATCTTACGTTTTTTAGTTTTTAATTTTTTTTCTCGGTAAATAAGCAATATAAAAAATTAATAAATATATATTCGAGCAGCAGAAAAGTAAATAAAGAATTGGTATTTTTTGTTTCAGAGCTTAGCAATTTTGAAATGTTGTCCATTATAAAGATGTCTTCAATGTCCGTGCCGTTACCCCATAGAATCAGGCCGTAGTTAACCCAAGAGAAGGCATATGCATAGTAGGCAGATAAGGCAGTTTTTAAAGCTGTATAAAGTTTTAACTCATAGAGGGCGTACGCAAATTTTGATAATGTTGATTTTAGTTTGTTGATGTGTGTCTTCCAGTTTAAATTGTAGTCGATATAGGTATCGCATATTTACCTAGTAGAGTGCATGATGTTACTTTTGCAAGCTCTATATTATTGTACTCTAACTGCACATCGAGTGAAGATTTTTGATGTGGTATAAACTCAATTAATTTAGTTTTAGAGAAGTTTATTGTCAAATTATTTTCACCCAGCCAATGAACTAATTTCATGAACGTATTTTTTAAATTATTTTGAAATGTTTCCGTATTTTCATATACAAATAAAAGATACACATCATCAACAAATAATATGCAGTCTGTATTAATGATTTTTGGTAACTCATTAATATATACCAAAAATAATATACATCCCAGTACACTACCCTGCGGGATTAAACAATTCATTGTTTTTGGGTCTGATAGATACATGTCTATTTTACCTGTAGTATGATCAAGATGATATATTTGAACATATTGAATCCTGTTTTTCAGGTGTACGCATTTCCTCTGATTCCCATATCGTGTAGTTTAGACAAAAGTATGTTAAACTAAACTCTATCATACGCTTTTGTCATATCAATAGGACACCAATTGCACATATCTTGTCATTGATCAGAGATAATGCCTTCTGTATAAATTTAAAGACAGCCTGTACTGTGGATCTGTCTTTTCGAAAACCATATTGATTACCGTCTTGAATGATGCATTTCATTCATTCAAAAAACCCGTATAAACGATTGGACATAGCACGTCTCAAACACTTTAGATATAGAAGGCAATAGAGCGAGGGGGCGGTAGTTTGAGGGATTAGTTTTATCCCCTTTTTTTATGGATTGGTTTAATAATAGATATTTTGAGTAACTCTGGAAAAGTGCCTTCCGTAAAAGATTGGTTTATTAGCATGACTAAAGGTTCGGTACAACCTGGGCGGATAAAGAATGGGATCAGAAATGGCGGCGCATCTATTCACTTCTCGCTCGCACACTATTTGCGTCTATACTCGCACTCGTGGGGTGCGCAATTGCCAGCCCGGAACAAAGGCTTCGGCTGGTACAACTCGTGGAGGCTGATCCACAGCTCCGGTTGGGAAAATTTACTTCAACTTTCAATAAATCCGAAGCTATAAGAATTAAAAGCCGTAACAGGATCGAGAAAATCATAAACAAAATAATTTTCTGTTACAACCAGTAACAGTTAGATTTTCCTATATAATAAAGTACTCTGTGAGTTAGATTCATATTAAATAACATTGACATATTTGTTGTCAAATAACCTCAAAATGAAGTTTGACAAGTAAATTCGTATACGAACTCCCACTTCTACCGGTTCTTAGCATTCGAGTCTCGAAGTGTTCGAACGTAGTTCGAACACGTTACAACGTCGCTACGTTCATTCGAACTATTTCGATTATGAAGTTTTGAGAATAGACAGTTATCTGTGCTCTGAGTGCTGCTGCTGCCGTCATTTGTCGCCCATCCCATATCCAGTATATAATACTAGTCTTTGGTCGCCCACCACGAAAAAGTAAGGGACGAAAGATTATGCGTTAAAATATAATGCTCTATTTCCGTTCTTCGCATTTTCCGAGGTACGATAGATGAAACGTTTTAATAAAAAATGTTCTACTATGCATGGAAGAACAAAACCACAGTCCAAGAAAAACAAAATTATAAAATGGTCCTTTGGCTTTCCTATTTCCTTTTAATTCTAATCATGTTTATTTCTTTTATGCAATGTCTTATCAAATTTGTCCAGAGTCTAAGACCGTATTTTCTTTGTTTATGTTGGGGCAAAACCACATTTTTGACGAATTGGAATGTTTCAATTTGTGTGCAATCCTTACATGAATTTTCATTCTACGGTCTTATTTACACAACTTGTTATTATTCTATGCTTGTTTGTTTGAAAAGCAAGTATTCATTTGATAAGTAAATATCCTACCTCCTCTGGGGGTAGTGTCTTGACGCAGGTAGTCTTAATTTAAATTTTACATATTGTTAAAAATATTCCAAAACTAATTTGTGTCGCAACACACAACAATAATGTTATATCTCTGAGAATATAAAACAGATTATGTACTTACACCTTCTGTTTGCTCTTATCTGGGTAACTTTTACATTTTAAATTGATTATGATTTAATCTGCCGTTTTCATTATGAGCATTTTGATTTTAGGTGCAAATATGTTGACGAAGTTGTGTATTTCCAATATCAATTAGATAGAATCTGATCCATAGCCTGTTAACATGTCTGATGAAGAAGAGAAAATAAAAGTTGAGAGTGAAGAAGAAACAGGTCAAAATTTGTTGAAATCTAATGCTGAAGGATATGATGGTAGTCTAGTATTGAAATCAGAATGTATTCAAGAGCCAGAGAAAACTAGTACTGAGGAGACTATACCAGCAGACAAGCCTAAAATTGTAGTCCAAAGGTGATTATTGTAGAACTATTTATTTATTTACACTTGAAATAGATAGAAAAATAACATTTACAAATGGTAAGGAATGAGGTGAAAACATTGACAATATTGTGTTTTCTGCTCAGTAACAGCATGCCCTGAAGCTGCTGGTACCATTTTGAATGGCCAACCCAATATATCAAGTAGCTGGGCAGACAACTTTGTTTATTTTATTTAATTGACTGACCGGATGGCACAATTGGTAGTGATCCTGCCTCTTGCGCCAAAGGTCGTGAGTTTGATCCCCACCCTGGACAAACATTTGTGCGATGAACACTTGTGTTTGTTCGGTGTCTGGGTGTAATATATGCATTTAAGTATATATTTGTGTTCCTCTGTTGTCTGATATCTGTAACACAAGTGCTTAAGCAACTTAGTACGGAATCAGGTCAACGTATAAGATGTTGAGAATTATTATTTTTATTATTAATTGGGTGGGTTTAACAAGTTGCTATGAAGTGCCTTCCCTGTTTGCCACTGCATAGTATGTTTTTTACAAACAGCTGATACTAAACTGTTCATTTGATTTTACATCCATGCTCTTACCATTATAAGTGATAAAATAAACAGCTGTTTACCACAACAAACTTAAAGCTAAAATAGAAATCAAATATAACTAAATATATGGATTATAATCTGAAATAAATGATAATTTAATTTAATTTAAATATAAAAACCTACCATTTAATTATAGCTAATTAACATCATTACTGCTGTCACTGTAGGTATTAGTTTGTATCTGTTGAAATATAAATATGTTAATAATAAAAAATAATGCCTTGTTGGTCTAGTAGTTTAAGTACCTGGCCGTGATCTCAGGATCCTGGGTTTGATTTCCGGGTCGAGTAAATATGTTTGTGTTGTTTTAATTTGAAATTTCATTAATACTTATTTGTATTTTAGAGTCTTTCAACAAACAGAAAATCATGTAGTGGAGCAAAAGCTAGATTATGTTATTGCTAACTCAGAACAAGAGATCACAAAACATATCTATGGAGGTCTCTTTCGAAATAAGTATTACAGTGAGTATTCTTGTTATTCTGATAATGGTGTATACCTCTTTATATATATAAAGCTAATTCTTATATGGTCAGTTTTCACTGCTTAGTCGAGCTTTATTTTTTAATAAGTTTGAAGAAATATTCCGTTTGGTTGTAATTTTAATTATTGATCATATAATTTATATCTTTACAATATTTTGACAGATCTAATACAGCCAAATATTTTTATTACGTAATTAAAATATTATAAAACTCCTGTTTCATTTACAGATTATGCCCCTGAGCATTACTGTAAGAAACATGATCCTGACTTATTTGAGCATCAGGATGAGACTCTTGTCAAGCTAGGAGACAAATTTGACTCTCGAGAAAGCTTCCGTTTGTATGTGGATGGCTACGCAAAGCAATGGAAGTATTATCTTAAGTGTGCTGACTCTCATAGGAAAGAGGGGAAAGAGATATTTATTTTCAAATGTGTATTCGCAAAGCAACGACATAAATTCTCTGCAGCTAAAGGGTTGAGAAAAAGGTAACTTCACAATCAAACTTTTCTACATGCTGTTTTACATACATGGCAGACGAGCAGACGGATCACCTGATGGTAAGCGATTACCGGCGCCGTCCATGGACACCCGCGACACCAGTAGAGTCACAAAAGCCAATAAACACTCTTACCCCGGATTGGACTTCCGGTGGCCCACACACGCAGCGAATCACAGCTCAGTGTTACTTCACGCCGGTTTTCTGTGAGGCCATGGTATCACTCCAGTCGAGATGGCTTATACATGCCGAAGCGTGGCTCTCCCACGGTCTTACTTCATACTACTAGGCCACCCTTTACCTGAAGGCTGCGCTCAGAATTTGGTCATGGGTTGGCAAGGGTTCATCATCATCATCAGCCCATTTAAGTCCTCACTGCTGGGGCACGGGCCTCCCTCAATCACATGAGGGGTAATTGCCATACTCACCACGCTTGGCAGACGGGTTGGCAAGGGTTACTTGTTTAATTATATGTATATTATATTTTTACACTTATTTTTATTTCAACAGGACATTTGCGGTGCCGAGATTTGCGTGCCCATGTCGAGTTATTTTAAAACCAGTACCGATAGGCGCGAAGGATCTTACAGTCATATATGTTTGCAACCATCACGATCACCCACTTACAGATGAATATTTTCAAAAGCTCCAGCATGGAAGACGACTCCATCCAAGTGTTAAAGCTGAGGTGAGTAATGGTTTTCTGTCACATTTTAGCACTATGAGCTTTCGCATGTAGATGGTAGCTTACTGGTGGACTAAGGTTAAACTACAGCATTTAGTAAAATTGTCATTTTGACATATAAATTCAAAAATAACCAATCGCCTTGTAGATGGAACTTTGGCCTACAGTACGCCATTTAGCGATTGTCAGATTTTGTTATAGGCCATTTTATACGACTCTTAAGGTGACGAGTGGCCTTAACTAGCGACGCTAATCGATTTAAATTGATAGCAACAAAACCGGAAATCTTTTTAACAATTTCGAAGTTCGAGCCTCTCGTAAAGATTATTTAATACTTATAATTAACTTTTTAATCTATTTTGCACTAGAAATTTGGATTAACGCCATAAGTGGCCGTTTTTGGCAGTAATTCATATTTCGGGTAGGAAGCAGACCAAAAAGTTAATTATAGGTATTGAATAAATAGTATAAGTTCTTTTCGAGAGAACTTCGAAATTGTTAAAAAGATATCCGGTTTAGTTGCTATCAATTTAAATCGATTAGCGTCGCTAGTGTGCCCTTCCCGTCACCTTAAACATATATTATTGATAAATAAATGTTTATTTTAACAACTATTATTTTTAGCTCATGGACTTATTGTCACTTGATGTGGATCGAGAAGTAGTAAAAAAATACTTAGAATCATTAACAGGCTATACTATGAGTGATGGATTTTTTACCAACATGTTGATTAGTATGAAGAAAAATAAAGTTGAAAGGCAATTCTCGCTTGAGAAGCTCAAAGAAATGTCCAAGAAGGTGGAAAGTGAGTATAGAGTATAGATTAATAATAAGTTAGTTTATACTAACTTATTATTGGTTTCTTTAGAGCTGAATAGCCCTCGGAGCCCTCTTTTGCTATTTGCGGTGTGCTAATAACGAGAATTTAAAAAAAATTGTACATTTTTATAGAAATTAAAGAAGAACTGGGCATGAATGATGAAGAAAATGTTGACAATGATATAATACCTGAAGAACACTACAGAAAAGGTACCTACTTTTTTTAGTATATTCTTCATTAGTGGATATTCCCATCGATTTGTTTTTTTTTTTCATTTATTTAACATAAATAATAATTAATACAATTTTTGTAAGCATCACAAATACAGTAAGAAATAGCGTAATTCCATAATTTAGTAAGGTATTTAGCATTATTTACATTTAATTTTACAAATGTGTTTTAATGTGTGGTGATTGATGATTTCAGACAAGGCATCACAAGTTGCCGAAGTTTTTAACGTGCTGAAAGCCGTTTCAGCTCCAAAGAGAACTCAAAAACCACGAGTGCGTCGTAAGTTTTACTCATTTGTATACAGGGTTAGGTATCCTTTCATACAGGTGTATGAAAGTAATTTGACCTTTAGTTTTTTTGTTTTTAGGACTCTAAAGAATGTCGTAATTTTTATTGTTGATATATTATTTTCTGTGCTTCTAGGCAATAATCCAGAATCAGGGCCTACTCCAGGAAGAAAACGGCAAAGAAAACAAGAGGATGTATTTGATGGTATGGTGGACATTAAAATTATTAACTAGCTTAAAAAATATATTTTAAATACTTTCACTAAAGTGAAACAAACTCTTTAAGAAGACAACATTAGTTCCCATCTTTGCTTTCGGCCAAAACTGTCTTGTCGCACTATAGTGCTCTGTTCTATAGAACAGAGCACCTTCAACGAAAACGACTGAATCTTTTTCGCCCCGCCCCTTTCACACGCGTTGTGTGCTCTTTTGGTTGGATCCGACGTGTATATTCTCGTTGGTACACGACCATTTCTTTATAGGCAGTGTCAGTAATTTTAATACAAAACCCGTCATTACAATTTTGGTGCCAAAATAATTACTAATAACGTAGCATAAGCCAAAATATTTTTTATTTTAATATCACCGAACACTATATCATTACGCATGTGTCGCATCGCATCCAACTAGTTAACATTAGCCATTAAATTAGACGCCTAGTGCGTTCGTTAAGCGCCGGCATCCAATTGCATGATTAGGCCGATAGTTGTTAGAACTGAAATCACTACTCAAACCTTTCGCAAAAACGTTAACCATCTGGGTGACTTGACTACTTGTTCTTCAGCTATTTAATAGGATTCTGTTTAACGAATGCCCTAGGCACCCGATGGGATGGATGGTTAATTTAACCAGATGGCTGCGACACATGTGAAATGTGCTAGTGTGTGTGTGTGTGTGTGTGTGCATGTATATGTATGTATTTGTACCTGTCAGTATTATTATATTAAAAGACTAGATATTTAAAAAAGAAGTCTAACAGAATTTAAATTAAAAACATTTTTTAATCCAGATAAATTATTACAATAAAATTCAAATAAAAATACTTAAAACTCATAATTAATTCAAGGAATAACGAAATAAAAAGTAAAAAAATAAAATAACAAACAAAATTAAACATCCACTGTCTAACGGCCAAAAACAGGCCACTCACCCCCGCCCGCCTCCGAAGCAAAGGTGCCCATCACACTCGCCGCATTACCACGCTGAATAGCGATGGCCAGCCTCTGCACCAGAAACGACCCAGAGCGTGAGTCACCTGTCACCTCGCACAATCTACGGCCTATCTCCCACACAAAGTCCCTGGCTTCTGATTTTATTTTTATTTTTATTTGAATTTTATTGTAATAATTTATCTGGATTAAAAAATGTTTTTAATTTAGATATTTAAAATAAAGATGATTAATTAAAGGTAATTTGCAGATCCACCACTGCCGTCTCCTCAACCTGTGAATAATCAAAGCCGCTTAGAAACTCGCTTGCAAGAGCTTAAGCATGACCAGGAAACCTTGCAGAGCGTAAAGCATTTGCAAGATTCTGTAAGGTGCGAGACGGAACATAATCCTTGGGTCATTGAACAATTTGCTGAGACACCAAATAGTTTAAGGTGTTTACAATTTAATCATTTTAATTTATTTGGAACTTGAATGATTTTAAACCACATTTACTTTTTCATTTGGGGTCACATGCTTTCTATAATTCGGAGGTAAGACACCAGCTAAGTACGAATAAAAGGCAGCGGGGACCGCCATAGTACGCTTATAGTTTGGCTAAACTGTTAAAAACCGAAATTCTTACAAAAATAATTTATTCCCTATTTGCAGGCCTATAGTGGGAAGTAAACCAAAACGCGGAAGAAATCCTCCTAAACACACACCTGTCGCCAAATCCGAAATTGAATCTCATGCTATTATCGAAAATCCAACACATGAAGAAAGTTATATAGATAATCAAGAAATTGTCTATGAAAATGAAATAACAATAATGGAGACCGGCGTAGAAAATAACACAGATTCTATTGTAGAATGTGTAAATGTTGTTAATGCTGAGGATATAGATTTGAATGAAAATAATGTAAGTTACTGCATTCAGTATGATGAAGTTGAGCAGGAGGCTGATAACTTGCAACAGAAATATGTTCTGTTGCTTGACGATATTGAAAGTTTTGAGAATCTCCCAGAGGTACAAATACAAGCTACAGAGCTTGCTACTGTTAGTATTGTATCTGAGAACAACCAGGACGTTACAACTGGCGAAGTGCCGAGTGCAACTGACCAAGATTGTAATACAACACTTGAAGAAACAACATGCCACAATGAAGAGATCAATCCTGATGCGCCCGAGGTGCCTTTAATATTCGCTGATAATATTCATGTACTTAATAACCCTGACTGTGAAGTTTCTAAAAACACAGATGAAATCTACGAAGTTATACAGACTAATGATAGAAAAATCTGGCCTAGTGAAGAAGTTGTACGTACTGTTATTTTAAATAAACCGCCAAAACCAAAGGCTTCCAAATCAAATAGTATAAATATGGGCTACAAATCTAGAGACAAATCAGGCGTGAATAAGGGAAGAGTAAAGCGGATTATTAAAGGTGTGACTGAAAAGTAAGTACATATTATTTTGTACAGATTTTTGAGATAATATAGAATTTAGAGATATTTATTTGTAATGAATAATAATGTAAGGAATGATATTCGAAAATTGAATACAAAAGAACTCCATTCTTACCATAACCTTCCACGTTACATCGCTCCACAGAAACGGCTAAAGTACTTCTGACATCATTTAAGGGTGGGTTCAATAAACATGGCGAGAATTTTGTTCGACAGGTATATTAAATAATGCGTTTATGAAATGGTTTCATATAAAAGTTGCTACAAACTACATAAGTTATCGAATGTTATATAATAATTACTTCACCTTAATACTTTTAAAATCGACTATGAAGGTTCATAACAAAATAAAATACGTAAGCGTTCAAGCTGAAAATTAGTACGTAGATTTATTTTGCTTTCATTGTTCTATTGCATTTAAATAATCTGCCAATTTCAGACCTTCTCCGGTCCCCTATTTGTAATGCGTTTTTTTTAAATAAAAATGTTAATTTCAGGTACTTAAAAGATGTATGTAAGAACTATTTAGAAAAACTTGGCGAAGATGAATGCTTCATGATAGTAGTCAATGACGATGATAGGAATAGAGACGGTGACAACAGCAGTCAAGATTGGATGGAGGATTTTGATGATTACGAAACCCAGCCTTCTAGATACAAGACAGTGAAATATAACGATAATGATTCGGTGCTGCGTGTAAGTGAAGGGAGAAAAGAATTAGAAACCGTAGAAAAGAAACATAGGTTAAATAGTAATAGACAGCGAAGGCAAAATGATTGTGAAGAATGGCTCGAAGAATTAGAACAGACATCGTCAGAATCAAGTAGTAGTTCGATCCGAGGAGAACGGGAGAGAGAATTGTTGGAACTCAATGCAGCTGTCAGTGAGTTGAAACGGCAAAAAGTTGTATTAGAGCGCGATATACGAAGATTGGTGGCTACTAAAGATAACCTGATCGAAGATATAACGAAGACTAGGTCTAGGGATTCCGCACGGGCGTTTAAATGGAGAGTTGCCAGATGATTAACATAATTTAATAAATAAATAAATATTACACAACATCACATACACTTGATCTGACTCCGAGATAGGTAGCTCAAGCACCTGTGTTACGGATATCAGAATCAACAAACAAACATGTTCATGCACAGAAATGTTTGTACTGTGCGGAGATCGAATACGCATCCCTTGGACCAAAGGCAGCGTTCACTACCACTGTTCCAAACGGTCGTCAATTACCTCTCACTTTTAGGGTTCCGTAAACTAAGGGTAAAAAACGGTACCCTTTGCTAACACTTCGATGTCTGTCTGGCTGGCTGTATCTTATGAACTGTAATAGCTACACAGTTGAAAGTTTTCACAGATGATATATTTCTGTTGCCCAAAAAGACCTAATACTTATCTCCACGTGAAGATAATGGTACGAGACCCTCTGAGCGTGAGTCCGACTAGCATTTGGCCGGTTTTTTAAACTTGTGTAGTACACAAAAACAGTATAGAATTATGTATGAAATGATATATTTGAAATAATAAATTTGTTTACTTTTTATAAAATTTGCTTTTCGATTTCACTAGCCTGTAATTTTTCTTCTAGTTGAGCATAAGTGCTCAAAGAAGCGATTACACCACACTTGTTTGGTACGGTCAGCATCAAAAGTAGCTTAACACATTAGTACTTATCATGTCGAAGTACATGTACGTACCCCTTAGAAACTGACTATAATAGGCAGAACGGTTACTTTGACATGGTACTAAAGTGTTAAGCTACTTTTGATGTTGACCGCACCTTCTACCTAGTTTGACATTAGAATTTAGATCTAGAGAACACGCACGATAGATCATAAACTTTCTGCCGTACTCAGAGACTTCAAATTAACTTTAATATTGACACTTATTTTAATTTTCATAGAGACTTTCCATAATTAAGTTAATGAACATTTAGCTTAATTGACGTCTCTAAGGAACCAATTGAAAATTAATCTATTAATCAGTGGGTGAATTCATTTTCTACAACACTCTTCATCGTAACAATATAAGCTGTCCCGCCCCATATCATCAAGCAAGAATGGTTTGAAATTAAAAATCAATGGCGTATCGCAGACAGTGAAAGTCGCCATTGTCTGCCAGCGTATTGTCTGTGATCTATCTCCGAGTCTGTGGAACCGGTTCATGCAAATCAAGTGATGAAATTGATCACTTCAGTTATTAATGTCGGCAAGCTGTAGAATACATAGACAATAATGAAATCAACATATAGTTTTTTTAACTCTAGGTCCGTGCCTTTGTTTGCTAGTAATTACATTGTTCGTTTGCTTGCTTATAGTTATGGTTCTCCGCGCCCAAAAAAAGACTTCATACATTAATTTACTGTTTTCTTGCTAACTTAACAAGCTAGTCTAAGCATAAACATAGGGTTCTATTCATAACCGTTCAATAAACCTTTGTTAGCTAAAACGGTGTTATAGAGCAGTTTTGACGTTGAGAAACAATATTTTTATACAAAATTTTTGGAAAAATATATGAAAACTGCTTTATAACACCATTTTAGTTGGCAAACGTTTACCAATCATTTTTGAATAAGACCCGTAACCTTTTGGGGGAGCTGTTTCCTCGTGGTCCTATTATTCTTTTTTTATGCCAGAGGCGGCAAACGAGCTAGCGAGTCACCTGATGGAAAGCAACATCCGCGAAATCAGAGAGATCGCTAATGCGATTCCCGCCTTTTTAAAAACGAGTACGCTCTTCTCTTGAAGACCCCTAAGTCGTAGCCGTCGGGAAATACTCCCGTAGGTAAAATGTTCCACAGAACTGAGGTACGTGGTAGAAAATTCCGCACAGTATTAGACCGCCATCCATCGAGATGATGGGGATGGAATGACAATCGCTTGCATGTGGTTCGATGTAAGAATTCAGCTGCAGGGAGTAGATCAAACAGTTCCTCAGACCCCATGATAGATGCGGTATAGAATGCTGAGGGAGGCTATATCCCGCCGCAGTGCTAGAGGATCAAGTCGACTAAAGAGAGTCAAGTCATCGACCATTCGAGCAGCCCTACGTTGTACGCGGTCAAACGGAAGAAGTTAGTGCTGAGGTGTACAGTTCAGCCCCATATGGAATATAGGGCCGAATTTGTGCCTTGTAACCGATGAGCTGGTGTGAAATACCGCCCCGCTCTATTAAGTGCACCAAGTTTCTTTGAAGCTATTTTAGCTTTGTCTTCCAGATGACCGCGAAACTGGACATCGCTCGAAATGTCGACACCAAGGATCCCGATAGAAGGCTTGACATCAAGGGGAGTGCCCTGAAAATGACGTTTTCCGGAAAAATATTTGCACGTCCGGTATACAGTGCATCTCCAGTACTATCATCCGCATAGCAATGAATATTGTTCTGAGACAATATATCATTGATGTGCAGAAGAAAGAGCGTCGGAGATAGCACACAGCCCTGTGGGACACCAGCGTTCACGGGCTTCAGATCCGAGCAAGAACCGTCGATAACGACCTTAATGCTACGCCGATTTAGAAAACTAGCGACCCACGTTCATAATTTCTCCGGAAGGCCGTATGAGGGAAGTTTAGATAGCAGCGCCTTGTGCCATACCCTAAAAAATTACTAGATACTAATTTAAATTAAAACCTTTGAATAGCATCAGGCCACGCGGTGTGTTTGACTTCTACCGCCAGAATCTCCCTACAATCTTTATCGAATCGTGGTGTAAGTCGTAGTTGCTTGGTAAGTACGTATAGCCACACATCAAAGTATACAAAACTTTCAAACTTCATTAGATTCTCACCTTAATGTCAAACGAACCTGTTTGGAACGTTCAATTTCAATTGAGTAATTTTGACAGATTCTAGTAACCTGTTATGTGGATGTCTCTACAATTATCTTTAACCCCTAAAGCACAGTAGATAAATACGCTATTAAGCAGTATCGACACTCCGCCATTTGGGACAGAAAGTTACCTACATATAGGGTTGTCCTCTTATTTTTGTAAAATATTATTCTTACCTTCTTGGGACTACTGGTTTAAGTACCGGGCCGTGATCGCAGGGTCCTAGGTGCAACAATGATCATCTAGTGCGTGTTAAATTAGAACTAATGATATTTCTTAAGAAATAAGCATAATACTAACATACAATATTCGTACACAAAGGTACACAAAATGATTCCTTAAGTTGCAAAAAGCTACGCAAAGATACATAAAATTAGACATACTTTTCATAACGTTTTGTTTCCTTACTTGGAAACCACGTTAAGCTATTGGTCAATGCATCGCTCGGGCCAAGACATAGTGAGGTCCATCCCCCCCATATCAATCTCCATCGCCGACCCCCAAAAATGTAATTGTGATCGTAACTCGTAAATTACAGCTGACAACAGTAAATTTCGACTAAACTAGAAAGAACGCTGCTTAGATACACCACTTACTTACCACGGTACGGCATATTCATTTCAGTCGGGTTTTAGTTTTTTAAACTTTATTTTTAGTAGTTTTTTAGTTTTTCGCGTTGCATTACAACTATAATGTATCAATACGGGGATTAACACGATATTTATTATGTGAAACAACATTGTGTACATATTTGGCTCGACGTGTTGAGTCCGCTCGTGGCCACGGCTGCTGTAACGTAGCCGAAACGTCGAGCCAAATATGTCAGTACACAATGTTGTTTCACATAATAAATATCGTGTTAATCCCCGTATTGATACATTATAGTTTATTTTTAGTAAACAAATTTGGTGTTTGGTGATCCTAATAATAAGAATCATTGAATTGTATCATTTTTATTAATGCTACTGTGTGTCGAGTGAGTTGTCGCGTGAAAACTTGCTTGGACCTAATAGTCTTGAAACCCGCTATTGTGTTTAGAGCAGTATCCGTAGGCCGATAAAACGCAAAATACCGGCGTTTTATTGAGTGACTGTGACTTTGACTGACTTCGGCTGTTGACTATAATACCCACCTACTCTCAATAATTTACTTGACATTGCCAAGATATCTTCGGGTAGAGCCATATTTATTAATAAAAAGGTTACAACAGGATATTATTAACGGTCATTAATTACACCTGAAAACATTTGCTGTCCGTATAATTCAACATAAGCATTCGTGTTTAAAATAGCAGTGAAGTTAAATTTTATTGTTATTTACAGAAAGTTATTTTGTTAGAGAGGTCGTATGCGCCACATATCAAGTTGTGCGATAAATCTGCGCAGGAGATGCGCAGAATATTAAACTTTCACCACGTAATGCGTTTACAATATATAGGTACGATCGGACCGATTAGATTAGGTCATTATAAAAACACTTAAACAATACATTTTCTGTAGGTGTTTAGATCTGAAAGTGCTAGGCTCTATAGCATAGAGTAAGGTAGTAAGTAACAGTCCGGAGGCTTCAAAGGTTACGGTTTCGAATGGTAAAACATTTGTACTCAGACGAATAATAAGATAAAATTTCATTGGGGTGGTTTGATGTTCTGCGTCTGATTGATATAGTACCTGCCTACGCATACCTACATATTCATGGTTACCGACAGGGTGCAAAAAACATTGGACACTGGAGGGAAAGTCCCTTAAGTTAATTCTTAAGTTAGCAAGTTTTACTTAAAGGACACATTACTTTATTTTTTTAAAGAAATGAAATTGCATTCAGTTTTTTTTTTAACTTGCTTTATTTGAAAAAAACTGCCATTTTATTACACGAATCGATCAATAGGGTAGCAGACACAACAGCAGTCATAAAAAAAGATCAATAGGTTAACGAGTTTCAAAGACCGTGGGAGAGCCACGCTTCGGCGTGAATGGGCCGGCTGCCATCTATCACATAAAAAAGAATCGTAAATACGATGGTAAAGCACTTGTTCAATTAAGCTTAGCTTTGAGCTGGCAGTTTCACCCAATGATCGTTTCCATCACCAACTGATGGAGAGGCAGATAACTGGTAATTCCATAGAAAATCTCGCTATATGCTGGTTCAGTTACACAGCCATGTTCCCAAGATGTTCAATCTCAGTCAAGCCAAGAACCTAGAGACGTCAAAATAAAATCTAGTTTTAATACACATTTAAGATGCACCAGACATTAAATTTTCAGCCAGTCACTGAGGCGCAATAACGTGCATACAAAGATACACGCAAAGTGCAAAAGGTGTGACGTAACGGCATTTACTGATAATGTTGGTAAATAATTTTAAACCTTATTTCACTTCCGCTATACATCAGCAAAGGTCATTTTTGCAATCGATGTCGGTAAGCAAATGAGAATAGGTACATTGGGGAATTATGCATTCTTGGCCAATATGTTAGAGATGCTCTCTAGTCTTCATAATGTAGGTAGATGTTAACAGCGATGCAATAAAATATACGAGACATCTATCTTAATATTTATACATCTGTATATTTTAACCTAATCTTCAGGATCACGTAGTGATTATATTCTCTTTGTTCAGGATGAAAGTTTTTCTCCTTATCCGTAAAAGAAATGGTCGAACATTACAGACATAAATTCAATTCGAATAAGTATAATGTAAAAAGCCCTTTGAATATATACTCAAAGAAAAAGCCAGACTATTATTATCTTACTCTATGGTAAAATGGTATGGTTTATAATTTAAGATTGATTGAACTGACTGATTGCAACGCCAGAAAAAATACGTAAGGCCATAAAATTTGAGGAAAAATTTAATGTCCTTCGATTTCTTTTTCGAAGAAAATGGCGTCACCATATTTTTTTTGGGGTAATAGTTTCACGTTTAATTTATTTTATGGCCTTCTTATAAACAGCTTAGCTTTTAAAAAAATAAACATTGTTTTGCGGTGTGGAACTTTTTGGTTTCCTTATGTTACTTTTATTTTTAAACATGCACGAATATGGCCCCCTATCTCACATGTTGTATTTTTAATATAAATCCTACAGTTAAAATACTAGGCATTTCATTAAGGTAAGTAATAATAATATCCTCCAACCGATTCCGGCTACGGCGGCCAATCTCAACGATTCGCCAAGTACTCAGGAAAACACTTATAGTGCTGAAGTGAGTGCGCAAACACAAGTGCACTCTCTATTCCTTTACCCTCTTATTCCGATGGGACACACTGTGACACGACAGGAAAGGGATTGAGCGCAGGACCAACAGTTTATCGTGCTTTCCGAGGCACGGGGGTACAAGACCGCCAACTTCTAGACTCCAGGCTGCCACTAAGATTTTTTTACCGAAAACTTAAGTACAAAATTTTAGCCCGATCCGGATCCGATTCCGGGATCGAACCCGTAACCCCTTGAGCAGTCGTCGCTTTAAAGTGCGACCCACTAACCACTGAGCCACCGAAGTAGTCAATTATGACAGATATTCAAACATTAAAAGTTGGTTACTATTTACTATCACGCATGTATGATAGTGCCTATGTACCTATTATACTTACATAGTTTTAAGTTATGGTTGAGCGAGTAGGTACCTATCATCATAACTCTGAACACTGAGAATGTCATGGAATATTTGATTGATTGTGCCCCGATTTTTGGAACACTATTTTAATATGCAGGGCATAAGTCGGCAAACAGTTGGGCGCATACAGTTAACTAATGACCTGACTAGGAAAAAATATCATTTTCATAGAATTGGTTGAGGTAATGTAGAGTGCAATGGTGACATGTCTAGATGTTATATTTATTCCGCCTTTATGTAACTATGTTGTATCCAATAAAATTGCATGTTAAGTAATGATTTATATTTAGTTTCCTTTCTTTTTATATTATTTTTACCTTTTAGTCATCGAACCGAATTTTTATTCTGTTTGTCCAATTATTATACGGGCTGTATACAGATACAGGCTGGATACAGATTTTGACCGTGGGAGAGCCACGCTTCGGCATGAATGGGCCGGCTCGACCGGAGTGATACCACGGCCTCACAGAAAACCGGCGTGAAGTAGCACTGTGCTGTGTTTCGCTGCGTGAGTGAGGGTACCGGAGGCCCTAATCCGGGGGAAAGGGGGGTTTCAAGGTTGGCAGCACACTTGTGACTCCACCGGTGTCGCTAGTGTCCATAGGGCGGCGGCAATCGCTTACCATCAGGCGATCCGTCTGCTCGTCTGCCACCTATGACATAAAAAAAACAAAAATATACACCCTCAATCACTCAATTCAATTCAACTCATTCACTCAATGGTGAATGAGTGCGTATTCTGTTCAGGCAGTAGTGAATCCATCAGTTCTGAGTTGAGGTTAAATTCTTATTACTGTTTTTAGGCTGTTTTGTTAATTTGGTGTTAAATTTAGAGTAGAAAAAGTTGTTACAAAATGACCCTATTATTGGAAGTACTGCCAGCATTTGGTAGCACACAAATCGAGAGGTTTTTTAAAAATACTTTTGAAACCCATAATATCATCATCGCTATGATTGGTTTGTTGGTCTCACTAAAACCTTATTTGGTATTTGTTTGGCGTATTGATATGATGTTCTTACCCTTGTTTTAAACAATTGATTTTCTATGGGTCAATATGCATTTCTTTGGTACGTCTTCCATTTTGTATTTAGGTATTTAGACTGCCTCGTTGGCGCAGTGGGTAGTGCGTTGCACATTAAAGCGACGGCTGCACTTCATCGTCAGCCCATTTAAGTCCCCACTGCTGGGGCACGGGCCTCCCTCAATCACATGAGGGGTAATTGCCATACTCACCACGCTTGGCAGACGGGTTGGCGAGGGTTTTGTTATAAATGCAGAGTTTTCCTTCTCTGGGTGCTGATGATCATGCCAGCAGCTTTACCTTAGTCGCCTTTTACGACGACTCGGTAAGAGTGAGGGTGGCCTATTCTACTCTTCGGCTGCACTTGGGGTTCTGGGTTCTATCCCAGGGTCGGGCCAAAATGTGTACCTAAGTTTTTCTGTTAAGAAATTCTCAGTGTCAGCCGGAGTCTGGAAGTTGGTCTCTCCGGTCGTGTCACACTAATAATAATAATAATAATAAATATTTCTCAATCATCACATACTTACATTAATCTGACTCCGAGATAGGATTGGATCAAAGGCAGCGTTCACTACCACTGTTCCAAACGGGTCGTCAAGGACACACTACTGGTGTCTCATCGGAATATGAGGGTAAGAGACAGTAAGTACCATATTTTAAAAAATATAACATCTTAACCGTACCCTGTCTCTTCATCTTAGAAATTTGCAAGTTCGTTCGTAATTATCCAAACTTATACAAAACACGTGCTGAAAATATTATATGCCGAAAATTGCGTTACTGAAATAAATTAAATTTACCAAACTCCACCATGAAACATCACTCCTCTAGTCCGTTAGTAATGTCTATAAAAATATATAATAAGCTCCCAGACTCGATAAAAAATATCACAGATGAAAAACACTTTATAAATGATCTCAACTCAAACAAATACTATCTGAAAAATGCTATTATACCATTAAAGAATATCTGGAAAATAATCTATAATTAAATATAAATAAAAATTATTTGAAACATATATTTTAATATAAATAACTACATATTATTTATCACAAGGCATTATATTACATTAACATTTAAACATTAAAATATAGATGATATTTAACAATAATTTTCAATAATTTATTAAATTAAATTAATGTTTTCCTCCTCTCCATTATTGTTGTGCCCTATAGGGCCCATGGTGATCATAATTTTTTGTAACACCTCTTACGCACTGTGGAATGCAATAAATAATTGAGTATTGAGAATAGAGAGTGCACTTGTATTTTCGCACACACTTGAGGACTATAATATCCTCAGTCGAGATTAGCTGCCTTAGCCGAAATCGGTTGGAGGATATTATTTATTTAAATAGGACAAATAGATTTGTCCTATTTGTATATTTATGTCACTCGAGTTTAAATTTGTGTTCTGTGGCCAATAAAGAAATCATAATCTTTTTAACTTTATTTATTTACCATTCGCCACTGATGTTCAAGTAAATACATTGCTTCAATATTATTTAAACAGATCAGAAGTGTTCACTTTTTGAGTTGGTATCATGCCTTCATTGATTCAGGTTTTGCCCGTCTCTTCCTCGTTGTGCTGGAATCCCGTCCAAAACCTCATGAATCATTCACTCGTTTTCTTATTGTATTTATGCCAACTTAAATGTGTTTTAGTGAAGGGAAACGTGCTATAAAAGCGACAATGCTCGTCTGTTTTTTTACAGGACTTCAATAAACGATATAATATTTGACCCGTTTGGAACAGTGGTAGTAAACGCTGCCTTTGGTCCAAGGGAGGGAGGCACGGGAGTACAAGACCGCCAACTTCCAGACTCCAGGCTGACACTGAGAATTTCTTAACAGAAAAACTCAGGTACGAATTTTGGCCCGACCCGGGGGTCCCGATCCGGGACCCCAAGCGCAGCCGTCGCGTTATCTGTCTCACGAATACGCCAAAATAACCTACTCCCAGATGGGAAGTTACTTACCTTATAGCTTATGTGTATGTACGTATCAGCCTGTAAATTGTCCCAGTGCAGGGCAAATGCCTCCATCATAAAAATCAAGTTATCGCTACTATGATGGGATTAGGCCTAATAGGGATAGGCGTGATGATTAAGCCTAATCCCATCCTATGATGGGCTTAATCACCATGCTTGCCAAATGTGGATTGGTGATCACAAACTCGAGCAATATACGAAAAATACGAACCATACTTTTCGCTCGACCCGGAAATTCCCAGGACCCCGAGATCACGGCCCGGTAATTAAACCACAAACCAAGATGGCGTTTATTTGCTGCTGCTTGCTTCTGCCTTATAGCTTATCCAGTAAGAAATCATCATCATCCTTCTCTATCCTATTATTTGGGGGGTCGGCTCTCTTGATATGTTTCCGCCATTCAGGATTGTTTTGTCATTTCGGGCATAAGACCCGTCGCCTGAAGGTCATTGTTATCGGTCCTTATCTAGGCCGTAGATATCAGGGTGCAGGGTCGTTTTGGAGTGGGTCGTTGTTTAGGACAGTGTTACTTGGATCGCACTTTGGGGGTGGTTTACGTTTAACACTGGACAGCGATAAGCTGATATGATTGATTGCCGTGTGACCATCGTAAACATTGCAAGATCAATATTAAAAAAAAAAACTCACGGGATGGATGGCAGAATCAAGTAATCAGAGTACATTTAATGTAAGGTATCCCATGTTCAGTCTTCAATCAGTTATTTGTCTAGGTAATATATACCAGGTAAAATTCAATATAACGGAGTCTATACCTACTAGATAATTTTGTTCCTTCTTTTTGTTTAAGGCTGCTTGTTCAATCTACTAACCATTTTGCTTCCTTGGGTATGATAGCGAATGCAATCGCGAAACGCCGAACGTCATCTTCAAATACCTGCGGTCTCAGATTGCCATGAAATATTCAAAAATAAATCACTTTAACGACATCGTCAGCTGATTACAAGTAAATTAGTATTGTTTCGCTAGCTATGGAATTTGTTAAATCACACCTAAGGCGGCATACCGGTTTGCGCGAGCGCAGGGCGGCGAAGAAAAGGCGCGCGCGGCCGCCGCGGCGTTCAGTCGAGCTTGGGTCGCCAGAGGGGTAGGACCTATCTAGTCATTTTTTACGTTATCGAAAGGTCATCATGAAAGTGTTCATCGTTTTGGCAGCTGCCGCCGCTATTGCGAGTAAGTACTTGTAACAGATTTTAAAAATATTTAATTAGTTAAGATTACCATATATCACCTAAAGGTTAACTGGTTGAGAATACTTAAATGCATTAGTCCACCGTTATTTGGAAAATAAAGGTCATCTTTTTAGTCTAGTCAGATCGGATAGTAATTATGGAAATATATTACAGTTGACTTTTTGGCCTTGAAATTGAAATTTTGATAGAGCTTCGAAATATTTTTTCTGCTTAAATTATTTAGGTAAAAATCTTGTATCGAATTTGTAACATATGCAAAAAAGTACCTACTTGTAGTAAGTATCCTGAGCCTAATGGGATGTCTGCATTCTCCAATAATAAATAAGTATTTCACAAAATTGCATTGATATGACTGATATCAGAACCAACCGCGGCATAACGAATATGTACACGTAATACTTTTCTTTTGTTAATATACACTTATAATACATAGAAAACACCCAGATACAAACAGACATGCTCTTGCACACAATAACGATAAAAATAGTTAGTTAATATTTTTTTTAAAAAAGTATTAATATGTACATAAGCAGATTTTTTCTAATTCTATAAAATTCAGTAGAAAAGACTTCAACGAATTATTCGTAGCATTCTCGTAGCATCTTGATAAATCTTTTATTTTCAAATTAATCTGATATTATATGCCAACTGTAATTACTAAAAACTACTCATTTATTGATTCATTAACTTATCAAGCTCATATAATCACTATATACCAATTTATAGCTTATAAACTTTATTTTCACTTCACTCGTAACTGGGCATCGTCACCTGTGAGATTACAGCCTGTCATGTCTTTATCAACATCTCAGTTTCGGCCGCCATCTACGTAAACCACTTCCCAATCAGTCAGTCAATCGCCGTCTACTGCTTAACATAGGCCTCCCCATAGAACCTCATCGAATCCGAGCATGCATTCAAATCTATGTGCATATTTCTACCATTAGCTCAGGTGAGGGAAAACATCGTGGGGAAACCTGCACGTTTAGTATTTGAAAATTTTAGATACCTACAATATTTGAGATGGTGATTCTGAACGTGTAAACGGGATTCAGTTGGTCTGGTTCACCTGTCTCGAGATTGCAAAGGTCAGATGACAGTCGCTTCATTTTAATTATAATAATAATTCTCACAACATCTCATACGTTGACCTGATTCCGTACTAAGTAGCTTAAGCACTTGTGTTACAGATATCAGACAACAGAGGAACACAAATATATACTTAAATACATATATTACACCTAGACACCGAACAAACACAAGTGTTCATCGCACGAATGTTTGACCAGGGTGGGGATCGAACCCACGATCTTTGGCGTAAGAGGCAGGGTCACTACCAATTGCGCCATCCGTTCAGTCATTACCAGAGTGTCCGATTCCTGGATCATGGCCCAAACCCCGGGTTTGGGCCACAGCTTTGGACGCAACTGGGAATGACACGCTAAGATGAGGTATTTCGTTTGTGTTCATGTCTAAAATCCTTCATATCAGGTCTGACATGCACATCGGGTCGACAGCTCGTAACCGTTTTATAATTCTTTCGCAATAACTGTATGTACCTGCGTGAGAGGTTGTCACATAACTGCTATTATTCGCAACCTTATTGAGTATCATTATATAACGTCTGTAGTGACCCACTTTGTCATATAGGTTTTCAGATTATATGGTATATCTTTTGGTAGCCATGCTAAGGGTCATGTGTCTCATGACTCTACAAAGCTATATTATGAAAGACAGTCGTGTTACATCATTTAGAACTTAAGATCGGCTGAAAGATTTTTATGATCTTTGATCTATTGAATTCGTCTTGGCCCCGAATAGCACAAAAATATTCAAATTAAAAAAAAGGGCCTGTAAGTTCTCCGCGGGTCATTACTGCCATTACATACGTAAACCTTAACCTCATCAAATACCTGGACTCGGGGATAAAGATTTGACATCAATTTATTTCCACAGCAATTTGTTTACTTGTGTTTCCCGACCAAGTAGGTATCTGAAAGTTCTAAAAATATTCTTTCCTTTCTTTCAAATACATGTAGATCTATACACATAACATTAAGATTCATTTATACATAATATACTTGCAGAGCTACTTTTAATTACTACATATACTTACAAACTAAGTGAATAATAATATGTTTTTTTTATAGAAGTTGGGTTTGCTCTTTCTTGGCTTCATACTGAACTTAAGAGTTGAGAGGAAACCTAGGATGGAGCGAGCTTACCCAAAAGTAGCCTATTCACTTTAGCTTTGAAAATATTGGGGTTGTATTCACTGACGCTGCAAGGCGTTCCACTCCTTGACTCTGCGCATATGATCTATACAGGGTGTATCTGTGAACATTTACATCCCTTTGCCCACATGTTCTACTAACCAATCTAAAATTTGTTCTATCACTTTTGGAAATTCGCATGAAAAATGTCAGCTTTTCATACAAAGTCGGTTACGAGACTTGGTTATTTTGTATGGGGTCGAAATTTTTCGAGTCGAAATTTTTTTTGGTAAATTTCAAAAAGTCGTTGAACAAATGTTGTTCAGAATGCGTGTTCTACACACGTGGTTAAAGGGACGTAAATGTTCACAGATACACCCTGTATACAATAATTCTAAATATTATGGAAAATCAAAAGCCCTCTCTCATATTTCAGTGCCCTTACAGGTTGCTACTATGTTATCATATATCACCTAACTGTACACTATGGTCGCGATAAAGATATTGAATATTGATATTTCCTTGCTGCTTTCGTTAAAATCCATGAGACTGCGTCAAAGACCTTATGCATTTATTATATAGCTTTGCATCGAATGGGATCTACCTATGATCGTGAGATGGCGTAAACGAGTGGTTCTTAGCCGGTGGTCATTGGAAGGATTTCAACTTGTCCGTGGAGCCTAATTCTAATTAACTGATAAGACTTTGATAGTCCGAGGCCAGACAGAAACGTCAAATGGTCAAGAAAAAAGGTTGAGCAACACTGGCTCAGATTAAGAGCGGCCTACACCCAAGATGATAAGGCTACGCGTCCGTAATCATTGGAGTTTAAAATATTGCAACAATGTTTTTAGACTAATTATTGTTTTACTATTCAAATAATGAGTTACGCATTCAACGCACACGCAGGATTACCATAAGTATGAACGCGCGTTACTTCTGCATAATTATTATCTTGTAATTATGTAGTAACTTTTACACAAGGCTGCATTGGTAAATATGTTATAAAAAATATTATATCTTATTAAGTTTGTTTACGTAGGTACTTTTTTTTTACTTTTTTTATATATATTTAATGGGTTTGCACTTGACCTCATCTCACTTGATGGAAAGTGACAATAAGGTCTAAGATGTAGCGTGCTTACCCAGTAGAAGCCTATTCACTCTCGACTTAAAGATACCCATATTATAGGTCTCTGGGAATACAGAAGCTGGCAAGTTGTTCCATTCCTTAGCAGTTAGTAACTTTGACCATAATATTTGTCAATTATAACAATAAAGTCCAAATACACTATTTTTTTAAAAATAATTGTGTGGAATGGTAACCATAGTGACGAAATATTTATAAGCTGTAGTTTAATAATTGATATTTGACATCTTTGAATACCTTTTACCTACTATGACTATTAAACATAATTTTGGTTACAGTTCCCATCCCAGTCATAACTTCATTGCTATAATACTTATAAGATATTGTCGCGTTACTAGTAATAAGGTATTAAGTAATGTATGAAATAATTAATGATGATGATATTTTAATGATCCTCGTAAGGTGACTATTTGTCATTCATTACCACCTGTCGATCTATAATAATGCGATTAAGAATAGTCATAGCATCATAGTTATTGCTTTCATGTAGTTCATAATAGATTTTAATACTAATTACAAGTCCTGAACATGAACCCCGCAGGGCACTGCAATGTTTATACATATATATATTATCACAGGAATAATTGAGAAAATAATTTTAAACTTTAATTTAAGATATTGAAATTGATTTATTATAAGAATATATGTAGAATTTGCTGTACCTAATTATTCCTTTGCTTTATTAACTTTGTCATTTAGGCAATTATACGGACTTATCACAATTTCATGGTATAGCGAAAATATTCCAACGGAAAAATAATCCTTTATTCCCGTTTACCCACCTCCTGGTTATATTATTCAAACTTATCTATGAAACCAATTGAAATAAAACAAAGCAAGAAGCGTGAGTGAGGCTATGGGAGGCCCAACCCGGAGGAAGTGGGTTTAAACGTTGGCTGCACACTTAACACCACTGGTATTGCGGACGGCGGCGGTAATCGCTTTCCATTAGGTGATCCATCTATTTGTTTGCTACCTAACACATAAAAACAATGTACTGTTTGGAGTCACTGACGAGTAATTCGCAGCTCGCATGACAAGTCGAGTAACTGTCAACTGGCTAGGTAGCAGCTCGCAGTGCGTACCTCAACCAGTCTTCAGTTGTTGTTTATTTTAAAGTACACCAGGGAAGAAGATGATATCACGCCTAAACGCAATTTAAGAAAGTTTCACGGGCAGCCAAAAAAGAAGCAATTACGTAAATAAAATAAACCGTTTGATTTGAGTGAATGAACAAAATAATTTCACAGAACGCAGTTACAACACTGTAACATTGACATTCGCCAGTTTTTGTTACTTCCAGTTCTAACTGCTTTCGCAATTTCGTCATGGAAGTTAGATTATATAGAACTTACCTAAGTATTTATACGATAATTTGAGCTGATTCGACCAATCATAATCTAATACTAAATATATGGTACAGCGCTGCCATTCTATACAAATCTGACCTTATACCATAGATTTAACCATGGATAAAGATTGGTCGAATCGGGGCTGAACAAAATTGCAGAACGCACAGTTTTACATGAGATTGGCGAATAAAGTTTAGGTTTTGTTGTGTTCAACTTTTGCAATAACGATTGGTTCCTGGATACTTGATCACACAGAATACCAAAATGTTGCCACAATCGTGTTGACACACTTGTATTAAATTTTACGCAAATAAGATATTTAGCAATGTCTACGTGTTTCTCTGACAGGGAAAACAGTGCTCTTTGTCGTTTCGCTATCTTTGATTTGATGTGGACATATTTATAAGTTGTGACCATTAACTGGGACTGATATAATATCAACCTTTGAATTAGAATTAGCCAACTTTTGTAAGGTGTTTAAAGTGATTTTTATGATTTGTTGATTGTTGTGATTGTGCTGTATCGAATCAATTTTGTGTATTATGTTTATGTTTTGAGTATCAAAATGTAATGTAATGTGGACTCCTTTTTTCGCACCTTGACTCTCTTTCGGTCCTTTGTGTATTGTAGTGTTTTGGGTATTATATTATTTGGCATCGGGTGATCCGTCTCCTCGTTTACAACTTGTCACATAGAAATAGTTGTTTGATAATAGTTTTAGTTTACCTATATCATCATCATCATCATCATCGTCAGCCCATTTAAGTCCCCACTGCTGGGGCACGGGCCTCCCTCAATCACATGAGGGGTAATTGCCATACTCACCACGCTTGGCAGACGGGTTGGCGAGGGTTTTGATATAAATGCAGAGTTTTCCTTCTCTGGGTGCTGATGATTTACCTTAGTCGCCTTTTACGACACCTCGGTAAGAGTGAGGGTGGCCTATTCCACTCTGCCGGGGACCACACGGCGTACCTATATGTATATTGTATAAAGCAATCCCAAATATTCAAATACCTGATTGCGCTTAAAACTGTCACTGAGTTACGTAAGCACCTACTGATCGAAAAAAATATTGTAATCAGTGCACTTTATTTAACGATATCGGCATTAAGTAAAAATATAAATACCAACTAAGTAACTAGATTAAATTTATTACAAACATTGAATAATTGAACCAATAAATTTATTGAATTTGGTTCTAATTTTAATATTGTTCATCTTATTCCAGTCTATTATGTTTTTCATGACTTTAATATTTATTAATTTCTAATTATTTTGTGAATCATCATTCCCACCAATACGTTGTTTGCACATTCTTAAATGATTGTTTAACAACTAGCGTCAAAATCATAGTAATTTTCCCCTCATGCAGACTGAGTGTTTCTACTGACATAATGTAAGGTATTGCGCACGCATTATTCTGATAAAGTGTTGTTAATATTCATGTGAGATTGTTATGTTGAAGCTAATTAGCGGTTAGCAAGCATAATAGGTTTGTTTGACCTTGTTTGGGGAAATGGTTCATATGTTCATAGTTCACTGCTGGACATACGCCTCTCCATTTATTCACCTCTCCAAAGTAACTGTTACAAAATCCTATGTATACCTATTTTTTTTTATTTATTAAATTGCATACATGTTACAATTGCAGTCTCAAAACTAACGCAGTATATTAAACTTTATCCACCTTATTATAAATCGCGATCTTAAGTTATTACCGTACTAAAGCTCATGTCATTTCGTTCCAACAAGCAATGTTTAAAGGGGCTGGTACGAATTTTGTTCCGGGACTATCCTTAGTTCGCAATTTGTAATAAAAGGGGGTTATAGGTCGGTAACTGCACCCTGTAAGGGTGTAGCAAGGCACACTTATTTTATCTATAAGTATGTATGAATGGCACTATTTTATTACTAAAATATAGGTTATAAAAATACTGCGCGGCCATCGTGGGCCAGTATGGCAGTCCCAAGATGGTGGCGATGCCTGACATCCCTTCTGTTGTCATTGCAACGTGGGATCTTCTCTTGCTTACCATCAGGCTGAGGAGAGCCAATATACTGTGTCACTATAAAAAAAAGTTTAGGAATTAAAACACTGTAATACCTATTATGATAGATCAAATTGGTTGCAGTGCAGTGATATTTTTTTAAGATCGCTTAACGTATATACCTATTATTATATTTGTTTGTGCATATGATTATATTTAAACGAAACATATCTGTTAGTATGTAAATGATCCGACCTAAAACCTGTTTATGTAAAATGCCTTCCACGTTTGAGGCTATTTTTGGAAGCTGTCACTACCTGTGAATCCTCGTAAAGTGCACGCCTTGGCCTTTTTAAATACCTCGTTTTCGTAACTTTAGTATAGTTCTAAACTTGTGCTTTTATTTTTACTAAGTCATCCATTAAAGTTTATCAGTGATCTTCTGAACGTTAAATGCACGAAGCTGTGGGAGAGCCACGCATCGGTATGAATGGGCTGGCTCGACTGGGGTGATAGCACGGCCTCACAGAATACCGGCGTGAAGCAGCACTGTACTGTTTCGCTGCGTTAGTGAGGGTCCACTAAGGGGAAAGATTTAAAGCGCACTTGTGACTCCACTGGTGTGGCGAGTTTTCATGGGCAGTGGCAATCGCTTGTCATCAGGTGATCCGTCTGCTCATCTGCCACCTATCACATAAAAATGATTCCTGGTTCAATTACTTGGCGAGTCCCAAACTTCGTAGGCGAGGTACCTATACGCTACGCATGATCCAGGACGGCAAATCCGGTATTTACAATGAAGTTAGGCGACAGTCTAAACTTCGCAATACTCAGACAGGGGAACCAGAATCATAAACAATATAATGCGTGCATGTGTCCCAGCGATGTTTTCGGAGCTAGTAGTAGAAATACGCACATTGATTTGAAAAACCTGGAGATGCGCACTCGGATTATAACTTTGCACCAGTTGTAGCCGCACTTTCTTATTTACTGAGCTAAGTTCGTGCAAACTCTAGAATGAGCTTCCAGCTGGGGTGTTCCCTGATCACTATATCATTTTATTTATTAAACGAAGTGTGATAAGGTAGGTAGGGTAGGAGGGGGGGGGGGGGGGTGTAAGGGGTCCTGCCCAATATCTAACGGGCCTAAGTCAACCTCACCTGTACGCGGCGCACCCTGCTGCACAACAGACGAGGCTTTAGCGTTCCCCACCAACTCGCACTGGGCCAGCGTGGTGGGTGTATGCCCAAACCCCCCCCCCTGATTTGGTGAACATTAGGGGAGGCCTATGTCCAGCAGTAGATGTTTTTTGGCTGAAATGATGATAAGGTAGGCAGCGACATGATTGCGCTTCGACATTGTTGACGTCTATGAGCGGTGGTTATCATTTACCATCTGATGGGCCGCATGCTCGTCTTCCTATCATTTGCAAAAAAGGTGCTATAATAAGCTCTTGCTTGATTGATTGATTAACCAAAATATTTCCTAATAAATTGCGTGAATTTGGAAGGCGCCGGTATATGCAGCGATGCACCAGTGTCGCAAGCTGCACTCGCTTTCACTCGTTGCGCAAGCGCTTGTGGTACCGCCCCCGCGATCAGCCATAATCTATGTCTATGATCCCACGTACGATTGCTTCAGTAATCCGGTCAAGTTCATGTAACTAACTCTAGGCTGCCTAGCCTGGGTTTAAATGAGGATAATATGAAAGTTTTTTTTATGGCTTGCTGTTGCTCTTACGAGACAACTCTGCCAATGTCAAGTGATCAAAGAGACATGTTCCTTAGAAAATTGGTTGATTAATGAGCTGGTTCTCTTTAATTAATTGAGTTTGGGTTATTATTAAACAATATGAATGAAACATCAATTGACAATATGGACCGATCAAGTGAGAGGAGGACTCTTAAATAAGTTTTGGAATAAGGCATCGGTGGAGGCATATAATACTTATACAAGTGAAGTGCAACCCATCCACAAACTATTGATGAACACGACCCTCAGTTATGAGGGAGCGAGAGTGAATATGAATGAAAAGATTGTTGGTAGCTCAGCGGATAACAAAGCGTCTTTCATAAAGCGAAGTCGTGGTTCGAATTTTTTACATCTATGTGCATATTCCTACCCATAACTCGGGGGTGAGGAAAAACATCGTGAGGAAACCTGCACGTCTCACATAGTTTCTCAAAATTGTGGAGACCTACAATATTTAAGATAATGATTCTGAACGTGTAACTGCGATCCAGTTGGTCCGAACACCAGAC
Source organism: Marasmia exigua (assembly GCA_019059595.1). Classification (NCBI taxonomy): domain Eukaryota; kingdom Metazoa; phylum Arthropoda; class Insecta; order Lepidoptera; family Crambidae; genus Marasmia; species Marasmia exigua. The sequence continues at coordinate 12,129,577 of CM032464.1, forward strand.
TTTCTGAAACCTGGATGGGCCAAGTGTACCCCGGGCTTTGAAGTGACAGCTTTGGATGCAATTGGTAATCACATGCTAAGATGAGGAGGAGGAACATGGATGTAATAATTCCATTACTCACTTACTCCACTGGCTCAGCGACCCGAAACGAGTCTTGGCCTCCGAAACAAGAGAACGCCACTTTGATCGATCCTGCACTACTTGTCGCCAGTCACCGGCCTGAAGTTCTCGCAGATCATTCTCGACGATGTACTTCAGGCGATACCTAAGCCGGCCTACCGGGCGTCGGCCCATCGGCCGGCTCTGGTAAGCTTTCTTCACGAGACGATGCTCGTCCAGTCGCTCGAGGTGACCAAGCCAGCGGAGACGATGCGCCTTGGTCTCGCCGATGATCCCCAGCCATCGTCTTGTAATTTTACTGGGCCCAGAATTTTGCGAAGTACCTTTCTTTCCGCAACGAGTAGTTTTTGCTCTTCTTTTAAAGTAAGCGTCCAAGCCTCACAGCCGTACATCAGTATAGGTCGTATTACTGTCTCGTATATTCTCAATTTCGTACTTCTGCTGAGAAGCTTGACGATTCCATTGACTGATCACAAAACATGAGTATTTCACATGATCATCTTAGCCATTCCCGGTCTTTCTTTTATGATATAGGTGGCAGACGAGCCGGCGGATCACCTGATGGTAAGCGATTACCGCCGCCCACGGACACCTGCAACACCAGTGGTGTCACAAGTGCGCTGCTTACCTTTTAACCCACCTTCCCCTGGATTGGGCCTCCGGTACCCTCACTCACGCAGCGAAACACGGTGCATGCACTGCTTCACGCCGGTTTTCTGTGAGGACGTGGTATTACTCCGGTCGAGCCGTCCCATTGATGCCGAAGCGTGGCTCTCCCACTGTTAAACAGTCTACCACGGTTGCGTCCAAAGCTGTCGCTTTGAAGCCTAGAGTAAGTTTGCACCTTGATCTAGGCTTTGATAAGTCTGGTAATTACAATTAGGCGAGTGCTGTCTGACTTTCCTTCGCCAAGAGATAAACTTTTGATTTGTGTCGTAAAATTGCAGAGTAGAAAGATATGCTTTTACTGGTCATAAAGTAAGTATTTTTAATGTTACCTCTTAATAGATATTCATTCATGTCTCTCAAACTCACAGGGTCATGAAAAATAGTTTAGGAAAATGTTGTTTTTAAATGTACATAGTTTTTACTTCTGTTTTACTAGACAAAACTAATTAATGCTTAATATAAATTTATATATAAATAAAATCGAAAAACTGAGCTAATAAGTATGGGGATGAAGAAGAATTGACCAAAACCGGAAATTCTCGATTTCAAAAGTTAATTATACGACCTTGACAGATCGCGCGATTTAAATTGCAAACTTTGCCATTTTAACATGCGAGTACAGACCGCGTCAGATCGAGTTTCCCTCCGCAGTGCAAAAATAGCACTTGTGACTCAGACATAAGGACGATCCAAAGTTCAACAAGGGTAACTCTACGTGACGCCAGTTGTACAACCAAATTTCGCACATCTCTAAGCAAATGAAATGAGCAGTCACCGCTCAACTTTAACCTTAGTATGTAGTTATTGGGAAGAACATTAGAATAGTTATGATAATTTTTACCGACTTCAAAAAAGGAGGAGGTTCTGTGTTCGACTGTATAGTTTTTTTTTATTAAAAAATATGATAATATGTACCATAGTTATAAATTGGGTGAATAAATGACTACCGACACACGAGTCGTTGATTAACTTATTTGGCTACTTAAGAAAAAATATTGACCCTTATTTTAATACACATAAAGACTACCGATACTAAGGTAATGAACATTAGCTTAAATGACGTCTCTGAGCGCGGCCGTATGACTACGACTATTATGTTGCAAGTTTCTTTTAAGTTTGACAATTTTTTTTTTACTAATTAATGATGATGATGATACTGTACTGAAAAATTTGTAGAGAAATATCAAAATTCAATTGTTTCCTCAAAGATAGAGTTGTCTTATTGCATGTTTCTGGTTTTCAAGGATTATTTAATTTATCAGTTTAAATTTACATAATCACTTCATTGCAATCAATAATCTTTTCATTGACATTTAGACATAAGAAAACAGCCACTGGCTGTTTCTGAACTGCGTCTCAGCCTATCAGCGGCAACATGCAAATGCATGTCAACAACACATAATATCGACGCTCACTCTTACACAACTGTTGTTACGCAACAAAAAACCAGGCCCTCTCAGTTCGACGGACGAACTAACGAGTCCATTAACTAAATCCACTTTCACTGCATCTAACCAGTCCATTATTTTCGGTTAACTAGTTCGTGTCGTTGCTATCAATTGCATCGATCTATGCTAAAAAGTTCGGTAGGCAGGTCATACATACATACATTTTTTGTAGGAGCCTCGTATGCCACTTCTGTGGCTTATAAACGTACGCACTAAAATCGATTGAGATATTATCACATGCATGGCCGTGTGGTCCCGGCAGAGTAAAATAGGCCACCCTCACTCTTACCGAGGTGTCGTAAAAGGCGACTAAGGTAAAGCTGCTGGCATGATCATCAGCACCCAGAGAAGGAAAACTCTGCATTTATATCAAAACCCTCGCCAACCCGTCTGCCAAGCGTGGTGAGTATGGCAATTACCCCTCATGTGATTGAGGGAGGCCCGTGCCCCAGCAGTGGGGACTCCAATGGGCTGATGATGATGATGATGATGATTATCACATACATGCACATGGCATAGCTATATATAGACATAGTTGTCCTGGCCCACAAATGATTCCCTTGCACTATGGAAACCAGGTACCTAACACAAACACCCAGATCCAACACAAAATCTGTTTCAGCAACAAACATAATTATATTTACCTTCAACCGATTACGGCTATGCGGCGGCCAACTCAACGATCAGCCACGTACGCAGGATATATTATAGTGCTCAAGTGTGTGCGCAAACACAAGTGCACTCTATTCCCGTACTCTCATATTCCGATGGGACACTACTGTGACACGACCGGAGAGGGATCGGGCGCAGGACCAACAGCTTAACGTGCTTTCCGAGGCATGGGGGTACAAGACCGCCAACTTCCAGAATCCGAGCTGCCACTAATAATTTCTTATCGAAAACTTATGTACAAATGTTTGGCCCGACGGGGGATCGAACCCGGGACCCCTTGCGCAGCCGTCGCTTTAAAGTGCGATCCACTAACCACTGCGCCATCGAGGCAGTCATAAGTTAACATAATTATATTATAATGTTTAACATCAATACAACTTCGTACCACCTATAATATCAATTTTGAGGCTTACATTTTTTTATGAAAAAATCTCGAGTATGTAATACTTCTAACTCATGATCTTATCTTGATAGATATTAATGGATAGTCTAGTCAGGATAGATTACAAAAAATGTTACGGTATAATTTATACAACAAATTAGCCAGTCGTTATCTGAGTTAAAAGCTGTAACATTAGGTCAAGTTGCAAATTGCAAATCTCACTCAAATAAATGCCGTTAACTAACAGTTCGTGTCTCGAAACAAATGGATCTATTCCAAAATCGACTCGAATGCATTTGCGAAAACTGATTCGATAATTTGGAGTAGTATGTCAAAGCTGTTGAATGCAATATATTGCGTTTACATATTTGAGTCCATTCGTAACTGCTTGTCTAGTATATGAATTGGTTACTCTTTGTGTGAAATAATTAATGTTTTATTACGTACCTTTTGTTAGGAATACATGAATAAAATTGCATGCTCTTTATTACGTTTTTTTGCAACATAATGATGATAAACCGTATAATTACAGCTATCAGTAGATATTCAACACTTTGTTTTTTAACTATGAAATTAATCTTCATTTAACTGGTGTTACAACTTCTTCAGTAAAGCGAAACATTATCTTGTTAGTATACTTAGTTTGTTCAGATGTAAAAAGGATTTAGCGGTGTCACAGGGGACTGTGGCTGGACCACAGTTCAGTACTCAGATACTGTAGTTCGAAATAGAAACTACCTAAAGCCTACTTTCATCAGAATATAAATGTTTTCAGTAACTCAACAGATAACTTTTCAATTTACTTAGAAGCTGAAATTCAACTTTTTACTATCACGCACATCTGAAAATCTTGCCTAAATCAAAGAACAGACTTGAGCTTGAAAAGGTAGGCCCGACAATAGTAGCTATAAACTTTTTGACTACGTATTCCACAATACATGGTGGTAGGTACCTATATGACATCCTGCCACTCATTAGACTGTTAACCATAGAAAGGCTTCTGGTAGAGTCTGGATGAGGAACGCCTGAGATAAAACATTGGAGGCGCAAGGAGGCTTACGTTCGAATGTTAGTTGCACGAAGCCGGGGGAGAGCCACGCATCGGTATGAATGGGCTGGCTCGACCGGAGTGATACCACGGCCTCACAGAAAAGTGAGGGTACCGAAGGCGCAATCCGGGGGAAAGGGGGGCTTAAAGCGCACTTGTGACTCCACTGGAGTTGCCGCCGTCCATGGACATCCGTCCATGTGCGGCAGCAATCGCTTACCATCAGCTGATCCGTTTACTCATCTGCCACCTATCACATAAAAATAAAATTGTACAAAAGACTTATGCCCCAATTTCTTCTTACACAGGCGCCCAATTCAAATGCCCACCCAATGCAAAGGATGGGCAGTACGAGGATGAGCGACAGTGCGACAAGTTCTACGAGTGTGTGGATGGCGTCGCCACCACGAAGCTGTGCCCCGACGGCCTTGTCTTCGACCCCCTCATCAGGAAGATCAACAAGTGTGACCAGCCCTTCAACGTAGACTGTGGAGACAGGACTGAACTCCGTAAGTACTTATAAATAGGGCTTTGATTCCAATCATGAGAAGGCTTTTATCACTTATGGTGCAGTAACAAGTAGCTATAAACTCTCCCAAACAATAAGAATATTATCCTCCAAGCGAACGATTAGCCATGTAAGCAGACTATATTGTAGTGCTCAAGTGTGTGCGCAAACACAAGCGCACTGTCTATTCCCTTACCTTCATATTCCGATGGAATACCAGAGTGACACAACCGGAGAGGGGTTGGGCGCAGGACCAACGGCTTAACATGTTTTCCGAGGCACGGGGGTACAAGACCGCCAACTTACCGAAACTTAGATAAAAATATTTGGCCCTACCCGGGGATTGAACCCGGGACCTCATGCGCAGCCGTCGCTTTATAGTGCGACCCACTAACCACTACACCACCGAGGCAGTCTTCCCAATACCCTCTTATAAAATGTGTGATTGCAAAGATTTGGAAAGGATCTGTAAATCGTTTGCAAGTTCTCTATGGTAACCAGCACTAGTTAAAATTATTTATCGATTACCGTATATTATATTGTGAAGTTGTTACTTACGTTTCAGTTTTCCCATTTACTCACTTACTTAGTTCAGACGTAAAAAATAATTTGCTCAAAAGATAACTTCGCAAATTCGTCTGTAATAATTAGGTAAATTACATCAAGTCACAGGTATCTCCTGAGGTCGAATCCCCATTAAGTGAATGTATCCTGTCCACCTTTGACCACGTAGGTCGTCACACGCTGCTAGCTTTCTAGGCCAACTGGTACTGAATCCGCAGCCTATTCTGTGTCTATATCTATGTGTCAATCAGCATAGCGTTTGTCACACGGTACATTCACTTTGGCCTGTGTCATGTGTCACGTAATGTGATTTACTAGTGTTACGGCTTTGCGGTTGTCTAGGTATTTCATTGTCAGCGCTGAGAGATGAAGTAGGTCGTAGAACTGGAATGGTTGGAACTTATCATGGATTTGCTAATGGTGAAACAGGATAAAACCTATAGGGTGTAAAGCAGATAGATGGATAAGTATCGCAGCAAAATTAGACTTACAGCCACACTTTTTTCTGTATGAATCGTCTGAGGTTTTTACAATCATCATAATAAATTAAACCTTAACTTCACTTTATATAGGATTGAATATAGATTTACTACGCCTTTTTGATAAAATATCCTGCAAACTGGCGTCTCCAAGACTTCTTACTCTAGCTTTGATTGTTACGTAAACATTGAGTTTATTGTAAAGATTTTTAAATTAAGCTATTTCAAATGTATGCACACACACGTATACTTAAAAATGTGGATACTCAGGAATGCAACGTTCACCGGTCGTGACTCGAATGTTAAAGATGCTATATAACAATGTCAAATTATGTTGGATGTTTTAGCCGAATAGGATACTAACATACACAGAAATCGTATAAGTTTTTGATTAGAAAGTTGGTTTACTATCCCAACTTTCTAAGCTGAATGTTTTTAAGGTACCTATGAGTATTTAATATCTTAAAGATACGAAAATAATTGTCAGCCATTCTTATCGACCTTTTGTAGATATAGTATTGGCTTTTTGTGAAAATGAAATAATCTTCTTGTTGTAAGCAGGGGTAGTAACTGTTTAAAACTATTATTAAGAGAGGACAATGTAAAATACTCTTAGAAGAATCGAAGTTAGTTAAATGCTCATAATTCACAATAGTAGGATGTATTATGAATTATGATGACATAGAAACAAGACGCTTGAGACAATTTAACTTAACTTTCGGATCCCAAGGTAAAGGCACCGCTCGGAAATGGGTATTTTTAGAAAAATACTTTCAGTGGACACTTTGAATGGTGAGACCAGAGCCAATGGCTTCCTGCTCAGTCTTCCACAGTTAATCGCCATTTCCTAGAATAAACGACCTCAACTTTCCAAGGCTGAATGTAAAAGTTTTTGTGCAACGTAATGTTTACGCCGAAAGTGTACGCAATCGATTCCAAAATAAAAACTTATAAAAAGCAGCCTATTGACAACGGTGAAACTCACTATAGCAGGCGAAAAACTCTATATTATATTTTTGCTGTAGCAATTTAATGCAATCCATTCTTAAGTAAATAACGCATTTACAAATTCATCGCGCGTTCAGGCGGGATCGCCAGATCATGGCGAATCAAGCTCTAATAAATTTCGTGGGCTTAATAACGCATTCAGGAAACAGGTGAAAGAACTCTAGTTTTGAATGCTATAATTATTGACCTCCTATTGTAAGACTCCTTTCTATTCTTACCTACATTGGTACTTAACATTAAATCTATGGTAGTGACAGTATGCGAACTCAAGGAAAAGTCACACATCCTACAACATCTCGGTTGCCTTGAACTCTGTTGGCATATTCACATTTTTGTAATACATTCCGAGAGTCTTTAAACTCGTTCACTCTGATATCAGGAAACTTGTTTCATAAGTAGTATGAATTTCCACATGTTTTTTTAACTCTTCTTCCCCCATTATATGCCGTTAGTCCTGCGTCCATAGAAATATGAGGGTTAAGGTGACGGGTAGGGTGCGCTAGCGACGCCAATCGATTTTAATTTTTAGCTACTAAACCGGATCTATTTTAAACAATTTCTCGGATTACAACCTCTCGGCAAACACTTATACCATCGCGTCGCTAGTGTGCCCTACCCGTCACCCTAAGGGACTATCGGTTGGGAGGACATTATGCTGCTTAAAATCTACCACTACTATCCAATGTGTGTAATGCATACTAACTCTTCGTTTACAGAGCCCCCCAAGCCCAACCACCAATGTCCCGCGCCGCAACGGTTTCTTCGCCCACCCCGACGCCGCCGTCTGCAACGTCTTCTTCAACTGTATCGAGGGTGAAGCCACAGAGGTCAAGTGCACAGCTGGTCTGCACTTCGACGAGTACTCCGGCACCTGTGTGTGGCCTGATGCCGCTGGCAGACAAGGATGCAACGTACAGGAGAGTGAGTATTTCGATATTTTTCTGTTAAAACCGATGTTTATAAACCTTTTCCATAGTTAAGGCGAACGCAGCACTAGTGACGTTAGTTGATTAACATTTTTAACTTTTAAATTGGGTCTACTTTTGATAATTACAGACTGTCAGAATCTCAGCAATACAACTTATCTATTTATATATTACTATTTGGTCTGTTTTAGTATGTACCCGAATTGCTATCAATTTAAATTAATAAGTCGTCGCTAGTGCGCCTTGCCCGTCACCTAAAAAAACACTGTTTTAGATTAATTTAGACGAAATGAAACCCGAGACTAATTTGTGATTGTGTACTTTGGCATTCAGATTTTACGTATTTCAATTTGATGTTCATCAGATGCCTTGCGAGTTTGCAACAACCTTAAGTTAAGGTATTATATATAAAAATATCATCATCATCATCAGCCCATTTAAGTCCCCACTGCTGGGGCACCGGTCCTCCCTCAATCACATGAGGGGTAATTGCCATACTCACCACACTTGGCAGACGGGTTGGCGAGGGTTTTGATATAAATGCAGAGTTTTCCTTCTCTGGGTGCTGATGATCATGCCAGCAGCTTTGCCTTAGTCGCCTTTTACGACACCTCGGTAAGAGTGAGGGTGGCCTATTCTACTCTGCCGCGGACCACACGGCTAGAGTAAACTATAATTATGTTCAATTACCATTGAACCCTTCTGAGTTGGATAGTAAGCTGATATGAAGACATAAACCACGTGTACAGATAATAATGCCATTTTACGTTAGTATCATTTGTTAGCCACTATTGCGACCTAGTAAATACTAGGTCCTTACCCTTGCTACAGTCATAGGTGATTTACTGCAAATGCAGTAAGGTCACATAATGTATTCATAATCAATTACTTTCTCAATGATAAAACGAGTAAGTAACTAGGTATTACTCCGGCCATACTGAGGTCAAGAGCATTGCCATCGTCGTATGTAAACCTTTGCATTATGAATACCTACTTACTTAACGCTTCTGGTATTAGATCAAAATAATGCCTAAGTGTTACTTATTTCTCTCCCTTTCTCTGTGAGATAGGGCGACAGCGGCTACGCTGGACCGTACATTTGCTGTATTTGAGCCGGCTAGGGCTGTCGCAGCGTAGACGCTAGTGCTCACTCTACCTATGCAAGAGAACACATTTTTCGACGCATTGTTGATCCAATCTTAAGTGTCCAATGCTGAACGTAGGCCTCCTTTTTGCTGCGTCACAAATTCCTATTTAAAACTTTCCTTATCCAGTTACTGCCAGCAATCCCTCTAAGGTAATCAGTCCCGCTCCAATCGTAATATTTCATAGCTAACGTATTTACTTTGCCTTTCCAGAGAAGACCAAGGATGGTTTCGAGTGCCCCAAGGAGCAGCAGGTCGACGCTCAGGGTCTCCCCGTCGCCCACCCCAAGTTCGCCCACCCCTCTGACTGCCAGCGGTTCTACGTATGCCTGAACGGAGTGGAGCCCCGTGACCTCGGCTGCCAGGTCGGAGAGGTCTACAACGAGGAGTCGCAGAAGTGTGACGCCCCTGAGAACGTCCGCGGATGGTCAGTACCACCATTCTTCTACTTTTTTGGGTGGCTCTTCAGTTCTGAAGATTGGCCGTCAGCTTAGCAAAATCCTCTCTGGTCATTGCGAGATGAAACAGCCATTCCACAGATGCGTTGTTAGTCCACTCCCTTATATTTCGTAGCCATGACTTTTCCTCCATCCAACGCGTCGATTCCCCTCTATTTTACCCATCATGATGAGTTGAAGCGCAGTATCACCATAGGCTATTGCTATTGTCAAAGTTACGGTCCTATTTATTGTCATCCGCATATGAGTTCAATAAGACCCTTTCATTAGTTTATCTCGAAAACCGCATATTTTTAGCAGTTTTAATGCAGATTAAGGATAATTACGATAATTGTATCGTGCTTGTATTTATGTAGGTACAGTTGTTTGCTTGATCCAGTAAATGATGTTTACGTTTTCTATTAACTTTCAGCTTCGTATAATAACTTAGGATCGCGTTTTATAATAAGGTGTGATTTGATTTATTATGACTAATAAATATTTTTTTATTTTTCAGCGAGGACTGGTACAAGGACTCGGAGGAAGCGGCGCCGGGCCCCAAAGCGAGGTCATAAGCCTCTAGTGATATTGCTACTATAGTGTACTCATAAGACTTAATAAGTTAATACATTTAAGTTAAACAAGAATTTAGATTTTTATTTTGATCTTTCTTTCACCCTGTGTATGATAAACAAAAGGAAATTATCATGTTTTACTGAACTATATACGCATATAATGTAGAGCAGTGGTTCTTCACCTTTGTGATATGATGATCATTTGACGAAATTTCTATCAGCCGCGGACCATCCAGACGCAGCACAAGTTCGCACCGCGGGCGTTTGTTGCGGCGTGGTTTTAGCTCAATGTCTTTATCACTCAATTAGATGGCTCCACGGACCACTCGAAATTCTTCCAAGGATTTCCAGTGGTCCACGGACCACCGGTCAAGTGCCAATGATGTAGAGGGAGACTCGTGTAGGCGTTTAGCATAAATATAAAGTAGGTCATCTCTATGACCTACTTATGAACCTAAGATACCAAAAGAAATGAAATGCGATGACTTTACAGTCAAATAGGTACCGGGTAAATTATTTAATGTTTTTTAACTTTAACAAAATGGATCACATTATCCGATGATAACTATGCTTTTTTCCCAAAAGGAAAAAAAACAGTTTCCTATACAAAAGTAATCAGCTAATTGGTCCAAATTGTATGCGGAGGCAAGGAAGTTACCTCGAGTGAAGATGATTTTCCTAGGGGTGCAAAAAAGCGACCAGAAGCGATTTCTATTTGAATACAAGAGTTTTGGCAAATCTGGAAGTTATGAGTAGGAACATTAGATCGTCGTTTAAACTTATAAATCATTAGATAGTCCCGACCAGGTGGATTCTATTTAGCTTCATTACATAACAATAATAAGGCTACCGTTAATTGAGAACCTATTTAAAATCGGAGTGGATTTCCTCTCGATGTTTTCCCTCACCACCGACATATGATATATGCACATTACTTATATATTTATACTTTTCTTAGGATAGCTAATTAGCAACATTCAAAATATCAAAGAGCTATTGACAAGCCACCATATGTATATGTATTACATAGATTTGAAAAAGCCTTATTTTTGTACTCTGATCATTGTTAACGATGGTAATATGAGGCGCCTATCTAATGTTCGTGGCAGCGGCACTACTATGAGGATAGGGACTCGCCAAGGGGCGGCAGCATTGAAACGCACTGTTTTAAGCAGAACTTTTATATTAAAATAGTATCTTTTATGACTCTAACTTGCCTAGATAATTCGCCAATGTCAAGTAACTTATTGAGAATAAGTACATAGTCAACAGTCGAAGTCAGTCAAAGTCACAGTCATTCAATAAAACGCCGGTGTTCTACGTTTTATCGACCTACGGATTCAGCGCATATCACTCTAAAAGCAATCGCGGGTTTTAAGACTCTATTAGGTCCAAGCAAGTTGTCACGAGACAACGCACTTGACACACAATAGCAGTGTTAAAAACGATACAATCCAACGATTCTTATTATTAGGATCACTTTGTACAAATAAGCACCAAACGTGTACACTAAAAACCACTAGACACTAATTTAAAAGCTTTGAATTGCATCAGCCCACGCGGATTGTTTTAGCCCGACGAATCCATTAAAATAGTAAATAAACACCCTTTTTACCCGACTATGGCAAAGCAAAAGGAGGGTTATGATTTTGACAGGCTATGTACGTATGTATGTATGTATGTTCATCTGTTTCCACGTAACTTCTAAACTAGTTATCATATTTGAACAAATGAGGTGTCGTTAGAAGCGTCTTGGTTGTCTTCTGGTTATAGGCAACTAAATTTATTACAGCGCCATCTAGGGGACTTAGAGTAAGGCACTTAAAAAAAAATTTGCTTGACGGTACCGTGTGGAGTATCAAATGAAAGAGTTTTTTTAGCATTCAAATATGTAATTTTGTTTACATAACTAAAAATATGTTAAATAAAAATAAAGTTTAAAAACTGAAACCCGACTACCAAAAAAACACGATCTAAAAAGTACAAAACAAGAGTATTGTCTCTGCTGAAATGATTATGCCGTATCGCCGTGATCGTATGCCACCTACTGTAGCAAAACAGATTCATTATAATAATAAAATAAATCAATGTGGCATACGACCACGGCGATACGGCATAATCATTTCAGCAGAGACAATTCTCTTGTTTTGTACTTTTTAGATCGTGTTTTTTTGGTAGTCGGGTTTTAGTTATTAAACTTAGTTTTACTTCCTACCACAGTGACACTTAAAAACACCGAGTCATATAAATACGAATATAAAAAGAAGAAACCAAACCCAAATATATGTAAAATACTTATAAAAACATATATAAATTATAAAAAAAAATTGTCGCCAACAGATCATAGACCCTACAACGTTATAATAAGAAGGCGTAAGTTGTTGTCCTCTGAATTTCCTGCCATCATTTTTAAATAACTGAACCTAGGAATAAATATCTGAGTAAAAACATTATAATAACATCGATCTCGTAGGTATATACGGTACGAAATGGTTTGACCACCACGAGTCAACCGTGGAGAGATAAATGATCCTGAACCATTAGCCTAAGACCATGAATGTGTTATTTATTAATCTGACCTAAGACCTACGATGGAAAGTTTAGCCAACGGATGGTATAAAAAACTAGATTGATGATCGAATTTATTTAGTTGATCTACTTACGAGTTGGACTTGAGAAGAGTTGGTCCGTTTATGCACAAAGTATCAAGATATTTACAAGTCTAAGTGCATCTGATTTATTTTTGATATTCAAGAGATTTGTGTATAATATGCAACGCAAAAATCGTGTTAAGACATGATAAAGAATTTAATACTATATTATTATTTTTTTATAGAAAGGCCAATCAGGATGACCTCACTCCGCCTGATGGTAAGCGGCCGTGAAATCCAAATATGAGGTTGACAGGCACAAAAGCACTAACGAAGTACCCATTGAGTCTGCCATCTTCACCCTGATGAGATGAAAAGACCCCGGATTGTATGAAGGAGAAAACACATAGGCTGGGAGGGCATTCCTTGTCTTGATGGCTCGGGGCAGGAACGAGGAGCCAAACCTCTTGGTGCGCGCCGCCATTGTCTGGATGGTATGCGGATGGCAACGCTGTCCAGCACGTGTTGTTCGGAAGTGGAAAGAGGAGGATGGGATAAGTTGAAAGAACTCATTAGAGCACTCCCCATTATAGAGGCGGTAGAGAACACTCAGACTGGCAATCTCTCTACGTAGCTGAAGAGGTTCTAGGGACTTAGTCACCTCATAATCTCCAACAATACGGATAGCACCTATCAAGAGCCTCCAGCAAGTACTTAGCAGAACCATCCCAGAAATGAGAGCAATATTCGGCTTCTGAGCGAGCGGTTCTTCGAACCGCAAAATATGTAAAACATATGTTATACATAGAAATTATAAAGATTTAATAAAATAGCTATAAGTTGGAATTGATGTTAAGGAATGTTTCGTTTTGCTGAATATCCTCATTTTTATTCTAAGTTTAACTCTGTTATACTTCTACTTAATTTCTATCTATGTAGACCTATAAGTGATTTCTCTGTAACCATACTGATGTAAACATACATAAGAAATGTAAATCCTGGTCTACCGGCTATAAAAAAAATAAAAAAAAAATAAATAAAATAAAAATATTCTACACACGGATTTTTATGAATTTTATGAAGATTGTATATTCGCAAATTACCTAATTATCATCATCACTTCAGGAAATCGACGCCCACTGCTGAACATAGGCCTCCTCCATGGTTTTCCGCACCCAATGGATTCCAGAAATTATTTTAATAATAACATTTCATTCACCCTCGGATAACCAGCTTACTCGTTTACTTTCTTCTTCCATAAAAAAAAGCTCTCCCTTTACAATTTACTTAGCTGTCCCTGCGACCGATATGGCCACTCACAAAACAGGACATTCCAGTTAGAACCAGATCCTGAAACCGCTATTGAACCGTCAGGAAGTCCCTTTCAATTTCGTCCTTGTATCCAAACATTTTTTGTGTACAGTCCGATCCGAACCCACGAAACTTGGTAGATTCTTACGTTTTTATTATTTATTAGAAACTTTTGCAATTATTCTTAGGTGAATAATTCACCGACATAGTCCACCGAATTAACAAACTGAAGTGGCAGTGCGCTGGTCCTATTAGCCGCAAAACTGACAGCCGTTGGAGCCGTAAAGTCCTTGAGTGGAGATCGTGATTCGGTAAGCGTAGTTTTGGACGCCCTGCGACAAGATGGGATGATGACATTCGAAGGCTGGCTGGCGTGGGCTGGATGAGAGTGACTAAAATTGGGAGCAGTGGTCTACATTAGGGGAGACCTATGTCCAGCAGTGGACAAGTGTGGATTGCTTATGATGATGATGATGAAATAATGCACTTACAAAATTCCTCGACACATCAATCGGATGGAACTTGAAGCCACGGGCTTTTCTATAACCGGGAGAACTGCTCTAAAACCTCTCAGCTATCGAGGTTTGAAAAAAGGTCATGGGTTCGAATCCCATCCGAATGATGTATCGAGGATTTTTAAGTTAATTATTTACTTAGGTACATTCTATCGATGGCAAGAAATTATACAATTGTAAAATCATTTCTACAATTTCAGAAACGGCAGTAGAAGTTTAGTTGCATAAATCAGAGCTTTCTATCGGAGAAAGTGTTCAAACTGCAATCGAACGATCTTAAATCAGTAATTATTACGAGATATTACTAACAAAGTAACACATAACAGTTACTTATTATTCGAAACTGTAGCAAATCGAACCCCATGTAGCCATTATATTCAACGATCTCCAATTTGCTGGGACTCCCTTATTTCTATCTATTAAATCAATTACCTACTCTCATCGCGTGGATGGTAATGGGTTTAAAAATGATTTGCAAAAAAGTAACGTAGTACCAGACATCACCGTCTCAAAAGAATCCTTCACTGACGAGTGACGATACCACCAACGCGATATCATTAGCATTCATAAGCCACCAATGAAGCTGCGTCATGTTTTTTTATGTGATAGGCGGTAGACAGCAGACGAATCACCGATGGTGAGCGATTGCCGCCGCCCATGAACACCCGCGACACCAGTGGAGTCACAAGTGCGCTGCCAACCCTGAAAACCCCTTTCCCCGGATTGGGCCTCCTGTACCCACTCACAAAGCGGTCACGGTTTTCTCTGAGGCCGTGGTATCACTCCGGTCAAACCGGCCCATTCATGCCCAAGCGTGGCTCTCCTACATGTGGAAATCTGTATGAAAAGTTGCGGTCAGCAATGATTGTAACGGGAAGAAGAATTTGTATCAGAAACTGACATTTACATTTGGCACGCATCCAATGGTTTGCCATCACTGTCCAACACTCTTTCATCTTAGCGTGTAATTTTTTTTATGACATACGTGGCAGATGAGCAGACGGATCACCTGATGGTAAGCGATTGATTGGTTAAAGCTGTCGCTTTGGAACCCGGGGTGCGCTTGGACTATGATCTAGGATTCGGGAAGTTTAGTCATATGTAATTACAATGAAGCAACTGCCATCTGACCTTCGCAACCGACAGGGAAACCAAACCAACTGGATCACGGTTACACGTTCAGAAACATTATTTTAAATATTGTAGGTATAACACAATTTTGAGAAACTATCTGAGACGTGCAGTTCTTACGATATTTTTCCTAAGTAAAATATCAGCCTCTTTAAATAAATAAATATTTCACAACATCACATACATTGGGTTCACTGTCAAGAAGCATAATTTTTTAACTTAAGTTAGAATAATGTAATTACTGCTAATGACAATTTCGCATAATACTAAAAAGCACAACAGTTTTTAGCATAGATTTTTTAGCATAAATGCAATGAGCATAAAATAATTAACCATAAGTCATTAAAAAGCGGCTTACGGGTGGCCCAAGGGCCACCCCCGCCGCACCTAAACCTACTTTTACTCTATATACTATAGGAAATACTGGTTACTTACTTACTTTTTTATTTTTCAGCTACAAACAACCATTAATGCCTAAAAAAATTATGCATAAATGCATTATGCTAAATAATAATTTTGCCACAGTACATATTATGCTAAAACCCAATTCGGCCAAATTAATATTATGCTAAATAAGTTATGCCAATTTCATTTTGCCAATCCATTTTAGGACAAAACATATTATTTCAATTAAAGGGATCCCCATACAATGATCTGACTGCGAGATAGTTAGCTGAAGCACCTGTGTTACGGATGTCAGAATCAATAGCGGAATTTCAACTATATACATTTAATACTTTTTTTTTAAATACATACATAATACATAGAAAACACCCAGATCAATACAAACAGATATGGCCTCCATCATAGAAATCAAATCATCGCTACTATGATAGGGTTAGGCTTAATCACAACGCTTGCCAAATTGGTGATCACAAACCCGAGTTATGTTACAACATACTTTTTGCTCGACCTGGGAAACGAACCCAGGACCCCGAGATCACGTCACGGTATTTAAACCACTAGATCAATGACTGAACAATGCCATTGGAGCATCGAGCGTCGTCGTCGAGCTAATGGTAGGAATACTCGTATGTACATATATTTGAAAAATCCAGAGTTGCATGCTCGAATTCGAACCACGACCCCGCTCCATATGAAAGACGCGCTTTTATCCCCTGAATTACAATTGCTCTCAATCACTGTCCCATACAACGGCGACAATAGCAATCTCTGAGGTGAGGACCAAAATCTAATTACGACATCTGGATATTAGTCACTGACGGGATGGAAGCTTTCTGCTCTCTGTTTAACATGCAACTGTGTCAAAGACAATAAACTTTCAAAAACGCGTGCGCCGAAGCTTCGTGACATTTGTGTGACCTTTAGAGATGTTTCACACGTAAATAGTTTGGATGTGAACGACCAATCTGGGTTTAACGATACCAGGGCCGATAAACTGAATTATGTTCAACATTTGGTTCGTATTGCGTCTGGTAATGACGAACTCTAAAGTCTTGTTTCTTGTGTTTTAATCCCATAGTTAGTTAGTATTTAGGTATACAAGGGTATATCCCGCGTCAAAGGGTTGCAAAGGTCTGATGGCAGTGGCTTCATTGTAATTACTTCCCTAATTCTGGAACATGGTCCAAGCGCCCACAAATACAAATATACAAATAGTTTTTATTTTCATATAACATGTGGGTTATTGGGCATTACAGTAGGTCCCACACTAGGAAAAGTCCTGTATCGTGGGCACCCGGTATAAATAACAAAACCAGGAGAGCGACAGATTACATTTAAAACAAAGATAACATTATCAACTATTTGAAACTGTGCTAACACTAAGTAATTTATTTAACAAAAGTAATTTAGTTAAAAAGGTATAAATATATTGTAATATAATATGCTTGCTGTCTGTGAAGTGTGCGAGATGATAAGAAACTAAACCTAAAATTTATGTGACGTATGATTGTGTGTGTGTGTGTGTGTGTATGTGATTATGTGAACTATGTATGTAAGTTTAATTTATTTATTTATTAATTAATTATTTTATTTTAATTGCCTTAGTAGGTCTTCAGTCTGTTGGTAGGTTCGGGACAATAGAAAAGTGGAGATCGAAGATTTGGCTTGCCTTACAGTGAGGAGGCCTTACATTACACGCTAGGATAGTTACGATACGAGATTGGTTTTCTTTGTCTTTGAAGGCACTTGCATCACTTTCTACCGTCCTGTGGTTTAGTGTTCATTACTGTTGCATCCTGTAAAGTTATGGAACGAAATCTTTACAATCTTTCCCGCGACTTCTAATATGTAAAAGGTATTATAATAAAAGGTTATGATACATTTACTTTTGTTATGCGAAGCGCATCTTCTATTCTGATCTTGAGGAGGGCAAGCGTAAGCATGGCGACAACTCCTTACATATAAAGATGTGCTAAAGCGCCACCTGAAAATGTGTGACATTGACTCATCTCGCTGGGATGAACAGGGTGCTGAGCGACCCGAGTGGACGACTTTAGTGAAAACTAAAGTCCGAGACTTCGAAACACAAAGGCTCTCTGAGCTTGACTGTAAATTATAATTATGTCGACGGTGTGCTCGAATGCCCGCAATGTATGAGAATCTTTTCGAAAACAATAGGCTACGTTAGCCATGCGAGCACACTAACGACATTTAGCTAGGAGTTGAAGCGGTCGCTGTGGTTGAAATCTGCCGGACTCCATCATCATAATCACTTTTGTTATTCATGGGCAACGGCATGAAATGGAAAATTAGGAATATCTGGCGTTGCAAGTACGTATCTCTATTTCATGAACATTGCACAGTGACTAGGTATTTTACCAGCCTGTCTGTTTGCCCTTCTCCAATAGTAATAAAATGATGTGCAACATTTCATTTTCGTATTAACAACCTTCTTATCTGACTTGTAGTTAGCATTTTTGAAAGTACTCGAAATATAATTTGTGTAGTGTACTTTTTTATACCTGCTCAAAGGTCATCGACCTAACAATTGGGGTCCAGTCTAATCGAGAGCTAAGTCGGTTACTTTTTAATTCTTTTGGCCTCCGCATTCACCTTGCAAAGTGGAAGACCTCTGTTTATGGTCGATTGTTTCTTTTTCTTTTTGAGAAAGGAACTGAATCGTGATGCGATTTTAACGATAATGTCACGAGCCGCTGTTTAATTGTTCGCCGATACAAAGATAAGCTGTGAAGCTGGTTGCTATTAGATTTATCTAAATGAGTTTGTTTCGTGGTTAATTAGGAGCGTAATGTTTTTTGATCTACACACCTCAACTTTGTCTAGGGATAATGCAAAAAATATCGTTTTAACATTCGAACTACATACAAAATGACTTAAAAACTACGTAACCGACTTTAATATTTTTTTCACCATTATAATAATACATTATCCTTTATTAATAAAATCTGAAGTTACTTCGGGAAAACGTCTCATTTCTACGGGAAAACATCAATAATTCCAAGGCGAGCCAAGGGGTAAGTTTAACTCCCCAAAAATGTTAAAGTTTGTTAACAAAAAGCTGATAAAGACTGCCTATAAGAACAGTGTATTATAAAACATAACTATATAGTTATGAATAACAAGTAGATAGGTGGCGATAGAGGGTTGTTAAAAAACTGTAATATATTTATTAATTAAATTGCACATGTTACATGTTTAATTCACGTGTATCCTTCCTATTGCACCTATACACTGTATGTAATAAATAATAATAATATCCTCCAACCATTTTTTTTTATTATTGCTTATAGTAGGTAGACGAGCTTGCGGCCCACTACTCCGCAGCTCATAGACATCAACAATGCCGGAGCACAGTCATGCCGCTGCCTACCGTGAGAGAAGAACTCTTTTCAAACCTCGTTTAAAAAAGGACATGTCATAGCGATCAGGGAGCACCGCGGCTGAAAGCTCATTCCAGAGTTTGCACGAGCGCGGGAAAAAGGAGCGCTGGAAACGAAGCAATTTCGCAATTTAGCAATTTCGGCTAAGGCGGCCAATCTCATATCTATCGGCCACTTACGTAGGATATATTATAGTGTTCAAGTGTGCGCGTAAACACAATTGCACACTCTATTCCTTGGCCCTCATATTCCTATGGGACACGACCGGAGAGGCATCATATCGGCTTAAGCGCAGGCGTAGGACCAACGGTTCAACGTGTTTTCCGAGGCAGGGGGTACTTGAACGCCAACTTCCAGACTCCGAGTTGAAACTGAGAATTTCTTAACAGAAATACTCAGGTACAAGTTTTAGCCCGACCTGGTGATCCTACCCGGCACCCATTACCAACTGCGCCATCGACGCCGTCACAACAGACACTTTATGTATAGACTGAATAACGAAAACCCTCCAATAAAGCTACGAACCTATGCGAGATGAGGGTAGGTAGGTTTCCTTTCCTAAAGGCAGGCCACGCATCAGGGATTTCTGTGATTTCTCATAATATGAACATATTATATGTTCATATTATTCATAGGCGGCGGTCTTCACTTACTAATATATAGGTGCTCGTTAGCCACTTGTAGCGTAAAAAACTTATCATATATGTTCGCCGTGTGGTCCCCAGGCAGAGTAGAATAGGCCACCCTCACTCTTACCGAGGTGTCCGTAAAGGCGGACTGAGGTAAAGACTGCCTGGCCATGATCATCACGCCCCCAGAGAAAGAAAACTCTGCATTTACATCAAAACCCTCGCCAACCCGTCTGCCAAGCGTGGTGAGTATGGCAATTACTCATGTGTTTGAGGGAGCCCGTGCCCCAGCAGTGGGGACTTAAATGGCTTGATGATGATGATGGTCCCAGGCAGAGTAGAATAGGCCACCCTCACTCTTACCGAGTGTCGTAAAGGCGACTAAGGTAAAGCTGCTGGCATGATCATTAGCGCCCCAGAGAAGGAAAACTCTGCATTTACATCAAAACCCTCGCAAACACCGGTCGCCAAGGCGTGGTGAGTATGGCAATTACCCATCAGGTGTGTTTGATGGGAGGCCACGAGTCCAGGCAGTGGGACTTAAGGGGCTGATGATGATGATGAATAACGAAAACCCTTCAATAAAGCTACGAAACTATGCGAGATGAGCGTAGGTAGGTTTCCTTTCCTAAAGGCAGGACACGCATCAGGGATTTCTGTGATTTCTCATAATATGAACATATTATATGTTCATATTATTCATAGGAGGCGGTCTTCACTTACTAATATATAGGTGCTCGTTAGCCACGTGTAGCGGAAAAAACTTACGATATGTGTTCTAGTTCCAACAAAGTGAAATTGCTAGCAAATAACTCGACAACCACTGTTTGGAGAGGGCGTTCTCACTGCGCTTCAGTTTAAAACTATTGCAGTTGAGAACACCACAAATGTTAAGTGGCCATTAAGTTTTTGATAAATTAAGGATTTTGTATTTTGTATTTGTATAACATTTTTAGTGGGCATCAAATTAGACGTCTGTAACTATTTACTGAAACGGCTCAGTGATCCGACTCAGCCAAATGATACACTGTTCCGAATATCTAATGTTCGCTCCGATTGTATCATTCGACTCAAACGGATCTCGACTCCTAGTGAACCGAATGATCCGAATGAGCTGAATGATTCGAGTGAGCCGAATGAATTACGGATCTATCTGAGAGTCGATGTTCCATATGAAGCGTTTCACAGTATCACTGAACTGATCCAGATGCAAATGTTCTCCAATCTTTTGAAAGATACCATCAAATTATACGAATTTGAGTCGATCGTGACGGAAAGCACTTATCGATCAAGTCTAATCTGAAAGCAATAAAAACTATTTATCCATCTAGTATTAATTTCAACTGCTAAATATTATTAACTGACAGATAGACATGCTGATTTGGTGAAAGGATCATCACTTCATTCTTTAGATTATTAAAAAGCTATTAATGTGATGTTAGATACTAAATCGTAAATCAAAATTTTCAGGCTAATAGCTCTTGCAAGCAATACTTAATGGTCTGTTAAAAACTTTCTAAAGTTATAAAAATAACAGTTTTCGTCGTAGGTGATGTTTTTTTTTTCTTAAATTTAATCAATATAAAAGTTATAGGTTGGTTTTAGTCCAGCAATACGAGTAAGTAACTTGGTAATAAGATAGCCCGACCCGGATCTTCGAACCCGGAACTCCTGGCGCAACCGTCGCTTTAAAGTGGGACCCACTAACCATTGCGCTACGGAGGCAGTCAAAATTTGTACCCGAGTTTTTCTGTTAAGAAATTCTCAGTGTTAGCCCGGAATCTGGAAGTTGGCGGTCTTGTACCCCCGTGCCTCGGACAGCACGTTAAGGTGACGGGTAGGGCACACTAGCGACGCCAAACGATTTTAATTTTTAGCTACTAAACCGGATCTATTTAAACAATTTCGGGGTTACAACCTTTTGGCAAACACTTATACTATTTATTAAATAACCATGCACAAATGTTGGGTCCGCCTTTGTACGCGAAAAATTGATTACCGCCAAAGGCGGCCACTTTTAGCGTGAATCAATTTTTCGCGTACGCGTTGGACCCAACATTTGTGCATGGTTATTTAATAAATAGTATAAGTATTTGCCGAGAAGTTGTAACCCTGAAATTGTTTAAAATAGATACGGTTTAGTAGCTAAAAATTAAAATCGATTGGCGTCGCTAGAGTGCCCTACCCGTCACCTTAAGCCGTTGTACTGCGCCCGATCCCTCTCCGTTCGTACGCTGGTGTCCCATCCGGTTATGAGGGTAAAGGAATAGAGAGTGCACATGTGTTTGCGCACACACTTGAGCACTATAATGCGCCCTAGCCGAAATCGATTGGAGGATATTATTAATATCTATTATTATTTACTTCAAAATAAATTGTTAAAAATGCTATGAAAATATTATCAATTAATACTCACAATATTACACCTAGACTCTGACAAACACAAGTGTACATAACACAAATTGCTTCTCCACCAGAGTGGATTCGAGCCCGATAGCCAGCTATATTCCTAATGAGGAAATCCTCAGCCTATGAAATCCTCTTATGGTCGTAGTAGTATATACCTTGTAGCTTGGCACTAAAAAATAATTAGGTATTTCATTATTGTAGGTAGGTACTGAAAGGATTGAAAACAGCACAAGTTCCTTATGTGTTTTTATTTCGCTTTTGTAACCTGCAACATATACAATATATGGTTACGCGAAACCGTCATAGGTGGCAGACGAGAAGACGGATCCCCTGATGGTAAGTGATTGCCGCCGCCCATGAACACCCGCAACATCAGTGGAGGCACAAGTGCGTTGCCAACCTTTGAACCCCCCTTCCCCCAGATTGAGCCTCCGGTACCCTCACTCACGCAGCGAAACACAGGACAATGCTGCTTCACGCCGGTTTTCTGTGAGGCCGTGGTATTACACCTGTCGAGCTGGCCCATTCATGCCGAAGCGTGGCTCTCCCACGGTCAACTCTGCTATTTCACTGTGCACCGACTGTGCACGCTCTATTCCTGGTTAAAAACTACGTTGTCCGCAGCGGCGGCCCTCTACAAGTAACCTCTCTAAGCCCTCTTTGACACTCCGGATTCCACATTCAAAAGCATAAACTTTCTTCTAAATGACTGACATAAAACCAACAGCCAGCAACGAAGGAGTTCACCATCGTTACAGTTCATATAGGTATAATAGGTGTTTACTGATTCCTTACTCGCGACTCGGTAAAGTGTTGGACGCCCTGCGACAAGATGGGGTGATGACATTCGAAGGCTGGCTGGTGTGGGCTGGATGAGAGTGGCCGAAAATCGGGAGCAGTGACGTGCATTAGGGGAGACCTATGCTATGTCCAGCAGTGAACGAGTGTGGGTTGCTGCTGACTGATTCCTGTAGGTAAAGCCTTATTTTGGGGAAACTCTGTACACAAAGATAAAGTAATTATGGTGCAAAAAAAATGTATTCGAGCCATTTTTGGTTTAAAACAGAGAGACTCCTGTCGACCCCTTTTTAGAAAACATAAATTACTTTCATTACCTTGTCTTTATATCTTCGATTGCTGTTTTTTTATGTGATAGGTAGGCAGACGACCAGACGGATCACCTAATGGTAAGCGATTGCCACCGCCCATGCAACACCAGTGGAGTCACAAGTGTTTATTTGTGCACCAGCACCTAAAATTTGTTTGCCCAAAAATGTCAAATATCTAATCGAAATTTAAGATCTATATACAAAAATAAACTTGTGAGGCCTTGTCTAAGTTAGCTCTTGTATCCAAAAACACCTAATTTATGTGTACAATAATTTATAATAAATTACCAGACAAATTCAAATCGTTAAAGTTCTCAAAATTTAAAAAAGAATTTAAAGAATGGTTAACTTGTAATTGCTTTTATAATGTCCACGAATATTTAGGTAGGCAAATATAAAAAAAAACTAATTTGGTCGTGGTTTATAACTGAGTATAATTATAATGTGTATATGCCTAAAAAGGTAGGATCAGGTAATACTATATATGTAACTATTTTAAGATCATTTCTGTAACCTTGTTTTCCATACACAATAAAGAACTTACTTACTAAGATTTTTTAAAAGTAGGTACATGCCTACTTGTATTACCTATAATATATGTTAATCGTAGGTCACACAATTTTAAATTGTGCAAGATTGTTCACGGGTCATGAATATGTATGTTTGAAGCATTGATGAAGTAGTCACATTGCTAAGTATATTATAAGTTAATTTTATTTTAAGAACACGCTCTGATTAGAATATTGCCCTAGGTCATTCACGATTGGACAAGCACAACTCGTTTAAAGATCGAAAGTTATAGATTTTGCAATTGTAAAGAAAGTTATCTCAACTGTACAGGCAACAATATTATTGAAATTTTTATCACTACCTAAAAATCTGACCGAATTACATTCTGTATGAATTACCTATTACTTACTTTTCGGGTAAGGTTAAAAAAGCATAGTGTATAATATATACACCATGATTTTTAACCGCCTCACTCCCCTATCTGGGGCACTATACTAATGAAAACAAACATTTTTCTCCAAGCAACATAGGTACTAATCTCTAAAATAATTTTCGCTTTCTGATACAAATTGCACCAATCAAGCTGATCACTTTTGTATGGAAAGGTGTTTGTTTTTAATGAGATTAGACCCAATGTTCCTTGCGGAAAAATATTTGTTTTCATTAGTATAGTGCTCCAGATAAGGGAGTAAATCGGTTAAAAAGCATGGTATAATCTGGTATGAATATTAGGTTTTTTATTGTGAACCTTTAGCCATGTAATTTTTTTAAGCTATTTTTTTTTCTTTATGGACTCAATCACACGTTCAGCGACGCAATGATTCCGCCAATGTCAAGTGTTTAAAGAGACACGCAGCTTAAAATATTATACCGGTAAAAAAGAGATTACAAAACAAACAATAAAAAAATCGATCAATTTTGAGGTCTTCTGTGTTAGTATCGCCCAGCATCTAAAACAAATAAAAAGGACGACACAATGTAGACAACACAACACGGCAAGGACGAGTTAATCATAGTCTGATATCATATATAATATTTAAGCTATATAATAAACCATTTAGGAGTTGTCAAATTCATCAGACAAATTATTATATCTACGAGATTTATCTGAAATATCTCATGAATTCGTTTAATGATATAAATGATACTGTACCTTGAATGTTCACATTTTTTAAACTCGATTGGTTCAGTTCATATAATTTGTATATATTTAGTTAATGCACAAATACCGCAAGATAATTAGGGTATAAAGTAAAAATAAAATTTACGACCGTTAATGACAATAAAATATGCGTAATATAATTAAGCCCCTTGGTATAGTAATGAGTGGGTACTTCGTTAATTGTCTAAACGCACTTGCGCATATTTGACCCAGTTATTTTTTTATTTTGCAATCAGTACCTTTTGATCATGAAATTATATTGTTTATATCGCCAGGTTATGTTTTGAATTGTATACGCAAATTTTTCTTTTTTTTTATAAGCGCAGTATTTTTAAAAACGCATGTATTATTTATTGGTGAAATGTGCGAACAATTTTAATGTATATTTTTTTATTTCATAGTCTCAGCAAATAATTTTCATGAGTAAAGTTTCATGATTATCTATCTATACGACAAGTGTCTGGAGTAGCCACAGTGTTGTTTTAATTCTTTAGGCTTCTGATGAACTCTACATTTACACAGTATGTTGTGAAAATGTGTGAAAATGTGTGTGCGCAAACACAAGTGCACTCTCTATTTACTTTCATATTCCGATGGGACACTACTGTGACACAACCGAAGAGGGATCGGGCGCAGGACCAACAGCTTAACGTGCTTTCCGAGGCACAGGGGTACAAGAGCGCCAACTTCCAGACTCCAGGCTGACACTAAGAATTGCTTACCGAAAACTTAGGTACAAATTATTTGGCCCGACCCGGGGATCGAACCCGGGTCCTCTTGCGTAGCCGTCGCTTTAAAGTGCGACCCACTCACCACTGCGCCACCGAGGTAGTCTTATTAGTAGACATGTATTTACATTATAAAACGTATGCCTAGATACTCGTATCACGATAAAGATGAAGCACAGCCCTAAAGGAATTTGTCAATTAAAATTTCATAGTCTCTGCAAATAAATTTCATGAGTAAAGTTTCATGATTATCTATCTATATGACAAGTGTCTGGAGTAGCTACAGTGTTGTTTTAATTCTTTAGGCTTCTGATGAACTCTACATTTACACAGCATGTTGTGAAAATGTATTGGATTATCACTTCACCCATGGTGATTGAGTTGCCAGGAAAACGTTTGACCGTGGGAGAGCCACGCTTGGCCATGAATGGGCCGGCTCAACCGCAGTGTTACCACGGCCTCACAGAATCCCGGCGTGAAACAGCACTGTGCTGTGTTTCCTGCGTGAGTGAGGGTACCGGAGGCCCAGAGGAGGAAAGAGGGTTTAAAGGTTTTACACCGCACTTGTGACTCCACTGGTGTCGCGGGTGTCCATGGCCGGCGGCAATCTGCTCGTCTGTCACCTATCACATAAAAAAATCCTTATAATTTAAAAACTTTATAAAAGGACTTTTAACTTCAAAAGTAAACACTAAATAGAAAATCGATTATGGTCCCAGTTATGTAAATCCTTTTAGGTCTTATCAATCTTGAACCTTAAGTTCACCCACTGTTCAAACAACGGTTACCACACTTTAACCATGCAAACACCAATAGCAAGTACGGTTCAAGTGTGATTACCGTTGTTTTTAAGTTGCTGAACTCGGCCCTAAGAGTTCCAGTTACAGTTTTGCAAGCCGGCGAAATCGTGAGCAGGCACGCGACGCCGGGTCCCGGGCCTAGCTAGCTAGACCAGTTACTCGATAGGCATTCAGTTACTCAACTCTAATTGTCGACCTAATGTTGCTTAATTTTGTGATATATCAGAACTAGTTGTGTTATATGACTCATTACTATTGTTAAAACGTGATGGTGGACTGATTAGCCGTCGTGTAAGAACACGAATGGTGTCGTGGTGTGAGGATAAGATTTTATGGTAGATGATAAGTTGAGTGAGTTAATACTGTAGATTCTAAACTACCACTAGCTCGGCGGTGAGGGAAAACTTCGTGAGGAAACCTACAAGTTACCTGCAAACACAATCTTCGTAATAAAATCAAAATTAGACTCCCTAACCCCCGAACTAACTACGGAACCAAGACAGTACTCTTTGAGGGGGCAAATTTAATTAATGAGTTACCCGATGAGCTAAAGACATGTGAATGTATTCTGACTTTTAAACACAAACTCAAGCAACACATTATGGAAAAGAGTGCCGGTCGATGATTAAATACATCATTACTATTAGTTAATTATATGTCTTGTTTGTATTTCTTATTATAAGTGAAATGTAAATTTCTTATGAGAATTAATTTCTTCAAACCTAGGTTACGGACAGCTACAACGGATAAAGAGTCCACAACTGTTCAGATAACGATTCTGACCGTGTAATGTACCTGACAATGATGCAGTCGGTCCGATCTGGATTCCCATTGTCTCTAGATTTGCGAATTCAGTAGTACCGATAGCAAAACGAAGTTGCTGGGAAACGCCCCAGATTATCGTTATCCTTTTGTTTTTTTTTTATGTGATAGGTGGCAGACGAGCAGACGGATCGCCTGATGGTAAGCGATTGCCGCCGCCTATAAACACCCGCGACACCAGTCACAAGTGCACGGCCAACCTTTAAACCTCCGGAATTGGGCTTCGGGCCCATTGTCCATTGGACCTACCCTCACTCACGCAACGAAACAGCACAGTGTTGCTTCACGCCGGTTTTCTGTGAGGCCGTGGTATCTCTCCGGTCGAGCCTATTGATGCGTGGCTCTTCCACGGTTACCTTTAGCTATTTATGTACCTTTGTATATAATATAATAAATATTGATATTTGGGAATCGTATAAATACTTACATGAAAGAACTTATATCATGGTCTAAGTCTTATCATGGTTAAATTCTAGAAAGTCAAGAATGCTATGAACCGATGGGCTATACGTATACTTTGGAAGTTTGGAAAACACTGATGTAGACTGTGGAGTGTTGTACATGTTAGAAATAACTAAAAATTTAATAAATAAAGACGACAAAGTCTATCTGAGAAAGAAACTATTTGGTATCAAAATGTATATGCAGTCAAAGATCAGGCATCTTAATATGAATATCCTCTAAACGATTACGGCTACGGCGGCCAATCTTGACGATCAGCCACGTACGCAAGATATATTATAGTGCTCAAGTGTGTGCGCAAACACAAGTGCACTCTCTATTTACTTTCATATTCCGACGGGACACTACTGTGACACAACCGAAGAGGGATCGGGCGCAGGACCAATAGCTTAACGTGCTTTCCGAGGCACAGGGGTACAAGAGCGCCAACTTCCAGACTCCAGGCTGACACCAAGAATTGATTACCGGAAATTTAGGTACAAATTATTTGGCCCGACCCGGAGAACGAACCCGTGACCTCTTGCGTAGCCGTCGCTTTAAAGTGCGACCCACTCACCACTGCGCCACCGAGGTAGTCTTATTAGTAGACATGTATTTACATTATAAAACGCATGCCTAGATACTCGTATCACGATAAAGATGAAGCACAGCCCTAAAGGAATTTGTCAATTAAAATTACCAGCTATTTGCAAAACCTATGCGGTGCTATATAAAACAAATTAATTTATTACACGAATAATAAAACTACTTTCTTACTCAGCGCTGGTAATGATCAAAAATTTCTGAATTAACATCCGTGTGGTCTCAAAAACCGCCCTATTCTACAATCACTTGGTCGATATTGTGTTTCAGGAACTGATATCAAAGACTTGTGGCATGCCTGTCAACTTTCCGCCATGATTTTGACCATGTGGACTCGAGGTGATCCTCTGTGGACCTCGGGCCCGGTGTATGAACAGCGACATGCATGACGTTGTTTGTGTGTCGTGACTTTTCTTACCAACTTTTGGTACAAGCCATCCACTAGATTATGCTGCGTTCTTTATAACAAGGTAATCTGATTAAGCTGCAGATAAGCATGCAGGTGGACGCAAGATCAAGTGTACGACTTTTGCTGTAGCAAAATTTGAAAATTATTTAAAATATACCGAGACCACGGTGGCGAGATGAACTCGACGCGTCCTTTAAAGACTGGTCCACAACAGCCCAGGACCGGGAGAGGTGGAAAAAGGGTAGGCAGGCCTTTATCCTGCAGTGTGACACTATGGGCGCATAATAATAATTGGATCTGTATCCCTACATACGCCTTCCAAAAGGACCAACCTCCGTGCCGTGATTTGCCGCAGGAGAGATACATAATAATAATATTATTTGCAATATTTCTACATTGAACCAACAGAGTTCAATATAGTCATTAACACCTATTATCAATTGTGAAAGTCTTAAATAAAAATGTGACAGTATCTTGACAACCTTAATAAAAACCACAAAAAACAATTTACACGAGGTTTAAGTAGACCTTGATATTTGTATTGGTATGCCTGCAAGTGGGAACTTATTTTGTACTTTCCCCACGAGTTTGTAATAAACTTTCCCGTTCTGTCAATTAACGACGAAGTTCTTAAATTGGCATTGAATTAATACTTAATTAATTGCAATAATGAGGTGATTAACATTTCTACCATTACCATCTGCTCGGCGATGAGGGAAAACATCATGAGGAAACCTGCACGTTTCGGAAAAAAATTCTGAAACGTGTAACCATGATTCAGTAGGTCTGGTTCCCCTGTTAAAGGATTGCGAAGGTCAGACGGCAGTCGCTTCATTGTAATTACCTGACCCCCCAATCCTTAATTATGGTCTAAGCGTAACCTGGGCTCTAAAGCGACAGCTTTGGACGCTGCCGGGAATCACACGCTAAGATGAAGAAGAAGAGGTAACATTTTATTCCAATATTAAAAATTATTTATTTTTAAGGATAGCTAACACCTTGAACACGAAAAAAGAACAATAACCAAAATATCAAAGAGCTATTTACAAGCTACCACATGTAGTAAGTATATCTTGACTCATAGTTAATCACAATACTGAGGCGTTAGATGCCAAGAAAAAATATTATTATACGTGTATAAGTAACTTCATCCTGCCCAAGTTAGCCGACACAATAGAAAATCAATTGGTTTTAGGCTTAAAATTAAGGACTATTGCGTAAATTGTAGATTGAGTCTCTGCATACCTAATAATATAATGGAACATTTTTAATAGGCCTGCTACCTATTTTATATAATCCTTATATAAACGACTTACCCGCATATTGATAGCTATAGATAGATACTTTATATTGTATTTTGGTATGGCTATGTAAGTACATGTTCTTCTTATCGAAGTGTAAGTAATGATGGGTACGAAAGCTAAAAACTTCTTATAGAACCCTTCGGAATTCTAAATCACCACATATGCAGATATCAGTGAAAATTGTCTAATGCTGAAAGCGGACAGTTCAGTGAAAAAGTTTAATTACCTGAGTTTCTTGTTTGCAGAAATGCTCTGCAAACCAGAAACTCGGTTCAGTTCAAAGTTACCGCAGATTACATAAATAAGTATGTACTTATTTAATATTCAAAAGTGGTTTTTATCGATATATATATTTTTTAATTTATGCAAAACGTATGATTTTCAATATTTCAAAAATATCGGTCCACAATAGACCCCGCACATGAATCGCCAGAATGGGGTGTAGCAAGTTGCACTGCGCGTGCGCCGCCACAATGGGCGCAGCAGGCAATACAGAGCAACCTTCGAAAGGAGCCGCACGTACACACGGACAGTAGAGAACTATTTTATATAGAGATTATTCCAGTAAGCTGCAAAATGAGAAGTCTACTTTTTGCTGTCGGTTTGACTTTAGGATTAGGTGAGTGGATTTTTAACTAATTTTAGACTTTTAACAGTTATTTTTGACACTTGAAAAGCCATTTTGCTCATAATTTGAAGGTTCTTTTATTTATGTATGAGGGGGATATTTTAAATGATTTAATTACAATAGAGATTGAGATTTTTATATTTTTAAATGTTTGATAATAAATTGAGTGATTCAATTGTCAATAATCGTTTTTTTACACAGAAATCATAACAAATGTAAAATAATTTAGGTAAATTAAAACATGCGTTTTTCTTTAGAAGTGTGAAGATGCGATCTTTACAGAAGTATTTATTTAAGCATTATCAAATTAAAAAGTTCAATCAATTAGTAAGGTATTTATTAGCATAATATAACTTATACTTCGATACTTTTGCAGTGATATCAGTTACTTTGTGGGGAAGCCCGTATCCTGTTCAAAACCTTGGGTTTCATATTCCAATTGATTGATTGATTTATGGATTTTAAAGGGATTTAGTGAAATTAATTATTTGTTCATTATACATTCAGCAAGACTGCCGGAAACTTTAAGTACTTCCTTTTCAAATAGGTAAAATATGCAAATTGGAACGAATAATACAATACAGAATAATGTACTACTAAATAAATAAATAAATGTAAATAAATGACAGAAGTTATTAATAAAATAGTATTTTTTTCGAAATCAGTTTGCGTAATTTTTTTTTTATTTAAAAAGTTTCAGTAGTTCTATGAATTCTTAGAATAGTACCTTTCATTCTTAATAGATATATTTAAAGGATCACACCATTCCTCTGTCCTAGTTAATGTTTTTATCTGAAATGGTTTTGACCGCTACAAATGACAAAATTACCTTAAATACTAAATCTTTGTAAACCTAGTAATTATTTTTAGAACATTTGTTCATTATAGAGTTATTATTTAAGAAATTCTTAACAATCTTTAATTTCTTTTTATTATTTTAACTTACTTTCGATTTATTGTATTCAAATTCATTCTTCGTATTTTAATAATTTATTTATTTTATTTAAGAAAAAATACAGCTTTTTACATATTTCATTAATAATCGTAATCTTTAGTGAAACAAACCGTGGGAGAGCCACGCTTCGGCTCGACCGGAGTAATACCACGGCCTCACTGAAAACATGCGTGAAGCTGCTTTGTGCTGTTTCGCTGCGTGAGTGAGGGTACCGGAGGCCCAATCCGGGGGAAAGGGGGGTTAAAAGGTTGGCAGCTCACTTGTGACTTCACTGGTGTCGCGCTTACCATCAGGTGATAAGTCTGCTCGTCTGCCACCTATCACATAAAATAAAACTGTTTATAGTTACAATTTTAACTTGTTAGTTATACTATGTATTTAAATTCTGGATCAAATCGTAAGATATATTTAGTCACTGGTTTGTGACCTTGAGTTTCTGGCTACAATTTCCTAGTTTGTTTGACTTTGGCTTAAGGTGATGGGTAGGGCACACTAGCGACGCCAATCGATTTCAATTTTTAGCTACTAAGCCGGATCTATTTTAAACAATTTCGGGGTTACAACCTCTCGACAAACACTTATACTATTTATTAAATAGTAAAAGTGTTCATTAGTATATTTTTATTCATTAGTAAAAGTTCTATCATTGAGAGGTCTTTTGATTGCAAAAGTAAAAAAAAATGTCAAATACCGTATTGTTGCTGATCGTTTAGCTAAAATAAAGACTAACATATTAAAGACATGGCCTCAGCCTTTAAATACTTTATTTTCAGCATTTATAATAGGAAATTACAGACAATGGCGGTATGGGCTCTGTACCCTTTGCCTTTCCTTCAAAGAAAGAATTCAACCAAAAAAAAAATTCGCTGATCAAATTATTTATAAGTTGACTAAAGACAATGTAGAGATTAATTTAGCAAGCGGTATTTTAAAAGGTAAGAAAAGGGCAAGAAATACACGACTAGTTTTTATTCATAACGAATTATAATTAGTAAAGTTGTGCGCTGTTACTTATTGATATTCATGCAACGTTACAGGTCAGCGTCCTGTGTGTTTGATTTATAGAAAGGACTGGCATGCTAAAGAAGATATTGATTTTTACTGACTCAATTAGAAAAAAATATATTTGTTTGTATAATTACTTCAAATGGTAATGTTGCATTAATTCCATGAACTAGTTGGTAGTGTAGCAATATATATTATATACATATGTGTATACATATACTAGGGTGTATCTGTGAACATTTACATCCCTTTAACCAGGTCTTCTACCATCCATTAAGCGCAACATTTGTTCTACGACTTTTCGAAAAACGTCGAAATTTTTTTCGACTCCCCATACAACATGACCAAGTCACATGACCGACTTGTATGAAAAGTTGAAATTTTTTGATGCGAATTTCCAAAAGTCATGCAACAAAATGTTGTTCATAATGGTTCATAGAACACGTGGTTAAAGGGATGTAAATGTTCACAGATACGCCTTGTATACTAGAATGTTTAGATGCAGTAGAAATATCCGATTATTATTACTTTAGGATCACCCCTCTTATATGTAGGTAACATTGACTAAAGATTATTTGTTAATTAGGAATAGGTTAATATATGACTATTACCAAACTTAAATCTGAAGTAATAAAAGACAAATTTAACTGCTTTTGTTGCGTAGGCCTAGTTCGAATCTTTAGCCTTATTACCAAATGCAAACTAAGGAGAGTCCCGGAACAAAGCTCGTGCCATCCTCTTTTAACATTGCGAGTTGGAACGGGATGACATGAGCTTTAGTACGGTAGTAACTTTAGATCTCGATTTGTAAGTAGTACTAGTAGGATTTTTTTATAAATAGAGCTTAATTATAGCAGAAACTTTATTATATTTTGGGAAGTTTACATAGATACATAATCTGTAATGCACAGAAACAAAACATGTAGCAGACGGTACAATATTCGGGTCTTATAGCTTGTAGCGATTTCTTCTAGACAACCGTTGGGTTGAAAATTATCAAATTTCCTGAATCCTGGATCATCGTCCAAGAGTACCCCGGGCTCCAAAGCGACAGCTTTTGAAGCAACTGGGAAATATACCTACGCGAAGATGAGGAACCGTTGGGTATAGTTTGTTCAATAAATAAACAGGCAATACTGAAAACAATCCTTATCAACTATAATAGAATACATTGCAGCCTCTATTGAAAAAAAAAATACAATATTGTTATACTATATTACCAATTACTATTTACAAAGGTTCATGACAGAGGACTGTGCTATGTTACCGATGCGTAAAATCAAAATATCAACTTTAAGCATTGATTGATTTGAATAGAAGCAAATTTTGCACTGCCTCAACATTTGCAACTGCAAATAACAAAAAATTGTGTAAACAATTTCGTTGCTTCTCACACGGCCCATTTAGCACGTGGGGTGGTTTCAACAGGCGACAAGGTTCCGTGACAGTGCTCTGCAGTTCAATGGGCAAATTGCCCTTGCAACACGTGCTGGGGAGTTATAGACGAGCGACTTGTAGGTAGGCTGTGGGTAGTCGACTCGAGACTGGCAACAGTCATTTGTTCGCGACTGACTGTAGTGTCAAACTTAGTGCTGATGATGGACTCATCGGTTGGCGTTGTTTCCGACCCACATACATCAGTTAGCCGACTTGAGCATATATTTGTCTATTTTATAGTCATCAATGCTGTGTTAGCCTGTAATTGGCATACATACTGACATTTAATTTACTATAAACAGCTGTAATGATTATTTTTGTATGATGTGCTGTTGGTGAGCCTATTAATTGGCACAGGGCCAAATAAAATGGCGAACTTTGACGTTGGAGGCCAAGATCTAGTTTAGATCGCTGAGTCAACATAGTAAGCAAGTCGACTGACGCCGACTTAATGGTATTTGACAAATTCTTGATGATGGTTACAGATGGAGAACGACTGTAGCTATTAACAGACAAAGAATAGCAGTATGTAAGCAACTTTACTACTGATACTGTCACGGTATGTTAGGCACCACGGTGCGCTGTATCGCTTCGGCGACCATTATTAACCACATTCGTTGTTAAAGTGTCATCAACACAATATAACAAAAGTAATGTAGTGTGTATAAACACCACCATAACCATAGCTTGTTAGGTTACCTAGCTATTCAGTCAGCCCAGTAGGATAACACGCATAGGCGATTCAGGCGACTGACAGCAGCTTGTATATACATACAAGCTGCTGTCAGTCGCCTGAATCGCCTATGTTATTATACAATAATAATAATAATCTTTCAACCGATTACGGCTATGGCAGCCAATCTCAACGATCAGCCACGTATGCTGGATATATAATAGCGTTCAAATGTGTAGGCAAACACAAGTGCACTCTCTATTCCCTTACCCTCATATTTCGATGAGACACTACTGTGACACGACCGGAGAGGGATCGGGCGAAGGACCAACAGCTTAACGTTTAACTTAAGCTTAATTTAGCTTAGCATAAGTTGTATGTATACCTAATGTTTAAAACATGGGTTGGCGACAGTTGCCTACCAGTAATGGTCGCTTTCCGTTGTTATAGGTAATTGTCTATGCATAAAAATCCGCTCGTCTGCAAACCCCCTAAGTAGATTAGGCAAATCCACGGAACGTAGGACGCGTGAGTGAAAGGAGGACGATGTATTGACGACGATCTGATCGGTGCTCAATATAGTTTAGAGGCATCTGCCGTTTACCACATACCGTGGATAAATTGCAATAAGTGGTTGTACTAAATTGATATGAGTAGCGGTTTCATCATTGAACTTCCTTCTTATCTAATCTTAATTTAATAACGTAAGCTATAAGCTATTTATCACCACATTATATTGGTTATATCGTGTACGTATTTTCCTAAAAGCTTTATGCTAATTTGAATCAATAAATTAAATTTGAAGACCGAATTAAACATTTTAGGGTGGTCTGTAAAAGTCGTTCTTAAAAATTTGTATTATTATAATTATATCTATTATTTATAGCCGATCAAAGAGTAATTGCCTTTATTTTATTTCTTCAATTATAAATTCATGTTCCTCTTGACCTTCCTCAATTTAAAGATTGTTGTTTATTTATGTTGTGGTTTCCCCTCAGAGACAAAGCAACGACTATAGATAGGTAATATGAATAATAAACGGTTACTACCAGGTACAGGATGCGAAGCTTAAAATGTGAAATGTTTGTGAAACAAGGCTAAATTTCATACCATTCAACTGAGTCAGAGATATACAACTATGGAAGTTGTCGAAAGTTTACCCTAAGAGATTTTAATAGAGCTTGGAAATAAATTTGGTATGTTTTGCTAAATAAGAAATTATATTAAGCACCATAATATAATTTCTTATTTAAATACATAATGAGGCATTTTTTATGTGGTTTAAGAATGTGCGCTTTATTGTTATGTTTTAGGTTATTTCGTTTGAAGAAATGATACTATTAATATAATTTAAAAGGCTTCAAGAGACAGCTTTGAATATGACCGGGAATTATAGGGTAAGATGAGGGGTACTATTGATATAGTTACAATAGTTTGATTTCAATAATGTTAAACTATGTTACCCCAAAAATCTAACATACTTACTCCACTGGCTCAGTGACCCGAAACGAGTCTTGGCCTCCGAAACAAGAAAACGCCACTTTGATCGATCCTGCACTACTTTTCGTCAGTCACCGGCCTGAAAAATCTAACATAATATATTTTATTAATCGTCATCATCATCATCGTCAGCCCATTTAAGTCCCCACTGCTGGGGCACGGGCCTCCCTCACCACGCTTGGTGAGGGAGGCCCGTGCCCCAGCACGAGGTTGGCGAGGGTTTTGGTATAAATGCAGAGTTTTTCTTCTCTGGGTGCTGATGATCATGCCAGCAACTTTACCTTAGTCGCCTTTTACGACACCTCGGTAAGAGTGAGGGTGGCCTATATATATTTTATTATCTGAACTTTTTCAGATAATTATAATTTAACGACATGTGCCAAAAATTTGGCAAACTGGCGTAATATGTAGTATTTCATTTATTCAGGGCGGAAAGCAAGTGCGACCGTGATTTCATATTGCACACTCGTTAAATTTTGTCCAAAAACTAAATTGCGGCAATAAAAATCATTGCACGCTATCGATGTAATCAAAATTTTAACGTAAGCAACGGTCAAGAGCAAAAGGTAGCTTGAGTGAAACGCGACACTTTGTGTGGTTTCTCAATAGGCGAGACATACCTATCTCACCAAACAGACTAGCAAAACATTTCTGTACAGACATAGGTATGGTACAAACCACCACAAGTTGAGATACTACAATCAAATCACGCGATTCTCACCTTAATGTCAAACAAGTTTGGTTCAGAAACAGACTTAACAACACATAGTTGGTTTGTATTCGTACCTTGATAGATAACTCAAGTTCAGACATCCGGGTCGGAATGACGAATTGTTTCGATATCTAGCATTTTAGAACAATCAGACCCAAGTTCAAATATCTACTATGACTAACTAACATATTTTCTGTTTCAAACTTTTCAAGCTAAGAACTTGAACAACCGGGGAGTGGAATAAAGTTCATGTAGAGCCAATGATGTCATGAATGATGTAGATATGAATGTACATATCTACCTTTTATAATTACTCGTAACTTTCAGTAAACAGTACACTTTATCAGAGCTCTCGAGCTCTGTACGGAACTAAATTAAGAACTAAACATTTTTTACACTTTATGATGGTACTAAATTTACTCAAATAAAAAAAAACAAATTAAATCAATTGAAATCATAAATATATCTTTATTATTATACGTATTACTTATGTACACATAAGATTTATTCCTTGTGAGGTTTTCTTCCTACTAAATTTTTTGTAACTCTTATAAATAATAACTTTTCTCTCAGTTTCAGGCCAAGAATTCAACTGTCCCGAGAAGACCGGATTCTTCCCAGACCAGTACCAATGCGACCTCTATTACAAGTGCTCGAAAGGTCAGTATCGATTGAAAGGTCATTGTAGATATGCAAGCAAAAGTCACAAGAATGCGCCTGCACATGTCACGTAACTAAATATATCTAAGAACAATTGTATCTACTTAATGTTAATTTAATTGTCTGAAAATGAAGGTTTAATTGAATTTGATATAATACATGATGCGTTTATTTCCAGCAGTGTTTAGTTAACTTTACTTTTAGTTTCGATTATGATAACTATTATAATTAAGTGCTTCAATATTCATATGTCAATATTTTAAAATCATTATGGCAATAACCTTAAAGTTATGCCTGTGCCTTAAAAAACAAGGCTAGCTATCTATATGTAGATATAACCTGATAAAAGTTAACACTTGAACAGAAGCTCATGTATTACGAAACGGTATGTAGTATTTACTCACAATAGATTTTTTATTCACTAAGAAAAATAATAAGTTAAATTAGCATTCTACGACAAAAACATTTTTTGTTGCCGTATTTATACCGATTTCTCTACATTCAATTTGCGGGACAGACTTTGCGACTATTTACTGAAGAAAAAAGATTTTGTTTTTTGCGAGTTAAAAATAAACAATATTAGTCTGTTGGTAATTAGAAAGCTTAACTTAGTGTGACGGCATTGTACTCGTATGCACCTATTAACCTGCATTAAAGAAAAAATGCAGTTGAAATTCTTGAAATTAATTTCGTTGACTACCTAATTGGCTGTATAACAGTATTTAGATTTTTTTCCACGTTAGACCACGATGTTACAATAGTAAATAGAGTGTGAAAATTCTCAGCTATTGCTGTTATGTACATACAATAGACAAAATGTGTATAGGACAAAACAAAATGGTTGGGGCTCCTTTGTAATTAAACCAAGAAAATATCTGTTTGGGTGAAATTTTGTTATATTTAGATACTAAAGAGAGATCTTTGATAATATCGTTAAAAAGTTGCAGACTTTTTTTATCTCGGTCTATTGTTTTATATTGCGCTTTCTTAAAATTGAAGTTTCGTAATCATTGTAAATAAATAAATTGATACAACAATACATACATTGTCTTGGTCTCAATCTAAGGTTTTCCCTTGTACTATGGAAACTAAAAATGAAGGTACCATAAGCATCCAGACCCAGCAAAAATGTCTGTTTCATCAAACAAACAATTGTGTTGGTGCGGGAATCGAAACCGCGACCTTTGCCGGCGCTCAAACCGCTCTGTGCTAAACGGGTCCGTCTACTCTCTTTCAAGTTATCTTTAAAAAATTACAGAAAATAGGTACTTTTATCCTTATATCTAGGTACGAGTGTTGCGGAGAACCTGATACCGAATTCGGTGAAGCGTGAAGAACCATCTCGGCGGGCCAGTATGGCGTTGCCAATAGGAGATGATGCCTTGACATCGTTTCCGTTGTAATTGCAGGCTGAGGAGAGCCAATATACTGTACCTCTATAAAAAAATCATCATCATCATCATCATCATCAGCCCATTTAAGTCCCCTACTGCATGGGGCACGGGCCTCCCTCAATCACATGAGGGGTAATTGCCATACTCACCACGCTTGGCAGACGGGTTGGCAAGGGTTTTGATATAAATGCAGAGTTTTCCTTCTCTAGGTGCTGATGATCATGCCAGCAGCTTTACCTTAGTCGCCTTTTACGACACCTCGGTAAGAGTGAGGGTGGCCTAGTTCTACTCTGCCGGGACCACACGGCGTTATAGAAAAATACCGCATTTAATTTAATTCTCCATATTTATTAAAATAACAGATTATTATAAAGTTATTTTGCTATTTGGGCGAATGCAAATACTTATAAGTAGGTAGGTAAATCAATTATCAACCGTTGTTGTAAACTAACTTAATATCTATTAATTATTTAATTTTACATAGCTTTCGTCCTTTATATAATTTTGTCGATCAAGACTCATACACTTTATTAATCGAAGACTACTTAATAGAAGTATACGATCAAGTTAAGGTGACGGGTAGGGCACACTAGCGACGCCAATCGATTTTAATTTTTAGCTACTAAACTCGACCTATTTTCAAACAATTTTGGGGTTACAACCTCTCGGCAAACACTTATACTATTTATTTAATAACCATGCACTAAATGTTGGGTCCAATGCGTACGCGATAAATTGATTCACGTGAATAAATTTTTCGCGTACAAAAACGCGTAGTGTGCCCTACCCGTCACCTTAAAGTAAGAGAGAGCGTATGGTCCAATTATTATATAAGGTTTCAAAACACCTTATACTCGTATAAACTTACCAAAAAAGTAAACTGTAAAAGAGAATGTACTTCTAGTCCGGTTTATGACAGGATTTTTAAAAGAAACACTAACCCCCTTAATTCAAAACGCAGTCCAAGAAAAGTTCCTGAACTAAACTTATGCCCGCCCCTTTGAACGTTGCGTATTGGAACAGAGACGGCTTGAGCTTTAGTACGGTAATCACTTTAGATTGCGATTTATA
Source organism: Marasmia exigua (assembly GCA_019059595.1). Classification (NCBI taxonomy): domain Eukaryota; kingdom Metazoa; phylum Arthropoda; class Insecta; order Lepidoptera; family Crambidae; genus Marasmia; species Marasmia exigua. The sequence continues at coordinate 12,169,873 of CM032464.1, forward strand.
ATAAGGTGGTTTGTATTAGTTTATGTAGAATGTAAAATACTTAGGTATTATTCTCTATTATGTTACTGCTTGTTTTTTTGTGATAGGTGGCAGACAAGCAGACGGATTGCCTGATGGTAAGCGATTGCCGCCGCCCATAGACACCTGCGAAACCAGTGGAGTCACATGTGCGCTGCCAACATTTAAACCAATATATACATATAATACTTTCCTTTTGTAAATACACACTTATAATACGCAACGCAAACACCCAGACCAATACAAACAAACATGTTCATGCACACAAATGTTTGTACTGTGCGGGGATCGAACTCGCAACCCTTGAATCAGAGGCAGCGTTCACTACCACTGTTCCAATCTGGTCGTCGAATTAAACATGTAACTGCTGTGATTAGGCTATTTAATTTACGTTTAAGTCCCCACTGCTGGGGCACGGGCCTCCCTCAATCGCATGAGGGGTAATTGCCATACTCACAAAGCTTGGCAGACGGGTTGGCGAGGGTTTCTATATAAATGCAGAGTTTTCCTTCTCTGGGTGCTGATGATCGTGCCAGCAGCTTTACCTTAGTCGCCTTTTACGACACTTCGGTAAGAGTGAGGGTGGCCTATTCTACTCTGCCGGGGACCACACGGCTAACGTTACGTAATTGTCTCATATTTTATATTTTTGTCAAGGAATGTAAAAGTAGGCAACAAAACGCAGTGACCTCAAGAAGCGCATATAATTTGTAATGGTACCTAATTGACCTTAATATACTCGTAGTAAATTGCATGTTGAAACAAATTAATTTATGATAGGTATGAAGTTCTACACTTGCATATTTTAATTAATAAAAAAAGAACCTAGTTTTACTACTTACCTAAGTATGGTTCAAAGACAATGAAATAGTGTTAACCGTGGAAGAGCCACGCTTCGGCATGAATGGGCGACCGGATTGATACCACGGCTTCACAGAAAACCGGCGTGAAGCAACACTGTGCTGCGTTGCGCTGCGTGTTTGAGGGTACCGGAGGCCCAATCCGGGGGAAAGGGGGTTCAAAGGTTGGCAGCTCACGGTGATAAGTCTGCTCGTCTACCACCTATCACATAAAACAAAACTGTTTATAGTTACAATTTTAACTTGTTAGTTATACTAGTATGTATTTAAGTTCTGGATCAAATCGTAAGATATATTTAGTCACTTCGGTACTGGTTTGTGACCTTGAGTTTCTGGCTACAATTTCCTAGTTTGTCAACCGACTTTGGCTTAAGGTGACGGGTAGGGCACACTAGCGATGCCAATCGATTTCAATTTTTAGCTACTAAGCCGGATCTATTTTAAACAATTTCGGGGTTACAACCTCTCGGCAAACACTTAAACTATTCATTAAATAACCATGCACAAATATTGGGTTAGTTGGAGTTTAAAAAGGTTGGCAGCTTTTTTTTCCTACGTGTGCAACATAGACATGCACCATAACCAGACTGAGCGTTTTCATAGAAAGCCATACTTGAGAAACCGCGCGAAGCCGTGACGTACTGGGCGAGGTTCTGTCTCTACCGCATCCGTATGGAGATGCATTAAAGCTGCGTCAGGGTCGGTAGGATCTCTTTCACTCTCTGTGACGTTTTTTTCCGAAAATGGCACATTCTGTTTAAAGCGCACGCTTTCTAGTTCCATTGTTTGCAATTAGATACAAGTCGTATAAGTAATTTAGTTTTCATAATAATTGTACTTCTCTGGAATGTCTCGTATTTGCGCGATAAATTGGCATAAACATAATATACATAATAATAAATCCTGCATTATTTATTAAACAACTAATACTATTGCTGTTACGTGATGTTATATGAGGATTTCGATACTTATCGAAAACGTAAAAGTTGAAATAAAATTCCCATGATTCTTATTACCGAGCACGTTTTCATAACACAAGAGGATATACATTTAGGTACTATCTATAGGTATGGTGTGTAACAAATTGATAAAATTGATTGAAAACAAAATAAAGACTTTTTTCGTATTCATAAGCAATTATAGGCAACACACCAATAGAAGATGCGCAGTTTTACAAACCTTCTTTTGACTACTAGACAGACATTGTACAAAAATAAACCGATTAACGTTTTTTATAACAAAAATAAATAGCTTCGTCCTACCCAGACAGCAGACACAACAGAAAATCAATTGTTTTTTTTGTTTATGACTTTAAAAAGGACATTTGGGCAGAACGGTGAATGAAATCTGAAACTAAGTCATCATAAATAATGTGTAGTATAAATACTCTGGCATTCCCTTTGAATTTCACCAGCGGTTTATCTCAGCACGCCCATACTCGAGAGTATAGAAGGCAGGAATCTAACATGGAACCTTCCGCAACTGCGCATTTAGATAAATTAGCAAGCCCAACGTGATGTTGTCCATACCTACTATTTATTGTGAAAGTAAAAAACATAGAACGTTTTTTCTTTTGACAGGTCAAGCGGAAACAAAATTGTGTCCCGACGGCCTGGTATTCTCCGAAGACAACCCCAACAAGGAACGCTGTGACATCCCATCCAACGTAGACTGCGGAGACAGGAAAGAATTGCGTAAGTAACTACTCCATATTAGCCTTTGAATAGTGATCGTGACATCCGATCATCATCAGCATATAGCAGACTAGTGCTGGGGTTATAATAATAATAATTCTCACAACATCTCATACGTTGACCTGATTCCGTACTAAGTAGCTTAAGCACTTGTTTTACAGATATCAGACAACAGAGGAACACAAATATATACTTAAATACATATATTACACCCAGATACTAAACAAACACAAGTATTCATCGCACGAATGTTTGTCCAGGGTGGGGATCGAACCCACGACCTTTGGCGTAAGAGGCAGGGTCACTACCAATTACGCCATCCAGTCAGTCGCCTTACGTTAAGCGTTTTTTATGAGATTCAGAGAAGATGAGCAGACGGATTACATTGCTGTGAAATATGGATACGCTCGATGATAAATTGGTTGTGGTGGGCAAAGTGGAGGAGAAGAGACCCCGCGGCCGGGCTCCCAGTCGGTGGTGTGACCAAGTAACGACGATCACTCGGCTTCCCGTCATAACCGCCCTAGGACAGCCGAGAACCGAACTTGATGGAAGAGGCTAGTGCACAGGGCAGAGTGCTAGTCTTTCAAGGACATGACCCTCAGAATTGAAGTAGCCGATCACACACACCTTCAAATAAGTCCTTTATATGAGATTCGGAGTAGACGAGCAGTCGGATTACCTGATGGGTAGCAAGTTACCGCTGCTGAGGAAACTGCAACACTAGATATATCACAAGTGCGCCATGGACTTCATAAAAAGGAATACACTGTTTTCACCTAAGGTGGTAGGTCATTCCACAGTTTAGCATACTTGCTAATTTCTGTTGTGACGTTTCGGAACATTTCAGTCCACTTAGCTGGAAGTTAGTTCCAAGCCGCAGTGACCTCTCAAGAACTCTCTCCTTATTTCCTCTATGTTAGTAAAAAAGTCTTAAGACTTCAAAACATTTCATTAACATTATCTTCTTTTTCAGAGGAGCCCAAACCCACCAAAGGATGCCCGAGACAAAACGGTTACTTCAAACATCCAGACCCACAGGTATATACCATCATAATTTATTTACGTTGATAAAATACCACTTTTTGATAGTTAACTATATTATTTACTAAAACATTTCATTGTATAGGGATGACCTGAGACGGAGAACTGAACTTTGTATCTTTGAAAGAAATAATCAGCATCGTGTTTGTTTGACTGAACATGAAGAAATAGATAAAAAACCTTCATTAAACATAAAAAACTATCTTATATAATTAACAATAATGAATAAATGAACGTCATAAACTTTAGCAGCGGTAGATTACATTCACAGACCAATAATGTTCTGTGTGGACTATTTCTATTTCTGATGATACCATGATGATTTTTGACAAATTTTATATTCGTATTTTATACGTACCACGTTGCCAATTTATTCTAGGTGACTACTAGAGTTGGAAAATCCCAAAAGTTTGAGTTACGATGAATACTTATCCATGAATAAAATGTTTCAGGCGTGCGACAAATTCTACTACTGCTCTGACGGCGTGCCCCACGAGCTGCCGTGCCCCCCCGGCCTGTACTTCGACGAGGAGACCTCCAACTGCGACTGGAAGGAGTCCGTCAACCGCCGCTGTGACCAGATCACCAAGGGTACATTTTTCAAATGGCTATTTATCATCACAAATTCATCGCAGATTTGCAGCCTATGGATCCACAATTTGCTACGCCCCCTACCAACCGGCCACCCCTTTACTTCTTCTGTCCTGCAAATTCTGCTATTGCTCTGACGAGCTGTGGTGCCTGTTCTTCGAGAAGGAAACTGAAAGGAACTAATAGGGCTGAAAGAAATCAGTAAACCGCCACTTTGAACAGACCACCAGGGGTACCATATCTTACCGATAGCTCTCCACCATCATCTCAGCTAGTCATTACCGGTTATAAAAATGTATCGTCGCATTTATATGCGACTTTCTGCCGTCGCTTCAGAACCCGGGGTATGCTGGAAACATGGATTTAGTTAATCTGGTAATTACAAGAAAACGACTGCCGCCTGACCTTTGCTGCCAGCAAACAGGGGAACTAGACCAACTTGATCATGATTACATGTATTTTTTCCGATATTGTATCCCTAATTAGCATACTGTTTGTTCAGATTTGCTTGTAGCAACATTGGTTCCTTTTGATGTAAAAAAAGTTTAAAAAAGGTTGGCAGATCTTTTTTAAACGGTATGTTGGTATAACTGATTCTTGGTGTGCTAGCGAAAATTCACCCTAAGGTGACGAACCTTTTTATTCGCTGTACCGTACGACGTATTTGGTAAATAGAACAAGTTGAAACATACGCTCGTACAATTCGAAGAGGCTGCTTTGATCGAAAAATCATATAATATGAAGGGTTCTTCAACAAATTTTCTATAGGAATGTTAGAAACAGTGCTGCTAATACAACACTTCTTAAGAAAAAAGCATTAGTTTCGGTTTTGCAATCTATAGTAAAAGATATTGTTGTAGTACTGTATCAACGCCAGTACCTGCACATTTGATGAAATTACCGAAATAAGCCGTTTCCTAGAAAATTCAATACAAAGTAAATATTTTGCTAAAATGTATGAAACTGCTAATTTTGACTATCGTCATACATTTCTTACTGATGCTAAAAGTTTGCAGTTGCAAAAACTAAAGGCGAAGTAAGAATCGCTATTGGATCAGATAGTATAATATTTATAAAAATAAAAAGGTTTTGTTTACTTCTGTTTTCACTTTTCATACTTCTATTTGAATTTGGTGATTTGGAATTCTAGGCATTTTATTTTCAAATATCGACCTTTCAAAGTCTCTTGAGATAATTTTCATAGAGAGATCAATTTGCTTCTATCCATTAAGGTCCTTTAGCATTTTCTTTTTAGTCCATATGAAGGACATGATCTTATTCTTCCTTTCATTCATTCACCTCTGTAAGTGACGATGTTGTCTGATATTCTTTTATATTTATTATTTATGTGATTATCCTCCAGATATCCTAGATGACGGTTTCTCCTGCCCCGACGGCGAAGTGATGGGCCCCAATGGCCGTGCTCTCCCACACCCCACCTTCCCCCACCCCGAGGACTGCCAGAAATTCTACATCTGCCGCAACGGTGTCCAGCCCCAGAAGGGCAGCTGCCCTTCGGGCAAGGTCTACAATGAGGACACGTTCATGTGCGACGAGCCTGAGAAGGTTCCTGGATGGTGAGTTCTTCCTCTTTATAGAAATGTCACCATCATCTCAGGAAATGATTGCTGACCTGATTGATTTAAAAGTACATTTGTTAGTGACCCTCTTATTTTTTTTGGCGCTGAGTTATGCCGCCAGTCCGAAGTGCAATGGACCCACGTCACCGCCCTTCAGCGGCGCCGTATGCATGCCCTCCTCCTACTCCTCAAGCTCAACGGTTGCAGATTCAATTCGCATCATGCATAAACCGTGTATTTGTTTAGTGTAGGGTGTAAAATTACATTACCTTGGTCATCTTACTTTATCTAAGCGTGTAATTTCTAATTTCGTTCAAAGCTGTCGCTCTGGAGCCTGGGGAAAGCTTAGACCATGATTCTTGATTTGGGGAGTCTGGTAAATACAATGAAGCGACTGCCGCCCGACCTTCGCAACCCGTTAACATGGGAACCAGACCAACTGAATCTTGGTTACACGTTTCAGAAACTATCCGAAGGTGCTGTTTTCCTCACGATGTTATCCATCACCGCCGAGCTAATGAAAGAAATACGCACATAGATTTTAAAAATCCAGAGGTGGATGTTTGATCCCTCCGTATGGAAGGCGCGTTCTAAACCACACTTCCCACATCTGCTGTATCTTCAGGCTAGTTATAATTTAAAATATATTGCAACAATTGGGTTTATCAAGACAATTTCAATTTTCAGTGAAAACTTCTACGAGGGCCAGCCGCTGGAGAAGAACAAATTACCGAAGAAGGCGTAGAGTGTGTCATACTTTATTTATACTTAAGTAACTAGTGAATATTGTACAATAAACATTTAATAAATCTCAGTTTCTATTGTTATTTCCTGTTAAAGAAATGAAATATATACAGGCACATAGCCAACAGATTAGTTAGTGTAAATAGTTATCAGTAGACCGAACAAATCGAGAATAACCTCGGGTGTTGTAGATGCCCATAGGCGATGATGATTTACCATCAGGTGTGCCATAACGGATGGCTATACCTATACAGAATAACAATAATATAATGTCCTGAAGTGGAGGTTGAACCCCGCACAAGGTGGACGACGACGATCTGTTGAAGGTCGCGAGAATGCCTTGGCTGCGGCCGGCGCAAGACCGATCTGTGTGGAGATCATTGGGAGAGGCTTATGTCCAGCAGTGGACGTATATTGGCTGTAATCATAATGATGACACCTATATTAGTGGAAGAAAACATAGAGCCCTGGAATAAAACTACTTTAAATCTTAAAGTTGATTTCTGGAGTTTTGCTTTTATGCCCGGGAATCGTGCCGGAAAAAGATCTTCAATTTGTGTAAATGGCGTTCCAGCCTGCATGGTCAGGTTCGAGTTAAAAGAGTGGGATCATAAGCAAAACACTGAATTTTGGAAAATACTACCGCGACTAGAACAGTCTAAGGCGTTGATACAGGCGTTCGATCAGAGACGAGCTGTAGAAATAATAAAACTGAGTAGAGGACATGTTAGGGCACTCACTCGGACCCTCACAGGGCACTGCAAATTAAACAAGCACCTACACAACATGGGCCTTTCAGATACCAAAATCTGCAGGTTCTGTCGCGAAGACGAGGAAACGATTATCCACGTCCTCGGCGAGTGCATAGCGCTGCACCGCGGCACCTGAGATCATGTGTTCTCAACTGACGAGATCAACAGCTCCCCCATCAGTTCCATTGGAACTGGAACTGGAGCTACATGAGGTGCTGTAATAGGTTACGGGGCTGCCACAATAGATCATCTACTGGTCGCAGTGACTATGAGACGCAGGGCTCACCCCATTTCTATCAAATAATAATAGTTTTGGACTCATGATGACTTTTGAATTTTATTTCAATTACCCATACTCATATTTATAATATTTTTCTTTACTAATAGGAAAAAAATTGTGAAATCTTTGTTGCACAAAGATTGTCCCGCCTGAGCACGAGATGAAATTTTTAAGTGTGTCATTTACTTAAGATTGTAATATTATTTTATTTTTCGATAGATACTAAACGCCCTGTTGGTCTACTGGTTGAGGTACCGGGCCTTGATCTCGGGGTCCTGGGTTCGATTCCTTGGTCGAGAAAAAAGTATGTTTCCAATTTTTCGAGCATAGCTTGGGATTGTGATCACCATTCCGTATTTGGAAAGCGTGGTGATTAAGCCTAATCCTGATAAAATAATGTAAATTGTTCGCGCCAAGAAGAAAGTCCAGCGGCAAAACACGGAACTTAAAGTTTAGGTTCTATTGTCTATGCCGAGAAAGCTCAATTTTGAATGTTGAAGGCGACTGAAGCGCGCTTTTCACGGGACTTCATTCGTGCCGCGGACTCTATGATTTTTTTGACATTTAATTTATAATTAGCATGAAAAATTGTGTCAGCTTTGCAAGCTAAGCTTATTAAAGCCGTAAGTGAGTAAGATTTTTATTGACTTCTCATTATGCAGATTTATCCAGCTTCCTAATAATTTTGACTCCTCGCCTCCTCATTGTCTAAAAAAAGTTAATTTGTTTTATATGAAGGATTCTAAAGAAAAATACTTAATTAAGAATCAAAGTTTATCATAAGAGCAATCTCCGTGGAGTGTAAGTAGGTACCCTGTACATAACCTGTTCAAAAATGAACATTTTGTAGTCAGGGTTCGAAATGTACGCCACAAAATGGCCCTAGCTTTCAGTAACGATTTTCATTAATAAATTGTTTTGACTGGAAACCAATTATATATTAGATTTTATCGTGCAACATAGGTAGTACTAAGCCATTGAAACATTGTTGATAAGAGGGCGCCACATTGTCTCCTATGGTCGACTCTTAAAAAAAAATAAAAAGCTCTCGTAACCAAATCTCATTGAAGCGAGTAAAGTCTCGATCGAGTATAGGTCAGAGACCGGTTGCGGGCCTGTTCTCGTTAAGGTGACCATAATTCCCGCTGAAATCGGGACGAACTCGCTCACGTCCGCTTATCACTCGCTCCTCGGGGAAAAAAAATATTGGAAGCAGGATTGCTTATAAATTAATATATGGATATATATTGTCACTTGTAGGTATATTTTTCAAAAAGGATATGTACCAGTTGCGGAAACATTTTAAGGTTAAATTTTAACTTTGATCACGAATTAATATAAATATAAGATTGTATTGTTAAGACAAGTCGCTTTAAATAACGGCGTAAATCATAATTATGGAAATTTCAGGAACGGAGTGAAAAGTATTTGCATGAGAACCTTCAAGCCATTCATAAATATGTATAATAATCTGAACATGACGCAAGAAAAGCTACGAAAAAGTTTCTAACTATACTTTTATTACCTGATTGGTCGCCAATAATACGGCGTCGAATCATTCGATTTGCATAATCCATGTCGAGTGTCCCGCTTTCATTTAAAACCGAATTGGTCACGTTAGTGACAGCCAATAATTGTAGCAGTTGCGCAAGAGTCGCGTTGATGTAAGAAAGCTGGGCGGACTAGTTTCCGAACTCGAACACAATGGGAACAACGAATTTGCGACGTGCTGTCAATCAAAGCTGACAGTTAGATTGACATTGGATCTTTTCAGGGTCTTTTGTGGTAGGAAAGGAACGGAAGTGCGGGTATTGGTAGGTCATTGTTACGACAGTGTTAGTGCAAAGTTAAGGTTACAAACGTTAAAATCTGAACTCTTAAGTCTATAATAAGCGAAAGCTGTCTGACTCATATATCAATGCAGGGTCTAAACTATAAGGGTTAGAAACTTGAAGTTTTGCACAGAGGTTCCATTTATAGCGTTATCATAATCATTTCAGCCAAGTAAACATCCACTGCTGGACATTGGCCTCCCCCAATGATCTCCACAGAGACCGGTCCTATGCCGCCCGCATTCAAGGGATTCCCGCCACCTTCACCAGATCGTCGGTCCACCTTATGGGGGTCCTACCACGGCTTCGACCTCTTATACGCGGCCTCCACACGGGGACCTTTCTGTCCCATAGGCCGTCTGATCTCCTTGCAATGTGCCCTGCCCATTGCCACTTAGGGCCGATTTCACCGTTGAAATTGAACGCGATCAATTCACTTGAACTCGGTTTACGCGCTAAACTGAGTTCCGTTCCTTTGTTTTCGCTCGTATTGATCGCGTTTAAGCATTGATCGCGTTCAATTTCGACGGTGCAATCGGCCCTTAGGCATGCAATTCTTTGGCTATGTCATAATTGCGCGCGCGCATATCTAAGATTACGCTCGGCAGGATAAAGACAAAAGTTGCGAATCTTCTTCATTAGGTGATGTTGAAAGATCAACACTAGTGATTTCAAAAGCCTCCGCATATTAGATTAAGGGCCAATTATACTTGAACGCGATCAATGCTAACGATCTGCCACCATCTACCACATAAAAAACGAAAACTTGAGAACGGTACACAATTGATTTGATGGCGTTCAATTTTAGCGATTAAATCGGCTTTAATATATTTTAAAACCTAATTAATCAATACACGAAGCCGCAGTTGAAGTCATTTCTGAAAGTGTCGTTTCCTTATCTAACACGTGATTTCTGAGAACGGATGATTCAAAGTGTTCCTTTCAAACATGTTGAAGCAATGATATCACTTTCCTCCAAAGAAAGCGCAATTTACGTAACTTGAAGTAACTACGTAGGTACTTAGGGAATCTCGAATAAATTCTAGGTAGGTATGTTTGGCAAGATAACTCAATGCCTAGTCTCAAACTAAAGCATTAAATAGGTATACATACTATGAGTCACCACTCAGTAAACACTAATCACTACTATCATCGTCATCGTCAGCCCATTTCAGTCCCCACTGCTGGGGCACGGGCCTCCCTCAATGATATGAGGGGTAATTGCCATACTCACCACGCTTGGCAGACGGGTTGGCGAGGGTTTTGATATAAATGCAGAGTTTTCCTTCTCTGGGTGCTGATGATCATACCAGCAGCTTTACCTTAGTCGCCTTTTACGACACCTCGGTAAGAGTGACGGTGGCCTATTTTACTCTGCCGGGACCACACTACTAGGTAGATGTGAATGTCAACCACTGTTGACGAGTGCCGGGGGTGTCACGCAGACTCAAAACTTCGAGGCTCGAGATAACCACAGAATATTATACTATACTCTTTTTTGTGTTAGATGGTAGACAAGCAGACGGATCACCTGATGGTAAGCGATTGCCACCGCCCATGGACGCCCGCGACACCAGTGGAGTCATAAGTGCGCTGCCAACTTGAAACCCCCCATTCCCCCAGATTGGGCCTCCGGTTCCCTCTGTTACGCAGCAAAACACAGCACAGTGCTGCTTCATGCTTCACTACATGAAATGACACATGAGAGACGGCAGAGTAATGCAATCATTAATAATAAATGATATGTATTTCAAAATGTTACTCCAGACATAGACTCGTGGCAGCCGATGTCATATTTCAATTATAATTAATGAATAAAATACTCTACAGTCTCCTGCAAATCTTTGCATTTAGAACAATAGGTACTGTGCTTTGAAAGTCATCCAAATATTATTCTTATACCTAATTTAAAGAGAGCCTGCGTTGTGATTTGTCGAGTGAGCAAGGGTATCGGAGGCCCAATCTAGGGACAGTTAAAAGGTTGGCAGCGTAGTTGCAACTTCACTGTTAATATGTTGAGGATGTCCTAAGGCAGCGGAAATTGTTAACAAGGTGATCCATCCGCTCGTCTGGCACCTATCACATAAAAATATAGGTATCTCTAAAATTACAAAATCAAATACCTTAAATCTTAGTCATCTCCTCCGTTTCTTACCTCTATGTTAGGGCGGCGTGGTAGCACCAATGCTCCCGTACCGATACCTGATAACGTGGGCTTTCGTCACAGCCCCAAGTGATAATAAAATCAAAAAACCTCGTAACTGTAGTGTAATGTAGACGCCTTTGAAATGTAGTGCTGGTGCCGCATGTTAAGAATACCATGGACTGCCCGCCGCACCAACGTCTCGATTCTCAAAGAATTAAAAATAGAGGATACTCAGCGCTTGTCCGCCACCTGTTTGCGACGTATCATGCAATATTTTGACACATTGCATGAAGGAGTGGGGATAACCTGGAGCGATTAATTGTAACAGGTAAAGTAGAAGGGAGAAGACCGAGAGGTCGTAGTTCCCAGCGATGGTCTGACCAGATAGCGAAACAGCTCAAGATCCCGATGAGAACTGCCTTGCACCGAGCGGTGGAGCGCAGCCGATGGCGACAGCTGGTCGACAAAATCGGAAGGAGTCACGATCCTCAGCAGTGATGGAATCGCCAAGAGAGAGAGAGATTGTAGTGTTAAAATGTAACAAGATTTTCTATGTGGGCGATATTAACATCTCAGGGAAAAATCTCGCATTTCTATACAAACTCAAACAGATGATTTGTTATTTAGTATGGGTAAGTATTTTTTTTTAATTTAAATTTCATAAGCTATCAAATCGCAAGATCTTATGCGTCTGCTATAACGCCGGATCACTTTACCCACACACTTACATAATTTGGGAAGGAAAAATATAACCATTAACCGTTTGAAGCAAAAAAAATAAATAAATAAGTATTTTCCACAGAGTGTAAACATATTTTTCGCCATGGTAAGTATCAAACTTATTTCAGTATTATACAAATGATGTTCATAGATGAATACTATTTACCAGCAAATAGAGTAGAAATAGAGCCTTAAACAAGGACACAATCCAAGAATAATTAAACATCACACTTGATAATTATATTAGAATTTTAAAAAATCTTTCCCCTTTTTTGTTTAGCATCCACTGTGCTATTATTTTCAATTTTAATTCGTCTTCTACGTCAAAATCGGCTAGGTAGTTTAGGCAGAGTCTTGGAACACACAAACATACTTCCATACATCGACTACTAAAATCATAACATTTCCTTTTGCTTTGCCGTAGTAAGGTAAAAAGCACGAAGGTCATATTCGGACACCTGTCAAAAGGAGTAAAAGTTATAGTTCAAAGATATTGTTATTAAGCACAAACAAAATATCCTTTCTATTCTGGTTCTGGTGATAATTGTGATACAAAGCACGCCGCGGGTATATGGCCATTTTCGTAACACGCGCTGACTTCGACTCGAAACAGAGCTATTCATAGTGCAAACTTTATTTGTTGCTACTTATATTTTTAATATTTACTTTACTGAGTAAGGTTTTGCTGTGTAAATTTGCTAAATTACACAAAACCATAAAGACATTAACAAGACTCATTTTATAAATCTACTAACAATGCATATAAATATATTTAAGAATATAAGATTAATAATGATGAGGTATAACTGATATTTTTAGGTATTGTTTGACTGTATAAGTCAACATCTCTGATAAATGCTCAATAGGGATTCAAAAGACTTCTAAAAATCTCTAGAAATGACAATAAAACGTAAGTGTTTCGATTTTGGGCCGTGTGGTCCCCGGCAGAGTAGAATAGGCCACCCTCACTCTTACCGAGGTGTCGTAAAAGGCGACTAAGTTAAAGCTGCTGGCATGATCATCAGCACCCAGAGAAGGAAAACTCTGCATTTGTAATGTAATGTAATTCTCACAACATCTCATACGTTGACCTGATTCCGTACTAAGTAGCTTAAGCACTTGTGTTACAGATATCAGACAACAGAGGAACACAAATATATACTTAAATACATATATTACACCCAGACACTGAACAAACACAAGTGTTCATCGCACGAATGTTTGTCCAGGGTGGGGATCGAACCCACGACCTTTGGCGTAAGAGGCAGGGTCACTACCAATTGCGCCATCCGGTCGCCATTTATATCAAAACCCTCGCCAACCCGTCTGCCAAGCGTGGTGAGTATGGCAATTGCCCCTCATGTGATTGAGGGAGGCCCGTGCCCCAGCAGTGGGGATTAAAATGGGCTGATGATGATGATGATGATGATGATGTTACGATTTACACTTGTTAAAAAGAAAGTCAAAACACGATTGTCATTTACTTCTAATCCTGTAGATATCTCAAGTGTTCAATACACGAATGTTTGACCGGAGTGGGGATCGAGCCCACCACCTTTGAGGCAGGGTCACGACCAAATGCCCTGTCGGGTCCTTCTTAATATGTATATCCAATGGCCGTTATTAATAATATTAGATTTTATTAACTGACTCTGAGTATTTTATATAATTGAAGTGCCCCAGGGGTGGGTCACCGCCGGACTATAGATGTCAGGCGGCGCGCGCGCAGCGACGGCGCACGCGGCCAGTGCTGCCGGGCCGAGTTCCATGCGCACACGTCGCGACGCAAACATGAACAGTGCACATTTGCTAGTTTTCACCGCCTGCGTTGCTTTCGGTAAGATTTTTATTTATGTCAATATGCAAAGTTTAATTAGACAAAGTGGTTTTGGTAAACAGTGTCATTATTTATCTACATAATTTTCTACCATAATTACTCTTTTTAAAACTTCTATTTCGGCAATTTTTGGTAACCTTATTAACTACTAAGACACGACACAGTATTTTTAATACAATTAGATTTTTCAATCACAAATAGAGTCAAGAGGTTTGAGGAAGGAGGAGAACGGTTTAGATTCACCATGTAGAGTATTTCTTTTAAATCTGATTTCAACTTATGATTAATGAAGTTTGAGCTTTTATTATAACAATTATATAGGTACTTAAGTATTCACGGAATTTTTGCCAACGAAACCTAGCAATACATAAATGATTATGAAAATTGCCCGACTGCTGCGAGTTCTATTCTTTGTAATTTATGTAGAGTTACACAAACCCAGCTAAGACCAATGTTATCTGTGTGTTCGGCATCGTACAACTCTAGTTCATTTAAAACCACTGTCATCATTACAAAATGTATCATATTGTGTACCTAAAGGTTTTACAAAACTCGATTTCAAAATAACTTCATTACATAAAAACAAAACCTATTTAAACCCGCATTGCGACAATATCAAAGTTTGCCAATTTGCAATTACAAGTTTTAACGGACCAACAAGTTATGGTAGCACCAATATATAGCATTATGTATCTCATATAGGTAATTGCCATTCATGTAATGCACGAAACTAGTTAATCAGGTTGGCGGCAAAACGAGACAAACGAGATCCGATCGGGATCCAAACTTTGGCGATATTTGAAAAAGTGTTAGTTCTGCTTCAAAGCTTTGGCTACATAACTATCTACCTGCTACTCAAATACTACTTGCTTATAACTCGTTACTTGTAAACAGGTGACCCATGAATTCAAAGTGTTATGTAAAATTTTACTGCAGTTTACCATAAAGGACCATATGTCAAAAATGTATGACTGAAAATGTTACAAATAAAACATATCTTAGTTGGTTTTATTCATATTACAAAATATAACTGTTTTCGTAAGTTTACGAGTATTTATGCAAAATCTTAACAATAGGTGATGATGAAGTAACATTTTGAGTTTCTAAATTACATACGTTTTAGGTATTAGTGATGCTAATTGAACATAAAAAGCTAATAGCACTTATTACCGTTAAGTATATTGCTAAAAGCTTTACGAAATGAAGTTGCCCATTTGTTAATTATGATATTCGATAAGAAGCAGTTTCGGGTTTTGGTTTTTAATCTAGACTAGCGAAGAAATAATTCTATTTGAGAAACATTTGGTTTTGTTTTGAAAACTGCTATTCATAGGTAAATTAAAAAAAATCGTGGAGCCAAAAATATTGCAGATGAAGCATACACCCTTGATATTATCACCAATGTGTCCTTTTATTCATCTAACACTGGTCATGGTCTTTAAATGTAGAACTTCTTTAATTGATTATTGGCGATAAGGCTGGATCCTTGATTTTAAGAACTGTAGCTATACAGCCTAATGCAGACATAGTTATTAAATGTCACATGAAATTAAATGTATCTGCCACCTTTATTAAATAGTTTATTTCAACATAATAACTAAATTAAATATTGAATAATAAGTGAATTCCACCTAACATATCAATAATCAATCAATAAACGCTACCAATCCTTGCTGTTGCATTCCGAAGCACATAATCTCAGATACAAAATACGCCAGAGTCATAAAAATAATATCAATTAATAAGTGGCCTTTCAGGTATAATTTTTGTAAATAGACTATTCCCTTGCGGTTACCCAACGATTGGAAAGGGAGCCGGAATCGCTCAAGGCCCGACGCGAGCGACATTTAAAAACTATGGACCAGTCCAAAGATTGATTGTGGTTCAACTCATTGAACAACCGTCACGACTCCAACACGTGTCTGTCATTGCCTTAATTTTAATGAGAACACTTTAATACTTTAAACTCTTTTGTTACAGCCTACTTTTTATAGACATGAACCTGAATTTATAACTTCCTTTTAAACGTATAAGTATGAATTACTTGTTGTAATTATTGTTTGATAAGTAACCGATTTTGAGAAGAAAAAACTTTAAAAAAATATATATATTTTTTTACATAATCTTGTAGCTCTATACACTTTTGCCAACGTTTTTGTTCTAGTTTCAGTAAGCAGCCTAAATAATAGGACTTCTGAAACTCGTCAAAATAGACTTCTGTAGCGGCAATGACGTCATTGTTGCACGCAAATCTTTTTCCGTCGAGCCATTTTTTTTCATTCAGGAATAGAAAAAAGTCGCTCGGAGCTAGATCTGGCGAATAAGGTGGATGCGGCATCAGTTCATACCGTAATTCTTTAAATTTTGCTGCCACAAGTTTGCACGAATGAGCTGGTGCGTTGTCGTGGTGGAAGAGATTTTTTTTCTTTTCTTCTTCAACGCAGAGTCGAATTCGAAAAGTAAGTTGGAATAATATTGCCCTGTGATCGTTTAACCTTTTTCTAGGCAATCTATGTGTATGATGCCTTGTGAATCCCAAAGTACTGTGGCCATGACTTTTCCGGCCGATGGGACGGCTTTCGCCTTCTTAGGAGCAGGTTCACCTCGTAAAATCCATTGCTTTGATTGTTGTCTCCGGAGTGAAATGGTGAATCCATGTTTCGTCAACCGTGACGAAACAACGCAGAAACTCCTTTGAATTTTGTTAAAACTTGGCCAAACAGGACTCCGAAGTAGTCACTCGCTTCAGTTTATGCTCCTCGGTAAGTAACCGCGGCAGCCACCTTGCCGATACCTTTTTCACGCTAATTTTTCCCCTCTTGATAGAATCATTTATAATGTCAACAATTTCTCTGAATTTTATTCGTCAGTCGGCCAGTATGACATTTTCAATTTTTTTTTTACCATTCTTCAGTTGTCACCTCAATCGGCCGGCCTGGACGATTCTGATCAAAAACGGACGTTCTGCCACACTTAAATTTATTAAACCAATATCTCTCGGTAGTCATGGAACGAGTACAGTCCTTATAAACAGCCTGAAACTTTACTTTTATCTCGTCACAAGTTTTTTCTTCCAAAAACAGGAACCGAATTACTACTGAACGATACTGTTCTTTCTCCATACTTGCAATTACCAACGAATGCACTCATTTGACAGAGGCGTAGTGAAAAAAAAAAACAAAAAAGCGGCGTGTTTTTTTTTCTTATCCGGCCCTCGAACAATGCCTTAAAAAGGTTGAATATCTAATTTTCAGCCAGTAACATACATAACTTTAAAAAACGGTTACTTATCAAACAGCCTAGGTAACTGTTTCCATTTAGAATAAAATTTCATAACCCAGGGCAACCTTACAAAACTTACGTTAATAACGTAATGTTGAACTCGTTGCTAAACTAGTCGGTAGCTCTGAGTTTTGTTCAGTTATGTCTGATATCAAGATAATGCGTAATTAATCCACCATTATAGCTTAATTGCGCCCATTTGCTAAGAAAATGAAGTCTTAACAAAAAACGCGAGTTGCGATTGATATCTTTAAGGCGTAGTATCTTTGTGGCCTTCATTTTTGTATTTATATATCACGGGATTCAAGTTATTCCTAAGTATAAAAATACTAGGGCAAATGATTTTACGCCCCTATACCTACTTGATATTCGGGATATATATGTGGATACATTAGCAGTTATTAATACAAATTACGACTTTATCTAGCTTTCGTTCACGGTTTCGCTTCAATTTCATGCCAACAATATTACTCCCAGATTTCTTATGAAATTATCCCTATAATTTATTGAGGAGCTAAAGTGCTAACATAAAAATTTAAAGAATAAACTTACATTTGAAAAGAATTACTTTACCTATCTAATGTGTACAGTCAGAACAGAACTAGCTGCACATTTTTCGTACTTTGTAGTTCTTATTCCGAAGAGCATAAGAGTCACTAGCTGCGAAAAGTGTGCATCAACTTTTGCTGTTGATACCTTTCTTAAATAAATTCATACGACATCTCATACACTGATTTGATTCCATACCAAGTAGCTTAAGCTCTTGTGTGGCGGATATCAGATACAGAGGAATTACAATTATACACTTACACCCAGACACTAAAAAAACACAAGTCTTTATCACACTGATGTTTGTCCAATATTTGGATCGAACCCATGAGCTTTGGCGTATGGGACAATTCCAAATGCGCCATCCGGCTATTCAAATCTTTACTTATACATCTTACGTGGTAGAGTATGACGTGTGATAGTCAAAGATGATGACTGGCCGAAAACTATGGAACTAAAAGTCAGCGGAATATGCCACTGTGGGAAAAAATCGTCACAGAGTGTTAAAGAGATCCAATCGGCCCAGACGCTGATTCTATACGGGTAGAGAAAGAACTCCGACTTGCACGTCACCCCAGTAGGTACAGTCAGCAGCAATTAGACAGCGATATCCAAGGCTGTCAAATAGTTAGGTACAGGCAAAGTGGTGAAAAATATCGCAACACCCGTGACTCTCATATCCATGAAATATCTATCCATATGAGAGTCACGGGGGTATCGATATTTTTGACCACTTTGGCTGTACCTAACCATTGACAGCCTTAGATGTCGCTATCTAATTGCTACTGACTGTACTAACGGCTTCGCGCAGTTTTTCAAGTTTGGTTTTCTATGAAAAGGCCAAGTCTATTTAGGGAACATGTCTATGCCGAAAACAGAAAATGTAACAGTTCAATTTAAATTTAATGTTATATAGTTAAATGTCATATTGATCAAATTTTATTTGTTATTTCCTGCATTCATGATATTGATCTAATGGATTGTATCAAGGCAAATACCAAGAATGTGTTCTGGTGCAATTTAATTATATTAAAATGTATGGTGATAACTACTGGTGATGCTAGTGGACTGTATACTAACTGGAGAGTGATAAAAGCACGATTTAAATAGTAAATTTTATATAATTTGAAGGTAAATATATACAACACTTAAGGTAAATATTTGAAGGTAAATATATACACTCTAATAAGGGTAAAATCACATTGAGACTTATATTTTTTTGTTATCTGTAATTATGTACATGTGATTTATGGCAATAAACGAATAATAATAATAATAATAATAAACAAAGCGATGTTAATGTGACACAATCAGTTGACAGTTTTTATTTGAAGAACAGCACGTCAAAATGTAGAGAAAAATAACTTATAAAAATAAGGTTGCATCTCAGCCAGTCGCCAACAGTATGATTAGTTAGTAAGTTGCATATACAACTTATGCAAAAGGATGCTTGACTTGACGTATTTACCTGACATTAGAAAGCTACTTAACGCACATAAAGGCATTATCTATTACTTTCGGCAAATAAAGATTACATAATTATCTGTTTAACATCATGTTATGGTAAGTGGAACAAATGGAAAATGAAGCTAAAAAACATAATTTTATTCAAACGGACATTTTCAGTTCAAAGGATCATAAATCCAAAAATATGTTTTTTTTTTATTTTTATGTTTGTTCACCGATTCCTCCGCCATTTGTTGACAGATTTGCACAATTATTTTTTTATTTGAAACAACACACTTTCAAGTTGGTCCCATTTTCATCATGTCAGGATCTGATGAAAGGATCCCAGAAAAATCGAAGGCAACCCTCAAATTTCATAGGCACATGAAATGTATCTGTTTTTTTTATCAAAGCTGCAACAGTATTTACGCCTGATCGTATTATTTTTGTGGGTCAGCTGATGATGGAAGGTCAACTCCTCAACGGTTAGGAGTTAAAGGATAACTCTTTCAATACCTTATTCACAATTAGGCTGATGGTTATTGGCAGGGGTGGACGCTACCGAAGCATGAAAAAAAATCTAATAAAAAAAACCGCCTTCAAAAACCACGAACTAAAAAGTGTAAAACAACATTTTTAGTATTGCATACACTTAAAATAACATTTTATAACAATACACTAGAGATAAGGTGTTATTGAAGTCGGCGCTTAATCCCTGTTGTATAATTAAATGAAGTTTTACAAGATAGTCTTGGGCGCCGACTTCAATAACACTTTTTCTCGAGTGTACTGTTATAAAATGTTATTTAAAGTGTATGCTGTATTAAAAATGCTATTTTACACTTTTTGTTCGTAGTTTTTGAGGCGGTTTTTTTACCATATTAAAACCACATTTATTTCCACATTTATCCACTCCATTAGTCATAAAAATGTCATTCTGAGGAATAAACATAAAATTTGAATGTACGGCATTCTAAATCTATGGAAATATGAAACTCATGACCAATATTAAGGGTGGAATGCTAAGTCTATGCCCATGACAAATAAAAAACAAATGAGGGATGTCATTTGAAAAAGGAATATTTCGTCAAATGAATTCTATTTTTAAATCAATAAATGTTTTAGTTGTGAACAAGAAATGTGTTAAATCTTGAATTTTTTTGTATTCTTCTTTCTAAATTCACATATTAATGTCATTTGTTTGTTTTTGAAAACGCATGCAAACAGTAAAGAATCACTACGATTGAATCATGTAAGTAACTTCTTTACTTTTCATTATGTTTCTATAAGATTTGTCGAAGGCCCGATGTCAAGCATTTTAAGTAGGTAATACTCATATATGTAAACAATGAGAGGTCATCCTTGTACAAATCATAGATCTCACATTTATCAATTAGGCAACAAAACATCACTGTATTCTTTTGTGCTAACATATTTTCACACGATTTTATTAGATTTATGCGAGGATTTTTAATTCGTTATGTAACAGAAAGGTCACGGTGAGACGTATCCGGAATTTGGGTTTTCCACAAATATTCTCAGATACACAGGTTTCATATAGAGTAGAAAATGAGTTTTTTTTAAATATAATGTACATTCAGATTTCTTGTGAATTGTTACGTGTAGGTCTATGAATCGTTTTCGGAATGGATCACCATTTAACGCAGTTTGCGGTTTACAATGGGAGATTGAGTTATGGATAAATCCTATTCATGAAATACACATATAAGCTGTTTGTGGTACGTACCTACTTTTGTTATTCAGGCTTTTTGTATTTCATCAAAGTAGAAACCTTAATTTGGGCTCGAGGTAAATGTGCATACAATGTAACTTTTTTTTATCACCAGCCACATTTTATTATTTATTTTATCTACAAGACCAATGAATCTGAATAAATAAATTAGGAGCCCAATGTATATATGTATATGTATATAGCCCCGCTATGTTTTTTCATATCGATAACCCCGAGAGTTATCGATATGAAAAAACATAGCGGATATCACCTGAAAACCATACAAAAATGTATGTTTAACTGCCACACTTAGAGTCGTTGATTAACTTAATTGGCTACTTAAGATACAATATTGACACTTATTTTGATAAGCATAAAGACTATCTATCGATACTAAAGTTAATGAACATTAGCTTAAATGACGTCTCTGAGTGCTGCCGTTAGCAATATATGTCGTATCATAATAAGTGTCACGAGCACGAAAATTGGGCTCCAGATGTTCCATATAACTTGGGTGGATATTTCCAACTTCCGTTCGTGCCATTATCTGAACTTTGTAAAAACGTGCGGATGAAACCCGGCCGCAGCATCGCTTGCCGCAACAGACCTGCGCACACGCTGGTGTTACGCAACGCGTCTCGATCGTTACGTTCACCCCGTTTTCTCACGCAGGTGTTTGTATTGTCTCCTCTGTTTTGTAGGAAATTTGCGCAATCTGCTATTGACCGAGAAGAAAAAATATTTTATTTTTGTGGTACTTACCTCTGTGTGTTTTTTTTTTCATTTTGCAGGGGCAATTCCGCTTGTCTTTCATACATTATTATTTTTTACCATTAACATAAAAAATCCGTTTAGAATATTAGATCGCCAAAAGGGAAAGATAGGGATAAAAAATATAAGGTAAAAAAAACCGCTGTTTAATACAAAATAGAATATCCACCCAGCAATAATGTATGGAACTGCTGATTTTTTATATCGCTTATTTTAGTGATTCAACATGCTAAATGGGCTTTATTCACGATACCCATTATGAGGTTTTCTGGCTGTAAACGATAAAAAATAACGGTCTATAGAAATCGAAAATATTGGCCATATTTCTATCACCATTAATCTCTAACGGACCCAAAGGTTTTATCTTTGAGAGCTGCTAAAACATCACGCTATCACTGTCAATGATGATCATTATTTCCTAACACATTCGCTAATTTACTGACAGTTTAATTGATATTGCCGTAGACGCACACCACTATAATACCCAAAGGTTTTATCTTTGAGAGCTGCTAAAACATCACGGTATCACTGTCAATGATGATCATTATTTCCTAACACATTCGCTAATTTACTGACAGTTTAATTGATATTACCGTAGACGCACGCCACTATAATACAGAACGCGATCTAAAGTTACTACCATACTAAAGCTCACGCTATCCCATATAAACAAAATATAAATATTTCACAACATCAACATTGAACTGACTCCGAGACAGCTTAAACACCTGAGTTACGGATATCAGAACTAACTGATTTAATACTTTTCTTTTCTAATAATATTACAAAGAACATGATTATTTATCAATAAGGGGAGCCTTGAGTGGAGACCGCGACTCGGTAAGCGTAGTGTAGGACGCCCTGCGACAAGATGGGATGATGACATTCGAAGGCTGGCTGGTGTGGGCTGGATGAGAGTGGCCGAAAATTGGGAACAGTGGCGTGCATTAGGGGAGACCTATGTCCAGCAGTGGACGAGTGTGGGTTGCTGATGATGAAGGGGGACAAGGTTTTGTTTGAAAATATGTGCTGACAACGATATGAAATCCAGAGTTTAATCCAATGATCCAAAGAAAATGAAAACTAATCATATTCTAATACCAGTTACTGTTCAAGTTATTTAATCCAAATTCTCTATCTGACAGCCTGAAAAAAGTATTGCAGTTGTGTTCTTACACAATTATTAGATATCTGTTATGCGTATCAGATTAATAGATAAATCTACTTCGGCGTTCAATGTAAATTTGACCAATGAGGCGTAAACAATTTCTATTAATATGCACTAATCGGAAGTTAGATATTAAGAGATTATTGTAATGGCCTAACGCATTTTCAACGGGAAGTAAAAACGTTGGCAAGGTTATAAATCAAGTAAGCTATGTAATTATGATTAAATTGAGAACATGTTGATTTTAGAACGTAGGTAAATTAAGCTTATTTGTATAGACTTCAGAAAAGCACATAAATAACGTCACGTTTTAAATATGAAATGTATAGTATGTACTAGCGAACTGTACCGGCTATGCACGGGTGGAATATGTATTATGTTACTTTTTTAAATAAACCTCTCATCATTACATTTTTTTTGTATGAGTGGTGGCAGACGAGCAGACGGATCACCTGATGGTAAGCAATTCCGCCGCCCATGGACACCCGCAACACCAGTAGAGTCACAAGTACGCTGCCAACCTTTTCCCCTTCCTCCCCATTGGGCCTCCGGTAACCTCACTCACACGGCGAAACACAGCGCAGGCTGTGTTTTTATTTGTTTACCATTGATAGATTATGAACCATCTTTAATTTATGGACATTGAAAAACACTTTGACATCTACATTGATTGAAAAGGGTTTCAACAAACGTTTATGTTATGAATCTCCCAATGAACAAAGTTGTGTGTCTAAATGTGTATGTCAATGTACGTTTTGTTTGTTTTAGGTAATGTTTAATAATAACCCAAACTCAATTAATTGAAGAGAACCAGCTCAGTACTCTACCAATTTTCTAAGGAACGTGTCTCTTTAATCACTTGACATTGGCAGAGTTGTCTCGTAAGAGCAACAGCAAGCCATAAAAAAAAACATTAATGTTAACATACTCGTTCTGAGTTATGAATGGGACGGAGTGTCAGTCGACACTGCCATTAAGAGTAGAGGTGTATGACTGCTCATCGCCTGCGTGCTCTCTGCGGAAGCACTTACATAAAGAAAGATTAACGAAAGAACATGATCGGTTACAAAGAGATGTTACGTTGATTACCGTATTCGACAAACTGCTGGTCTTCACGTAATCCAGCCATTCATCATCATAATGATTATGGTATTATTATGAATGGCGCACTACAGGTGTTTTTAAGAATTGTAGTAGGACCCGCACAATATTACGTCTAGCCGGGGTATAGAAGAGTATAGCACCTAGCCGATTAATATAGTGTCATAACTCGTTAATTTAATGAGTCAGTCAGTTAGAAGTCAGATCTAATAAGTCCATTAATTGATGATGTTGCAAAATACGAGAAACTTGCTTCACCTTTAGCATCTTAGCCAAGACAACAAAACGACTTGTAACTCCTCTAGTGTAGCAGGTGTCCAAGGGTGGCGGCAATCGTTTACCATTAGCTCATCCGTCTGCTTGAAAAAAATATCTTTGTCTTATATCACAATACCAGTGCGTATTAATTCATTGCAGGTTTCAATGCTTTTTTTTTGTAGTTTATTGTATATGTAAGATCAAGTGGATTTTCCGACATAGTGTTGGCGAATATGGGTATCGTGCAGTAAAAATTAGTTTAATATACGCACTACACTTTACTATAAGCACAACTTAGGTTTATTTTAGGTCACAAATCTGAGCACAGACATAATTAGCAGTTGCTTTAGCGGAAAATCCAGATAAATTTTACCTCTCCAGGTGTATATACATTAGACTGGCCTAAAGAAGAATAATTTCCATTATTTATTTATAAGATCACCAACAAGATTTTTATCAAAATAATAACACCGGAAAAATGATAAATCAATCTAAACGAAATCTTATAGAGGTGAAAACGGAATGCAATAAGTATTAATATTTGTTAACAACAGGATCGGTAGTGTTGTAGAAAGGATTAATTTGTAACTTATAATATATACGTTTATGATCGCTATTATACATTTCGGTTAAAGTAATATACAAAAGGCAAACGAAGTTTTAGGGAGTAGGTACGTGAATATATTTACACTTACTCAAGTTGTAGAATGCATTGCAGGAAAATAAGGGTTTAATAAAGTAGAACTACTTTTTCATTACTAAGCTTGAATGACAACGTCGCTAAGTTGCAAGCATGACATAATCCGCAAATCCACTTAGCAAAGCCCAGTCAAAGGTCTGGCCTGATAAGCCTATCCTATATTCGATAATATGTTGCAAAACCGCGGAAGGAGAAATCGAGATGCCGAGATGCAAGTAGGCATCTCGATATTACGCAATCAGAAGCCGTCGTCTAACTCTTAGCCCAACTAACTTACCCCATACATTTGATATTTGCAAGCTTTGTTTTAAACTTTTTTTACCGTGGGAGAGCCACGCTTTGGCATGAATGGGCGGGCTCGACCAAAGTGATACCACGACCTCACAGAAAACCGATATGAAACAGCGTTGTGCTGCGTTTCGCAGCGTGAGTGAGGATACCGGAGGCCCAATTTAGGGGGAAAGGTGGTTTTAAAGGTTAGCAGCGCACTAATGACTCCACTGGTGTTGCGGGTGTCCATGGGCGGCTGCAATCGCTTTACCATCAGGTGATCTGTCTGCTCGTCTGCCACCTATCACATAAAAAAATATAATAAAACTGGGATTGCTTTATCGCCCTCTCCATCTAGCTCTCGGAATTATGCCCTAGTTTTCGAATAGATTCTCGGTATGATTTGTCTTCCGTATATATTTATTTATTGCTAGTAATAAAAAGAAGGAGTTTTTATCACTAAAGTTACTTTTCAATTGCACGACGAAATAACTTACTTTGCTCCGCTGGCTCAACGATCCAAATAGAGTCTTGAACTCTTAATAAATCTGTGTTGGACTCCGAAAAAAGAGATCGCCACTTCAGTCGATTCTGCCCTATTTCTTGCCGGTTATCGACGACGAAATAACGTTTATGAAAATTTGGTACAGTAATCACCAATAAAGCTAAAGTTTTAGCTCAAGAGTGATGACACACGTACAATAGACTAAAAGATAGTCTGAGTGCAGAAAAGGAGTCAACTTTTAATTTCGAGCGATGACAACGATGCCGCTAACTTTATACTGTCATACAAGTAAAGTTCCATACATTCAGATAGAAGAAGTCGTGGTTTTATGTACTAAATACTCGACATTTTATTGCTTAAGTAAATATACCTAAGCTTATAAAATCAGCGAAGAAAACTCTAAATGACTTCAACCTTTTTTTCTTAGCTTTTTTTTTAATCAGCCTACAAACTATCCCACTGCAGGGCAAAGGCCTCCATCATAGAAATCAAGTTATCGCTACTATGATTAGGCTTAATCACCACGCTTGCCAAATGCGGATTGGTGATCACAAACCCGGGCTATGTCCGAAAAATTCGAAACATACTTTTCGCTCGACCCGGAAATCGAACCCAGGACCCAGAGATCACGGCCCGGTACTTAAACCACTAGACCAACAGGGCGTTTCTTTGCTTATCTTTATGTCATTACTCCTCTTAATTTTTCATCACAAACGGTTGAAAGTAAAGACATGTAAATAGTAATACAAACATAATAGTTATCATGATTACATGTTATACTTATCTTATTTCCATTGTGTCTAAAAGCGTTTCCATCATACCGTTGATCTTACAAGCTATTAGCGCCGATAGTATCGCGGGTGCGCGTACGCATCAAGGCTGACCACTAGTTACTACTTTCGCTTCTGTCTGTTGCCGTAGAGCAGTATAAAATAATAGATCAAATCTTATTATGTTATACCAATAGGCTTAGAAAAAATTAGACCCAAGAAATTTTGCAGGTGATTGAATATTAAAGATGCGTAGGTATTAGTTATGGATAATAAATGGATAAAGATATTTTTTATCTAACCAAGGAAATTGTATTTGGCTTTATCCCAATTGATAAAAAATATGAATGTTTGTATAAGGAAATCTTTGGGCCGTCGGCGCATTTCATAGTGACAAAATGCGTTAAATGTAAATATTAATTTATTGGTTCATGTCTGAAATATAGAGCAAATGTAAATGAGTATTCTATTATACAGTATGTTTGTGTGTGTGTGTGTGTGCATGTGCATAATAATTATGAAACCAGTTGCAGGTTATAAAAGTCATGGCAAGGTCTCACAAATGCGAACTACATCAAATTTGTATTATCGTGTGATTGGTGTTAAAGATCATTAAAGTTTTTGCGTAACGTCACAGATATTATAAGTAACGTGAATTTAGGTTATGTAGGTCAGTTTTTAGCACATTTTAAGCATTTATGATTACTGATTCTATCAACTACCTTTTTAGAGTTATGGTTCAAAAGTCGTTGCTTCTAAAAGCCGAAGGCCGTGAATTTTCTCTACGCGGGACCATACACATTGTTGGTACCCCGTGATTGAATTCACCGGATTGTCCGATAAAAGATATCAATTATAAATGCTTTTGTTGTTTTGATAAGTTGGATTGAAGCATGTACACTCACAACAGCTCACATAGTAGGTAAAAAAGAAGATCAAATTTTGTTTAAATAAAATATTGTTAAAATATTCATGGATTAGATTGCTGTTCCGTATAATTTTGCATTTTATTAGTATTTCTTGAACTAGTTTGTCTACGTAACATTTTAACACTAAGTTTGCATAAGTCACTTAAATCTAGGAGGCTTTCTAAATATTAACAATGTTAATCAATATTCACGAAGTGTTGCGATTTCCAATGCGAAACAATGTCTTAACCATCAAATATTATCAGAAAGCAATCTTATTGCTTTGTTTACTAATATCATCTGTCTACATACATCTCTCTACACAATGATTGAAGCATCGCCATCGTTTATTACTGTCCATAAAAAGTTTAAGGTTTTTAATGATGTTGTTAGGTCGCCATTAAAAAAAGTTCAGAATCATGTGCAACCACTACACGTTCACACGTCGTAATTGGATGTCAGTTGCACCGTTTTTACGATGTTCCTCGTCTAAACCGTCTTTGTTAGTATTGTGCGCAAGCGCAACAAAAGTAAAAGTGCCCGATTCAATGGCCGACATCTACACCAGTCGTGATGTTGCTTCACTCACGCGCCGGGAACTAACTAAGGGTTGACAACGATAATCTGTAGGTTCTTTTTTGTGATTAAAAGCAGGCAAAGTGAATCATTTGATAGTTTAGTTATCATCCACCACCCATGGACGGTATATCACATAGATTGCAGATGCGTTATAGATTCTTCAAGGAAGTAAGCTCGTTTCTTTTAGGTGACGCATCGACAAATCGCCGCGAGTACTTGTTTTAATTGTAGCAGTTATGAGACATTTTTTGAAAAATATAACAGTAAATCTCAAAAAAATCATACTTTCCAAATATATTTTTTTGAGATGTAATATTTATTATCCTCGTACAAGTAAACATAATTCATATTATTGCCTAAAGTAGCCACTTTTAGCAATTACAAACATTTTGGTTAATTATAGGAAGAAATTATGACATAATTTTATCCTATATCATATATTCATTATTTCCTGACAAGTTTAATTTTGTTTGCATTTTCAGTGATGGATTTATCATCAGATGACCAATTTGATCATTCGCCTCCTTTTTCCATTAAAACATTCGAGAAAAAGTGTCTTCCTTGTTAATTAACATTATAACAAACAACATTATAACAACATTATAACATTATAAATGACAACTGCTTCACAACCCTGCGGCTCACGAAGAGATAAGCATGATTAACAGACGACGACTCACGGTTCAACGTCTCCTACGCTGCCGTATCGATTAACGTAATCGAATCGATTTATTCATTGTTACATCAGTGAACTATGTTTTTATTAACTCGAATTAGAGTTACGTAAATCCTCTCGAATATGAGTACTTCATTACGTACTAGATGCAGTTGATCTGATGTCATTCAATTTTACGCATCGTTAAGAGCAAAATAATTAATGAATATTTTATTATACATGCCTATGTTTTTGACTATTTGAGGTAGTTCTATATGCCTTCGATATGTGTGTATACCTTATACTTCGATCATAATTAGAAACTCATAGATGGTCTATTACGAACACCGGGTATGCATGAATGGTAGGGTCAGCATGGTGGTCAGCAATGGTGTTCAGCTATTATAGGCAATTTCCAAGGGGTTCGTAAAAATGTTACTTCGACATGGTACTAAAGTGTTAAGCTACTTTTGATGCTGAGCGTACTTAAAAGAAGGTACTCCGTAGTTTCTTATTTTCGAGTGAAATTCACATCCCGTTCGACGAAATGATTACTTAACGCTATATAAGATGAAAGCGTGTAAATGACCAAAGAAAAGAATCATAGACATATAGCATAAATAAGAACAGCATCTTTAATCAACAAAATTAGGTCTTTACTTATGAAATTGCCGTTTTGTATGGCGATTTTCTTAGAAGTTGCATTTTCCATACTACTACTACATTATCTTCTTCATCACGTTTGGTGACACTATAATCTATTACAGTGTGATAAATATCTGCTATGTTATATAATTAGTCCATGGTATCATGCATGATTGGAGCGGTTGCCGTCTGCACTTCGTAACCCTTGGACAGGGGAACTAAACCGATTGGGTCATGCTTACACGTTGAGAAGAATTATATATCGAACTCGAGAAAATATCCAAAACGTGTACTAACAAGTGAGGGAGCCATCCCTCAGCCCTCAGCTGCAATACAATATGCACATGGATTTGAAAATCCACAGGTGCATGCTTGTCCTTAAGCCTCCTCATCTTAGCGTGTAATTTCCGGTTGCGTCCAAAGCTGTCGCTTTGTATTAGAACCGCTTGTACAATGGTTTGTGCTCCGAAGAACTATTCGACTTAATGCCAACATCCATACTGTACCACCGCACCGAGCGCCGTCGTCAGAGCGTCCACCCTCACACATTGGAACCAAAATGGTCTCGCACAGTACGGTTCCAGAGGAATTTCCTCTCGCGAACGCTCCGGCTGTGGAATGAGCTGCCATCATAGGTTTTCCCGGGGGAATACAGCATGAGGTTCTTCAAAAAAGGAGTGTTAATGTTTTTGGGGTCGGCGGCGCGTATGCAGGTCCTCTGGAGTTGCAAACATCCATAGGCTGCGGTATTCGCTTAGGCTTGTTTGCCACCGACGTAGTAAAAAAAAACATAAAAAGTTGATTAGAACAGGCAAGTTCGTTCATATCTACTGAGTCAACACGTCATCTAGATAAACACAAACATTGTTCCTGTAACCATCTGCTATTGTAAGATTCAATAAAATGAATTATCTAAACTAAAAATTCTAACCTTCTGAAGGCATACCTTCGTACAGGATACCTCACCTACAATTATCCGTTCCAATCAATCCGTTTCCAATGGTTGCTTCAGAATTGTTCGTAATTGGCGCCACCGACCTAGAGGGTTGCCCAACGCCGTCACGCCTCACATGGCAGATTACACGCGTGCGCGGGCGCCGACGCGAAAGCAACCTCGCATAATTAGGGCGCGCTTTGACACCCTGCAGCCCTGTCATGCGTTTAGCGTGCTTGGTTAGGTCTAAGTATAGATAGGTGAATGAAGATAATATATAAACTTTTACGTGCTAGTATTTTGGATTGGTGGGTAGGCAG
Organism: Marasmia exigua; assembly: GCA_019059595.1. Taxonomy (NCBI): domain Eukaryota; kingdom Metazoa; phylum Arthropoda; class Insecta; order Lepidoptera; family Crambidae; genus Marasmia; species Marasmia exigua. The sequence goes on from CM032464.1 coordinate 12,200,564, forward strand.
TAATGAATAATTTTGGTTTCATAATTTCCACGTCGATATGTGTACAAAAGAGACGTGTGTAACTCTTTACTGAACGTCGACTCAGTGATCTGACTCAGCCAAATGATACACTGTTCCGAATCTCTAATGTTCGCTCCGAACGTATCATTCGACTCAAATGGATCTCGAGTTCGAGTGAACCGAATAATCCGAATGATCCGATGAGCCGAATGATCCGAATGAGCTGAATGATCCGAGTGAGCTGAATGAACCGATGAGCCGAATTGATCAGAATGAGCTGAGTGATCCGAATGAGTGGAATGAATCACGGATCTATCTGAGCGTCGATGTTCCAAATGAAGCGTTTCACTGTTCCGCATCTCTGCACTGATCCAGATGCAAATGTTCCAATCTTTGGAAAGATACGTTTTTGCCAGGTCTAGTACAAAATGGTATACCTATACATAGGTATATTGAAGTGACCCCAGTTTGATTCCAACATTACGGGCTTGTACCACCAGATTGTCTGCAAAAAAGGATGCTTCCATGCTTGAGAGGATCATCTTCCATCATTTGGTTGATGATTGATAACCAACTACGTCAGCAGTTTGAAACTCTGACACACACCCACCGACTTCTTCGGAGATGTTTTCCTATTTATGTTATGCTTGTTATTATTTTGATTAATTTTAAACTGTTTTTATTTGCAGTCAACGCAGGGATCCTCCTGGAGCATGCGCCTGAGTGCCCTGAGCAACATGGGGTTCAAGTAAGTAAACTATTTTCCCACCTTAAAAACCTTATTATTTACATTACACTAATATTATGTAACCTAAGCTGGAGCGAGGGAAACACAGTGGATAAGAATATGAGTTTTTTAAAAAACCCGACTGCTTAAAAATCACAAAAATAATTAAAAATCATATCCGACATTTATGAAGATTTTAGTCATCATCATCATCATCGTCAGCCCATTTAAGTCCCCACTGCTGGGGCACGGGCCTCCCTCAATCACATGAGGGGTAATTGCCATACTCACCACGCTTGGCAGACGGGTTGGCGAGGATTTTGGTATAAATGCAGAGTTTTCCTTCACTGGGTGCTGATGATCATGCCAGCAACTTTACCTTAGTCGCCTTTTACGACACCTCGGTAAGAGTGAGGGTGGCCTATTCTACTCTGCCGGGGACCACACGGCAGAAGATTTTAGTAGCCGGGACCAATTCTAGAAACTGGGGCTTAGTAAATTGAGAGCACATTAAATAGGTGATTAAGCCTAATTCTATCATAGTAGCGATAACTTGATTTCCATGATGGAGGCCTTTGCCCTGCAGTGGGACAGTATACAGGCTGATGCTTTTCAAATAGGTCCTAAAATTGCCAAAATTTTAAGTTTCCGGTATGAGGATTTTTTTATGTCATAGGTGGCAGATGAACAGACGGATCACCTGATGGTAAGCGATTGCCGCCGCCCATAAACACCCGCGATACCAGTGTCACAAGTGCGCTGCCAACCTTTAAACCCTCCCTTCCCCCGGATTGGGCCTCCGGTACCCTCACTCACGCAGCGAAACACAGCACAGTGCTGCTTCACGCCGGTCTTCTGTTAGGCCGTGGTATCACTCCGGTCGAGCCGGCCCATTCAATGCCAAAGCGTGGCTCTCCCACGGTCGATTTGTTTGTTATTTTCGAGTTTTTTAACATTGTCGGGTTTAAAAAAATTAAATTATTGTCTTCGTAGGGCTTTTGGGATGCAATACCTTTAATCCCTATCCTATTCCTATTATTTACTCCCGTAATTAAGATAAATCTAGTGGACACCCACTTTTGGTGATTCTAAACGTTTGGTCCATCCATGAACCAGATCGTCTGGTTCTGATGAAAAATATCTGTCGAAGATCAGACTGCAATCGTTTGTAATATTTTTGATTATTCAAAGAAATGATCACTTACTGAGTACTTATAAGTAGGTAGAATAGTTGGTACGCCGTGTGGTCCCGGCAGAGTAGAATAGGCCACTCTCACTCTTACCGAGGTGTCGTAAAAGGCGACTAAGGTAAAGCTGCTGGCATGATCATCAGCACCCAGAGAAGGAAAACTCTGCATTTACATCAAAACCATCGCCAACCCGTCTGCCAAGCGTGGTGAGTATGGCAATTACCCCTCATGTGATTGAGGGAGGCCCGTGCCCCAGCAGTGGGGACTTAAATGGGCTGATGATGATGATGATGAGAATAGTTGGTCCACTCTAATTTACATTTTATTTCTGTCCTTGATATTAAGAGAAAATGAATGTTGTGGTGACCGCCTACTTTTATTATGAACTGTTTCCGTTCCGGTAACTGATTTTAAATTTATATTATGGTTCATAAAACTTGATGAAAATGTCTTTATTGTATGTGTGAGATGAATAATTTTAAAAACCTGTTGCCTTACAAATATATCCGATAAATTGTATATATATTCAAAATCATGGTTAAAAAGTAATTTTAATAATACCTAAGACTATCGAATAGGTTTAACCTCACTCAACTCCCGTTTTGCTTTCCTTAGTGGTGATGTTTCGTAAAATCTATTCCATTCATGTCGAATGTCTCTATAAGACCTAACTGTATAAGAATCCTAGGTGCTAAATTTTGAGTTGGAAGATGCTAAAGTTTCTAATCTCTTACAAAACCTCAGAGTAATAAACACAATTATCTTTAACAGGCGTACGCGCACCCCGAGCTCTGTGACCAGTTCTTCCTCTGCACCAACGGAACCCTGACAGTGGAGACCTGCGAGAACGGCCTGTTGTTCGACGGCAAAGGCGCTGTGCACAACCACTGCAACTACCACTGGGCCGTCGACTGCGGTCACAGGAAAGCTGACCGTAAGTAAAGCTCTGCGTGGACGCAGAACTGGTGTTCTGCGTTTGCACAACGGAGCCCTAACATTAGAGATCTGTGAGAACGGTCTTCTGTTTAGTCTTCTTAAGCTGACCGTAAGTAGAGCTCTACGATTAGTTCTTTCTCTGCACCAACGTCACCCTGACAGTGGAGATCGGCGAATACAACCTCTTGTTTGATAGCAAAGGCGCCGTGCATATTCCAAGCCACCAGTGAGAAGCGGCGTTAGGATAGGGCTCGGTTAGGCGATCGCACATGCCGCCGGACTAAGGGAAGCCTGTGTTGTCATTTACTCAACCAGGGCGCTAGTAGTGTTAAAACCGGCAATGTTACCAAGCCCAGTGATTAAGCACTGGTCGGCCAACTGCGGTGACAGGGAAGCTGACCGTAATTTAATCGTTTGACCGTAAAAGATCTATTAAAATTTTATGTAAAAATCAAACGGTCAAAAAAACAGAAATACAAAATTCAGGAAAATATAAAATATTCTATTTATCTTGAAAATCGTAAGAATGCTTTAATTGGAACTAATAGTTTCCGTAGCCATAAATATTATATGGATGTTTTATTTAATGCAGCTTAAGTTAGGAGGCCTACCTATTGTCCCACTATGGACGATGAGGGAGAGTTCCAGGAGTTTTAGTCGGTATGCTATGGCCGGCTTCTCGCTAGGAGAAGCCGTCGCCAGAGGAGAGTCAGACATAACCCATCCGTTTACAGACGGATGGGTATGCGTAACGCATTTCTCCTGGGTCACCAAAAAAAAATTAGGCCTACTTATTTATAATCTGTAACAAATTCCTTGGATACAAGTACAAGATAAGTATTTACATACTTCAATGGATTTTATGTATTATGGGCAATCGGTACTACTGATATAAATCATCTATTAATAAAGTCATTTCAATCTATTTTAAAATATACTTTTTTTGAATCGTGTTTGTATTTCCCGGGAATGGAACCAGAAAAAACAAAGAACTTTACATTGGCTCAAACTGTTATCTAACACTGTTCCCTACTTCGCAGTGGTCCCCCTCTCGTCTCCCGGCTGCGAGTTCCAGTTCGGCATCTACCCCGACAGCGCGGAGTGTTCCACCAGCTACATCAAGTGCGCCTACGGCATCCCCGAGCAGGAGCCTTGCACCCCCGGCCTGGTGTATGACGAGAGGATCCACGGGTGCAACTGGCCTGATCTGTTGCAACCGTTCTGTAACCCAGAAGGTATAGTTTTTTTTCTTTATTATTTAATCTACCACGTACGGTTGACTCTAAAAAGGTGTACCTTGTAAAAATATATAGCTATCAGAATTTTAATTTCTTATACGGTCAAAGTATTCTTTCTTTTAAAGTAAAGGGTAGGTACCCCATACCTTGTAAGCTAAATTTGTAAGTTTAATAATAAACAGATAAATAAATAAATATTTCACAACATCACATACATTGATCTGACACTGAGATAGCTTAAGCACCTGTGTTACGGATACCAGAATCAACAATATGATTACAAATATATACATATAATTATGCTTTTCTTTTGTAAATACATACTTATAATACATAGAAAACATCCAGATACGTTCATGCAGACAAATGTTTGTACTGTGCGGGGATTGAACTCGCAACCCTTACACCAGAGGCAGCGTTTACTACCACTATTCCAAACGGATCGTCAAAATAATAATATGTACTAACAACTGCAATTGATTTAAATTTTAGCTACTAAACTGGATCTATTTTGAACAATTGTGGACCGTCTCGACTCGACAAAGCTATATACTATTTATTTAATAATAAAATTGGGCACTAATTTCTGGTCTGTTTCTGTACTCGAAACTTTGGTTAACGGCAAAAACGATCACTTTTGGCTAGAATGTATTTTTTGGCTTTTTGGAGTTGACTTTACCATTTTTACCAACACTGTACTTTTTCATATTTACATGATTTAAATATTTGAAAAAATATTCTGTCTCCTATTCCAGCGGTCGTAGGCTTCAAGTGTCCCACCAAGATTCCCGCCAACACCCAGTCAGCCAAGTTCTGGCCGTTCCCTCGGTTCCCCGTGCCCGGCGACTGCCACCGTCTCATCACCTGCGTGGAGGGGCAGCCTCGGCTCATCACCTGCGAGGAGGGCAAGGTGTTCGATGACCAGAACCTCACTTGTGAAGACCCAGAGATAGTTCCGCATTGCGCCCATTAAAGCGCGAGAGAGGTATCGCAAAACGAAAACGAAATATAGGAGAAGATATTGGTGAATTGGACTTCGAAGGAGGAAATAGGTTATTTATAGAAAATACGATTTAACTGATTATATAGCAAAAATAAGGTTGATCTCGTGGCCCTAACTTACCTGAAAGTCAAATATTTTTAAATTAAAATTGTACCAGGCAACATCTGCAATATCTTTTCAGAACCTTAACATAAAGTCTAAGCTGTAATTTATTGTATAGTTTCAATTTATAAAATGCTGACCTTTGTCGATTTGGTCTATAGGAATCATTTGGAGATAATGTTGGTGGGTCAAATTAAGAGGAAATCGTTTTCGTTTTGTGATACATTCACAATATTTTATGTGTACCTATTTAATTTAATATCACTAAAAGCAATATTTGGAATACTCTTCCACTGAAATCTATTTATTACATAGTAACAAACATGTGATTATTCAACCAACTATGAATTATGTTTACAAAACTCTATATGTCGTTGCCAAATACAGTTATTCGAGCGTGATATTAGTTACCGTAGAAATAAACACATATATTTGTTGTTACATTATATGAAAGTCACAATAAGTAAGTATATATTTCATACCTCTGTAAATACTACAAAAATATGAGAATGTAAATAAGATTTGGTATGTGTGAAAGAATAAATACTTTACGGAAAGTGTATCTGAGAAGATTTATTTACTACCTTAAAAATCTCAAATTATTCATACATGTCATACATGTATTGATCTCACTCTGTAGTAAGTAACTGAAGCGCTTTTTTGCACTTTAATTCCCCCGGATACTGAACAAACAGGGGTCAAACCAACGACTTTGGCGTATGATGCAGATCACTTTTAAATTCCCCATCAGGTCAGTTAATATGTAAGTTTTTATCCCTCTATGAAGATATAGACTCAGATATAGATAAGATACAAGAGTCACCCATAGTACCAGTAGTTACACTTCATGGGTATTCAAGGGTGTCATTCATGTTTTGACATTTAAATAACATATAATTTTATTAAAAGTTTAAAAATATCTAAAAAGTAATGCGGATTTTATTTTTTAAACATTATTTCGTCTAAATGTTATACTTCTTGTTGCACAAACTTGTCGAAACGGAGCCTCGTTTTCGCCACACACCTAAACGAGGAATTTGTCAACTGCGCTCTCGCCGAATGTGGTTTTTGAGTCCACAAACAGCATTTATTACCTAAATTTAAATACTTTCAATGAAACTATATTTCAAACTTTTATAAAAAAAATCTGCCACCAAACCCTTTTGTATAATCTTTCAGACGAATAGATGATTCACCTGATGGTAAGCGCACCTTTGGCTCGCATAGGAGTCTAAATCAACTTCTTTGAGACTAATAGCAGGGACTTATCTAATAGTTACGTTTTCCCCATGATTGACTCACTATACGCCGAAAAGTTTATTAAAGTATATACGTAGCAGTGAGCGATATCAGCATATAAGGTGGATATCAGCATATCCACCAATAAACGAACCTTGGTCGCTGAGGAGTGGAATTTTCATTCAATGCTATTGGTGAATTTTACTTTACGCACCGCTCTGCAGCCTCGCTCCGCTTGGGTGGACAGGCAGCCTTAGTAAAAATCTTTTATAGGCACCAAAGCAAAGAGCCACTGGCAAGTCACAAGAATAAAACACCGGGTGTAACTTAAAATACTTTATTAGATAACCTAACTACAATTCCTACTCCTCTTCACTCTCCACGGGGGCGGACTTGCCCTTGTGAGGACGCTGCGGCTTGCGGCGTGAGGGCTGGGACCCGGAGGGCTTGGGCTTCACCGTGGGGGGGTTCTCCAGGGCGTCGAGTTCGGCGTCGGTCAGCTGCCCTTTGTACCAATCCGCACTATAAATAGAAACATTTTGGTTAGTTGCATATTGTAGGTGAATTCGATGGTGCAGCCACAAAAGTTGCCTGTATCGCGTGCTACATAGGCTACGAACGCATATACATGCGCTGTCCAGTAACATTACTGTACTGTTTCGCAAAACCACGCCGTACGTACATACGTACAGCGTGGTTTTGCGAGCATGTGCTGGAGAGACACGATACGATATACTGCCTAGCACGTAGGTTAATGAGCTCTTCAATATCAATGTTGGCTAGAGCTGACTTTCTATTTCTATATAGGTATTTCAGTAGTGCAGCAGAGGTATATATTTTGCCCAAACGAAAAATGTCAGTGGTTATAGGATTTTTTTCCAAACATTGGTTTATGCGTTGATATTTTTGTAATACAACTCGCAGATGTCATGTCCTTCAGAAGGTCTGATGGACATGAGTGAGACAATAAGATACTAAACATTCAGACACCTTCCTGGCCCAATCACATTTTTGATGACACCATATAAGGCTTGACTTAGCTGGCAGCCGAAGCGACGAATAGTGTTTTTATCGACACACACGTAGAGAAACTGAGTTATCAGATATAAGATACTAACCACTCAGGCACCTTCCTGGCCCACTCGCAACGCTTGTTGACGTCATCGAAGGCCTGACCCAGCTTGCAGCCGGAGCGACGGGGGGTGTTCCCGTTAATGCAGACGTAGAAGAACTGGCAGTCCTCAGGGTCGGCGTAACGCGGGTGAGTCAGACCGAAAGTCTCGTTTACGGAGGGGCAATCAAAGTCAAATACGTCTGTAAAATAAAATATTTTCTATAAAACAATTTCCATATTGGCACATTGCTATTTGACTAATTAATTAATTTGAGCAGGTTGGCGCGCGCACCAACCTGCTCGGCAAGGCACCTCTGACGCGCGCACTGCACACCCTCAACCAAATATCAGAAAAGATTGATTTGTTTTCATGTTCTCTGAGTGAATTCACTAAAACTACTTTACTTGTAATTAGTTATAAGTAGTTACACTATTGTATTAGGTTTAGCCTGTAAGGATAGTTGTAAGTGTAGAAAAATAAATAAATTAAATTAAACTCTATCTAGTGCCGTTTGTATTCGGGCGTCTGCAACATCTGGAGCCCAATTCTTGTGCTCGTGATATTTAAAAACATGGCGGATATCACCTGAAAATCATATAGTAAAAACTTAGTGATTATGTCGTATATCGTATATATAATAATAAATGTTTCGAGCACGAGAATTGGACTCCTGGTATGTTTTGACTACTTACAAGGAAACTTCGACGGCGGCTACTATGTTGGTGTGTAATGATTTGAAACTATTATCTTCCGTATTATCATTGTAAAACCAACCTGACCAAGAAGACAGCTTAGGTAAATTTTACCATCTTTTGAAAAGACGCTTTTTTACGCTCGGAAGACGTCGTCGAAGCTGATCTGCGAGAGCTATAAGTCAATGACTGACAAGCTATTGCAGAAGTGACGATCACTTGTTTCAAAGGCCAAGACTTAGATTGGGTTTCTTTTTTTATGCGATAGGTGACAGACGAGCAGTCGGATCACCTGATGGTAAGCGATTACCGCCGCCCATGAACACCTTTAATCCGCATTGGGCCTCTGGTGCCCTCACTCACAGCGAAACACTGCACAGTGCTGCTTTACGCCGGTTTTCTGTGAGGCTTTACTCCGGTCGAGCCGCCGCATTTATTCCGAAGGCTCTCCCACGGTACTGAGTCAGCGGTGAAAGTGTTTTTTTTTATAGAAAAAAGTGTTTTAGGGAAGATATGTGCACGATGCACTCCCTAAACACACCTAGAGCACACATTTCAAGCCTGAACTTTGCTATAGCTACCATAATCATGAAATATCTCCTTCAGTTCGGGAGGTGATTAAAGTAAACATTTAAATAAACCACATAATATCCTCCAACCCGATTACAGCTACGGCGGCCAATCTCAACGATTAGCCACGTACGCAGGATATATAATTGTGCTCAAGTGTGTGCGCAAACACAAATGCACTCTCTTTTCCATTACCCTCATATTCCGATGGACACTACTGTGAGATGACCGGAGAGGGACGGGCGCAGCACCAACAGCTTAACGTGCTTTCCGAGGCAAAGGGGTTCAAGACCGCCAACTTCCAGACTCGGTGCTGCCAATTTCTTACCGAAAACTTAGGTACAATATTTTTGCCCGATCCGGGGATCGAACCGGGATCTCTTGCGCCGCCGTCGCTTTAAAATGCGACCCACTAACCACTGCGCCACCACGAGGCAGTGCACCGAGGCAACCACTTACCAGAGGCAGCACAACCCTTCTTCTTAGCTTCGTCAGGCCAGGTGCAGATGCCAGTTCTCTCGTTGTAGACCAGCCCGTCGGGGCAGGTGATCATGTTGAACTTGCCGTCCACGCAGTAATAGAAGATGCCGCATTCCTTCGGGTCCTCGTGGGAGAAGTAGCCGTTCAGGCGCGGGCAATGGAGGGTGGGCTTGGGCGTTTCTGTAAGTAGATACAAATACTTTTAGAACAATAGAAAGAAGAGAAAGAGAGTTTTTTTTTAACAATAGGCTAGACCATAATCACACCTGAGCGAAAGCAACGATGAGGTATGATACCAAAATCTGCAGGTTCTGTCGCGAGGACGAGGAAACGATTATCAACGTCCTCGGCGAGTGCATAGCACTGCTAGCAACACACATGATCTCGGCAGACGAGATCAAAAGCTCCCCTATCAGCTCCATTTTCGGGCTTATCCTGGAACTGGAGCTACATGAGGTGCTGAATTATGGGGCTGCCCCAATAGATCATCTACTGGTCGCAGTGGCTATGAGCCGCAAGGCTCACCCCATTTCTATCAAATAATAATAATAAGGATGATACGCGTTTGCCTAAGAGAACTTGCCTTAATCTTATCTTGTTGTCGTTGTTATAGTGGTCAGGAAAAACAGACCTCGGCAGGGAGTTCCATTTATTATCCGTCTGCATTATAAATGTAGATAGTAGATACTATTATGTGACAAACTTTTGTGGTAATTTGTGTCTGGTAACCACGCTGTCATAAGGTCATTTTAAAAGTTCCTTATTTAAGTTCTGTTCCTTTTTTAGAATTTTGACACCGACAAAAGAAACTGAATAAGAGACTGGACAAATATGAATTGTTAGCTAAGACGGAGTTAAAGAGCAGTTTTGACGTTCGAACAAAAAAACCATACAAAATCTTCGAAGAAACTGCATTACAATACCGTTTTAGTTAGCAAAGGTTTAACACGTATTTATGAAAAGACCCAAGCATATAATATAGAATGTAACTACTGTCCCAAATGAAGAAATCCCGTCATCTCTGACATTTCCTTTTCGTTACACGAGCCCCGTTTCCTGTCCATTTATGGCATCAGATTTATCGTCTTAAAATCATAGCAGTTTACATACATTTCCCGTTCAGAAGCGGTTTGATGTGGTGCGCGTCAAGGCCGAACTCCCTTGAGAATGGAAAGTTGTTCCGAGCTGATTCGACCCTCGGCAGTATTCTACTGATGCGGCGTGTAGGGATGGCAGATTTTAGAGTACAACATTGTTTGATGTTTAAAAAATAACATGAGTAGGGCACTACTCAGATTTTATGAATGTAAATAATTCTTTTTCGAAAATTAAATCTTTTTTCGCAAATCAAATCACGTACATGTTTTTGTTTATTCATTTGACTTTCATACTGTTTCCTAACTTTATGTGAAAGAGAGGCAAAGAAGCTTGCGAGTACCATCAGGTGGGTAATCACCACCGCCCATGGACATCCGCTGAAAAGTTTTTTGTACATTCTACTTTTTAAGCAGGATGTCTACAAGCTGTACATAATTTAATTATGTACAGTGGTAACACGTTGTGTTACCACATCTGCAAAATCTCTTCAAACGACTCGCATTCTCTCTCTTTCTTAAGTGCCAGACAAATAAGAATCGTATCATTGTCTCTACCAATACTAATGTCCTAAAATTAAATTTATCAATTGGTTAGCGATACCTTTATTACCTGTAGGTAACTAAATTGTTTATTGAAAGACATTTTAAAAATTTGCCTCTGTTCTTATATACTGAACGCATCAATTGACACCCCTGCAAAGATACCAATACCAGTTACTTGGGCAACTCTAGCAAATTACTAATCAACCGATTAGCGATTCGATCCGAAGCAAAACACGTGCGATTCTGTCACGTGTGGAGTGACCTTTACTGAATCTCTGCAAGTTTGAATACTAAGTATTAGAAATACAACCTTTTTTTTTATTTGTACCTAATATATCTTTTATGGCAGACTGTTTTGTCCTCTTATAACAGGTTAGGTTTTTTGTTGATTAATTTATTGGATTTTTTCATCTTTTAAATTGTTAGATATAAATAAGTAACGTGTTTTAAAATACTGCTAAACTGTTATTTTTCCTCAGAGAACTGATGACAAATGTTCACCTTCCCATAAAAAATAAATACGATTGTTATTATTGCTTGTAAGTCATCTTTCTTTTGGAAAATCACGGCACGGGGGTTCTTTATTGGTCAAGGTACGTCGGGATACGAACCCAACAATAGAGGCCCCTTTGAGACACAATAAAGAAAGTAGGGATAATTATTAATACCGGCACAAGATTTTCTGAAGAAATGATATTACATATTCTAGATTGCTCTTCTAGGTGAGGTCACCTAGATTGCAAGCAAAATTGTAAGATTAAAAAAAAACTTTACAAATGTTTACTCGTTTTGCAAATAAAATCATTGGTAATTACTGCCTATATCTCCAAGCTAATGTTATAAAATTGCCAAAATCCGCAAGTATACTCATTAAAATTTTTATTACTTATGTCATCGTAAAAATGTAGAAATTGCGTTTTTTTATTGTAATATTCATGAGGAATTTAGATCGAATATATTTGTAACTGGGTCGAATAGTAATGATATGCTAAAAGAATTGGTTCTTATATAATATGGACCTCTATTGTTCTCCTTATCAGTGAAGTATTTCAAGAGAGTAAAATTAATTCGGACATTAAAGTCCTAAAGACATTAATTGAAGTAGTTAATTTGACATTCTGTTTCTTATTGATAATTTATAGTTCTAATTTATACATGTTTTTTTAAATAGCATTGTGTAATGCATGTTATTTTTCGTATACCATGTCTCGATAAAATACAATGGCCGCAATTCTGTAATGTAACATCTATTTTATAAACCTATGTTTACGAATAAATAAATTTATTGATTTAATAAAAAGTCCTGGATTTAGGTCCAGAGATTCAGAAATGCGGATTAAAATCTACTCTGGCCAACGCGTGACGAGTTACAAACGTCAACTCATAATTTTCTATAGAAGAGTAAGTGTAAGGACTTTCAATACACCAAATTTAGTAATGAAAAATAGTCTATGTTTAGGTTTCGACGCCATATTCTAAAAAGAAAAAAATCTTTTGACAGTTCACCGAACGTCAAGTATGTTGTCAAGTTTTGATAAACTGCTATTTAAAAACTCCTTTGAATAGGGAATCTCTTCTCAAAGAAAATCTCCAAATACGAACCTCCCATTTAATACTGTATTGTTTATGTGTACGTTTTGTTTTGTTATAGGTAGGTGGTGATTTTCTAAAAAGAAAAGTCAATAAATTAGGAAGTCTTAACTCAAATCACCGGTCAATTCAATTACCTGTATCTATCTTTCTTCACATTGGCAGAGCTGAATACGTCTTTGACGCACAACACTAGCAAAAAAAAATTACCCTTAGGATTATTTTTTAAATAGGTCCTCTGATGTTGCAGGTATCCCCGGGCGGCGGTAATCGTTTACCATCAGGTGATCCGTCTGCTCGTTTGCCCCCTATCCCATAAAATAATAGGTATGGAACTACCATAGCACTTTAGGATTCTTATGATGATATCAAACTTACGTAGTTTTGGCCTAGCTGAGCAGTCGATGTTGAACGGCAGGTCACACTTCTCGTCCTCTGGGCTGTAGTCATTGAACACCATCCCGTCAGGGCACAGCTTTTCAATGATCTCGCCTTGTCTGTAATTACAAAACATAGTTAATGTGACACAGTGACATACTGAATAAACATTGATAGATTTTAATGCACAGATCTTAGTCTCTGGTATTATTTTAGTACAACATATATTGAATAAGTGAAAGCGGTCTAAGCGGCTGGAGAGAGTGGTTCAGCCTTAGTTTTTATTAGTGATTGTAATCATTGTTACCTTGCAATTAAACAGGAACTGGTATCTGTTTGATAGCATTAAACAGTTAATGTAGAAACTTAAAGTATAATAATAATATCTTGTCGAGAAAAGCAAAGATAAAATTGCACTTAATATGTAGTCGAAGGAAAGCCAAATATATTTGTACGTCAGATCTTTTTTTTATTGAAAATAAAAATGTTTTAGTTTATGGAATAAAATTGATGCTGGCCTATTAGTAAAAAATAAGACAGGATTAGGTTGTCACTTTCTAGAGCTGAACTCTCCGCGGGATCTATACATTCGAATTTCAAATATCAGAGGTCATTTGTTTAACTTGCAGCCATTTGTTTCTTATACTTAATAATATGATCTCGAATCCTGCCAGCATAAATTTCTCACTAAAAAGTGTCACATAAAACGGTAATGAATGCTGTTTATTTAAATATGAATACAACCCAGTCATTGTTTATCCTATCGGTAAAATGCAATGTCAACGAACGGACAAGGATAATTCCACTGATAATTCTTTCCAAATTCACGTCACGAAACACAAATAGAATGTCGAGCGTGCACTTGAGTTCGGTTTTATTCTATTTGGACACGTTTGAACCTACCTAACAGGATTTTATGTCTCAAGTGTTATTTAGGAATTTACTTTGTGCAAATATGGAAATCAAAACACATAAATGCATCATATACCTGAGCAGGCTTCATTGCAAAATTACATAGTACCTACATATACGTACACATTAAGTACATAGTTTTGGGGTGTAGGAGTATCTACTTACTTACGTCAAATAGGACGTATTGCAGGAGTCTGATCGAGAAAAGAGATAAAGCTTTTTTTTGAGGTTGAAATAAGTTTCAGTCTTTTCAAAAGGTTATATCACTGTAAGTCTAACTTCATATAAATGGACTATATCGATATGATGCACATCACGATATTTGATTGTCTGTCGTATTTACAATACAGTACTTTTCATTGAGGGCATTTAGAAAAGTATGCTTCATCTATTGATAATATGAGTATTAAATAGGGCGTCTTGTATTTGTAATAAAACCATAATCACTGCTATTTTTCCTTTTTAAGAACGCATCGCTGACTTTTTACGCTTACCTGCACTCATAGTACTTGTCGCACTGCTCAGCGTCAGCAAAGAATCCGTCCTCAGGACAGGAGTTGGTGATCTCAGCGTCGCGGTCTGCGTCGCGCTCCGCGGGCCTCGGTGGGGGGTTGGCTGGCTTCTTGCGGGTCGTCTTTGGCAGGGCTGCTGATGATAATACTGGAACAAAAGGGGTTTCTTGAGTCAATTAGGCTTTTAGAAATTGCTCTAACACTATTCGAATTAGATGTTTAGTCAGTCATATCAGTAATTAGTTAAGGTCTCGGTGTAAATAAAAGAAAATTCTCAAAGGTCTATTTTTGACATTGAAAAAGCTGAAAATATCATCCATTTTCGTGATTTTCAAGATTTCAGTAGGAGTTTTGTTTAACTGGATAATGCAATGCAACAAATTCACTTTTTCGCTAATAGCTCCTTTCCAAGGTATTCCTGATCAAACGTACCCATCCAGGTTACTAGCAATGAAATGTTTTATTACAGTGGATTTTTCGATTAAATTGATCATATTTGATCACATAAAACGGTCGAACACCGGTGCCTTGACTATTTGTCACCGGCCAAATTTTAACCGAAACACCCTGTAGGTTTAGTTTAACTGACAAGTTGTTTTGGATTTGAAGAAAAGTGTAAATCACTCTCACGCAACATGATTTTAAATCCACTATGACCTTGTTCCACGGCCAGGAAGTCTGACAGTTAATGTGAACCACTTCAGCGACTCTCGCGCACGCATGTGACACTAACACTCGTATGTTAGGACTAGTTTAGGCCTCAAATTGAACCTAAGGTCGAGTAAGTTGTGCCAACTTAATTAGTCGGTACCCTTGGAGCTAGTCACTGAGTAACATAATTAATTTGAATGGCAAATTGAGTTTCGGTTCAAAGTTATGAGTAATGTTACACTTTGATCCACGAGTAACTAAGTCAAATGGATAAATAATTTTGCTTGAAAATGCATAAATAAAAATAAGAGAAAATTACATACCTACAACGTCTTGTCCCCAAAGTATGTGTTATAAGTCATCGTCATCGTCATCGTCAGCCCATTCAAGTCCCCACTGCTGGGGCACGGGCCTCTCTAAATCACATGAGGGGTAATTTCCATACTCACCACGCTTGGCAGACGTTTTTGCGAGGGTTTTGATATAAATGCAGAGTTTTCCTTCTCTGGGTGCTGATGATCATGCCAGCAGCTTTACCTTAGTCGCCTTTTACGACACCTCGGTAAGAGGGTCGGTGTTATGGGTATCAGATAATAAAAGTTACACAAAAATATGCCTACTTTGATAATGTAACACACAGACGTTAAATGAGCTCATATCGTTTTCATTACACGAATGTTTGTCGAGATTGATAATAACACCCTAGGAATTTGAGGCTGGGTCACTAAGAAATACGACATCGGAACAATCAAGTATAAACATCGATCATTAACTTCCTTAATAAAAAAAGTTGTAAACTTTGCAGGCTTGGTTCGATGATATGCTTATAGAGATTAACTCATCATCATCATCAGCCCATTTAAGTCCCCACTGCTGGGGCATGGGCCTCCCTTAATCACGTGAGGGATAATTGCCATACTCACCACGCTTGGCAGACGGGTTGGCGAGGGTTTAGATATAAATGCAGAGTTTTCCTTCTCTGGGTGCTGATGATCATGCCAGCAGGTTTACCTTAGTCGCCTTTTACGACACCTCGGTAAGAGTGAGGGTGGCCTATTCTACTCTGCCGGGGACCACACGGCCTCAGAGATTAACTATCGTAGTTTAATTAATAATATAGTGTAGAGCCTTGTATAAATAAAACGGTAGCACATTCCACCTTTTCATTACCAAACAAGGCTTTTCCTATTTATTGGTACTGGGTGTATTTATTGTAAGGTCAAATACAAACTGAATGGTGCATTGTGGCTAAGCTATAGTTTTTAAAACTCCTTACAAATCGTGAAATAATTTAATATCCTGATGTTTTGACAGATTGTAGTATTTCAAAGTATAGCTAGCCGTTTGTACATACAGATCTATGTATTTGATACATACAACAGCTTTTGATAAGATTTTGTAATGGTGTCCAGCCGCCCACACTCACCTAGGTACAAGTCTGCCGGGTGTAATGATTCCAGACATAATAGCTACAGTCAATAATGTTAGACATTCCCTTTGCTATTGTATAAATATATGCGTAATCAAATACATTAAAGTATATTAAGATATCAACAGCTAAAACTTATATAATTTGGACATAGGTTAAACTACAACAAAAAAAACAAGATACTATAGAACAAATGGTTTTTATTTTGCTGATAATTTTTGGTGAGGAATTTTTTGCAAGAAATAGTTTAAATTTTTTATATTTCTAACGAATTAACAAAATATTAGCCTAGATTCAAAAAAACTTTCACTATCACAAAGCTACGCTTCCAAAGTAACAGAAACCATTATACTTCTGAAAAAAAAAAAACTTCTGGAAAAATATAACTAAGTCCACGTGGATAATACTGCAAGTGAGGGTCCTACTTCTAAAAAAAATTAAGGATTTAATATAATTTAAACAATTTTACTGGCAATGGAATCTCTTATCGTCGTTTAATTTGAATATTGAACGTCACTAAGTTCATTTGATTTCCTATAGTCAGTCAACTTCAAAAATATGTATACACTTTAGGACCTTGTCACAATACTTACCTATAAGAAAGTAGAGGTCTACTTTCTTATATTATATATTGTGACAACGTCCTAAAGAGTATACATATTTTTGGAGTCGACTGTACCTAGTCTACAAAATGCAATACAACCTGTGCGGATAAAGAATGGGATCAGAAATGGCGGCGCATCTATTCACTTCTCGCTCGCACACTATTCTGCGCCGCCATTTCTGATCCCATTCTTTATCCGCACGGGTTGTACGTAGCAATACATTAGAACTGTCACTAACGCGTTGAAGTCTTTTCCTCAAGCCGGCCCTGAACTCCTGCTTCCAATGCAAAAAGTGGAGCTCTTGCAAGAGTTACTGATAAATACAGCTTATTGATAACTCATGACATCATAATTATGTAATCAGGTGGTTTTGTACCGCGTTTGCATTCGATTCAGTAAACTTCTGTACCCTTATATATATAATTAAGGACCTACATAAGTACCTAATCAATTTAAGCCGGTCAAAAGTATGTTACCTGGTTCATAATTGTTACCTTTTTACCGCTCGTTACCGCTACCTATAAAACCTACCTTAACAAAATGATACAATGTGTTCTTTAAGAAAATTTTAGGCAAATGTAAATTAGAACGTTCCCCGGACGCGACGGCATTTAACCATTTTTTTAAATTTATACATTTTTATCGGGGGTTTTTAGACAAAAAAATCTTTTTCAAAGATTCAAAAGTGGTTTGGCAATCTTATCAAGAGTACTCGTCTCAGAGAATGGATATACCCCTCACATGGACTTTTTATCGTCTTATCTCTCGCTGCCAAACAGCAATGTCGTTCAACATTTAGCACTTATGTAAATAATTAGAAACGTTTGCCGAGCACTTTTAGAAATCCTCTAGGCAATTGTCGAAAAGAGAAAGCTCAGCGTGAAATAGTGCGCCCGCGCAAGGTCTCGCTTCCTTGACATTTATAGCGCAACGCGGGCGCATGATGAATACCAACAATGGACAGGTTAGCTGTTTGTTTTTAATTACAATAAGTTATCTATATTGATCTGACTAGGAATTTCTATCTGGAATCTTTCGCAATTGGGCAATTGGGTAAAATGCTTAGCAACTGAATCTCAGAGGTGGTCAAATAAAAAATTACATCCTTTTAAATATTATTTATAGTAACTTGAGTAAGTATTTCTTATGGCATGCTTTTACTGTTGAGTTGTAGGAACTATTTACTATCAAAACTAAGCTCAGAAACTGTAACTTTGAATTTTTTGGCAAAAAACATATCGCAGCTACGTGGCCGTGTGGTCCCCGGCAGAGTAGAATAGGCCACCCTCACTCTTACCGAGGTGTCGTAAAAGGCGACTTAGGTAAAGCTGCTGGCATGATCATCAGCACCCAGAGAAGGAAAACTCTGCATTTATATCAAAACCCTCGCCAACCCGTCTGCCAAGCGTGGTGAGTATAGCAATTACCCCTCATGTGGTTGAGGGAGGCCCGTGCCCCAGCAGTGGGGACTTAAATGGGCTGATGATGATGATGATATCGCAGCTATATAATTAGCAAAGCTAGTAATGACGTATTGTATATAACAGAGCTATGTATTTGCATTATGGCGAGTTTATGACGTCATTCATTTTGTTTTTAGGACTTGACAACTATGGACTAAAGATTCTGTGCTTAAAGTAACAGGACTATAGGTGATTCTGTACATTGCAGAACGTGAAAAAGTTATTGTGTTTATTTTTAACATATAAATAGCCTTTTGCAATCATGAGTGGTTTTACTACCACGATCACCTTGGGTTATAACTTGCGATATCAGATAAAAATTACTCATTTATTGAACATTTTTTTGGAATCTTACTGTCGAAATTTTATATGCGGATCCAAATAATAAATTTAAGTTATTATGCATATCCTAAGAAATGTTTTATTATTGACTAACGAAAATAATAATCGAATACATGATATTGAGAGCCATGATCCGTTAATAAGAATTAAAAAAATGTGGTAGGTAACATTTATTAGGCAGAAGACTAGCGCCATAGTTCTTGTAACAGGTATATCAAACATTGTAAAGTGAGGGCTGGCTTATAAGTGTTTTAATCTATTTTTCTAACACATTTAGTATTATTCTTAAGAAAATAGGTCAATATTTCTTAGATTAGGAAATAAGTGCATAATATGTAATATATATGCATAAATATTATTATTATTTATTTTTTTTGTAAACATTTTTTGTCTCAAAATGGTTGTTTAAAACATTTATTATTATTATTATTTACTTAAGAATAAATAGCTCATTCCAAATTTAAATGCTTATTCCATTATTACCAGGGCGTTATTGTTGCTCGATTTCTAAGTCAGCATCGAATAGTGCAGCATACTGTAACTCCACTGGGAACGGACAACGGGACCTCTTACGCATTAAGAAATGCACCATTGCACCATCGAGGTCATCCAACTTGCAACGATGATGGAATAGAGCATTCCTTCATTTGTGTGTACAAATATGTAGTTAATAAGTTTCGTAACTTTTTATCCTTGTCATTAGAAATGTAATAAATGTTTATGTTATTTATAAGGTTAGAATGTAAATAATGCTTGAACTAAGTTAAAATAAGTACTTTTTTATATTTTTATTATTATGACAATGTTGTAAATAAATAATAATAAAATACCTTTTTGTTAATTAATGACAGAAAAATAGTTCTAGAAAGTGTAATATAAAAATTAAAAATATTCAGAACTAAATAAATGTCGAATAAACCAAAAAAAGCGTAAAAGAAAGTTCCATTTTTATTATGAAAGTCGAACTAAGGTTTCATAAACACCTAGCTAGAGCAAAAACAAATATATTTATATTCTGGTGCGGGAATGGAATCCACTATGTATAAATTACCAATAGTAATCTTTTGAAAGTATAAAGTATAGTGTAAAGCTACATTTGAGAACTTGATCTGAAATCCGTTTAGTGCCTTTTGAATGTGGCTGTGCGTTTTTTTATATAAGTTTTACAAAAGAGTGTGACTGTAGGTACATCTCCAATCCCAACTCACCAACTAAACATAGAAGGACGACTCCCACGCACGATCTGTACGCCATCTTGCGTGTTTTTCCAGCACTTCCTTATCACTTATCAACGAGTGTCACTGTGGGACTTCCTGCGGTTCAAACCTCAATGGAGCCCGCGCCACTCTCTACGTAACACTGCCAACTACACATTTAGTTGGGTGTTCTTAGCCGCGGCCTGCGAAGCGAAAGGTTATGCCAAATCATCGCTCTCACTCCCACTGGTAAAGTTCCACATTTAGCTGTCCCCCTTCCTTGTGAAGCATACGATCCTGTTATTGTTCGACGTGCCATGCAAGAGTATTAGCTGGCAACTAGTCGATGCATAATGCGTGTTACAATTAGGAGATAATTGGACGATACATTTTTTTAAATTAAATATTGCTGGAATGATATTACGACAATAAATTGCGGAATTTTTGGGTCACATTACCAAATTTAAACTAAAAATGTGGGTTCGTTTAATTGGTTTGACAATTTCATAAAGTATTGTTAACAAAATAATAATAAATCAACTAGTTTTATTTTAGTTTTGATGTCTTGTTATATTTAGGCTTGTAACAAGTAATTGTGCTATATAAATAAATACCGCAGTATTCAGTTTTAAAAGGTTGATTTAATGATGATTGCAATAAATCAGCATTTCTATATTCTTCTAACTAAAAATAGTTTTTATTTGGAAAATTAGAAGCTGCTTACCTAGTTAGAAAACTTAATAGCTGGTGTAGACGGTTTCAATTAGTGAATGGCTTGCAATAAATGATAAGCCAATATCACATTTGTTCTGACTCCAAGCTAAGGTTGTACAAACTGCGTCATGTGCAGTTACCCTTGTTGGAATTTGGATCGTCTTTATGTCTCAGACACAGGGACTATTTTTCCACTGCGGGGGTAACTCGACCTGAAGCCGTCTGTAGGTATTATGGAAAGCATAAATAACGACAATAACAACAATCCAAAGTATAGTTTTACTAATATTTGCGATACTCTTACAGAGTCATGTACTGTACTCAAAGTATATTATGTATCACCATTTTATACGCCCTATTGGTCTAGTGGTTTAAGTCTCGGGCCATTATCTCGGGGTCCTGGGTTCGATTCCCAGGTCGAACAAAAAGTATGTTTCGAGTTTTTCGAACATAGTTCGGGTTTGTGATCACCAATCCGCATTAGGCAAGCGTGGTGATTAAGCCTAATCCCATCATAGTAGCGGTGACTTGAATTCTATGATGGAGGCTTTTGCCCTGCAGTGGGACAGCTTATAGGCTTATAATTTACCATTTTATACACTGTACATGTTATGTAAATAAAAAACTGAATCTGAATCTACTATTTGCCTGTATGGAAACACCTCCAGCAGCGTTGATAATAATCAACTCTCTCCTAGTTTGCTTTTACAGCACATCGGAGTCTACATATATAGGCGGTACAATAGATTCTAATTAGAAGAAAATAAAAGTAATAGACAACTATTCTCCTTCCATGTGATCAAGATCATTTAGACTTTCTAATTATAGATTGTGGTAGGTAGCACAGTTGAAGTGTAGTCAGTACCTAACAAGATTTAAAAATCAGCTTCAATGGCTTTATACCGACATTTATACAACCCTGTAAAAAATGTGAGTAAAAAATATATATCCCAATTTTTTTACATCTCCATACACTGTCATTTAGTTGCTAAAACCGTACGTCTAACATTTTGGTTGTGCAAGATGTAGTGAACCTAAAGAGGGGATGAATACGCCGACCATTAGCTTCAGCCTGGTAGCGACAGCTTCCGCCTATGGAGGACTTAAAGATAAACATACATACACACATTGAGCAAAGAGTAAGTAGTAATCATATCTTTTTACAAAATTGCTTATCCTTTTTTCTCATAGTTTATATACTTTGTTAATTAAAATTCTCGTAGATTTGCCATTTATGTAATTAGTCTCTTAGCTAACCGTAAGGGAAGAAGCGAGCCATACCTAATACAAGTGTCTATGACAACTTACTGGGTAGACTCGGCCACTCAATGTAACACAGACTATTGCAATAAATGAATTTTTCATCATCATCATCATCATCAGCCCATTTAAGTCCCCACTGCTGGGGCACGGGCCTCCCTCAATCACATGAGGGGTAATTGCCATACTCAATACATAATAATACATAAATGAATTTTTATTTTTATTTATTTATTAGATGGATTATTTCCAAGAATATGGTACATGTGTTCTTAAATTATAATATCGATCAACATATTCTGCCACTGATGGCGTCGAAATCATGCATAGTCAAATATCTCTTACTTACTCGTATCACAAAGCTGATTTTAAAAAATATTAATTATTAACATTAATATTACATATTGTATATCAAAATATTTTTAAGTTGAACATGCATTCATTTAATTTTAAATTGCAGTATTCCTTAATTGAATAGAAGCGGTTTTCTACAAGTCAATTATTTAAGCCCGTGCTCATGTCACCTGCCCATTCTGGCGATAAGGGAGCGTCGCTGAGGTTTAGTCAGTATGTCTCCGTTTGCTACTGGAGGAGAGGGTATGCATAAGAAGCAAGCCCCAAAGTAAATAAAAGAGAGGTAGTGAACCCGGGTACCTATCTGCTTTGCGACAACTCCTCTTACCGTACCGTTCTAACGTTGTTAGGCATTAATTCTTGAATGAATGATATGTTTATACTTTCTCTCGGATAAAAGGTTACATTGCTTATACGTATAAATTAAATTATATCGTACAAATTCGGCACCAACTCGTGTGTAATTGACTGGAGCTCGAGATAAGTTTGGAAGAGAAATCCGTGAGATCAGTATCTAGGCTCCACCTCCAAATGATTGCATGTTTGATGTAAAAAGAACTTTACTTGATGTAATAAGAAAAGTGCATAAAGAAGAAATTGAATAAAAAAAAATTACTATTTTGATCAATAGTAAAATAAAAACTGTAAACTATTAACGATTGCATAGCTCTTAACTTAAACTAGGCTACATAATCCTTTTTCGGATCCGAATCGTTGAAACTATTCTTGAGACTTTTTTTTATAGTGTGACAGTACCTATATGGCTTTCCTCAGCCGGATGGTAAGCAAAAGGAGAGCCCACGTTGCAATTGCAACGGACGCGATGTCTAGTCATCATTTCCGTTGGAACTTGCTATACTAGCTTGCTCGATGCTTTTTCACGCTTGGTTTGAATGAATCTATATGGATGGAGGAAATACTTGTGCCGAAAATGAGTTCGATTTCTTGTCAAGCAACCGGCTTTATTGATACTGCGACGGTATCAACGATCTAATCTATCCCGTACAAGGCGCAGGAACAACGTCCCTATGTAACTGCAGCTTACATTACTTGTTGGCTAATGAGGCGTACTCCGCATGTATGGGTATGCAGGGGCTATAAGCTATGCTGAGGTTTGGACCTCGTTGAACATCACGTGTTTTCTTTCGTATTTTATCCGTGTATTCTATTAATTGGTGTTTAGTGTGTTCATTGTAAATTTTCTCTTCTCCTTATCTTAGCGTGGAATTCCCAGTTGCGTCCAAAGCTATCGCTTTGAAGCCCGGAGTACACTGTGCACTACTTTGTGCCTTTTCTCTGTGGTAGATATTAAAAGTTTCATAACTATTATATTCCGTATTCATACAAAATGTTGTCGTCTTAAAAAGTTTTCGCCTTATTTTTTATATCAGTTGTATCTTTTTTTATGTGAAAGGTGGCTGACGGGCAGACAGATCGCCTGATGGTAAGCGGTTGCCGCCGCCCATAGACACCCTCTACACCAGTAGAGCCACAAGTGCGCTACCAGCCTTTAAACCCCCCTTTCCCCCGGATTAGGGCTCCGGTATCCTCTCTTACGCAGTGTAACAGCACATTGCTGCTTCACGTCAGTTTTCTGTGAGGCCGAGGTATCACTCCGGTCGAGCCGGCCCATTCATGCCAAAGCTGAATGAGAAATAAGAAAATATATCCTTTACTTTTGAAAGTGTCCTTCGAATACTTCGTAATTTTGAGGCCACGAACAGATGCTATGATTATTATTCCACTACAGGTGCCACCTTTAGGGACTGGTCCGCTTCGGTTTACCTTATATTTAGTTTTTAATTTACTTCATTCTATTTTGTGTTGCATTAGACTGTATGGCTTGGTATGAGGATAATAAACCATTGTATAAAAAGTTGGCGATTAAAAAGAGTAACTAGCGAGTTTCTTGCCGGATCTTCTCGACCAGAAACAACTTTCGAGCCGGTGGTAGAATCGCATTATGTTTATTTACTTTTTTTAGTATATTTTATGTATATGTATTAAATGTAAATAATTATGTAAATAATTATATGTATTAAGATGTAAATTATTACATAAGTACTTATAAATAGTCTTAAATCATTCAAATGTATGACGATTTGTAAGTGCTGTGTACAAGCCTATGCAAATGAAGAATTAAATATTTGATTTTGATTTTGATTCCAACATTCCCGTAGTATACAAATTAAATCTGCACGTTTCGAATTGTTTTCGAAACGTGTTACCATGATTCAGTTCGTCTGGTTCCCCTGTTAAAGAGTTGTGAAGGTCGGACGGCAGGCGCTTCTCTGTAATTACCAGACTCCCCAATCCTGAATTATGGTCTAAGCGTTTCGGGGTCCAGAGCGACAGCTTTTGAAGCAAACGGGAATTCACGCTAAGATGATGTAAATTTGTGAATTTTTATATATCTAGCAACTTTATATTCTATAATTATTCAAGTTTGACATTTTTCAATTATATCTTTTTTGTTGTATAATAATAATAATAATATATTTCTTTATTTAAGTAACTAGGACTTTTGCTTTATTTTATTAATTTATAAATATTAGATTTAAGATGTGATACAATGTTTGTTGTTACTTATGGAATAAATACTCATGACTTAAGATGAGGATGGGGTTCAATAAACCTTTGTTAGCTAAAGTCTCTTCATTGTACTCACCAGACTCCGTGTTGGCATTTTACCAACATTAATTAGGCTTACCACCCATATATATGCACAATAAGCTGACAACCCGAAATTGGATTCGTCATGTTGCAAGCTAGTATTATTGTTGTGGCACTCAAAGAGAACAGTCGCGATTTGACCCTTTGAGCCGGTGACTGTGTATAACTATTATCCAAGTGACAGGTCAAATTATGTCGCGAATGCATGTACAAATGACAGGTGGCTTTTCTGTTGAAATCAGCGCCCCATGGCGCATTTACATTCATTATTATCGAAGTTTTTAAGTGTATCACCATATCAGTAGGTATTATTAGAGTTGCAAGCATATAAAATACATAAGTAGGTTCCTAAGCTAAAGTGCAATAATTACATTATCTACTTACTTAGTCATAGGTAAATAATGTGTCTAAATAAGATCAAAAGTTTCTATTAATGACTTGTAATTCATGTCTTATAAGAAGCATAACGACCAGCTGTCAATAATTCTCTTATTATTATTATGTATTGATTGGTAAATTACATTTATTAAAATTAAAAGCACATACTCAAATACTCCGCAAATCATGAATCATGGTCTAAGCATACCGTGGGCATGGTCTAAGCCCAACCGAGAACTACACGCTAAGACCAGGAGGATTCTATCTTGTTTTCCTTTTGGTAGTAAAGTCAACTCCAAAAATATGATACACTTTAGGACCTTGTCACAATACTTACCAATAAGAAAGTAGAGGTCTACTTTCTTATATTATATATTGTGACAACGTCCTAAAGTGTATACATATTTTTGGAGTTGACTGTACATATCATGTAAACAAGTTTTTTGTGAAGCAACAGGCATTATTATATTTCAGAAATTACACAAGTATATTATACCACTATATATGAGAATGTTTCAACTGCCTTTACTTAATAGATATTAAGAATAGGTATTAAGGTAGGTGTACAGTGGCGGACACATCATTCTTCATTCGATTATAAACCTTATAATGTTACACATTGAGTTCGAAATCGATTGAGGAAATTTGACAGTTTTGTATAGCTTGACCTGTCCGCCACCTTACTTATATATACTCCTGTTATGTGTTTATAGTGCAGCGGCTAATAGTGAATCTTGGCCTTCGACCAGAGTGCGCCAGGCCTCTCAGATTTGTACTAGTTCTGCCTTGTAAGGTCATTATTATTGTTTTGACGTACCAGCTTACTATAAATTTATTTTATTCATGTTTGTTGAGTTTGTTGGGTACACCGCACTTGAAGTCTCCTTAGGAAAGTAAAAAATTATGACGACCGTGTACAGAAAAGGTTTTTTTTTATGTAATAGGTAGGCAGACGAACAGGCGGATCACCTGATGGTAAGCAATTGCCGCCGCCCATGGACACCCGCGACACCAGTGCAATCACAAGTGCGCTGCCATCCTTTAAACCCCCCCTATCCCTCGGATTGGGCCTCTGGTTAACTCACTCACGCAGCGAAATACAGCACAATGCTGCTTCACGCTGGTTTTCTGTGAGGCCGTGGTATCACTCCGGTCGAGCTTCATGCCGAAGCTTGGCTCTCCCACGGTAAATAGGTGATTTTCTTTTTCTAAAAAAAACATTTCACCTACACAAGTTACTAATTACTCGTACGTATTACCATGGTATTAGTAAAAAAAATCTATATGGAGTATTACAGAATTTGGTAGGTATAACATCGATGCATGGGAGTGGGTTAGGTAACCACAATTCGGAACTATCGGAAAGCGCAGGTTTCCCTAAGAAATATTCCCTCATCACCGAACTAGTGGTAGAAACACGTATAGGCATAGTAGATATGAAATATCCAAATACTAACTCGTAGATCATCCAAACGTACCTTGGGCTCCGAAGCAACAAAACCACACCGTGCCTGCGCTGTGATTCACCGAATGAGTGAGGATACCCTAGGCCCAATTTGGGAGAAAGGGGAACTTAAACATAGGCAATCTCTTTCCATCAGGTGCAGGTTATAAATAAAAATAAATAAATATATTTTTTTTTAATTCTAATGAATTTCCAAAGACACTGGTTCCGTGCCTTTATTGTGCTTGTTTTTAAAGTGTTACAAATTATTTTTGATATTTGCTCCGCGATAAAATTAAACTAAATTAAATTACAATAACAATCTTAAGTTTAGGCAGTCGTGCATGGTTAATGTTAATAAGATGTATAAAATGTACTGTCATTATTATTATTTTTTAGGGTAGGGGTATGGTGAATATTTATTCGGTACATACATAATTTTACGCTTACCTATTGCAATGAAAGGCTATTAAAGATTTAAAAATCTTTTATCTTTTTTTTTATCTGTCTGTTCATTGCTACCAATCACATAAAAAAATTGTTAATGTTACTGATGTTTAGTGGACGTTTTTGCAAGTTGGTGTTTAAAGGAATCGTAAAATTAATTGCGTGCGCATCATGCAAATGTCGCTTTCGTTGAGCGCATGCGTTAGAAAGTGAGCAAGAGCATCGCCAGATGCAGTTTCACTTGATGTAGATCCCCGATTATGTACATACGTCGTGATTTATGTAATTACCATACAAAAATGGTATTGATGCAAGATCTATTGAGATTTTTTTGTATGTGATAGGTGGCAGACGAGCAGACGTAAGCGATTGCCGCCACCCATTATCCACCACATACACAAAATATCAGTTGGCAGCGCACTCACAAGTGCGCTGCCAACCTTAAAACCCCCCCTTTCCTACGGATTGGGCCTCCGGTACCCTCCTCACGCAGCGCCAGTTTTCTGTGAGGAGATAACTTTCATCATCATCATCATCATCATCAGCCCATTTAAGTCCCCACTGCTGGGGCACTGGCCTCCCTCAATCACATGAGGGGTAATTGCCATACTCACCACGCTTGGCAGACGGGTTGGCGAGGTTTTTGATATAAATGCAGAGTTTTCCTTCTCTGGGTGCTGATGATCATGCCAGCAGCTTTACCTTAGTCGCCTTTTACGACACCTCGGTAAGAGTCTGTGAGATAACTTTATTGCACAAAATACACAAGTAAGTACTACACATTACAGAAATTTTGGCGGTCTTATCTCAGAAAGCGTTTTCTACCAGACCACCTTCGGGTAAAGGACATTTATTAGTAGAGGAGAGATTTTATAGGCGGATGATGATAACTCAATGGATAAGAATGTGCGCCTTCCGAACGGAAGACCGGTCGGTTCGAATCCAAGCACGTTCGTTCTACATGCCTAAGAAGAGTAATGAATGGATTACTCACGTTTCGAATAGTGCTTTAAACTCTAGTTACCTACAGATTTTGTTGCAATAACGCTACTGTTGATTCAGACTACCTCAATGGTGCGGTAGCTAAGGTCTTGTGCCCAAACGCGGATTGCCCCAGGTTCAATTCCCGGTTGGGACGATGGAGAAAATTTGAAATTACAGTTGGAAATTCTCGTTTTCTCAATTGACCTGATGAAATGTTACGTAACATTATTACGTAATTATTGTCAAAAATAACAAAGTATAAGTAGAAAGTAAATATTGTTAACTTTTTCTTCCTAATTGTTCACTATCATAATTAAATGTAGGTATATTATGTAATGTAGTGTCCGAGTTTAATCTTGTAGTTAAACAGTGAGATTGTATAAACTCTAGGCGCGAATAAATTGGCTTGTTTGTGGGAATTACAATAATTATGTTGGTATTTCAAGCTGCAGGCGGTCCTTGATGACTTCTTTCATTTCATTGTTGATAAGGTTAATAGTTCTTGCTTCTTAACAAAATATATTGGTATTGTTAAACAGGAAGTGAGTATATTATTATGATTATATTTATAGGATGGCTGGCAAGAGCTGGATGAGAGAAGCCATGGATAGATCACAGTGGCGAACAATTGGAGAGGCCTACGTCCAGCAGTGGACTGCGAAAGGCTGATGATGATGAGTATATTATAACGACGCATTATTTTTACCGATTCTTGGTTTTTTTTTTTGTTTAGCCTTAGTATGTACAGCCGCACATCAAAGCATACAAAACTGTCAATTTCCTTCATTCGATTCTCAGCTTAATGTTAAACACTTTCGGTTAAATATCAATAGACTGTAGTAACCTGATATGTGGTCGTCAGTACATTTTCTTTTTTTATGTGATAGGTGGCAGACGCGCAGACTTATTTAGTTTAGATTTTTCGAACATAGCCTTCAAGCTTGCGATGATTACCAATCCGCACTAGGCAAGCGTGGTGGTTAATCCTACTCAAAATCCTCTTATAGCAGGGATAACTTGATTTCTTTTTAAGGCATTTGCCCTGCAGTGGGATAGTAAGCCGTATCAAGCCGTGTGGTCCCCGGCAGAGTAGAATAGGCCACCCTCACTCTTACCGAGGTGTCGTAAACGGCGACTAAGGTAAAGCTGCTGGCATGATCATCAGCGCCCAGAGAAGGAAAACTCTGCATTTATATCAAAACTTTCGCCAACCCGTCTGCCAAGCGTGGTGAGTATGGCAATTACCCCTCATGTGATTGAGAAGGCCCGTGCCCCAGCAGTGGGGACTTAAATGGGCTGATGATGATGATGATGATGGGACAGTATATAGGCTGACACTATGTATGTGACCTTAGCTCTCCTGTGGTTAGTTAAATTAGTAATAGTGAATATTACGTAGTTTACATAATATTTATCGACCAACAGAGCATCACCACAGCTGTGGTTACTAGCAAATAAAGACTGGTTTACATAGTGCGAGCTACACAGTGTGAGTCTTCATAAAGTGCACATATTAAAATCAGGGAAACTACACCCCATTTTATCGACGGAAAATACAAAAAAAACATTTTTTTATGATTTTTATAAATTATGAGTTGCGCCTGTTGACTTTATTTAGATAAATTGTCATAATTTTCAAACGCTGCTGATTATGGAGACTCCCACTGTATACAGTGGGAGTCGCAGGCTCGTAGTAGCAGGTCGTAGTAGCTGCACTGCAGTAACTCGCACTGTTTGGACGTCACTTACGAGTAACTCGTTCGAGCGAGCTAGAAAGTAGCTCGCAAGATAAGCCAAGTAACTATTTACTAGCTAGGCAACAGCTTGCACTCGGTAAACCAGTCTTCACATGCATTTACTAAAATTTAAATATTTACGCAAGTACCTTAATTGCAGAGATAGTAATTAAACATTTAGCAGTTCCTCAGTTCCTTTTTCTGTCGTCCATTAAACTAATAGTACTTACAATTAACACGAGGGGGCGTTGGCGTAGGAAGCTGTAATTAACGAGAAGTAAAATAAAACCGAGGGAATCCCACGCAGTCCTAGTCACCAGGATGTGGCCACAATGATCGTAAACATTTGGTTCAATTACATAAAAACCTTAAAAATATGGATAAGTAGGACGGTACTTACTTAATCCACAGAGCCAAAGTCTGGTATTCATAGGTTTTAAATGACTGAG
This sequence comes from Marasmia exigua, assembly GCA_019059595.1. Lineage (NCBI taxonomy): Eukaryota > Metazoa > Arthropoda > Insecta > Lepidoptera > Crambidae > Marasmia > Marasmia exigua. The sequence goes on from CM032464.1 coordinate 12,231,013, forward strand.
TAAAACGTACGCCGTGTGGTCCCCGGCAGAGTAGAATAGGCCACCCTCACTCTTACCGAGGTGTCGTAAAAGGCGACTAAGGTAAAGCTGCTGGCACGATCATCAGCACCCAGAGAAGGAAAACTCTGCATTTATATCAAAACCCTCGCCAACCCGTCTGCCAAGCGTGGTGAGTATGGCAATTACCCCTCATGTGATTGAGGGAGGCCCGTGCCCCAGCAGTGGGGCTTAAATGGGCTGACGATGACGATGAGTAAAACGTACTGTTAAAAATATTTAAATTAAAAATAGTGACAAATTTAGGATATGAATTTAAATGACTAAATCTGTACCCCTACTTTGTATAATGCGACAAGTTTATTCTGAACTATAGTATTATAATGCTAATATGAGATCTTCTTATCCTCTATGGTCTGTTTAACCCTAGTCACCGGTTTGCTTTTTTACTTGGGGCTAAATAACGACCTCAAGCACGGACCGACCCGACCGGCACGGATTCGTCGTTTCTTGTGTGTTAAGTGGCAGAAAACCAATAAATCACCTGATGATCTTTTAGTACAATCAAATAGATTAAATCTTTCAATGCCCTATCAAAATATAACCACATAAAGTGGAATGTTCCCCATAGGATTTGATACAATGCTAAAGGATTTTGAATCGATCGAAAACCGAGCTAAAAGAATTGTTGGCGACGCCGAACTTTTTGACCCCAAGTTGTTAAGCCTTGAACTCAGGCGTAAGTCAGCGTGTCTTTCGAAAGAAAGAAAGAAAGAAAAATTTATTATTTTGGACATCACAACACTACATACGAGTACAACATTAGTTACAAAAGAACAAACAAACAAAAAGAAAAACAAAATAGATACAGAAAATAAAAACGAAACAAAACAAAGGAAAAACAAAATAATGAGTACTAATAACCAGGCAGTGCAAATAATATATTGTGCGTTGTGACCTCCAACATAAATGGCCCCCACTCAGCCTATGTCATGACCCTGAAAAAGGTCATGACGCTGATTTTCAGTAGGGCCAGCTGAGTGAGTGCCACGGACGTCAGCCTTTCTTTCGGTCTTTTACACGTTGCATTTCGGAAAGTGTGCGAAGGAATTACATGATATAATTCCATCGGCCCCCTTTTATCATCGGGACACAATACGGAGAAGGGGTTACCATCCTTATATGGTAGAAATACCGGCAATACGTACCAAACGGTTCAAATGTACATTCATGTTGCGTGCAGCCAAGGAATGGAACTCTCTGCCAGAAGATGTGTTCCCTGAACGCTATGATCTGAACTTATTCAAGAAAAGAGTGAATAGGCGGTTACTAGACATGCATGATCCATCCTCGGCCACATCATTACTTACCATCAGGTGATATTGTGGCCAAATGTCTGGCTATTCTAATAAAAAAAAACTATAAGACCACTGAGGCAGTTTAATTATAAATAAAAAATAAAATATGACGTCTCCAAGGGTATCTGACGAAAAATCAGTTCAATAAAAAATTAATGAGATTTTTCGATATTCATCCATCACTGATAAGTAAATATTTTAAGAAACTGCAATAAAATACGCCTATCATATCACATACATTTATCAAAAACACTGTCTTCATTTTATTGCTATCAGTTCCAGACCTTCATGCCACTCTACCCGATAAATATTGCTCGTACAATGATATGTTTTGACAGTAAATAAATTAAAGAATGGAAAAAGAAAATAGTACGACATTATAACAAGGAAGCTATTACACGTTCGAAATTGCTTTAGTCATGTTTTCCATAATATTTAATCTTCGTTTATAGTTGCAAGTCATACACAGAGCTGTCATAGCAGCAAATCAATTTGATTAGTACTCAAGATTGTATCAGAAATTATTCTACCTTCCACTGTGGCCCACGTCTAGATCCAAAAAATTACGCAAGTATGAAAACAGTTTGTTGTATACTCTAGACCATGATAAACATCATATATAAAAATTCACCCTTAAGGTGACGGGTAGGGCAGACTAGCGACGCCAGTCGATTTTAATTTTTAGCTACTAAACCGGATCTATTCTAAACAATTTCGGGGTTACAAACTCTAGGCAAACACTTATAGTGTGTAAATTGTCAGATGTAAAGCATAGTTTACCGTCTGTAAAATTCGAATCAGCTCCGCTTGGAGAGGGTCGTGGTGAGAAGATTGTATTAGATCTTATGACTTCTTCTCGCTCAGGCAACAAGGGAGAGCCATTGAAAGTTTATGGACAATTATACCTCTAGGACTCTTTCCCATTCGGAGAGTTCAACGCTAAATCAATCGATCTAGCCCTTTGTTAGAATACGCAGTACGCATACGACATGGTTCCTACATTTAACTCTGTGAAAGCTGGTCAGGTCTTTACTAAATGGCGTAGAGGGCATCATAGAGTAACTGGAGGGCGTCTACAATACGTCCTGAACGGCTGTTCACGCTTTTTCGTCAGGTAGTCTTTAGATAATTTGATCAAACAATTTACATACGTACACTTTAAATTAGATAATAGTTTCATGAAAACACAAGTTAGGTAATGTTATTCTAATGTAAAGAGAAATTCGTTAATTGGCTGCAATTACTCAGTCACTCAGTCAGTCTTAATTTCGAAATACCATTGCAACACAATAAGTATAGTTTTGCACAACATTAGAAATAAACAAAATAGTGCTTAATGAAGATTCTTGATAAGGCTAAGATTATACTTCAAGAGATTGTGTGATATCATTCACACAAACATTCACACTCTAGAATCTGTGCCGTTTGAAATAAGACATTACATTATTTTTTTAAGTTAAGACATCTTTAAAAAACTTAACATAACGACTCTTAAGTATAAAACCCTTAAGAGATATTACAGGTCTGCAACCAATTGAGAATGTAATTGATTAACTGAAGATATGCTACTTGACGGTAAATTAATCTGTACCTATAGCGGCAGAAGTTAAAAGGAAGGTGTGACTAAAGTGACCGATTGGGGACACTGATGGTCAAGGAAACTCGTCCCTAATGCAATACGGTTTAAGATCCATACAAATGTCCAGCTTGATGAGTAGCTCACTAAATCAGTTTACGTATTGTGGATGATGATATTTATAAATTTTAATTAAGATTAGGCTTTAGCATACTTTTAAATGTTTTTATGTAGAAACGTGGGTTTGCATACAGATTATTAAATCGTGATTGAACAAGGTATCCCTAAACGGAACTTACTAAAGTAAATTCGAGAAAAAACCAAGAACTATATTTATTTTGATATATTTTAGCTATAATAGACGTCTGATTATAGGTCTAATGAGGCAAAAAAAAACCGATCTACATACGCGATCGTGTGGAGAATGCTAAATTCCTCAGAACCTAGGGCTGATGTTACCGATTGAGCAGAACGGCGAGTAGCTCAGGGGTTTCGTTAGGGTTTCACAGCCCGCATACCTAGTTCCCGATGCTTGGCTAGACGAAGACAATCATGGTTTCCCATGGGACCAATTTTACCAGGATGATCTCAAACTTTATTTCAAAAACATTTATTTCAGTGTAATTAGCCGACTTCACGAATCCTGGATTATGGCCCAAGCATAGGTACCCTGGATTCTGAAGTGACAGCTTTAAACGTAACTAGGAATTAAACGCTAAGATGATGAGGAGGCACGCCGTGTGGTCCCCGGCAGAGTAGAATAGCCATTCTCACTCTTACCGAGGTGTCGTAAAAGGCGACTAAGGTAAAGCTGCTGGCATGATCATCAGCACCCAGAGAAGGAAAACTCTGCATTTATATCAAAACCCTCGCCAACCCGTCTGCCAAGCGTGGTGAGTATGGCAATTACCCCTCATGTGATTGAGGGAGGCCCGTGCCCCAGCAGTGGGGACTTAAATGGGCTGACGATGATGAGGAGGAGATCACTCTGGTAAAATATAATCCTTATTTATTATTTTCATTTTAGGCATTGCTATCGCATCATAAAACAAAAGTCTTTCCCTTTTGAATGACAGAAATTTACAGATGGTTTCTGCATTTTTTAGGTAGGTAGGTCCTACTAAGAATTTAATTTGATGATTCCTATGAAATCTTTATCCAAAGGATGTCGCTTCTTTGAACGCAACTGGGAAAAGCACGCTGAGTTAATGATGAATTGCTATGAAATATTTGTGGCTAAAAGACAATGTTAAGGAACTTATGCTTAACATTATTATAATTATATTAAATTAGCCTAAGATGGCAGTAAGAGTTACTACAATATATCAAATTATTGTTATGGCGAGTACCTATGTATTTAAATAAAATTTCTTTGGAGCTTAGAAATTGGCATGAATGGGCGGCTCGACTAGAGTGATACCACGGCCTCACAGGAAACCGGCGTGAAGCAGCACTGTGCTGTGTTTCGCTGCGTGAGTGAGGGTACCGGAGGCCCAATACGTGGGAAAGAAGGGTGTTAAAGTTGGCAGCACACTTTTGACTCCACTGGTGTCGCGGGTGTCTATGGGCGGCGGCAATCGCTTACCATCAGGCGATCCGTCTGATCTTCTGCCACCTTCACATAAAAAAAGGAGAGCTGTCTTACACCAGTGACTTTAAAATGAAATAAAAAATGCCTCCATGGATTTTAGTGTAACTTCAAGTAAACCTCCAGTGCCATCCCTATTTCTATTGCAAACGCTAACATAATAAAGCATCAAAACCGACCACTCGACCAGCTGGGCCAGTGTGATTAATGCGCGCGGCGCCCGCGCAGCATCGAGATCAAAGCGGTGTTACCAACTCCTACCCAAACAGGCCCACTAAATTACTTGTATCTACGAAAACGATACTCATAAAAAAGCACTATCTAAATTATTAGTAGGTATAGATATATTACAGAAAGCCAACAAATGTGACCAGATCGAGTGCAACCACATATAATTTGCCAAGCAAGGATCACACGCGTCTTTTATTGTGAATATATTCTTATATAAATAAATAAATATTTCACAACATCATATACATTGATCTCACTCCGAAATAGGTAGCTCAAACCATCCTGACCTGAGTTATATCAGAATCAACAGTGGGATTACAAATATATACATTTAGTACTTTTCTTTTGTAAATACATACTCATAATACATAGGAAACACCCAGACCAATACAAACAGACATCTTCATGCTCACAAATGTTTATTCTGTGCGGGGATCGAACCCGCAACCCTTGGACCAAAGGCAGCGTTCACTACCACTGTTCCAAACGGGTCGTATTACTTGCTATAACATCAATTATATAATATAATTGATGTTATAGCCAGTAAACTAGTTAGAAGAAAATAACATCTTCGTACAAAACATTACCTAACATTCAAAAGAAAATATACATGTGTATCATGGTTTTTGCATTGTATTTTTCTCTGGTTTTAAAACAAAATTACATAGCTATGTAAAAAGTACATTTGTATCTAAAAAAATGGTGCAAAACAAAAGATTTTTTATTCAAGTTAGGTCCACACATAACACTTATAAAATCGCAAAGCTTAGGTACAATGCACTTGAAAATAATATAGAGCTACAATGACCACAAACGTAATACCTACTCAAGCAGTATGTTGGCAACACTATATCTAAGCCCGGCCAGTTTAGATCCACGATACGGAACATGCGCCAGGAATATTGGAAATAAATGTTTATTAGATTAAGGATTTCAATGTCCGTAGCGAGCAGTGGAGCGATAGGGATGAAGGAGGAAGATAACGACTGTTTTAAATCGTTCCTGTGATTTCGATAAAGTTTTCAAATGGATTCGAAAATAAACCACTTGTAGTAAAAGCTTGGCTTGTCGTTTGGAATGACTTGAGTGCCAATAACGTCAGAAGTCCATGTGAAGTGGAGGAAATGTAGAAACCGGACCCCGGGTTCCTAATCGCCAGTAACCGGGACGCAACTGGGAATAATGCCTAGGTGATTATAAAAAAACCATTTGTAAAAATAAAGAATAAACCTAATTTCTATGAATAATTGTGACGTAAAAAAAACTTTTGATAAGGTCTTTGATAAACGAGCCTGTTTTAGAAGATTTAATTGCGTAATATTGACCTTAAGAATCTTCTTAAGCTTTTAGGTAAAATACATAAATTAATATGTTCATCATTTCTTTATACTAAATAATGCTCCTATTGTAGAACCTCCTTGTTATATTCTTAGTAAGGATGACGACACGTAATACCTATGGTAATATGCACATATTATATATAATAAGCAGGAATGCAATATACCTACGCACCTCTTACGTTAGTGATATTACGTTTGTCTTAGATATCTCAGCTTAGGTAGGTTAATACCACTAGATTATCTAAACAGGTATTTATTTTTTTATTATATAACCGGTCATTGTTAACTAAAATCTATTTAAAAAAATACTTTTACGGAAATCCAGCTGGGTTATGGTTACAAACCTGCATTATAGGTGTAATATTATTGTATCAATACTAATTCTCCAACAAAGTCATTTTACGATCAAACACAGAAAAGGAACTTGCAATCATAAAACTTTACCCAATAAAACTTTTATAGTATCCTCGAATTTATTTGCTCGCACTGTGGAACAAGCATATCCTTTTAGGCTTTCCTTTGCCATCCTTGCTTAAACTAGAACCCACATACGTACTAAGATATAGGGCAGGTATAGTTGTATGGGGCGGCTGCGTCGGTATATAAGCTAGGGAGTGCATCCAACCCTGACATTGCCCTACGCATGATCAGTTGAGAAAGGACTTTAACAATGTTGAAGATAGTTGTATTGTTGTTCGTTTTGACATGCGCACGCGCGGATGAAAACGCGACAGAGACGGGGAACAGGCAGAAAAGGGCTATGCTTTGTGAGTAGATTTTTTCAATATTTGGATAGGATAGGGGTGCTGATGGTCCCCAGTGAACTTCGTTTTGCCTTGTTTTTTTTCTTTTTTGATATTTCAGTAGTCATCAAGGATGAATCGAATAGATCCTGAAAATGCATATGATACGAGTAGTGTTATTGTGAATTTAATAAAAGAAGAATATATCGAAAAGTTAATAAGTGTACCTATTTTGACATTCATAAGTGTTTTGTATAGACCTAAATTGAATAAAGATTTTTTTATCTTCATCTTTAATGTGCCGTAACAGAAAGTGTGTGTACCTGGAATTTACGTGTTTCTGAAATGATAAAAATATGTAAATAGAAAAACAGTGTGAATAATCGTATTAGTATCTTTTGCCATCAGCTGATCTGCTTGCACATTTGTCTCCCTTTCTCATAAAAAATACCTTGCCATTTAAACCAACAGGAGTACCGAATCTGTGACTTGCCTGAAGATTATTTCTAAAAAAAATTTGCTATTACACATCTTATTTCTGCAATTATGAACGTTGCCTATATTGTCCCACAGGCCTCCTCCAGACCCCTTCATTGCTCTTTATCTTACGCCACTTGTGACAATCTCAGGCGAAGCTGGATCAGGTTATAACACTATCGTTTTGGGCTCTGTTTGGACTTGGTTAATGGTTGCCATTGGGTGGCAATTCTAGTCCATCTTTCCAGGTTCCTTTGACAAATGTTAATTGACCACTAATTATGAACTAATGAAAATTTGTATTTATGATAACAATCGAGCTATTATCATATATCAATCTACAATACCTAATTGTTGTATTTTTTTATAAATAGTTAATTTGATATACAGTGTAACAGTATATAGTTATTAGATATATCATCATCATCATCATCGTCAGCCCAGTTAAGTCCCCACTGCTGGGCACGGGCCTCCCACATGAGGGGTAATTGCCATACTCACCACGCTTGGCAGACGGGTTGGCGAGGGTTTTGATATAAACGCAGAGTTTTTCTTCTCTGGGTGCTGATGATCATACCAGCAGCTTTACCTTAGTCGCCTTTTACGACACCTCGGTAATAGTGATGGTGGTCCATTCTACTCTGCCAGGGACCACACGGCTATTAGATATATACCATAATTGATTATGGTCATCAATTAGGTACATTTAAACGTTACTTTTTTAACTTTGTAAAAAAGTCAAGATAAGTATAAAACATTTACAACACCTGACAATACCTTTTTAAAGTTGGTAAAAACGAAGGGAAACAACATTTTTGGTACAACTTATTATTCCACTTGCAAATTGTATTCCCAGAAAGTATTATATATCCTTATTTGAAGATAAATGCGAACTCTTAAGGATGATAGTAATATTTATTCGGCCAACACTCTTGGGGTTTGGGATCAACGATCCCAGGTCGAGCAAGACGTATGGCTCGGAGTAAACTGCTAAAATATATTTAAAGCTCCTTCGTACGAGTTTCTTCCATTATATATAATTAAGTGCTGGTTCAACTGCATTTAAATTATGTTAACGAGGTGTCACTACTCCTCGTTGACAGAAACAAAAATCTTAAGTACCTATCTGAGTAATTAGATATAAAATGTCTCTAAACGAACCGGTGGTAAACATGTTGACATTCATAAATGTTCTGTATGGTTCATTTTTCATTTTTCTTTAGCACACAGTACAATCTCATAAACATAGTAAGTTTTTGTTCAAATTCAACAAAAACAATTACTAACTAACAGCTGATTTATTTCTGTGATCCATTTTCAATTCCTCATTTACGAGAATTTCTGTTTAATAAACACAGGAATCTAAAACTTACAGAGAAATACAAAATATACTCTAAATTCCATTTGTCACACCACACTCACAACTCACACACACAAACACACACTCAGAGGTCATTTATCATTTCAATTAAATTGTTTCGAAAACTAGCGAAACATTGGGGATCACCCAAAAGGTTCGTGATTGTTCCTATAGTCATATTTTTTTACTATTGCTGTATATATAAAATAAGGTAATTCAGGTACATTCAGTTTCATAAGTATAAAGTGGCTTTAAAAGTATTTTACTCCACGTCACATTGAATTAAACCTTCTTGAGCCTTCGATGCGTCTTGTACCTTTATAAATAAGCGTTTGCCATATTCACCTGTCAATGAACCACTCGTGGTTTAATGGATGGACATTCAAAAGCCTTCTAATGTCAATGCACTTTTCAAGTGAAGATTTATAACAATTGATGAAGGAAATAAACATTTTTACAAAAATTGCCCTAATACTTAAATCAATTTGTGGAAGTTTTGGTATTGCTTTAAATTTATTGTGACATGTCATACTTGTATTTTGCATGAAATTGAAACTTAGGTAGGTACTCAGGTTTGTCTTGCTTTATGAAAACGATAGTGCATACTCCCGGATTTATCTACAGAAAATACCGGGTGCCATTTTTTACCAAGAGTCTAGAGTTAACTACTAGTAGGTAACGTCGCCAAATTACAGCCCTTCATTTTACTTAGTCATGAAAAGCGAACTCTAAAGCATATTTTATTTTATGTAATGAACATAACATTTTACATCTGAGACCTCACCGTCACTTTCCATCAAGTGTGATTGTGGTCAAGCGTTAGCCTGTAGTTCGTAAAAAAATATTTTTGTTATAGATTTATGATTTATATGACGATTCTATGTTTGTTTGATATGCATGTATTCTCGTTAAGTTATCATTTCTTGAGCTGCAACTGTATTTATCACAGACAATTTTCTTCCCTTTTCATACTTATCTTGACAAGTATCGACACACGATAATTATACGTCTAATTAAAGTAGAGAAGACCCGATAAACTAGAATTGAAGATACTCATTTCAATTTTAATAAGGAACATTACTTAGACTGGTCCCGGCATGCCGATATGTTTATCAAGAAATCCCGATAATGATTTGAATCCGGTCTGGAACATATAAATACTTGCAACTGCTTGAATAGTTAAAAATGAAGCGTTGATTTTCATAAGTGATTAATTATTCAGCTGTTGCAATTACTAAAAGGACTAAACAGAAACTAGAATTTTCATAAACAAGGTTTAGGATGAGAAGAAGTTACTTGCATATATTTATTAATCAAACCAAAAAATCTACGTTAACTCTAGGTTTTTCTTATTTTATGAAAAAAACTCATACTTTTACGACTGCAATGAGTTTGAGTTGTGTGTTTTACCTGAGACTAAATTAGTCCATGGTTTTATTAACACATTGACTGCCATCAAGCCAGACACAAATAAACATTTATTATTTGTCGGTCACAGGTGTCCCTCATGGCGCTCAAAACCTTACGAGCGTAATGTTATGTGTTTTTTTAATTTTAAGTATTATCTAAATTACATATTTTATACGTGCTTACCGAGTTTACCAAACGCACTCAGAAGTGAAACTAATATCAACACGTTTAAAAGAAAACTGAGGGTACTACTTATTGACAAATGTTATTATAATATGCACGAATTTTTCAGCGACAATTTATCACTTACATAATTTTCATTATAAAAAATTTAAACTAATAAAATAAATAAATACATTAACATTAAAATTAATATTATTAATCCATTTCACGTTCATAGGCTTTGCCCAAAAGGGTAACATGATGTAGAGGAATATAATTGTAACACCTTAACTTCATTCATGAATGCAATAAACGTAATTGACTATTGAGTAAATGCTTACTTTTTTTACATTATAGTGGACAAACAAGCAGACGGCACACCTTATGGAAAGTGATCACCGCCGCCCACCTGAGGTATCTCATATGCGTTGCCGGGTCCTAAGACAGGAATAAACCCTTTTATTGAAGGTCACCAGGTCGTATCTGTTCGGAAACACCACGGATGACAGCTGGATCCACAGTTCTACTGTGCGTGGAAATTATAATATTCTTAATCCAAGTTTTAATTTGTCATTGTCTTGTTACAGTTTTCGACGACGATGGGCATTTGATGAAGTCCTTCATTAGCCCCTATTTACAACAATTAGCGCACTATGCAGCTACCAGACCAGAGCACGAGAACTTCTTAAAGTATTTCTTCAATTTTCTCAGAGTAAGTACCTCCCCTTCTTCTTCTTCTTCTATTCTTCTTTATTATACAGGGATATTCATCATTTCAGCCAATAGACGTCCACTTCTGGACATAGGCCTTTCCCAATGTTCTCCACACAGATCGGTCCTGCGCCGCCCGCATCCAATGGATTCCCGCGATCTTCACCAGATCGTCGGTCCACCTTGTGGGGGGCCTGCCACGGGTGCGACTTCCTGTACGTGGCCTCCACTCGAGGACCTTTCCACCCCAACGGCCGTCTGTTCTCCTCGCTATGTGCCCTGCCCATTGCCACTTGAGGCACGCAATCCTTTGGGCCATGTCGGTGACCTTAGTTCTCCTGCGGATCTCATCATTTCTGATAGGATCACGCAGGGAGACTCCGAGCATAGCCCTCTCCATTGCTCTCTGGGTGACTTTTAGCCTTCTTAATCAGCACATTGTAAGCTTACAGGTATATTAGGTGTAGTTAAATTTTATCAGTCCATAGCACTAAACAATATTCTGTAGAATTACAGCACGAAATCACTAAAAGAAAGAAAGAACATAGGATTGAATCATACATCCCGATTGATTAGTTTGGCAGTTCGAAATATTTTTATCCATGTTTCTTCGGAATGTTATTAAGTAAATGAACCTAAACTCATTTTTAGAATTAACTCATATTTTAACCAATCAGAATAACTCCTGAGGACTTTTGAATTTTTGCGTATAATTTTTATGTATCACACAAATAAGTTCGGCTGGTTTATTTATATTTGAGTAATTTATTTTTAATCATTAGGTAATGGCCTACTGGTTGTCATAATGTAATTAGTTATTAACTCTCATTTTGGTAATTCGGAAAACATTATTAAATACCTAATTATTTTCAGTTTGTTTAATTTTTCAATGTGCAATGGAAAAGATAGAGTTACCTCCTAATTCTAAATATATTCAATTGATCGTTACCCGGTGGCTATGTGGTGGTAAATAAATAATAATTGTAATATTTATTTCACAACATCATATAGATTGATCTGACTCAGAGATAAGTATAGCTCAAGCACCTGTGTTACGGAAATCAGAACTAACAGCGGAATTAGAAATATATAGATTGAATACTTTTGTTTTGTATATACATACTTATAATACATAGAAAACACCCAAACCAAAACAAACAGACATATTCATGCACACAAATGTTTGTGCCTACTGTGCGGGGAACGAACCCGCAACCCTTGCACCAGAGCAGCGTTCACTGATCGGATCTGGTCGTCAAATGTAGATGGCGTGGAGTTCTCAAGTTTCAAACCGTCATTGATAATAAAGTTATTTTTAAAGTCATATTATCTGGTACTGGTATTGTGTTAGGTGACACCATCCATGGCAATACCAGGTAAACATCAACCCACGCATTGGCATGACCAATCTTAAACATTCCGTCTGATACCAGATCAGATTTGAATTAAATGAAGAAATCCTTTTTTGCATCTAATAGTTTCGATTCGTTTAGCCTCGTGTAGGTATTCAAGTACTGGTAAGATCCCTTGATGTCATTGCTTTATATTCCGAACACTGGTTAAAAAGTCAATGACACGTCAAGATCCCTCCCGTAATGCGACATAGTTCTTGTATGAACCTATCTTAGACATAATTTATGCCCATGGGTAATAGCAAAACCTTACCATCAGCTGATCCGTCGTCTCACCTACCACTTATCACATAATTTTTTTATTTAAACAACTTCTTCATCAAAATCAACAGTTCTTCAAAAATATTGTATGTACAACCTATTTGCGTCTATACTCGCACTCGTGGGGTGCGAGTATAGACGCAACTAAAACGATGTCATAAAGCTGTTTTCATTCTTTTTTCAAAAATATTGTATGTACTTTTTTATTTCAAACGTCAAACTTGCTGTATAACACCGTTTTTGCTAATAAAGGTTTATTCAACGTTGAACGGGCTTTATTCATAGCCCTTAATTTACATATTAGTGAATGGGCCGGCTCGACCGGAGTGATACCATGGCCTCACAGAAAACCGCCGCGAATCAGCACTGTGCTGTATTTCGCTGCATGAGTGAGGGTACTGGAGGCCCAATCCGGGGGAAAGGGGGGTTTAAAGGTTGACAGCGTACTTATGACTCTACTGGTGTCGCGGGTGTCTACGGGCGGCGGCAGTCGCTTACCATCAGGCGATCCGTCTGCTCATCTACCATCATATCATATCATCATACATAAAAAAAAATATTATGGTAAAAAAATAGAACAAAGAATACTTAGTTATTTATATCACTGTTTTCCTAGATACAGATATCATGCTCTGAGCAGTCGGATGCCAACCGGTTCACTGATATAATAGTTTGCTCGCATATCTCTTACCGCACTCGGTTTCAAAGGAACTGTCATTATGCCATAAGATTTGACAGAGCGAGCATCGGAGGAAATTACGTAATTGTTACATTACATACAAGACGTGTACGCACATAAGTGCACAGTAAAATTTATCAGTAGCAAGACTTACAGCCGCAGTCAGAGGCGTCAAATTAACTTTAATGGTTCCTTAAGAAAAGACATTGGCACTTTTTTTTATGAGAAAGATGGCAAACGACAAGCGAGTCACCTGATGGAAAGCGATCACCGCTGCCCATGGACATCAGCTACATCAGAGGGATTATTTCATCACGACTTTCCATAATTAGGTTAATGAACATTTAGCTTAATTCACGTCTCTTAATGCAGCAGTTTTACTATCAAAGGTCAATGCTGAAGTAAAGATTCATGATTATTTGTATTCAATTATTTATTTTACCTTCATAAATTTACGCGTCGGAATGGTTTGATCACCAAAATCTCAACTTTATCGGACGTTCCAGCAACTAGTACCTACATGAAAAAAATTAGGCAGATACCAGTCCCCATCCCTGCCCATCTTTAAGGCTCGGATCAAAGCACACTTCCTTGAAAACTGAAACCTTCTCCCCAACTGATCCTTTTTTAATAACTTCATCTGTCTTCCTTTCCTGTCATTGACGCTCGTGGTCGTTAGTCCTCTCCCAGATCCATCCATATATTGTAGGTATAAAATATATCTTCTCTATTATAACCTTATAGTAGTATTTTTTATATAATTTGTGTAGGTTATATTGTATTATAGTAAGGTAACATTCGTATATATTAGTGTATGATAACGTGTTTATTCATTATCTAGATATATGTATTTATATTTTAAATTTACTTAATCAATGTTCAAAATCAAAAGGATTGCACCACCCTCCCCTCTTCTATCTAATGTCCTTTACCTGAAGGTTGTCTGGTAGAGATCGCTCCCAGCGATAAGACCGCCTAAATTGTACATTGTATCTCTGTACACCTAGCTTTTAAGTTTTGTATGTTGTGCAATAAAGAGTATCTATCTATACCAGTTTGACGTCTGTAGGACGACTGTTGTACCACGGCCCAACGTACCTAATCACGTAGGGCCGAAGTGAAACATTGACGATAGCACGCGCATGTTTGAAATGTTTAGCATATAGTTTTGCCAATCATGAGTTACCTTTTACAAGGACTTGACTTTACCTTGGTAACGCATCAGGTAAAAATAACGTTGGATTCTAAATATAAAGTATGACTGGTGGAATTTTCTTCACGTGAAGCGAACTTGAAGTACTTGATCATTTATTTTATAAAAAACATTTATCATTTAAAAAGTAAATTAAAGCTATTACAAATTTACTTTATTTATCAACGTGTTTCATTTAGATGTTTGTTTGTAAAGTCATGTTGCCATAGAATGTGGTCCAGTTTGACGTATATTAAAGTTACTTTTTGGCTGCACTATTATGTTGTAGTAAACTACTTATTACTAATAGCCGTACTAGTGCTTCGCTACTGAGAACTTTTGCACTGTGTACACTCATATGTTTGTTTAGTGCCATGTTAGCTCATGTAAAGTTTGTAACAACTGGTTTAATGGTGTGTAACATTTTTTAACGTTTATTATTATTGTACCATACTTCACAGCATGTTAAACGAGGTTTAGACTTGTATAATAGTTTTCGGTTTCATTTATTTTCTAAAAATATATAGTTAACAAAATTTGCGATTCTCAACTAGACAGTTCCCTTAGAGATATAACTTAGGTAAAATATGTTATTATATAAATTTAATTTAATTCAGGCTTCGCACATAATTATATTATATATACTCTTGTAGCTTTTAAATAAACAAACAATACTTTAAAACTATGGCAATGGTTTTAGCGCCAGTTAAGATGCAAGGCTCGCGGGTTCGATTCCCGCTCCAATACAAATGTTTGTTAATGAGATGAAACAGATATTTATGATGGTTTTAGGTGTTTCTGGTACCTTTGTTGTTCCATGATTTCATAGTACAAGGAAAAAGCTTAGTTTAGGACCAGGACAATGTTTATTTTTATTGCTTAAAATAGGCAGACGAGCTTGCGGCCCATCTAATGGTAAACGGTAACCGCCGCTAATAGACATCAACAATGCCGGAGAAACAGTCATGCCTCTGCCTACTGTGAAAGAAGAACTCTTTTCAAACCTCGTTTTAAAATTAAGTGTTAAATTATTCTCATAATGTTCTTTTATTTAGTCAAGCCTATTATTGAATTGCTATTGAATTCGTATTTCAGCCTCTAATAATCAACACTGCAAC
Source organism: Marasmia exigua (assembly GCA_019059595.1). Classification (NCBI taxonomy): domain Eukaryota; kingdom Metazoa; phylum Arthropoda; class Insecta; order Lepidoptera; family Crambidae; genus Marasmia; species Marasmia exigua. The sequence goes on from CM032464.1 coordinate 12,246,628, forward strand.
CGCCGCCTACATGATACCAGTATCAGAGAACGTCGTGCAGCAAATAAACCGTGATCCTCTATACCAGAACCGGCTGACGATATCCAAGCGAGGGCCAGAGTATAACCCCCTGTGTGCGGGCAGGAGGACTCAGATCCCCACGTCTGATTCCTGTAGCAGCTTTTTGAGCTGCTGGGATGGGTGGGCGTATGAGCTGGAGTGCCCTGATGGACTCATGTTCTCTAGTGAGGGGTACTGTGATTATGCCGATATGGTGCAGTGCCACGATAGAGCAGTAGGTGAGTCAAATATAGTATACTCCTATTATTAGTGAGAAGGTCCGAGACCTACCGTTAGGTAAGCGGAAAGTCAGAATCAAATGCTTTTATTAATAAAGTAACAAAAACTTAGAGTATCTTGATAATATTTTTTTTGATGATGGGTTTGCTCTTGGCTTTATACTGAACTCTAGAGTTGAGAAGAAACCTAGGAGCGAGCAATGGATATATAAAAAATGCTTTATTTATCACACAATGCTATGCTATTACAGTTTTTAACTTAGGGATAAATGCTCTGCGTGTGATCTGGAGCCTAAGGGCGACCCTGTATTTCAGGCCTCCAGGTCCCATCTGTAGATTAATCGTAACAATTTTAACTTTTGTGCTATTTTTTTTTTGTTTGTGTGTGTTAGTGTTTTTGTTAATATATTAAGGATTACCTGATATTTTTTGACAGTAGATTAGTTATTTTGATCTAATAAGATTGCATCGTTGTGTTGCTGGTCTTGCGCATCTATAAATCCAGCAGAGAGAACATGTAAGATTTGTAGAAAATACTTATTTTTAGTATTTTCTAATTTCAACAAATATTGTGTAAATGAAACCCGCGATCTTAGCGAATGTCGCCATCCGTGGAAATGTCAAGAGGATGTTATGTAAAGCCTCGGATCGTCGGTATTGTTGCACAATGCGATGACCTTTATATGTATTTTCACATTACGTATTCTGGTGTCAAGACACTTGTATCTTCATAGATATATGCAAATTCATGTTGAGTGCGATAGAACTAGGTTTAGTATGTTAGCCTAATAAAAGTTAAAATTAGCGGAATGCCAAACCTTTTGTATAGTAGGTAGCTACAATACAAAAGGTTTTTTAGATTTTCGCGTTGCATTATAACTATCATGTATCAATACGGGGATTAACACGATATTTATTATGTGAAACAACATTGTGTACTCACATATTGGGCTCGACGTTTCGGCTACGTTACAGCAGCCGTGGTCACGAGCGGACTGGCGGAGCACGGCGTCGTCTGCTGGGGCCGGATTGTGAATCTTTGGACACCCTCACATTTTCCCTCACCCTCACATCACTAGATGAATTGTCAGTGAAGCTACTCCGACACACTACACTAACAGTATGGGTGTTTGTTTGCGTTAGTAACGGCCTAGCATCGGGGTTTGCACTTGTTAATTACTGGATTCCATGTCGATGATATTTTAAATCCATCCTCCCGATTGAAAGTCTTACTTCTTCGTCTTACTTCTTGATCTCAATCGCTTCACATACTATCCTGGTATAATAATGACGATCGGTGGAGAGGATTTTCGGGTCATATAGTTCCATCCAATGATTAACTCCTATTTCCAGTAGATGTTCTGCTATTGCCGATTTATTGTTTGACACGTTCTGCAATTGACCGCTTCGTTTGTCCAATACAACATAATAAATATCGTGTTAATCCCCGTATTGATACATTATAGTAAATACAAAAGGTTATTGTCGTTAGCAAAATAATAGACCCTCTACTTCCATGTATCTTACATACTTATTCTACGAGTAAATTTTTAAATGGTATTGAACTAGCCGATCAGTAGTCATCATACATAGTTATTACAATATCTGTACGTCCTATCGTACGTACGGGAAGCTACAAATCTGTCAAAATTTTTCAATCAATGATGAGTATGGAGACCTCATTATGCGACACATTCATTGTGTATCGAGCGGGTGCAGAGGAGGTTTCTGAGGCATCTAAAATTCTCTAACGGGTTGTGTAAGCAGCGCAGATTTTCATATAAGGACAGGGTAGTAGGGTTATATTGGTTATAAAATTTCTATTTAAACTATTTAGCATCAAAATCGATTGCACTAACATATTAAGTCGATTTACATTTAGAATACCTGGCCGATCTCCTCGTAAATGAATCACTCCGTTCTCGCCCCCATGTCGTAGGTCTGGGAGTTCTAGGAGCTAACTCTCCCATCTCACGCTTCTGCAGGCTTCTCAATGTCTTCAGTCGTCAATTAGATATATTCTCTGACTATCTTGTCAGAGCACTGCATAGTTGCAACTAAATGAGAAAATGTATATGAAACTATATCTAGATGTAAAATTGTAAGTTGTAGTACTATTCTCTCTTCTCTGTTTTCTTTATATTGCATGTGGTAGTTAACCTATAAGAGACTGTGCAATCAGCTCTAATCCCATCATGTATTTAAGTTAAATGTATTATTGTAACAATCGTTGGTAGACACAACACATAAATAAATAAATGACACGTGGTCCATTATCAATTGAAGAAATTTGACAGATTGACTGATCGAGAGTGAGTAATCTCATGTGCGACCGTCTGTACAATCAACATAAACGCCCAACCAGTGGTTTTTTTTCAAATTACTGCGCTTACCAGATATCACAAAGACTAAACCTCTACCAAAGATTTATACGACCAAGGCCTCTATAAAATGATCGATGGACGCAGATCTATTCCACAGTTTTTCCGTTCACTAGCTTAGAACAACGGAAGGACATGGGGGTAGGCCTTTGCCCAGCAGTGGGTCGATGGTCTATTATGTGATGATACAAAACAAGATAACCATTTTATTTCCAGCGATGCCCGCCCCCGTCATGCCGAGATGCAAGACCGACTTCGAAACATTCAGGAACGAAATGAACTGCAACGAGTTCTTCGTTTGTGTCAACCGGAAACCTGTCAAATTCCAGTGCCCTGCAGATCTTGCTTACAGCCCGGTAAATAAATTTCAAAAAGTAAATAATGCATACAATCTATACTATTTAGAAAGAGATAAATTCTATAGACAACGACAACCGAAAACGCGAAGCACTTGCGCGATACAATGGACGCCTCGTGCCATCTGTTGGTACTGCGTGGAACTATTTAATAATAAAGGGTTTGGTAGATGGATGATAGGGTTAGCTCAATGTTATTTTAAAAACAAAAAGGGTAATATTAATAATTTTATTTCCATTTGGCCTCAGCACATAGATTAATAGGTAGGTTTTTAAGGGTGATGGAACAGCACTTGCCTTTACACTGAACTCTAAGAGTTGAGAAAAAGCCTACAATAGAGCAAGCTTACCCAGAAGTAGCGGATTCACTATTATTAGTAATAAATTCATACAACGTCCTTAACAATTCAATTGCTTGTCTAGTGAGTTGTCACGTGGATAACTGGTTTCGGACCCAATGGGTTTCTGCTGAATTCGTGGATCGACGGAACGCTTAATCTGGCGTCTGTTTTATTGCATTGGTGGCCGCGACAAGAATCGGGTCTTGGTAGGATCATCATAACACCTTAATAAATAACATACTGTAATGTAACACTACTTTTCTAAAATTAGCAAAGCTATTTATCAACATTTTTTTTATTAGTGATCTGTGGTTATTTCTGTCTATGTCTTTTCTGTTATATGCACTAACATAAAAACATTGTGGTGTTGTTTGATAACGCAAATAAATAAGAAAATGTTCTCACACATTGACCAATTTCTTCTTAACCGACTTCAAAATCTCAAAAAGAGGAAGTTATCAAATCGACTATATTTATTTTTTGTTTTGTTTGTTACGCGATTATTTATTCCGCCAATAACGAGCCGATTTTTACGTACCTATCTACTTGTCGGAACAGTTACGACAAGGCGGAGGCACATAACGCTATAGATAGTTCTTCACTTGTAAATCAATTCTTCACTGATCATTAAAACTGTACATCACAAATACATTAAGATCCGTCTACCCATGACGTCCTTGTTTTAATTTCCTCTCATATAGGGCCAAACAAGCGAGATGTTTGACCGGTAAAATTCGTCGGAGACCGTCCTGGCGACCTCGCGGAGAGAATGTTGCCATCCGCATTCTGTCTTTACGACATATATAGAATTGTCAATAAACACTGCAACATTAAGTACCTACTTATCATGTGCAGAATATAAACTATCATTAAACAGACGAATAATTGGTTATCTGTTATTTCGTACGGTTGAAATTATCAAATATCACATCAATATCTTTATTACACTCGTAAAACTTAGCTAATTAATAGTTTCTTTTATGAAAGTAATGATATTAACTAGAGTTCTAAGACTATGTACGGTAGGTAATAGACAAGTAAGAGTAGCTCAGTGGATAAAAACGCGCCTTCTATGCAGGAGGTCGTCGGTTTGAATTCAAGCATGCGCCTCAGGATCTGTGCCTATTTCTACCATTAACTTGGCGGTGAAGGAAAATATAGTGAGGTTTCGGATAGTTGAAACGTGTAACCATGATTCAGTTGGGCCGGTTCCCCTGTGAAGGTCAGGCAGCAGTCACTGCATTGTAATTACCAGACTCCCCAAATTTCCCTGGATATTCCGGATCCCCTGGATCAACCGGGAATGTGCAGCGGGTACAGCGTCTAGCTGAGGTATCTTCAACGAAGCCTGATAAAGCATCTCGCAGGCCAGTATGGCAGTTACAACGGAGGTGATGCCTGACACATCGCTTCCGTTTTAAATTGCAACGTGGGCTCTTCTTTTGCTTACCATCAGGCTAAGGAGAGCCAACATACTGTGTATATAAAAAAGATGAGATTAGAGGAGGTTCTTATTCAAGCAACCTGTCAAGTTAAGGTTCACCATATAAGCAAATGCCCATACTTAAATACAAAGTTCAACTTTTTAGGCTTCATGGAATTATCATTAACCTTTAAAATTGCATAAATCCTTACGTACGTATGCATTAACAGTAGGTATTTTTATGGATTGGTTAAGTTTTACTCTCCATTTTGAATTAACTTTTATTACATTCAATATTTAGTTGTTGCAATTCATAAGTGTACTATGTTAACTAAGTTAACATAGTTTTTTTATTTTTTTATTATACATTGAATTCCACGGACACTGGTTCCATGGAATTCATTGTATAATAAAAAAATACAAATGTTGACATTTTCTCCGCGACAAAATTAAATTAAATAAAATGACAATATCTTAAGTTTAGGCAGTCATGCATGGTTAACATAGTTGTTACATAGTAGGTAACTTTTAGAAATTAAATTATAATAAGTCAATGCAATAAATAATAGTTACCAGCTCAAAGTAGTTTAGCAAAAAATAAGAATAAAAAATCGTTATGTTTTCATTGTCCTACGCTGTATTAAACGATATCCCCTCGACACAAGTCGCTACAAATATTCTTTCGTAACTGAATTACCTACTTATTTACTTATGAAAAAATAAAACCACTGTCTTTAAACTTTTCAGAGATTCGGTGTTTGCGATTACCCAGCTCTCGTCGACTGCTCCAGCTCTTCAACCTTTGTACCACAACCAGCTCAACCGTCTCCCGGTCCTGTACAACCATCTCCCAGTCCTGCTCAACCATCCCCCAGTCCCAGTGCTCCAATATCTATGCAGCCCGCTCCTAGTCCCGTACAACCAGCTCCGATTCCTGTCCAGCCACCTCCCAGTCCTGCACAACCAGCACCCAGTCCTGACCAGCCTTCCTCAAGTCCAGCACAACAGTTCCCAGCACAGTCAATCCCTGATCCCGCTGATGCCTCCTACATACCAGTGATACCTTCCCAAAAACCTATCTTCTTCCCACGACCTATCAGACCAGGTTCCATAGTAAATCTCCCGTCAATACCTGACAGTATACCTTCATTACAGAATATTCTAGGTTCCTTTGATAGGATCCCTGGGGGAATCGCACCTTCATCCCAAGCTCAAGATGGGGCTGCTCCTGGGTTTCAGTTCAACCCTAACCTGTCTGATGGAAATGCAATTTTCATGCAGAATTCTATTTATAATAGTCACAGTAAGTATTATTCAATTCGTAATTAAAATGCGTAGTTATGATAGATAGAATCAATTGCTTTGGGTAAGAGAGAAACAACCCACTTTTCATTATGTCTAATGATATTCAATCAGAAAAGTGCGGCTAGTTTCAACGATGACAATCTGCAGAACTTTGTTAGGCCTTGGTATTACTCTAGGCAAGCCGGCACATTTATGTCGAAGCATCGCTCACTTACAGTCAAAACACTCTTCGACTGTCTAGCCACTATTGTTCTTTACATTGAGATATAACTGATGACGTTTTTTTTAATTTAAATACAAATCTATTATTAAAATAAAAAAAAATGGTTGCGATTGATTTCTTTGACTTTTGGTATTGGCCTGCCTCACGCACACAGGGTCGTGAGTACGATAGCCACTCTAGACAAACATTCGTGTGATGAACTTACTTCATTTAGTATCTAGGTGTTGCAATCCTGATTCAAGAATATTGTATCAGAGGCACATCTAAATGGCTAATTGGAAGGTTACCTTGGTTTATTTAAACACTTGATTAAAAGACGAGCTTAAATGGGTTTGTTACTAAAAATATTGCGAAGATCTGACAGAAGTCGCTTCATTGTAATTACCAGACTTTCCCAATCCGGGATCAAGGTCTGTCTTTGGACGTAACTGGAAAAGACGCTAAGTTGAGCGGTTTACTTATTTATCTATTTTTATAGAAAGGCCAATCGGGATGACCTCACTCCGCCTGATGGTAAGCGGCCTTGAAATCCAAATATGAGGCTGACAGGCACAAAAGAACTAACAAAGTACCCATTATGTCTGCCATCCTCACCCTAATGGCCTGCTGAGATGCCGTTTCACGCCCCGCCTAAAAGACCCCGGATTGTATGAAGGAAAAAATATTACAAAAACAAATGATTTCTTTCATTTATAAAACCATGTCGTGTGTCGATTGTGTGAAATACGATATGATTTAGATGTTCCTATGGGTGTATTGTGTATTATTTAGTACACAAATTTATAAGCTCATTACTTTAACTTAGTGACTGCATTGTCTTTGCTCATTATACTATACTTTACATTCCAGATTTCGCAACACCTGTAGCAGTAATGTCTCCGCAAGATGCCATCCGCTACCTGAAGCTGAACAGCTTTGCTGAAGTAAAATCAACTCAATGAGCTTGCAATTTGGGCTGTTTGTCTCTATGTGCAATGATTTGTAGTTATTAAAGATAGGAGTATGCAATTTCTATTTGGTATGTAGATGTGACTTAGGTTTCTTAAATGTTATTAAAACAATATCCCCCTTATTACAAATCCCAATCTGAAAAGTTCCGGAACTAAACTTGTTCCGTCCCCCTTTAACCTTGCGTGTTAGAACAAGATCGTATGAACTTTAGTACGGTAATAACTTTAGATCGCGTTTTGTACCTAATAAAGGGTTATGAGTTCAAATGTCAAGTGTTCAAACGCCTTTCTTTTAAAAAAATACAAAATTTTGGGACATCAATGTGACTGAATTAATATTTAATTAATATAATTTGCAAAGTTTAACTTTATATCTGAAAGCTGCATAATTTTATGTATATTTATATGTTCAGATATTTTATTCATTATTATCTATAATTGGAAGATAATTATCATCAAAAAATAATCACTAAATGGCTATCAAAGCTATTGGAATTGCATATCTGTAAGATTATATTAATATACATTATTTTAATAGATAAATACGAGCTTATGCTTTGAACCTACATTTATATTCATAGAAATATAATTAAACATAATAAAACTGTGTTTTATTACGTCATTAGGGTGGTTGCAACATTTAAAATAAAGGTACACATAAATTATAAGTAGTTTATTTACATAAATCCACATTTAAAAAGACTTAAAATCTAGCTTACCTATATTTTATGACTAAAACAACATACATTTCGGCATGGTACCAACATCCTACGTTGGTACTATGTCAAAGTAATCTGATATTTTTTTGGCAACAGCAATTTTTCCGAAAACGAAATGTCAAGTAAAGTAAAAGCGCATTTTGCGTGAAAAAAATGGCAATTTTGACGATACTTGCGAACTCGCGATGTTGTTGTTACGAAATTTTGTTTGACTTTTAAAATTGGCATCGAAAAAAAGCAATTCACCGAGGAATTGTTTTCGAAACATGAGCGCCTCTTCAGACAGAACGAACCCTTCACAACCTCCTCAAAAATGTTTGCCCGCAACATTTAGTTGCAACTTAATAAAGTATACAATAAAACAGCAAATTCGTATAAATAAATATTTTACAGTTAAAGCTATTTCCAAAGCTATCAATTAGTTGGAAGACATTCTCACTTTGTAACACCCTATAAGCTACAAATCAGTCCCTCAATATGCTACAAAAGGTTGTAAAAATAAATAAAACGATTGCTGTTCTAAACTCATGCTGAAGAGGCATTAAATCAAGTCGAAAAGGTTAAACTTCAGTCTGTCCTTGGAGCCGCTCCTTGTCATTCAGAATCCCAACTTCTTGAGAGCTTTGAGATCCACATCGCCGTAGTAATCCTCGCTGGAAAATCGTAAAGCATATTCAAATATTTGTTTACATATGTATGTAGTCATCAGAAAATGCAAATAAAGTTTCTCATTTCAAGAAGTCAAAATAGTTTGTTAGCAAGAAGTTTTGTTTGACAGAATAAAAGGTACAATATTACAACATGTATATAAAAAAAATCTAAACAATGAAGTGCTGAGAAGTAATGTACAGATTTAAACATTTAACTACAGCAAAATAAACTATACAGCCAGTACGAGTACTACAATTAAATGACCTGTAACACTACCACTAGCGAATAAATTACTGGCAGTTGTGTATCTGAGGTATGTGAAAATAAAAATACAGCATTATTTATTTCTCATTGGTTTTAGAAGTATGGTTTAAAATGTCAACGTACCTGTCAGCCAAGGAAAGTCTCGCAGTCGCGGTCCAACGACTGTTATGGACCGCTCAAGTTGTATTAGGAGAAAATTATTTGAAGACAGAACCAAGAAGATTATATTGTTATTAGAAAGTGAATGCAATCAAAAAGGAAACAGAGTGGTCGTGAAAGTAATGTTAGGGAAACTGTGCAATAGTGCAACTACTTACAGAATAACACACAACACTTAATTTTTTATATTTTTGTTTATTTTATCACTAAAAATAAATCTTAAGTATTACAGTTTCTATCAAACAACAACACTCAGTCGCAGCGAAATAGTTCAGTACAAATATTTACAAGGTCATGGGTGTTATTATTGGAATCAAATGGAAAAATGTTGGCTTCTACTTTCAGACAGAGCTACGTTTAAATGCAAACCTGCTTATATGTACTCCTAATCATTAGGTACAAAACTCTATTATACATCTATTGCTGATGGGATACACTAATTCTTTTTTGATCTCCATAGGACACTATCAAAACTATGATACAATATTAAAAAATAAATATTTCTATCGCTGTATGATTTCTACTAATTTCCTAACCTGCCTCTTGAAACTGCTTTAAAAAAGGCTACAACGAAAAAGTATTTGGCAACTAGAAACGAATACAAACTCCTCACCAAATTCGAATTTTAAATTTGAACCTGGAACAAAATCTTCACGCACCCAAAGGAACACTTTTTAATAACTTGTCAGTGTCGTAACGTGAGATTTGTTGCTTTCGGTGCGAAAAAGTTTTGTCTTGTAGATAACGATGTGAGTATTAAAGGTTAAAGGTTGGGGGAAGAGTTTAGTTTTCCTTCTGGGGGCGTGGTTTGAGCTGCTTATGGACGGCGCGGGGTCCGTCCTTGGTTGAGTCCAGCCAGGAGCTCGCTCTTGCGGATTGTCTTCAGGTCCAAGTCTCCATAGTAGTCCTCGCTGAAAATGTATGGGCACCTTACTGCCTGCCGTTTCTACTATTCTTAACGCTAAGTTACGCCTACCTCACGGAAATATTACAATTTCTAGCAACTTTTACTAATGCTGTAGCTACTGACTTAAGAGAATTGTGTAACTAGTGAACTGCCTTGAAACAGCTGGATATAGTCCGTTCGCTTTTCTCGTAGTGTTATCTAACGTTTGTTTTTCTCGATCGATTCGGAGCTCTTGCTAAATCTTTTTGAAAATAGCAACATAAGGTGACCTTCGTTCGATTTGTGATCGAGCGAATCCTTAACTGGACCAATCGTGATTGTTCGAGGCAGACAGAGCATGACTTGGGCTAGTAATAAGCGTTTTGAAAGCCTCCTCATTGTTTAAAATCTAGAACTTTGCAACTATACGTGGAACAGGTTTAAATGCATTTGTTATTAGGTAAGCTGCGTCTAGACGCTTCTTTATTTAAAATAAGGACTGGCCAGAATTTTGGTTAAAGAAATTTAATGTCAAAAGAGGGCGAGAAAAAGTTAAAAAAAAACTGTGTAGAGTAACAGTTACTGGCCACAAAAACGGTCATTACCATTCATATATTACCGATCCGTTACACCGAGCGGCAATGACCACGGTCGCATGTAATACACTATGCACCGTAGAATTTACCTTAAGTCATGTTAATTCCAATACTGACCCAAATATGTCGCAAGCGCTCAAGGCTCCGAACCGCATACTTGCCGTTAGCTATTTAGGTGGGCGAGCTTCTATACAAGTCTACCTATAGTGCGGCTGAGTATGACACTTAAAGATGCAGTGTTGGAATGTGTATAGTGAAGAAGTATTGTTAGTTCACAGGGACGACATTGGCTGTGTGGGAGTGGTTACAGGGTCCTTAGTAATAACGATATGCTTTGCCGTACTGGAATACCACTAGCAAGAAAGTTTATCTGAACAAAGGAAAAATGGCACTTTTATTTTTGCATGATTTAGTGTGTGTAAGGTGGAGTGAAAAAGAAAGAAATATGGAAACAAAAGACAGAGGTGATTGCCTGTACAAATTTTGGCGTGCATATTTAAAGATCTGTGCCTTCTTTTTAGTGTTTTTGTCTTATCCATTTTCATGGTATTCCAGTAGACTCTATTAAAGGCGTTAACTGTACCACATGAGTATGTTTAACACCACAGAACCAGTGATATCCAACCAGTGAGTTTGGAAGAGAACTTTTGTTTTAATTGCCGTGTCAGTATATTTGGTTTGAGTATGAAAGAGCATGAATTCTTTTAGGGACTTGTATCTCGTAGTTACTATCAAAACAAATAAAAACTGGTAAAATCTTTGATGCCATATTGTGTATAAATTCGGTCCTAGTAGAGAAACAACAAAAGACGGTCCCAAAAGAATTCAAAAAGAGAAGAATGTGCACAAAACAAAAGAAGGCAACTCACCATCCGGGAACATCTTCGGGGTCTTCGCAGTTGCCAGTGCCGTCAGAGTCTCCGATCTTGAAGACGGTTCCGATGGGGCATCCGTACTCGCGGGCAACTCCCTCCATGCAGATGTAGTACTTGCGGCAGTCCTCAGGGTGGGCGTGACGGCTGAACGAGCCGGCGTTGGAAACTTCTCCGGGGGCGGGGCAAGAGAAACCGTTCGCTACTTCTGGGAAATACCAGAAAGGGTCACGTGAATGAAGGGTGCGGAAGGCGAAACCAGATCAGTGATGGAGGTGCAGAGTCGAGGAAATGAGCTGAAGACTGTGCTCTAAGGTTTTTCTGTGATGAAATTCAGATCATACGAAGTTCAGTTCGTGCTGATTGTTTGAAATACTTCAGTAGATAGTTCTTATGAATAAGTAGATAATCATTCTTTAAATATATGTGATTACTGACATCCAAGTATGTTGATAAATCAGTTTGAATTGTTCATTAATACTTTAATTACTCTTAATTTCTAAATATCACAATTATTTAATGTATGTTTCAATTTATCAATTAACCAAACTTCTTTTCCAAATAGTTTCTTCTTTTCAAATTGAAGTTATAACTTTTCAAACTGAATTTAGTCAATTTTCATATTGATGTTACCAATTCTTTAACTAATGTTACCACTTTGCAAACTGAAATTAATAATTTCTCAAATCAATGTAGGTAACTAATTCTTAAACGAATTTTACCACTTCTCAAAATTTTCATGCATGGTATATTCGAACGTACCCTCGCTTTTGCACTCGGGGACCTGGTCAGCCCACATGCACACGCGGGACTCCCTGTCGTAGGCAAGTCCGGGGCTGCACTGGTAGCGGGACGCCTCTCCGTTCCAGCAGTTCCAGAACACGTCACACTTGGCCTCATCAGCGAAGATTCCGTACAGCCTCTGGCAGTGGGGGGTTGAGATCGGAGGTTCTGTAGGAGAGAATAGGAAATGTTACAATGAAGGACTAGACATCAAAATACCAAAGGCGTAGGATTACCAAGGGAGTACGAGTTGGTCCAGGTTGTATTTTCCACCAAGTAGCTGATGTAGACTAAATGTAGTAGGTACATAATACCAATGTGGTAAAACAACGGCCATGACCATGTTATTGTGAGCTGATAACTTTCTTGATAGTACTATGTAGGTATAATGTTTTATTTTTATCGACCTATTTTTTATGACAAGATTAATATATTCGTAACAAATTTTTATTATATCGTAACAATGTAACAGCATTATCACATAATGGTTTATTATTATAATAATTATGCAAGAATGGACCATAAATAATATAAGGTATGCATAAGGTATTCTATTCAATTTTGAATGCCTAAATAAGTGTCTAGTTAATTATATTGACCAAATAAGGAAAATGAAGCCTAACAGATATTTGCATATTGATTTTTTAATATCCGATTTGTTTTATACTAGTTTGAAATGAAAAAGGAAAACTATTATAGTGACCCGTTTGGGATATTACCCTTCTAATAACATCCTCATAAAAAATTTGCAAGATGTCAGACATAAACTGGGATATATTTTTATGCTTCTAACAAGAAAACGCAAAAAAGTGGCTCTAGTTCAAGGTGATCTGTTATGTATATTTCGCTCACTTTGCATATGTCAAAGCAAAGCTATAAGCTAAAGTTGTCCATCGCTCCAATCGTTACTTTAACGTATATTGGTCTAGTGACCTTCTAGCCACATCCTGGACTTGCTTTGCGGATCGTATTATGCAAATTCTTCAACCTTGACCATATACTCTTCGCCGTTGCTATCAGCCAAAAACTAATTCTATTTACTAACATTTTAGCGTGAACAACTTTCTAATGACATTGCCATTTTATATAAAATATTCTTGCGTTGCACAATATCTAGTCATCGGTAGTAGTCGATGGTCCGTCTAAGATCCTAATTTATATGAATATATATATCTAGTCCTTTATATTATTTTATCCAAGCATAACATATTTATTTATTAGTATATATGTATTAGCACTATAAATATTTTATATATATATACAGTTCACTTTCATTTCCCTTTTTAGGGTTCCGTACCTCAAAAGGAAAAAACGGAACCCTTATAGGATCACTTTGTTGTCCGTCTGTCCGTCCGTCTGTCAAGACCCTTTTTCTCAGGAACGCGTGGAGGTATGAAGCTGAAATTTATATCAATTACTCAGGTCTACTGTCCCTTGAAGCTGTGAAAAAATCAAACTTCTAAGCCAACGCAATCAAAAATACAGCCGTTTATGCCGCAAATTTTCGACACTTGCAAGGGAATCAAAACCTACAGGGTGCTTCCGTGAACTCAGAATCTTGAAATTTGGTACGAAGCAACGTCTTATATCATAGATAAAGGAAAAATTACGAAAACCATAAATTTTTAGTTACATCACATAATTATTTTTTTTTAATAATTTTAAATTTACTACCCATTTCCTCATAAACGCGTAGAGGTATTAAATTGAAATTCATACCAAATACTCAGGTCTATAATACCTTTAAGCTGTAACAAAATCAAACTTCTATGTCAACGCAATCAAAAGAAACAGCAATTTAAGCTGCATATTTTGAAACTCGCAAGTACTCGCAAGGGAATCAAAACCTAAAGGGTACTTCCAGTCGACCTAGAATCTTGAAATTTAGCATGAAGCAACGTTTTATAGCACACATAAAGAAAAAATTCCGAAAACCTTAAATTTTTAGTTACATTACAAAATATATATTTTTTAATAAATATAAACTTATTACTTTTTTCCTCATGAACGCGTAGAGCTATCAAGTTGAAATTCATATCAAATACTTAGATCTAATTGCCTTTAACCCGTGAAAAAAAAAATCTAAGTCAACGCAAAAACGCAAAACGCAAAAGTACAACCATTGATACCGCATATTTTGAAACTCGCAACTACACGCAAGGGAATTAAAACCTAAAGACCACTTCCCGTTGACATAGAATCTCGAAATTTGGTAAGAAGCAATAGCTTACAGCACAGGTAACAGAAAAATTCCGAAAAGCTTAAAATTTTAAGTAGTTATACCACCAAAAAAATTGTGATTGTAAACATAATTGTAGTTACAGCAATGACCGCGAGTTATTATACTATGTATGGGGAGGGCAACATTTAAAGAGGACGAAATAGGCTTCTTCTTTATATTTCGACGTTCTTTTATCGAAATGATATGTGTTAATATAAAATAAAGGATTACTTAAACGATAAAGAGATCTTTGTCTTAAATTTATGCTCCTCCATCTTTCCCCATTGTAATGTTATGAATTTCATTTTGCAATAAAAATACCATAGTTATGACTCGATTGTCGTAATGAACGAACTTTGTAAACCTTGCAGGTTTGTACGGAACCCTCGGTGCGCGAGTCCGACTCGCACTTGGCCGGTTTTTTCAATATTGCACCACCTACCCCTCCTCTGCTATCAAATGTCCTTTGCCTGAGGGTTGTCTGGTAGAAATCGCTTCCAGCGATAAGACCGCCGAAATTGTACAATTAAGTTTCTGTAATGCCTACATTTTTAAGTTGTGTTTTTTTTGTGCAATTAAGTATATCTATCTATCTAATATGTATACTACATAACACTATCCAACGATTTAAATGAGTTGCTTTTGTTGTGTACAAAAGCAACTCATCAAAAGCATTCACGAGTCACATTCCATTGCAGAAGTATTCTTCGAAATTCGGCATAAAAAAGCGACATTGCCAGTACAAATGATCAAAGCTTGGAGTTGTCGTTAAACCTCAAAGATGAATTTCCTTCTAACAATATATGCCTGTATAAAAACAGGAGTATGGTAATTTAGAATGGATTGCTCAAGGATGAACATGTCACGATTTCATGATCCTTAGACGATCTAAGATTAGTATACAAATAGGACATCTAAAGGTTAACATAGCAATAAAATCATACCATAAGAACTCAAAGGTACTAAAACTTCTACTTCTTTATCCATAGATACCAGCTTGTATAGGTCTTGAGGCCTTGGTTTTTATTTTAGCGGAATGCGTTCGATTTATAACATCGTCCTTATAGAATAATCAGTTAATCTTTTCCAGTCAAACGACTACCGTTTGACTATCGCAACTACATTTTATTATTTACCAGACTTCCCAAATCCTGAATCATTTCAGAGCGTACTCTGGGCTCCAAAGCGTCTACGCCGGGCGTAACCGCTGTGATGATGAATTTTAGCATTTAGTCTTCTATGACATTTGGCATAGGGCGATGGTAGCACAGTGATTTGGTTCTGAACGCGTCTTCTATACGGGAGGTTATGGTTTGAATCCAAGTATGCACATCTGCATTTTTTAAATCTATGTGCGTATTTCTGCTATTAGCTCTGCGGGAAAACATCACGAGGTAACCTGCACGTTTCAGATACTCTCTAAAACTTAAAACCTTGATTCAGTTAGTCTGATTCCCTAGGAAAGCGTTGCGAAGGTCAGAATGCAATTACCAGACTCCCCAAATCCTAAATCATGGTCTAAGCGCACCCCGGGCTCCAGAGCTCCGACAGCTTTGGGCGCACCCGGCAATTACGGGCGAAGATATGAGAGAGAGATATTTGACATATTATTATGTAGACTCACCAAGCTGCGTCCTCTCGCCGCACTCGACGTTGTGGAGGTAGTCACAGTTCTCGGTGAGGTATTTGGAGTCGGTCGCGTCGAAGGCGAGTCCGTTGCCGCAGGTCTTCAGCTCCGCCGCACCGTTGTCGCACTTCCAGTATTTGTCGCAGGAGATGTGGTGGGGGTAGAAGCCAAAGTCGTCTGGGCATTTGAATGACTCCTGGCCGACAGCTGTGGGAGGAAAGAGAAATTTAAAAATGTGTATTTGAAACGACAGTAAATAAAAGCCAACTCATATTCCTTGTCAATTAATTGAAACAAAGTCAAAGACCTTTTAAAACACTTATAGTAGGAAACTAAAAACAACGAAGATGCCTCAAACACACAGTTTCAACACAAATATGTGTTTTCTTCAGTACGTTAGTGTGGTAATAGGACTTGAGTATCAAAGTACTAAATAAGATTTTTGTGCCGTTAAAATGTTAGTATCGAACAGTTGCGATGTATCTATTAAGCTATTTTGAAAAAATCTGTGTTATTCTATGATATTTGTTGTCTAATCTTCACAAATCACTTAAATTAAGAAACTTTATTCAAATAGTGCAATGCTTTTAGACTGTGGATAATGCGATTGCTATAAAACCGTGAAACAACTATTTTATTTTCATATATACGAGAATGTTATACATTTCATAACAGCATGTGCATTTGCGGCTGTTGCAGCGCCAATGAAACATTTAATCGGACTTTGGCAAATTTTTGCACAATCAAAATTATATAAACGCCTAAAGCGTTAGCAATTTATAATAGCCACGACACTTCTATTAACACGCAATTTTTTGAACAAAGTTTACACTAAGTTTATGTTTTATAGTCATTTTCACATAGCATGACCAGGGTGATAGATGTCAAAATCCATACAAATTTACGTTAGTCCCTTTCTAACGTATCACTCACATATAGCTCGGTCCTGCTGTCACCCACCCAGGTCGTGCTATGTGAAAAGGACTATAGTAGATCAAAGTATATAGCTTTACCCTGAAATTCAGACCGTTCTTAATTAAATATGGGGGCAGTGACTGAGTGGTAGTGGCAGCACATACCACTAAGATATCATCAACATACCTACAGCTCTCTTAATGGGATTTCCCATTTAACCATTTGGTTAATTCATTCTATAGAAACTAATTTGCCCGATGTCAATCCTAAGTGTTAGCAAACTCATATTATCTTAATCAGGTTCCTTTATTCCTAATATTACGCAGCGTAACCACGTAATCTCTCCTTCACAAAGAAAGCTGAACACGTGCACAATTAGACAGACCACAACAAATGGGCCAGGCACGGTGACAACTCTGCGTTGCCCAACGCCACATTCCTCGGAGAAAGAGCGGCCCTGCCCCAGACCGGTCGTTGCAAAATGAATTACACGCCATCACAGCGCTTGGGTAACCCCTGTGGTATTTTGTAATTTTAATTAAGATTCACAAGGATTGGGATGAGCCGTTTTCTCATCATTGGATGCCAATTGTGTTTTACTTGGCATTTGTTTTCAAGATGCATTCTTTTGTACCGTGCAAACTCCGGAACCTAAAGACATTGATACCTATTTTTATCATTAGATGGAACATTTTTCGAGCAATTTACATATTACTTTAACATATATTTTGTGATTCTAATGACAATTTCGGAGACAGCTACGAAAACGATTTCTCGAAGAATGGCCTAGATATGAAATTTATGATAGTGTGTGATATTTTTTATTGCAAAACACACAAAATTTAAATGCTAGGAAATTCAATTGAACAATTTAGCTGCTCTTATTTAACTTCTCATCGAACTAGGTACTAATTTTGAAACTTGATCATAAACAAACAAATGCCGATTATTACTTCGTAATGATAATCCCCAATGTTTATTTAACATACTTTATATGACACGGCACCGGTCGCAGGTTATGTCACATTATGTCACCGACACATATACGCTACTGGCGCAGGGCCGGCTGACATTTGCGAGGAACTGGAAAGCGCTCGTCCGCAGTGGCGCAAGCGCCGCTCGACTGCTACCGCCCAGGTTATTTATAGCGAAAGTTCTTTCACTACTGTCCCATTAATTGCTATATCTGACACATCTTTTAATGTTTCGCATCCTTGCAAGTGTTTTCTACCGATTAAACTTGTACTTTCTGTGGTAAGAAGTTATCTTTCTGGTTATAGCCAACAGACATTATATTTGTAAGAAGTTATCCATAAAACTACTATGTCAAGGTATTGTTTATTGACTTTCTTTTCAATTTTTTTTAAATAGAAGTAAAATAGTCAATTTCAGATTTCCACTTTAAAAAATCTATCTTTTATCTATTGTTTCATTATCTCAAACATTTCATTAAAAAGTAGGTAGGTGCATAGCTAGATCTGATATTAAATATGTTTTTCATGTTTTTTTTTATCAGCCTATAAACTGTCCCACTGCAGGGCAAAGGCCTCCATCATAGAAATCAAGTTATCGTTACTATGATAGGATTAGGCTTAATCACCACGCTTGCCAAACGCGGATTGGTGATCGATCACAAATCCGAGCGATGTCCGAAAAATTCGAAACATACTTTTCGCTCGACCCGGGACCCTGAGATCTCGGCCCGGTACTTAAACCACTAGACCAACAGGGTGTTTCTCATAATTAGCAATCGATATATTCAACATATTTTAACTACTAATTCCAACTATAAATCTCAGAATCCCAAGTTATAATGTTTAGGGCGTTGTGCTACAAATGGTTCTCTACGAGTATATAACTAAATACATACAATGACAAACTAAAACAGAATCGTATCTTGTTTCCCTCCGCTAAGTCATAAAGTCATAGTGCAGCCCATAAAGATGAGCAATCCTGTACCTATTTAATGGGCAACTTCGCAATGGGCCTACACAAGCTTCCCTATGGCTGATTATTCAATCGTATCGCACTCATTACAAAACTAAACACACGGTGTGATGAAAACTGTTAATTACTTTATGTAATCGGTGTGAGCATCTATTTTGGGTTACCAAGCTCTATTGACTGATTACAAAATGCCCTTATTATGCTGTGTGTAATTATTTAACGACCCGTCACAAACTATGTTAACACATGCATATGCCTATCTTAGATTATTATCTAGCAATTTGAGCACTATTGTATGCGTCGAAATGTGTTTCAATAAGCACCAAGTCACTAAATCAGGACACAAAAAGAAAGCTAAAAAATAATTTCATTAACTAATACAAAAACGTTTAAAAAATCGTTATATTCGTTCATTCACATAAAAAGTGATAAAATCATACAAGGTGTCGATATCTAAAATAAGTTAATTTAAACTAACTTATAACTACGCTTCTCATTAAAGATTTTAAAAACGTTCATGGATCGATTGCCGAATATAGGAATGGGTATTTAAATTATTGAATTATTGCGCTTAAAAATAGGTAGTAGTTGCTCGGAATTTACCGATCCAAAGTTGGCGGTCATAAATTGAGTGGTCGTCTAGGCAACCTTTCTTATTTTAATGAAAGAGCAAGGCGAACTAGTGCCGAATGCCTAACATTCTTCTTGGATAAGGTAATTTTGCAGTTACTAAATATAAGAATATGTCTCAAAATAAAACAACTGGCCTATCTTTTGGCCCCACTCGTAGATTTGGCTTTCTAGATCTACATAAACTGTAGGTACAGTAACAGTTGTAATGTTGTCTTTTTTATTGTCTTACTGCGCACGGCTGAACAACATAAATAAGTTAATCTACGAATTCCTTTCTTTAAATTGCAGTTTTCAAATGAAAGTGATCTTTGAATCTAGAGATAACAGTGATGTAACATAAATCATCATACAAATCGTGATGTTATAATTAATTCTTTTTTAATTGATCTCAATTGTTCATGAAACAATCATTAACAATTGCGATGTTTGCATAACTTTAAATGGACATCACTACATTTTTTGCTTTAGAAATTCCCTGTTATAGATCTATTTTAAGTTCATGAGCTCAATTAGTAAACGTTCCATTTTCGTTCCGATTAAATTACCATTAAAGTAATACGTGTAACTTTTTATCGTCGTACCTTGTTAACTAACTCGATTAAGTCGAGTGGGTTTACTAGGCTAATCATCGCTTGGAAACAATCTGCGCCGATTATTCTACACTATTAGGCCTTAACAAGCGAGTAATTGCAAACTTATCGATGGCTATCATCGCATTTCAAAACATTCTTCGATACAAATAGAGCGACTATTTGATGTGCACATTGTCGAACACATTTTAAATATTCATTTAGTTTAAACGCAAAGTAAAACAATTTGCGTTTCATTATTCAATTGTCATCTGTCAAAAGTTTACAGAAAACAAAGAAACAGAGGTTGCCAACTTTAAAAGAACTTTTTTGCATAAACTAACTATTTTTTTTTGTATTCCAAAATGACATACATAGTTCTAACTTAAAAGCACAAACAAAGCCAGAATAATAAGCGGTTTGCGGTAAATGACATCTGGACACCTCAAATGACATCCAATACAATGAGCACAAGCCTAGTAGCCCAGTTTACTACGTTGATACTTAATACTACCTACATGTCATATTTAGTTTACTGAACTACTCATTCAGGTTTTGTAAATCAATATAATTATCGTTAGAGCAAGAAGTAAACTTGGTGCTTTTAGATTTTGAGGAAAGAAACACACAGATAGATTCATAAATCGTTGGATTTTGTGAGTAGTATCGTCCACATCTACATATAAAAAGAAGTAATTAGAGATGATGAAGTCTGAAGATTTCGAAGAAATCTACAGACTATCAATTTCTATGTTAAAATGCGTAAAGTGGTTTAAAAACACACTCGTTTTCAATACCTTGCACACCATAATAGCATCGTCGCATAGTTAACATTCATGTAAAATCTACATTCGTCCTTGAAAGTCAAGTTATTATAGACACTGTATGCATGATTTACTAATGTCATTTTGTACAGTAAAGTTATCAAAATTGCATAGGTACTACAGTTGAGGCGAAGTCACCCAAGCCGATTATGCAAGCGCCCTGGGTCGCCGCCCGCGCATAACATAATTATAGATTCGTCGCCCTGTCATAACATGCGCGTGATGTAACATGACATGTTTTGCCTATTTCTTGCTGCTATTGTTTCGGGGTTAGTAGAATATGGAGATGCTACTAGGATACTATATACTATACGATAGTGACTAATGAAAATTGCATTGATAATACAACGCATGTATAAAGTATGAAGACAATATTTAAATTAGGATCTTTATGGTCAATATGGTAAAGTAAGGCAGGGAAATGAAGATAATGAATGCTAGGAACTGTAGTAAAACATTATTAGAAATTTCGAAAAATAAGTAAAATACTAAAATATAGTGAGTCAAAATCAAATATGGGCGTCAATAAACTCGGAAACAATTTCATCAAAAGGATCACCTACTTACTCGTTTAAAAATCAATCCTTTTAGCATAATTATGTATTGGAAACACCAATATTACATAAGTATTAAGTAAGAAAAAAGGTTGTAATCGGTTAAGTAACACGTGTGAAAGCCTCAAAAGCTGACCCAAAGCCGTGGGCGGAACTCTCGCTCTCGATGCGCCCGCGCCGCCTTGTGCAACCCACTAACCTTTATCACGCCAAATCTACATTCATCTCCAACCTAATAAATATTTACAACTGCAATCCAGTTCATTTGTATTTGCATCAAAAATGTGATATGAAAATAAGATTTATTTTGGTCACGTTTTTATTGCAGAATGTCTGACGAAATTGTCAAACAATGTTATAGAATGAATGTATTCTAAATGTCAAATTGGTGTTGCTATTTGGTGTCTATTCAAATAAAATATTTATATTGTCTTAATCTGTAAGATACAATCAGCATTCCTTTTTTTTGTTTCCACTATTTTTGGATTATATGACGATTACAGCTGACTATATTGATTGATATACAACTTTACATGTATACCAAGAGTTTAACTTTCATCTCTACAGCACGAATAACAAATTAAGCAACTGTTAGAACTAAAACAATGTTAGTAATAGCATCGGTAATTGCGGCCACTAACCCTCGCTTTCATCCATCATTGGCATAATTTTAAAGAAAGCTAAACAAAAAACGACACGCAACCACGTCGAGATAATTTCTTTAATTGTGATCTACGACTGACACTCGGCCTCTTGACGTAACATTTAAATCATCAGTATTAGATAACTATTGTTTAACACACGGTGAAAGTTCGAGCGTTTTTAGACGAACGCATTCATAACTGCCTAAAGTGGTAAGTTTAATAAAAATAAATAGTTAATGAATGCTCATTCTCGTCAATTTGATAGCTCACTTTGTAATCATTAGTTCAATGACCGGAGACATAAATATAAAAACCTCTTCCTATCGCTTCCAATTAACTTCCGACTTTTTTTATTACTATTGTCTTTAAAGTTCAATAGTTTTTCCTTTTTAGAAATACACGTAGATATACCTAACAGGTTTCAGTAAATGCGTTTGTGAGATTATATCAATTTAAGATATAACCAAAGATCCTAATAGAGTTTTCATTATACGCTTCACTATACTCCTTTCGCTTTAGCATGATATGGGTGACAGGTGTCAAAATCTATACATTTTTTACGTTAGTCTCTTTCTAACGTGTGACTCACGTATAACTCTGTCCTGCTGTCACCGAAATCATGATAAAGCAAAAGGAGTATAACTACATAATAAATAACTTTGGTCGTTTTTTATATATGTAAGTTTCAAAGGTCATGTCCACGCAGAATTGTAGAGGTGATTTACACACAAACTATAGTACTCAATAGTCTTTGACTTTTCTGACCGCGGCAGTTATTTTGAGATACTGTTAGAGATTGGATCAAACTGTCGTGGGTGATTGGCCTTACAGCCAGCCTGTCACTATTACCTAGCATTTGTCACCTGAGCGAGCAGTGCAGGGACATGACATAACGAATTAAACACCAATAAGAATTCATGGCGGCAGGTGCGCAGGCGCTGCGTCGCGTAACACTTACACAACTGACAATTTGGCGCCATATGGGTTCATTATTTGTGTTTATATTGAAAATAACTTATAGGAATTCTCGAATTCATGCCAGAATATTCGGCGTAAACAAGATATGGCGAAATCAGAATTGAAACATCTGAAGAATTTACGTTTTGAGGTTCATCAGTCTAATGTTTACCTGTTTCATACAATTAACAATTTTTGTTCTTATTTGAATCATTTATTAAAATATTAGAAAATAGGAAATAGCAACATGCCGTGTTTTTAATAACAATCATGTTGACTTTCTTTGAACAAGTTTGGTTTAATTTATCTTCATCCTTCCACATGTGACTATACCTGTATAAAAATATTTTTTAATTTTATTTTTTCTTTTAATATTTTACAACACACGTATAGTCCTATGTGGAAGCATGAGGACACAAAGCTGTAATGTCACCACATCGCTTAAAACATCTGCTACAGATAATGATCATCATCCTTACTATTCTGCAATTTCTAATTTTATTAACAGAATAACATTTTCGTAGTCTGTCTGACATGTTATGTATATATTATATATATCACAAAAACAGAAATAAGCTACGGTATCATTTAATTTCGTGGCTTCGTGTTATGTTTGCATATTTCATGTACAAGAATCTTCCGAAAAAGGTAAGATACTTCGTTTTCAGGCTCTACCAAAAGATCACGACAGTTTAGGTACTCATAATTACAAACACCTTTCCTCTCGTAAATCAATACCCAGAAGTACCGGCAAAGGCCTCGGTAAACGATGGCTTTAAAAACAAAACAAGCACACAATGCAAGGGACAGTAATGCCGCGCTGAAGGCCAGACAATCACCGCACACAGCATCTACTGCGACGTGGGTTCACTCGTCTTAACCTTAAGTGCATTATATCGGTGTCAATCGCGCTTGTTTCGATAAGATGGTAGCATTGGTAAAGATTATCACATTTTTTTTTTACCTTGAGTAGGTAGCCAACAGTATAATGCCCATTTCAACGCTCAAGTTTCAAAACTCGTTGTCGATAAGATGTTTTCATTAGTAAAGATCGTCATTAATTTTTTACCCTAAATCTACCTCTTGGTTACCTACCCAAAAGTATTCTTCCTGTTTTGACGATCCAGTATCATAATCAATCTTGATACTGGGCGGTTTTAATAACGCCCGATTTCT
The DNA here is from genome assembly GCA_019059595.1 of Marasmia exigua. Taxonomy (NCBI): domain Eukaryota; kingdom Metazoa; phylum Arthropoda; class Insecta; order Lepidoptera; family Crambidae; genus Marasmia; species Marasmia exigua. Next base: position 12,270,882 of record CM032464.1, read on the forward strand.
TTAACATTGGAAAAAGTACTTTAATCGATACTCAAGTTTTTTCTGCAGTGACGTTGGTATTGCTTTGGACTTTGTCCAAATTTCGTTTGCAGCAAAATTACGCGTAATCGAAACAGTCAACGGTTATTTAAAACCTCGTGTATCAAAATCTGTTTAAGCCCTAAAGTATCAAGATTGGTAAACATACGATGAAGTACAAAAGTATCAAGGAAAAATATTGAAATAAAGATACGCAGAATTGACATCCTCTTTGCAGTCGATTGGCAGTTTGACCTTGAGAGACCTGGCACTTACTTATGGAAGTTACTAACGAGAAAAACGCGATGAAGAAATCAATAAAACCTGAGTATAAAAAGTACTTTCATACTGCGTAGTAGAGTTTGGCTACCGAGAATAAACTTAACTGTAGACAAGAATAAACAACTATTTTGTTTTGAATATTTTAATCAGATTTCTTATATAACAATTAGAGACTTAGATCTACGCAATGCACTAGGTGTGAGTATTTATGAAGTATTGTTACGGGAATACCTGTTTTGTGAGATATCATTGTTTGATTTTTGTACTAGACACTTCCGGTACATTGTAAGAGGTAGCTAGAGTTAAGGTGAGGTGAGGGGGAGCAAGATTCTTAATTATGAGCGCATTTCCGTTGTCGACTGACCTCTTACATAATTAATAAGACCTTAATGCAACCTCTATATGGAAAGTGGAAGTGAATGATGTTTTCACCATTTCTAACCGTACAAAGATTACACTGATAAGAATAAGATAATGATCATATGTTTTCAATTTCATACCCGTACATGCCAAGTCCTGGATAATGGTCCAAGCATACCTACTCCAAATATAATCTCTTTAGAAGAAACAATAAGTTGTAATTGAAAACGTGTTAAGTTAAATTTAATACGAATGTCCTATACAAAAAAATATGAAAAAGCGGAATTCCAAAACAATTTAATGATTAAAAGCAGCATAGCATAGCAGGAGCATATAACATATATGCTCCTTTTAATCATTAAATGTCATAAGTAGTATAACATTTATAATTATATACTATTATATATAATACTATATATTTATAATTTTCTGGGATTTTAAGTAGAAAAACGGGACTGCCGAAAATGAGCTACGTCCAATAACAAACGCTTATTTAAAACGAAATTCATAAAAATATATGCTCAAGATGGATTAATGTAATTTGTATCTAACTTTTATAATGAACCCTATTGTATGGTCTTATCAATTGTTACAAGATTACATCACTAGAGATAACAATTGATCGAATCAAGTTTTTTTGGCCCTCTTTCTATTGAACCGGTTACGTGTTCTAATGGGTATGTCAGTCACTGTAACTCAACCAGATTTGGGTTATTGTGGCATTTCTTTAAAAGGTTTTTTATCTCTGATAGGTCGGATTACATTAGTATGCTTGTACGATTTCAATATAATTGATATAATCGGTTACTGCGTGTTTTATTATTACATTAAACACTATTTTGCCCAGAAGTGGGATTCTGCAGAATAATATAAAAAACCTATTTTATATGTATAACTTTCCTATAGACTCAGACCTGATTATTCACTTTAATGCACAATAAACAGTTATAAGGTATCTGATGTTACATATGTAAACACGTCTTGTCTTATCACTTAAAGCGATCTCTACCCGACCGTCTTACTTATAAAAATGGTCTTGTTTACAAATTTCCACGTGTTGTTGCAAATTTTATGTAATGTATAACTCATTTTTGCATCATAATTAACAAAATAACAAGCCCGTTAAGATAAGTAAAGTAATAAATAATTAGCGTATCTTTTGTACCCTACTTCACGTCTTCAAAGAAATGTAGTGGGCTTCTCATTTCCCCAAGCCATATTGTTACGTGTTTCACGAATTATTTCGCTTACAAAATGTGCTAATTATCTCTTATATTATGCCCATACAACGATTATGTATTATTATATAACCTGCGCTGCTCATCTCGCCTACTAGAGTTTGTTGTTGCTTTAATACATGTCGTAAACTTTAATGGGATAGGGTTTTAAATGCTGTAAGTAGTTATCGTTAAACAGTGATATTTTCGTTCTTAAAACGATTATGTAACTTATATGTAAATTTTGACGTGATTCATTAAATTCCCTTCATTTGGCGTTGAATAGTCGGAAATTATCTCCATGTTCATAAAACAAGGAGTTTTCTTTTGTACAGCTACTGTAACTGACAGTCTGCAATACATTATTATTCGTTTTGTTCATATATTGTGTTGGGGTCAACGTATAGCTAATCGGTTGTAAACGGCAAGACGTGAGGTGACGCTTGTATAACTAACAATCAGTATTGAGGAACATGCCTGAACAGTTATTATTAAATTTCTACTTTTTACGACACTCAAATCGACATAATCGCATAGATCACAGCTGCACGCGTCGATGGCTCATTTTCACCGTGTTTTCTTCTCGTGAAATGTGCGCACGCATCGCAAAACTCATTAATTGAATACCTTCACGCTCACTCTAATAACATAATGAATATTTCATCCCCGATGTGGAGAACATACTCTTGTGTGAGTATAGACGACTGTTCGATAGTGGAAATAAGCGGAAAATGGTGTTGAAATTCATTCTGGAAAGTTTTACTCAAGTTTTTTAGATTACAAGCAGTAAATGGCAGCTCAAACAAAAAGATAACTATTCAATTCTGGACTAAAGTGACAACATTTTACAGTTGATAAATAAGGAAATAAAGAGTAGATAGGTGAAGATTAACAAACAAAGATCTTACAAGAATTTATTATTAGTAGATGACAATAGATCGGGGACAGATGTGAGAAAAAGAGTTATTATTGAAAATATCTGTGCTTGCGCAAGGTTCATACATCGTGCCTCGTGAGAATCGGGTACGTGTTAGAAATTCTAAACAATAGAGTATAGCTCGAAGTCAGTGAAAAGGCCGAGCATCCTGTCAGGCGTACTCAAACTTCAAAATTTTCAGCAATAAGAATCCTAAGTCAACGAGAAACGGTCTAAAATTGTATGCATCATTTTAAGGTTCTGTCTTGTTAGTTAGTCGGTTTTGTTGCTGTAATTATATTACGATGAACACATTTAGCTTCGGGTCATTGCACGACAAGCTTTTTAGGTCATGTTTCTCAATACAGTCTCGATGTTGGCGACGGAAACAGTCTAATTTACACATCAACTTATTAAAGATGTACACATCTACGCAGTGAGATGGAATTTTAATAAATTTTTGCCAATTTTAAAAGCATATTAACAAAAGTGTTTCTAATTTTACAGCTAACGCAATAAAAAAAATATGACCAAAACTGTTGAATCTTATTTCTTTTATCACGATTTAATGTGTCATAATACTGATATTATTTAAAGTGCTAACCATTCGGGTGTTACGAAAGGAGCGTTATGAGGTTAACCTAGAATATGAACCCACTCGCTCGGGGCCAAGTTCGTTACGAAAAATATGCTAATAGCCAATGATCTTAATGACGAAATGAATGAAGATCATTTACATTATTGCAACAGAACACATTTCTAATGAGCAGTAGATGAATACTTTATACGTAGTTAAAGAATTCGTTTCGTCACCAAGTTTGCGAAACGAATTCTAATTTTATTTATTACAGAGATAAAATCAAAAATATATGAACTTGAATCAAAGTGAGTATTGGTATTATTTACTGAAAACATAAATATTGTCACTATAATGTACTAAAATAAAAATATTACCCAGATTATGTTACAAGAGGGTTGGTTCTCATTGCTTTCATAAATAGGAGTTATCTCGCAACGTTTATATTTGAGGTATGTATTTATATCACAGAATTATCCAATAGAAGCTTATTGAGAAGAAAATTAAATCACTTCCTTATAACTAAGTGAACCTCTATAATGTTGTCTCGGAAGTAATTCCGTTGAAAGCAGATTAAATTACAAAATAACATGCAGAATCCAGTGATAAGCGATGCAGTGAAAGTGTCCACCGATATTGCAAGCTTAGCAATAGAACCAGCTTTCAACTATCAATTTAAAGCACTTTCATTGATCTATTTTATATTTATCAATTTATAAGCTAGACTTAAAATAACAGTTCTGGACTACATTTATTAGCATAAAGATGTACGAACATTATTTCTTATTTTGAAAATTTATCTAGTTTTTTTAACATATACGAGTATTAGTAATTTAATACTTTAGAAGTTTATGTATTTCTTGGAACTAGGTCAAATAATTTAAGTAGTTACTTTATATACTTATTCAACTTTCTTTTAAACGACTGGTAGACCTATTTACTATGTCAAAGCTGTCTGCGACTAATCGTAGGTTTTTCTCACAACTCGTCGAATTCCATCTACAAAACTAGGCAAAACTTGTCGGCTTTCCACAACCATTGCAAGAAGCTGTTCCACTTGTTCTGCCGCTACAAGAAATGCATCAACCAATTCTCGATTGCTCTAAAATTTCGCCACCTACATACTTGTCGGCACAAAAATCTATTACACCACGTTATCTGCAACTCCTCTATTCAACACTTGGGCTGTTGCAACTGTGTGGGGCACTGCGTCGCGTGGTTGCTGGTATCACTAGGGGAGCGCGGGCGCGCCTTAAATAGTTGGAATGTACGTACCTACGCCGAGGGCGGCGGCTAGCACAAGTAAACACCGTGAATTCATGATTAAACTGTAAGTCCTTGTGTGTGTGGACACTGTAACGTTCGAGCACAGACTGCGGGCGGGTGAATGGGCGACTGAGGCTTTTATATCGGGTGGGCGTGCGCGCGCGTGGAAAGCGGCGCCCGCGCATGTAGGGTGCGCGCAGGGTTGCGGGCGTCCAGGGAACAGCAGCTGCCTGGTTTAGATCAATACAGGATAAACACATAGATTCTTTGACGACCTCTACGGGGGCTAAGGCATTGCGCTTATGCCCAAAAGGTCCCTGGTTCATTTTCTGGTCGGGTACAATTGAGAAAATAAACACTTCCATATTGTCTTGGGTCTAAGTGAGCTGGAAGATAACCCCGGCCATCGTCATTTAGTACTCATAGTACAGGGCGTAATCTAATTTGAGACAATATAGCCAGATGAATTGTCTGGCGCATTTATTCTTCTTTTCATCGTGTGATCCATAAAACCCTTCAGTCATATTATTTGAACGCCCTACGCTCTTAATGTCTCCAAAACGGGTAATAAACAACCATTATCGTACAGAGATTGAGAGTATTTTTTACTAACCAGAATTTACTGCTTTTTCCTGATAATATTCAGATGAAAATGCTGCCTCTTACAGTATTGTGGTAGGCTCCCCACAAGGTGGACCGACGATCTTGTGAAGGTCGCGGGAATCCCTTGGATGCGGGAGGAACAGGACCGATCTGTGTGAAGGTCATTGGGGGAGGCCTATGTCCAGCAGTGGACGTTTATTGTCTGAAATATGATGATGATAGTATTGCATGGGAACTTAAGGCTTAATAGACCTCTGAACTAACACCGTAGAGGTTTTTCAGCGGTCGTAGATCCTTTTATATTAATTCTTGAACTTCATTCTGATGTGAAGTGGGAAAATCCACTTCAACGTATTTTAAGATTTACACATGAATCAGGTTCTAACAAAAGATAATCTTAACAAAGGGGAAAAGAGCAAGAAAGAAGCTCTTTCCCACTTTGTGTGGGGTCGGCTCTCTTAATATGTTCTCGTCAAACTTAATATAAAGGTTAAACTTCATGGATTCAAAATGAAAAGTATTTATAAGATACATAGTTAGACTTCATATAGAATTTGAAATAGAAAAAATATTTATTCAATTAGGTAAATAGAGTACCATAAGTAGATACCATACGAATGTCAAATATGTAATCTAACAAGTTTAAATGCAATTAGTGATTTAAAATTAATTGGCTAATAATAGAAATACTGATGACTAAAGATATCAATAACAGGTAATGTATATCTTTTTAATACATAATGACGAAACTTACATGTTTTTTTTTTAATTTCAATGAGCTCATAACGATCATATTAGATAGATACATAGACTAGATGTCAATAGAGTCATATGAATAGGTGCAATATTTATAGAAGAGATTTTGAATTTTTTTGTAATAGAAGTTATATGAACGAGTACCTATGTAACAAAAAAACCCCAAATATCATGCCGAATTTATGTAAGCACGTACATTCCGATTGTATGTGATAGTCATGTTTTGTGTGTGATGGTCAAAAAATACTTTCCATATTTTAATATTTCTAAAAGGCACCTCCAAATCTAAATTAAAAACTCTATGGCTTCTGTTATAACTTTCACAGAAAAACCATAATACACTAAACTCTTAATTAAGTTATATATAAAAAATAATGGATGAATAGAATAAAGATGTGTTTTCTATTACCAACCATTATCACTCGCTGTATTGACTTATGTATTCCCGCCCATACAAAAGACATCAACGAAGTGTGAATCTCGCGGTGTGCTAAGAAAGTCGTTATACTCGCACCTATGTACGTATAAAAATAAATATGAATTGAATAGAATAGGTAAAGTAAGTGAGAATTGACATTTTGGACAAGACTCTAAATCCTCCAACCGATTACGGCTACAGCGGCCAATAGTTTTTTAGATTTTCGCATTGCATTATAACTATAATGTATCAATACGGGGATTAACTCTATATTTATTATGTGAAACAACATTGTGTACTCACATATTTGATTCGACGTTTTAGCTACGTTACAGCAGCCGCTCGCAGCAGCAATTCGGTTACGTTAGAGTCCGCTCGTGACCACGGCTGCTGTAACGTAGCCGAAACGTCGAGCCAAATATGTGAGTACACAATGTTGTTTCACATAATAAATATCGTGTTAATCCCCGTATTGATACATTACAGCGGCCAATATCAAAGATCAGCTACGCAGGTAATATTATAGGTAGTACTAAAGTGTGTGCGCAAACTAGTGGGAGTTCAACAGTGGGAGAGCCACACTTCAGCATGAATGGGCCGGCTCGACCGGAGTAACCACGTCCTCACAGAAAACCGACGTGAAGCAGTGCATGCCCTGTGTTCCGGTGCGTGAGTGAGGGTACCGTAGGCCCCATCCAGGGGTAGGGGGGTTAAAAAGTAAGCACCGCACTTGTGACACCACTGATGTTGCAGGTGTCCATGGGCGGCGGTAATCGCTTACCATCAGGTGATCTGTCGGCTCATCTGCCAGCTATATCATAAAAAAAATACACAAGTGCACGCTCTATTCCTTTACCACCATATCCCGATGGGACACCAGTGTGACGCGACCGGAGTGGGATGGGGTGCAGTACCAACGGCTTAACGTGCTTTCCGAGGCACGGGGGCAAAACACCGCCAACTTCCAGATTCTGGGCTGACACTAAGAACTTCTTATACCTATTGCATAAATATGTCTTGACATTCGAATAAAGATATTTTTTTATTAATAATACGATCTTAGCGTTTGTTTTGATTTTAAAGCATGCTCTGAGTTTCGCGTGAGTGAGTGAGTGTACCCAAACCCCAATTCGGGGCAAAGGCGAAGAGGTTGGCAGCGCACTTGAAACTCCATTGGTGTTGACGTATTTTAGTCCCAATCCCAGTTAACAATCTTAATATCTGATTATAAATATATTAAATTTTTGTGCGCATGAAATGTCTGTTTGTATTGGTCTGGGTGTTTTCTATGTATTATAAGTATGTATTTACAAAAGAAAAGTATTATATGTATATATTTGTAATCCCACAAATCTGCTACCTATCTCGGAGTCAGATCAATGTATGTGATGTTGTGAAATATTTATTTATTTATTTATAGTTACTCATACAATGCGATAAGACCGCCTTATGTACTGTCTGTTTTTGTATCATACTTGTGTTTTGTTATTGTGCAATAAAGAATATCTATCTATCATACTTTTGGTAATAATTTGTTTCTTTTTGATATTATTTGCACGTCTGTTAACAGGCTGAATACAATATTATTATATACTATACAGTAGTACACACTATCTTAAAATACTTCTGTCTACCGACTTTAATAAACAAACACTATCTTTGTCAATAATGTATTCTTATCTAATGCATATGTACAAGCTCAGTTACATTATGGTTAATTAGGCCACACTAGACAACTGTTAATATGGTAAACTAGATCAAACGATCAATAGGTACTAGGTGGGAAAAACATCTTTGTATGTCAAGTTTAACTGTATAACATTCTCTCAATGGTATACTTCGACACGTAACTATGTTGAGATAATGTATAGAGAAAAATGTGCATAAAAAGCCTTCCCACGAGGTGCCTCTATCTTGTATACCGTAGTTTACTGGTTATAGCGTTTTCTCTTAAACCTGAAGTCTATGATTAAAGGTCATATTATTTTCAAAAGTCTATACATAACGTATGCGATCCATCCTTTCGTAACAGATAGGAGCACCGTTTGACCTAATGCAAATCTCTATTGATAAGTATTTGAAATAAGTAAAGTGCAAATCTGATATTGTGTATGTGTGCCATTTGCCTAAATAAATGTTTATTTTGTGTGCGGGTCCGCGACTGCGTCCCGATTGCGGCGGGTAAGCGAGATCACCCGTGACATAAATGGGGGTTAAATGTGCTGCCAGGCTTTGATGTCATCCTTCTCCTCCTTGTGTCGATTGACCTCAATGCTGAAAGTAGTGACCCCGACGTAACACAAAAGCGTTACGAAAGAAAATCCTGGAAAAATCCAGGATTTTCTTTCGCCAGCTTGATCTGTCTTCAGCGGCGTGAATGGCATCGCAAACTGAGGTGTTTAGCGTGGTACCGAAATGGTTTGACCGTGGGCTTCTTCTTTTCTAACTTTGCCTTTCACCTTTTTCCTAGCGACGTGTTCGAAAAACTCGAGACCTTCTCAAATATATGGTTTAAGGGTGGTGTCATATATGTTTATATATAAGTATTAAATTTTACCTATATTCTGGATATCCGACACAATTGTTAGTTAGGAATCGGTTAATGTTTGACTGATCCTCCCTGTGGAGCATTTAGCATTGATCCTGCCTCATGCGAAGGTCTGTCAGTATTGAACACTTGTATTTGTTTAGTTGTCTGGATATGGTGACATATGCTTTTAATTATCATATTTGTAATGTCTACGTTGTATGAGACAATAAAACGAATGCTTAAGCTACTTAGTACGGAATCAGGTCAATGTACAAAACGCTGTATGAATTTATTTCATTTAATGTCTGTGATGTTGTATTATAATATGAATTTACTTATTCTACAGGCCAATATAAATAAATTTTATATATTTTATTCTTACCACAAAGTTACAATTCTCATTAAAACTAATTAAGTACATGCTTATTAATATTGTGTGAAACTGGAGTCTGAAGTAGACAAAATGTCTGCCTGTATATAGTAATTTCCTCTCTTTGGTTTGTTAGTGTTTTGTTCATGAGACAAAGGATATTACTTTAACTTGTAGTCGGTAACCGGTGGGCGAGACGAGACCTCCATGACCGAGTTCGTATTAAATTCGAAGAAGCTAAATATAGATGTTAACGACCAGCTATTAACAGGGTAAAGCCAAGTGTCGTCAAGAATAAAATTAACATTTTGAAGCATCCGCAAATACTTACGCTATCGTAGCTCGGAAAGCACGTTATCCATCGGCTTAATCTTGTCTTATCTTGTTGCACCTGGAGCCCAATTCTCGTGCTCGTGACATTTTGAAAACATGGCGGGTATCACCTGAAAACCATACAATAAAGACTATGTTTTATGTCGTATGATAATAAATGTCACCAGCCCGAGAATTGGGCTCCTGATCTTTCTTCAGTCTTATCACTCTCCGTACAATATGACCTGCGTCGATGGTTGATTGTTGAGATTGGAAGCCATATCTGCCATAATCGGATAGGAGGACATTATAAAAGAAATATTTTATTTAGGGTGACGGTACATCCATGTTTGGGGTTAGGTATTCCTTTAAGGTCAGATTCAAACGAACTTCTTCCTTTAAATAAATCAGTTATAAAAATTAACGATACTTAAAAGAATCATTATATCGCTCTGCACCAGTGGACAGGAGGCCTGTATAATTGTTGATCACCTGCCAACAGACAGCGAAAGTGTTTATGTTCTCTCGAGCGAGATGACTCATCGAACACCGAAGATTCCTCGGCACCTTGGATTCCGAGGAATTCGTCGTGACCACTTCGTGTTTTGAATAAGGAACTTGGACATCGATAAAATTAGCTACGTATGGCCGATTAAACAAATTAAGAAGAATATTTTTTAATTTAATAAAATATTGATGTCTTTTTAAGGCTGAGAGTACTACATGCCATATCCATATTTATATCATTGTAGATAGGTACGAGTGTAAGTAATTATTATGTCCATACCATTGTGCTAGAGAATTTATGTCCTCGTCATCTTAAAAAAAACAAAAAAGTTTATTTATTAACAAACCCTATCGTTCACAATGTTTGTGGCGACATACCTTTTAAGTAAATATATACCCGTATCAGGCAGTCACATCCCAATCTGACAGTGTTAATGTAAGGCTAGATTAACAAATGCTGTAGTGTGTGTGTGTGTGTGTGTTAGCGAGTAATTCCCGGCTACGTACAAAGCTTTTGCTCTTGAGCCCGGGGTTCCCTTGGACTATGATTCAGCGTTTGAGGAGTCTGGTAAACAATGAAGCGACTGCCGTCTGACCTTGACAACCAGACCAACTGAAGTGCAAGTGAATTTATGTATTTAAAAACAATTTACAATAACCTATTTTAGAGGCGCTTCATGCCCCAACACTTCTTGGTACGAAGCTATGCTTGTCCAACGAGGACAAATATCTCGGAGTCTTTTTAGACCAAAAACTAACATGGAAGAAGCATCTCGACTACATTACTAGAAAGGCAAAAATTGCGATGGGGGCAAGCAGTAGGTTGGTGGGGCTTAAATGGGGGCTAAAGCCCAAGGCCGCACTCTGGATTCATAAACCCATAGTGAGGCCGATCGCCACTTATAGCTGCTGTGTGTAGCATAAGCAGACGCACCAACTCAACTGCGTGGAGAACTTCAGCAAAGCTCAAAGAACAGCCTGTCTCATAGCCACTGGCGCTCTTTCGTCCTCTCCCTCTACGGCACTGGATGCCCTCCTGAATATTCCACCTCTGCACATTCACGTGCAGATGGAAGCGGGGATGGCTATTACGAGAGCGAAAATCAGAGTGAGGACGAGATGACAGTCCACAGTCATGAGAAGCCTCTACAATGAGCTTATGGAAATTCCGGTCATGGATATGCCCTCTGACTCCAAGATTCGTGAACACCGCTTCAAAAAGCGGTTTACAGTCTTGTTACCTAGTAGACAAGATTGGGAGGCTGGAACTCCCGGAAATGGCAAGCAGAACGACATCGTTTGGTATACGGATGGTTCCAGGAAGCAAGGCGTATCTGGGCCGGGATATTGTAATGATCGCCTCGGAATGCGCAAATCCACCAACCTGGGTCGCTATACCACAGTGTACCAAGCAGAAGTCTTCGCAATAATTGGTTGTGTCCAAGAGAGTCTGCAAATGAATCTCCAGAATAAGAAGATATTCATCTTCTCAGATAGTCAAGCTGAAAATATTAAAACTGAGCAGAGGACATGTTAGGGCACTCACTCGGACCCTCACGGGGCACTGCAAATTAAACAAGCACCTGTACAACATGGGCCTTTCAGATACCAAAATCTGCAGGCTCTGTCGCGAGGACGAGGAAACGATTATCCACGTCCTCGGCGAGTGCATAGCGCTGCACCACTGCAGAAGCCGGCACCTGGGAGCACACATTATCTCGGCAGACGAGATCAAAAGCTCCCCCATCAGCTCCATCCTTGGGTTTATCCTGGACCTTGAGCTGCATGAGGTGCTGTAATAAGTTCTGGGGCTGCCACAATAGATCTTCTACTGGTCGCAGTGGCTACGAGATGCAATGCTCACCCCATTTCATTCAAATAATAATAAGTGAAAAAACCTATTTTGATTTTTATGTTATTGGTTTTTATATTGTCATATGGTATGTAGGTACATAATTATATTTTTCAGGTATATTTAAAGCGGTTTTACCAAGGTATATATATTCATTCACTCAAAACCAGCATGAAGCAGCGCCCGCACTGAGTGAGGGTACCGGAGATGAGTTCCAATGCGAGGGAAGAGGAAAAGGCTGGCTACCTACTTACTATCAGACGATCCGACTGCTCGTCTAGACCCTATCACAGAAAAAATAATGTTTGATAAATCAAAGTTGAGTTAGTAACACCACTTATATATCAAGAACGGGTATTCCCTGGTATTCCTAACCTATTTATGTAAATATACGCTGGTTTATTGGAGTTGATAGTACTAGAATAACAATAGTGATACCATACACGAGTGTACTATATCAAAAAGGCTTAATTTAAAATATTCCAACAGATAGTAATTTAGATTTTAAAATACTGGTGTGGTGAGAGTTCTTTTCTTTCATGAGCTTCCGTTGTAATTTTGTCTCTAAATATGTTTTTTTATGTGATAGGTGGGAGACGAGCAGACGGGACACCTGATGGTATGGAGTATATGGCGATTGCCGCCGCCCGTGGACACCCGTGACACCGGTGAAGTCACAAGTGCTCTGCCAACCTGTGAACCCCCCTTTCGCACGAATTGGGCCTCCGTACCCTCACTCACGCAGCGAAACACAGCACAGTGCTACTTCACGCCGGTATTCTGTGAGGCCGTGGTATCACTCCCATTCTTGCCGAAGATTGGCTCTCCCAAGGGCGTTTTATAGCGCCTTACCCAAGCTCAATACTTATGGCGTGCGACTAACGTAAGATGCATAACCTACTAACATGACGTGCATTTTCCATAGAACCTTTAGACAGGAACCATGCGACTTGAAGGCCGATAAAATTAGCTTGTCAGATAACGAATCGTGGATGCGAAAGATTATCATTCATAAACGGGCAATTGTTTCTAGTGGCCTGGTCGTAGTCAAGGCCGCATCGAAGGTGAGACGTCGCCGTTGGTTTATGAGATGCCCCGGCGCATCTTTTTGGATAGTTATTTTTACGAAACGCGCGAATGTCCTCACACTCGCCCAAATGTCAAGCCAATTTGTAGCAGTGATTTATTTGGAAAGATAATTCTTTTAAAATTAAATATGTCTAAATAGGTTAGTTGTAAATGTTGTAATATATAGTATATAGTATCAGCCTATAAACTGTCCCACTGCACGGCAAAGGCCTCCATCATAGAAATCAAGTCATCGCTACTTTGATGGAATTAGGCTTAATCACCACGCTTGCCAAATGCGGATTGGTGATCACAAACCCGAGCTTTTTTCGAAAAATTCGATACATACTTTTTGCTCGACCCGGGTATCGAACCCGGACCCCGAGAGTGATCTCGGGGTATAGGACCGTGAGGTCCGGTACTTAAACTACTAGACCAACAGGGGACCAATGTTGTAATATTTATCTTAAAATGAAACGTTCTTATTTTTTTTTTCTACTTATTCGGCGTGTGCCTAGGGCGCGTTGCTCACTGGTAAACCGAGGCGACGTCGAAGTGTCGGTGGCGCGGTGTAGAAACGCGGTTTAGGATTGATCTATACGTAGAGTCGAGGCGCATGTTTGCTATGCTTCTTTCTCATTTTAATTCATTCATACGCACGAAACGAAATGCGCGCGCACACTTAAACGCCTCTGGCGCACCTCTGCGCCCCGATCCCGTCCCGCCTTCAGCTCGCCCGTGCCGCAACTTCAACAAGGAACATGAACGCACGGCATTTATTTTTGATGAAACCTTAGGAATGTACAGTCAGCTTCAGATCAAGTTCCCCCCCCCCCCCCCTGCAGTGGAAATATAGCATTTGTGCCCCACACATAAGGACGGTCCAAAGGTCAACTAGGGTAACTCGACGTGACGCCGTGTCTACGGTGCGCCGCTAATGCTTATCTTTTGTGTTTTTACGTAGAGATTTTTAGCAACGTTGTGTACGCCTATAAAGGGTATATATATAAGACTTTTACTTTAATTAAGCATTTTTAATTTTTTCTATATGTATAACTGTTGGTGTACCCTTTTAATAAATAAAATAAATAATGCGCCGCTTTAGACTCCGCCTCGCCTGAACTGTCAAGTGGGCGACGCGCCTTAGTCACAATAACACCACTTGATGCATGTAAAAGTAAATAAAAAAAACATTGTAACAGACATTTCTTTATTATTTTAAACCAATAAGATGATTCTAAGACACGAAAGTTCGTTTACAAAAACCGTTTCGTTTTCAAGTTTACATAGATCAGATATTGTAACTAAAAATATTCTAGTCGCAAAAACTAAATGAAAGTAGAATAAAATATATTCTAAACTATAAACGAGCTAACTCGTACTTTTTTCTGGAAGGACATAATACACCTTTTTTATGATTATGTGATAGGTGGCAGACGAACAGACAGATCGCCTAATGGTAAGCGATTGCCGCCATCCATGGACACCTGCGACACCAGTGGAATCACAAGTGCGCTGCCAACTTTTAAGCCCCCCTTTCCCCCGGTTGGGCTACGGTACCCTCACTCACGCAGCGAAACACAGCACAGTGCTGCTTCACGCTGGTTTTCTGTGAGGCCGGGGTATCACTCCGGTCGAGCCGGTCCCACGTGGCTCTCCCACGGTCATCTTTCCAATTTCAAATTTTCAAGTATCTCCGTCTGCGATCTATCCAATGTAGCAAAGAAGCAGACGCGTAAATGACCACCTACCAATACCATCAGGCGTACCGTTAGCTCCTCGTTCCTACATATATTCATGGTACTAACTAGCTGCTACTAGCCATTAGTTCGGCGGTAGAGGAAAACCTGCTCGTCTCGGTTTCTCAAAATTGTGGATACCTAATTGTGGATAATGATTCTAAACGTGTAACCGTGATCCAGTTGGTCTGGTTCCCTGTCTAAGGGTAGCGAAAGTCTGATGGCAGTCGCTTCATTGTTATTAACAGACTTCCCGAATTCTGTATCATGGTCCGAGCGCACCCGAGCTCCGAAGCAACAGCTATAGACGCAACTAGTAATCGCACGCTAAAATGAGATGAGGAGACCAACGAGCGACTTTAAAGAGATGTCCCATATCGAGTGGTTTGGCGATTGCCAAAAGGCGCGCGCGCAAGTCGTCGACCATCCGCGGCCGCGGCGAAGGCCTGCCGGTTCGCCAGTCACTATGCAGGTGCAGTAGCGACGAAAAACAACCTTTTATACTTAACAGTAAAAACATTAATATTTATACCATACAGAAAACCGGCGCGGAACTAGTGCTTGCACTGTATTTCGCCAATTTTGAGGGGAACGGAATGGGTTTCAACGCACTCGTGACTCCACTGTTGTTGCGAGAGTACATGGGTGCGAATGTACTAGGGCTACAGCGATTGCTCACTAATGGTGATTCGTCTGCTCGTCTGGCACTTGTCACATGAAAAACCTACATAGTGCTAGATTTTTTAACCCGAGTGCATTTGAAGAGTCTGAGTTTTGTACTTTTGTACTTTTTTTGACATTTTTTGAAATGTTGTACTTTTTTAATCATCATTATCAACCACACGCACACACACACACAAAAACACACTTAGTCACCTATCCATCAGAAATTTGATAGACAGATAGATTATCTTCATTACACAGAAACATAATACAACAGATGCTACATACGACAACAACATACTCTTTCTTAAGGTGACGGGTAGGGCACACTAGCGACGCCAATCGATTTTAATTGTTAGCTACTAAACCGGATCTATTTTAAACAATTTCGGGGTTACAATCTCTCTGCAAACACTTATACTATTTATTAAATAACCATGCACAAATGTTGGGTACATTTGTGTACGCAAAAAAAATATTCACGCCAAAAGCGGCCACTTTTGGTGGTAAGACAATGTAGTAAGTAAGGTACAGTGCAAAAGCAGACCAAACAGCGAACTATAAGTATTCAATAAACAGTATAGGTCTTTGCCGAGAGATTGTTAAAACAGATCCGGTTTAGTAGCTAAAAATTAAAATCGATTGGCGTCGCTAGTGTGCCGTACCCGTCACCTTAAAAGTGTATTTTTGTTAATCAGAATTAATATTATTAGATTGTGTCACTATCATAGGTATATACAATATAAATGTAACTATTTAAAATAGGTATATAAATCTAAAATAATCCTAACAACGCCGTAATATAAAACATCAACTCTAGTCCCCAAGAGACAGGATTACCTAGTTTGGGGGCTACCGGTAGGTACTGTATAACATTTGTAAACTTTTGCAAATAAATATTTATTTATTTAATATTTATTATTAGCAACCCATACTCGTCCACTGCTGGACATAGGTCTTTTTTATTTATTTTTATTTATTTTTTTAATCACCGTCTATGTAAATATATTTTTATGAAATAGAGGGCAGACAAGCAGATGGAATCACTTAATGATAAGCGATTACCGCTGCCCAAGGACACCTGCAAATCCAGATAAGTCTCATAATATGCGTCGCCGGCCTTTTAAAAAGCAATACACTATTGGTAGTTAAAGAGATAGACGTTAATTATTTAACATACAGTTATGAAGTGAAGTACGCCACCATATTTATTACATATTACAGATACTTGTTTAATTTATTCAAATAAAGTGCCTATTATAACAATGTCCAGGAATCTGATACAAATATATGAATGTAAATTTAGTATAAATAGAATTTAAGTTTTAAATGTTACTTATGAATGAACAATAAAATTTTATTTAGTATTGTATTTTATTATTATTATATTATAGATACGAGTATAATTTTATTATGAGTAGGTATATTTAAAAATCGCAAATGAAAATTACTCAATACAAGATTATTTGCAGCTTGTTCAGATTCTTACAGTACAGGAACAATCCAAAAAAATATAATAACGAGGAAAATGTTTATTACGTAGGTATATCACAATATTTGCCATCATACAGAGGTCCGAAATGTTTATTTGGTGCATGGGATTGATTCTACGACCCGCCCCAATATAAGAAAGTCAAGACATTTAAATACATCTGTCTGTTCGGCGGTTGCATAATCTGTGTAAAAGCTGTCACCGCGAAGTTTGCTCACTGCGCCGGCGCAAATATGCGCAGTATGCGGAAGGCTCCGCCCGCCACTTCAAAACGCTATTATTTACACTCAGGTAATGACGATTGAGAAAAATCAAATTTGTAATGTAATAAAGGTAGGCATGCAGTGACATTGCACTAGCCGTTTAACCTCATTTCGAAACTGTGAGTAGGTTTTAAACGGTTCTTAAAGTGACCAAAAGTTGGGTTTGATTCGTAGGCTAGTGTTCATTGCTTGACTTCATTTAATATTTATTTAGTTTAGGAGTTTTGATAAAACTCACCCGTTATTAAAATTAAACGCCTGTCTGGACTAGAGACTAGGGCATTTTATTAAAGAAGACTCAAAGTCACTCAGAGAGCAATGAGAGGGCTAACCTCGGAGTCTCCTTGCGTGATCGTATCAGAAATGATGAGATCCGCAGGACGACTAAGGTCACAGACAGCACAGCAAGTGGCAATGGGCAGGGCACATAGCGAGGAGAACAGACTGTTTTGGGGCGGTTCCTAGACTGCAGGCCACGTATAGGAACTCTAGATGCAAACATCAGTCTTCAAAATTCGAATTCAAATTCTAAAATTCTTTGTTCGATTTATCCAAACAGAACTATTTTGTGAATAAATATGTAATCTACCAGCCAGATACTCTGTAGTTACTCTTTCCAAATATGATCATTACAATTTTCATTTTTAATACAATGCAATATCCTTCCCATATAAGGTCATAAACGGACTTGATGTACAGGTTTTACATTGTATAATTAACTGACTACAGATAGACAGACTCCTTTCCATGATGCATCATTATCCTTCACTTTACTCAATCCTCTTTCATTGTATTAATAGGTATTAAATATAAATTAAAAATCGATTTGTTCAGCCTCACTATAATTTAGTTTAGCCGAAAAAATATTAATCACATTACTCAACTAAAGAAGAATGTAATTTATAGTTCAAAAGTCATCGCCTCGTATCTAATACACCGATCAATGTCTTAGCTGTAAAAAGGCTATCAATAAAAAATAAAAAAAAAACATTGTAATGAGAATTACGTTTATCTGAAGATATCTGTCACTTTCGCTCATTTTGATGCAAAACTGATGACCGCCTAAAATACTCTTAGTACCTAAGTACCTAAAAATACGAAAACACCGATCATAAAATTTTATATGATTTTGCTAAATCTTGTTTACAGGGGAGCTAAAGTAAATTGGTGTTTTGCTTTCAGTGAGTGATATTTTCAGTCTTTCAATGACACACTGTCCATTACACAATTTACCGTGGGAGAGCTCGGCGTGAATGGGCCGGCTCAACCGGAGAGATACCACGGCCTCACAGAAAACCGGCGTGAAGCAGTACTGTGCTGTATTTCGCTGCGTGAGTGAGGGTAGCGGAGGCCCAATCCAGGGGAAAGGGGGGTTAAAAGGTTGGCAGCGCACTTGTGACTCCACTGGTGTCGCGGATGTCCATGGGCGGCAGCAATTGCTTACCATCAGGTGATCCGTCTGCTCGTCTGCCACCTATCACATAAAGAAACAATAACTTGCAGTATATTTTGCAAATTACTATAGATACTAGACTAACTTATACTGTGCTATATAAGGATTGTAAACTTTATAGAAATAGTTATAAATATATTATGGTTATTAAAAGTGCAAGTGAATCGCCGTGTATTCATCAGCCCATATTTATTCACACTGTCGAAACAGTTTTGGCATAGTTGTCAAATCACAGAAACATTCATGAACCTATTGAATACTCGTACTTAACCAAAAAAGTGAAACTTAAGTGCCACCAAAACCTATTCTGACTTCAACACCGCACCACACTTAAATAACATATTACTATTTTTAGGAAATAGGTATCTGCTATTATTAGAATTTACTGATAAAAAATATCAGCTGGCTACGAAATATGGCTCTTCCCATCAACTCCTGTCCATTCATTTTAATATAACGGGACATTGCGCTTAGTATTCAGAATCAGCTCCTGCGCACAATATAGTGCGGCGCGGGCGCGGCGACTCACTTCCTCTCGCGCCGTCTCCATACTTGCATTGAAAAATCGCGGTGCAAATTGCGAAGCGATGACTAACTGTTACAAAAATAGAAAAAGTTGCAAATAGGAACCACTCAATTCGTTTGTTAAGTTACGATTAATTGATATTGTCTATTAAGTGGCCGCTTGACATCGTTTCTGTCTTTCAATACGACTGTATCGAAATCTTTTGCCAATTAACCGAATTCCACGAAACCACGATGTAATTATTACTACGAGTAAAATGCAAATAGTTAATCGAGGCTAAATAATAATGCATTGATATAATGTATATGTATATACATCGTCATTATTTGAATATCCGAATGAAAACCATAATTCTTCCTCTAGGAACATAGGGTCTTAAGGCGACGGGTAGGCCTAACTAGCGACACCATTAGTTTTTAATTGTTAGCTACTAAACCGGATCTATTTTAAACAATTTTGGGGTTACAACTTCTCGGCAAACACTTATACTATTTATTAAATAACCATGCACAAATGTTGGGTCCGTTTTGTACGCAAAAAATTGATTCACGCCCAAAAGCGGCCACTTTTGGCGGTAAGCGAAAATTCGAGTGCAAAAGCAGAACAAACAGTTAACTATAAGTATTTAATAAGTGTGGTATAGGCCACCCTCACTGTTACCGAGGTGTCGTAAAAGGCGACTAAGGTAAAGCTGCTGGCATGATCATCAGCACCCAGAGAAGGAAAACTCTGCATTTATATCAAAAACCTCGCCAACCCGTCTGCCAAGCGTGGTGAGTATGGGAATTACCCCTCATGTGATTGAGGGAGGCCCGTGCCCCAGCAGTGAGGGCTTAAATGGGCTGATGATGAATGTTTGCCGAGAGGTTGTAACCCCGAAATTGTTTAAAATAGATCCGGTTTAGTTGGTAAAAATTAAAATCGATTGGCGTCGCTAGTGTGCCCTACCCGTCAGCTTAAAATAAATCGCCTTCGCTTTCCCATAAAAATTGCACCAATCTCCCCATACTAAAGTGATCATCAGCTGATCACTTTAGTATGGGGAGGTGATGCTGATGAAGATGAACATACCATCGAACAGCGACTGCAGAGCATGCAAGGAGGATACGGAAACCATAGAACATCTTTTATGTGAATGCAACTCACTAGCCAGAGGTAGAATGTGTCTCCTAGGTAACGCTTATCCTAAAGCAGGAGACTGCAGGCACTTCAATCCGAAAGACATCGTGACGCTGATGAAACGAACCTTTCGTGAGTAGGAGTGCAAAGGATAAGGGAGGTACAAAAGATCCCTTAGGGTCGACACCCCATGAAAATGGCCCCTAACAGATAAGATAAGATGGGGAGGTGATTATATTTTTTGAGATTCGACCTTACGAGTATGTGCCTTGGGGAAAAAATATTGTTTCCATTAGTATAATGCCCTTGAGAAGTATCTTGGATATTCAAAAACGGTGTATAGGTTGATTAGACTGCCTCGTTAGCGTAGTGTGTACTGCGTCGCACTTTAAAGTGACGGCTGTGCTTGGGGTCCCGGGTTCGATCCCCGGGTCGGGCCAAAATTTGAACCTGAGTTTTTCTGTTGAGAAATAGGCTTATGAACTATGTCAGAGATTGGCAGATTTTAGACACTAGGCTATAGACTTTTTAGAGAGATGGTTGATACGAGGGTCACGCGCGTATTCAATATCAGTTATAATTAACATTTATATTTTCATGTGATTAGATTAAGTGATCGTCTCTCGGATATATTTTCGGACACTACTGACTTGACTCTACGCAAGTCATCAAATTACATTGATGATTCATGTTAAAATTATACATAGATGATTTAATTATTAAATATTTCCAAATAACTAATTACTCCACTCCCTAATTAGTTATAGTTGTGCAAAATTCTGATTTGCAAAACTCTATTTTATTGATTGAACGTAAAGACTATTTTTAAGTATTTCACACAGGAACAGGTTTACTGGATCGGGTTTACCAATTCATTGCATATTATTACATTCGGCGCCATTAGCGTAACCACTAATTTGATAAAATTACGAAGTTTAGGAAACATTCTCTAATTATGTTGCTTGTAGGTACTTACTCAATTAGGTAGGTTGTTCCCACACTGAAGATCCGTGATGAGTAGTAGATAAATTATATAGCCTTGCATTTTTTATTACTCTGTGGAAAAGTGCCTCCCTCAATCACATGAGGGGTAATTGCCATACTCACCACGCTTGGCAGACGGGTTGGCCAGGGTTTTGATATAAATGCAGAGTTTTCCTTCTCTCGGGTGCTAATGATCATGCCAGCAGCTTTACCTTAGTCGCCTTTTACGACACCTCAGTAAGAGTGAGGGTGGCCTATTCTACTCTGCCGGGACCATCACGGCCACTTATGATCACACGGATCATTTTATTAATTGATTAGTTTATTCCTTGCCGGCCGGCTGACATATTGTTCTACCAGCTGTTTGAACACTATGGTTCGAACACTTTCAAGAAAATAGTGAATAGGAGACAGCTACATGTTCCACCACATCTGCCGTCCGTATAAGGTCGCTAAAGCCACAGGGAGTCGCTGTGGCTTAGCGACGTTTTAGTTAGCGGACGGCAGACCTCAACACTTACCATCAGGTGAGATATTGAACCAAATATGTAGCTTTTCGAAAAAAAATCTAGAAACTCTACAACAGACGATACAAATTAGAAAATTTCGTTTTCTAAATAGACCCAACTGGGAATCCAACGCGAATTATTATTTTATTATTTGAAAGAAATGGAGCCTTGCGTCTCATTGCCACTGCGACCAGTAGTTGATCTATTGTGGCAACCCCAGAACCTATTACAGCACCTCATGTAGCTCCAGCTCCAGGATAAACCCGAGAATGGAGCTGATGGGGGAGCTTTTGATCTCGTCTGTCGAGATCATGTGTGCTCCCAGGTACCGGCCTCTACACTGGTGTGCTATGCACTCGCCGAGGACGTGGATAATCGTTTCCTCGTCCTCGCAACAGAACCTGCAGATTTTGGTATCTGAAAGGCCGATGTTGTGCAGGTGCTTGTTTAATTTGCAGTACCCAGTGAGGGTCCGAGTGAGTGCCCTAACATGTCCTCTACTCAGTTTTATTATTTCTATAGCTCGTTTCTGGTCGAACGCCTGTATCAACGCCCTGGACTGTTCTAGTCGAGGTAGTCTTTTCCAAAGTTCAGTGCTTTGCTTATGCTCCCATTCTTTAAACTCGAACCTAACCATGCAGGCTGGAACGCCACTTATTGGTTCCTAGTAGTGGGCTCTCTGCCCCGGCCTTTGCTAGCACGTCAGTGACTTCGTTGCAGAGTCCCGATACCCAAATCAGCTTTACAATGTTGGCATTGCCAAACTGGTTTGGGAGTAGGACACACTCGCTAATGAGTTTGGAGTCAAGTTCACAGGATGTTAACGCCTTGATGGTAGCTTGACTATCTGAGAAGATCTGAGAAGAATATTGTCTTATTTTGGAGATTCATTTGCAGACTCTCTTGGACACAGCCAATTATTGCGAAGATTTCTGCTTGGTACTCTGTGGTATAGCGACCCTGGTTGGTGAATTTGCGTATTCCTAGGCGATCATTACAAAATCTCGCCCCGGATACCCCTTGCTTCCTGAAACCATCCGTATACCAAACGATGTCATTCTGCTTGACATTTCCGGGAGTTCCAGCCTCCCAGTCTTGTCTACTAGGTAACAAGACTGTAAACCGCTTATTGAAGCGGTGTTTACGGATCATGGAGCCAGAGGGAATTTATGTAAAACTCACCAGCCAATAATCGATTCGGCGTAGCTTCAACACTAGGTAAATCAATTCCACAGATACTTAATCTATGGAATTGAGTATTGAGTTGAGATGCTATTGAAAAAGTAGTAACTATAACTATCGATATACCGTGACACCTACTCGGTCAATAATATAAATTGGTAGATACTCTTTATTGCACAAAGTTTCCAGATCTTAAATGGGTATTCTGCTAGTACAATTTAGGCGGTCTGACTGAGGAATTAAATATTAAAACTCCATAAGAAAGTATCCAATATCACTGATACATTACCATGTAAGAGTGTTAAGTCAATGAACCATTGCGCCTTGCGGTTGGCAAGGCATCTGTGTGGTCAATTTCACACCTTGTTTCTCCTAGATCAATTACCGCTACATATCCACTTTGTAATAACAATACTTAATATGACCTCATTAATTGCGACTCGAGCATTCACATATCATAGTACACCTTTACATACAAACAGATGTTTAGGTAGCAACACCGCATTTAATTTGCCACAATGGTAGAAATGTCACAGCCGTCTAATTAATTTAGCCAACCTGGATGACTAGGGTGTTCGTTAAACGCCGTCATCCAATTAAATGCCCAGGCGTCATCCAATTAATTAGTTGTTGGAACTAAAATTACTCAACGTTTAACTGCTTGCCGTATTGAAAGTTAGCCCATTCGCAATGACTGATCAAAACTTAGCCAAATGATTTTAATTTAGTTCCGTTTTCTTCACTGTAGCGCTAGTAATCATCAAAACAAATATGGCGTTAGGAGCTGAAAAAGGCTTTGAATGATATGGTGCGATTATCGCGTTGTGCAATTATAAGTAATTAAGTGTAATATTGTCAAAGTAGTCTATAAATATTGAAGTACCAAATAATAGCACGTCGTCAGCAAGTTTTTAAGAAAAGATTTAGTCGACTCCAATTGGATCCAATTAAATGATGGTGGCGACAAACATTCAGCCATCTGGTTAAACGTCGCGGTTAACGGAAATGCTACTACCACGCTGGTTCAACCCTCGTGGATCTTGGCCTCCGTCACAAGAACTCGCCATTGCGTTCTATTCACAGCCACCTGTCAATAACCGCGGTCAATCATCTCCGAGATGGAGGCTCTTATTACCGGAGGCCAAGACTCACTATGGGTCGCGGCAACTTAGTTACTTAACTCGTCATCTCAGCGTGTAATTCCCGGTCGCATCCAAATCTTATTCTTTGATTCCCGGGATACGTTAGGTTCTAATCCAGAATTTGGAAATCTGGCAAATCTGGTAATTACAATAAAGCAACGGGTAGTTACCCGTCCCCCAAATTTCCGGGGCGGAAAGGTTCTCGAGTGGAGGCTACGTACAGGAAGTCGCAGCCGAGGCCGCCCTCCCCACAAGGTGGACCGATGATCTGGTGAGCCTTTGTAGGTGACTTACGGAATTATTCCCGAAAGGAAGTCAGCGTTCTTATTATTAACATTTCTCTTTGAAAAACACTCAGCAGTAAACTACTCGTTTATAATAATTTTGTCATCTATAAAACATTTCAAAATTGTTATTCAAAACACATATTTGTGCTCACAATTTTCATATCGTAAGCAGCAATCTCTTCCGGGTAACCTTTAAGTGGAAGGAAAATTCAGGTCAAGCTCTGTCCATTTTCCTACTTACGAGTATAATCAAAAATTCAATTTGGTTTAACCAAAACGTTATCTTATGCTAGACAGCAAACGAGCCACCGAGTGATCACCGTCACCATTGAACATATCAATGGAGTGGGTATTTAAATATATATATTTATATATTTCCATCCTTGATTGTGACCCTAAGGTGACGGGTAGGGCACACTAGCGACGCCAATCGATTTTAATTTTTAGCTATTAAACCGGATCTATTTTAAACAATTTTGGAGTTACAACCTCTCGGCAAACACTTATACTATTTATTAAATAACCATGCACAACGGGTGGGTGGATCCGTTTTTGTACGCGAAAAATTGATTCACGCTAAAAGTGGCCGCATTTGGAGTGAATCAATTTTTCGCGTACGTGTTGGACCCAACATTTGTGCATGGTTATTTAATAAATAGTATAAGTGTTTGCCGAAAGGTTGTAGCCCGGAAATTGTTTAAAATAGATCCGGTTTAGTACCTAAAATTAAAATCGATTAGCGTCGCTAGTGTGCCCTACCCGTCGCCTTAATCTCAGAGGCCATCGGTGTGGTGTCTAAAAAGGATTGTAAGAAGGTTTCGGATTCAATGCATTATTGAGTCAATTTAAAAAACGAACTTAAATGGTTTCGGATAAGGATGAGCTGGGTTACCGTTTATTATTATCTATAAGTAACAGGAAAATCCTAGGTTAAAGAATATATCAGTGTGAAGTTGTTAACTATCTGGCGCAATAGGTACACATATTGAATGTACTAACAATATTCCCCTTCACCCACACTATAGAAATGATTAAGTATTAAAATGTAAACATTTTAAAGGTGTGTTGTTCTGCTCGTCTGCACTATAAGGTCATTTCACAGACTGTCGCCATTCACACTGAATTGTTAGACGAAATAAAATAAACGTGCAAATTAATTTTCATAAATCATAATACCTGAAGATGAAATACAATTAGCCTTGGGAGAGTCGTTCGGCAAAATGGATCGACTCGACCGTAGTGATGGTACTACGGCCTCACAGAAAACCGGCGTGAAGCAGCGCCGGTTTTGCCAAGTGAATTGAGTGTACCAGCGGCCACTACAATTGCGGATGACGAGAATCTGATTGCCACCGATCATGGAAGCCCGCCCATGGGCGGCGCGATGGCAATCGGTTAGGCGTGTCACCCGCACGACAGTCGGGGTGAGCTGGAGTCGAGGCAGAGGCGCATAAGCGATGTACCTATGGTTTCTTCATAAACAACAGGCGTGATCTCACATGCTGGGAAGTCGCGGCACGGGCGAGCTGAAGGCGGAGCGCTGTCGAGGCGGCGGAACCGCGGCAGCGGCGTTCAAGCGTACCCGCCACGTCATAGCCGGTATTTTTACCCGACTACGGCGAAGCAAAAAAGAGGATTATGCTTTTGACCTATGTGTATGTATGGATGTTCATCTGGTCCCTCACAACTTCTAAACAAGTTATCGCCCTCTAGGGGACTTAAAAACTAAAGTAAAGAACTAAAAAAAAATCTTAACGCTACCGTGTCCGGTATCAAATGAGAGCTTTTTTAGCACATCTTAAATATGTAATTTTATTTACATAACTAAAAATATGTTAACAAAATAAAAAGGTTAAAAACTAAAAACCGACCACTAAAAAAACACGCTCTAAGTACGATACAAGAAATTTTTCTCTGCTAAAATTATTATGCCGTATCGCTGTGGTCGTATGCCACCTACTGTAGCAAAACAGATTAATTATAATAATAAAATAAAATCAATGTGGCATACGACCACGGCGATACGGCATAATAGTAATAATATTAATGTATAAATGCTATGGATCCTGAATCTGCAATAAAGATTATATTATTATTTATCATCATCATTTCAGCCAATAGACCACCACTGCTGGACATAGGCCTCCCCCAATGTTCTCCACACAGATCGGTCCTGTGCCGCCCGCATCCAATGGATTCCCGCGATCTTCACCAGATCGTCGGTCCACCTTGTGGGTTGTTATATTATTATTATTATTATGTATCTCTCCGGCGGGAAATCACGGCTCAGAGGCCGGTCCTTTTGGAAGGCGTACGTGGGGATACAGATCCAACACGAAGAGGCCCTCTTTGAGACACAATACTGTAAGTGGGGATGTATATACCTAGCGGATGCTGTCTCTGACATGCACTTTTGAAGAGATACAGTTAAAGACAGCACCCGCCGGTGTAAGGACTATTGCAGATAAGAAGGGAACTATGCCGGGTATATGAATAGGATCTTGCTGGACTGGTTTCCGGGATATTGACGAGACAACGGGACGCCTGCCACATAAAATGTCTCATCTTTATAATCATGGCAGACGGTGACTCGCCTCCCACTAGATGGGCCCCCCAAAATCAGCCACCATATTAGGCGGCAAGGCGGCAACATCGGCGCGGTCAGCTAAGGGTGTAGAGAGCTGTGCACCGATTTCTGGATCCCGGTAATCCGTTTAGCCGTTCCTCGCTATTACGCAGGTTGAGCAATTCCACCCTTTCGAGCATATAGCTCTTGCGCTCCTCTCTGGCCGGCCAACAAAGGCAAGCCAGAGGTGGGGGACAGATGGTGTTTCCCTCTGAAGTCTCGGGTCCTTACCATTAGGCGATATCGGATACGTCGGCTCGTCTGCTATCTATCACATAAAAAACTAAATTTTCAGGTCTGTGACATTTTTAGGTATTCCGCCCAAGTCTAGGCAGGAGTGACACAAGACCGTTTCATCAGTGTCGTGTTATTGGGAGTGCTTATGTTCAGTGTAATTACTCAATAATTTGACATTTGGCGAGGATGGGCTGAGCGAAAGGTCACGTGGCGAGAGAGCGCGTAGGGCTGCATGCACACTTGCTTAATTTCGAATCTATTGATTGCCGCCCATGAGGAAAGGTTTAAGATGAAGGGAAAAGCACATTAGCGCCGCCAATTGATTTAAATTGATCATGATATAAATTCAATATAATATATAAAATAGTTGACCGTGGGAGAGCCTCGCTTCGGCATGAATGGGTTGGCTCGACCGGAGTGATACCACGGCCTCACAGAAAACCGGCGTGAAATAGCACTGTGCTGTGTTTCGTTGCGTGAGTGAAGGTACCGGAGGCCCAATCCGGGGTAAATTGGGGTTAAAGGTTGGCAGGGAACTTGAGACTCCACTGGTGTTGCGGGTATCCATGGGCGGCGGCAATCGCTCACCATCAGGTGATCCGTCTGCTCGTCTGCCACCTATCACATAAAAAAATGAGACTTTGCAAGAATGTATACTTACTATTTATTTAATATCGTACATCAATGTTTCGTCTGTTTTTGTACTCGAGAAATTGGTTAACGCCAAATGCGGCGCCAAACAAAAACAGATCCGGTTTAGAAAGGCGCTAATGTGTCTTACCCTTCGTCTAGGAGCAATGCCTCTAACACTCCCTATTATTACAAAACACGATCTTGGTTATTACTGTACTAAAGCTCATGCCATTTCGATTTCACACGCAATGTTAAAAAAGACAGGAACGAGGTTTAATCTCAAACTTTTCTTAGATTACATTTTGTAATAAGGGAGTCAGTCGTCAAGGGTATCTTATTCCACGAGGGACATACCACTTTATGTTGTGAGTGGCCCAAGTTTGGTTAGAACATGGAAGGCTTGAATCACCTGAATTGATATATCATCAGGTTACCAGCTTGCTCGTTTGTCACCTGTAGCATAAAATATACAGTACCTATTCATCAATATTGGCCAAGCATCTGTGATGCCTCATGTGTCGCAGATGACCATGGATAGCGGTAATCACTTACTATCAGGTGAGCCGTCTGCTCGTTTTTCTGCCATGCTATAAAAGAAATTACTTATTAGAAAGTTATGTTTATCATTTTTAAGGCAAGATGCCTGTTTATCATCCTTTAGGAAAACGCGTATCATCCTAGACCTCATCGTCGCTTTCCATCAGGTGCGATTGTAGTCAAGCGTTAGCCTATTAACCAAAAATAAATTAAGCCGTGTGGTCCCCGGCAGAGTAGAATAGGCCACCCTCACTCTTACCGAGGTGTCGTAAAAGGCGACTAAGGTAAAGCTGCTGGCATGATCATCAGCACCCAGAGAAGGAAAACTCTGCATTTATATCAAAACCCTCGCCAACCCGTCTGCCAAGCGTGGTGAGTATGGCAATTACCCCACATGTGATTGAGGGAGGCCCGTGCCCCAGCAGTGGGGACTTAAATGGACTGATGATGATGATGAAATTAACTCTAATAAAAAATTTCGCAGAAGACAAATTTATATGTTTTGACACTATTGTCACGTCTTAATATCCCGGAAATTGTGAGATTACATACAGGAAGTTGCCAAAACGAGATGTAATTCGCAAAGTACACCTAGACACTGAACATACACATTTCGTATTAATTTTTAAATATTAATAATACATTCATACAACAACATCGCATACATTGATCTAATTCCGTAATAAGTAGCTAAAGCACATGTGTTACGGATATCAGTTATTAGAGGAATAACCAAAATATACTTAAAAATAGATAAAAATGTATGCTATTTTACCCAGACATTGAACAATCACAAGCTTTTATCACACGAATGTTTGTCCAGGGTGAGAATCAATCCAACGACGTTTGACATACGAGCTAGGGTCACTGCCAAATGCCAATAAACTTGAACCAAGTTAGAAGAACCTTGGTGGTGCCTGGTTTCGTAATATCGTAAAATCGTATAGTAAAAAGAAAAACCTTAGTTTAGGGCCAGGAAAATATATGTGATGTTGTTTCAGTTTATTTATGATCACAGGCTTTTTTTTATTTTTATGAATGTTTATATCTGTTGAATTTATATTTAATGAAAATTATTTAAGGATTAAAAACTTGTGTTATATACATTTTCTCATGGAAGCAAGTTTGTGTCGTTTCCAGCGGTATTAGGTATCAAAAATTAGTCGAAATTACTATTGTTAATTTCACGCATGGTAATCTCGCAAATATATCTGAAAAAATATGGCGTGTTAACCACCAAAAATAAGGGTAAACTCGCCGAGGGACAAGTTTTACGGTGGCGAGTTGCCACATAAGCCCCATCGGGCCTGTCGTCCATCGGGCCAAATGCTTAAAAATAGCAACTGTGGATTCGGCTTTAGTCGCGGTGACTGACCTAAGGCTCTAAAGCGCAGTTTAAAAGATTACTGATGAAATCTTCGTTACTAATTTGCAATCATTTAGCTGACGTTTCAATTACATAAAATCGTAAGTTACTTAATTTGTCTGTCTATTTTAATATATTTTTGGTAGGTATTATTTTTCAATTGCAAATTATGTAAATATTCGTCAAGTTAAATCCATCAAAGCTGAAAGAGTTATGTAGATATATATATAACCTGACCTATAGTGTCATCATCATCATCATCATCATCAGCCTATCGCAGTCCACTGCTGGACGTAAGCCTCTCTAATTGTTCGCCACTGTGATCTATCCATGGCTTCTCGCATCCAGCTCTTGTCAGCCATCCTGCGCAGATCGTCCCCCCACCTACCTATACCTATAGAACTATAGTGTCAGATTATTAAAATAATTATATGTTAGAGCGTGCGTGCCTTTCGATACCCAAAACCTGGCTGAATTAAAAAAAACATGTTTTGTCTGGTTTACTTAGGGTTCAAGTGTTCGTGGTTCGAAAATAAAGATCGTTATTTGTTGAAGTCATTTCACACAATGATACCTGATGTTTCTTTTTTGAAATTTCCGTTTTGCACACCAATGCATTGTGTATATTATAGGTTTAGCTTCTAAATCTGATCTCAATTCAATATTTGCGGAGATCTCTAGAGACTTGGTAAGAATGTATACTATTTATTTAATATTCATGCACATAAGTTTGGCCTGTTTTTGTTCTCGAGAAATTAGTGAAAGTATTTAATTTTCCGGGTATATAAACGGATTCAAAATTATTGCACAATTTATAAATAACTAGATACAGTACAATAATACTAGTAAACAGGTTTTCCGAGACTCCGCAGTTTAGAAACCACCAGCGGACCAGTTTAGACACTAAAAATTAAATCAGTTGGCTGCGCAATTGGTATAACCTACAGAAAAACCTAGATTAAAAGAACTAAACACATGGAGTTACTCAGTTTGTTCAAACCGCTAGACCGTTTCACAGCGTTTTGTAATATAAAATATTTTTATTGTTAGTTAAAAAATATCAAACTATGCAGCTCTACATTTTACATCTATCCAGCTAGCAGGATGGCTAGTCTCAGATCTGGATTTACTAGGAGATGCTTCGTCAATTAGATGAGCATTAACTCATAGACCTTTAGTAGGTACTACCTGTGCGGATAAAGAGTGGGACCAGAAATGGCGGCGCATCTATTCACTTCTCGCTCGCACACTATTTGCGTCTATACTCGCACCCCACGAGTGCGAGTATAGAAGAAAATAGTATGCGAGCGAGAAGTGAATAGATGCGCCGCCTCTTCTGATCCCACTCTTTATCCGCACAGGTTGTACAGGAAGGGCTTCCGAAGGGTGAGGATGGGGATGAGACGCCGAGCAGATACGCGTCTCCCCTTCTTCGCGGAAGGAGCTCGCTGGTGCTTGGTACGGGGGTACCTGCACAAGCATTACACAAGCTCCTGCCCGATAGAGACGGCTCAACTATCCCTTGTCCCAGCACGACCGGCGGAGGAACCGCCTAGTCCACCGTACAGGTGGGCAACCACCCGGGGAATATCGTGGAGGCAGGCTTTGGCTGTATCACCATGATATTCCCCAATATGGGCAATGAGGGAAAACCACAGGGGGTTTAGAGGCTATGCCTTTGGCTGACTTCTCTTTAGGAGAAGCTCCCGCCACAGAAGAGCCCCACATAACCTGACGGGAACGATCAGGTTATGTGGGGCTTTTCTGTGGTGGTCTGGTATGCATAAGGTAGTCGGCTTATCTCTTGAGCCGGCGGTATTCCCCCTGCGAAAACAAAAAAAAGGTACAGAGAAAGGCTTACTTTGAAATGAAAGAAGATCTTCCTCATCTTAGCGTGTAGTGTGACGACCCGTTTGGAACAGTGGTAGTGAATGCTGCCTCTCGTGCAAGGGTTGCGGGTTCGATCCCCGCTCTATACAAACATTTGTGCGCATGAACATGTCTGTTTGTATTGGTCTGGGTGTTTTCGATATATTATAAGTATGTGTTTACAAAAGAAAAGTATTATATGTATATATTTATAATCCCACTGTTGATTCTGATGTCCGTAACACAGGTGCTTGAGCTACCTATCTCGGAGTCACATCAATGTATGTGATGTTGTCAAATATTAAAGATATTATTAAAGATTAAAGTTCCCCGTTGCTTCCTAAGCTGCAACTCTGGATCCCGGAGCAAGCTTGGACCTTGGAGATTTGGGGATATGAAACCCTTTGAAATGAAATAAGATGTTCGTGGTTAATCTGTCTGGCATATTTACTAATACTATAAAAATAAAAAAAAATATTTTAATGATATTGTCTAGATAAATATTAAGTGTTAATCATTACAACTTGTAAACCAAAAAAAAACAAGTAAACCTGTTGTAGAGGAGTTGTTGAGGCGTCTCAACGCGTGACGGTCAACGCGCTAAATGAATCCGAGCTTGAACTTCACATTTTATATACATCCATCGGATACAGGAAGAATATTCATGTTTAAATGCATAACTACTGCCTACTTTGTTTCCAATAATAAATAGATAGCTAGGTGTAAACTTGAAGATTTGTTCTTGTTAAATTACTCAAAGGTGAGAAATTATGTCCCATTTCTTAGTTTCACAGGGGAAATGCGGCCACTAAGGCCTCTGTTAAGTACACACCACAGAATACCAAGTACGCCTAGATAAACTAAATAAAAGATGTACACACCAACACGTAAACAAAAGTAAAAATATATAAAAAATTGAAAAATATCATAAAGTATAGTCGCAAAAATCAAAAATCACTCACCTCACTGCACTCTGAAATGTAATGGTGAGTGAGATGCGTTATGCATGCTCGCTTACGCATGTCGGATGGGTGAATCGAGAAAACTCTCTATGTTTGTAGGTATAAGGATCACATCATGGGTATATAAGGATCATCAAATGGTTAACTCAAAATAAAAAAACATTTCGATTTCACACAGTTGAATCATTTTTCTTATTTTTCTTCTTCTAGTCCATTTAAAAAAAACTAGGATCATTGCCTAATGATCCAAGTTTTTTTAAATGGACTGTAAAACCTACCTACTAGTCTAATTTCATAAAATCTTATGATCCCAACCTTGGCTTTAAGAATCTCCTTGACAAGACAGGTAATTATAATACTACAGACGTAATAACAAACGTATAAGGTAACAATTATCTAATCCTTAGTAATTTATTTCATACACATAGCTATTTAATTATTTCCTTACTGACCCCGTTTATATGCACCCCGTGCTGGCCATATATTGACTTCATAACACATTCCGCGATTTGTAGAATTATTTTTTTGGTTAACAATTACATTACATTGCTATCTATCTAGTAATTGATAAATAGATATCCGAATTATTTGTAAAACTAGTGGCCCGCCCTCAATTCGTTTTAGGACATTTGTTTCACTTTGTACCAATAGATGGCGCTAGGTGTCGATTACATCGCGCAAGCGTTTCGTGTTTTCAGAGTTCATATATATGCATGGTATGAATGAATGAATAATGAATGAATAAAAAATTTATAGTATAGATAGATATAGGAGATAGATAGTAAATCTGTGTTAGACTATGCATTTCATTGTGAACTACAAGTATTTGGGTTCTACTCGTATACTATCCAAGTGTGCAGGTACTGGTTTTTATGTATCTAAAGAACTATTCACCAATGCAAAAGTATCAGCCTATATACTGACTATATAATACTGTAGGGCAAAGGCCCCCATCATAGAAATTAAGTCATCGCTATTATGATGGGATTAGACTAAATCACCACGCTTGCCTAATGCGGTTTGGTGTTCGTAATCCCGAGCTATATTCGAAATATTCGATAAATGCTAATAAACTGACCACTATGGATGCACAAGACCGCGCGAAGTTTAGGAGTAGAAGTAGGAAAGAGGTCCCCGGGCTCCGAAGCGACAGCTTGGGACGCAACCGGGACTAAACGCTAAGATGATGATGATGATGACTAACGGGGAGAAGCAAAGTCTGGTAAAAAATTGATTATTTTAGTAACAAACTGTAATTCAGTATTATAAAAAATCTCCCATTTAGGTACTTGATTGGTCATAATGTAAAAAAAATCGTGATATCCTTACGCAACACCATCATCAGGGAACGCACAAAAGGGTACCGAGCCGCAAAACTAAAATGGGCGTGGGCCGGTCATGTGTGCAGAAGGAGTGATGAAAGGTGTAGCAAGGATGTCCTTGAATGGAGACCAAGAGACGGAAAGAGGAGTGTTGGCGGACAAACTGCCAGATGGTCCGATGACATCAAGGCTCAAGCTGGTGTAGCGTGGTCCAGAAAAACCGACGACAGAAGAAATTGGAGAGAAATTGGAGAGGCATATGCTCTGCAGTGGGCAAACACATGCTGCTGAAGAAGAAGAAGAAAAAAAATCGTGAACCTATTTCTGAATAGCGATTTCTTTTGGTGGAAAACGACCCTAATAGTCAAAAAATATTGCTCTTTCCTTATTCCGTGATCGCTATCATCTCAGTAGATGTCAACTGTTTGCTTAACTGTATAAAAATAATTTTGTTGATATGTAAATATTTCAATGTTTAGGTAATGTGGGCTGACATTAGCCATAATAAACTGAGCAGTGGTAGCTCAGACGGTAAGATATACGCTTTCCAAACGGAAGGTCATAAATTCGAACCCAAATATGCATTTTTTCAATTTTATGTGCGTATTTCTACCACTTGGTCGGCTGTGAGAAAAAAGTCGTTAGGAAATCAATTATTCTGAACGTATAAACTTGGTCCAGTTAGTGTATTCATTAGAGCGAAGACGGCAGTAGCTTCATTGCGATTATCATACTTCCCATATCCTGGATCATGGTCTAGATGCAACTGAGAATGACTCGCTGAGATAATGACGTTGAACTATAGCCACAATAAAATATGAAAACATTGTATCATTTGATAACATCTTCTTCTTCATCTTAGCGTGTAACTCCCGGTTGCATTCAAAACTGTTGCTTTGGAGCCAAGGGTACTCTTGGACCATGATTCAGGATTTGCGGAGTCTGCTAATTACAATGAAGCAACTTCCGTCTGACCTTTGTTACCCTTTAGCGTATTGTATGTACTTATCATTTTGTGTTATTTATTATGTTAATGTAAATTTTAATTTGAATTTTATTTTATTTATTTATTTATTATCTAATATTTATTGTAATGTAATTTAAATAATTTTAATTTTAACTTTTTGATTTTGATTTTAATCGTATTTATTTTTATTTTTAAATAACTATTATTTTAAATTTAATGAATAAATATAAAATATAAATGTGGTGAATATATGGTTGAAATAAATTAATTTTATACTTATTTTATTAATTTACTTTAACAGGGAAACCAGACCAGCTCCAGCTGAATCAAGGTTTCCTCACCGCCCCTAATGGTAGAAAATAATTTCATTACATATTAAACGATAAAGATTACGTGGAACAACGTAATTAAAAGCATCAAAGTTATGTGTTAGCTCATAACATTGAACTTTACGTACCAAACACGGAAAATTTCGACGCGAGCCGACGATCCGAAAAAAAAGCTGCATTCATAAGGCCGTTAGAATAAGCCGCTATGTTAATATAAATGAATTAGGAAGTATATAAATTAGTCCAGTGTGCGACGTCAAGATTTTGCAAATTATTTTTAATATGCGGAAGCACCGGAAGGTATTTAATATGAATGTGTCAAATGCAATTGACTGTTATCTTTGTTTGTTTATTGGTTCGCAAGTAATAAATTTAACCGTGAACTTAGTTTTAATGATAATTTATTAGCGATATCTAACAAGATAATATTTCCTTAACATTGTGAAGATTATAATGTAGTTGCGATTTGATCAAGGATGTCTAGGCCTGGTTAGACTTAGACTTCCTAGATTTTTTAGCTTCCTGTAATACAGGGTGTATTTGCACAAAAAAAGTAGACTCAGAACGTTGGCTGCCTACGTCACGTCCTAAACAGGCTACGCACACATACGTGCCTAAGTATATTGACCTCGGCATGGTTCGGTATGATACTGAGACTATACGGCACATGTGCGGGAGAGATACGATATAATATACTGCCTAGCGCGTAGTCAACGATTTTTTCATTTAATTTTATCCGCATAAAATGTACTTGAATCTTTATTTGTAAGTTGAATTAAGTAGGCACAGGTGACATCTTTAAAAGAAATTATAACTTGTAATATAAAGTAGGTGTAGGGCACAATGAATACAGTAAAAACAAAATCTTCATTTGACACCTTTGTGAACAAGTCTTTATCTTGTTGTTAAAACGAAATAGCGAGCAATTTCTTTAATCAAAATTCTGTGTGTGTATGTGTGCGAGTACAAAATATAATAAGACTAGCCTCGTCTCTACAATAAACTTCCGGTGAATCCACCAATGTACAGACGTTATAATAGCTCTGATCATCCTTCTTTAACATGATTAACATGTCATAAATACAATAACTATTAGTTATCGATGGAAAACATATTTAAAGATGACGGACACTGTTTTTATACAGCGTACTTGAGCTACAAAGTTTCGAGGGCTTTTTTGAGACCTCAAGTCTAAGGTCAATCAGATATTATAAAACTGGTTACTCGTTTACAATGAAAACACAAGTATTTTAACTTTCCGCGTATTAAGTAAAACGCGGCTGATGGAAGTGCCGGTCTGTGCTCAAGTGGTTAATGTACTAATAGTAGCGGTAATTATATTATTTGCGAGCAATGTCAACGCGTCGGGGACCACTCGCGCGCACCGGCTGGTGGCATATGAGCTACCCCAGGCGCGGGAGTTAAAAAGAGCCTTGGGGTTCCACGAGGACACCTATCTCAACTTCACTGAACTCACCACAAAATACGGCTATAAATCCGAAGAACACAGAATCACTACAGACGACGGCTACATTCTTACCACATTCCGAATATTGCCTAAATGCAAAGAAAACCTGAAGCTGTACCCCATTCTGCTAATGCACGGACTAATGGACAGCTCCGATCTGTGGATCGTCGCTGGGGAAGATCTCGGCCTTGGATATATTCTGGCGAGGAATTGCTATGACGTGTGGGCGTGTAACCATAGAGGAAATAGATATTCCAGGCGACATACAAAATTGAAACCTGACAAGGATTTTGAGTACTGGAATTATTCCTTCGACGAGCATGGTAATTTCGACGTACCAGCGACTGTAGATTATATTTTGCAAAAGACGAAGAAAGCTAAAGTTTTTTACGCGGGTCATTCCCAGGGAACTACGGATTTTTTTGTGATGAGCTCCTTGAGGCCTGAGTACAACCAGAAAGTT
The DNA here is from genome assembly GCA_019059595.1 of Marasmia exigua. Classification (NCBI taxonomy): domain Eukaryota; kingdom Metazoa; phylum Arthropoda; class Insecta; order Lepidoptera; family Crambidae; genus Marasmia; species Marasmia exigua. The sequence continues at coordinate 12,308,072 of CM032464.1, forward strand.
CAGGTATCCATTCAATTAGCTCCCGTAGCATGGATGACAAATATTTACAGCCCGATCCCTAGAGCACTAGCACCAAATGTTCGTGAGTTAAGAGAAGCTATTAACGCCGCTGGCTACAGCGAGCTGCTGGCACAGCATCAGTTGACGCATTTGCTGCTGGAAACTCTCTGCCACTTCGCACCAGAGGCGACGTGCGAAGCGGCCTTATCACTATCAACAGGCTACGAGCAGGGAAGTATCGACCCAAAACTCCTGTCTATAGCATTTGGTCACTTATTAAGTGGCACATCCAGTAAAACTGTGGCTCACTTCGGACAGTTGATCATTTCTAAGAAGTTCAAACGCTTTGATGAAGGTAAGGACGGAAACATGAAGAGGTACAACTCTCAGCTACCTCCAGAATACAATGTATCCCAGATAGTGTCGCCAGTTGTACTGATATCAGGACAAAACGACTGGGTTTCGTCTTTGAAAGATGTTGAAACACTAAGTTCAAAACTACCAAATCTGATAGAACATTACATTGTACCCGTGCCAAAGTGGAGTCACCACAACCATATTTGGGATAAAAGATCCCGAAAATACGTGATACCCAAAATATTAGACTATTTACAACGTTACAATGTTTAAGAATGTTTATGTTTTGTTGATATTATTCATATTATTATTCAGTTTTTATTACCCAATTACCTCATCCCTCAAAGAATATATATTTAATATTTAAAATACTTTTAGTCATCTACACCTCAATAGATATATATTTACAATAACTCCTGACTATCCTCAAAGTTACATCCTCCCAAATATCATATGGGTATGGTATTATTAGTCAAACTCATAAAAAATCATTACAATTTCAAGTCCGCTACAAGTAACTTTCTTCTTGTGTCTGAGGGTGTTTCAGTGTACAATGAAAAAATTCACATTCATCTTTCGTCACAGACGATACCTAAACTAAAATTTAGCCAAAACTGTTGATTGGAGAATTGACTTTGATGATTAATCACATTTTTTTTTAAATCAGCCTATAAACTGTCCCACTGCAGGCCAAAGGCCTCCAACATAGAAATCAAGTTATCGTTACTATGATGGGAGTAGGCTTAATCACCAGGCTTGCCAAATGCGGATTGGTGATCACAAACCCGAGATATGTCAGAAAAATTCGAAACATACTTTTCGCTCGACCCGGGAATCGAACCCAGAACCCTGAGATCACGGCCCGGTACTTAAACCACTAGACCAACAGGGCATTTAATCACAATACACCTTCTTAAAGATTAGAGAGGTAGTCATCCTAATCTGGCACAGCTCTTCTTTCAAGGGATGCGATACATTCCATCAGGTCTCTTGTCGTCATCATATGAAAAGTCGTTTTGCTCAAGATTTGACTCCAGATTAATTATGGTGAGCAAATTAATAAGGTCATTTAGTGATAAAAAGTAAGTATTTAATATATAAACCGTTATTTTTTTATCGTTTACATCCCGAAAACCACATAGTAGGTATCGTGAATGAAGTCGGTTGAGGTTTTCGGGATCTAAACGATAAAAAAATAACGGTGTATTTTTACATATACAATTCAAATCTCAGCACCAAAACAGATACCCATGACAACTTCGAGTGTTTCAAAGTTCAACAGCGTACTCACGTTTGCCACCACGTTGAGGGCCTACAACGAAACTCGACCGGAGTCATACCATGGCCTCACAATACACTGGCGTGCTACGATTCGCTACTTGAGTGAGGGTATCGAAGGCCCAATACTAGAGAAAGGAGGTTTAAATTTTAGCAGCGCACTTGTGACTCTACTGTTTTTGCTGAGCTACTGTCGTATCCAAACCAAAGAGACGCAAAATGCGTGTGATAAAGTCGAAGAAAAGATCCGGTCGTGAATTTTGTTTTCTTGGAACAGCTCTGAGTTGTGCAAGGTCTGTATTAGTGTTGTTAAATATTAAATAAAAAATAATTCAAGTGATGACAAAAAAGCATGTTATTCTACCTTTAGATATTAACCTAAAGGCAACCCTAAAACTAATTAAGAACATAGACAATAGGAGAAGCAAAATAAATCAATCTTCGATTCAGAAGTGGACACGACATTTACTAGCGCCACCGCTTGATTTTAACTACCTAATTATTAATATTACACTTAGCACCAGTCCGTGCTAGCTAGTTATTTATTAAGTTAACTTATTACTTAGTTTGGGATCAGGACAGTGTGTTTTTTTATGCTAGAGGCGGACAAACGAGCAAGCGAGTCACCTGAGGGAAAGTAATCATCGCCGCCCATGAACATCCGCGAAATCAGAGAGATCGCTAATGTGTTGCCGGCCTTTTTAAATAATTATATGCAATTTAATATTTATGTAATAAAATATATGTAATTTATTCTTTATTTAATTAATATTTTATTTATTTTGGTCGTTTGGAGGTTGGTGTGGTCGATTTAAAGTATCTACCTATGCTGGATGATCAGAGGGCCTGGTCGGCCTTCGGCCACTTCTGCGAAGAAGTGGTGGCGCAGAAGGAGGCGACGGAGCGGGAGCACGAGACTAACCACCTCTCAGGCCCGCTTTGAGCCAGGAGAGGACGAGTTCGGCGGAGAACTCTTCGTCCTCTCCGTGGAGGTGGCCAGCCGGCAACAGGGACGGTCGCTCGCCGCTCGTTGGGGACGACTCAGCTCTTCCAGCTTTCCCCAACCCCCCTCCTCCCAGCCTGAGGAGGGGTGTGGCCGCACACCCCGTGTAGGGGCCTGTGGGGGAGTGGGGTTGCGGGGAATAGCCTCGTGCAGTTCCCGTGACTCCATTCCATACCCACGCGTGGTTGAGCCCCGGGAGTTTTAGTGGGTATGCCCTCAGGTCGCTTCTTGTTAGAAGAAGCGGCCCGGAGGGTGAGTCCCACAGTACCCTGTCGCTCCCCGGCGGCAGGGTCTGCGTAATGAATTTCTCCCGGGAAACCAAAATAAAAAAGTTGAGTTTCAAATTGTCAATTTACCATCTGGTGGATATTACATTTAAAACACTTTTATTAAAATCCATTAAATCGTAGCGCTAGTATTCACTGTGCTCATCCTTATAATATCGATCAGTGATGCCATCTCGTCGGCGGCACAATGGGAAAGTGAAACTGATCATGCCACATTCTTCCGAGTAATTAACGAAGTTAATTAAGTGATGAGTTTTTTGCTCACAGTGAGGAGCGCATAATATTTCGCGCGTTTTTTTAAATTATTTCAGTTTGACAAAAAGTAACTTATAAATTTAAAAGAAAGAAGTAAAAGTGTGTACTTATCTTGTATGGCTATGTAGACGAAGGTTATAGGACGTCCTAAAGATGTGGTGCTGGAGGAGAGTGCTTGGATTATCGTGGACTGATTTTCGTATCAACGAGTTCATACTTCGAGAACTCTGCATCAAGCGTTTATCATCTCTGGTAGAGTCTCGTATCTTTATCTTTTTTGGTCACGTATGCTGCCGAGAAGCGGTGGCTATTGAGCGTCTTGCTGTCCAGGGAAAGGTTGAAGGTACCTTGGTATCTACACCACGAGGAAGTGCGCCTATGCGTTCGACTGACCAAATAAAGGCTGCAGTAAATGAATCATTTGGCGGCGGCGATCGCTTACCATCACGTTATTCGTCTGGTCGTCTGCCATCTATTACATGAAAAAACTTGCTAAAATATAGCATAGATACCAATATTTCCTTCATATAATAAACGATCAAACGAACTTCTGGAAGTGAAGTTCGATCATTATTATATATTCGTCGCTTCATTCTCGATATAAAGATCATTTACAACGTAGTCCCTTCAACCTACAAGGTAGCATCGCACGTTATTTTAAAGTTAATCGATTTAATTTCTTATTTCTTAATCGATACTTCAACTCGATACCAACGCCGCCATTTTAGCTCCTCATTCCTTTTTCGTGCGAGGTAGCGAACGGACGTATCTTACTGAAGTAAAAAGTATACTGACCGTTAATTTTAATTAAAATTTGAAATGCCGAAACGTATATCAAATCAAAAGTTAGCTTATTATCGCGAAAAAATAAGAAGGATCGAAGAAAAAGAAAATAAAAAATGTCGTCGGGTACGAGTGATTATGTCGGATTCGTCAGACTCCGAAGAGAACGCAAGTAAGTGTTAAAATTTTATCTACCTACTTTTGTTTTGAAAGAGATACGCCGCACTGCTTATGCGACGTTCTATAAATAGCTCCGCTAATTACGTAATAGGTACTTATGAGCATTTCTTATACCGGGGGGTTGGCCGTGAGTCAACACGATGGAAAAAAGTATGCTTATCATTTTTACCTGGGGGTTGGTCGAGAACCAACACGATGGTGTATGTACAGATTGTTAAAACTGTAATAACATTTTATGCCTGGGGGTTGATCGAGAATCAACACGAAGGTCATACATAAATAAAATTACGTCTACTAGTCGGTCCAGAACCAACTTAACGACATTATTTCGTAATAAGCGTAGAAATCATATTTAAGTGGATCGAGAATCCACCTCAAGTTTAAAATTCCAAGATAAAGTTTATGTAAACTAAAGATTTCAAAATACTAGGTTTATAAGCTTAAAACATGTACCAAAAGCTACATTTTGGAGTTATTAATTAAAAATACTTTGAACAGAGGGGGATATACCTATGTGTACTTGTATAATCAGGGGTAATGCATGGATTCTAGGCACGACATCTAAAGCGTAAATTATTGCATTTTACAGATGTCGGGGCCTCACCGCGCCAGGACGAATCACCCGGCCTTGTCGGTGATCTGGTAATTGGTGAACAGGTGCAGCAGACAGTCGAACCTTCGTTGTTAGTTGCTGCAGATACCGACCCTCAGCCAGAGGTCTCAATTACAACACAACTTGTTGACCCGCCAATTGAAAAATCGGCGACCCCAGACTTAGATGCCGAAGTTTTATTAGCTTTAGGAGCCAAAACTAGCGATGCACCTGAATATGGGGATAAAATTCATGATAATTTATCCCAGCTGTGGGCACCGCTCTTAACAAAGGGTATGTCGAAAGAAGACAAGGAAATCGCCCTTAAACAGTATCTTATACCTCAGAACTGTTCGTTACTTCAGGCTCCCAAGTTGAACTTGGAGATTACAGCGGCGCTTTCCGATAGCGCTCGCATTAAAGATAAAAAGCTGGTTGCACATCAGCAACAGCTAGGACATGGCATCACGGCCATCAACAGGGCAATGGATTTGTTGCTCAACAAAGATTGTGACGAAAAATTAAATGCTATAAAACATTTAAGCAATGCTTGTCGCATTCTCTGCGACCTTCATCACATAAATTCTCAAGTACGAGTAAAATTAATCTCTCCTAGTTTGGATAAGAGCTTCTTAAACATTATCAAAGATAGTCGTAGGGATGAGACACTGTTTGGGGTAAAGTTGCCTGAAAAAATTAAATCGTCTAAGACTATAGAAAAGCAAGGGCTTCAAATAAAAAAGTTTGTGATCCCAGCCCCCGCACCGTCGACATCGACATCGCGGCCTTCCCAGAGTCGGGGAAACTGGACAGCACCCCCCCGTTACTCATCCAACAAGAGTACACGGGGAGGGAGCAAGAAAACCTCGTCAGCGAGAAAACAGCCTCCACTAGTACCGCCACAGACTCGCCAAGCCACCAAACAGCAGCAGTCGCGGGCCCCGCCACAACACTAGGGCAGGTACAACATGCTGGCCGGGTTCAGTTGTTTTATGATTGTTGGGAATCAATTACCGAGAACACTTTAGTTTTGAAGTGGGTCCGTGAAGGCCTAGTTATACCATTTAATAAAAAGGTTGTACAAGTAACAATTCCTCCCTCATCTTTTTCTCTTGAGGAAATTCCCGATATGCGCTCCGCTATACTAAAATTGGTAGATTTGGGAGCTGTGAAAACATGTTCACCCTCACCGGGACAGTTCGTGTCGAAAATTTTTCTTGCGCCAAAGCCCAACGGTGAAAAAAGGTTCATCTTAAATCTCAAAGGCCTAAATGAGTTTATAACTACTACCCACTTTAAGATGGAAGATCACAGAACCGCTTCAAAACTAATTCCCAAAGATGGATTTCTAGCCACGATCGATTTAAAAGAAGCCTATCTATCTATACCTATACATCCATTGCACAGAAAATACTTTAGGTTCAAATTTGAAGGCGTGACTTATGAATTCACAGCCATGCCCTACGGTTTATCGATAGCTCCAAGGGTTTTTAGTAAAATAATGAAAGAAGTCATTACTTTTTTACGATCTCGTGGCTTGGAATCCGTCATATATTTAGATGATATCCTCTGCATTGGAAATAATTTTATAGAATGCAACAGTAACGTTCAAGAAACCTTACATTTACTTGAACGCCTTGGATTTACGATAAACTACAGTAAAAGTAACTTACAGCCCCAAAAGATTTGCAAGTTTTTAGGTTTTTTGTTTAATACCAAAAACTTAACTTTGTCTTTGCCTATTGAAAAACGCAATAATATTGCACAATTAGTCACAAAATTTTCTCATCTGCCTCGGTGTACTGTTAGAGAGTTTTCCCAATTAATCGGTGTACTAGTAGCGGCCTGCCCAGCAGTCCAGTACGGCTGGCTATATACAAAGATTCTGGAAAGGCAAAAATACTTGTTCTTACTGAAACACGACAACTATGAGGCGAAGGTTTATCTTCCTGATAGTATATTAGAAGATTTATCTTGGTGGTCCCAAAATATTTACACCACCTCTTGTCCCATGAGAACTCTAGGGTATAAAAAAGAAATATATACTGACGCGTCCTTGACTGGCTGGGGAGCGTATTGTGAAGGAAAGCGCGCTAATGGGCACTGGAAAGAAGAGGAACAAATCTTTCACATAAATTTTTTAGAACTAATGGCAGTTCTGTTCGGCTTAAAGAGTTTCGCTCAACATGATAACAATTGTGCAATATTGTTAAGAATAGACAATACCACTGCCATCAGCTATGTAAATCGCCAAGGTGGCATACAATACCCACATCTAAACAATGTGGCGCGTCAAATTTGGCAGTGGTGCGAGAACCGTAACATTTGGTTATTCGCGTCTTATATCAACTCCTGCGATAACAAAGAAGCTGATGAAGAATCGAGGAGAATGAATCCCGATATCGAATGGGAGCTTTCGGCTTCTGCTTATAGTAAAATTTTAAAAAAAATTTGGCAATCCTGATATTGATCTCTTTGCTTCTCGCACCAATGCCAAATCTCGATGCTATATTTCCTGGAAACAGGATCCCGAAGCTATGGCAGTGGATGCGTTTACGGTTAATTGGAGAGAATACTATTTTTACGCATTCCCTCCTTTCTCAATGTTACTAAAATGTTTTAGAAAGATAATGGATGATGAGGCAATCGGTATAGTAGTTTTTCCATATTGGCCATCTCAACCATGGTTCCCAATAATGAAGAAATTACTCAAATCAGAGATCTTATATTTCTACCCAGATAAGAACCTCTTACGTTCTTCTTTCAGAGATTATCACCCACTTCATCGTCAACTTACCCTGGGTGCCGCGAGGTTCTGCGGACGGCGTTCATGAACCATGGTTCGCCAGTAGAAGCTTTGGATTTAATGCTTGCGTCACTCTCCCATAACACGATGAAGCAATATAGTACCTCCCTTAAATCTTGGTGGTTATTCTGCTCTTTAAGGGATATCAATCCTTACCAGGGTTCTAACCAGGATGTACTGGGGTTTTTACTGGATCAGTTTAACAATAAACATGTTTCATATGGAACATTAAATTGCCACCGCTCCGCTCTATCATTATTACTAAGTGATAATCATATTAGCTCTGATACATTTATCAACAGACTTCTAAAAGGTGCTTTCAAACTAAAACCCCCGGCTCCTAGATACAGTTCCACATGGGACCCACAATTAGTTTTGAACCACTTAGCAACATGGATTCCAAACCAAGATATTTCCTTAGATAAACTAGTTAAAAAGGTCGCAATAATAATAGCTTTATGTACAGCACATAGGGTACAAACTTTGTCATTAATTAAAACGGAAAATATACATTTTGTTTCAAATGGAGTGAAGATTGTTATAACTGACCCAATAAAGACCTCAGGTCCTGGTCGAGAGCAGCCGGTGCTGTTCCTTCCCTATTTTAGGGAGGATATCAAGATCTGTCCAGTGACAGCTCTCCAGACTTATCTCCTAAGAACTCAGGAGGTCAGAGGTGACATTTCTAATCTATTTCTAACATCAAAGCGCCCGATTAGAAAAGCCACCTCTCAAACCATCAGCAGATGGATAAAAGCGGTGCTATCGGAGAGTGGCATAGACGTGTCAAGGTTCAAAGCGCACAGCACTCGACACGCCTCCACATCTGTGGCTAGCGTTGCAGGCATCGGCATAGACACCATACGTAAAGCAGCCGGATGGTCTGCTTCATCTTGCATTTTCGCAAAATTTTATAATAGGCCAATAATTGATGAAAGCCAATTCGCCAAGTCCGTTTGCCTTAGAATCACAAGTCAAAATGAGACTGAATAATCATAGTTCATTACTTATGTAATTATATAAGAATTAATTTATTTTTACTTAAGAAAAAATTGTAAGAGATCCTTCTTTAATTGAAATAAATAACTCCGCTATTTAATTTGACTAATAATAGTATTTTATTTATAACAAACCATTCTACTCTAAACATCTACGTTGTAAATGATCTTTATATCGAGAATGAAGCGACGAATATATAATATATGATCAAACGAACTTCTCAAGTGAAGTTCGATCGATATTATATGAGTCGCTTCATTCGAAGATATAAAGACCCGCCCACCCAAAACCCTATTAGAATGATTTGTGATTTCGTTACATACCTTCTCTGAAAAAATGAGGAGCTAAAATGGCGGCGTTGGTATCGAGTTGAAGTATCGATTAAGAAATAAGAAATTAAATCGATTAACTTTAAAATAACGTGCGATGCTACCTTGTAGGTTGAAGGGACTACGTTGTAAATGATCTTTATATCTTCGAATGAAGCGACTCATATAATATCGATCGAACTTCACTTGAGAAGTTCGTTTGATCATATATTATATGAGTCGCTTCATTCGAAGATACAATTATAACTAGGTAGTACTTTAATCCTACACGGCATTCTACGCACGTTTTATCGAATCGATTTAAAAATCGATATTCCCTTTTTTTTTTTTTTTTTGGCATCCCTACGGCATCTCTGTGGTTCAACGAAAAAGTTGCTTCATTCTTGTTTAGAGATTTCAAAATAAAAATTTTCTAGACGGGATTGGGTGGGTGGGGCCTTGTATCTTCGAATGAAGCGACTCATATAATAATGATCGAACTTCACTTCCAGAAGTTCGTTTGATCGTTTATTATATTACGTCGCTTCATTCGAAGATACAATTATAACTAGGTAGATGTTCAGAGACAATTTTACCACGTAACAATGTTATCATTCATTAATGAAACCATTATTTAAAGACATAGAAAATCTTTTATTTTTCATTACCTCATCACTCTTTACAATAAATCATCATATTGAAAAAAAATATTTATATTTGTATATATATATATATATATATATATATATATATAGAAAAGAAATGAACACCTCTTTGAATTAACATCATTTGCTTCGAATAACGCAATAAATGAAATAATTAATTTGATATTTTTATTTAATTACTTATCAATATTACATACAGCTCGAGCATATGCTCCTTCGTCTATCACAGGACGGTTATAAAACTTGGCAAAGGTCAATGATGTGGTGGACCAACCAGCTGTCTTTCTGATGGTGTCCACACAAACCCCAGCGGAGGCAGCCGCCGAGGTGGAGGCGTGACGCGTACTATGCGCCTTAAACGTAGTGACGTCGACGCCACACTCCGCTAGGGTTTGTTTGATCCACCTGCTAATAGATTGGGACGAAACCTTTTTAAAAGGTTTTTTTTTTGTGGACAGTAGAAGATTATCTACATTTTCCGGACGCAACTCCGATGTAGCATGTAGATAATCTTCTAGTGTCTTTGCTGGGCATATGCTTGGGTTCTCCACAAAATAGGGCAGATATAAGACCGGCTGTTCTCTATTTGCAGCTGAAGTCTTTATGATGTCAGTAATCAATATCTTTATACCTGAAGAAGATTTATTAATACTTTTTATATTTATGAGGGAAAAAGTTTGTACGCGATGGGAAGTACATAAAGCCAACAGAATTACAGTCTTTTTTGTGAGCTTGTTTAAACTTAGGTTTGTATTTGGATACCAGCCAGATATGCAATCTAATCCAACTTTTGGATCCCAAGTAGTTGTATACTTGGGACTAGATGGCTTTTGTCTGTAAATACCTTTCATTAAGCGTTTAATTACAACATCAGACCCTATATTATTCCCGAGGAGTAACGATAGGGCTGATCTATGGCTGTTAATAGTGCCATATGAAGCACCTTTGTTGAATAAGTTTACCAAAAAAGTTATTACGGATGAAATAGGAGCTTCAAAGGTATTTAAATTATTATCGTTGCAAAATTGCCACCACCCTTTATAAGAGACTGAATACTGATTCATAGTATTTTGTGAAATGGATGACAACATTAAGTCAAGTGCTACCTCCGGAGCATTTAATCTTGCAAATGCTGTCCTGAGAGCTTCGCGGCTGCCAGGGAAAGACTGCCGTGAAGCGGATGGCGGGTTCTGAAACGTGAATGTAAAAGATCCTCATCAGGTTCAAAATAAATTATTTCTGAAATAAGCATCTTTTTAAGTAGGGGAAACCAAGCTTGCCCTGTCCAGTAGGGAAAAACTAAAATACCGGTCGCCTTGTCAGTAATTATTTTCTTAGGCATTTTAAGATAACCGAGAAGGGTGGGAAGGCATAAAATATCATGTTATGCCAACTAACAGTAAAGGCGTCCACCACCATGGCCTCGGGGTCTGGCTGCCAGGAAATATATTGATTGCACTTGGCATTGGTGCGAGATGCGAATAAATCGATATTTGGAGTTCCTAAAGTGTGAATTATGTTCTGGTAAGCCCAGTCCGATAGTTCCCACTCCGTATCCACGTTAATTTTTCTCGATTCAATGTCGGCATCGACATTGTCGCGCGTATTAATGTAAGACGCATAAAGTGATATATTTCGCAATTCGCACCATTGCCATATTTCCTTAGCCAATTTATTAAGGTGAGGAAAGCGGACTCCTCCCATACGATTTATATAGCTAATCGCAGTGGTGTTGTCCACCCGAAGTAGAATAGAACAATTACAATAGGTACTTGCAAAACTTTTTATTCCCAGGAAAATAGCTAAAAGCTCTAACAGATTTATGTGGAAGTTTAGTTCATGATCCTTCCACCAACCGTTTGCTCTCTTGTTCCCACAAACAGCCCCCCAACCAGTGTTAGAGGCATCTGTAAAAATTTCGAGATCAAATTTTTGGTGGGGTCGTAATGTAAGATTAGCGGACAATATATTTCCCATCCACCACTGAAGGTCAGGTAATATAATATCTGTAAGTTTTATTTTAGCTTCATAATCGTGATATTTGAGGAGGGCTAGATATTTTTGTCGTTCTAGGGTTTTGGTATAAACCCAACCGTATTTGACTGCTGGGCAAGCTGAATTGAGCATCCCTATTAGTTGGGACAAATCTCTTATGGAGCATTTAGGAAGTGAACTAAACTTCTTTAATAACTGTACTATATTGAGTCGCTTGTCCATTGGCAAACTTAAAGTCATATCCACGCTATTGTATAGAAAACCTAAGAACTTACAGGTCTGTTGTGGTTCAATTGCGCTTTTATTATAATTAATAATAAACCCCAGACATTTTAACAAATTAATAGTTTCATTAACATTCTGGCAACATTCTTCGTAAGTGTCACCTATACATAGAATATCATCTAGGTATATAACAGATCTATAGCCTCTGTGTCGAAGATAATTGACCACTTCTTTCATCAATTTAGTAAATACCCACGGAGCTACGGAAAGACCATAAGGAATTGCGTTAAACTCGTACGTCTGAGCATCAAATTGGAAACGAAAATACTTTCGTTGTTTTTTAGATAAAGGAATTAAAAGATATGCCTCTTTTAAATCTATATTGGCCATAAATCCGGATTTAGGCACGAGTTTAGCCGCAGTTCTATGATCCTCCATTTTAAAATGAGGTGCAGAAATAAATTTATTCAGGGATTTTAGGTTTAAAATAAACCTTTTGTCCCCATTAGGTTTAGATATCAAAAAAATTTTTGAAATATAGTCACCTTGAGATCTTTGACATGAGGTGATGGCGCCAAGCTCTAATAATTTGTCGATTGCTTTTAACATATCTGGTCGATCATTATCGGCAATACAACTATTCGGGGTAAACGATTGTTTTACTTTCTTACTAAAATGGACAGTGTAACCTTTAGATACCCACTTAAGTATAAGCTGATTATTTGTAATACTTTGCCAACAATTATAAAAATACTGGATTCTCCCAGCATGTACCTCTATTGTTGGTGAGCTGGTGCACGTTGTTTGTTCCCCACCGGTGGTTTCTGAGGAACAGCAACTGATTGGACTCTCCGGACTGTCGGATTTGTCTTCTTGTGACCCCCTCTCCCCCCCCTGTTCGACGGGAAGCGAGGAGGCCCTCCCCAGTTTCCCTGAGGGCGGGAGCGACTTGTCGACGGTTGATATGCGGTGGGTTTTTGGCTTGGTGCAGGTTTTTTTTATTTGCAATCCATGTTTTTCAATCACCTTAGTTGCCTTTATTTTATCAGAAAGCTTTTTCCAAAAAGCATGTCGTCACGCTCCACGCCTTGCATTATGTGCAAAAAGGATTTGTCTAATCCCGGATTAATAAATTTTTTTCTTGCTTCGGTTTCTGTGTGATGCAAATCACACAAAATGCGACAGCTGTCGCTGAAAAACTTGATTGCCTGTACCCGATCTGTACCGTCATCGAATAGTAATTCAAGGCCCTTGTTAAGAGCTGATATGCCCTGGCCCAGTTGTTGCTGGACTTCTTCTACCCTTTTGTCCCGTGCTCGGGTTCCCTCGTTAATCGCGGCTGTGATTTCAGGGTTTAACTTAGGTGCCTGTAATAAGGAACAGTTTTCTGGTACCTGATAGTCTTTAAGAAGCTTCGACTTAACTTCTTTATCCAAACCCTTTCTTAAAATTGGCAACCAAAGGCTAGCCAACTTTTCGTGAATTTTTGGACCAAACTGTGGGGCATCCTCCGTAGCATCACCCAGAGCTGTGAGGATCTGTGGGTCTAATTCTGGTAAAGCGGGCTGTTCAGGTTCGCAAGTAGTTTTACTGCCATTAAGAATCTCATTTGTGCCAGCCTGACTCGAGATTTCTTCAAGGTCAAGTTCAGCAAGGTCGGATTGATCGATATCTAAAACAACCAAAAATGTTAAAATTTACGAGGGTAGGTAAATATAAAAATTAATTCCACGTATTTATTTTTATTTCTATAGCCCAAAAATGCCATCGTGAGGATACACGATCCACCTCCTGGCATTCTATAGCTATAAGCATAATATGTTTACAATAATCTCTTGGATGATTGTAAAATACCATCGTGATAACACACGGTTAACCTCTAGGTATACAACTTGCCTTCGTGATGACACACGGTCAACCTCTAGGCTGGTAAGATATCAATGCTCACTGAAGTAATATCACTGTACTTATTAAATAATAATATAAAATAGATAACTAACCTGAGTTTCCATCCGAGTCATCCGACGGGGACGAATAAATTATTCGTTTACGTCTGCGATGGTCATCTTCCTCCAACCTACGTAGTTTTCGTTGGTAACGTTCTATTTTTTCAAGCCTACTACGCTTCGACATGACTATTTTTTTTTCACAATTTCAAGGGGACGTGCTTACTGCCGCGCACGGAAAAAGAATGAAGCAACTTTTTCGTTGAACCACAGAGATGCCGTAGGGATGCCAAAAAAAAAAAAAAAAAAAAAAAAAAAAAAAAGGGAATATCGATTTTTAAATCGATTCGATAAAACGTGCGTAGAATGCCGTGTAGGATTAAAGTACTACCTAGTTATAATTGTATCTTCGAATGAAGCGACGTAATATAAACTAAACAGTTTTACCGCAGTGTATGCTGCTCTATAATAAAAAAAAAGATTATCTTCATAAGTGTCAACCACACCACGTATTATACCTGTAGTGATCATAATAACCTCATTTGTATTCGGTCTCGGCTCAGGAAAACCTTGACATTCGACACCATCAAGCCCAAAAATAACAGCTACCTGACCTGGTACCTGGGCACGTTGCATCACGCGATATTAACTTTTAAAATATTTATGAGTCTTAAATGGTAATCCCATAAAATGTCATTCATAGTATTATATTTAGATAGATCCGCGATCGGGTGATCTTTAGGCCACGTGAGCGTAATAAATAAATCCACTTAATCTGTTTAAGGGATGTAAAGGTCTTATTAGAGTAGTAGCTTCATTGTATACCAGACTTACTTAATCCTGAAAAATTATACGAGCGTCACTCGACTCCAAAGCGACGGACATGCTGACATGATGATGATCATTCAAAACCAAAACAGTATGTAGTATGAGTAGTAGTAAAAATAGTATGTAATAAAAAAGTGTATGTACGGCTGTTCCGCTGCAGAAGCCGGCACCTGGGAGCACACATGATCTCGGCAGACGAGATCAAAAGCTCCCCCGTCAGCTCCGTTCTGGGTTTATCCTGGAACTGGAGCTGGAGCTACATGAGGTGCTGTAATAGGTTCTGAGGCTGCCACAATAGATCATCTACTGGTCGCAGTGGCTATGAGACGCAAGGCTCACCCCATTTCTTTCAAATAATAAAATGTAGTGTAGAATAAAATGTAACAAATTGAAGTATGTATAATTAGATCGGGATGAATTATGTAGTCAACCTGCGACCTTGCCTCATGTTTTAAAACGGCATGGATTTTGAGTTTTTCTTCCACCTTGGACCAATATTTATGTGATAAAAAAGTGGTTAGTTATTATACCATCTATTTAACTATGTATACTTATTAGTGATGCCTTCATTGATTATACCAATATCACAAATTCAACAACACAATTCACGGGTACAAGTCGATGTATGCGATCTTTTCTGTTCTTGACAATACGATGCAACACAACTCGATTGTAGTATAATATGATGTGTTGTGATTCAATCTCTCAATTCTTTCCACTGATTACGTTTAGAAAACGTATATAGAATTGAGAAAATTGGGCTGGTTTTTTGGCCTTTAAAAAGAGGTAACCACCTTTTAAAGGTTTTCTTAAATTTGTACGTTCTACTTATGTTTGTACGGACAACCAGAGAACCTCTTCATCATTAACATCTTCCTCATTTTTAAGGTAGGTAGATAAACATTTTTTTAAACGAACATCAAGGTATAATAAAATAATTATATTTTCCTTGTCTGATAGTCTAAAAAATTTAAATAAAGAATCATGCATAAAATATATGTTCATTCATAAATCAGATATATTAGTGTTGAGATTTTTTGTACCTGCGACTTGCCTTCGGTTAAAGTGTAGGATTACACTTGAGAAATGAATAAAATATTTTAGCGACTCGAGTAGCCACTTTTTCATAAATAGAATGGAATAAAATAAATCCTCCCACAGTCGTTACGAGACGTATAATATTTATTTTAAACTAGTTGCTAAAAGATTATCAAATGCAAACTCGTACCCTTTGACTGTTCAACCCAAAAATTTGAAGAACAGTGTCTTAACAAAATCAGTAAAAAAAATGGTTAACTCTTCGTCAAATAAACAAAAAGGATCTACCAAAGTCAAAAAGCTTAGAACACGTGATTCAAAGTTCTGTCACTAGAGTTTACGAATGTTTCGTATTCCTGAGTAGAAAACTTATTGCCTAATAAAATTGCCCCATAAAATGACGCATTGCAAATACCGTTATAGTAAACGTAATGAAAATGAAAAATGTTTTATTCATAACGAATTCTTACACTTCTTAAACATGGTGGACTTCTTCTTTTGAGCGCGGAATGCACCTGTGTCAGAAGTAAGCCCTCTTCCTTAACATCATTTAGCTAAAGCAAGAACCGCTTAAGTACTAGGCAGATACAAGGAAACTTAATGGGTAGGTTTACAATAAACCAAAAATATACAAAAAGCTAATAAAATAAAAACAGATTGTATTGTAATATGTGTGTGTGTTTGTGTGTGTGTTTGTGTGTGTGTGCGTGTGCGAGTGTGTATAGGTGTGTGAGTGTTAATGCGTGTATGTTTAGTGTGTGAGTATGTATGATGTAGAAATCTGCGCCTTTCTCAGCCCTGCGACATGCGAGTATAGTCTTGGGATCGGTTGATAACCCACTGAGCAAAAGGAGGGTTGGCGAGTGAGAAAAAAAAGAAATAAGAATAAAATCACAATATAAGTAATGTAAATATCCAATATAATTAATGTAAATCTATATTGCATTCATAACACCTCTTAGGTAATGTATGTAATGACTCGCGGCCGAATGTAGAGTTTTTCATTAATTAATTATTACTTATCTTTCTTTCTTTCAAAATATTTTTCCGTCTGCCGCGAGTCTTTGCGGGTAAAATAGTGCGTGGTATACACGTAGTTACAGAACGTATTCAAATATTGTCCTATTACGTAATTCGGGTCCTCAATGAATAGGGCATAGCCATTGTGTGCACATTATTGGCCAATAACGACTCTTTAACAATCACGCTGCGTCGGCGCAGGCTCTGTGAACACATGAGACTATTTTTATAGGCTAGGCTTAGATGTCCTAGAAAGCTTATGTAGGTTGTATATACGTATATATACTTGTGAATTTATATAGGTTTGAATTTGTACACTAATCTTTTCATATTTCAATATTTAAAGAAAATATTTAGGTACCTACCAAAGAGTAACTTAGACTTTAGAACATTTTTAGCTTTCATTATGTTAGAAGATTTAGAAATAGATACCTGTTGATAAATAAATGCAGCCGCTTCATTGTAATTACCAGACTTCCAAAATCATGGATCATCGAATCAAGCGCAACCACGCGCAAGTGAGCACTTTAAAGAGACATTTTACTTAATGTAGGAATCAGTCTACACAGATGACACATAAAAGGAACAAGACTGACTGCGTCGGAGTGTCAGAGACACCCTGGAGCTGCTGTTCTGTACGCTCCTTCAAATAAAATCCATTGCTGCATTCAGTAGTATGATTTACAATCAGATAGTTTTTAAACAAAAGTTTTGCACGCTGTATATTAATTTCTCTGTAAAATTGTAGGGTTGACTGCAAGTAGTTTACTACCATCGAATTAGGCGGCATCCTAAGTCTATGGTTATTACTCCCCAAGTGTAATTTTCGAATATTGATCAACTCTATATAAAAAAAACTAAGAAGAGGAAAAAGAGAAAGAAACATCAAAGATTTACGCAAAAAACCAACTCTACCGTAAACCAACATTGAAAATCAAAATTATTACTACACTGCTACTCCGCTGGCTCAACGACCCAAATAGAGTCTTGTCACTTCGGTCGATCCTGCGCTACTTCTTGCCAGTTATTGACCAGGAGCTGGCGCAGATCAGTCTCGACGACGTCCTTCCAGCGATACCTAGGTCGGCCAACTGGGCGATTGCCCACGGGTCGGCCCTGGTATGTTTTTTTTACGAGACGATCTTCGTCCAACCTCTCGAGATGACCAAGCCGGCGAACACGGTGCGCCTTGGTCTCGCCGATGTTGTTGGGTGCGTTCAACTTTCAGATTGTTATTAAAGGATTGTATGTAGCATTTATATAAAACTGATGTTTAAAGTTTTTTACTTTTTAAAGCAATATAATTCTCAATCGCCTTAAACGCTTGTATACCTCCATCACCATCTCATGGACGGTTTGTCCCGATTACGTCCCAAGCCGGTCGCTTCGTAGCCCGAGGTCCGTTTGTACCTATTTGTGTATATATATGTACTTGCCCTCACCCAAAGTCCCAACCGAATCGTTTCCGCCGAAAATGTACCAATAGTTTCATTAAGTAATTCATTAGCTTCTAAACACATTAAAAAACTGGAACCGCCAACTACGCAACTGATGAAATGCCATCTGAATATTTCGATTGGCTAACGGTCGCACACATCGTGAATCAAATAGGACCTTTGTGAAATTCGGAACGGATCTGAATATGTATGCCCTGTCCAAGGTTCCCGAATTGTTCGGGAGACAATGTTTTATAAAACTTTTGAAGCACCGTTACTAATTTGTACTGTTAACGCATACTACGCATAATGAAGGATGGGGACATTGCGCATGGTACTGTATACAAAGCTACTCTGTAATTTTTTACAGAGATAAGTACACCTTAGCTCTGTTATCAGTTTTTAAACGGCTGGTTATTTGGCCAGTAGCGCCGTAATTTAATTTTTAGGCGGAGCTTGGACCAAGTCTGTTAATCACAAAGACAGCCAACCTTCGCAACCCTTTCACAGGAGAACCAGATCAACTGCATTATTCAGTTCACAATTTTTTGAAACTGTCCGGAAAGTGTAGATTTACTCGCGATGTTTTCTCTCACCGCCGAGCGAATGGTACATGTACATACGAGTAGTATATATTCGAGAAATCAAAACGAGCTCCCATTCAGAAGGCACACGTTATCTATTATTCACTGTGCTACCATCGCTCTCATAATAATCAACAATCTACATCACCGATACCTTTAATTCATGCCATAGTATCAATAAGTCAAAATATGTCACCCACAAGCCGCAGCCGTCGCGCACGCACGATGCCCCACAAACCCGGCCCACTTATGCGTCTCTATGGGCAAAACTGTCATAGTTATATCAGAGCAGTGTAACGGAAGCGGCGTGTGCGCAGCCTGACAATGCGCGCACTTGACCGCCCAACGGTTCTTTATGGAACTCCGAATTTAATTGTGAAAGCTGGTCGCAGACCGAAGGGGTTTGATTTATGTTTTTATTGCTTGTCCTTTTCCTTATATATTCGGAATTTGTAGATCAAGGACATACCTATAACTTTTGGATGGTGGACCTTTTTTATGGGTAAACAAACAAGGACAATGCACAATCATTCTCTATCTCACTCGGTATTTTAAAGTACTCATAGGTATTTCTCAGGACCCTGCTAGAAGCAAAATACATGAAAAAGAATTTTATAGCATTTTCCTCCTAAATTATTTCGGCATTATCTGTTTTAAAAATGGTAATAAACCTACTTTTCCATGGCACACGAGGTCCCATTATTTTCTATTTCCTGGCTCTTAAGCCCTTTTAGGTACACACAGAGTACAGGTACAGAGTTGGTACGCTTGAACCACGATTTGGCAGCTGTCAGATTTTAAGCAATCGCGGACATACCTTAACAGTTACCGTTGTAATTGCAACTTGGGCTCTTCTCTTGCGTACCATCAGGCTGAGGAGAGCCAATATACTAAGCCTCTATAAGAAAAAATAAAAAAAACAGTGGGAGAACCAAACTTAGTGAATCATATCGTAACAACTGTGGGTCTACAGTTTTTAAAGAAACAATCTAAAACATGCAGGTTTTTAAAGATCGCCCTGTAGGTCTTGTGGTTTAAGTACCAGGCCATGATCCCGTGGTCCTGGGTCCTCGAGCAAAGATATGTTTCGAATTTTTCGAACATAGCTCGGGATTGTGAAAGCCTAATCCCATCATAGTAGCGATGACTTGATTTCTATGATGGAGGCCTTTCCCCTGCATTGGGACAGTATATAGGCTGATACTTTAATTTACTTTTCTTACGGTTGATGAAAGTGTTTATAACAGGGTGGTGATGTCTTCATTCATTTTATAAGTCCGTATTTTCGTGATCAGTAAATTTAACAATATTTATTTCTATGCACAATTGAATTTGAATAGCAGCTAAATAAATCTCTGCTTAGCCAGTGATGATGAGCAATTCATCTTGTTCAATTGGATTCCGCCCAGCTATTGGCAAATGTAATACGCAATACCCAACGTAGTCACCGGTTTTGTAACATGTTCGATGAAAGTTTAAAATAAAAAACAATTTCAAAAAATACATTTATTTTGCAAGATTATTGTTTTACTTTAAACAATAATCTTTTTCATTTTCATTTCATTTTTAATTCAGTCATTTACGAGCATTTACCTTTCGTTGTATGTAATCTCTGTCTATAAAGGCTTAAATATATTTTTAAATGTACAGCATATTACACATCTACATTCAATTCCTCTGGAGATGCAGGCGTCCATAGGTTGTGGTTGTAACCAGGTGCAGACGCTTATTATCAGATGAGCTGCACGTTTGAATTTCACAGACGTTTTATAAAAAAACCGGCCAAGTGCGAGTCGGACTCGCGCACCGAGGGTTCCGTACAAACCTGCAAGGTTTACAAAGTTCGTTCATTACGACAATCGAGTCATAACTATGGTATTTTTATTGCAAAATGAAATTCATAACATTACAATGGGGAAAGATGGAGGAGCATAAATTTAAGACAAAGATCTCTTTATCGCTTAAGTAATCCTTTATTTTATATTAACACATATCATTTATCTATAATATAACTGAAACACTTATACTAGCCTTGCAGCAGACTTGCGAAAGTTCTTTTATTAAAGTTATTTATTTACTAAGTTTTTTAGTCACTATTTAGAAATCTGGTTCAAAAATATTAATTAAGTATTAAATTTGAACCAGACCTGTAAATGGTGACTGAAAAAGGTATGAATAATACCAAATTGAACATTGAAGTTCGAAAAAACGTTATCAATAGTTGTACAACTTCGTGTAGTGCTACTGTTTCAGTTAGGACGCATTTAGATTATACAGCTACATTCACCAAAACATCGGGATTGAATGACGATGAGTGAGGTCGTCTTTGCCGTTTGAAAAATGTTGCCCTCCCCATACATAGTATAATAACTCGCGGTCATTGCTGTAACTACAATTATGTTTACAATCACAATTTTTTTGGTGGTATAACTACTTAAAATTGTAAGCTTTTCGGAATTTTTCTGTTACCTGTGCTGTAAGCTATTGTTTCTTACCAAATTTCGAGATTCTATGTCAACGGGAAGTGGTCTTTAGGTTTTAATTCCCTTGCGTGTAGTTGCGAGTTTCTAAATATGCGGTATCAATGGTTGTACTTTTGCGTTTTGCGTTTTTGCGTTGACTTAGAATTTTTTTTTTCACGGGTTAAAGGCAATTAGATCTAAGTATTTGATATGAATTTCAACTTGATAGCTCTACGCGTTCATGAGGAAAAAAGCAATAAGTTTATATTTATTAAAAAATATATATTTTGTAATGTAACTAAAAATTTAAGGTTTTCGGAATTTTCCCTTTATGTGTGCTATAAAACGTTGCTTCATGCCAAATTTCAAGATTCTAGGTCGACTGGAAGTACCCTTTAGGTTTTGATTCCCTTGCGAGTACTTGAGAGTTTCAAAATATGCAGCTTAAATTGCTGTTTCTTTTGATTGCGTTGACATAGAAGTTTGATTTTGTTATAGCTTAAAGGTATTATAGACCTGAGTATTTGGTATGAATTTCAATTTAATACCTCTACGCGTTTATGAGGAAATGGGTAGTAAGTTTAAAATTGATAGCTCTACGCGTTCATGAGGAAAAAAGCAATAAGTTTATATTTATTAAAAAATATATATTTTGTAATGTAACTAAAAATTTAAGGTTTTTGTAATTTTCCCTTTATCTATGCTATAAGACGTTGCTTCGTACCAAATTTCAAGATTCTGAGTTCACGGGAAGCACCCTGTAGGTTTTGATTCCCTTGCAAGTGTCGAAAATTTGCGGCATAAACGGCTGTATCTTTTGATTGCGTTGGCCTAGAAGTTTAATTTTTTCACAGCTTCAAGGGACAGTAGACCTGAGTAATTGAAATAAATTTCAGCTTCATACCTCCACGCGTTCCTGAGAAAAAGGGTCTTGACAGACGGACGGACAGACGGACAACAAAGTGATCCTATAAGGGTTCCGTTTTTTCCTTTTGAGGTACGGAACCCTAAAAAACGTAATACTTAATACTTACTTAACGAAACGAGACCAATAGGTCTCGAATTGTAGAAAATAAATGATGTGGAAACTTTAAGACTTGAAACGAGCCATTTATTTATTTGTACTTGGATTAAATACAAAGTGAATCATAAATTAAAAAAAATAATTTATTAATTCACTTTTCGGCCAAAATAGTTTTACAGATGGTCAATTATTCTACATGTTTTCGCGATCATTTACTACATTTTTGCTTTAAGCTCTGCTACAATGTTTGCAACTAAATCATTTTCACCCTAGAGTCTTTCGAGACCCCCTAGAAGAAGTTATATAGATGAACTTCTTCCAACAATAAGCGGAGAAATGGGAACTGAAACTCAAACTCAAATAATTCTTTATTTGCATAGGCTTGTACACAGCCCTTACAAATCGTCCTCACGTTAACCTAACCTAACCTCAATTTAAGATTATTTATAAGTACTTATGTATAATTAACATGTTAATACATATATGCATGTTGATACATAAAATATACTATAAAAAGTAAATAAACATAATGTGATTCTACCACCGGCTCGGAAAGTTGTTTCTGGTCAAGAACATCCGGCAAGAAACTCGCCAGTTACTCTTTTGAGAGAGAGAGCGATTGTATTCTTCAACTGCTTTGAGAATCTTCTAGCGGCCGCGGGTCGCATCCTGGTCACTTGTCTCGTCATAAATCATCATCACAATCAATACTACTCCTTTTGCAAGCGAAAATATTGATATCTAGTACATGGACAAGATACAAGGCTTACTGCTTTAGTTCACTTAAAGCTACAAGCGAAAATTAATAACGCGAAGTCCAATGAGACAAAATGCACGCTTCAAGTTTATACTTACATAATCCCAACTAATAATAAGCCTACAATATTACAGCAGAGCAATGGCGGGCGTAAGTCACTTTCTCGTCTTACCTACATTGCAATTTGAATATAAAGCTCGTAATAATTCCTTGGGCGGGCCCGAACCGGAATGCCGGCAATTGTACGAATGTCACTCGGGTTTGCTTCCCCGAATGGCGAAAAAAATAATGGCTATTACGCAAATCATGCGAGTGACAAGAATAGGTAATACAAACAAATACGAGGTATCAAAACATATGTGAAGTTGTATTGTTTTAGTGATCCCATGTGCTACGCAGAACAGGTCTGAAAAAATCGGAAACAGGTGTGTATGTACAGGGAACGATATTCGTTCACTGGGTTTGTACGTTTTCGATTCAGACTGCAAATGCACTTCTATTTAGCTTTTTGCAGCCTACGGTCGGAGTTTACCGCTGTACTTCTAATCGGAAATGCACTTTTAACGCAGGATATACAAGTCGGTATTTAAATTAAAAACGATTTTATGCTAGTGCAATTGTTTCGTCGAGCATTAAATATGCACGAATTTATTTCCTTCGTAAAACTCAATCTAATATTTTCCGCCAAATACAGGTTCTATTTCTTTTTGTATAAACCCAAAATTTTAAAACCGAAACAAACAATGCTTAAAATTAGAAATTCAGGTATATGTCCTTCAGGTTAGAAGCAACTTTTTCCGCCTACATCCAACCTGCTCCAAACTAAGACGAAAGGGCGAGTGGACAAAGACATAACTAGTTACACAATGCGTATAAACTTGCCATTTTTATGCAAAATTAAATATTCACTGGGTCGATTTACATTCCGAACAATCCGCAGTGATAGGTTTGATTACGTAAGTATTGGCCCATCGCATTGGGATCCCGAGAGTATTAGTATTCAGCATAATGGATGCGTTGGCGATAGCATCTGGCCCACGGAAACCGACGAAAGTTTAACTAAAGTTGCATTTAGGATAGACGACACGATTGTAGAACGATATTCTTATTGTAAAACTAACTAACTTACCCACCTTCCGTCGCATCGTTTCGGGACTTATTTTACCATTACTAAATGCAACCAAGAGTATTTCAGTTTACCTTTAAACCTTGTCATTGTTAATAGATTGAAGTCTTTGTAAGTAGTATAGATAGCCCGTGCCCCACCAGTGGGGACTTAAATGGGCTGACGACAACTAAGTTTTGTCGTCAGCCCATTTAAGTCCCCACTGGTGGGGCACGGGCCTCCCTCAATCAAATGAGGGGTAATTTCCATACTCACCACGCTTGGCAGACGGGTTGGCGAGGGTTTTGATATAAATGCAGAGTTTTTCTTCTCTGGGTGCTGATGATCATGCCAGCAGCTTTACCTTAGTCGCCTTTTACGACACCTCGGTAAGAGTGAGGGTGCCCTATTCTACTCTGCCGGGGACCACACGGCATAGATATACTTACTTGTGTCTATTTACACATGTCGTATTTTTTTCACCTAGAATTCTCAAAGTGTAGGAACCGTGCACTTTTCCTACGCCATTATAATAATAAATAGCCCGCTCTCTCTACATAAGTTTTGAAACCTTTTTTTGCTATAGTTTGGATTTTACATCGCGTAAGCTTTGCTTCATTTCAGGTTGCCGGTTGCTGTCTATAGAATTTACGTATGTATCTAGTATAAATTAATAAATTGAGATTCCAACCGGAGTGATACCACAGCCTCACAGAAAACCGGCGTGAAGCAACATTTTACTGTGTTTCTTTGCGTGAGTGAGTATATCGCAGGCCCAATCCGGGGGAAATGGTGGTTTAAAGGTTGGCAGTTACTTGTGACTCCCCTGGTGTTACAAGTGTCCATGGGCGTTGGCAATCGCTTACCTTCAGGTGATCCGTCTACTCGTCTTCCACCTATCACATAAAAAAACAAAGGTTTTCTTTTGTACTATGGATACAGCGAAAATATAAAAAACACCCAGATGTTGGATCTGTTTCATCAACAAACATTAATTATACTGGTGCGGAAATTGTAATCGAAAAAATACACCAAAAATAAACTTTATTAATAATAAGTACTTACAGAAGAAAAATGAAAATGAATAATGAAAATAGTTTATTCAATTTAAGTACATACGTTTATGAATGTCAGCATGTTAAGCACTGGTTGGGAATGTAGTTTTAAGTAAAAGTATATAAAAAAATGTTACGTTAAAGACTACAAAATCTTGACGTCTAAACTAAACTATCCGAAACAAAAAACACGAGAGGTCACCGACCGATCCGTCTGAACTTACGTGCTTGTCCTCCGCAGACGAACCCTTGCATAACGCCACATAACACGAGAATGCCACTGGAACATATGTTTGCGAACATAACACCATATGTGTGCTCATGAGCTAGAATTATATGCCAGCTTGTAATCTTTCGTAATAGGCATAGTTGACATTGTACATTTTTGCGAATTAAGAAGTGAGGCGTAAGGGTTTAAATTACATTATCTGACATCGTTTCTATTCTTCTTCTCTCTGTCCCTCTCTCTCTCTCTCCTGCCTTATAATAATATTCACCAACCAATTACGGCTACGGCGGCCAATCTCAACGATCATCCACTTACGCATGATATATTTTAGTGCTCAAGTGTATGCGCAAACACAAGTGCACTGTCTATTCTTACCCTCATATTCCGATGGGACACTACTGTGAAACGACCGGAGAGGGATTGGGCTCATTACCAACAGCTTAACGCGCTTTAAGAGGCACGGGGGTATAAGACCGCCAACTTCCAGACTCCGAGCTGCCACTAAGAGTTTCTTACCGAAAACTTTGGTACAAATTTTAGGCCCGGCCCGAGGATCGAATCCGGGATCTCTTGCGCAGCCGTCGCTTAAAGTGCGACCTACTAACCACTGCGCCACCGAGGCAGTCTTAGTCTTGCCTTAGCTAACATGCTAGTATTTTCTTGCGTGCCTGATGCAGCACGCCTCGTGATGTTCCGCCATTTGTCCCTGTATGGACCTGAACACTCTTGAGCACTCGTAGAAGTTTCTCGTTTCCCTTGTAAATCTGCAAATGATCACCGAATTTCCTAATAGAATTCACTCCACTGCTGCTTTTGATCAGCAAAGTACAATGTACACATACATACTTATTATTTGGCGTTATGGAAGTGTTTGTTACCGAGCGAACCATATTTGATATATTATGACCTCCGTTCCACATAAATCATATTAGTGGCCTTGGGATTTTCATTAGCATTATCATCATTAACCTGTATCTTAATCCTACTGCAGGGAAAGGCTTTCCTCCTGAGTTCGCCAATCATAAAAGGTCATGTGCCAGCCATGGGATCTTACATATTGCTTTATATTTCAGTATTTAGTGGATCTAAATAAATAGATAAAGAATTACAGTAGTTAGATCGTTCATTAGTTACATTATCTGACTTACCATTTCTAAGAACATACCTAATGTTTTCATACAATATAATGATTATTTTTATTGGTGTGTAGGATGCACCAGGAGGACTGTAACCGTCACACAATACCAGCCAGACGGGCGACGGTTGAGAGGCAGACCCAGAAAAAGATGACGTGACGATTCAAACCACCAATGCCAGGATTGGCAAGCGTTGGCTTTAAACAGTAACCATTGGAGGACTTTAGGGGAAGCATTTGCCCAGCAGTGAGACAGTTCTGGCTTACAAAAAATCTAATACGACTTAAGCTTGAATACCATTTCATTAATGGAATTCTAATTAATCTTGTCTATGCAAACATTTGGCCGAGTTACATTATAATTAGGAACATACAACCTTGATCCGATATCTAGTCATAAAGTTCGGTGATTGCCAAAGTAAAAATAAAAGATATATGTCGTTAAAGTACATAACATCATTTAAATGAAATCGATACGATGGTAAATAAACAGTTTTATGCTAAGTCATTTGATTTAAAACTGTAATTTTAAGTATTTAACTTATCATAAGTGGTCACTTTAGATTATTTTACAGTTACAAGCAATAAAGATTCTGATCGTTATATATTATAGGTAAATCTATGTAGGTTTTACTAAGACTATGTCACTAAAAATGTTGTAGAGTCGTAGGTTATGTTTAAAAAAGTATAATTACTCATATAGTTTTTGTTTACATAATTCGTTATCATTCTCTTTCTTCGATCGTCTGGAGAACAGAAAATATATATTGTAAATAGTAAATAATATGATACCAGCTGTGTTATAGGTACAGACAGCCACACATCAGGTTACTACAATCTGTCACAATTCCTCAATTGATATTGAACAGAACGTGTTTCACATTAAGGCGAGAATTGACTTAAGAAATTTGACAGTTTTGTATACTTTGATGTGGGGGTGTACGTACGTAGCAACGTCCTTATTTCACAATTTCCTTTTTGGATTAGCCTAGTAAATCTTTTTCGTGTCTTATGACTCAGCAAAGTACCGCACTCCAAATATTATGTCAACGACGCTTACCTACTTACCCCATGAAAGCATGGTGACTTCTGAACATAACACACAACGGTACAGCCAACTCGGTTACGTCTCAATTCGTCATCCCAGTGTTACAATAACTTGCAACAAGGTGTGACAAGTCGACAAAGATGCGACAATGACAGTATGTCGATTTTACGGCCCCGCAGAACAAAGGAGCGCGGGTGCGATCCGTCGAGAAAGCTTCAGTCGGCATGCTAAAAAGGCGGACGCTTGCGCAAGTCGGGTGTGTGTTACGTCACTCTCACCAAAACACCGATTGGAGATGCATGAGGCGGTGCAGCGGTGACCTTAATCAATAACATAGATAATTACGGTTTTGAAGATGTAAGCCCGCCCCAGCTTTCTTCTCTCCATTTGTATACTCTTGAAAAAGCGGTTGTGGTTGTTCCGTAGGTATTAATCATCCGGTGGCGCAAATTTAAATTAATATTTATATCCTAAATGATTGATTTCGCACTTTACTATTACTAAACTCACTGTTCTTTAGTCTATAATTTGAAATACTAGTTAGTTCTTAGATTTAATTGAAAAGTAAAAAAATGCACCACTGACATAATGCTACAATAGTCGTCTATGTAACTGTCACCTAATTAGGGTTATGAAAATACGAATGAGATTTAAAAAAACGAGCCTTGGAGAGCCTTTAGTAGCATTCGCGAGTGTTTTAATACCGAGTTATGTGCAGTTTCATACACTACTTTATCTACATTTATGTTTTGATCTTCAAAGTAAGAAATTTTGACAAGACAAGCATTAGTTGATATGTTTTATAACAATCTTTTGCAATTTATTCTTAAGTAAATAACACACTTAATTTTTTTTAACTTAACTGGTGGTCAAATATTTGTAATAATATTTCCACAGGATATTGTAAATCGACAGCTCATGTCGAATCAAGCACTTACAAATTTCGTCGGCTTATTAACGCATTCAGTGGATTAATAGAACATTCACCCGGATTGTGGAAGGTGTGGGATCGAGTCCCGCCTGAACACGAGACGAAATTTGTAAGTGTGTTATTTACTTAAGACCAGCATTATACACATAACCTGATAATTCTATCCTATCCTAGCACAAGACTATTTGTAACTCTGGATTCTTCTGCTATAACATCTGGTGGAGTCAAATCAAAAATACTTTTCTACTAATAATATGTATTACCTACTAATTAACTAAAAACTACTTAAGTGCCTACCTTTTTCGAGACATATCCTTCCAAGCTATAGTTTACACTTAAAAGTCGATGTTTAACCAACATAATTAACTTTACTCAGTTGCGCTTTTCACATGTTCATTGCAATGGTTAGCAAACACAGTAAACCGGACAATTACTTAAAATGCGAGGATAATAAACTCAGAGTGGATGTGTTAAAATCAGTGGTATTTTCCTTACGTATGAAAAGGACTTTGAAGAAACCGATGCATATCTGCATCGGTTTCTTTGTCTTTTCTCTTCTTGACATGAGCAGTTTTACAGACTGTTAACCAAATAAAAAACCATAGTCATAGGTACCTACTTGATACGTAATAATCTTAATCTGCTTGAGACGCCCGGCAGGTAAAGTATTAGCTACTAACTCTGTACACAATCTATCATAAATATGGGATCATATTTTCGTACTTTGATCCTCATACATAACCATTACATAAGACGAACTAGCCGTGTGGTCCCCGGCAGAGTAGAATAGGCCACCCTCACTCTTACCGAGGTATCGTAAAAGGCGATTAAGGTAAAGCTGCTGGCATGATCATCAGCAACCAGAGAAGGAAAACTCTGCATTTATATCAAAACCCTCGCCAACCCGTCTGCCAAGCGTGGTGAGTATGGCAATTACCCTTCATGTGATTGAGGGAGGCCCGTGCCCCAGCAGTGGGGACTTAAATGGGCTGATGATGAAGACGAACACTACTGTAGAGTCGGGTCCCAGGATTTGCGCCCTCCGACCACGGAGTAATTTTTTATCCCACAATTGCTAAAATAAATGGTTAAATCATGCCGTTTTCCAACGAAACTGAACTTACGCCAAGTGGTATGGTTCCGTAGGAACTGACCCCGTCTGGATTTTAGATATACAATAGAGATAAAGTTCTCAACCATTTACACAATGAAGGTAGTTTAAATTTATGGATAGGTACCTAAGTATAAAACACTAACTTTGGATGTTGACGTTCATTTTTATCGTGTTTATTTATTGTTGATTGATTGATGATGTAACATACAAATGGCAACACTTGAATAATAGTTGCTTATACCATTCATTAGCAAGTTTTAGGTGGCTATGCCACTTTTGTATTTCTCGCATACTAAGAAAGTTTTCTACATATTATATAGTAGGTATACTTTTATTATAAGACAAGAATACTTACGTATAGCCTCCACTAACACCTTTTTTTTGTTTTCACAGGGGAATGCCGCCGGCTCAAGAGAGGAGCCAACTGCCTTAAGCATACTAGGCCACCGGGGGGCGGCCGGGTTATGTGGGGCTCTCCTTTGACGGGGGCTTCCCCTAAAGAAAAGCCAGGCAAAGCCATACCTACTTAACCCCCTGCGGTTCTCCCTCATCGCCCATACTGAATATCATGGTGATACAGAAGCCTCCTTCCATTCCCCAGGCGGATGCCCGCCTATACGGTGGGCTATGCGGTTCCTCCCCTGGTCGCGCTAGGAGCGGGGTAAGGGACAGCCTGGAGAACTGAGCCGTCCATATCCGGCAGCAGAGGGAGCATGTGCAATGCTGGTGCTGGTACCCCCGTGCCACGCACCAGCGGGTTCCCTTTCGCGGAGAGGGGGGAGACGCGCATCTGCTCGGCGTCTCCTCCCACTCCTCAGCCTCCACTAACACTTGCGGCAAGCTGAAATTGTGCATGACCTTAAGATGCTTTGTCCATTTTTTTAAATATGAGTTCGCACCTAAATAGAGTTTATTTTAGCATCTTACATGAGAAGGTATGCGCTTAGGTCCGTGCTCCATTTCGTGACCGGTCGATCAGTGGCCAACCGGCTTCCTTGTGACATCATGACATCATGGCCTTCAAGGCCGCCTGCATTGCGATAGAGTGCCTGACCAACGCATTCAATAAATTTAGTTATAGTGATCTGATGCCAACTATTGCATCGGTATGTGGTTCTGGTTTGTAAACAGATTACACGATTAATCAAATATATATGTGATAATAATCTTAGATCATAGTGTTAAACAGTCGAAAACCGTGGGAGAGCCTCGCTTCGACCAAATGGGCCGGTTCAGTGATACTACGGCCTCACTGAAAACCGGCGCGAATCAGTGTCTGTGTTTCGCTACGCGAGAGAGGTTACTGGAGGCCCAACCCGGGGGCTTAAAGGTTGGCAGCGCACTTGTGAACACTGGCGTCGGCATGCGCTTACCATCAGGTGATCCGCCTACTCGTCTGCCACCTGTCACATAACAAAACATATCTTGCGATCCTGCTGCGATACGGGTAAAGTGTGTCGACCCACTCACAAGAATTGCTTAGCCAAAAATTGTGGCCTAACCAGGAAATTGAACCCGGAAGCACAGGCGCAGGCTTTGCGTTAAAGGTGACCCATTAATTGATTATTGAATGCGCCACCGAGAATCTTAAGTATTTAGGTTTTTGACTTTGACAATATTATCCCAGCGTGTCATTCCGGATTGTGTCCCAAGCCA
This sequence comes from Marasmia exigua, assembly GCA_019059595.1. NCBI lineage: Eukaryota > Metazoa > Arthropoda > Insecta > Lepidoptera > Crambidae > Marasmia > Marasmia exigua. The sequence continues at coordinate 12,339,173 of CM032464.1, forward strand.
TGTCGCATTGGTGTCCGGGTTTTACACAATTTGACAGATTATTTTTTATTTATTCAAAATCTTAATAATCTTACAACTACCATTTCAGGTAACCCCAATGCGATAGTGTAAATATCTTGATTTATTTAACTCTACTAAAACAAATTATATAGTAATGTGGGTGCCTGCTTTGACAATAAAAAAATATTCTTTTAAAATAGTTAATAATAATAATAATATCGTCCAACCGATTTTTCCTAAGGCGGCCAATCTCAACGGTCAGCCACTTACGCAGGATATATAATAGTGCTCAAATGTATGCGCGAAGACAAGTGCGCTCTCTATTCCTTTGTCCTCATACTCCGATGGAACCCCAATGTGACTCGACCGGAGAGGGATCGGGTGCAGGAACCAACGGCTTAACGTGCTTTCCGAGGCACGGGAGTACAAGACCGCCAATTTCCAAAATCCCGGCTGACACTAAGAATTTCTTAAGGTGACGTAAACTTAACAGAAACACTCAGGTACAAATTTTGACCCGACCCAGGGATCGGACCCGGGCCCCCAAGCGCAGCCGTCGCTTTAAAGTGCGACTTACACCACTGCGCCATCGAGACAGTCAGAAATAATAGATAGATAGTTTTGTATGTTGTGCAATGAAGAGTATCTATCTATGTATCTATATATTTTAGGTCCGCCTCTATAGATATACTTGTGATAGACGATAGAGAATTCGCATTCGACAACAAGCTCTCACACATAGAGTTAAGAAATAATAGATGAACCATTATTATCATAATTGTGTCTATATAAAACGACATTGTTTTATAAACATTTTTTCACATTTATGAAACTACGTTAAATACGTTTGCGTACTTGCTGAATAGTACTCGTTAGGCTTACTAGCGCTGCATCAAAATATTTATAGGTCATTCTTCGAGATGCGATGGCAGTCAAAACCAATGTTTTTCCGAAATTAACCAATATCTTAAAATATTACGTAAAAATTTAATCGGTATATTTGAAAATTGTGGTGTCAACTTCAGATAAATATTGGGCTTAAGGACTGCCACGCAAATTAAATCTCGCAGAACAATCCTTGTAAGATAAAAAAGTTAATTTGGGTTTTTCTTGTGTAAGGTGTTTTTATAAGATACAGGGCAGAAAATGAGGCTTATTACCTCTGGCTATTATAGTAAGTGATTATCGGCACCCATAGACACCTGCAATAACAGAGGAGTCACAGTAAGACATTTTTAACACCCAGTTAATATAATCATGTAAAAGCATCATTAGTTATTACTGAACGACATAGAAAATTAATTAGAGCTCAGAGTCGTCTGAAACCTCGAAGCTCGTTTTTCTGTGACTGAGTGGAAATGCCATCATCACTATAATCGCCTGTTGCGAAATATATAGTGACCCTACCTCATACGTCAAAGATCGTGGGTTAGATCCCCAATCTGGACTAACATTCGTATTACCATCACTATTTCAGTATCTGGGTGTGATATGTATATTGATTCTTTTATTATTCAATATCCCTGGACAACAGACAACATTCGTACGATGAACACTTGTGTTTGTTCGGTGTCTGGGTGTAGTATATGTAATTCAGTATATATTTGTGCTCCCCTGTGGTCTGATATCTGTAACACAAGTGCTTAAGCTACTTAGTACGGAATCAGGTTAACGTATGAGATGTTGTAAGAATTATTATTATTATTAATTGTTCTTCCTATATTGTCTGATGTTCGTTTAATGTATGAGACAGTGTATGAATATATTAATTAGTAAAAATAAAAGGAGGCGCTTGTGAACCAAGCGAGCACCCATAACGCAGGAAAAAGTTATCAAAGATGGGAGCATACGTGATCCCACGAATCTGACGCAGACACTCATAGTAACTTTATTGTCTGTGAGCTTATTGTCTACGACAGGGTTAGCACAATTTAAAATATACACTTGTATAGACAACCGCATATCAGGTTAGTAAAATCTGTCAAATTCTGGCGCTACACAGCAGCATCTAAACGTGTAATTCCCGGTAGCGTCCAAAGCTGTTGCTTCAGAACTCGGGGTTCGCATAGACCAAGACCTGGGATTCGGGAAGTCTGCTAATTTTATTGAAGTGATTATCGTTTGACCTTGGCAACCCTTAGACAGGGGAACCGACTGGATCACGGTTAAACGTTCAGAATCTCAAATTTTTATTTTTTTAAGAAACTATCCGAGATTTGCAGGTTTCCTTCACATCACTTCCAGGCCGCCAAGCTAATGGTAGAAATATGCACATAGATTTGAAAATCCCAGAGGTGTATTCTCGGATTCGAAAGACAACTCTCCGTATGTCGGTAGGTATGTGCCGTGCGTGTGCGTTCTTGTCCACTGAGCTATCATCGGTCTGTAAGACCGCATTCATTCTGGTAAAATTCGGGAATCTGTGGTGAGGACTTTTTTAAATCATTGAAAGTTCATCATCATCATCATTTCAGCCAATAGACGTCCACTGCTGGACATAGGCCTCCCCCATGTTCCTTTTATTAATCATAGGGGGAGTTTGGGCCTACACCCACCACGCTGGCCCAATGCTGGTTGGTGGAGAACGCCAGAGCCTCTTCCGTTCTGCATCAAATGCGCCACGTGCAGGTGAGGTTGACTTAGGCCCGTTGGATGTTGAGCGGGACCCCTTACACCTCATCTAATAATTATTAGGACGATTAAAATCTAAAAATGCTAGTTTCTGTCGATTTTACCTACCAGCCTTTGCAAACCCTGGTCCATCACCGCCCAGCACCGATGAGTAACGGCATCCTTGAGATGCAACTCCTGCATACATTAGCACATCGTAGATATTGCACAGATGCCATTGTGCTTCGAACAATACATTTGGACACCCACAGAGTTCTGCGGATTGACGTGAGTGGGCGTTGGGCGTGTGTATGTGTCGATTTTTTCTTTGATGACTTTTTCACGCATCTTCCACCTTCATTTTACCACCATGTCACTGGCAGTAACTGGGATTCCATCTGGATTGAAGGCGATCAACTGCGGTACGCTTCGTCCAGTGTTCCCTGTCCGGAAGAGCCTATATCTACCTAAAAGCCCAGAGGGCCTATACTCGACCACACGACATTCAAATCGAATTGAGACATTTCTTACTATTGTCCATACAAATCTTAAACTCGACTACAAAGTCAAGAGTAAATAAATAAATCAAAATAAGGAGAGCCCATGAAACTAGAAAACGCACGCTTTAAACGGAATGTGCCATTTTCGGAAAAAAAGTCACCGAGGGTGAAAGAGATAAGAGATCCAACCGGCCCTGACGCAGATTCTATACAGGTGCGGTAGAGAAAGAACGTAGCATCTCACTCCATTACTAACGACTAGGCACGGTTTTCAATTATTGCTTTCTATGAAAAGGCACCAAGGAGGCTATAGATAAGCACCAAAGAGGTTTCTTATTATAACTCCGTCAAAAGCACTGTCTGTTTAGAGTACATGTCTATGGGAGAGCACCGGAGAAGACATCTTGACAGACTAAACCTGTGGCATGATGCTGTCTGTACAGTGTCTGAAAATACCTAACACCATTTCATTTTTATCTCTTCTAAGTGTAACTAGGCGTATACTTGATAAAATCTAGAAAATGGCGTCCGTAAACTTCTGAGATTCACTATCCGATAGATAATAGCAATTCTATTGTAACATTTCTCATTATTAGCATCTTTTGGTAAATCGTAGAATTTGAAGCTGAGCAAAACATAAAATACCAAATTGTATAAGCATGTAGGAAAATTATTTTGTTCCTATCAGGATAAAAACCGACTATTCTGAAAAATTTAAATTTTAAGACTATAAACAACGAAAATTTGAAATAGGGAGCGATGGTTCGAAAGATCGAATCTATAGGTTTTTTTAAATCAAAGCAGACAAATGAGCAGACTGCTCACCCGATGATACTCGATTACCGTCACCCTTGGACATCTGCAACATGTGAGGTATCACAGAGCAGTTACCAGCTCTTAAGGAAGGAATAAATTATTTTCTTAAAGATCACGAGATCAGTATCTAGTTCGGAAACACTATCTTTGGCAGTTGATTCCACAGTAACAAGTACAGACACATACGTGCATTTATGGATTTCTCCAATCTAAGAGTTAATACTACTAGTTCAGCAGTGAAGGGAAACCTGCAAACTTAGAAAAAAAAATTCAAGTCTTCTAAATCGCAGTGATAGTGATGAACTGATGATGGACATCAATAGTTGTTCTGTGATGACTTTGCAACTGTCCTTAACACAAAGCTTTGTCAGACATTGACTCTAACGAGATACAATTATAGGTACTGGTAAATACGAATTTAATGAGCTTAAAGTCAACACTTTTTATTTAATTGTAGCTCGTTTGTCTAGACGCGCAGAAATCTGTGCCATCGGAGTCAACGCACCGGCGCCCGCGCCGCATACTGAGCGTCGCGCCTGCGCGTGACGCGACTGCGAGAGCCGCCGCAATCGATCAGCTTTTGTATATAATGGAAGTTTAGGTATTTTCCTCAATTCTGTAGCTCACTTAATTACATAATAGGCACATTTCTTAAGTATCTATATGTTGACAAGTGAGGTATTCTTTGCCATTGACTGTATATGAGTACTTAAATAGTCATACCAATTATTCATAATATCGTGTACTTGCTAATCACATGCTGTTTCATATAATTATTTACCTACTTATAATTATTGAGAACACAGTGAGTTTGGGATTCATCAAAAATAAAAAAAATACTTTTGTTGTCATCTTTTCCTTGATTCTTATTCTATCTCCTATAGTATTATTTAAACCGACTTAAAAAAAAAGGAGGAGGTTCACAGTCCGACATATTTTTATTGGTCTATTTTGTTAATTTGACAGGGACAGAGAAAGTGCGGAGGCAATCTTCATAAACATATTATGATGTAATGTAATCCATAAGTTCATACAACAGCTCATACACTGACTCTTATCTTTCCTCTACGCAAAGGTTGTCTGGGAGAAATCGCTACAAGCGATAAGACCGTCTGTTGTTGTTGTATCATACTTGTATTTTGTTTTTGTGCAATAAAAAATATCTATCTATTTAACATGAGCACTAATGACTTCCTGTGCAAAATGGGACTGGCCAGCAGCACTACCTGCAGAGCCTGTGGCGAACAGGACGAGTCCATATCACACCTGCTGTGTGAATGCGACGCGTTGGCAGGCATGAGAATGAGGCTGATGGGCTTAGCTTATCCTAGCCCAGAAGATTACAGGCTACTCCCCTTGAAGTGTATATTGCATCTAATGCAATATATTCACAGGGAGATGGTAGGAATATAGGGTAATGGGGATGACACAAAAGATCCCATTGGGTCGAAGTGTCGCTGGCTAATCCTAGTCAGCCCCCAATAGCAAGATAAGACAACATGACCTGATTCCGTACTAAGCAAGCTCTTGTACTACCAATATCATGCAACAGAGGCATTACAAGATCACAAATCACCAATCACAAATTAAATGTTTGTCACACGAATGTTTACGACTACCTATCAACAACCTTAAAGATTTTTCACAAATGCACAATATTAGATAAATTAATTATTAAGTAGTTCACATCCCTCCCTTTAAGAGATGCCTCTCGGTCTTCTACCGGATTCATTTCGGGGAGTGTGCGGAGGTTCTACATAATTTGATCCCCCCCAGCCCATTCCATCATCGGACGACAAGGCGCGGCGAGTGCTTTCATCCTTATGTGGTAGAAATACCCCTTATCCGCACGAAGCGATTTGCTTCCACATTTATAATGCGGACGGCTAAGGAATGGAACTCTCTGCCGAGATCTGTTTTTCCTGACCACTATAATCTGGGCATCTTTAAGGCAAGAGTGAACAGGCATCTTTTAGGCAAACGCGTATCATCCTAGACCTCATGTGGTCAAGCGTTGGCTTATTGACCAAAAAAAAAAATAAAGAAAAAAAAAAGAGATCTAAGGGCCATCTCATCTTAGCGTGTAATTCTCGGTTGCGTCCAAAGCTGTCGCTCTGGAGCTCGGGGTACCTACCTACGCTTGGACCATGATACAAGATTTAGGAAGTCTTTTAATTACAATGAACCGACTGCCGTCTGGCCTTATCTATTCTATAACAGGGGAACGAGACCAAATGAATCATGGTTATTTAATACGAGTAAGTTATGGATACTAAGAGATCTAAGGGCATTTATCGATTACAAAATTCAGGATATCCGTGTCAAAAACAGACTGCCTCTTTCTTAACATGAATGAATTACGAGACATTCGCGAAAAACACGCTGTTACTTGACCTAGTTTGTGCCACAAACAAGTTACATTATGTACTCAGAAACAATGACGTCACTTGGAATAAAAGGAGGAAAACTGGAAATATACCCGGATGCACTTTGATATAAAAATAAACTATTTGTAAGAATGCACGAGAAGGTATTATAGCTATTATAGTAAATTGCGGAACTAATAAGGATTCCTTTTATTTAGCGGTTTAAAAATATTATATCTTTAATAAAATGTTTAATAAAATATTATATCTTTAATAAAATGAACCGAAACGTGGCCGCTTACAATGTGCCGATTAAGGAGGCTCAAAGTCACTCAGAGAGCAATGGAGAGAGCTATGCTCGGAGTCTCCCTGCGTGATCGTATCAGAAATGATGAGATCCGCAGGAGAACTAAGGTTACAGACATAGCCCAAAGGATTGCATGCCTCAAGTGGCAATGGACAGGGCACATAGCGAGGAGAACAGACGGCCGTTGGGGCGGAAAGGTCCTCGAGTGGAGGCCACGTACAGGAAGTCGCAGCCGTGGCAGGCACCGATCTGTGTGGAGAACATTGGGGGAGGCCTATGTCCAGCAGTGGACGTCTATTGGCTGAAATGATGAATAAAATGTGTAAGAATGTGCTCTCAATAAAAGTACCTAACTACATTAAGCTTACATAAGGAATAAAGTTCTATTATAGTTTTACGATCAGTAAAAATCAGTTTTTATTAGTTGCATAAATAGATAGGCAACCTATTCATATATATAACTATTCATAAATAGTGTCCACTGCTGATAGACATGTATTGTACTGAGATGGATTTTCAATTAATTTAATTTTACCACTTAAGTTTTTATACGAACACAATATTGTTTAAAATTACGCACATTATGTCCAAAATACGCGTTATTGTACGAACATCCATAGTCGTTGAGCCTTTATGGCCTCCCTTTAAAACCTTCCATATATAGGGCCCTCAGAGTAAACAGCAAAAGGTTGCAAATTATTTAATTTGAAACCAAACAAGCCTTATCTCAGACATCAGGTAGAGTGTGCGAGGGAACAGGTTGGTCCACATGTGACAGCCAATTCCATAAATCAGCTTTTCTCGGAGACGCTGAATACTCGATGATTCAAATGTTGCTAGCTTATTAAAAAAAATATGGTACTTCATACAACTCGCCGACTACGGGGCAGGCCCTGAAAATGATGGTGTGACGCAAAAAACATAAATTAGTGAATTTTATTTCCAAGGTATGGTGTTTGCATTCAATAAAATTGTGATATGAGCCTTTTTAACATGATCATGCCTTTCCCAGGAGACACCACTCTTTCATATCACTCCTGTGTATCTCTTGGAGAAAATCATACAAGGTGTTGGTCTCTACCTAGGAAATATGCTGCTCCTATAGAACAGTAGTCGCGTTCTCATATCACGAGGATGCACATCAAGAATTTTCCATAAATGAAATTAAACAAATATACCAAAAAGCTAAGTAATCATCACTGTTGCTTACGATCGATTTCCCATTTGCCTCCCTTTCGCACAAAAAATATCGAAGAGCGTTGACTTTTAGGTGATTTCTAAATCGTCGGATTCCACGTATCACTAGTAACAGAGCAATCGAGTGGATCTCCGAAACTGGATACAAACCGAGCGCATCGAATTGCACTCACCGACTGACCTACCTTCGACATATGGGACGAGGATAACTGGGCTACTCAACTGCAATTTGGGCTTGCACATCACTTGCCAACTGCGGATGTAGCGATGATGAATGGCTTATCATTTGTAATATGAGATCCAATTTTTTTATTATTTTATTTTTGGCAGATGAGCAGGAGGTTCGTCTGACGGCAATCGATTACAGCCGCCAATGGACACCTGCAATATCTATTGGAGACACAAACGCGCCACCATCCTCTTCCTATCGGATTGGGTCTTTTAAGTTCAGATTGATTTATTAAAGTATCTTCAAGCCGTCACATTTAAATCAAAATTATTTACCTATTTATCGCACACCTTCATTTACAAGCCTTTGACTTATTGACAAAAGCAGCTCAATGATAAACTGCCTAAAGCCGATTATATTATAAACTCATGGATTAATATTCTGCTGACAGTAAACTTGTATGAACATTTATAAAGCTTGATATACGAGTTTCATACATCACTTAGAATGTACCGGAATGAATACCTACTTACGCAGGTAGGTCCGGTCGATCCTAATGACGTGCACCTACATGATATTGCAAAGATATTGCCGCAAGACATCCTTGGCGCCGTGACTCAGAGTACTTGACTCAATCCGAGATTGTGGGCATATCGGCTCGGTGAATAGGCTGAAATTCATATCTAGGAAGTACAATGATCCCAATCAAATGTCGTAACGGTGAGTCAATTATTGCCTAAAGGACCACAATAATGTAACCTCGTATGTACCTAATGAATATTGCTTTAGAAAGATGAGTTGGAAAAGGATTTGCGCGGACTCTTGGCAGATGACTGACAGAAGGTGGTGCAGAACTGACCTAGATGGAGGCCCTTATTATCGGAGGCCAAGGCTCACTCTGGGTCGTTGCGCCAACTTAGTTATTCAGTTTTGATCTTAAACATCATCATCATCATCATCAGCAACCCACACTCGTCCACTGCTGGACATAGGTCTCCCCTAATGCACGCCACTGCTCCCGATTTTCGGCCACTCTCATCCAGCCCACACCAGCCAGCCTTCGAATGTCATCATCCCATCTTGTCGCAGGGCGTCCTACACTACGCTTACCGAGTCGCGGTCTCCACTCAAGGACTTTACGTCTCCAATGGCTGTCAGTTCTGCGGCTAATATGACCAGCCCACTGCCAATTCAGTTTGCTAATTCGGTGGGCTATGTCGGTGTTCGGTGGGGTATGGATCTTAAACATACCATCGTCCATTTCAGATGGAACGGTGATCGAATGCAGGCCAATGGCATCGCGTACACACCTATGCACCTACTCATTTTTAATAAAGCTTATGCCTGCGTTACTTACTTCTAGTTTTCACAAATGCAGAGTTTATTTTCGCTGAGACAAAATCATCCCCCTTTGACTGTTTCTCTCTTTTATAGTAGCGGTTATTTCTCAACAAATTTTCTAAGGAACGTGTCTCTTTAATCACTTGACATTGGCAGAGTTGTCTCGTAAGAGCAACAGGAAGCCATAAAAAAAAAAAAAATTAGTAGCGGTTAAAATAATTTAAAAATTTTACGACAGTACCTAGTTATCGCGGTAAATAAAAAGTGTAGTGTAGTGTATAGATCTTTCAGATGGGTACTAACTTATGTTCAAATATCCTAGCGAAATAACGATTTCAATGGACATTTCTGCAACTAGAGATTTGAAAAAAAAATGTTTTTCTAATTACTGATACTTTCAATTTATTAAAATTTTAAGTTTAAACGTTTAAACGTTCAGAATCTCAAATATTTAAATTTTTTAAGAAACTATCCGAGATGTCCAGTCCGCCAAGCTAATGGTAGAAATATGCACATAGATTTGAAAATCCCAGAGGTGTATTCTCGGATTCGAACGACAACTCTCCGTATGTCGGTAGGTATGTGCCGTGCGTGTGCGTTCTTGTCCACTGAGCTATCATCGGTCTGTAAGACCGCATTCATTCTGGTGAAATTCGGGAATCTGTAGTGAGGACTTTTTTAAATCATTGAAAGTTCATCATCATCATCATTTCAGCCAATAGACGTCCACTGCTGGACATAGGCTCCCCCAATGTTTCTTTTATTAATCATAGGGGGAGTTTGGCCTCCACCCACCACGCTGGCCCAATGCTGGTTGGTGGGGAACGCCAGAGCCTCTTCCGTTCTGCATCAGGGTGCGCCACGTGCAGGTGAAGTTGACTTAGGCCCGTTGGATGTTGAGCCAGGGACCCCTGATACCTCATCTAATAATTATTAGGACGATTAAAATCTAAAAATGCTAGTTTCTGTCGATTTTACCTACCAGCCTTTGCAAACCCTGGTCCGTCACCGCCCAGCACCGATGAGTAACAGCATCCTTGAGATGCAACTCCTGCATACATTATCACATCGTAGATATTGCACAGATGCCATTGTGCTTCGAACAATACATTTGGACACCCACCGAGTTCTGCGGATTGACGTGAGTGGGCGTTGGGCGTGTGTATGTGTCGATTTTTTTCTTTGATGATTTTTTCACGCATCTTCCACCTTCATTTTACCACCATGTCACTGGCAGTAACTGGGATTCCATCTGGATTGAAGGCGATCAACTGCGGTACGCTTTGCCCAGCGTTCCCTGTCCGATATTATGTTTCCGAACCGCATTGAAATCTTCAAGAAACGAGCCTATATCTACCTAAAAGCCCAGAGTGCCTATACTCGACCACTCGACATTCAAATCGAATTTAGACATTTCTTACTTTTGTCCATACAAATCTTAAACTCGACTTCAAAGTCAAGAGTAAATAAATAAATAAAAATAAGGAGAGCCCATGGAACTAGAAAAAGCACGCTTTAAACGGAATGCCATTTTCGGAAAAAAAGTCACCGAGGGTGAAAGAGATAAGAGATCCAACCGGCCCTGACGCAGATTCTATACAGGTGCGGTAGAGAAAGAACGTAGCATCTCACTCCATTACTAACTTCAATATTTTTATTGAATTTTTGTTATAAATTATCTATGTATATATTATTGGGTATGTATGTATTGTTTATTATTATTTATGTAATGTAATAATATTTATATATAAAATAATGTATATTTCTGCCATTCTCAATTTCATTTGTTAAATTACTTTGCACTGACTTCCCTTATTACGAATACGATATTTCTTTCCTCTACCCAAAGGTTGTCTGGAAGAAATCGCTACAAGCGATAAGACCGCCTTATTGTACTGTCTGTTGCTGTTGTATCATGCTTGTATTTTATTTTTGTGCAATAAAGAATATCTATCTATCTATCTAACGACTAGGCGCGGTTTTCAATTATTGCTTTCTATGAAAAGGCACCAAGGAGGCTATAGATAAGCACCAAGGAGGTTTCTTATTATAACTTCGTCAAAAGCACTGTCTGTTTAGAGTGCATGTCTGTGGGAGAGCACCGGAGAAGACATCTTGACAGACTGTAATAACATGTGGCATGATGTTGCCTGTACAGTGTCTGAAAATACCTAACACCATTTCATTTTTATCTCTTTTATGTGTAACTAGGCATATACTTCATAAAATCTGGAAAATGGCGTCCGTAAACTTCTGAGATTCACTATCCGATAGATAATAGCAATTCTATTGTAACTTTTCTCATTATTAGCATCTTTTGGTAAATCGTAGAATTTGAAGCTGAGCAAAACATAAAATACCAAATTGTATAAGCATGGAGGAAAACTATTTTGTTCCTATCAGAATAAAAACTGACTATTCTGAAAAAATTAAATTTTAAGACTATAAACAACGAAAATTTGAAATAGGGAGCGATGGTTCGAAAGATCGAATCTATAGGTTTTTTTTAATCTAAAGCAGACAAATGAGCAGACTGCTCACCCGATGATACTCGATTACCGTCACCCTTGGACATCTGCAACATGTGAGGTATCACAGAGCGTTACCAGCTCTTAAGGAAGGAATGAATTCTTTTCTTAAAGATCACCAGATCGTATCTATTCGGAAACACTATCTTTGGCAGTTGATTGCACAGTAACAAGTACAGACACATACGTGCATTTATGGATTTCTCCAATCTAAGAGTTAATACTACTAGTTCAGCAGTGAAGGAAAACCTGCAAACTTAGAAAAAAAAATTAAGTCTTCTAAATCGCAGTGATAGTGATGAACTGATGATGGACATCAATAGTTGTTCTGTGATGACTTTCCAACTGTCCTTAACACAAAGCTTTGTCAGACATTGACTCTAACGAGATATAATTGTAGTAAATACGATTTTATGAGCTTAAAGTCAACACTTTTTATTTAATTGTAGCTCGTTTGTCTAGACGCGCAGAAATCTGTGCCATCGGAGTCAACGCACCGGCGCCCGCGCCGCATACTGAGCGTCGCGCCTGCGCGTGACGCGACTGCGAGAGCCGCCGCAATCGATCAGCTTTTGTATATAATGGAAGTTTAGGTATTTTCCTCAATTCTGTAGCTCACTTAATTACATAATAGGCACATTTCTTAAGTATCTATATGTTGACAAGTGAGGTATTCTTTGCCATTGACTGTATATGAGTACTTAAATAGTCATACCAATTATTAATAATATTGTGAACTTGCTAATTACATGATGTTTCATATAATTATTTACCTACTTATAATTATTGAGAATACAGTGAGTTTGGGATTCATTAAAAATAAAAAAATACTTTTGTTGTCATTTTTTCCATGATTATTTTTCTAGCTCCTATAGTATTATTTTAACCTACTTAAAAAAAAAAGGAGGAGGTTCACAGTTCGACATATTTTTATCGGTCAATTTTGTTAATTTAACAGGGACAGAGAAAGTGCGGAGGCAATCTTCATAAACATATTATGATGTAATGTAATCCATAAGTTCATACAACAGCTCATACATTGACTCTTATCTTTCCTCTACGCAAAGGTTGTCTGGGAGAAATCGCTACAAGCGATAAGACCGTCTGTTGTTGTTGTATTATACTTGTATTTTGTTTTTGTGCAATAAAAAATATCTATCTATCTATTTAACATGACCTGATTCCGTACTAAGCAAGCTCTCGTACTACCAATATCATGCAACAGAGGAATTACAAGATCACAAATCACCAATGACAAATTAAATGTTTGTCACACGAATGTTTACGACTACCTATCAACAACCTTAAAGATTTTTCACAAATGCACAATATTAGATAAATTAATTATTAAGTAGTTCACATCCCTCCCTTTAAGAGATGCCTCTCGGTCTTCTACCGGATTCATTTCGGGGAGTGTGCGGAGGTTCTACATAATTTGATCCCCCCCAGCCCATTCCATCATCGGACGACAAGGCGCGGCGAGTGCTTTCATCCTTATGTGGTAAAAATACCCCTTATCCGCACGAAGCGATTTGCTTCCACATTTATAATGCGGACGGCTAAGGAATGGAACTCTCTGCCGAGATCTGTTTTTCCTGACCACTATAATCTGGGCATCTATAAGGCAAGAGTGAACAGGCATCTTTTAGGCAAACGCGTATCATCCTAGACCTCATGTGGTCAAGCGTTGGCTTATTGACCAAAAAAAAAAAAAAAAGAGATCCAAAGCTGTCGCTCTGGACCTCGGGGTACCTACCTACGCTTGGACCATGATACAAGATTTAGGAAGTCTTTTAATTACAATGAACCGACTGCCGTCTGGCCTTATCAATTCTATAACAGGGGAACGAGACCAAATGAATCATGGTTACTTAACACGAGTAAGTTATGGATACTAAGAGATCTAAGGGCATTTATCGATTACAAAATTCAGGATATCCGTGTCAAAAACAGACTGCCTCTTTCTTAACATGAATGAATTACGAGACATTCGCGAAAAACACGCTGTTACTTGACCTAGTTTGTGCCACAAACAAGTTACATTATGTACTCAGAAACAATGACGTCACTTGGAATAAAAAGAGGAAAACTGGAAATATACCCGGATGCACTTTGATATAAAAATAAACTATTTGTAAGAACTCACGAGAAGGTATTATAGCTATTATAGTAAATTGCGGAACTAAGGATTCCTTTTATTTAGCGGTTTAAAAATATTATATCTTTAATAAAATGTTTAATAAAATATTATATCTTTAATAAAATGAACCGAAACGTGGCCGCTTACAATGTGCCGATTAAGGAGGCTCAAAGTCACTCAGAGAGCAATGGAGAGAGCTATGCTCGGAGTCTCCCTGCGTGATCGTATCAGAAATGATGAGATCCGCAGGAGAACTAAGGTTACAGACATAGCCCAAAGGATTGCATGCCTCAAGTGGCAATGGGCAGGGCACATAGCGAGGAGAACAGACGGCCGTTGGGGCGGAAAGGTCCTCGAGTGGAGGCCACGTACAGGAAGTCGCAGCCGTGGCAGGCCCCCCACAAGGTGGACCGACGATCTGGTGAAGATCGCGGGAATCCATTGGATGCGGGCGGCACAGGACCGATCTGTGTGGAGAACATTGGGGGAGGCCTATGTCCAGCAGTGGACGTCTATTGGCTGAAATGATGAATAAAATGTGTAAGAATGTGCTCTCAATAAAAGTACCTAACTACATTAAGCTTACATAAGGAATAAAGTTCTATTATAGTTTTACGATCAGTAAAAATCAGTTTTTATTAGTTACATAAATAGATAGGCCACCTTATGAATAGTGACCACTGCTGATAACATGTTTTGTACTGAGATGGATTTTCAATTAATTTAATTTTACCACTTAAGTTTTTATACGAACACAATATTGTTTAAAATTACGTACATTATGTCCAAAATACGCGTTATTGTACGAACATCCATAGTCGTTGAGCCTTTATGGCCTCCCTTTAAAACCTTCCATATATAGGGCCCTCAGAGTAAACAGCAAAAGGTTGCAAATTATTTAATTTGAAACCAAACAAGCCTTATCTCAGACATCAGGTAGAGTGTGCGAGGGAACAGGTTGGTCCACATGTGACAGCCAATTCCATAAATCAGCTTTTCTCGGAGACGCTGAATACTCGATGATTCAAATGATGCTAGCTTATTAAAAAAAATATGGTACTTCATACAACTCGCCGACTACGGGGCAGGCCCTAAAAATGATGGTCTGACGCAAAAAACATTGTGACCAAGTGAATTTTATTTCCAAAGTATGGTGTTTGCATTCAATAAAATTGTGATATGAGCCTTTTTAACATAATCATGCCTTTCCCAGGAGACACCACTCTTTCATGTCACTCCTGTGTATCTCTTGGAGAAAATCATACAAGGTGTTGGTCTCTACCTAGGAAATATGCTGCTCCTATAGAACAGTAGTCGCGTTCTCATATCACGAGGATGCACATCAAGAATTTTCCATAAATGAAATTAAACAAATATACCAAAAAGGTAAGTAATCATTACTGTTGCTTACGATCGATTTCCCATTTGCCTCCCTTTCGCACAAAAATTATCGAAGAGCGTTGACTTTTAGGTGATTTCTAAATCGTCGGATTCCACGTATCACTAGTAACAGAGCAATCGAGTGGATCTCCGAAACTGGATACAAACCGAGCGCATCGAATTGCACTCACCGACTGACCTACCTTCGACATATGGGACGAGGATAACTGGGCTACTCAAGTGCAATTTGGGCTTGCACATCACTTGCCAACTGCGGATGTAGCGATGATGAATGGCTTATCATTTGTAATATGAGATCCAATTTTTTTATTATTTTATTTTTGGCAGATGAGCAGGAGGTTCGTCTGACGGCAATCGATTACAGCCGCCAATGGACACCTGCAATATCTATTGGAGACACAAATGCGCCACCATCCTCTTCCTATCGGATTAGGTCTTTTAAGTTCAGATTGATTTATTAAAGTATCTTCAAGCCGTCACATTTAAATCAAAATTATTTACCTATTTATCGCACACCTTCATTTACAAGCCTTTGACTTATTGACAAAAGCAGCTCAATGATAAACTGCCTAAACCCGATTATATTATAAACTCATGGATTAATATTCTGCTGACAGTAAACTTGTATGAACATTTATAAAGCTTGATATACGAGTTTCATACATCACTTAGAATGTACCGGAATGAATACCTACTTACGCAGGTAGGTCATGTCGATCCTAATGACGTGCACCTACATGATATTGCAAAGATATTGCCGCAAGACATCCTTGGCGCCGTGACTCAGAGTACTTGACTCAATCCGAGATTGTGGGCATATCGGCTGGGTGAATAGGCTGAAATTCATATCTAGGAAGTACAATGATCCCAATCAAATGTCGTAACGGTGAGTCAATTATTGCCTAAAGGACCACAATAATGTAACCTCGTATGTACCTAATAAATATTGCTTTAGAAAGATGAGTTGGAAAAGGATTTGCGCGGACTCTTGGCAGGTGACTGACAGAAGGTGGTGCACAACTGACCTAGATGGAGGCCCTTATTATCGGAGGCCAAGGCTCACTCTGGGTCGTTGCGCCAACTTAGTTATTCAGTTTTGATCTTAAACATCATCATCATCAGCAACCCACACTCGTCCACTGCTGGACATAGGTCTCCCCTAATGCACGCCACTGCTCCCGATTTTCGGCCACTCTCATCCAGCCCACAACAGCCAGCCTTCGAATGTCATCATCCCATCTTGTCGCAGGGCGTCCTACACTACGCTTACCGAGTCGCAGTCTCCACTCAAGGACTTTACGGCTCACACGGCTGTCAGTTCTGCGGCTAAGATGACCAGCCCACTGCCACTTCAGTTTGCTAATTCGGTGGGCTATGTCGGTGTTCGGTGGAATATGGATCTTACACATACCATCGTCCATTTCAGATGGAACGGTGATCGAATGCAGGCCAATGGCATCACGTACGCACCTCTGCACCTACTCATTTTTAATAAAGCTTATGCCTGCGTTACTTACTTCTAGTTTTCACAAATGCAGAGTTTATTTTCGCTGAGACAAAATCATCCCCCTTTGACTGTTTCTCTCTTTTATAGTAGCGGTTAAAATAATTTAAAAATTTTACGACAGTACCTAGTTAAACGGTAAATTAAAAGTGTAGTGTAGTGTGTAGATCGTTCAGATAGGTACTAACCTTTGTTCAAATATCCTAGCGAAATAACGATTTCAATGGACATTTCTGCAACTAGAGATTTGAAAAAAAAATGTTTTTCTAATTACTGATACTTTCAATTTATTAAAAAGTTAAGTTTAGTTTTATGACGAATAGTGATGTAATGAAGGTAACCAATTTCAACGCTGTAAGCAGTTTAATAATAAACAAGGTTAATTAAATTAAACCACGTCTATATGTTTAGTACATACAATTTAGTTAGTTGCCGACCGCGAATTCCAAATGTTGGAGCAACCTTCGTTACAAGTTTGGTAATGACATTTACCTCGATAATTGCCGGGCAAGAATGCGATCTAATAAGGTGACGTGATAGCGTCAGGTAATCGTAAACAGATTACCTAATTGGAGCAGTTTTTGAACTGGTCCTTCAAATTAACAAGTTTATATGCCTACTAATACCCTTGCTTGCCTTGTGAAATCAGAAGACAATTTTAAGAACCTAAACTGCCTAAAACCATTTCCACTTCAGCCTGCTGATCCTTATGCAATGTCAATTACTGAATTACAACCAAAAATAAAGAGGTCCTATAGATAGACTTGCAAAAAATATAGAAATTTTATGTGCAATTTCGCTGAATGCGATGCAACCTTCGGGTGATGGATATTTTAAGTAGAGGAGGTCCTATCCCTTGTAGGAATCAATTTCTTTCAGAGAATCTTTGTGTATAATAGAGAAACAGTATATTGGTAATGTGCTTAGACAATTTAAATTGTCTAAGGTAATGAGTATGTGCGAGTATATGTATATATTGGTTTTGCGACAGGTTTAGGATTTCAAAATAAAATGTTTACATTTTTCAGCTGGGTATCTTAAATTCCGAGATACTAACTACTTAATTTTTTTGCGTATTTGACTGGACTATTACTTGCAGTTTTAATGAAATAGATACAAAATAAGTGCAGATCGTTCGTAACTCAATTAATCTTATTTCTAATATTCTACGAGGAGCCCTCGGCTCCCTTCTATTAGCAACCTCAATTGTTAATAAACGATACATTATTTTTTAATCATTATTTTTAAGGATATGTTAACACAAAGCATGCTGTGTGTGGGTTACTTTGTTAGAATGTTGCATAAATTTAATTTTATTGAGTTTAATCTGTCTGTGTAGATACATACCTTAAATAAATAAATCGTGGTTCGATCGGAGTGCTGTGTTTCACTGCGTGAGTGAGGGTACCGGAATCTGGGGGAAAGGGGGTTCAAAGGTTGGCAGCTCAAATGTGACTACACTGGTGCCGTGGACGTCCATGGGTGGCGGCATGCTTACCATCAGGTAATCCGTATGCTCGTCTGCCACCTATCGCATAAAACTCAAACTTATCGAATGAGAAAGATGTGTGATTGCGTGTGCTTCCTATTCCTCAGCCATGATTATTCTGGGCACATCTGCACACAATCGTGTATCATTAGAATAAAAATGAGGTATCAAACAATCAATCGCTTCCCGGGGAAGTGTCAATGTATTCTGCGAACTTTTGGTTCCTGGCAATGATTTGCATATCATTACCGTACTCGATTCGCTGTCACGACTGAACTGTTTCTCGGAGGGGAATGAACTTGACAGTTTCACTGCCTTAGTGGTGTAAGAACGTGAAGATTGGAAGGCTTTTAACATTTGCTTGATGAACCTAGAGATATATAATGTTTTTTTTTTTTGGTCAATAAGCCAACGCTTGACCACAATCGCACCTGATGGAAAGCGACGATGAGGTCTAGGATGATACGCGTTTGCCTAAAAGATGCCTGTTCACTCTTGCCTTAAAGATGCCCAGATTATTGTGGTCAGGAAAAACAGATCTCGGCAGAGAGTTCCATTCCTTAGCCTTTCCGCATTATAAATGTGGAAGCAAATCGCTTCGTGCGGATAAGGGGTATTTCTACCACATAAGGATAAGATATCAGCGAATGCGGTATGCCAAAACCTTAGTTGACATTTTACACCCTGAGTATTACTATCTTTCTTAGGTTTCTTTGTAACAAAATCCATAGAATTTAACGTCTACCACAGAGTATTACACCTGTTAAAAATATAGCACAATTTACACATTGCTATACTTACCATTTTCGCACTTGGATTGGAATGTGGACTTCCACAGCACCCTCATTTTTCACCGCCAAAACAAGAATTTCTATTTAATACCTAATCTTCTTTGGATTTGGATTGGATTCGGGGAAGGGGGGTCAAAAGGTAAGCAACGCACTTTTGACACCACTGGTGTTGCAGGTATCCATGGGCGGCGGTAATTGCTTACCATCAGGTGATCCGTCGGCTTGTCTGCCACCTATCACATAAAAAAAGAAGAGAAAGGAAAAGAATTGAAGATTCCTTAGGTGTTGCAGGTGTGAACGGCGGTGATCACTTACCATCGGGTGATATATCTGCTTGTTTGTGCCCTGTGTGTGTGAATAAGAAGAATAAGAATAAGAATTCATTTATTTGCTTTTGAGTAGGGTATACAGAAGATGACAAAGATATATTATATAGACCGCCCATTCAGCCGTCAATAACAGCATGCAAATACAATTATTATAATTTACGACTAAGACTTATAGTATGCGCCTGACATTATAATTTCTGATATAATAGTGTTGTTTAATTTTTGTTATTTAGAAACTCTTGGAGAGAATAAAACCCTTGCATTACAAGCCAGGTGCGCAGTGCATTCTTAAATTTATTAAAAGTTGGCATGTCTTTTATATACAGAGGAATATTGTTGTATATATTCACGCACATGCAGAAACAATTTTTTTTCATGCGTGTACTTTTTGGGACAAAGTCAATAACCAGCCTATTACCATTCCGAGTATTCCGGGGGTGTCCGTGTGTGTGTGTCAACAAATGAACCGATTTTGATTTTGTTTTTTTTTTATAAAAAAAGTGACCTGTTAATGTAAGACCGACGACGTCTAACCATACAAGTCGAACTTTCGGCATTTCCCCCAACAAAGAGCCTAATTACCATCACCGAAATTGGGAGCGTAGGGTCATTTACAGCTAAGCATATATGATAATGTCGGCGCGTGACGCCGCGCTAACGGCACCGCGAACAATGCCCGCCTCCCAGAGGAACTCGCCCCGAATTTGAAATGCGGGGGGAATTAGGCCATTTGTAGACGGGAACCTAATTTATGAGGCTCGTGTCGTGACTATTGTGACATGTCAATTAGTAGGCACTAACTGTAAATAACGTAAATTTAAATGTTGCTGTCAATGGACAACACGACAGTTTTTTTATTTCCAAAATGAAGAATACTGTTTTCTAGATGAGCTTTCTAGGATTGTAAAAAAAATGTTTTAGATTTTTTTAAAAATTGATTATTAAGAGAACGTTGACGTTGCCGAAAACGTTGGAAAGAGGGTAGGCCTTTGCCCAGCAGAACCGGTTGTCAAGCCGAGAAATTTTTACTAAATATAATAATAATAATAAATCAAGGAGAAATTAAATAACATTTATAAATCCCCGTGTGACGTCACAGCTCGGCATGACAAATTAATGACGCCTTTGCTCACGTTGACTTAAGAAAAAAGAAAATGGCTGACAAAGAGAGTCAACTTTTTTATTGTATAGACAAGACATCACCTACGTAGAGCCTCAGGACTACGTCACTTCCTGGATTTTTATCTATCTTTTATTAATTTTTTATTCGATAAAAACACACATTTAATGAAAACTAAAAATGCAGGTCCTCTTTTTTTTCTTTCTTTATTCGAAAAGCATATAAAATGGTAAAATATTTTTATCGTATTGTCCATTCTTTTTTGTGAGTTAGGGGCAGACGAGCAGATGGGTGACCTGATGGTAAGCGATTACCTCTGCCCATGGACACTTGCATCACCAGAGGAGTCACAAGTGCGCTGCCGGCCTTTAAAAAGGCGGCCTTTTTCTTTATCAATAGACGTCCATTGCTGGATTGCATAGGCCTCCCCCAATATCCGACCGTGGGAGAGCCACGCTTCGGCACGAATGGGCCGCCTCGACCTGAGTGATACCACGGCCTCACAGAAAACCGGCGTGAAGCAGTACTGTGCTGTGTTTTGTTGCGTGAGTGAGGGTATCGGGGGCCCAATCCGGGGGAAAGGGGGTTTTAAAGGTTGGCGCACTTGTGACTACACTGGTGTAACGAGTGTCACCATTGACACTCGCAATCGCTTACCATCATCCGTCTGCTGGTCTGCCACCTATCACATAAAAAAAAGGTTCTCCACACAGATCGGTCTTTGCCGTCTGCATCCAATGGATTAACGCGACCTTCACCTTGTGGGGGGCCTGCCACGGCTATACGAATTTCTGTACGGAGGATTTCTTCACTCGAGGACCTTTCCGCCCACTGCCACTTGAGGCATGCAATTCTTTAGCTTTAAAATAGCCTTTTTCTTAAAAGTTTACACTTTTCTTGATATTAGTATGTTTTCTGATCATAATGTATTTTTGATCTAGAGATAGAAAAGAAACGAATGGGCCGACGCGGCCGGAAAGATATGGCATCACATGAAACTGGCGTGAGATGTTGGCAACACACTAACAACTCCACTGGTGCCACTTAACACTCAACGGGCAGCGGTAATCGCTTACCAACCGTGGGGAATTAACACAACCATTGAGGTAAACAAGTTTTGGAGTGGTAACCGAGTCTTGATAAACGTATGAATGGCGCCCTCAGGTCAGGTGTAGTGACGATTTGCATAAGATAGTTGCAGGAGCTGCATGCGAGTAGAGGTTTGATCAAATCAACGAACATTTGAAGAGGCCTGTGCCTAGCAGTGGACTGCAACACTAAAAGGTGGAGGATTTAAAATGATAAGATACCATCTTACATAATCATCATCATCATCAGCCCATTTAAGTCCCCACTGCTAGGGCACGGGCCTCCCTCAATCACATGAGGGGTAATTGCCATACTCACCACGCTTGGCAGATGGGTTGGCGAGGGTTTTGATATAAATGCAGAGTTTTCCTTCTCTGGGTGCTGATGATCATGCCAGCAGCTTTACCTTAGTCGCCTTTTACGACACCTCGGTAAGAGTGAGGGTGGCCTATTCTACTCTGCCGGGGACCACACGGGATATCTTACATAACACATAATGAAACTAAGATATGAAATTCGCAATGTCTCCAAATTGAAATTATCAATCAATTGAAATCGATAACCGTTATTCAGCTGCTGGTTCCGGCAATCGCCCAAAAACAACCAAATGCCGTAACTACAAACCATAATAAATAATTGCATTGATAAAAATGGTCCGATTCAATTTAATTCATAACAATTTTACGATGCAATTTGAATCCCAATCAAGAACTATCGCTGGATGCCATGTTAAGAATTAATTTAAACCTGATATCAAAATTGCAGCCTACGTATATGATTTATGAGTATGTTATGCAATAAAAGTAGACCAAACAAGTTAATAAAAAGCTTTTTATTTAAAATTTTATTACGCAAGTTGCCTGTATGTATAGTTAGTATGTATGTCGTCCGGTTTGAAATGGAAGGTACATGCGAAGGTATGTAGGTAATTGGAATAGGAAGTTATGGGAAGCAATATCCTCTTGTTCTCATAACCTTAAACATTTTTTTCGTCTATACAATAGATTACAAAACCAGTCCTTAAACATATTATTCCTAGGGGCCGTACTAAAGACATTATAAATAAATAAATAAACATTTCACAACATCACATACCTTCATTGATCTGATTACAAGATAGGTGGTAGCTCAAGAACCTGTGTTACGGATATCAGAATCAACAGCGGAATTACAAATATATACATTTAATACATTTTCTTTTGTAAATACATTAGGAAGAAAGAAAGAAAAAAATATATATTTATTTGCACACATTAAAAAATTACAGGTACATATTAAATAACACGACTTAAATATTACAGTAGGCAAATCAATACAGGTGTACAAGTAAGTATATGTGCCCAAAATGGTGTCCACTCAGCATGAGTTAGCGACTAAAGTAGGAGCCCCTAACGCTGATTTTCAGTGAAACCAGTTACTAGTATTGGTGTAAAGGAAAGGAGGCCTATACTCAGCAGTGGGTACTACCTGGCTGATGATGATGATGAAATACATATTAATAATACATAAACACCCAGATCAATACAAATAGACATGTTTATGCACACAAATGTTTGTACTGTGCTGGGATCAAACCTGCAACCCTTTTTTGTCGATGGGGAATGCGCCTTATGCATACCCTCCTGCTGGGGCGCAATAGGCTTATGTCGGGCTCTCCTCTGGTGGAGAAACCTCCTTACGAGAAGCCGGCCAGTTGTACCGGAGGCAGCGTTCACTACAACTGATCCAAACGGGTTGTCATGTAAATAATTATTACAATTAGTACAAATAGGTTATTGTAACTAATTTGTATCGACCAGACCTCAATCAATTACCTTACCAAACAGTTAGTTAATTCAATCCCATCAAAAAAAATACTTGTCAAAAAAACCAAGTCTCGCAACTCACTTGTTCTACGGTAAAAAGTTGTGAGATCCATGTAATACCAAGTCTTATAGCGACGCATATCAATATTAAAAATCTATATTGTTTAATATAAATATATTGAGACGCCGTGTGTTACCGAGATGTCGTAAAAGGCGACTAAGGTAAAGCTGCTGGCATGATCATCAGCACCCAGAGAAGGAAAACTCTGCATTTATATCAAAACCCTCGCCAACCCGTCTTTCAAGCGTGGTGAGTATGGCAATTACCCCTCATGTGATTGAGAGTTGAGAGTTGGCCATCGCATGAAAACACGTGTAAATTAAATTATTTGGTGCCATGGCCAAGTCAGTATATTTATATAAAACAATAAAGATTTTTAATATTGATATGCGTCACTATAAGACTTGATATTTAGACCGCTTTTTTGCTGGACTTGCCAGATATTTTCTTTTTAATATATTATTTGTATAGTTTATGCTTGTACGAGTATGACTGCGATCTTATCGTAATTTAACTGTTAGCATGTAACAGTATGCACGTAGCTTATAAACAAATTCAGGAAATTCTATTACCACTAGATCGAAATCTCATTACGTGAGGTAATTTGGGGATTAGCAGGGTGATCACGCCTCCTGTCACTCATTTGTATGTGTGTACTGACGCCACAAATGGGTTCAACAACACTATAGATTAACTCTCGATTAAATGACAGCACACATTGCCACACCTAACTAAATCAGGGTGTATCGGTTAACCACTTACGTATATCCTTTTATCACTTCTATCACTTCTTCTACTAATCATTTTCAATCACGTTTGTTGTACGACTTATGGAAATTCGCATCAAAAAATTCCAACTTTTCATACAAAGTCCGTAACGGGACTTGATCATTTTGAATGGGAAGTCGAAACATTTTTCGACTAATTTCCAATAGTCGTAGTATAATCGTTTCCCAGAATTGTTGGTAGAGCTAGTATCTTTTATGTGTTAGGTGGCAGATGAGCAGACGGATCACCTGATGTTAAGCGATTGCAGCCGCCCATGGACACTCGCGACACCAGTTAAGGCGACGGGTAGCCCTAACTGTTGTTTAATAATTAACCATGCACAAATGTTGGGTCCGTTTTTGTACGCAAAAAATGGATTACCGCCAATAGCGTGAATCAATTTTTCGCGTACAGATGTTGGGTCCGCATTTGTGCATGGTTATTTAATAAATAGTATAAGTGTTTGCGGAGAGGTTTTAACCCCGAAATTGTTTAAAATAGATCCGGTTTAGTAGCTAACAATTAAAATCGATTGGTGTCGCTAGTTTGCCCTACCCGTCACCTTAAAAGGAAGTTTACTGATACACATCGTAACATTTTTAAATAAAACTGCAGTATTATACCGAATAGTTACATGGCTCAATAGATACATGGTTTACAGAGCTTCGACAGGTAATAAATACATACAAAGAGGACGAAAAAAGTCAGCGATTTGATACATAATGTTACAATCATTCTATTGACTTAGTGACCATGTCACTTCGGGAAATGATTCTGTTTTACATACACATATGTAATTAGGTAGGTGTTATAGATCTGTCGACACAAATTAATAACCTTTACTGTCACATTGTTGGACACAATATGTCCGAAGGTTTTAATTTACATAGCTAGAAAACTATTTTGCTTTTCCACTGAACTCATTACGGTAGCGGTTCGCAATAGTCGAAGAGCCAGTAGTTCGTCTAAAATTGACAGCAAATTAAGTATCTATGAAAGTAATATTTATTCAATTCTAAATCCATTTGCATTTATTTATTTTATTTGCATTACATATGACTATATGACCAGGTATATGGTAACATTACACAATCAAAAGAACATATGCGCTTTATAAGAGGGGCAGATATTTCTTACTTTATTCATTCATAATAACAACCACTGTAGACCCCAATATAATGATTAAATATATACGTGTAACTTTTTAATATATTTTTATGGATGGCTTTAGATGGATTCATTAAGAGTTATTGGACTGATAGAAATAAGTTTTATTTCATGACCACATATTGAAAAAACCAACCAAATAGGATAGCACTACCATTTTTTCTTCAAAATCGTCAAACCAGCTGCTTCTTACAAAACTCAGCAGGCTAATTGTAAAGAAAAGCAGATGTTTCGCTATTTTTATACCTACGTAGGAGGTAGACAAGCAGAAAAATCTAGTAATAATAAGCCATTGCCACCGACCATGAATGCCTGCAACACCAGGGGCCTATTCTCGTCCACTCGACATTGAAGTCAAATTCGAGATTTGTATGGACAAATGTATGAAATTTTTAAATTCGACTTTGATGTCGAGTGCACGATAATTGCCCCTCAATGAGGAGTTACAAATGCGCTACCAACCTTTTAAAAAGGGGTAACTATAGGTTCTCATTTCTACTTCGAAATACAACCTTTAACCATCAGTTAAAGGTTGTATTTCGAAGTATTTGGCTATGCCATTGAAAAAGCATATAATATACACATAATAGATGAAATCGGGAATAAACTGCGATTGTCGTTTAATGAGCACATAGTAATACTCACGGCTTGCACAAAGCAGCGCGAAAGTTTAAAATCATATACATGTTCTATGTATGAGTGCAGGTTAAGATTCCGCAATATCCATCAATCCTGTCTCTAGGAGCATAACGCACTCGCTCTTCACATGGGGCGTAACCTGTTGAAAGTGACAGCCGGCGGCCTCGCGACACTTGCGCCAATGTCACCCGGAAGTGGCCGCGCCGCCATCGCTGAGCCTCGTCGCACTTCCGGTCGTGGGAAGGAACTCCCTTCGCCATGCATTAGGGATACAAATAGGTATTTGTGATTTAAGGCACGAGAGATTTTACAAAATACATAGTAGGTACCAAAAGCAACATGTTGAAAACTCTCCCTCTTATTACAAATCAGGAACTAAGGATAGTCCCGGAACAAAACTCGTGCCAGCCTCTTTTAACATTGCGTGTTGGAACGGGATGTTAAGAGCTTTAGTACGGTAATAACTTTAGTACGCGATTTGTAATAAGGTGCTCTGAGTTTAAGTTGTCCTGTGGTATAAGCCCAAAAAATTATATACACAAAATGCTGCCACAAATCACGTGCGAAATAGGCTACACAAACATATCTGTAGAGACAGCGTCACGACGGGTGTCTCAAATATGAGTTCCGCAAGGGTAGCTCCACGTGTCACCGTGTGTACATGCGCACAGTGATCTCCTCGGCGTGGTACGGCGTGAGACAGATTCAAATGTTTTTGACAAACACGATTTGATAGTAGAGGAGGGGTAGGTGGTGCAATATTGAAAAGGGAAATAAAAGTGAACTGTATATTATATATAAATATTTAATATATGTACTTCAATTAATATTTATAATAAACACAATATTATATACTAATAAATAAATATGTTATGCTTGGATAAAATAATATAAAGGACTAGATTCATATAAATTAAGACACACGGACCATCGACTACTACCGATGACTGGACCTGTAAAGACTTAAAGGGATTGATATGTATTTATGTAAAAAGTGAGTTTGACTCGGGCTTTAAAAATGGGTAATAATGGAGACTGTCTTATTGATAGGGGTAGGGAGTTCTATAGATGGATGGACTGGACAGTGAAAGACTGGGTATAGAAATGAGAGGAGTGGGAGGGAGTCTTAAGGCGGAGATGTTTGACAAGATCGCATATAACCCTGGATGGGCTGCAAAAACTGGAAACGCTCTCGGAGATACGGTGGTGATTCTGGGTTGAATAGTATTCTATATAAGAAAATAATGTGGAAGTCACGACGAAGACGAATAGGGAGCCATTGGAGTCAAAAATATTAAGTAATAAGGCTGAAGTGACGTAGACCTGAGACTCGACGTATTGCAATGTCGGTGCTATATGTAAAATAAAAAAAAGTTTAGAAAAGCGACTGGTCATGTCATTGTTTGACGCTTGGTTTTTTAATTACCCTTTTTTTAAATCAACGTGAGAAAAAGGGTTATTCATTTGTCATGCCGAGTAATGACGTCATAGGAGGATTTTTAATTTTTTTTCTTAACAAATTTTTCTTAAATTTCTATGAGTATAATATGGTATAGTCTAGAAATCCGTGTGGTCCCCGGCAGAGAAGAATAGGCCACCCTCACTTTTACCGAGGTGTCGTAAAAGGCGACTAAGGTAAAGCTGCTGGCATGATCAACAGGACCCAGAGAAGGAAAACTCTGCATTTATATCAAAACCCTCGCCAACCCGTCTGCCAAGCGTAGTGAGTATGGCCATTACCCCTCATGTGATTGAGGGAGGCCCGTGCCCCAGCAGTGGGGACTTAAATGGGCTAACGATGAGTCTAGAAATAGTAATTTTCTTTTCAAAAAATGTTTTTTTTTTGTTTTGTCCATTCTGCTCCTAACGTTAATCGCTATATATAGTAGCTAAATAAAAGCGAAACAATTTGGTCATGTGATCCACAACCAGCTCTACCTAATGATACATTTTGTAAGGAATACCTACAACCTACATTCACGAAGATGGAGTACTAGTTTTTTGTTCTGAAAGAAAATAAAATACCGAATTGCTGAATATTTATTTTGATAATAAATACGTAAATAAATTATTTGCTAATATAAAAATGAATAATAACTTTGAACTGTAATAACTAATTAATTAAGTTCAGAAGACAAGAAAAAGGCAGATCGCCGACAACATTTAAGTATCTTTCACTTACGGTGATACGAATTGCGTACCTAAGTACGTTCAAACAAGCTAGGAACAACTTTTCTCGTACATTTTGCATAGTGTTTGTACAAATTTAAGTCTACTTTAGTAATAAACCTCTAAAATATATCGAACAGCCGCAGAGAAGGCAGCTGCAGCCACCGAAGTCGTGTGACTGTTGCATAGTCCGCCCATGATACCCTGGTCGTTCGGCTTCCTGTCCAACTGCCAGGTCCTTACGGATATGCTGGATCTGGTTACACTGGCTGGTTGAGGTGATGGCATCCGAAAGTTAGCCAAACATCCGTAAGGAGTTTGGAAAGTTGTAATGTTCGAGAGCCAGTGACGTTGTAGCAATTGAGGGTGGCCTCCTAGTGCGCAGAGGCACACTGAAAAAAAAACAATTTAATTTAGTCGTGAGTGAGACCAGATATAAAACTGGCCAAGTGCGAGTCAGACTCGCCCATGAAGGATTCCGTAGCAGCAAGTAAGATATATGGAAGGTAAATTGCGGTTTACGGTATATAACGTATTACAAAAAACTACTCACTAGATCTAGTCCAAACTAATTTTTGTTGTTAGTTTTTATGCTAATGTATATCATATTTTTTTTTAGTTTTATAATTCATTTATTATAGAAGTTAGTGGAGGGGACACAATTTACCACTTTGGGAGCGTCTCTTGCGCAAAGTATTGTGTTTAGAAAAAAATTATGTTAAAAACTTCAACATCATTTTTAAAGACCTATCCATAGATACCCCACACGAATAGATTTGATGAAAAAAAACATTTTGAGTTTCGGTTTCAGGTATGGAGACCCCCCAATATTTTATTTTTTCCAATTTTAGTGTAAAAATCGTAATGCAGTTAACAAATTACATCTATTTACCAAGTTTCAATAGTATAGTTCTTATAGTTTCGAAGAAAAGTGGCTGTGACATACGGACGGACTGGACAGACGGACAGACATGACGAATCTATAAGGGTTCCGTTTTTTGCCATTTGTTAAAAAGTAGTGGTATACTGGGATCTTTCTCGGATGTATGAGGTACATTTCAATAAGTGATTTGCACTACAACTCGCATAGACTAAAATTATATTTTTTCCTAATACTTGTACCTAAAACGTGGCTTTTGTAACTTTACTATAAACTTTTTACAGGTAGAAGGAGTATCAACATTTGATCTCGATTTTTTGAGTTTTTTCATTCGTTATAAACAAATCAAAAACAGAATAGGATAAACTCCCCCATTTCTCTTTCCTTCTTCCTATCCTTTCTTTATTAGCAAAAGATAAAAGTATAGATAACATGTTAGTACCTACATACCTATGTAAGTAGGTAATTTCGATAGTGTAAACGCTTTTTCTACATTCAAATTATTTCGGAAAAAATGGTAACTCACTTTGTTCCAGCATCAAGTCGACGACTCCATAGGAATGATGAGCAATGTAGTCAGCTTCATCGTAACTCATTTCGCAGAACCCTTTCACCAGTCTCCTGTCCCGTTCCGATGAAAAAATGCTGCAGCCGCGAGCGTATTTTGCCTGCAGCAAGAACAGCAATCTGAAAAGTGAATTAATATACCTATAATATAAGTATTTCTAGTTAGGTATAAAATTCGTATCGACGTCGCAAAAAATTTCTTGCTCACATTAAATTTAGGTCTAGCCCTGCCACCATACGAAGGTAAATTCATATTTACCTTCGTATGGAAGCAACCTTATTAAAACCTGAGAAAATTAACAAATAGGTAGATGTGTATCTCACGCTAAATTCACTTCCTTTCGGCTACCTAGGAAACCAAGTTTCGAAACTAGTTTCTAACTAAGAATAATGATTCTCCTTTCGAAATAATTCCCGGTGGCGACCAAAGCTTTCGCTCTGGAGCCCGGGGTACGGTCGGGTTTCAATGAATCTGGTTATGACAAAGAAGCGAATGCCGTCTGACCTTCCCAATCCTTAGACAGGGCCAGGGGAATCAGATCAAGAGAATCTCGGTTACACTTTCAGGATCATTATCTTAAATATTGTAGGTACCTATAATTTTTGACAAACTTTCCGATACGTGCAGGTTTCCTCACGATGTTTTCCCTCACTGCAGAGCTAAAAGTAGAAATATGCACATAGATCCGTCTGCCATCTATCACATAAAAAAAACTAAGCACTCACTCAATACATCAGTCATTTTACTAGAAATAATAACTTAGGATTGACCTTTTTATTAAATTCACAGTTTAATTATAATTAATTAAGACATGGGATAGAAGAAGGTGATATTAACACGATATTTATTATGTGATACAACATTATGTATTCACATATTTTGCTTGACGTTTCGGCTACGTTACAGCAGACGTGTTTACAACCGGCGGAGCGGAAGCGACGTGTAAATCTAAAAAACAAAAAAAAATCTATAAATTCACAGTTTACCTGTGAGAAAGAGAGTATCCGATATCTGTACCATTGACGAGCATCTCGTGGCATTGCTCGTACACATTGCACCTCGGTGCAGTTGAAGCGTCAGAGTTGTAAACTGGGTTTCTGGTCAAAGAACTTATGCACATATCTGAAATTAGAATAAAAATATTATTTTATAATCAGATTGCAGTCCAAGTGCAACACAATGGCCCATTTTTTGATGTTCCACAGGAGATAGCTCTTGTCCATCACCCCGACACATGAGTGAAAAAGATGGTGTGATGATTCACAGTTTGAGTTCCCTAGGGTTTGGGTCTCAAAACTAAACGAAGACCCTGGTAATTACATCTCAATGATTCGCCGTCGGATAGCCCTAAAAGGAAGTGGTATTCACGACCAAATCATTGTTCTCTTTTGTTGTCCACTTATTTGCGTTCGTTACGAGATTACGTCATAGTCCTCTGGACTAGACCCTACGTGATGCGACGAGACGTGGTGTGACGTGTGTAATGCTTTGAATAGGGAAATGTAATGCAATCTTCTTCTTAGTTTGTGATGTAATGTTACGAAAATTAAGACGACTTATGAAGATGAGTAAGTAAATTATGGGAACCCATAACTGAAATTCTGAATGAACCTTTTTGGATCCCCAAGACTAAACCTACCTAACACTTAGGTACATAAGTGTATTAGTGTATATAGTGTGTAAGTGTAAGCAAAAGTAATTTTGCTTACCAGATGTTGGAGGCGTTGGCTCAAAATTCTCGTAATTGTTTACAATTTGTATGTAATGACCCCATGATGAGATCCCAAAGTCTTCGAGCTGCCAATCTTCCTCTGTTGCTTTCATCGCTACCTTATCAAACTTGTGGATTTGTTTTATCCACTGAGTCTCGTTCGAGAACAATGCTAATACTAAAAATAGGAGCAAAAATGTTAAGATATTTCTACCGAGTTATATAACTAAATAAAACCGGCCAAGTGCGAGTCGGGCTCGCGCACAAAGGGTTCCGTAGCAGCAAAGTCCAAAATTACAGTTAAATCAACCTATCTCAAAAACTATAAGAGATACTTTGATCAAACCAAAAATCGTTGAAAGAGTTAATTAGCATGCATCACCTCTATTTTTTTTAGAATTTTATACCCCGTAGTTATAAAAATAGAGGGGGGGGGACATACTTTTTACGACTTTGAGAGCTGATATCTCAAAAACCGTTCACTTTAAGAAAAATGTTTTTTAGAAAACTTTATATCATTTTAAAAGACCTTTCCATTGATACCCACACGGGTATGTACATCGAAAAAAAAAATTTCATCCCTCAGTTACATGTATGGGGGGCCCCACCCCCAATTCTTTTTTTTACTATTTAGTGTCATATTTTTGTAGCGGTTCATACAACACATATTCCCATCAAATTTCATCACTGTAGTACTTATAGTTTCCGAGTAAATCGGCTGTGACAGACGGACAGACGGACAGACGGACAGACGGACATGACGAAACTATAAGGGTTCCGTTTTTGCCATTTTGGCTACGGAACCCTAAAAAGGACGATTCCGAATGAACCTAATACATGAAAGTTTATATACCTACCTACGCAAATTTTATACGTAAGAAATAATCCTATACCTTACCTACGTATAAAAAAAATACGTAATAGGTTAATTTACATTTAAAAAAATACGTAATAAAATTACATAATTAGGAGTAGTGATTTTAATACATTTAGGTTTCAGATAATATTATAATGAATAGTATGTTTATCAGATATTATTATGTTGAGAAAATAAAAATGGGATTTATTTTCTATAATATCTACTCTCGTTCTTTTCTCTCCGAGTAGATTACCATTTTTTAGAAACCATGGATTCTCCCAATCACTCATCATGACACACACAGGTCTTACTTACTAAATAAACACATTAAACCTGCCTGATTTGCTTTAAAAAAACTATGACAGTGTCATTAACGTAAAAAAACAACTTGACACTAAATATTTCATCTTACAGAAAAGGCTGCAGATTTAAAAACATTACAGCTAGCGTTACAGCCAGTTTACTCATTGATTAAGAATCTTAAATATAAAAGAAAAAAAAATACTTTGTTCTTGAATTCGTATGTACATAGGTTGTCCAAATTCATAATAATATTTTATGATGCCTATTTTCTAGCAAAATGGCATCACGCCGGAAGCAATATTGTTTAACAAGCCTGGGCTGCAGCGGTGGCATTCAATGACCCAAATACCAGCGTCCTAAAGAAAAAGTACAGCTTCACTGCTAAGTCCTTCAAGAACGATATTGCCAAATCAAAGGCATCGTTCATCAGTGAAATTGGCGAGAAGCTAATGCGCCTTCCATCAGGCATCCTTTTTGGGCTCTCGCCAAGGCTATTCTGGGCAACTTTAATCAGTCGTCTTTCCTTCCACTTCTCAAGTCGGATGATAGAAAACCTTGCCCATACTGCAA
Source organism: Marasmia exigua (assembly GCA_019059595.1). Taxonomy (NCBI): domain Eukaryota; kingdom Metazoa; phylum Arthropoda; class Insecta; order Lepidoptera; family Crambidae; genus Marasmia; species Marasmia exigua. The sequence goes on from CM032464.1 coordinate 12,372,370, forward strand.
AAGAGAAAGCCGACCTTCTGGGCAGTCTTTTTGCGTCTAACTCCGCTTTGGATGACTCTAGGAACTGTCCAATAATTTTTACATCGAACCACTCGCAAGCGATTTTCATTCCATCCTCATCATCTCGATGGACGTCGGTCTAATACTGTCCGTTTCTCGTGGAACTTTCTACCACGTACCACGTACGTTCTGTGGAACGGTTTGGCTGCAGGAGTATTTCCGGACGGATACGACTTAGGGACCTTCAAGAGAAGACTTATTCTTTTTTAAAAAGGCCAGCAACCCATTAGCGATCTCTCTGATTTCGCGGATATTCATGGGCGGCGTTGATTACTTTCCGTCAGGTCCTCGCTTGCTCGTTTGCCCGCCTCTAGCATAAAAAATAAAGAACGAAATAGGTGCATACTCATCTTATTCACGTTCTCGCGCGGGTCTTGGTTTTCTCGGACCATCCGGTAGAAAAAGTCCATGACGTCATCATTTTCTTTTAACATACGCTTTATGTATCGTAACAGCTTTGGTTTTCGAGATAGTTTTTTTCTTAAAACGCTCTTCAGGTTCACTGTAATCAAAAGTTGTAAGTGTGTGTTCTAACAACCTGCGATAAAATAAAAAAAATTGAGACAATATCACATACATTCTCCAGGTCCCATACTAAGGTTTTCCCTTGAACTATGGAAACCAGGAACAACGAAGGTACCACAACGAAAGTCCCAGACCCAACACAAATATCTGTTTCATCAACAAACATTTGTGTTGGTGCGGGAATCGAACCCGTGGCAGGAAAGCATACTATGTTTTTATGGATGTTTGCTATTAAGAAAAGGTTTGTCTTTTTGATTGGCCCAATGACGCATTTGGCTGCATGATATGCGAAAGGTCGTGGGTTCGTTCGACCATGGCCAAACATTATTATGACCACTATTCCCCTTATTACAAAATTTGTGCCAGCCCCTTTTTACTCAATACTCAATAATTTATTGCATTGTAATATGTATACATACATTGGTGGTAAGTATAACATTATTCAGACACAATTTAGGGCCCTGTTGGCCACTAGCATTACGTGCAATAACATAATGTTAACGGGCAATAAAATTACGTGTTGGAACGGGATGACATGAGCTGTAGTACGGTAATTACTTTAGATCGCGATTTAAAATAAGGTGGTATGAGTTTAGAATAAACGACTGATTTCAATGGTACACGTACCCTATACTCGTACTATTAGTTTGACTGCCTCAGTGGCGTAGTAGTTATTGCGTCGCACTATAAAGCGACGGCTGCGCAAGAGGTCCCGGGTTCGATCCCCGGGCCGGGCCAAAAATTTGTACCTAAGTTTTCGTTAAGAAATTCTTAGTGTCAGCCCGAAGTCTGGAATTTGGCGGTTTGTGCCTCGGAAAGGACGTGAAGCCGTTGTCCTGTGCTAAATCACTCTCTGGTCGTGTCACGCTGGTGTCCCATCGGAATATGAGGGTTAGGGAATAGAGAGTGCACTTGTGTTTGCGCACACACTATAATATAGTACGATAATATATATCCTGCGTACGTGACTGATCGTTGAGATTGGCCGCCGTAGCCGTAATCGGTTAGAGGATATTATTATTATTATTACCATTAGTTAACCTATCCAATTGTATTGATTTAGTTATATGCTAACTCAGCTTAGATATCCTGGATACTATGTAACTGAATTTTTGGTGAGCCACAATTAATAAATGACTTACCGTTGATCAAAAATATTCCAAACACAAAATTCAAATCTACTTCATTTTTATTATTTGAGCAGAACTTTACAATACGCCGTAATGTTTTCAAATAAACAAACAAATCATTTTTTTGTGGCAAATTTTTGGACGCATCACTAACGCTAAAATATTTTTTGTGTCCATGTCCGGTGGTTCCAGAAATTTCTGAAAATATGATAAGCACTGTCGTCACAGTTGGTCCCCACAGAAACATTTTTATTCTTTATAACATGGTTCAAGATTCACGCTCAAAGTTAAAAAGAAAACTGTTGTTTTTCAGCGCGCCGGCGACGTTTTTATCTCGTCTCATTGGCTTAGGGAAATTTGTATTTACGACGGCAATTCTTTCTATTCAACTTGATTAAATCATTTTAGATTGCCATTTTTCTAATTTGCCAGAATTAGATACAGTGGATGAATGGGATTTACATCAGTTGGCAGTCGATTACGAATACTTTACCTACTCGTACTACTCGTAGCTAGTTAAGTACCAGTTTTGTTTGATTTGGCTATTTGTGACGGAGAGCTGCAGCAAAACTAGGAATGTGAACCTACGAGAGATGTGTCTGAGAGACGTGCCCGAAAAATTAGTGAATAGAATAGAATAGAATATTTTTATTTGCGTAAAATATGGTTACATTTGTTGTTAACATTGTTAGATTTGTTCGCATATTTTGCCAAACTTGGCATGCAAATATTAAAATTAGGTACTTATAGCTACGAAAAATAAAAACATTTAAACAAACTAAAGACTATGAACAACACAAATAGCTTAACATTATATAAAACTTAATAATTCTTGTACTCACAAATCTAGCTTAAATCTATTGCTTTTATAAAAAATCTTCAATCTTTTAAATACATGGATTGGTAGGTAGTAGTTTTAAATGTTTAGGTTAATAATTAAATATTTTTACACACATAGCATCACATTGCCGTAGATAGTGGCTGAGATTTGGACTTTTATTAGAAACTAACTTTAAGGGATCTCGGGTATTTCTAGAAAATGTACAATTTGATTTTTTGAAGAGATTAATATTACATTTTACAAAATTTGCTACTTCTAGGATGTAAAGCGAAGGAAGGGGCAAAATGCCCAAAGATTTGAACAGCGGCCTACATGATTCACGAGAAGTTTTGCCGCATATTGCTCTAATACACCTTTTCTGAGCAATGAATAATCATGAGTGTGAGGGAAGCTGGATGGTGATAATTATGATGGTGAAAAAATGATAATGAGTGTGAGGGAAGCTGGATGGTGATAATTGAAAACTTTAATAAACTGCATGAGTGAGGGTACCGGAGGCCTAATCCGAAGGAAAGGTTGGCAGCGCACTTGTGACTGTGGTGTCGCGGTTGTCCATGGGCGCCGGCAATAGCTTACCCTTCTACAAAACTACTTACACAAAAAAAAGTAATGTTTCGGCCTCGGTGCGGCCAATCTTAACGATTAGCACAGTCCCCTCAGGACATATGACTCATATAGTGCACTCTCTATTCATAGGCGTAGACACGGTGGGACAGGTGGTGTACGGTGCTACCGTACATTTTTGTCTATATAGCAGTAATTGAAATTAGGTTAAATGAACGCGCGTCAATCGCTTACATTTTTCATTAGTTCACGTATTTCACCGACACACGGCGGACGCGTTCTCATTATCAATCATTAGCAATATCAGTAGTCTAAGTTATCATCAGCAATAAACTCTCTTATCTCTATTTCAAATCTATCATTTAAAGGTGTCCCATACATCTTTATGGTCCTTCGAGCCTTCGGAAAGGCGGGATCATTTACGCGTAAACTGTAACTGTGCTCGTGTAAGTGATTCATTGGATGCAGTGCATTTTCGAAGTTCATCATTAATTACTTAGAACAATAGCTAAGTAATCAGCAGCAGCAATCATCATCAGCAGTAGCAATCATCATCAGCAGTGTCGGGTCAGGCCAGCCAGTTTGATCCAACACTACGCAGCACAGCAGCAGACAAGTAAGATCTTTCCATTTATCAAACCAACTAATCATCATCATGGAAGACCTACTTGCCAATCAAAGTCAAATAATGGGAGCCATCAACCAGCTTCTTATCAACTTTAAGAAAGATGGAGCCGATCGCAAGACGGCGTCTTATATCAAGAAGCGGCTGGATACTTTGGATTCCTACTGGAAGGAGTTCCAGTCGAATCATAGCCAACTACTAAATTATGAAGATCCATCTCACTCATACTTTATAGAAAATTGGTACTTAAAAACATCTACATTTTATACTGAAACACGTACGTATATTCAAACCTCCTTAACTCTTGAGCATCGTAAAGAAGACAGGCCACTTATCAAACCAGCAACCCCTCTACCATTATCATCATCAGATCTAAGATCACCGCTTCCTGAAGACACAGGTAATGGTACACCTAGGCCTATTCAGGATAACAAAACTTTTGAATTTCCATCAGTATCAGGTAGCTCACACCCTCCTCATAAACGATCAAATTTTAACAATAGCAAGTTAGACGAGATGCTGCGAAAACAAAGGAGCAATTTCAAGGCCTTTGGTCGCCTCACTTCTAGCATAGACCTAAGCGGAGTAACCGAAAAGTGGGAGTTGGAAGACATCTTAAGGTCACTAAATTCGCGATGGTCCGCTATCGATGACCTTCACTGGGAAATTGATAGTGAACTTTATGAGGAAAACGTAGAGTACGATCAAAGCTATACCACATACGAGCAGAAATATAATCAATTGAAAAAGGAAATCAACAGCAAGATGTGGTCAGCATGCCATAGGGAGAAGTCCACTCCTCAAATGGATATTCCAACATTTACTGGCAATTACCATCAATGGGTATCATTTAAAGATTTGTATTGCGAAGCCGTTCATAACAATCGATCATTATCTAACGCACAAAAGATGCAGTTCTTAAAGAGCAAGCTAAGGGGGGAACCAGAAAAAATTATACAGCATTTACATATCAGTTCCGATAACTATCAAGTGTGTTGGGACCTTCTAAATCACAGATACAACAATAACAAACTAATTTTTGGATCACAGATCAATATTCTCTTAAACTTATCATCATCCCAACAACAATCATCAGTACATATCAAAAAGATCCACGACAACGCCAACGAAAGCTTAAATGCTATAAAAAACCTCGGAGTAGACGTAAGCTCATGGGATCCATTGATAGTTCATATCTTGTCTCAAAAACTAGACGCGGACACTCACAGGGAGTACATTGAGTCACTCAAGAACCCTAGAGATCTACCAACATTATCAGATTTTCTCAACTTCTTAGAAAATAAATTTACGTCATTGGAGTCATCTCAACGCAAACAAGATGCTGCATTCAAATCATCGTTCAATAAATCATTTCAACCTGAAACGCAAACAAATCGTAATAAAACTAATAATTATTTTAAATCATTTACCAGCAATCAAAATCACTTCATAAGTGCGAAAAACACACAAACCGGATGTCCACTCTGCAAAAATGAACAACACGGCATATTTCATTGCAACACTTTCCTCAAATTACAACCTACCGAACGCCCCGCAACATTATTGCGAAATTAAAATTATGTGTTAATTGTCTCTATGATCATAATGGCAAAAACTGCATATCGGAAAAACGTTGCCGGGAATGCCAAGGTCGGCATAACACGCTTGTGCACGAGGCTTACGTTAAGCAATCAACAATGGGTACGGAAAGGAATAAGGCCACAAATGTATCCCAAAACGACATCACTGAAACACTCTAAGCAACAGCATGGGTTAGAGTAAAGTCATCTGATGGCACGTTTATCAAATTAAGAGCTCTCATCGATCAGGGATCACAGACTTCTCTCATCACCGAGAAAGCAGCCCAAATCTTACAACTCCCTCGACAAAGATGCAAGGGTGTCATTTTTGGAGTAGGAGCAAAGGAAAATAACTGCAAAGGCGTTATCAACATTACATGTTTGTCTGTTTACAGCGACTCTCAATTTATTACAGATACTTTTATCATGAAAAATTTAATTAATAACTTACCTAATCGTTCATTCAGCAAACCAGATTGGTCGTATCTAGAAAACATCCAATTAGCAGATCCGGATTTCAACATCAGTCGCCCGGTAGACCTGTTACTAGGGGCCGACGTCTATTCCTCTATCATATTAAGCGGTATCATTTCATCAGATCAACTAAGGCCTGTAGCACAGCAAACCCGTCTCGGGTGGATTTTATGTGGAAACGTAAAATCCTATCAATGTAACGTCATTCTAAATAATACAGACGACATACAACGTTTCTGGGAAATAGAAGACATCCCTGAGGGTCCTACAATGTCTCAGGAAGATGCTCAATGCCTGGAATATTTTAAAAGCACAACAACAAGGCTGTCTGACGGAAAATACGTCGTTAGATTACCATTAGTATCAGATGCAGATGAAAGATTGGGAGAGTCCAAATCAAAAGCTATAGCACAGTTTAAACAATTAGAAAAAGATTTGCAAACCGAGCTGACATTGAATTGGAATATAAATTATTTATCAAAGAATACATTGAACTTGGTCATATGCGGCTGACGTCACCCGGATCGCTACCTACATTAGGTGTCTTTTTACCGCATCATTGCGTTTTACGGGAGTCATTGACATCAGCGCTGCGCGTTGTATTTAATGGATCAACAAAAACATCGAGTGGCCAAAGTTTAAATGATGTTTTGTTACGGGGTCCTAATCTGCAGCAGGACCTATTATTATTAATAATCAAATGGCGGCAATATCACTATGCCTACACAGCAGACATCGAGAAGATGTTTCGACAGATTTATCTTCACGATTACGATCAAAAATATCAAAAAATCATCTGGAGAGACGAACCTAATAATGCCCTACAGGAATATCAATTAGCCACTGTTACTTACGGCACAAAAGCAGCGCCCTTCCTTGCAATGATGGTTTTAAAACAGTTAGCTGACGATGAAGGGTACAAGTATCCATCTAGTCCAGCTGCCAAGGTTCTACAAGAGCAATTTTACATGGACGACTTGATCAGTGGAAGTCATGATCTATCATCAGCCAAGCAGTTACAGTCGGATTTAATCAATTTATTAAAAGCAGGAGGATTTAACCTCAGAAAGTGGTCAGCAAATACGCCGGCTCTTCTAGAAGGAGTTAGCACCGCAAATAGCCCCAGTGACCAATCCTATGACTTTAAAGAGTCAACAAAAACTTTAGGCCTACGCTGGCATCCTCAATCAGACAATTTCAGTTTCGATATTAAAATTAATTTATCTCAAACGAAATTCACAAAACGCACTTTACTGTCAGACATATCAAGGCTATTCGATCCATTAGGATGGCTCACACCAATTACAACAAAACTAAAATTGCTTTTCCAAAAGGTTTGGTTGCACAAAGATCTTGAATGGGACGACGACCTCCCTACAGACATCAAAGATGAGTGGTTAAAAATTAGATCCGACATAACCAAGATCACACGCATTAGAATACCGAGATGGTTAAATAGTAGCAAGGATGACGTCATAGAACTTCATGGGTTTTGTGACGCATCCACCAATGCATACGGTTGTGTAATCTACTGTAAGATCAACAAGCAAAATAAAGACGGAAGCAAAAATATTAAAGTTGTACTAGTAGCTGCGAAGTCAAGGTTGGTACCAACAAACAAAAATATAACTTTACCTCGTTTAGAACTAAGTGCAACTCATCTCCTATCAAGACTTATGCAAAAGGTGAAACAATGTCTAGCAGATTACGAGTTAAAAACATTTGGTTGGTGTGACTCAACAGCAGTATTGGGTTGGCTGCATGGCGAACCAAGTCGCTGGAAGCCTTTTGTAGCCAACCGAGTGAGTCAAGTTACAGACGTTTTACCAGCTGAATGTTGGCATTACGTCAAATCACAAGACAACCCAGCTGACTGTGCTAGCCGCGGAATAACAACTGATCAGCTTCATGAACATCCGCTGTGGTGGCATGGACCAGCGTGGCTATCAGAGTTTGATAACGATAACATTAAAGAAAGGCCCGTTTACGTCACTGAAGAAGAAGTAAAAAAGACAAAACAAGTAAATGTCACGGCATTCTCGAATGACGATGATATCATTTCAAAATTATTAAACAAATACAGTAGTTTGACGCGAGTAACGCGAGTAATAGCCTACATATTACGTATAAAGCTACAAAGCAAACAAAAATATTTATCAGCAACAGAATTACAAAACGCAAGATTAAAAATTGTTAAACACATTCAACATAAAGAATTTTCAGAAGATATACAATATTTACAAAAGTTTAGCAAAGCAAGTTCAAAAAGCAAAATATTATCATTGAACCCTTACATTGATGCGGAAGGTCTACTAAGAGTAGGAGGCAGACTGAGCAACGCGTCTATCAGCAAAGATATGATGCACCCCCTAATCATACCTCACGAAAGTCAATTGACCAACCTTCTCATAGATCATGCTCATAAGAGCACATATCACGGGGGAGCACGGGTTACGTTAGCGTGGCTCCGACAACAATTTTGGATCCTAGGCGGGAACAGAGCAATTAAAAAGCGCTTACGTCTCTGTGTAACCTGTAGAAGACACAACCCTAGCAAACATCATCAGATAATGGGTGACCTGCCGGAATCAAGATCTAACCCATCAAAGCCGTTTTATCACACGGGAGTAGATTTTACGGGCTACGTAGACGTAAAGGCAAGCAAAGGAAGAGGTATAAAAACATTCAAAGGGTACATAGCTGTGTTCGTTTGTATGGTTACAAAAGCTGTACATCTAGAACTTGTGTCAGATTTAACCTCATCCGCATTTTTAGCAGCGTTAAAACGAATGGCTGCAAGACGCGGAACACCAAGTCACATCTACAGTGACAATGGGACGAACTTCGTAGGAGCCAATAAAATCGTCAATCAAGCAACCATCGAATTAAAATCAGTGATCAGCGACGAGTTTTTAACAGACATTAGCGAAATGAATATTACCTGGCATTTTAATGCACCCTCATGGCCAAGTGCAGGAGGACTGTGGGAGGCAGCAGTAAAAAGTCTGAAATACCACCTCCGCAGAGTAATTGGCGAGCAAAAACTCACGTTCGAGGAGTTTTCCACTTTGTTGACTCAGCTGGAAGCCTGCCTGAACTCTCGTCCGCTTTGCGCAATAACAGAAGATCCAGATGACATTAATTATCTCACCCCATCACACTTCCTATCAAGTGGTCCAGTACTAAGCATAATCGAGACTGAAAAAGATGAAAGAACACGTTGGTGTTTAACTCAGAAGATATTCTATGACATATGGAAGCGCTGGAAGTCTGAGTACCTGACACAATTATCAGCCAGAAGCAAGTGGCAGCAGTCAAATAGCAACATCAAACTTGGGGACATTGCGATCATACATGATGCAAACTTACCTGCCGGGAAGTGGGCATTAGCTAGAGTGATTGACCTTCACCCCGGTAAGGATGGACTAGTCCGAGTAGTCACCGTCAAAACAAAAAACGGAGTCATTAAAAGACCTATCACAAAACTTACTGTTTTACCTGTTGACTCTAAAGCAGACAATCAAAGTCTAAGTCCCACAAATAAACAACAACCTTCACCCGCGGAATCTAGTCAAGATCATAACAAGCATAAAACCCCAGCATCTGGAATCAAATTTAGCAACATCATCATGTTTACATTGTTGTTATTAACTACATTCATTCAAGTAGCCCAAGGAGCACATAATATTACACTTTTTAAAGATACCCAAAGTCTTTATTTCGATAAAACATCCAACATGCGTCTAATCCGAGATGAATGGAAAATGATCGTTTATTACGATATGGATCCGTACTGGCAAGGTTCGACTTTACTAAACAAATACATCACTCACCTTGAAAACATATGTTCAAAACTGCAAGAAAGACAACAATGCGATGTAATACTACTACAATTACGACACGGTAGTACCGAGTTACACTACTATGATCAGCTGCTACTTGGTCAGCAGTCTGCGGCGAGAGAAATACGAGTCCGTCGCGGGCTTATCAATGGAATCGGATCCGTCGCGCGCACACTCTTCGGCGTACTGGACGATGATTTCGCAATACAATATCAAAAGGACATTGACCTTATCAGAAACAACCAACAACATCTCGTAAAATTGTGGAAAAATCAAACATCAATAATAGAAGCTCAACACAGTTTTTTGAAAAGATTAGATACTGCAATCAATCAACAGTATAAACTATTTAATCAGCATCTGAATAAATTAGACCAACAAAATTTAATGATCAAAGACGAGGTAGAGAGGTTAAAAGCTATCAATGAGTTTATTTTATCATCAGTTATCGCTAACAATATTTTGGTTAATCTGAAAAAGATACAAAACACCTTACTCGATACTGTTACCGATATATATCATGGGAAATTCGATATCCACATATTATCACCTGATCAGCTAAAAGACGAACTCAGCTTAATTTCTGGCCATTTATCAAAGGAAATATCGCTGCCTATAGACGATATCCATAGCGGTGTATCAAAATTATATCATCTACTAAGAGTTAAGGTAAAAGTTACTAATCAGTATTATAGCGTAGCTACTTTGGGAGTGGGTAGTGTTAGTACTGTGAGGGTTGGTTGGTAGGTAGCCAAAACACTTTATGGAGGTATATCTTCGTATATTGTCTCAAATTAACACAAGATAATAATTATTTAGATCGGAGCAACAACTTAACATGGACGCGGTTGGTTAGCGAGAGAGTGAGGTAGGTGTGGGGGAGAGGAACTCCCGTACCAATCAAACCAGTATTTGCCTGCGGGCGTTTACGGAACTAACATGACAGAAAATAAGTGCTAGCGGTACCTAACCGGCAGCAATGCATTGCGCTTAGGGCGCGATAGAGGGCGCTGTCTCGCTATATACTCCCCCTCCAGAGGATGAAAGCGTCCTCGCTCATTCGCTGGCCATACATTATCATTGTTACAAACATTTACAGAAACACTACTTTGGTTAGACACATTATGACATTCATTATTTGAATCCACATTAGAATTGTAATTTCTATTCGTTACATAAAGATTAGGCGAGTACATACATTCCTCCCTATCAGACACATTATTGCATTTATCATTTAAATCCACATTAGAATTGTAATTTACATCGGTTACATAAAGATTAGGCGAGTACATACATTCCTCCCTATCTGACACATTATTACATTTATTCTCATTTAAGTTACGACGGGGACGGCCACGTTTCCGCACCGGAACTACAGGTTGAGGTAGGGTCGTATCGCGACCCAGGTAAGGTGTTAACTGTTTAATGTGATACTTCCCTAAGTACCTACTGGAGTCCTGTGCGGGTGCTATGATATAAGTTGTAGGGCTTACCTTTTTAGTAACCACGTATGGTCCATCTCTTTTTGGTACGAACTTCGATGTCAGGTCCTTTCCTTTGTTGCTAAGTACATGCGAATTCAATAATACCAAGTCACCTGCAACAAAACTTTGTCCTACGCGACGTGACTGATCACCATAGTCCTTTCTTTTATCCTGCTGACTTTCGACCTTCTCGCGAACTGCAGCTAGCGTATTGAGAAAACGTTTTAGGTATGGTGTTATCTGTGGAACGAAATTTTCTTTCTCCAAAACCAAACGAGGATCATTTCTTACTTCTAAAGGCGATCTCAGCTCTCTGGCAAACATCAAGTACGCTGGCGAAACTCCTGTAGTTTGACAGCGTGCAGAATTTAACGAAAAACGTATAGACGGTAAGTATATAGGCCAAGAATTATGTTTATTACCTACTAATTGTGATAACTGTACTTTTAAATCTCTATTCTTTCTTTCCGCAGGGTTCCCCTCAGGATGATACAGCGGTAACAATTCTTGCTTCACATCTAACACGAACATACACTGTTGCATTACAGCTGAAATAAATTGTACACCATTATCTGAAATAATGCGACGCGGTAGACCAAAACGTAGAAAATATTCCTCTATGAGTGTACGCGCGCACGCCTCAGCTGTCGCTTCTCGAAGCGGATATAACTCGACCCATCTAGTTGCGGTGTCCTCGACCAATAAAATCCATTTTTCATCCTTATCACCTGGAGGTAAGGGTCCGAATAAATCTATAGCAATAACCTCATTTCTCTGATTCAGGATCGGCGTCTGCAACAACCCTGGTGGTTTGTCGTTGGCAGCCTTGTAGCGCTGACACGATGTACACGTTCTGACATACTCGACAATGGCACGACGCATCCCTGGAAAATAAAACTTTTGAGCAACTCTTTGATATGTCCTCTCGATCCCTTGGTGACCTGCCAGAGGAGAGTCATGACATTCTTTTAATACTTCTTCTCTTTGATCCACAGGTATAACTAATTGCGGTTCTTCTGTATCCGCATCCGGATTATAGCGATAGAGCACTCCTTGCTCCATAATATAACCTCTTCCCGTCCAACGATGAACATCAATTTCCTCTTCACTTTCCAGATTCCTAATTATCTTAGCAAGTTCAGGGTCTGCAAGCTGACCTGATCTTAACTCGGAGGGACTCTTCGCAGGTAAGTCAATCGTTACTGAACATATCCCACATGCTTCTGCGGAGTTCTCATCGCAGTTGGGACGGCTCAGGGTATCTGCTATTATATTTACCTTCCCTGGTGTATACTCATAATGCAAATCAAATGCTTGTAATTTCAGTGCCCATCTTACCAATCTGCCTGATGGTGATTTTACAGTCATTAGCCACTTCAACGGCTGGTGGTCGGTACCTACGACAACCTTATGACCATCAATATAAGAACGAAAACGTTCCACAGCCCAGACTATGGCTAAGGCTTCCCTCTCTGTTGTTGAATAATTTCTTCTGCTTGATTGAGCAATCGGCTCGCATATTCAATAGGCCTTTCATCATTACCTTCTCCTTGTAGAAGTACTGCACCCAGAGCGTAGTTACTGGCATCAGTTCTGAGCACAAACGGTTTGGTGTAGTCAGGTTGGATGAGGATGGGTGGTGACGTCAGCAACCTTTTTAGCTCCTCGAAGGCTTGATCTTGCTCTGTCTCCCATCTCCATGGCTCATGTTTCCTAGTCAACCTTGACAGTGGTTCTGAAATTTTAGAAAATCCAGGTATAAACTTCCTAAACCAAGAAGCAGTCTGTAAGAAGGTTCTTAGATGTTTAAGTGATGACGGCTTCTTCATATCTAATACAGCTTTCACTTTTTCTTCATCAGGTGATATACCATCTTTAGATATCACGTGACCTAAATATTTGACAGTGTCTCGTGCAAAAACACACTTATCCCGATTCACCCTTAATTTAAATTCGTGCAGTCTTTCAAATACAGCGTGCAAATCCTTTATGTGGCATTCCATATCAGCCGATATTATGCAAAGATCATCCAAAAAAGCTAAAATAGTAATATTCTGCAACTTCGGGCATGAGCAAAGACGATCAATTAAACGCTGAAATGTAGCTGGTCCATTCTTTAACCCAAATGGCATGCGTTTGAAGCGATAAGTGCCTGACGGTGTCGAGAAGGCAGTCTTATCTTTATCACGGTTAACGGCAACTTGCCAGTACCCAGATTTTAAGTCTAAAGTACTCATAACACAACCCTGTTTTGTCCTTTGTAACAGCTCATCAATCTTCGGCATTGGATAAGTATCTGTTTTAGTAATACTGTTCAACTTACGGTAATCGACGCAAAAACGAAAACTTCCATCACGTTTAGGCACTAATAGTGCTGGTGCTGACCATGCTGACTCACACTCCTCAATGATATCCTCAGCAAGCATCTTCTCTACCTCGCGCTGCATAACCTCTGCGCGCGCTGGTGTCATGCGGTACGGCGGAACAGCAACTGGCGCGTGTTCGCCGGTATCAATGAAATGCTCTGCATACTGCGTGGCTTCACCAGTCTCTCGGAACACATCACTGAAAGAGTTTATTAAATCATTAAGTGACATACTATCATTATCACAATTTTTTGGTGTTGACTGTACCTCATTATAACCTTGTTCTAAATCCTCATAAAACAACCTGTACTTCCGGTGCTTCGTGTCCGAAAAGTACCATAATGAGTTACCAAAATCAAAAACTAATTTGGCTTTGTTCAAAAAAATCTATCCCTAATAAAGATTGATTGTTACAAGCATCTGGAAAAACAATAAATTCAGTTTCAATTATTTTATGTAACATTTTCACATTCACTGAGGTAACTAAAACCTCCATTTTCCTAGATAAACCATCTGCAAGCTTCACATCTCTAATTTGCTTATCAAAACATTGACCACTTTTTATTAAAAATTATACATTGATTGGCTAGCTACACAGCCTTTAGCGGCTGAATCCACTAATGCAATACCTTTCCCACCTAATATTTCGATATTTAATATTGGTCTCTTATTACCATTAGTGTAACCCCTATTGTTACATACAGTTGACTCCCCCTGCATATTAACATTGGTGGTCTCACACGCATAAAACTTATTGTATTTATAACTACTACAATTTGGACATCTTGCTCTTATTATTCCTATTTCACCACAGCCATAACAATACAAATTTTTACTTTCCTTTATGTCTGTTTTCAGGGATCCATGATGCGGCGGTGGCGGCAAATGCGGCGACCCACCCAGCGGCGGCGCACGCGACCTCGGCGGCGGCGGTCCATATGACTGCGACGTACGCGACTGTGGCGGCGGTGGCGGCAATGGCCCACCCGACGGCGGCACCCAGTGCGACGAACCTTGCGGCTGCGATACCCGCATCGGCGGTGGCGCGGCAGACTGGCCCGGCGGTGGCACTGCGGACGACCCACGAAACTGCGCGGAGAATGGCCCACGCGACTGTGCACCCGGCGACTGCAAGCGCTCCTGCATCGCATCTTCTATGCTTCGAGCCTTCCTTATAAGATCTTCAAAACAAGACAATGTGTCCCTTTCTATTCTTTTTCTTATACGGACGTCTAACAACCCAAACGTCATATCCAATTGTACCTTCTGTGAGATGTCGTTTTCTGGTAATTTAGCAAATAAAGCGCGTACTTGTGCGACAAATAACTCTGTGTTTAACTTTCCTTGCTGCATACTATATAATTCTTTATATATTTGAAACGGTGCTCTTCGTTCCCCAAATGCGCTCCTCAGGCGATCTATTGCTTCGCTCCATGTTTTCGTATATTGTTTTATACCTTGCCACCAAGTTGCGGCGGAATGTGATAATAATAATGAAAGTCCTCTCAGTGCGTTTTCGTCGGAAACGTTGGCGGCAGTTTTAAAAATTTCGACTGCATCGATAAAATTCTCGACAGACTCGTTCTGCGAGCCACTAAACCTTGCACTACAAGTAATGAAATTAGCACCAACCGGGGCGGCGGCCCTGTCTGTCGGACAGCTCGTACTCCTCATAGTAAGCGACGGCTCCGTTTGTACCTGATGCATTACTGGTGTAGATGATCGTACTTCTTGTAATAGAATTTGACAAAATTCTGCTTGTGATTGCTGCAACTGTCCCATCAGTGCGGCGAAATGTTCCTGAGTCATCAAGATGGACGCGCCCGCGCTGCTTCCCGTGGCACCTTCGGTTGCTGTTTCAGTCGCGGCGTCTTCATTGACCAACTCCTCGGCGTTAATTTCGGCCGGAATAATAGTTTCATTGAGGTTTGCCTCCCTCGGCAACGAACTTCGGCTCCTGGTTCTTGGCATTTTCCTAATAATTCGGTTTTCCAAACCCAAAATGGCGGCAGACCTTCGCGTCCACACCACTCACTAACACACGTTGGGCGATCACTTATAGCGTAGCTACTTTGGGAGTGGGTAGTGTTAGTACTGTGAGGGTTGGTTGGTAGGTAGCCAAAACACTTTATGGAGGTATATCTTCGTATATTGTCTCAAATTAACACAAGATAATAATTATTTAGATCGGAGCAACAACTTAACATGGACGCGGTTGGTTAGCGAGAGAGTGAGGTAGGTGTGGGGGGAGAGGAACTCCCGTACCAATCAAACCAGTATTTGCCTGCGGGCGTTTACGGAACTAACATGACAGAAAATAAGTGCTAGCGGTACCTAACCGGCAGCAATGCATTGCGCTTAGGGCGCGATAGAGGGCGCTGTCTCGCTATAGTATCTATTATTCGAAATTAAGATACCACTACTGACTAGAGAAAGCTATGACATTTACAAGGTTATACCGATTCCTCAGTTAGTTAAGAACAATATGATCAGCATAATACCGATTTCGGACTATATTGCTATGAACATCCAAAGAGATTCATACTTATCAATGACGGAGACCGATGTACAGACATGTCTTCATTCAGATGCCACTACAAAAATGTGCGACCTCCGAGGTCCTATTTATCACTTACAAACCGATCAGAACCTATGCATTAAAAATGAATCATCAGACAGGTGCCAAACTATTATCAGTTCATGCAAAAACTCATGGAATGCGCTTAACACCGCAAACACCTACCTGTTTCATTGTTGTGAGCAATGTACTTTCCGATTCATGTGTGGTAATCAAATTGCAAGTGAGCGCGTCAGCAAGGCCGGCATCTTATCAATCGGGAATAATTGTGTACTCAAAGGAGACTCATTCAGAATCTATTCACACGGAATTCAAACCAACACGATGCACACTCAAGCTGATCTGATCGCCATCGATATTCCACCGATCAACCATATGATCAACCTGACGGTACCTTTTACTAAAGGCGAGACAAATCAGACTGAACAGAAAGAACGCCAGGCGTCCCTAAAAGAGATCGGACGTCAAATCGATACTATTAAAAAGGAAGACATCGAATCAGATTTAGATCAAATGTCATATCACGACGTTCATCATTACGTGGCTATTTATGTTTTGGTGGGAGCATGCGGAGCAGTAGGAGCAGCATTCCTGTGGAGGCGGGCGCGTACGCGCTGCCTCCGCCTGGCGCCGCGCGCGCCGCCCGAGCCGCAGCCGCGCGCGGCCCCTCGGCTATCTCTACATGACATCGCTGGTGCTAGTGCTATCGCGAGTGCAAGTGAAAGTGTTCATGTCAATTTAAATCAAATAGATCAGAGTGCGCGAGTGGTAAATAAAGCTACCTCACCCATTTTTACAAGTGTGCGTTTGAGCGACATCAATCACTAACATAGTTTTAAATAATAATGGAATCACCTTGTAATATCTTAAGCCATTACCATTATATCACGTTACTAACAAACACATAACAGCTCATCTTCATCATCATCCTCATCTCGCGCCCGGCAGCATGTACGGTGCTACCGTACATTTTTGTCTATATAGCAGTAATTGAAATTAGGTTAAATGAACGCGCGTCAATCGCTTACATTTTTCATTAGTTCACGTATTTCACCGACACACGGCGGACGCGTTCTCATTATCAATCATTAGCAATATCAGTAGTCTAAGTTATCATCAGCAATAAACTCTCTTATCTCTATTTCAAATCTATCATTTAAAGGTGTCCCATACAGGTGGGACGCTAGTATGGGACACGATACCCGCCGTAACCTCCTCATCTATGCGTGTGATTCCCAGTTTCGTCCAAAACGCCTAAAAATATGGGCTAAAAGTCTGTTACGCGGATTGCTCGTATATTTTTACAGGCGGTATGCTTAACAACAATTTACGCGTAGGTATAAAAGTACTACTCATTCATTTGTACGTATAACAACACAGCTCCATAACAATATCTTTTAATTTACTCTGAAGATAATAAAAAGCCCGTCGCCTGAAGAGTCCGACTCCAACGTGAATGATTGCGGGATGAGCCACGCCGCGGGCGGTCCGCCGCGGTCATTCCAATTGGATTTGTTCCACGGGGCGGCTACAAATCATGATTAGGGCATAATATTGCGAACCAGACTTATTTAACGGTAAGTGTATTATTAGATTGCTTATGTAGTCAGTATGTACTCACTTAGAAAATAACTAAACCAAAACAGCAATTTATATGACCATCTTAAAACCTCTGTAACCTCCCTGTTTAATAATAATATTTTTTTATATTTTTAGTAAGTATAACTTATTATAAGTATTAGGTTAGTAACAAGAAATTGACACACAAAGGAAAACCACCTCAAACCATATACCTCAGCTAGCTACATTGGTTGGTACCGACCCAAGCAACCGGAATCAGCAAATGGATAAAGTGCCTCATAATAGGAGAGTCAAGTTTAAAAGCAATTAAAATATTTAGTTTTTTTGATAAATTTTGGCATGGATAGGTAAGTACGTATCTAATTATAAATTTATGACAAATTATTTAATAACTTCTACTGGGTGTTTCTTATATAGACTTGCGAGTTTACACTTGGTTGGGTACTTAATATTCTTTATAAGTAACATCATGCATATAATTTTATAATTTATCCATTTATAGGCTATGAATAAATGAATGAATATACTTTTATTGCACTCAAAATAAAGTATAAAAACGTATTACAGGATATGTATAACGAAGTCGGCCTTATCACTATGAGCGATCTCTTCACCTGATTAGTTGTAGGGCAGTGCAATCTTATTATTAAATAAATTTTATATACTTACACAGAAAGTTTAAATGGTAATAAGTACATAAATAAAATATGAATACACTAATACATACTTACATAAAATAACATAAACTACTACCTGCGCGGATAAAGAATGGGATCAGAAATGGCGGCGCATCTATTCACTTCTCGCTCGCACACATATTTGCGTCTATACTCGCACTCGTGGGGTGCGAGTATAGACGCAAATAGTGTGCGAGCGAGAAGTGAATAGATGCGCCGCCATTTCTGATCCCATTCTTTATCCGCACGGGTTGTACTTACAAATATGATTATATTTTTTACAAATATGATTAAATATAGATAAATATTGCAACTACAATAAATAACAATGGATCTCAAAGCAGACGAATGATTTTAATCAAAGTACAGGAAGAGATGGGGGAGGAAGTGGGATTAGTGGTCTCAAAGGTTAAGGCTATATTAAGGTTAAGACTAAACTTGCATTCACTAAAAGCATTAAAATCATCAAAATTTTCCCCTTCAACATCGGAAGCCAGTAGCGGAAGTCATTTCAACTGCATATCAAAACGCGGGAAAAGTTTTGATTGAAACTTTTTCACAGATTACCACCACCTATTTTTCTCAAAAATCGTTAAATAACGTTATTAATAATAATATATAATAACGTTATTAGCTTTTATTGATTTGATAATATTTTTCCCCTGGCAACACCAATTTATTTGCATGTCATCTTTGCTGTCAAAGTGTCAACCATTTTGAAGTATCATCCTCGGTTTTTATCATTTTCAGTTAATTTCTGAATTATTTAATTAGTTCCGGACACAATGGGCTTAGCTACAGTAATTGAAAATGAAGCACATTTTCAATCTGAAATGGCAAATGCCGGCACGAAACTAGTAGTGGTAGATTTTACGGCTTCTTGGTAAGTATAACCTGTTAGCGTTGAAAAGTAACGAGTCATCGAGAAAGGTTTCCAGTTTATTATTGATTTGTAATGATTTTACCAGGTGTGGGCCATGCCAGCGGATCGCGCCCATCTTCGAGCAGCTGCCGGCGAAGTTCCCCCGGGCGGTATTCCTGAAAGTTGACGTAGATAGATGTGCAGAGACTGCCAGCGCTCAAGGCATCAGTGCTATGCCAACGTTTGTTTTCTACCGAAACCGAGTAAGTACCATAGTATCGGTGACTTCCCGGTTCTTTATTTACCGAAACTACATTTTCACTAATTTTTTTCTCATAATCTAATTGGAAGAATTCAACCAGTCATAGAACCAATATAAACCTGTCTATATGACTAAAAGTTTAATCTTTATTGCAGACAAAGATTGACCGGCTACAAGGTGCTGACCCAACAGCTCTAGAGAATAAAGTTAGACAATATTATGGCAGCGATAATGATGGTGAAGAAGATAATGCTGTCGCAGGACATGTAAGTAAATTTAGATGCTTATGAAAACTTTATTGGGTACAATACAGAAATTATGAATATTTTTGAACTTGCTGTTTTTGTCAATACCTAAATACTATAATTGGTGTGTTAGTAGAAACAAGTTTATTCAATTATATTATGATCTCCAGTTTAAAATTGTTAAAAATCTTTACTTCCTATAAAATTTCAGATGGATATTGGAACATTCATAACCAAAAGCGAGTGTGAATGTCTCAACGAGGCAGATGACCATCCATTAGCACATGCCCTCACCAGCGGGGGAGGCTATCTAGCCAGTGACTGTGATGAGCAGCTTATCATCAACATTGCCTTTAACCAGGTTAGTATACCAGATTTATGATTTTATCTGGAAATTGTAAATTATGTCATCGTATTTACACCCAGCCCCAAATTATACTTATTATTAAGACAACCTTTAATCTAAGGAAACTTTGTCTAGTTTTAATAGTCACTACTGTTTTTTAGTTGGTGAAACTACACTCCTTAAAGATCAAAGGCCCAGCTGACAAGGGCCCCAAAACAATCAAACTGTTCATCAACCAGCCAAGAACCTTGGACTTTGATCAGGCAGCTGGAAACTTGTCTGTTCAAGAATTGGAGTAAGTGTGATTTCTATTTCAGGTTATTTATGAACTTTTTATTAAGATTTTTTGTTTCCTACTATTGCCCTTTTTCACATGATTGTCCAATTCAAAGGGACCTATAATGTAACTTTTTCTGGTGATCTTTTATATTTGATACATCTAATATAATGACATCTTTTGTTAACAGGCTGACACCTAATGATTTGGAAGGCAACCCTGTTCCACTCAAGTTTGTGAAGTTCCAAAATGTGCAGAATATCCAACTGTTCATAAAAGACAACCAGTCTGGTGGAGAAGTGACACAGATTGATCATCTTGCTTTCTATGGATCTCCTATTTCAACCACCAATATGGGCGAGTTCAAACGCGTCGCCGGTAAAAAAGGCGAGAGTCACTAGAACAGGTCCCTACACTATGGATGGTTCAGTCCTACAAAATGATGTTCTTTATTCCCCACAAAATCTTAAAAAACAGGGATGATGATCGAAAGTCAGTATGTGGGCCACACATTTGACTATCTTTGGCATGTCAAAATTGAACTGGATTTTCTAACATTTGAGACCTTAATCTTATTGAACTACTGATTGACTGTTCCTTAGTATAAAGAGTATTCAATTTGAGGATTATTCTGGAGTGGTCTATTCTGTGTGAATATTTTTATTTAGATTTTAGTTAGACTTATTCACAAATCCCCAGACTGAACTGTTTATATGTACTGCATTTTCTTTTATAAGATATGTAAATTAATAAATCATTTTCCAAACTGTGTCAACACATAGTAAATATGATAATTTTCTAATATATTTCACACATATTTATGAAATATGGTATCTTCATTATTAATTATAGTTTATTTTAAGTGTAAAGGTCCATTCCAAGACCACAGTTTGTTAAATGACATTCAGTACTATTGGTAATTTGTATATTCAATAAATAAATTTAATATGATAATTTTGGACTCTTTTATTTGTAACTTAACATTATCTTATAAATTAAATTAATTGTAAGACAATTCATCTTAATCCTGATTTAGTTCATATATTTGAATATATGCTTCAGTTAGAGTTATCATTTGTGGCAATATACTGGTCACATGTAAATCTTGCAATTCATACCTGCAAAAAACAACAAAAAGCTGTTTATATCAAATGGTCCATAAAATTTACTTTGAAGAGTTGAGATCCACCACCATCCCACCTGATGGAGAATGGTGAGGTCAAAAATCAAGGCTGTTAACCTAGAAAATACCCACTACACATCAGCATTTCAAATATAGCACTTATATTATCATCAGGCTGAGGAGAGCCAATATACTGTGCCTCTATAAAAAAAATAGATTCTAAAGCAAAGAGCACAATACAATATACATACAGTACATCCCCCATAGAATAAAATAAGACATACAAAAAATATCCTTACCACTGCTGTGTTGGTTTGTGAAGGACATGGGCGCGGTAAGTACCCTTTTCTGGGGTACCATCGTGGACGATATTACCCACCAGCTCGTATGTCGTCTTCCCATTGTGTTTTGCCTTTATTTCTGGCGTTAGGATGTCTCCAAAATCTACGTTTCTGGAAAAAAATATACGTTTCTACAGGGATGTGGTAGAGCCGTAATTAGAGCGCAAAAGTATTGACGCCGCATCTTATGGTGTATGTGGTGGCCAAACAATGGAATAGCGAGATTTTTATTGCATCGTACCGTATGACGCAGGCAGACGAGCAATGGATCACCTGATGGTAATAAGGATTGCCGTCGCAAACCATGACGCCGGTTTTCACCAGGTAATGATATTACTCAGGTTACGCTGGCTCATTTATCCCGAAGCTCGGCTCTCCCACATTAAAATCCATGTAAGTATCATAACATTTCACAGATTTTACTTGCATAATAACTTTGAAAGTACTATTTATTTTACTTACTTGACAGGAAAGTTGACAACAGTTGGATTTTTCTCAACAAAGAATGTATTCTTTGTAAATCTTTTAATATACAGTATTAGGTATGGTGGTAACTGAGTGATCTCAAATCGTTTCAAGAAATTTTCTTTGTAAGTTTTATACTCTTTGGATGACTGTCCATTGAATTTTGATAGCAGTTGGTACAGGTTGACCTGAAAAGATTTCATACTGGCATTTACAATGAAATTACACATGCCAGACATAATCAGTAATCTAACAAAAATTAGGAGTCATTTACATCTTGTTTGATATCTGTAACACAAGTTCCTAATCTACTTAGGGCCGAGTTCACCAACTTTAAAACAACGATAATCTCACTTTAACCGTGCATTGCTATTGGTGCTTGTATGGTTAAAGCATGATTACCGCTGCTTGAAAAGTTGGTGAACTCGGCCCTTAGCATGAAATCTGGTCAGTCTATGAGATGTAGTATGATTTTTTAAAAAATAATCAATTATAGCAAATGTAATTACTTGAGGAATGATGTTTTCTCTGAACTCATCAGTGAATAGAGGAGTAGGTGGTAAGTCACATGTCAGATACAGGAATGGTGATTCCGTGATCATCTCATTGTATTCTTCACTGGTGAGATCTACCTTCGCTGCATCATCTGCATCAGGGGGTGGTAGTTTTCTGCAAGGAATATAGTTAAGTATGACCGGAAAGTAAGCAATTTCTTTATTTTATCAAAAAGCTAATTTTAAAATAATAAAACTTACCGAGTGTAGATCCTCATATGACCCAAGAATGATTTGTAGATTATTGAACTATTTTCTTTCTTTGTGCCATTAAGTGCCATGTGCAATGAATTAAGGAACCATGACATAAAGTCTATAGGATCACCTGAAATCAAATTAGAACAGTATAAGTTTTTGTTTACCATAAATTATATTCACATACTAAAAATACATACTTTGTTTTATAAATTGGAATCTTTTCTTGGACCACAAGACTACTGCCTGCAACATCTCATGAGGAGACACATGGGCCTTGAATGCCCGAGGATTCCAAAGTTTCCGTAATAGCTCCCCAAATCTCTGAACCAGCAGGAAGGATGAGTCTCCTGGAGGCCGTTTCACATTTGCATAGTTCTCCTCACGCAGGAAATAGTTCCTAAGTGGTCTCACTTGAGATAGACACTGAAAAATAAATATTAGTAAGGATATGGGTCAGTCTGTTTTCTGTAAAATGTACAAGTTGAAAATTAAATTGTGGCTTTTGCCTTTTTAAAGTTATTGTGAAAAATGTCTCTACAAGGCTGTATTAAATGAGACAACACTTTTTGACTTCTGTCATTAGTTGATATTTTTTATAGCAATCTTTTGCAATTTATTCTTAAGTAAATAACATACTTAAAAATGTTATCTCATGTTCAGCCAGGACTCGAACCCACACCTTCCACAATCCGGGTTAATGTTCTACCAATTAGACCACTGAACTATCGACAGCTCGTCTCGAATCAAGCACTTACAAATTTCGTCGGCTTAATAACGTGTTCAGTGGTCTAATTGGTAGAACATTCACCCGGATTGTGGAAGGTGTGAGTTCGAGTCCTGCCTGAAGACGAGATGACATTTTTAAGTGTGTTATTTACTTCTGTCATCATATCATCATCAACATCATGATAATTGAACAGACCTGTAAAATGACATTGCAGTAATCATTAGCTTTAATGTTGTTGAGGCCAACAATCCCCGGCATGTACATGGTGCCATCAATGGCTCTTGACATCTTAGTGTTGGTATCCAGTTGTTTAATGTTATCCTCTGTAAAGATTGGATTCAGGACATACTTGATATCATTGAGAGATGAGTCTGGAATTTAAAGAAAATGAAAAGTAGTGTCTGTGGTTTAAATTACTAACTTGGTGGGACTCATTAAGCACATTAGAAAACTTTGATGTAACCTAAATATGGCTTTACTGTCTCAAAACCTGCCATATTTTATTTATTTAAGTGCAAAGGGTAATGCTGCCATATGCTAACTAAAAGCCACAGGGAGTTGCTGTGGCTTAGCAACCTTTTAATTAGCGGTCGGCAGAATGGATGGATATACAGGTCATTATATAGGATACATGCTTATCTCTATGAGTAAATAACATTGCAAACTTACCAATAACCTCGTAGTTGTCTGGTAGACAGTAAAACTTTAATGTATGCAAGTTAAGGAATACATGGTGTCCATCGGCAACAGAATGGGTGTATGCATGAGTGTTGGTTCCTCTTCCCTAAAATAGTTAAAGAAAACACCAGAATTAACTTATTGAATAAACCTTATTAACGAGATTATCAGACACGTAGGTAAGGACCTTTTTTATGTAGAATCATATTCTTACCTGAAAATATTTCCCGCAAACAAGGCAAGCGTAAACATTGATCCTAGTTAAAGACACAGAGCAAAGTTTCTCAAAATCGAAATCTAATACGTGCCTGTTGATAGTGTCCAAGTAAGGACACTGAATATGTATCTTCGCAGACGGTTCTGAAAAATATTCATAAACAAAACGAGTAAGATTATGATAAATTTGGTATTAATATAAGTAATAAATACAGCAATTTACTTTAAGGTTATATAGTAAATAATAACCATTACCTGATGATTCCGTGCCATTTTCAGCTGTGAATTTACGTTTTTTTGGTGGTTCATGAGACATCCTAATATTTTTTAATCACTTTAGTAAAATAAATAAAATAGTTTATGTACATACATATGTCTCGCTGGAAATTATAGTTATGTTAAAAATTAAAAATGACAACATTTTTTTTTTCTTGGTTAGTCCACAGATAACTGGTCAGTCAGTGACAATGGACAACATTTCAAAATTGCTAAGCTCTGAAACAAAAAATACCAATTCTTTGTTTACTTTTCCGTTGCTCGAATATATATTTATTCATTTTTTATATTGCTTCTTCACTGAGAAAAAAATTAAAAACTAAAAAACGTAAGATGACGTCATCGGACGGCAGATTGTAAAATATTTCTTTGCATAGCACATTATAGTTTTAAATTTACGTAATGCCAAACCCATGACATGTAACTGTCAAAAAAAAAAGACAACTTGTCAACGTTGAATGTATGAATGACGTTGACAATGTTGACACTAGTATTATTTACCTTTGACAGTAGTACCTTTTTTTATTAAAACAATGATAAGCAAAGGAATATCGCTGTATTCAGCCGTCCGATGACGTCATTTGGCGCTTACGTCTATTTAGAATAAAAAGAATTTCAATAATTATTTTATGCATGAAAATGGACAAATTTTGAAAAAAGAAAAAATATTGGTCTGTTCATTTTATGTCTACTTTCATATAAAAAAACAATATGGACATAGTTGATATTTTATAGCAATCTTATGCGATTTATTCATAAGTAAATAACACACTTAAAAAATTTTTTTTTTTTTTCATCTCGTGTTCAGGCGGGACTCGAACCCACACCTTCCACAATCCGGGTGAATGTACTACCAATTATACCACTGAACGCGTTACTAAGTCGACGAAATTTGTAAGTGCTTGATTCGACATGAGCTGTAGATAGTCTCATCAATATTGTAGGTATATTTACAATATCCAGTGGAAATATTATTACAAATATTTGACCACCAGTTAAGATGAGACTGCTTAATCAATAGTTGATATTTTATAGCAATCTTATGCGATTTATTCTTAAGTAAATAACACACTTAAAAATTTTTTTTTTCATCTCGTGTTCAGGCGGGACTCGAACCCACACCTTCCACAATCCGGGTGAATGTACTACCAATTATACCACTGAACGCGTTACTAAGTCGACGAAATTTGTAAGAGCTTGATTCGACATGAGCTGTCGATAGTCTCATCAATATTGTAGGTATATTTACAATATCCAGTGGAAATATTATTACAAATATTTGACCACCAGTTAAGATGAGACTGCTTAATCAATAGTTGATATTTTATAGCAATCTTATGCGATTTATTCTTAAGTAAATAACACACTTAAAAATTTTTTTTTCATCTCGTGTTTAGGCGGGACTCGAACCCACACCTTCCACAATCCGGGTGAATGTACTACCAATTATACCACTGGTGGTCAAATATTTGTAATAATATTTCCACTGGATATTGTAAATATACCTACAATATTGATGAGACTATCGACAGCTCATGTCGAATCAAGCACTTACAAATTTCGTCGACTTAGTAACGCGTTCAGTGGTATAATTGGTAGTACATTCACCCGGATTGTGGAAGGTGTGGGTTCGAGTCCCGCCTGAACACGAGATAAAAAAAAAAATTTTAAGTGTGTTATTTACTTAAGAATAAATCGCATAAGATTGCTATAAAATATCAACTATTGATTAAGCAGTCTCATCTTAACTGGTGGTCAAATATTTGTAATAATATTTCCACTGGATATTGTAAATATACCTACAATATTGATGAGACTATCGACAGCTCATGTCGAATCAAGCACTTACAAATTTCGTCGACTTAGTAACGCGTTCAGTGGTATAATTGGTAGTACATTCACCCGGATTGTGGAAGGTGTGGGTTCGAGTCCCGCCTGAACACGAGATGAAAAAAAAAAATTTTAAGTGTGTTATTTACTTAAGAATAAATCGCATAAGATTGCTATAAAATGTCAACTATTGATTAAGCAGTCTCATCTTAACTGGTGGTCAAATATTTGTAATAATATTTCCACTGGATATTGTAAATATACCTACAATATTGATGAGACTATCGACAGCTCATGTCGAATCAAGCACTTACAAATTTCGTCGACTTAGTAACGCGTTCAGTGGTATAATTGGTAGTACATTCACCCGGATTGTGGAAGGTGTGGGTTCGAGTCCCGCCTGAACACGAGATGAAAAAAAAAAATTTAAGTGTGTTATTTACTTAAGAATAAATCGCATAAGATTGCTATAAAATATCAACTATTAATTAAGCAGTCTCATCTTAACTGGTGGTCAAATATTTGTAATAATATTTCCACTGGATATTGTAAATATACCTACAATATTGATGAGACTATCGACAGCTCATGTCGAATCAAGCACTTACAAATTTCGTCGACTTAGTGACGCGTTCAGTGGTATAATTGGTAGTACATTCACCCGGATTGTGGAAGGTGTGGGTTCGAGTCCCGCCTGAACACGAGATGAAAAAAAAAAATTTTTAAGTGTGTTATTTACTTAAGAATAAATCGCAAAAGATTGCTATAAAATATCAACTATTGATTAAGCAGTCTCATCTTAACTGGTGGTCAAATATTTGTAATAATATTTCCACTGGATATTGTAAATATACCTACAATATTGATGAGACTATCGACAGCTCATGTCGAATCAAGCACTTACAAATTTCGTCGACTTAGTAACGCGTTCAGTGGTATAATTGGTAGTACATTCACCCGGATTGTGGAAGGTGTGGGTTCGAGTCCCGCCTGAACACGAGATGAAAAAAAATTTTTAAGTGTGTTATTTACTTAACAATATGGACATGTTAAAAATATGAAATGTTGTCCATTACTAAGAAATTAGTGATGACAACATACTACAGCAGAAGACTATAACCAACTTAATCTGAGAGTTGATAATGGAGATGTAAATAAATCTTTTAAAAGATCGTTAAACTTTTCATTTTAAATTGATTCATAATTTAAAAGGACTAACTGTAATGCATGCAACAGCAGCGCACACGCTAATTTTAGCATCGGTGATCGGTGATTTATTCGCTCTTTAAATGCTGAATGCAGCGATCACCCCACAGAGTAAGATAATAATAGAATCGCTCACTCCCTTTGAGAAGAGAATTATTTTATTAATAACTTCATCGATAATAATATATCGATAAGGGCAACACTAAATAATGCCATTTTTGTTTCTAGATTTGATATAGGTCTACGCTTTTTTCTCGCAGTTATAGCCCACTCCACATTTGCGCGGACTCTTGGTTGATGATCAATGATCGGAGTAGGTAGAGCTAATTTTGGTTAGGAGCTATAAGGACATGCCTGGAATCCTGGGATTAGAGATATACTTTATATTATTAACAGTTATTTTCGTTTATACATACGAGCATTAACATCAGCCTTACGAACATATTCACAAACTCTTTGTGATCCATGTTAATTAAAAAAAGTTATATTTGTTCATTCGAAATTCGAGATACGTACGTTAGATAGAAAGGAACACACTGTAAGTAAATATGGTGGTATCGAACGTTTATGGATATGCCCCTTTATGATTAAAATGCGTTAAATATTTATTTTAATATCGGACATAATTTTTCATTTTATAGCATATGAAAATACCTAAAATCTAGAGTGGTCGTGCCAGGAAGTTTCCGCCTAGCACGACCACGGCCTATATGTTTCAATAGCAAAAGTATGAGAGTACATATTTCAAATTGTGGAGTACATAAAAGTACATTTTTAAATAAATATGTACCGCATTCAAATTAAGATAATGCTCCGTGATCGTGTTGGATAACATCACACGTATTCATGCATGGATAAATACATATGGGAGCTAAATTACCAAAAAATACCGCACCAAGCACGTTAATATTCAATCCATATGTATAGGCAATAATATATCGATGTAAATCTGGGACGTTATGCATTTGCGGCATGTTCGTGTATATCATATATAGGCATGTATGCAGAAGTAGTAAGTCTCCCTCATTTCATATATGAATCGCTATGCAGTTGTGTTTATCAACAAGATACCTATACTATAATTATTATAAAGTGGAAACATTTGCATTTAAGTAAGGACTTAGGACAGGTTACGTTGGCGTAAACGAGAAGTTTTACTTAGCATGGGGTACTTTCGACCTGATGATGATGTATATAAGGAATAAACTCGTAAATTAAAAGAGTGGGATAAAATCCATTACGGCGACCGAACGAACGTAGGAAGTCTCTAAATTGCCGATCGCCAATGCTAAAAGTAACGCACGTGTCTGCCCTTCGTAAACACGCTTGTTATTTTGCGCACGGACTAAGATTTTGCGGTATTTTTGTGATAGTAAGTTCCAAATATATAAAATAAAAATATAATCGATACCCTCTTGACGACTTCAATTGAATATAAAATTTCAATTGAATGGTAGCATTACTATGAAACTTTTTAATTTTTTTGACATTGACAAAATAGGCGATGTCAGTGTTTGACAGCTATGCAAATTCATTCTCCCGAAAATGGCCGCTTCTGGAGGAAATATCGAATGGTCAACCACTGTAAAACCAATTTTAACAGCCCTTTATGGTCCATTTTTCGGAAAAAATGATGCCGTGGAGATCATACAAGCTATCATCAAAAGGTTGGTCATGATAAATTAATTTTAATCCACCCATATGATGATTGATTGACTTGGGCCGTCAATCGGCCCAGACATTTATTTTTGTTTTGTGTTTAATATAACAATATGCCCTCGTATATATTACGATATATTTTACTACCGTCGTTATTATTTTGAGTTAATTAATATTTAGTTCCTTAACGGTCGGTTTGTACTGAAAATTGTTTAGTCAATGTAGGGTACATATTTTTGACATAACTTTCTAGAAACAAAGGTAATCCCTAATATTATAGAATATTATTACCAGTTTTAGTCGCGGAGCTGTATTCACTTGCTAACCTTACATCTATATTTCAGCATTCATGCCATGAACCATCCTTTTATCCTCTTAAATTATCAAATAGGATTCTGCTTTAAAGTTATTGGTCTATTTTCTATGACCTACGTGGATAAATCTGAGGTTTAGTTTTAACAATAGACCAAAAATGACGCTTTTGGTAAATACATTAAAATTTTTCGCCCGCAGTGAAAGTGAATTCCAAAACCATGAAGACATCTACGATTTATTCTACACCTGTTTTGCCTGCCTCTCGGCTCACTTCATCAGTGTCAACACAAGTAATCGTAAGTATTTAAATCTGCAAACTCTACAAAACTAGTATTGAGTCCTAGCAAATCTTATATCAAATAAAAGTAATATTCAATAGACTTTCAATCTTCATTACCTTTTGTATTGATACCTGATAAAGACAAATTTTATTTTTTAGTTTAGTTGGTGTAGTAGTAAATTGATTATGTTGTGTATTTATTTATTTCCATGTTATTGGTATTTGATTTCAAAGACAGTAAAGTTTTGAATTTCTTTTTTGTCTCAGATTTTAATAACATAGATAATATGAGTCATATTAATATCATGTAGGTTAGGTAGATAACCATTTGTGTTATTTCATAACATTTTGTAACTAAAAAGTAAAAGAACTAAAAAAATATTGCTGTATTTTAACCTGTTTATGTTTCAAACTAACTTTGTTTATTTTATTTAAGTGCCAAATGACCAATTGACCACTGCTCGGGATGCATTCAGAGTCATACTACGTCAGATCCTCAAGAAGCTCTCCGAAGCGGGATTGAGCTGTGACGATGCAACTAATACAGTTGCACCTAATATTTCAGTTAAACAGGTATGCTATTGACATTTTTTGTTTGTTTTACTTATATATCTGCATTGTTTTTAATCATACATGACTACAATAGGCTATTTGACTGTACGAAAAATAAAGATTTATTTATAGTTATCCATGTAGTTTATTGCTTTAAAAAGGAATTAACAATAAAACACATAAGAAATATTGAATATTTTCACCCTTGGACAATTTAACATGGGACATGGCACAGATTTACTTTTTAAAAAATCTGCTAAAATCTGCAGGGGGAAGGGAGGTTTAGTGATGGTCTAGATATGAATAAGTAATGAAATGAAATGATGATTTTTGTTTATGAACATTGATGAATCACTTGCTCAAAGCAGCGAAAATGCAGATAAGTACTAGAAAAGTTATAAATAATACCTCGGTGGCCTAGTGGTCTGGGCGGTCACCAGGGTGGTGAAAGGGTTGGATTGTTAAAACAGCCATTTAAGTACATTTAAGTTTCTGTAATGCTTATTTTTTTTAAGTTGTGTATTTTGTGCAATAAAGTATATCTATCTATACAGTGTTAGTTGTTTATTCAAGTAAAAATGTAATATGCATCTAAAGCTGTGCATAGAAAATCTACACAATATAAAATATTTCTAAAATTCATACAAGTTCTTATACATTGATCTGATTCCGCACTAGTAGCTTAAGCAATGGACAACATTTCAAAATTGCTAAGCTCTTAAACAAAAAATACCAATTCTTTGTTTACTTTTCCGCTGCTCGAATATATATTTATTCATTTTTTATATTGCTTATTTAATGAGAAAAAAATTAAAAACTAAAAAACGTAAGATGACGTCATCGGACGGCAGAATGTAAAATATTTCTTTGCTTAGCATAGTATAGTTTTAAATTTACGTAATGCCAAACCCATGACATGTAACTGTCAAAAAAAAAAGACAACTTGTCAACGTTGAATGTATGAATGACGTTGACAATGTTGACACTAGTATTATTTACCTTTGACAGTAGTACCTTTTTTTTATTAAAACAATGATAAGCAAAGGAATATCGTTGTATTCAGCCGTCCGATGACGTCATTTGGCGCTTACGTCTATTTAGAATAAAAAGAATTTGAATAATTATTTTATGCATGAAAATGGACAAATTTTGAAAAAAGAAAAAATATGGGTCTGTTCATTTTATGTCTACTTTCATATAAAAAAACAATATGGACATGTTAAAAATATGAAATGTTGTCCATTGTGTTACGGATATCCGAGAACAGAGCAAATACTTAATATATTAAATGTTAAGTAAGTATTATATTTGCCTAAGTCTAACAGCCCGGATATCGATTTAAAAAAATTCAAAACTGATGAAATCACATCAAATTACATTAATACAATTACTTTCACCACAGATCAAGTAAAACAGGCTCTTAAAAATCTTGATCCAAATAAAGGAGCAGGCTCTGACTGTATATCACCTATGTACGCGGTAAAATGTGCTGACATACTGGCGAGGCCTCTTTCCATTATTCTTAACAAATCTTTATCTGATGGTGTATTCCCAACGCTCTGGAAGGAGGCTCGCATTGTGCCCGTCTACAAGTCTGGAGATAAATCTAATGTCGAGAATTTCAGACCCATATCTATTCTTCCAGTATTTGAAAAAGTATTTGAGTCCTTATTATGTCCTGCTATATACTGGCACATTAAACATCTAATTATTCCGCAACAACACGGTTTCGTTAAGGGTCGCTCCACAACAACGAACTTAATCGGTTTTATTTCAGACGTAGTAGAAGCAGTAGACTCTCGAGCCTCGGCTGACGTCATATACACCGATTTTAGTAAAGCTTTCGATACAGTTAATATCAAAATACTAATTAAAAAACTTTCACTTTACGGAATATCGGGACAATTGTTAAAATGGTGCAACTCATATCTATCTAAAAGGAAATCAAAAATTGTTCTTAATGGCTACGAATCTCAAGTGTATATGGTGTCATCCGGGGTACCTCAGGGTTCCCACTTAGGACCTCTGTTTTTTATACTCTTCATTAATGACGTGATTTCTTGTTTTCATCATTCCAATTGTTACTTATATGCAGATGACCTAAAAATTGTAAAAAATATATCAAGTGAAATCGATGTAAAACTACTGCAAGACGATCTCGACCGCTTTGTATCGTGGTGTAATTATTATTATTATTTATTTATTTCAGGCAACAAAAGTAAAATTACAGGCCCATATTGGTTAGTAAAAACAGAATATAAATGAAATTGGTTAGTAACAAAAAATAAGAAAAATTACATTAAATTATTAAGACAGGAGAACCTACCCCCGCCGCAGCACCTTGCGCCTATCTCACAAGCATTTGGAGACGAATCCAGTGCTGCAGCAATGGCGAGTCCCACCTGTCCACCAGAGTTTTAAGGATGGTGTTGGTGCTCTCACGCAAGCGATGTAAAAGTGACGCGGACCGCTTCCTTATTATGGCGTGAAATCCATCAGTATATGTCTCGGCAAACATGCCGGACGCGCTACAAAATCGTGGAAGTCCCATCAGCATCCTAAACCCATTGTTATATTGGACTCGCAACGCGCTATACGCCCGCTGTGTATAGACCACCCATAAGCTGCTCGTATAAAAAGACTGGCAATATGCCCTGAAAAGGGTCTTTTTAACATGCCGAGTGCAGCGAGCAAACCTACGGGCTACCATATTGCAGCGGACGGCCAGCGCCCTGCGCTCCCTCTCAATGTCCATATTATCAGATAGGTCCTCCGTAACCCAGTGCCCCAGATACTTAAAGTGTGATACACGGTTAAGAGGAGAACCATTTAGAGTTAAAGGAGGCACTGATTGAGGACACTTTGTACCAGCTTTAAATACCATAAACTCACTCTTAACCACGTTGTACCTGAGTCCATGGGTCACGGCATAGGACTCACAAATACGTATTAATTTACGCAACGCACCTATCGAGGGGCTCAGCAGCACCATGTCGTCCGCGTAACTGATATTATTGACTGAAACGCCGTCAATATGACAGCCGACATTGGTGCTGGTGAGCTCCGCGATCAGTCGGTTTATGTAAAGGTTGAAGAGTCGAGGAGACGTAACCCCGCCCTGTCTTACTCCACACTCCAACCCATACATATCCGAGTAAGCGCCAGCCCACCTCACACTGTTTTTTTGATGGCTGTACCAGTAGCGGAACAAAGATACTACTTCGCAAGGTACACTTGTCTCACTTCTCAGCTTTTCCCAAAGAACATTGTATGAAACTAGGTCGAATGCCTTGGACAAGTCTAGAAAACATGCGTACACTGGTGTTTTCCTGGCTGTATAGTATTTGACCACTTGCTTGAGAGACAGCACAGCACTTTCCGTCGACAAATCTGGTCGAAAACCAAACTGAGCATCATTAAGATGAATGTGTTTGGCCAGCTGTTGATCAAGCAAGCGGTCCAACACTTTTGCCACCACCGTTGCCAGTGATATTGGCCGGTAGTTCGACAAGTCCGAAACATCCCCCGTTTTGTTTTTGATCACAGGTACTACTATTGTGCGCATAAGATCCTTAGGCAGGTAGGAATGGTTCATACATAAATTGAAAAGTAGGGATAGCACCCTCGGTAAGTGGACCCCTGCATAGCGTAGATGCTCGACGCTCAGGTTGTCATGACCCGGAGATTTACCACGAACCATATCTTTTAAAACACGCGCAACGTCTTTAGCGGTAAATCTAACATCAAGGTGGTTTGATGGACAGCTGTCGACGTCGAGCTCCCCAGCCGCAGGTTCGAGTGGAGAGTTCACTTTGAAACTGTCTCTGAAAGCCTCGGCTATATCAACAGGATTGTCGAAGCCCGCCACGCTCACGGGAAGGCTCGGCTTTGGGTTTAATTTATTAGTCGACTTCCAGAATTGTTTAAAATCCTTGCTGGAATGGTGCTGTGCAATTATGTCCATTTTAATTTGTTGCTGATTATTCTGGCACCATCTCAGCTTAGACTTAAAAGTTCTCCTGGACTCGACCATGTCTTCGTAAATGGGCCCAGTAGTAGGATTTCCATAAAATTGCCATATTTGAAGACAGCGGCGAGCATTCCCGTGAGCGTCCCTAACGTGCCTATTCCATCCAATAACCTGCTTACGATTTTTCCTCTTTGGGTCATTGCGGCAAGACACTGCACCCTCACAAAGTATATCAATAATGTTTTTATATAAATTATCTATTATACAAAAATGATTTTTATCCTTACAAATGCTATCAGCACAGTAGGTACACTCTGGGGGAAAATGTAACTCTCTCAGTCTGTTATCACAAAAAGCTTTATATTTATCAATTTGAGAGGTATTTCTTTCTCCCCAGATTACACCACTTTGGCAAGGAGTCGACATTTTAACTTTAGGTCTAATCAAATCTATATTACATTCTAATAGTAAGGGGTAGTGATCCGACCAATATGCGTCATGAATCACAGTCGCGCTAATTACAGTACCTTTCGCAGCTTTTGTCACAACACAGTGGTCAAGCCATCGCCGGCTACCGTGAGCGTCACTTATGAATGTATATGTATTCGACGGCATTAATTCTAAATCAACACACGACCACGTTTGCTCCATACAAAAGTTCAATAATTCAGAGGCAAACAGCTCACCTGGGTGTGCATTGAAGTCTCCAAGAATGTATACGGTGTCCACATTATTATTTTCAATTATAGCACTGATCTCACTAAGGCACTCCGTAAAAAATGGCAAATTGTCTAATGAATTTACCGGCATGTACACTGAAAATACTAAAAATGACCTTTCCTTGACGACCACCTTGATAGCGACAAGGCGAACACTTTCACATGAAATCACTGACACAGAGCTAAAAACCGCCTTCCTCCATAACAGCGCCACTCCACCGTGCGGTCTCCCGCGCAGTATGCCGGCCGAGGTGTCCACTGCCGACACGCCCGTGAAAGCGAAGTTTTCATCTATATCTCTCAAAGATGAGATATCATGTGGCAGAAGCCACGTCTCCTGTAGTGCAATTATGTCACCCCTATGACATAACTTCCTTACACAGTCGATAGACCTGACAACATTCTTACAATTGTAGGTGATAAAATTTGCTGTGTGCATACTATTCATATTCGAAATTATTATTTTTGCCAACATTCCCACTTTTGTGGCCTGTTTTATGCCTGAAATTAATAAAACGACGATACGCTATTCCGTTCGGCCAAAAATCCTCTTTCAAAAACATTTCCGATTTTAGTTTCGGTACGAAGACCTTATAAGCATCATATTCTTTGAAGGCTTTCATGTTGATTTTCTCAAGGGACACTTTTATGCTAGTCTTGCTCTCAATGTATTTAATTATGTCGCTCACAGATACATCCTTTGAGACATTATAAATATAAAGAGGAGTTTTTGTATCGGCTGCTTTGAATTTCTCGCCGGGTTCCGTGGTTGCCGTGCCCCTAAGACCGGCAAAACGGTTCCTCAATCTGTGCCTCTGAACTTTAATCCATCCTTCATTTGGTTCCTCTTTTTTCCATACATCGCCTTGTACTATATCCGCTAAAAGCGGCTTCGACAAATCAGCTGTGTCGTTATCAGCTGTGCGCCCGCAGGTTCCCGACCCCGCCACTGACGGTTGCGCGTGAGTCATCACTTGGCCGCTGCGACCGCACTCCGAAGTACTCGGCAAACCGGTTAGTTGTTTGCACTCTGCTAACGAATCTTTGGTGTTTGAAATAGCAACGGCTTGGTTTTCAATCGGTATGGTTACCGTTGTATTGCTCTTGTCTAACGATTTACATGCGGAAATACTCCGATATTCCAGGGCCGTCTCAGGCGAAGCCGTTTGTGTGAGAGATAAATCACTGTCTTTATGTAGTGGGGGCAATCCCATGGGCCCACTATCATACGAAAAACTATTCATTAATCCGCCGCCTCTTTTTGTATTTACTTTTGCGTTGAAATTATTCACAATCGAAGAATTTTTCAAGGATTCTAAATCACATTTCAGCTCATTTACTTGGTTTTTTGTAGCATACTGATCCTTAATCACTTTAATCTCATTTTGCACCCTTACAATATCTTTGAGTAATCGGGTTACATCTACGTGGTCAAATGAAACCGGGGGTAGTCTATGTAAATCTCTCGCGACAAATATGGGAATTTCGTCAGGGTCACTTTCTTTTATCATGGAAATAATATCATCGATGTCTCGGAGCGATTTTCCTTTACGCCTTCGTTTTTTATTCTGATCTGCTTTTGATAACGAATCAAAAAGTAGATTTTTGGCATCTAAGATTTCACTTTCAGAAAAATCACTAATGCATATTCTACTTAGGCTCACATTATCAACCACATCAATTGTATTGCATATGAATGCAAGCACTTCGTTGATAACTATATTGCAGTTGGTACACTTCACAACTTTGGTAGCCATCGCGACACCAGTAGCGCACTCGATACCACGCATGACACGACCGACCAACGGCGCTCGCGTCAGCTGACTGGTAATGTAAATTGCTTAAAACTAAACCATAATAAATGCTATTTTATGCACTTTTCTAGAAAAAAATCACTGCAGTACTCATCTTACAAGTTATTCAACCACGACTTGAAGGAGGTAGACACAATTCGCGACTTGGGCGTCATTGTGGATAATAAACTTAGATTTAATAAACATATTGAGAACATAGTCACAAGAAGCTTCAAGCTGCTTGGATTTATGAACCGTAATTGTAAAGAGTTTAAAACAGCCTTTGGTAAAATTTCTGTCTTTAATTGTCTTATAAGAACCATACTGGAGTATTGCAGTTCAGTCTGGTCACCAATGTATGAAATTCATAAAAAAAGAGTCGAATCTGTAAACAAGAGATTTCTCTGGCACTTAGCCTTCCATAAACATAAAGCTAAAGAATATCCTTCATATAAAAAACGTTTGGGCTATTTTAAACTGCTAAGTCTTGATAAACGAAGGGATGTAACTGATCTTAAGTTTTTGCATAAACTAGTCAACGGTCGTTTAGATTGTCCGATCCTTCTATCTAAGGTTGTTATCAATGCTCCCACAAAATTACCACGACCATCTAAATATACTTTTTTTTCCGCTAAAATGTTTAAAAGCAATCTGGGTCACTTTTCATCAGTAAATAGAATGCAACTGCTTTACAACAAAATCTCCAAAGGAACAAATATTGACATATTTGATAAGCCAGGAGTATTTATGAGATCTATCTGTACTTACTATGAAAGCGATAAATAAGTTAGCCTGCAGTAGGCAATGTTGTTTTATCTGCGGTGAATGTTACCTCTGTGGCAGCTGCATTAGCGAGAATATCTCGATCCCAAGACTTATCCTTATAATTATTATTATAATATGTCGCAGGGCTACTGCAGCTGCCACAGTATTACATATTACATAACATGTATATATTTTTTTTCTCATATTATGCATGTCGTGGCAGCCTGTAATTAAGGCGTCACTTTAGCACCTATATAGTACTAGAGTAAGAGTCAAGTTACTTAAGTGATGTTTTGTTGGCTGTCCTTAATAAATAAATAAATAAATAAATTTGTATTTCTTCTGTCAGTCCCTGAATTGACAGACTGTAAGAGGAAACTAGGTCTAATGGACTGCTATTAGACCCAGACACTAAACAAACACAAGTGTTTATCACACGAATGTTTGTCCTGGGAGGGGATCGAACCCACAACCTTTGGCGTCTAGAGGCCGGGTCACTGCCAATCACGCCATCGGGCCGTTTACCATAACTGCATTCTATAGCTCTCTGGCAGATTACTGTTTTTTGGAAACATTTTTTGTTCAATGCCCAAATTTGGAATCCATAGGTCAATACATAGTAGCACTGAAGAATTGGATAGCTTGCTTTATTATTGTTGTTTCTTATATTTATTCTTCAATACTTCTCGCAACGACCAGTATCTTTTCCATTTGTCATTATGTCTCTTTTCTCTCAATTTCTATTTTACCTCCTTCTAATACAGTCGAGTAAAAAGAAAAGCCCATCTCCTCAGGTAGTGAAAATGTCAAATACCTAGTGAGACATTAATTGTTCATTCTTTCTATCATTGTCACAACACTAATCAACATCATGAAACATTGTGCCACGTACCACGATATCGCCTATCGCTTTTTGGATTTCTGTCGCTAAATATGTCGATGAAAAAATGTATTACTCCGTGAAATAACGTTTATTTTATTTGATTTTTCTGATCTTCGTTCGCAAGTAAAAGTGCACAACAACCATTTTGACGAGTTCCGCTTACGAATTCGAATAGGCGATTTTATGGTACCCGAACGTTGAATCACGTTGCTCATATACTTTGGCAGAGGGGAACGCGTCCACATGCCCGTCCATACGTCCCGTGTTAAATTGTCCAAGTTTTGACCAAAAAAAAAAATTTGTTTTGTGCTTGGAACCACGTGATCATAAACAGTTGTGATTGGCTTCCTTTACTGTGACGTCAGCCTGTTGTAAGCAAAACAAGTAACAGGCTCGACGCCATTGTGTTCTATCTATACGGGACGCTAATCATCTATCAAATTTATCGTGTGCCTTCGAATTTCCTACTTGTTTACAAAAGGTTGACGTCACTCGAATGATTCGACGCCATATTGCTGAATGAAGCGTTTTTGACAGATTAAATAATCCTTATATTTTATAATGATTTTCTAAACTAAATTCTTATACACCAATATATAATATGAGAAGGATTTTCAAAAGAAGTCAAACAGCCTATTATTTAAATTAATTCCCTTTTTTTATTCAGTCTATCGAACTGTTAAAATATATTAGATATTACCATGTTATGATTGATCCATTATTTGCATAAAAGTGATCAAATTATTTATTGTTTTTGTTTATAAAGTAAATTATTGTATACTCGAAACTTAACGTATACTATGTATTTCAGCTCCTGCTACCAATTGTGGGGCTATGTGGGATTGATGGAGGTGGCTACCCTCAAGCTGATCTAGTGATCTTGACATCACTTTTGAAGAGTGCTAAATTGCCAGCTCATGTTAGTGTACCAGGTGAGCTTTGATATTCAATATACATATTTTAGTTGTAATTTGTAAGAAATTATTTATCTATAATTAAGTTAGTATAAATATGAAACAAATAAAATGATTAGGTCTATATATTTAGGATTTTAAAATTCTGACTGCATTAAGGAATATGTTGATAATATTAATTGTTGTGTCCAGAACAAAATACTTACACATTATAATTCTCTTTCAGATTCACAGACTACCAAAGCCTCGGTTATACCAAGCCCAATTACATCGCTTGCTTCTCAAGCCACTACCACCGAGAAGCAGCCGCCATCTAACGCACAGCGTCGTTCCGATGCGCTGCTGGAACAACTTACGACCCCGCTGCGAAACCCCGTGGCTTCGGTGACGTCATCCCAGGCCACGCCAGCTACAGCAGTCCTGTCTCCCGGAAGCAAAGATAGTTTGGAAAGCGCTAAAGATGGGAATATTTCTCAACAGTCTACAATTGATATGAAGGTTGGTCAACTTATTGCATATCATAATTGCAACTTGATTTTGCATTGATCTGACTCCGTAATAGACTACAAAATACCTCAAGCTCAAGCACCTGTGTTGGGGATATCAGAACCAACAGCAGAATTCAATATATATACATATAATACTTTTCTTTTGTAAATACATATAAAACACCGAGACCGGTATAAACAGATATGTTCATGCACACTATTTTTGTGAACAGAAATGGGTGGCATCCACTTGCTCGTCCCTCCTGATGGAACTGCGCGCTGGCTCAGTAGTGCTGAAGGTGTGCGCGTCCTTGCCTTGCCTCCAGCGCTACCTGAACCGCTGGCAGAGCGCCAAGGAGACCGCTATGGCGCCTCAGTTCAACTCTGATGCCTCACTGTAAGTATTACATCTAATGTGTAAAAGTTGTATCTTCGATAACATTAGCAATTATTTATCAACAACAAGAGTTGTTTAGTAGAGTAATTTTTAACCTTATACCATTCCTCCTTCCAAGTGGAGACTGGAAAAAGAAATACATAAAATTTTTTGGTTGTATTCACTTCTTCTACTTCATTCGTGTTGATTTTTTCTGGATCCTGCAATTACAGATACCTTCCCATTTATTTATTACGCAAGTAGTTGACGATGATGATGATATGGATGACGTAGCCTTTTTATTGGTTGGTCATTTGTTTGATTAGCCAAATTGTGACAAAGACTATAAAATTGACATAGTCATTGATTTGGCATACAATATTAGAAGTTTTGATTTGAGGTGTAAGGGACCCCACCAACATCACAGGGGTCCAAGCTAACCCCACTTGCAAGCTGGTGCACCTTGCTGATCAACAGACGGAGCCATGGCGCAAGCTTTCCCCTTACGGGGTTGGGAGGTCAGACGGCAGTCGCTCCCGCAATTAGCAAACACGCCAAATAATATAAATGGTTCGTACTAGAAAAGGCACTACTACGGATAGGGCGCCGCCGCAAAACGGCGCGTAGGAGCATCGCCCGACTCCTGTGTCAAGCGGGCTAGGGCTACCGTGCAATGGGCGAGCACGGCCAAAGAAGCAAGCCCCAAGTAGCCCCAAGTCTAGACCTCCTCAGAACGTGTGCAGCAGCGGACCTTGCCATCGTAAATACGCACTTCGAAAAGAAACCCGAACACCTCATCACGTACAAGAGTGGAAGGCACGCAACCCAGACCGATTTCCTGATGACTCAGAGACACCTTATCAGCAAAGTAGCCAACTGCAAGGTCACACCCGGTGAGAGTCTCACATCACAGCACCGTCTGCTTGTCATGGACCTCTGTGTCAG
The DNA here is from genome assembly GCA_019059595.1 of Marasmia exigua. Lineage (NCBI taxonomy): Eukaryota > Metazoa > Arthropoda > Insecta > Lepidoptera > Crambidae > Marasmia > Marasmia exigua. Next base: position 12,413,962 of record CM032464.1, read on the forward strand.
GCCTAAAAACAAGCGTATTGAGCAGTGCCGACGCCAAATCAGATGGTGGAAGCTTGATGAAGTTACGTCTCAAAAATTCGCCATAGCTGTCGGTGACAAGTGCGCTGGCACACATGACGAATCGGTCCAAGGCTACTGGGATAGGATTCAGACTTTTATCATTGGTGCAGCAAAAGCTGTGCTTGGTTTGTCAAAAGGCGGTCGCAAATGTGACAAGGAAACCTGGTGGTGGAACGACACGGTCCAGAAGGAGATAAGGGTGAAGAAAACCCTCTTTAAGCAGTGGCAAGCGACCAAATCTCCAGAAGACCGCAACGCGTATAGGTCTGCAAAGCGGGTCACTAAGAGAGCAGTAGCCAAAGCCAGACGAGACCACTTGCAACTGCTATATGACAAGTTGGAATCGTCTGAGGGGCAGAAGCTCATCTACAAGTTGGCGCGCTCCAGGAATCAAAGCTGCACAAGACATTTCACAATGCCGCTGTGTAAAAGACTCTGGTGGCAACCTACTATGCGAATATACGTGGGAGCCTTTATGTCCGTGACATAGCAGACAAACTACTGGAGAGTCGCCTACGTTGGTACGGTCATGTCCTGCGGAAACCGGACAGCTACGTGGGAAACAAATGTCTGGCCATGGCACCACCGCCGTGTCCCGGCAGAAAGGGGTAGACCTAAAAAGGCGTGGCTTGACATCGTAAGGGATGACTATGCGTGCTAATAAACTGACCACTACGGATGCACAAGACCGCGCGAAGTGGAGGAGTAGAAGTAGCAAAGCGGACCCCGGGCTCCGAAGCGACAGCTTGGGACGCAACCGGGACATCATGATGATTAGAAGTTTTGATTCACAATCAGTTCTCAAAAATAATTAAAATAATAATTTTGTTCACAGTCTCCATTTCCTGGTGAACGAAGTGCACGTGTGCCGACTCGCTCACTCGCTGCCCTGCCTCGAGCCATTCACGCCGGATCGCATCGCGACCCTAAGTGACGTCAGCACTGCGTGGCTGCTATGCGCCACCGCTCAGGTACTCTAATATATCTAAATTTTCTACTGATGTATGTTAAAATAGATGGAGCTATAAAACCTAGCGAAAAAACCTAACCTATAAAATAACTCCCTTGCTTAGACACTGCCAACACCAAGGAGATTACAGAATTGTTGCTTTTCTAGAGACTTACAATACCTAGAATAGTTTTTTTCTGGGTGCATTCAGACAGAAAAGATTGGGCATTAATGTTATTTGCTTACTTAATCACCATTGTGTTTTTGCCTTGATAGGCGTCTCTACACCCCAAAGACGAGGAAAGCGAGCAGCAGACGGCCACACTGGTAGAGAGCGCTCTCAGCCTCTACAACTCTGTTGGCGAAATATTCAAACAATCTACGCGTGCAGGAGGTTATGTAAGTATCAATATTGTATTCGATAATAATATTAATAGTCAAGAAATATGAAAAAAAAAATTGAAAACATGTTGGTCCTATTTGCTTACAATATGACCCTATATGATTGATTGGTAAAGTTATGACATTAACTTCTTTTCCCGATAAATAATTAAGAATGTTGTGATGTGCTGAATGAGACTACATTTTGTTATAATGCCTAGAAAGCAAAATTTTTACAAACAAGAAATTGTTTAATGTATTTGATAGTTCATTCATTAATCGTTCAATCTTTCATTCTATTGTTCAATCCTTCATTCCTTTGTTCAATCCTCCATTTAATCGTTCAATGATTCATTAAATGCTTCATTCATGGTACATACTTTTGGTAGAAATTGACATTACGAATCAGCTGTATAAATTACATATTATTTGACATTACTCAGCATTCTGTATGGATATAAATTGAATAAAGAATTTTCGAACTTTTACTTTACTAACAACGTATTGAACGTATGTCACTTTGTAGGTATATCAAAACCACTTGATGATCGGTGGCTGGGTGCTCCTGTGCGGTCTGCACCACGCGTTGGCGGGAGCGCCCTGCCCCCCCGCCGCGCCCGGCAAGAGCCCTGCCAAGACGCCCTCCAGGCCTTACAACCTTACCAAGATGTGAGTATATTACGTTACATTGTCCGCTTCCAGATTTCTTGAAATAAACCTTATGCCTTGGAAATTTTGAAATATGTCGATCAATTCCTATGTTATCTAGGGTCAACGTAATGTGATTAATCTTTACTTGTTATTGTCATCAATTTATGGCCACCTAACCTGACTTGACACCGGTTCCTTTGACGAAAAGTCTAGTCGCCTGACTTGCACCACTTGGAGATGACGAAGATGAAAATAGTCTATAATCTGTATTACATAGCTTTTCAATCTCAACGTGCACATTAACAGAGTTGCCATCTGAATCCATTTGAACTTAATTAGCTCTTATAGTCAATACAAAGTGCTGCCACCTACAGTTACTGCCGCATAGACGGTGCTGCCAATGGTGCCATCTGTTTGAACTTAGTTTGCCTTGTTTACAATACCATGTTTTGCCTATATTTATTTATTTTTAGGAATACAAACAGTTAAAAGTACAATGAGCTTTAGATCAAAGAGTAAAATGTCCGCTTTAGATTCAATAAGAAGAAAACCATGCAAATAACAGTCAGTCACAGTCTCTGCTTATGGTCTATTGCATGCTCTCTATTAAGGCGCACGCGCTACAAGCGGCCAATTTTAGCAATTATGGAAATTATTGTTACTTGTAGGAAGTAATTATAACAAAACATTTCTCAAAAAATTGGTAATAATATTTTCTTAAAGTATTCATTGCTCACTTTTTAAAAAAATGTGTCTTATTTTCCACAATCAATTCAATACACTTGGCGGCGCTAGTATGGTCGCGATGTCACCTTAAAATGGTGATTTGTAAAGTGTAGTTGTAATCCAGGCAACAAGGCCTCGGCGTGGTGTGGGTGGCGCTGGGCGGCAAGTGTCTCGCGTGGGTGGGCGCGCTGCTGTCGGACGCGCGGCTGGAGGCGCTGAGCTGCGGGGACGCCACGCCCGCGGCCCCCGCGCCGCTGCACGTGCTGGCGCAGCACACCGCGCACCAGCGCGAGCTGCGGCTGGCGTGCGCCGCTCCGCTGCACCAGGTGAGTGTGGATACTGTCGGACGCGCGGCTGGAGGCGCTGAGCTGCGGGGACGCCACGCCCGCGGCCCCCGCGCCGCTGCACGTGCTGGCGCAGCACACCGCGCACCAGCGCGAGCTGCGGCTGGCGTGCGCCGCTCCGCTGCACCAGGTGAGTGTGGATACTGTCGGACGCGCGGCTGGAGGCGCTGAGCTGCGGGGACGCCACGCCCGCGGCCCCCGCGCCGCTGCACGTGCTGGCGCAGCACACCGCGCACCAGCGCGAGCTGCGGCTGGCGTGCGCCGCTCCGCTGCACCAGGTGAGTGTGGATACTGTCGCACGCGCGGCTGGAGGCGCTGAGCTGCGGGGACGCCACGCCCGCGGCCCCCGCGCCGCTGCACGTGCTGGCGCAGCACACCGCGCACCAGCGCGAGCTGCGGCTGGCGTGCGCCGCTCCGCTGCACCAGGTGAGTGTGGATACTGTCCCACGCGCGGCTGGAGGCGCTGAGCTGCGGGGACGCCACGCCTTACAAGTAAGTTGACGTACCTGGTAAGCAGTATATCGTATATAAAGGAAACAAGCAGGCGGTTCGTCGTTATTTCGGTAGATGCACTATGCATTTTTGCATCGCGCAAGCTGTATGTGACAGGAATGACGACTTCAGGTTCGGCAATACAAAATTAAAAAAAGAAGAATCGAGAATAAACTGGTCTTTAATTTCAATCGTCTCCCTGCCTGATCCGAGGATTAGAAAACCCTCATAAGGGTCCTCTTTATCTGGTCTTTCGAGGCGGATGTAGAACTCCTGCGTGGATCAGGCTGGAAGAAAGACGGTGTCTTGTCTGTCCCACACACATTTCGTATAGTTTATCTCTTTCTCACGCCGAACCACGGCGATTACTGTACACGCGTTCAGTAACTGTGCCTAAACGTTTGTTCGTCTCCAACAGTTGCTGGTCGCGCTGGGCGTGGTATGCTACCGCAAGGCGACGAACCTGAAGCGGGCCGTGGTGCAGAAACAGCACCAGGACGCCGACCCCGATCGCTCCGACTCCACTGTTTACTTCCAGGACATGATACTGTGCTCCGAGGACTCGGAAACTGATGACGGTTAGTAATCTTCTTAGTTAGTTACTCTTGGTAGGATGGCCGTGATCATGATGGTCGACGTAGGTACTCTCTCAAGAGGCCACGGCATTTATCTTCCTCAAGGACGAAATGGCGATCAAGTTAAATTTTTGACACTACTTTGATAAGGTCACTGAACGTACGCCGAAACGTTCTATATCCTACTTAACTTTACATTTTTAGCATTGTGTCATTTTATTTATTTATTTCTTAATGGAAAACAAACAGCATTTAAGTTATAATAATGATTGAGGTACTTTAGAACAAACAGTTTTCACGAGACGAGACGTTTTCGTTTTACTTGAATATTACATCGAAATTTTCATTATGAAGAATACAAAAACAAATATTAAAAAAATCTCTTGATCCTCAACTTGTGCGTTGTCTGTACCACATGGTACCACTTACACACACGTTCTAGGACTTTTAGGGAAATATCGCCACATTTTTTAAACATATTTTTTTGTCTTACAGACAGCGAACCCCTCTTCGGTTTGTGGTTCGAATCGACCCTCGTGGCGCCAGATGCGACTGACAACAGCGGACTAGTCCGCGCGACCGGCGCCAGCGACGCTCAAGACGCCAGTGATACTCCGGCGCGTCCGCACCAGGCCATCGTGCCGGACAAGGCTGAGCCTTATTCCGTAAGTCTAAGAGTCCATATTCATAGAGGTTTATAGACGGGATCGACGATCCAACTGGTCGCACAACTGGCAATAGTGACGTGCGTACGTTAGAGTTACGCCATATTCAAGCCATTGCGCGTGCTTGTCAAGTCTGAGCCTTATTCTGTGAGTCAAGTGGTTTAATTTTAACGGCTTTGTGAATATTATTAACTGGAAGTATTTTTGTTCACAGTACATAACACTCGCAACAGAAGTGTTCACTCTCCTCACGGATGAGATTATCAGCGAGGGCTCCGAGCGTTTGGGCCCAGCGTCGCTACAACTGCACGACGCTCACCAAGCGCTACTGGCCGCGTTGGCCAAGGATCTCGACAGGGAGACGGCTCGCACCGACACCGGTGAGTGATTCGTCAACACTCGCTAATGTTCATTCTCTTCTCGGATGAGAATATGAGCGATGGCTCCGAGCGCTTGGGCCCATGCGTCGCTGCAGCCGAATGACTCTCCAAGCCCTGCTGGGCGTGTTGTCGAGGACATTGACAGGGAGAGGGCTCGCACCGACACTGGTGTGATCAGTCAACACTCACTAGTGTTCACTCTCCTCACGAATGAGGATATGGGCAATGGCTCTGAGCGCTTGGGCCCAGCTGGCCGCGCTGGCCAAGGATCTCGACAGGGAGACGACGCGAACCGACACCAGTGAGTGATCAGTCAACACTTGCATGTGTTCACTCTCCACATAGATGAAGATATGAGCGATGGCTCCGAACGCAAATAGTCCCCTATTGCGTGAAAAATCCGCTAGATGCCGTGATTCACTATAGATTCATTATTTACAAAGGTGATTGGTTATTTTAGTACAAGATATTTCAAAATGCCATTTTGAAGGAAAAACTTATGCTGTTGAAGTTGGATCTCAGCTATCTAGCGGATTGTAAGACACGATAGTCTTCGTCATTGTAAAGCTTACAATAACGTACAAGTCATCTAGCAGAAACAGATTCATCTAAGGGTGGGTCCAGATGCGTGTACGCGCAATCTACGCACCGTATGCGAGCGGCTAGCGAGCTGTATATTTGCGGCGCATTTGCCAAATATGGAAGCACCATAAAAAACCTCTTTTGGTCGAATATTATCTTTTCGCCACCATCACAAAGTGCGACTTTGTGAGCAATTTCCTAAGCTGGCTCAGCGACCCAAAGTTGAACTGAGACTCCGCTATCAATAGACGCCATGCGTCTTGTGTGACTGTAATAGTTAGTACATGACGTGTGTACGTTGTCAGGCACAATATCGTCGTGCTTCGGCGCGCGGCTGGGCGCGCTGTACGGCGGGTTCAGCTCGGCGCTGGTGCGCTACCTGCACAACCTGACGGGCGCGCCGGCGTTCGCCTCGCTGCAGCCCGCGCTGCACCAGCAGCTGCTCTCCGCGGGCTCCGACCGCACCAACATGACGCCGCTGCAGGTCAGATAACACATCGCATACCACATAGTCGCGGTACGATTACTTAGCGTGTAATTCTCGGTTGCGTTCAATACTGTTTCTGTCGGAGCGCACGCTTAGACCATGATTCAATACCTACGATTACTATAGGGTAGGTAGGAGGTCCTCGGTCTTTCATAATATATTTTTGGTCCAAATATGAAAGTGCCTTCCAAAAATATTTTGCTGTATTCTGTTAGGACTTGTCCCTCTGTTCATTAAATGTCAAGATTTGACATACCGAGAAAAAAAAAGGTCGGTAGCGAACGGTCGACGTTTCGATAGTAGTTATAAACAAACCACCCACAATGGACAAGTATGTTTTCTCTCCAGATAATATTGACAAGCCGCGTTTACATAGAAACAGTTGTGTGACCTTTCCTAAGATTTTTGCGATCTGCCAAAACCAATTTGTCACGCTGCAAAATAAAAATTGGTGACAAGAGTCAGCATGATCCAGCTAGTAGAGGATTCGTTGTCACAATCTAAAAATTATAAGCTTAAGTCACCTGGACAGTAATAAGGAATCGATGGATACCTCGTTCAATAAAACCGGGTGGGTAGTTTAGGCAGAATCTTAGAACATCAAACATATTTACATACTTCCTTACATACATAGACTGTTAAATCATAATCCTTCCTTTTCGGCTTTGCCGTAGTCGGGTAAAAATAGCTTCACAAAGAACCTTTATATAATGTTGTGATTTCTTATGGTGCACTAGGTTGGTCCCCGCGTAGTGAAGCTACTGGGCGGCATGGTGCTGAGCAAGGCGGCGGCGGAGCGCGAGAACAGCATCCTCGCCATGTGGCACAAGCTCGTCAACACGCTGCAGGAGTGCGCTCTTCAGGCGCAGCCCTCGCAAGACCATGACTACGAAGGTACGATTATTCTGATTGGAGCTCGCGCAGTCGCACAGCTTTTGATTCGTCAATCTCACTCCTCCCGCTGATCAACCCAAAGAGAAAGTTAACTTTTTTGATTAGTCAAGCGCCACCATGGCAAATTCGACTTTGTGTTAGTAGCGGTAAAGCTATAGTTAATCGTATTCGTGACCCTTATAACTGAGAATGCAATGGCGGATTTTGATTGTTATGTCTTCAAATTGTGTCATTGAACAGTCGTTTCACATACTACGAAATTGATATTTATCCATCATTATGATTGACTACTGAAGCACCCTCCTGTAGGTTTCAAAATGGCTATAAGTGCCTTGAATCCATCCAACAAACACTGCTGTCTGTTTGGTCGTATCTCTTCTTGCCCGCTTAGGTACATGTTTTCTGTTCTGAGATGAATATGAAAATAATTTTTGGGTTTTTTCTTACAGATTTGAATGTTGAACACGCCCAGCTTTTGGTGTACTTGTTCCATTCATTGACTCTCATGCAAAAAAAGTCAGTGCTACTAATGACGTCCAATGCCATCATCAAGGTACAGGTCTTTCTATTGAAAATGGTATAGGATTCAATTTCACCTGATACATGTTAATTTATATGTCTTTGCGCAGGTGGTAGAAACTCTCGCGATAAGCGACAGAAAGCGAGCAATGACCCTGGCACCTCATCAGCTGATGCTTACCACCAGATTGATGCTTCTTTTGGAGTATCTAATGAGGCACTTGTATGATGCACCGCAGACTTTACTGCATCAGGTAATACAACATTTATGTCATAATGACAAGTTTTTTTTTTACATTATGGCAGACAAACGAGCAGCGGCTCGCCTGATGGTAATTGAATTACCGCCGCCCATGGACATCTGCGACTCATGGACAGATGCGTTGCCGGCTCTTAAGGGAGGAATAAGCTTTTTTCTTGAAGATCACCAGGTCGTATCTGTTCGGAAACACCATCGTAGGTAGCTGATTCCATAGTTTTACTTAGTCTGATGTTTGCGTTGATAAAGTTCTAACTGTAATAACACTTTCAGATCGAATGGAACCTTGTCATAGCGCCGGGTCTGGCTCAGCCGTCGTCGGAATCGGGCGCGAACGGCGCTAAAACTACGACAGATAATGGGCAGTTCAAGGCTCGCATCTACTGCGAGGTTCCGTACATAGAACAGGCATATAGGGAACTGTCGCAGGACGAGAGTTCCATGAGGCCTAAGTTCTATGCCCTGACCAACGCTGAGATCAATAACCAGGTGAGAGAAAAAAAATGCGAAGATACTTATAATTTTTTAGTAGTATATTTTATAGTTTTTTAGATTTTCGCGTTATATTATAACTATAATGTATCAATACATGTCACTGTCAGTCCGCTCGTGACCACGGTTGCTGTAATGTAGCCGAAACGTCGAGCCAAATATGTGAGTACACAATGTTGTTTCACATAATAAATATCGTGTTAATCCCCGTATTGATACATTATAGTATATTTTATCGCTCTCTGCATGATTCGCCGCAAGACAAAATACGAGAACTATCGTTTATCGCATTGGCGTTTTAGCACTAATACAGATTGGGATCCGTGTAGATACGGTCCGGCAGAGTCGTACTTCTATTTGCAGGTAGATTACGTACTAGATCGGACCTCCGAGGCCCCTCCGGCATCTGCGAATCATTCTGGAGAAAAGAAACTTACCGGTAATATAATGCAAAAAGCTCTCACCATGGTGCTCTCTCGTCAATAAAACATTCTCTAGATGGCGTTACGTAGTTGTGTGGTCCACACGTGATGGATCCTCGCGTCTTCTTAATGATTTTTCATTTTGCTTGCTATTGGTGCTTGCATGGTTCAAGCGTGATTACAGCTTTTTGAAAAGTTGTTGTAGTCGGCCCTTAGTGCGAAACCGTTCTAAAATGTAAAATATGTTTTTAGGAGAATCCTAAGTTCGACGGGCTAGCGTGCAACTTCGTGCTGGGCACGCCGCACAAGCTGAAGTATCCGCTGTTGCTGGACGCTCTCCTCGCATTGTTGAACTCGTCGTGCGTGTGCGACAACCCGCAGTACCACGCATCGCCGTCCGCGCTGGCCGCGGCGCATTACTGCTTCCAGACTGCGTGGAGGTAACGTTGTACTTTTTTAATGATAGATGGCAGACGAGCAGACCGTTCATCTGAGGTTAACCAATTACCGCCGCTCTTAGACATTTAAACTCCGCTGCTTTCTCGATTAGGGCTTCGGTAGCCTCACTTACTCACTCGGCGAAACACAGCGTAAGCGCTTCATGCGGGTTTTCCGTGAGGCCGCGGTGTCACTCCGGTCGAGGTAATGCCGATGCCAAAGCGAGTCTCTTGCACGGCCTTACTTTATTACTAGTTAGTAACTTATACTATTTTGATTAGCTGTAGATGCTCAAATGAAACACCAGTAGTAACGCGATACGAGAAGCGACCACATGGGGCCAAATAAATTATGTTGAAATGTAGCCGTAAATTTTTAGTGGGTTGCGTTTGTTTGTAGCGCATACTTCCTTAATTAGTATGCCAAAGTGAAAACCATTGGATGAAAGTTCTTTCGATCTAATACCTGACTTGTTCTTTTAGACTGGTGATAAGCATGCCGCCAGCAACGCCTCACATGGACAAACTGCAAGCGGGCACATCGGCCGAGCTGCCGTCGCCGCTTCCACTGCACGCAGTTATTTGGGCGCCCAGGGCGGACAACAAGAAAGTGTTCAATCCCTGGCTGAAGGACGCCCTTGTCAAGCAGGGCATGTATACGCAGGTATGTCGCTTATATTATGATAATTAAATCTACTATAAGTAAAGAGAACAGAGTAGGTAAGCAAGAGTAAACATTAGGGTCTAAGGATAGAAATAACTTTAATAAAAACTATTGGCCGTCTTTCATTTCGTAACGGGTCTTTACAGCGATGCGCTTCGCGCAATAAATAAATGAATACGTGAATTTATATATTATTTCCAAAACGTATCAATAGATGGCGCTAGGTGTCGATTGTATTCCGCAAGTTTGCCTTTACTGTCTGCCTGGTCGATGTCTGCGGAGTTTACCTCTGTAAAGATACAGCTTTCAATCTGAACGACGTTCACCAAGAACTTATTTATTTTAGCAGTATGCAGAAAATCTCCTTGCTGGAGTAAGCACATCATGCGACAACATCAAGTACACAGCGTGGCTTGCTTCTGAGACAATCAAGCATCTGAAACAGAACATCACTCGTAAGTAAACGTATTTTCGCCGAATGGACTTATCACATGTTATTAATCCACTAGGCGGATTCACACGCGATATCCTGCATATATAGGTTTTTTTATCTTTACTAAAACGATTGTATATTTTTTTATATTTTCCTTGTAGCAAGCGGTTTGCCGTCGCTACTCGATGTGATATCTTGTGACTCGGCACTGGTGAGGCTGAAAATGTGCCTCGCGGACGGCACGTCAGCGACGGAGGCCCATCAGTTCATGCCGGACTTGCTAGATTTGCTGGAGACCATATTGGAGTGTTGTCGGTATGTAACATTCTTTCATTGCGTATTCAGTTGTTTAGGACCGATTCGACCAATCTTTATCCGAGAATAATCTGTGGTAACGCTAAGAGTATGGTATAACTGGCGTTATGTAACGTAGATTTACTCTCGGATAAAGATTTAACTAATCGGGCCTTACATGTGCTTTCCTATACTGTACTACGTTGCATTACATTGCAAGATTATTGTTAACGATAACACTTATCACCATTTTGTAAAACATTAGTGTCTTTGTTATTCCCACCCCAGACTATTAGTTCTAATCTTTGCCATATTTTCGTATCGTTTTGATTAGTCCTCACCAGTAACTTTGCGAGTAGCCAATCCCAAACCTTATAATTTGTCAATCAATTCGCGGCGCCACTGTCGCTAACGTGATAGGTAGGTTAACCCTATTTCGTATAGCTGGCATGGCATGGAAACTCTGTTAGTTCCTCAAACATTCATTATAACCACTTTGTTGACGTATGTCCTCATCAACTCGCCCGAGGCGCTCAACATGATCAAATTAGATTAATGATGAAATCACAATTCTTTAAGTACATAGGTAAGCACTTATCAATTACAAACAATGGCAATGGGGGCTTTCGCGTGCGAAAAATCCGCAAGATGGCGTACTATAGGCTTGAGGTCCATGTACAAGATGATTGGGTATTTTAGATGTGATAATTATGTCAAATTGTCAATTAACGAATAAATCAGCTAATGATGTTGAAGTTGGACCTCGGTTCACAGGCACGCCATCTAGCGGATATTTCACACGCGATAGCCCCCATTTTCGACGAAAAATAAAAAAAAACAATCGACTCCCTCTTGACGTTCGTACTCTACTGTTCATTATGTTGTGCAATAAATATGTATTCGTTTGAGCAGCGTAAGCGCTGGCGCGGAACTAGACAGCGCGCCCGAAGGCAGCAGTGCCACGTTCGCCGCCGTGTGGGACGTGACGCTCCGCGTGTGCAGCGGCTGGGGCGGCTGCGACGCCGGCGGGCCGCCGCTGGCGGCGTGGCTGCGCGCCGACCTGTCCCGGCAGGCCGCCAACGCGTTGGACCACCTCTCCGCTCCGCCGCCGCTGGCTTGCATCAACTTGGTAAGTGATTAATGAACTGTAGCGATTCGAAATGGAGATCGCAAAGGTGTGTAGTCCTACGAGCCCATTTTACGGTTCAGTGGCGCCACCTAAATTGTTTTACTGATTGTAATAAAATTAAGACAGTAAATGAAAAATTTGATACATTTTTAATTTATTGTCTTAATTTTATTACAATCAGCCGTTTAGAATAAAAAAAAGATTTGTGATTTTCTAAGCTTATTTTGTACACGCCTATTCATTGTCACAATCATCTCTAAACTCTGATTTTTAATTCGGCAAACTAAACTAACAGCTCTGCAAACGTCAAGTTCCCATACATTTTGACACTTTGCAACTGTCAAAAGTAGCAAAAATGTATTGAAATGACACATTGACACCTGTCAGATAAGTTTGCGAAATTAAAAATCAGAGTTTAACAAGTTTAAAATTTTTAGTGGTTACTTTTTTTACAATCAGAAAAAATCTGTTGGTGGCGCCACTGTGGTTAAGCTAATTTAGTTTGAAAGAGCACAACATGCGTAGGTTTTATTTTATCATTTAGCCTTTATTAGTTTGCATGGCAGCATCACCATTGCTAGAACTTAGCTTTCGGTCTACAACTCGTTTACAGGTTGGGTAGACTTATTATAAAGCTTAGGTCTTAGATGATCGTCAGCATTCATTGTCATTACAAAGGCACGGTGTCCGTAACTTATAGTCCGTAAAATATATCTTGATTAGAATGACAAGCGTCATTTGACTTTTATTACAATTACCATAAGGTTTATTATTTTGCCAAGTTTTATTCCAGAGATTTTTTTACAATTAACGTAAAGATCATTATTAGGCTAAATCCGTTAGCGTTTCTTAGCCAAAAACTTTGGTTGGTGATATTAACATGCCTTTCACCCATTGCCTTGGCTAATGTAGTTAAAAAGCGTGATTTGCTCTTTGTCCACGACATGTCTGTCCTGCACCTGCCAGGTTAGTAAAGAGGAGTCGCACCGTATAGCCAAACATTTCAAAGCGTCTTTTCTGCAGGCATTCTACGCGTCGCACATAATACCGTCAGAGAGCGCGGTGCTGAACCTAGTCTCGTCTCACTGCGAGTTGATAAGCGCGAACAACAAGTACTCGATCGGGCCGTCGCTGATGATGCTGGCGTACTCCGCGGCCAAGCTGCTGGAGGTCGGCGCCAGTAAGCTGGCGGACTGTCAGGACCTGATGCAGAAGACGCTCGACCTTGTGGTGCCCGCATTGGTAAGTTTAAACTGGTCTTAGACTTAAAACCTTGCAAACGCTAGGCTTATCTTTCTGGAGTGAGAAGAAAAAAGTTACCTTTAAAATGATGAATGGTATAGATTTAATCGGCAACCTGTAAATGTTGCCCTCTCTTAATAGAGTCCAATTTAATGATACTGGCGATAAGCCCACTTTAAAATTGTCTATGATCTATTGTGTCGTTAATGTTGGTTGTCATTATATTCATTATGCATTTTCTCTGTAGACTGATGGGCGCCTCGACTTCATGTCGAACCCGCTAGCCGCTACGCTCAACACCCTGGTGCCGCAGGCGCAGAAAGCTGAACAACTCATTCACGAGCATGTACTCAAGACAACTTACACGGTGCTGGTGGAACACCTGCAGCCGTCCAATGAAATGACCCTTAGGCATATGGTTAGTATTCAACTTATTGGTTGTTCTTTATCCCATATTATATAATTCAGGTATTAGCCCACCATAGTTTTCATTACTGTGCACTTCAACTTCACTGTGCCGATAACGTACAGTTTGTTAACTCTTGTAAACTACCTTTTTGTACCATAAGAATGTAGTTTACATAGATATATTATAAGAAATCTTTGTATAACTATGGTGAAAATAAACGCTTTATTATTATTATTTTTCCGTGATTGGGCAAGCGCTTTGACCTTCAAACAGACCAAACATTGGCTGATTGAAACATTGACAGAGGAACAGACACGTCGCACTATACATAGCCTTTTGGTTGTCTGACACCATCTGGTGGTTCTTTAATTTTAAACCACGATTGATTATAAAATGTTGGATTGTTCCCTTTATTTTTAGTTAGGGACTCTTTCATTCAACAATTTATCTTAAATCTTGTCTCATTAGGTTAAATACTGGGAGAAGATCTTAGATCGCCCGGCCGGCAGATTGGCTTACGAGAGCGTTTTCGCTGAGAATTCCACCTACTTCCTTGGAAAGATTCTCCTTTCTGCACCGAATTGCAGAAACAAATACGCAGAAAGAGTTATCAAGTAAGTTATTATTTTATTATACGATATCTAAGATGTCTGATATGATGATAAATTAAGAAACGTGTTGATTATAATGAAATCATTATTTTCTAGGTTGTTTATCAAAATATTCACCGGTTGTGAAAGCGGCGAACTCAGTAGTGCCCTCTGTATATCTGTTTGCAAGTTCATCGGAGTGGCGGACCAACAGAAGCTATCCAGTCTACTCTCGCACATCTGCTTGAGAGCTCCTGGTGAGTAAAATGCCTAAGTTGTACCCAAATACATAATGTAATTCACAAAGATTTTTTTCTGGACTCTTATTATTTTATCAAATAGTTGTGGGTATAACCTGTGCGGATAAAGAATGGGATCAGAAATGGCGGCGCATCTATTCACTTCTCGCTCGCACACTATTTGCGTCTATACTCGCACTCGTGGGGTGCGAGTAGACGCAAATAGTGTGCGAGCGAGAAGTGAATAGATGCGCCGCCATATCTGATCCCATTCTTTATCCGCACAGGTTGTATATACGTCAAACCCGCAAAGACACTGACAATAGGTAATTTATTTATACAGGCGCTCTCCAAAGGCCTAATCAGAGTCCTATGGAAAAAATCTAGAAAGTTACTTTCGCTTCTCGAATGTGCAAGAACATTCGCGACAGCTTATGTAAAAAAAATCAGAGATTTCAACACCAACCTAGATTGTTCTGTCTGGAACTGTTATCTAACGGAACGATTTGTGTTAGCATCCAACGACGTAGTATTCGTCGCCGTGAACGACACTCCGACAGAGACGGAGCTGCCCACGCCGACGTCATCGGCGCCGGAGGCGGCGGGCACGCCGGCGTCGCTCGCCTTGCGGAACGCTCTGCGGAGCGTGTTCCGCACCGAGACCAGCGCCGCCCAGCGGAGCGAGGCGGCGCCGCCCGCGCCGCGGAACGACCCGGACCCGCCCGTGTTCGACCTGTTCGATACACCGTGAGTTTGTTACGTTCACCCCAACGTCAGACTTTCTCAGAATGGGCGATAACGCTTGCTTGTGGCCACTATAGTCCATTCAGTATCTGATGGTGAATAGGCGCCGCCCGCGCCGCGGAACGACCCGGACCCGCCCGTGTTCGACCTGTTCGATACACCGTGAGTTTTTACGTTAACCCCAACCTCAGACTCTCTCAGAGTGGGCGATAACGCTTGCTTGTGGCCACTATAGTCCATTCAGTATCTGATGGTGAATAGGACAGTTCAAACGTTTCATATCATGCATCCATCTTTCTACAAGTAAAAACATTAAGTTGTAAGAATCATTAACTTTTTGTGTTCTTATTCTTCCAAAATAACAAGTATTAATCTTTCTCAATTAATCTGAACAAGAACTTAAAATAGTTATTTCCAATAAAATTTGTAAAAAATATCTTATGAATTGCATACTTGCTCATAGGGATTGACTCAAACAATCGCAATAAATCAATAATCGGTATGGTTATGACTTACCATCGAATCACGATTATTGTCTCGTGCAAAATATGTCCGCTAAGATTGTATTAGGGATCGAGAACTAGTAATTTCTTTTGGTGATGAAGGTGGTTCCGACACGTCAAGCGAGTGTTGTTATATTTCAGATGAAAAAGAGGCATATTATTTAATTATTTGTGATTTATTACGTGTGTACCACTAAGAATACTTACATATTGTATTCCATTTCCAGATAGTTCAATTTCATAGATAAATTATTAAAACTAAAAATCATACAAATAAAAGTCGATTAAATTTCTAAAGAAAATATTCTCGATTCTTAAAAACATCGGTTAGGTTTAAAAGGAGCGTCTCACTTTTAATGTGAAAATAGAACTGTCCTATTCACCTTCAGATACTGAATGGTATATAGACAGACACAAAACAAACAAAATTAAAGGGCGTTATTCCAAAAATAATTATATTTCAAAGCAGGCGTACACAAAATATGTTTGAGAATCAGGAGCCCAATTCTCGAGCTCGTGACATTTATTTTCATACGACATATATCACCAAAACATAGTTTTTTTGTATGGTTTTTAGATGATACCCGCCATGTTTTCAATATATCACGAGCACGAGAATTGGGCTCCTGGTTTAGATGATAATAATCATATGAAACTGTGCTAATCAAAACATATAGTACAAACTTAAATAATCCTTGCAATGATTTTTTACAGATCGCCAGCGCCTCGTGCACAATCTGACACAGCGCAGCAATCAGGTAATATTTAATTTATTTATCACACAAAATTCATTCATCATCATCAGCCCATTTAAGTCCCCACTGCTGGGGCACGAACCTCTCTCAATCACATGAGGGGTAATTGCCATACTCACCACGCTTGGCAGACGGGTTGGCCAGGGTTTTGATGTAAATGCAGAGTTTTCCTTCTCTGGGTGCTGATGATCATGACAGCAGCTTTACCTTAGTCGCCTTTTACGACACCTCGGTAAGAGTGAGGGTGGCCTATTCTACTCTGCCGGGACCACACGGCAAAATTCTTTACTCTATCGGAATTGATTTTACATGCAGATTATTCGAATTAATTTGTCTGATACTGTTTGTATAGAAAGCTGCAGCTGGTCAGATGGTAGCAAAGAGAGCGGAGCCGTGGCCACCAATGCGGCGCCACCTGCGGACAACGCGCCCACGCCGCTAGCCGACGCGGCCGACCACAACGCCGCACTGCTGTCTGCGCTGTGCAAACACATTGTTCTGCATTGGTACGGTATACAGTTTCGCGTAGAATCGTTTTACCAAACTAACGCATGTTAGCATTGTCCGCTAGCTAAGACATGCGATAGCTACTGACGGACTCCTGTTGAGCCACAAAATTGACGGAAAATTCTGTGAAAAAATATATGTGCGTCCATAACGAGTGATGCCATGTTTGACAAACATTCAATGGGGGCTATCGCGTAAGAAAAATCTGCAAGATGGCGTACTATAGGACTGAGGTCCATCTACAAGGTGATTGGGTATTTTTAGACGTGATATGTCGAATTGCCAATTAACGAATAAATCAGCCAATGATGTTGAAGTTGGACCTCAGTTCACAAGCACGCCATCTAGCGGATATTTCACACGTGATAGCCCCCATTGCAGAAACGCTTTTGAATGTTTTTAATACATAATTCAAAAGGATATCCTCTTTTTTGGTCCAAGTGCTAGGCCAGTATTTTATTTTTGCAGTATACTGTACAACTTGCCCCCATGAGTATTTATTACTATGGCAACAAAGCTGTATGGTCATTATCCTCGGTTTTATTTGAGTTTAAAAATCAACTCTTATTTGGATCAAAATATATGAAAGTCCGAGGATCTCATTTGTATTGAAAATGCTAAGTTGTCACTTCGGAGCCCGGGGAACGCTTTCCTGCAACGACTCCTCCACTTCGCACGATATTGGGCTGAGCATCCACAGGCCTAGAACGCACTAGCGGTTGGCCGCGATACGGCGTGCCGTTGCGGCAGACCGCACATCAATGTTTACATGAAACAGCTTGATGACAACGCACTCATTTGAGGCCAGCCGTCAACCGCTCCCATTGTTCTGGAGCTGATGTTGCGGCACGCCGCATGGCGGCCTACCGTTAGTGCGTTCTAGGCCATAGTGGTCAGTTGATCCTTTACGACGTATAGCCATATATTTTTGGGTCCCTTCTGCTAGGAGTCGTGTATATTGATACGAACACTCTTTATCCAACAGCGAGGAAGTGAGCGAACGCATGCTGTCCACCCTGATCGTCGTGTGCGGCGAGAGCGCGTGCTCGCCGCTGCTCCTGCGGGAGATGTGTCGCCTGGCGGACGCGCACGCCGGCGCCGACCACCGCCAGCTGTTCCCCGCGGCCGCCGCCTGGCTCGCTGCCTGGTGAGTGTGAATGTTAAGAGTCCTGTAGGTCATTCAATTCGAGGCAAGCTTCGCCGTTCCTAAGATCTCTCGCTATCTCTGTCGCGCCACAGCGACCCACGTTTGATTTGCGAATACCAAAAATGATGAATGAAACTTGATTATATTTTGATTTTCTATAAACATTGTGTATCCAAACAATACAAGCTGTATCTGTTAAATTTACATAAATATTAATTGTGTCTTTAATATAAAACAAATAGGTCGTTAACGTCGAATAAAATACGAAATATAACGAAATAAACCTGCTCTTATCAGGTGTTAACCGAGACATAGATAAATACTTCCTTAATACATTTGTATGGGAAATGAATTGTTCGCCGGACCCTTAACACGACGATTGCATGAGACGTGTCTAAAGTCCGCGCCACGATAGAAGTGCCGCGATATTACACGGAACAAAAATTTCCTTGTGTCTTTGTACATAAAGCTTAACCAACCATCAACTCAAGAATGTAGCGCTTTTGAAGGGACTTCTTTGATCGCGAACCGTACAGTCGCGGGTCGTCAACAAACGGTATATGCCATATAACTCTGATTACACTATACACGTATAAGATGACTGCACCCTTTATTTAAAACCGCATAACATGTCGACGCTACGCTCTAGTATCCCATGGGCATATAACATTATGGCCGCGTTCCGAATTACGCTTACATCGCCATCAGCACTCACAACGCTAACAGCCGTTCCGATTTAGTTTTCGTGCTTACATCGTTGATAGCGACATTTCAATTCGGAACGATCTGTTGGCGCGCTAACAGCGATTACGACGTTTTTCAAACGGATAGTTCGCCAAAGATTATTATATTATTTTTGTCTGTCATATCTGTTCCTTAAGTAATTAAATAGTTTTTATAAAAGAAAAACGTTTAGTTTGAGGTAATAACACAACAAACAATACTATTTTTGAAATGTCACTTTTGACAGCGCGTACAGTAATATTGCCTCTGAGCGTGAGCACTGTTATTGCAAGATGGCGCCGATAGTGACGTCATGTATGACGTCAAGAAATCGTTTATGGAAGAGCTCACGTCAAAACGGAACGACTGTTAGCGCGCTGACAGCGCTCAGAGCGTATCTCGGAACGTAGTATGTAAGAAAAGGACAACGATAAGTTCGGACAAATTACTACCTACTTGTTTTCTTGAAGTTCTCCTTAATATATTCCTACACGTATCTTTTTAGCGTCGACAATTTGAGTAGTCAAGAAGTATTGGACAAACTGGAGGAGGGCCAAGTGGACGGTAACTTGGCGCCTCAAATAGAGTCCGCTTGCGTTCTCTTGTCGTATCTCACTGACGCCCTCCACGCCATCAACACTTCTCAGCCTCACAGTAAGTGATCAAAATTAACAATTTGAAAATAAAAATGGGTGTTTTGTGGACACAGATATTGAAAAAAATATGTTTGCAGCCTGGCGTTCCGTCAGCCCTACGTGGGAGTCTCCTTCAGACTTAGGATTCGACTTCGAATATACCGATGAACAACAAGACGATGACGATACGAGTGCCGATGACTCGGTAAGTGATCGTTTTAATTTTCTGTTAGCATTTATGACTATTATACAGGGATCAGAATTAATTTCAAAAGACATAAGATCGCGAAACTAGAAACCTACAACATATTCAAAATATACGAGTATGGTCAGCTGCAAAGAAATGTAAACATGTAAACATAAATGTGCAGTATTATGAAAAAGTTCTAAAGTGTATTTTGTATATTTTTGCCGCTGACTGTACATAATGGTGCTTCTGGTAGACCTAGATGTAATGAATTTCGATTTTTCATTTTGATTGATTTGGATCTGAAGCCAGGACTGGATCTTACCGCTAATCGCGCTCGCCGAGTTAGCCCTTCTCTGATGTATGACGTACAAAGACACCCAATAACGTCGTCCCCCGCGGAGTCGTATATTGAGCAAGCCACCCCCCAAAATAGTGGCATTGCTCGCGTACTCCGAAGGCCCTATTAGTCGCCTCTTACGACAGGCTGGGAACACCTTGTCAGTAGTCTAACATCCACTTTCGTCATATTATTCGCCTCGAGATGATATACATTTTGCTTTTTTTCTAGGACGAAGACGCAATGCTCCAATACAAGCTTTGCACATTCACCGTGACGCAGCGCGAGTTCATGAACCAGCACTGGTACCACTGCCACACGTGCAAGATGGTGGACGGAGTGGGCGTGTGCACGGTCTGCGCGAGGGTGTGCCACCGCGGCCACGACGTGTCCTACGCCAAGTTCGGCAACTTCTTCTGCGACTGCGGCGCCAAGCCTGACTCTAGGTTATTATATAGGGTGTAACTGTGAACATTTACATCCCTTTAACCAGGTGTTCTACTAACCATTATGAACAACATTTGTTTTATCACTTTTGGGAATTCGCATGAAAAAATTTCAACTTTTCATACAAAGTCGGTCACGTGTCTTGGTCATTTTGGAAGGGGAGTCGAAAATCGTTTCGATGACTTTCGGAAAGTCATTGAACCAATTTTTTTTAAGATGGTTGGTAGAACACGTGGTTAAAGGTATGTAAATGTATGTGTAATGTATCAGCCTATAAACTGTTCCACTTCAGGGCAATTTAGAAAATCAAAGAAATCAAGTTATCGCTACTATGATGGGATAAGGCTTAATCACCACGCTTGTCAAAAGCGGATTGGTGATCACAAACTCGAGCTATATTCGAAAAATTCGAACCATACATTTCGCTTCGACCCGGGAATCGAACCCACGACCCCCAGATCACGGCCCGGTACTTAAACCACAAGACCAACAGGGCGTTTGAAGTGGAGTAGTGTTCACCTTGCGAAACTTAGCGTAGGTCTGGCGAAAGATGACTGGTTCAAGTTAGATGCAGACTGGATGACTGGGAGGGCTGGGTGCGATTTGAGGGACTGATTTAATTGATCGCTAAAACATTGACTATACCCAAAACTGGAATTCAAGACCAAAAAATCTACTACAATGTTGCCACTGCAATAAAATTATCGTACAATAGTATATACCTATTTCTTATAAAACATACGCCGATATAATTTGTTTATTGGTAATTTTAATTCTATAATATAAAGAAGTAATTTTATTGACTTATATTTACATAAATACCAGACACTCTAATAAAAACTTAATCATCCGTAATGTTTGGTAGGAAAGCTGGTATTGAGCTTGTGTCACTTCAGGTGTTAATAACATTTGGTACAACATTTGAACTTACATGTTGTTATTTCGTGCAGTAAGGTGCAGCAAAGGGATATTAATATAGGAATCTTTGAATTTTAATCGTTTTAAACAATGCTATTGTGTGTTGAGTGAGTTGTCAGGCCGAACAACTTGCTAGGACCTAAGAAAGTCTTAAAACCAGCGATTTCGTTAAGAGTAGTCTCGGCTGAATCCGTAGGTCGATAACGCGTTCCGTTTTATTGAGTGACTGAGACTTATGACTGACTTCGACTGTTCACTTTCTCAAAATATAACTTGACGATTTTCTTTACGAGTTATTTCGCCTACTTAAATCTAAAACATGTGCAAAACTGGACGAATTAATTACTGGAGTGGTGGAAAACTTTATTCTACAAGTGACCGACTCAGATTCCGTAGTCAGAGATTCTGACATTAGTGATGGTGAAGATGAAGATGTAATTAAGTTTCTATTTTTTGAGAAAGTCCTTATCATGAATTGTGCCAGCCTATAACAAAAATAAGCCTAAGAAAATGAGCATATAACAAAAAGGTTGAAAAAACTTGAAAACTTGATTTGACAATGACATAAGTGACATTGATAGATTTGACACTGACGTATCTGTCGTAGTTTTTTGGTCTTGAATTCCAGTTTCGAGTATAGTATTTTTTACCAAATGTCATTGTGATGATGTTTGGTGATATTTTTTTGCTGTATGGTTACCATCACATATACATTAATTAGATTACACATTTTCAATGTTAGTCTTGATAGTGTGCCTCTCTAATTAACGTTACTCTAATTATGTAATTTTATATGACAGCTGCCAAGCCCTTGTGAAGCGATCAGTCGCCCTCGGAGGCGCCAGAGGCGCTGGCGGTGGCACTGGAGCCGAGGAGACAGCCCCGGCGCCCTCGTTGCGCCGGCGCCCCTCCAGTCCCTGCGCCTACTGCTCTACTCGCGCCGCCGAGGCGTCCCGTTCTTGCGGCTAACATACAAGGTAAGTTAAGCTGGTGACAAATTTTTCAATTGGTTTTCCTTCAACGCATCTGGATACTTGTAATTATCATTTAAATTATATACATTAGATACAAACATAACATTGTAAGCAGTGAGTTTTTCTTAATAAAAGACAATGTGAAACAAATAAACGCTACGGTTCCACCGCAAATATTTTCCGTGGTGTTCGCTGATCGCTACGACATGTCCTTTTTCAAACGAGGTTTGAAAAGAGTTCTCCTTTCACGGTAGGCAGTGGCATAACTGTGTTCCGGCATTGTTGATGTCTATGAGCGGCGGTTACCATTTACCATGAGATGGGCCGCCTGCTCGTCTGCCTATTATTCACAATAAAAAAAGGAAATATTTGTATTTATTATAAAAAAAAATTTTTCTTACCGAACGAACTTTATAAAAGGTTTTGAAGCTACTCGTATAACACGGCAGGCAGAGCTCATGTATTATTTTTTTTCGTCAGGATCTCGCTCCTACCTAGCGTCTTACGGAGGCTGGAACGCTTGCCTTGAGCGCATCCGGCGGCTTCTGGAAGCGCTGTGCGGGCCCGTACGAGCGGCCTGCGAGCGCGCAGCCCCCACCGGCGCCCACGGACGTGCGCAAAGAGCCCTAGCACAGCTGCATCTCGGAGAGAAGCGGTTCACTCATACCGACAACTTGATGCTCCCTACTCTGGGTAAGTATGAGAGCACCCGGTGGCTTCTGGAAGCGCTGTGGGCCCTGTACGCGCGGCCTGCGAGCGCGCCGCCCCCACTGGCGTCCATGGACGCGCTCAAAGAGCCCTAGCACAGCTGCATCTCGGAGAGAAGCGGTTCAATCACACGGAAAACTTGCCGCTTCCTACTCTGGGTAAGTATGAAAGCAGCCGGTGGCTTTTGGAAGCGCTGTTGGCCCTGTACGCGCGGCCTGTGATCGCGCCGCCCCTACTGGCGCCCACAGACGCGCTCAGAGAGGGCTAGCACAGCTCCATCTCGGAGAGAAGCGGTTCACTTACACGGACAACCTGATGCTTCCTACTCTGGGAAAGTATGAGAGCAGCCGGTGGCTTCTAGATTACGGACGAGCTTTAGTACAGTGTTATCATAAGATAATATTATTCTCCGACACAGACATGAACACGTGCAACCTTAATAGGCTGGCAAATTGACTACTCTGGATCTCGCTAAAAGATGTTTATGTGCGGCGATGATCATTAACCGTCAGGTTTGTCGTTTACTCTATCAAGCATAAAAAAAATCACTTGAACATTTTTCAATATGAATGTTTCTTAAATTTTTAATAGTAACTTCATTCCAATATAATATAATATAATCAATTTGGTGTGGGAGAGCCACGCTTCGGCATGAATTGCCCGGCTCGACTGGAGTGATACCACGGCCTTACAGAAATCCGGCGTAAAGCAGCACTGTTCTGTAGTAAATAATACACTTAAAAAAAATCACTGTAGGGCTCAGGTGGGACTCGAACCCACAACCTTCCACAGTCCGGGTGGCTGCACTAACCATTTATGCTATCCGAACCCCTTGCTAAGACGACGAATTTTGTAAGTGCTTGAATCGTCATGAGCCGACGATTCGATTGTGGGTTCGAGTCCCACCTGAGCCCTACGGTGAATTTTTTAAGTGTATTATTTACTTAAGAATAAATTGCAAAGAATTGCTATACCAAACACAATAATAAGCACTGTTCTGTGTTTCGCAATCATAATAGGCTGTCAAATGACTACTCTGATCACGCAATAAGATGTTTATGGGCGGCGATGATCATTAACCGTCAGGTTTGTGATTGCTCGTTTACTCTCTTAAGCATAAAAAAATATCACTTTTACATATTAGATTTTCAATGTAAATGTTTGTGCAATAGTAACTTCATTCCAATATAATCAATTTGTGAATTTGTTCCAGGTTCTCAAGAGGGCGCGTTCGAAAACGTACGGATGTCGTACACGGGCGAGAACGGGCAGACGATCCGCCAGCTCATGTCCACGCACAAGCTGCGGCGCGTGGCCATGTGCTGCCTCGCCTCGCCGCAGGGCCGGCGCCAGCATCTGGCCGTCTCGCACGAGAAAGGTACGTGAAGCATTTCATAAAGTTAATTGTTCTCACTTTTCAGGTATCAAGATTCCCAGATGCAAGATAAAAATATCAAAGAGTCGCTCGTTTCATTTGTTGCCAAATGCCAAAACTGTGTCAAACATTAGTATGCACGTGTAGGTACAGTGAGTGCGCACGTCTGAGCTTTTTTGATTTCATGGGGAAAAGTCACAGACTCGGGGTGCCGACTTTTGTATGCCTTCGGGCGACGGTCGGTGTGGGGCCCTGCTTTGGCGGGAGCTTCTAAAAAGAAGCGTGCCAGAGGCATACCCACTAAACCCTCTGCGGTTCTACCATAGTGTGGTGGACTCATGAAGACTGTATGAAGTCCGACTCTACGACCTTCCGGAGGACGCGTCTACTCCGCAACAGCTCATCATTCTATTGGAAATGTTCGTCCAGGATCTGGAAATTCATGCCGATCGGCTGATATCGACCCCACTCCGATCTCTACTTTGCTTTAAATTTTGACAGTGTAAATGTCTTCCACAGTGTAATATAAAGATCACAAGCTAGTTTTACCAAGCATGTTTTTTAAACGTTATGTCATTTATAGGCAAAATCACAGTACTACAATTGTCAGCGCTGCTCAAGCAAGCCGACTCGTCGAAACACAAGCTAACGCTGACCCGGTTGTCGTCGGCGCCGATACCGTTCACGGTGCTCAGCCTCAGCGGCAACCCGTGGAACGAGGACTTGCTCGCCGTGTGCGGCCTCAAGGAGTGCCATGTGCTCACCTTCAATAGCGGTGGTAAGTGTTGCCAATAACAAATAGCGTTAAATCTCATAACTCATATCAGACGTTCACATGTTTGTTTATAAAAAAAATATAATATATGTAGTTCTATCTTCTAAGCAGTAAGGTTCTCACTAGATCCATTATGGGTCTGGCATATGGATTCTGAGAATGATCCGAAAATAGTCATAAGCTCTAATGCTATTATCATATTTTAGTCCGTCTCAAGGAAGTTAAAGGAAACTTCTTTGAGACGGACTAAAATATCGTTTTCGTTTCGACGAACGCCGTAACCTGGTAAAAGGAACGTTAAGGTTGCCTTAAACTGCGTTCAATGTTTTCTATGCATGCAACGGGAACATATACAGCCGTTCTGGGACAGTCCTGACGGAGTAGGCCCAACACTTGAATCGACTGCTGTCCCGAGATATATCCGATATTTTTTTCACCGTTCACTATTGAGGTGAAGAATGGACGAGAAGATCTAGATTACCACTGTAGATTATTATCATTGTACTATTACTCAAGTGTACTCTATCTCATAGGTGCAGTAGCCGACCACCTGGTCCTCAACACAGGCCTGGAAGGCAACAACTACGTCATCAAGGCCATCTGGCTGCCAGGATCTCAGACGCAGCTTGCTCTGGTCACCTCCGACTTCGTCAAGATATTCGACTTGAGCAGGGACCTGAATAATCCGATGCATCACTTCCTGGTGCCAAGTGGAAAGGTAAGTGCGATTGTCTGATAACGGCTCATTATTTTTCCGGGCTCGAGTCTTTTTTAGCAGACTTGTGTTTTTCTATGATCTCCTTGGACGTAGGGCACGGCCGTTGGACATGGAACATGGGAAATGGTTATTAGGACAAAGGAGGTAGAGGTGTGGAACTCTAGTTTTGTACACGATTAAGTTTATTATTATTTACGGAGATATCAATGTCATAAACATAAACCAAAGCTTTTATTGAAGCCTCGCGTTAATTATAAGACTCATGGTGTTGATAGGTTTTAGTTATTTTGCCTGCCTACCGAAATCACAGTCCTACCAATCCGCCTTCAGGCTTCAAAAGTACAAGTCATAGAAAATATTTGTTTTCTAAGTTTGAAATGTTGTGTTCAGGTCCGCGACGTGACATTCGTGAACCAGGACGGTGTGATGAACATGCTGTGCATGAGCTCCGCCGGGCACATCTACTGGCAGCCCATGAGCGACGAGTCGCGCGCCACGCTCGGCACCTTCTACGTCACCAACACGCTCGAGGTGCTGCACCCGGAGATACAGGTAAACATAATATGAGAAAATCTTCATCATCATCATTTTCACCCCAGAGTCGCCAACTATTAGTCTTAGGTATCCCCTAAGGATCTTTCAACTGAATCGATCCTGTGCCGCCTGCATCCAAGGGACTCTTACAATATTAGGTCTTACCATGTTGGGAGCGTACCTAGTCTGTGACTTTCGGTACGTGGCTTCCACTTGAGAACCTTTCCGATATATAAATTACTCTATGCTTTCCGATCAATGGCCGTCAGTCATCGTCGCTATGTGACCTACCCACTGAGTTAACTTCACCTCAGTCAAAAGTGGTTTAATGCTTTGTCACTTTATTGACAGTTGACACTTCATTGGATTTTTTGCATCTAGGAATTCCTATGGCTACAAAAACGGCAACAAAAGCTCGTGCTCATTTTTTTGAGGTCTAACAAAAAGTCATGATTTTTCAGTTCAGTAGCTAACGTCACACACACGACTTTACACCAAAAGCAGAAAACGCTAATAATTTGCATGAACTATAAACGTCTGTTGCTTTGACGTTGGCCGTCGTTTGATACTGCTTTTAAAAAACTATTGTTTTAACTGTTTATACTTTACCCAGGATGTCGCCGGACTAGTCGGGGGCGGAGGCGTCTCCATCTACTACTCGCACACCCTCAAGATGCTCTTCTTCTCGTACGCTCAGGGCAAGAGCTTCCTGGCGCCGCTCAACACCGTCGAAGACAGCGTAAAAGGTAACTTCACCGATAGGTCCCCCTCGTCACCTAGCAACCATGTTCCGCCTGTAAGCATACATCATTCCACTTTGAAAGCCTTCGCTCCACCTGATTAGAGAAAAGTATTTGCTATTTTAACATATAGCAAATACTTTCATGCTTGTCAAGGGATTCTGTCGTCGAGTCGCCGGACGGAACTGAAAAGTAAGTCTGATGAAGCGAATTTATTTGCATCGTTTTTGTTAGTGTTTGGAGGTAGTGCAGTGATGTGCGTGTTGCAGGGACGGCAATGATAAGCCTGTCGGCGGCGGCGACGCAGAAGGAGGGCGGGCGCGGCAAGCAGGGCGGCGTGCAGTCGCTGTGCCAGTGGGCCGAGGTGCCCGGCCACCCCGGCCTCGTCACCGCCGTCATGCAGGCCTCCAACAACCCCGTCGTGCTCATGCTCACGCCCAACAACATCTTCGTGCAGGAGATCAAAGTTAGTCGCCATAGCTGACTATGGGAGAGACCCAATAATTGTTTTGACCCACCAAACGTTAGATTGTGTTATATAAACGTGTAGCCTAACTGCAAGATGATTGGTTATTTCTTGACGTTTCAAAACGACATTGTTACGTACAAAACAACCTATATACCATGGAAGTAGGACTTCACGCTAATATTACGAGATTTGACGAATTTTTTATACTCTTTGTGGTTTTTGACAACGAAAGACCAACCATCTTTTTACATAGGTAACATTTCATAAAGAGGATTTAATATCAAAATAATATAAATACATTTTAGGTGCAAACTATATGAACCCTGGTAACTATAATCTTTCTTACCTATTTCGCAGGTGGTACCAGCCAAGGCAAAAATCACGGACATGGTTGCCGTCCGCCACTGGTGCGGCGGCGGTGGCGAACAGAAGAGCACGCTGATCCTGCTGTGCGAGGACGGAAGCCTCAGAATGTATGCCGCTAGCGGAGAGCACACCGGCTACTGGTTGGCACCGGCTATTCAGCCCACGCACGCGCCGCGTCGTCGCCCGAGACTGTTGACGCATCATTCTAAGGGCAAGCAACAGGTGAGTCTCTTTAAATACCTATTATTTAATATTTTTTCCTCCGGGTTCTTTCCTGCTCGTTATACAAACGTGAGGTCCATGAGGAGACTGGTTTCCTTCGGCGTCCAGACGGCTAGTGGAGACAAATATAGTGACAGCGTAGCTGCCGTTTACTAGCCGTTATCCTCATATCTCCCTAAACGCACATGTATAATTATATTAAACCCGTGAATCTATCATAATTTTAATTTTTCAGGCTGCCATAAAGTCGAATGCCAACGGAGCGCCACAGTTCCCAATAGATTTCTTCGAGCACTGCGTCGCGATGACCGACATTGAGTTCGGAGGGAATGATCTGCTGCAGGTGTATAACACCGCTCAGATCAAACACAGGCTGAACACTACCGGTATTCAAATTTATAGATTCAAAAATAGAAAATGATTAAAAAAAGTTATGACTGGACTTTTTTAACGAATGTCATCATTTGTTTACCATTTTTAGGACTATACGTCGTATCTACTAAGATGAGTGGATTTACCATGGATGTGGCAAACTCCGATCCCAACATGGTTATCTGCGGAATAAGAGTGCTTCTCGGAAGTCAAGATGTTGCCCGAACTCCATCTTATGTTGAAGTAAGCATTATTTTGTTAAAAAAGCTATTATATTTTATTGAATATTGGAATCAATATCTTAAATTCTGGATGTGTTTCTTAGGTTTATGGCCGGTCGATTCAGACAATCGTAGTTCGTAACCGGTGGTTCGATATACCACTAACACGGGAAGAGTCTTTGCAGTCAGACAAGAAGTTGGTCATTAACTTCGGACCTTCGCAAGACCCTGATGGAGTTACAATGGTGGACTCTGTAAAGGTTAGTGCATAAACAGTTAGTTAATTTTGATTTGAAATACTAAAATGACCTATTGATTTATTGACTAATATAATATTTTAGGTGTACGGTAAAAACAAAGAACAGTTCGGGTGGCCCGAAGAGAACGAAGATCCATCGGCCTGTCCGTCTTCCAGTAAGGTGGCTCAAGTAAGTAATAATTTAGTTTCCGCGTAGTATTATATTGATCCATCGTAACAGAAGTAAAAACATCGTACTTTATGACACAACTCTATCGGCCCTATCTACGTGACGGAAACGTGTTATCGCTCTAAGGACGGACACGCTTAAGATAACTATTGTGATTTTTGATGTGTTTCCCTGTAGGAAGCAGAGGGCGGTAGCGGTGCTTGGAAGCCCAGCTCGCTCGAACGCTTGGCGTGCGCAGCGTTAGAAGCGTTGGAACTCGGCGCAGGCGCCAACGCCGCCGCCAACGCGACCGCGGGCGCCGCCACTATAGACGGCGGCGCCGAGGCCGCCAGGAAACTGCTGTGTGCACCCGCCAGTGCCCATCTACATGCGAGGGCGCAGTGCCTATTACGAGCTCTGCATCACACGCATTACCATCAATACAAGGTGAGGAAAACTTAAAATAGGAAAGATGAGAGGAAATATAACTAATATTTCCACATTGTTGCCAATCTCATGAGCATTCTTCACGATCTGCTCATCCCTATAATGCTTGACGAAATCTAGAACTTCCTCCTTTTTAAGTCGTTTAACAATAATATTCTAGAATCAATAAAATATAAGCTTATTAGTGGACTCAAATAGATTTAGGCTCGAGCAAACAGTAGTCTACACCCATCTTTCTTCTCCAGGATCAAGCGATACTGAAATATGTGTGCACGTCGTTGAAAGAGCTGCGCGATACGCAAGACGCGCGCAACATCGACCCCGAGGCCTACTTCAGGCTGGTTCTGCTGGCTCGTGGAGTCGCCGTTGCTCGTCCACATCACTTAGTCGCCTATACTGCGTCTACGCCACCCCGGCCACAAAATGGTTAGTTTAGTGTTCTAAGATCCTGTAGTTCAGAGGCTGTTTAACTGTTTGTAAAATAATATTATTTTTTAAATGTGTCAACAGTTAATCGAAAACGCATTGGTTGATAATATAACGACGACAAATGCCAACACACCCTTTGATGTTTAGTGACGTCATAGTCTTCTAAGCAACGCCATATTACTGTTCGAGCACACGCTAACTTCAAATACAATGGGTGTAATCGTTTAGTAAAAAAACTCTACAGACACCTTGTAAATTATACAATAAGTATATTTGCTAATTTTGTTAAAATTATAGTTGTTGTATATTTAGTAAATCACTTGTCGATATCATCTTATATGGATTATAGACAGAATTTTCACATTGTCAAATAGCCTATAGTAGTAGTTGAGCTAACATTGCTGCTGTACACAAATCCAGATACGAATGTGACGTGTGCTCAATAATATTTAAATTATAGGAGACTGGTCAGTCCTGTGGAAGCAGGAGCAGCAACAGCCGCACATCCAGCAGCAGCCGCCGCAGGACGAGCGCGAGCCGCACCTCTGCGCGCTGCTGATCGCAGTGCTGTGGCGCCTGGCCGGCTGCCGCAGCGCCGCGGGGCCGCCCGGCATCCTGCAGTACGGCCTGAGGCACGCCGACCACACGCTGCACGCCTTGGCTGACACTGTGCACGCGTTCCAGCTTGCATGCCGATCAGGACTGCGTAAGTAATGACGACCCCAATGGCAGTGGCTGTAGTGTAATGATGCCCGGGTTCTATAACCGGTCGGGTCAATTTAGGAATCGAACTTATAACTTTAGCAACCAAACCCAAGCTGGTTTGGATGTGCCTAATGCCGTTCTTAGGCGAATACATGTCCTAATTAGTGTAGTTTGTCTAGGATAAAGGACGAACGCAAGAAGGAAGGTACCTGCGCAAATTTTAGCGTATCCTTAACTATTCGACGATACTGAAGGTTTACTTGACCCTTATTTGCGCCCTCATGCCAAAGTTTCTCAAGCTAATCAATGAGGGTTCTCACAAAAATAGTAAGTTTTACGTAGGTGTGAGATCTAACTTCGACGGTATTGTTTGTCTTGTAAGGAAATTAAATTTGTGTCAATTCAAAATATAATCAAGTCATTATTAGGACTTTTCATTTGTATTAACCCTTCTCTGGTTTTGAAGAGTTAATATGTTCCAATGTAGGTGGAGTTCGGCAATCAAATCTACCTATCATTGCTGCTGGCGGAGGACCAGAGCATCAGCTTCGGCGCCAAGGCGGCGCTGATGAGGGTGCTGCGACCAAGAGTTAAGAGACGGCGCGTGTACATCCCGTCGCCACCGAATACGCCAGGTAACAAAAGTTAGTGTGTTTTTCTGTATTTCTGTATAGTAGAACTTTTGGAAGGCTATACAGGGTTATTTAGTTTTCCAAACATTGATTGAGCATTAAAAGTATCTAAGAAGTGGTTGATGATGGTTGTTTTCAAATAACCCTGTATAAGAAAGGCCACGAAAGGGGATCACTCATAGATTTATTCGTGCGGTAACTTAATGAGTAAAAAGGTTTTTTTTACTGTAATATGCTTTACTATCGACAAATGGTAGGACGATCGCGAGTGTAAAATCCGCTTAATGGCGTATTTCAAGACTGAGGTCCATCTACAGGTGATTGGTAATTTAAGAACGTGATCTCAAAACGTAATTTTATTGAACAAAACAACCAATGCAAACCCAACCAAATACGCTGAACCTTTCCCATACTAAGGTATAAAGTACTAAGTGAAATGACACTGGTTGAACCTGTCCTACAGTACGCTATCTAGCGGATTTTTGTCACGCGATAGCTCCTTTTACACGCTTTTAGTGATTAGTGTACACTTCGTGAGATTCTAATAGGGTTACATTGTAGTGTTTATCATGACAACAAGTAACTACAGCTAAAGAAATATATCCCTTATCGTTAAAAACAGGTGCCGGGTCATCAGTAACCACCGCGCAGCCCACGAGCTCGATCACCGAGGCCGTAGTCTCGGAGACGGACCTCAGCACGAACCGCGACGAGCAACAAGAGAACCAGTTCATGGAGGTGGACGATTCGCTAGAGCCGATGGTGCTTCTTGCTCCTGATGGAGGTGAGCCAAAGGCTTGAACTGTATCTTATTATTAATTTGATGCCGTCTTTCTTGTTATCGGTCTGAGATAAAGACCATTCCATTTCATTAGCCCTAAGAGCTCTCCCACGGTTATGTAACGTCCTATAAATGTCGTGGCCTGGGTCACAAATACACACAGAAGCTGACATTTATATCGAAGAGTTGGTAGACCTCGTTCGCGCTAGGCTATATCGTATTGTCTCTTTTGCACACGTGCTTTATAGTATTTTTCTGTCTCACGCAATCCCCGTCGAGATTAGTGTAGGCGCGCATGTATGTGTACGTAGTTTGTTTCGCACGCGATGCAGGCAGCTGACGTAGCGGTTTATCGGATAGTAAACGATTACCATAGCCCATCGACGTGAGCAACTCTGGAGGACTTGGTACGTATACCCGCCGCCGGGGGGCGGACGGGTTATGTCGGACTCCCCCCGCAAAAAGCGGGGGCATACTGACTCCTGGGACTCTCCCTCATCGTCCTTAAGTGGGGGAGTGTCATGGTCCCAGGGCACTGAGCCTAGCACCACGACACCCCCCGGACGGTGCCCGCCATGTAAGGCTGGACGCATCTCCCCCGGGGTCGGGAGGAGGGATGGGGACAGCCGGGAGAGCCGTGCCGTCCCCACCAGGCGTAGGAGGGCATCCGTGCAATGCCGGCGGTGTAACCCTCGTTACACGCGCCAGCAGACTCCCTCCTCGGAGAGAAAGGAGACGCACATATTTGCGTCGTCTCCTAGCCTCCGTGCCTTGCGGATCGCGGGGGCGAGGGTCAGCCTCTTGCTCGCGCTCCGCCGCCTTCTTCGTTGCCATCACGTGCTCGCAATATGCAGCAAAGGCCTTCCAGGCATCCTCACTTGCTAATACAGCTCTCGTTATATTAGAGAGTGAGAGGTCCTGGCGACCTTTGCCACCAATGCATGGCGAGTACGTGCCCTAGACAGCTTAGCGTATCCCCCTAGAACCGGGACAATTGAGTTCGCGCCACGAAAGATGACTCGTGGAAAAACGCGGAAGTAAAATTTGGCATTCCTTGTGTTGATGGAAACAAAGCTCAAATTTGAATGATAGTGGCGACTCAAGTGCGCTTCTCACGGGATTTTGGCGCGGACTTTAATCCCTCGTATTTCATCTTGTCACTTGTTCAATGTATATTTATTTGTATAGGCTTGGAAGCGTTGCTGGACATCCCGCCGGACGCGGACGACGAGACAATGGTGGAGCTGGCCATCGCGCTGTCGCTGCAGGAGCAGCCGCGCCGCGCCGCGCCCGCGCCCACCGCGCCGCCGCCGCCCGCGCCCGCCTTCGGTGACGCCACGCATTCGCCTAACGGGTGACTAGCTAAAAATTAACATTATCTCTCTGATTTCTTCAACATCATCAGCCCGGTAGTACCCACTGCTGAGTATAGGCCTCCTTTCCTTTACGCCAATGTACCCGGTCTTGAGCCGCTCGGATCCATGTAGTCCCCACGATTTTAGTGATGTCATCGACCCATCGTGACACTGGACGACCCGGATTTCATCTGCCTCTCTCTGATGTAGTGACACCATTATCATATTTTTAAATCATTTGAACTGCCTCGAGAAAAGAGGTTTTTCGTGGAAACTGTTCTAAATGGAATGTAAACGGCATCCCGGAGCAAGCAGTTTAAAGCAGCAACGTTTAATCGGACAATAGTAAAATAGTTCCCACCAGATTTTGAACCTTACGTGTCATGGCATAAGAGCGAAAACCAATGAAAGTTTTCATTGTCTCATATCCGATTAAGGGTAAAACAGTTCAGAGGATCTATTCTCGTAAACCGACAAAGAAGTCGAATGAGAGAGATACATTCGTCCGTATAAATATCTATATCACGTCCCGAAAATTGGGCTCCTGTGCGACTTCCAGTTCCATACTTCCTTAGTTGGCTCAGTTTCTCGAACTGAGTCTTGGCCTCCGAAAAAAGAGATTGCCACATCAATTGATCAGGCACATTTTGCCAATCATTGACTTGAAGATCTCGCAGTTCATTCTACACGACGCCTGTTTATCGATGCCAAAAACTGCATACTTGACGTCGGCTAGCCGGCTTCAATGGACGCTATAATTTATTTGACGTGAGATGTTTGTGTTGTCCCAAAGCTCTGACGATGAGGGCAGCACGGCGGCGACGGACGGCAGCACGCTGCGCACGTCGCCCGCGGAGGCGCCGGGCTCCGCCGGCTCCGAGAGCAACGACAGCATCGGCGGCGTCTCCGGCAGGAGCAGCGCTTACGGTAACTATAAAATAGTCTAATTATTTTGGTTGTGTTAAGCTACAGTTACTATAATCTCAGTGTGAGAGTTATTATTCGCTCAAAACGGAAAACGGGAGTAACGGGGGAATTTTTGACAATCTTGCATTTCCATATCTATTTATAAACCGTTTTGTATATTCTCATACTTTTACTCCGTAAATAGCTTGATTAGAATGACAGATGTCACTTGACCTTTATTCGAATGTGCATAAGGTTTATTATTTAACCAATTTTTATTCCTTAGTTTTTTATTACTATAGATAGACCCGTACATGATTTTTCTGTAACACCAATAGCTGTTATTCTAATCAAGCTAAATTTTACGAATTATAGGAACCCTTATACTGTGATATATTATAATAACAGGGCAATCAATCAGCTTGACTGCTAGAGAGACAGTATGAAACTATAATAAGCTTTGCATGATTATGAAATATTGCTTCTAACAGTAACAATGTATAATTTTGTAGGAGAAATGGTGTCCGCTCCTTCTGCTGGTGCGATGCCCGCTTCCAATGTCATCGTCGCGCCTGTTGCTATCACAGGCTAGTATATCTCACCAATTTATACATATTGTTGCACCAACATGCTATTTTTAGTTTATGTATTATACTTTGCGTTTTTACCGTTGTAATTATCTCCAGAAATCAGACATAATGGCTTCAAAAGTAGCTACTTGTGGTATGTACTATTTGAATTGCTGTGCCGCTAATTAGGGGGAAAGTTGGCTGACAGAAGTCGTCGAAGGCCACCCACGGAGTTCGGCCCTTACAGGGCCATGTTTACGGGTCTCAACTTATCTATTACATACATCATTGTACTACCAACATGTTGCAATAAATAATAGTGACTATTACTACCTTGCCACTTTCAAGGCGTAGCATAGTATAGTGTTCCTTTTAGCATCTCTATTACCTAGTATGTAGTAATTCACTATAGTATCGATAGAATTTCATGTTTGTTTAAAAGTGATATGTGTTCTTAAATCTCAATAGCAGATATTATTACAGCCGGTCCATCGACTTCATCGTCACAGCCAGTGGCATCCACGTCTCGAGCGAGTGAGGCAGAGAACGAGACCCGCAAGCTGCATGCTTTGCGTCTGTCATTGTTGACAACAGCCTTGGACGCCTTGCCCACGCTTAGGACCTTGCCGGGCGTGCGTGCCATACCATTTGTACAGGTATGCTTTAAGATCTTGTTTTATTTCATTATTGAATTTTCCTGGTGTGGCAATGTAAAGAGAGTAGAGGAATAGCATGTGTGAAGAATGAAATTATTGAAAAAAGGGTCGATGATTCTTGGTGAATGACAGAGATGTTTGAAAAAAAAATACTGCGCAGAGAACAGGGCAGGAGAATGATGATTGAACTTGTGGTTGAGCAAACAAATGGTTGTGAAATAAAGTACTTTCTATGAACTACTTATTCATTCGGTTGTATTCACTAAACAGGTGGTCCTAATGCTAGCTGGCGATCTAGACTCGAGTGTAGAAGGCGATCGCGCCGTACTTGAGCGCTTACTTGAGCTGCTCGTAGCTGAATTGGACATCCAGACCGACGACGGCACTCCCGGCGAGGAGCGCACCGACCGGAGGGAACTGCAGCTCGCCATCATGCGGTTGGAGCTGCTCGTGTCCGAGCTGGACATGCAGGGGCAGGAGGTGCCGCCAGTACACGAGAGGACTAATAGGCGAGAGCTGCAGCTGGTTATCATGCGGCTACTCAGTGAGTATTCTTCATATGTTAGACTATTTCAACTAATTTTTTGCCCAGTTTTAGATCTATGCAAAATTGGATCTAATTTGGGATATGTTACGACGCCAAAATTAATCAATTGATAATTTACAAGGTAGGTATGAGAGGTGGATATCTCACATACCTTGACTTGATTTGATCGGATGATCGCGATTTCGCTGAGATGGACTACCAAGGAATTTTGGTTGCTACACACCACTTTGTTCCCATGGGTTTACATTGCCGTTACCTCACATGTGATAATGTGATGGCCATGATGGTTTCTCATGGGACACCAAAAACAATCTCACGTGACACAGAAGACGTAACTCGAATTGTAATTGGGACTATCGCGTGTGAAATATCCGCTAGATGGCGTGTCTGTGAACCGTTGTCCAACTTTAACATCATCATTGTTGGCAGATTTATTAGTTAATTGACAACTTGCTTCCACATTTATAATGCGGACGGCCAAGGAATGGAACTCTCTGCCGAGATCTGTTTTTCCTGACCACTATAATCTGGGCATCTTTAAGGTGGAAGCTCACGCAATCCTGCTAAACGATTGCTAAGAGATGGCTCTGTTGTCAGTGAATCGAGAAAATAAATAATTACGACTTCTACAGGACAGTAATTTTAAGTGTAGAGTGATTCGCGACATCTACGTAATAACTGCGATTTTTTGATGTATTTCAACAATTAACAACTAAACCAGAATCGTTATATTGCTGCATCGTTGCTAAATTAATATCAACTTGTGTACGTACGTATCGTCCCCACACACACATACAAAGCTGAAGCATGTTTTTTATCGGATAGCTGTTATTCCTCGCTGGCCATAGATGGCGCGCTTAACACTAAAAATATGATGTGGGTAGGAATTACGGAATATATGATTAAATTTCTTCTTCGGATCTATCGAATGGACTACGGATAGGTAGCGATGGTAATCTAGTAGATAACTTAAGACACACTGGACTTTTCGAAATTGAAGTGCGGTTTATTATGCAACTAGCGGTCCGCCCTCACTTCGTTTCGGGACGATTTTTTGCCACATAGCGTCTGTAGACCTAATAGAGTAGGCTGGGTGTGCGTAGGTGGGCGACTTCTAAGTAATAACTTCATGTAGGTAGGTTCGTGCAGAAGAAGTGGAGTGGTATAAGTCCTTAGGAATGATAATTAAAAAACAATAAATATAATAAAATCTATATTTGAATCCTTTAAAACAATTTCATTAGTATGTATAATTTACATGTGATTACATAAATATGCCGATAAATAAAATATATTAAAATATAAATACATAAAATGCGATTCTTTCGACAAAAAACTCACCAGTTACAGTTAAACGCCATATTTTTATACAATGTTTTATTACACATTATACAAAGTATACCTTATACCAAGTCATACAGCTAATAATGCAACACAAAATAATAAGCTAAATATGATTTAAACCAAAGCAGACCAGTCCCCAAAGGTGGCACCTGTTCAAGTATGACATATGTTTTAGCCATCATTTCACTCAACCATAGCATAGCAGAGTGAATGTTATGACCAGCCACATAGCGCCACAACCTCAGGGACATTTGGGGAGCATGATCATTAGTGAAGTTCCCCTCATATGTTACAAACAAAAGTAAATATTCCAAAACTAGTTAACTGTATGACGAGGTGTACAAATTAGTTGGTGTAGGTAGGTAGGAGGTAGTATCAAGTCAATTTTTAATAATTAATAAAAAATATTTACATCAATTTATATACAATAAAATGCTTTTAAAGTAACTTTGAGTGTTTCTTGAAAATCACCATGCTTGAATATCCCAAGTGGACTGAAGTATCTGTAAAAAGAAATAAATAATGTAAGAATGTTTGTAACAATAAATTTATATTATTTCAATTTGTTATTAAATATTGTTACCAAACCTCTGTCCCCTTTATTACAAAAATGGTCTACAAGGTTTAAAAATGACGCTGTCACTTTTATATAACTTTTAAATGAAAGTGACAGCATCCGTTTTAAACCAAGCCTAACTTTAGACCACGTTTTGTAATAAAGGGGTGTGTGTTTTATAACACATTCTATTATTACTTTGAACTCCCGAATTGGTCAGAAATTTTTTTAAAGTAATAATATGGGTACACACGGAGTTACCCTTATTGGACTTTGTACCGTCCTTATGTCTGAGACACATTTTCAGTGGGATTAAAGTTTTACTTGCAAAAATTAAATAACAATGAAAAATGTATAACAAACAAGTGATTATAACAAAGTTAAACTTACCATCCCAGAAGATGAGTTAATGTTATGTCCATATGATCTTTTTAGACAGTGATATATGGCACCCCATCAGGGGACATGTGTCCCTTTTCAATGGCGATGGCTCTTTCTCCGGCTCCAGCTTTTATTATCTCCTCTGTCAAGTGTTGTTGCCACACAGATCCCAATTCTTTTTCAATTGAGTGAAACTTATTCGATGATAAAGTTGGTATATCCATAAGCGCAGTCATCTGGTCTACTTGTGCATAGTAGCTGCCACTTGTCACAGCACCCCAAACTAGGGCTTTATTTATGTGATCATCCTTTTCACTAGCTCGCTTCCAGAGCATTCCACACATTCAAAAGAGTAAACACTGTGTAATCCATTTTTTGTTTCATCATTCAGTTCAATTTGAGGTTTGGTTAGAGAATAGGTCTTTCTGTAATTGAAAAGCAAAGTTTATTGTTCTGTACATAGTAAGAGAGTAACACATTAAAAAGCTCGATTTGTTTGTCCTTCCAAAGTCCATTGTGAACACCCAGCTCCTCACTTCATCTCAAACAAAACTATCAAAAAAATCAGCAAAATATAGGAAAGTCAATCAAATTGCTACAATAATACCTAAACAACGATCAGAACAAGTCAGTCAGAAATTCAGACAGAATGAAAAAAAGTTGTTTGAAAAAGTACGAGTAGAGTTGTTTATTTTGCTATCAGAGAAGCTGGCAATTTATCGATAAAAGCATTATTCAAATGAAAATTTATCATCATAGCATAGCATACATTTTATTGGAAAAATACTATTAAATTTTAAATTACAGACTATCACTTTTTAAAAATAATATTATCATAGGTAGTAGAAGTTAAAAGTAGCAAGAAAAGTAAGTTCAATTGGTAGGTATGTACTTACCAAGCTTAACTTTTTATACTTAATTCAATCAATGACCACAAGAGTTACATTTGACTCTTAATTCCAAGTGTTTATCACGAGTTCCCATAACTTTAAGGCCAATACATTATCAATGTAATCACTATTTATCAATCCACATTGGACTTTATCCTCTAAACTCATCACTTAACATTCGAATATTTAAAACACTGTCGCTTGATTAACACTACGCGACGTAAACAACAAATTGCACAGATGAGTTCCTAACTTTGTACCCTGACGAACTTGATTCAATATCACTCGAAAAACCGTTCGCTCATAGAAAATTCGTAGCAACATTCGACTCTAAATACAGTAATTTCACTAAAACTAAAAAAATAATTGGTTGTACTTGTACGTATACTTTTGTCTCGGAACCCGAACGGAGCCGAGAGTAGCTGATGCAGAGTTCCATCCAATTCTGCTGTATTGGCCTACCCGTTGTACTACATATTATATATTATCAGATAAGTACGGATAGCGCGTGGCTGTTACGTTTCGCGCGAACTGCAGATGTCAATGTTTGTATTTCAATTTCTTCAACAATGCTCCTACCAAACCAAGGCTATGAATATCGATATTTATTTATTTTAGCGTTGAATGGATTGATGCATACACAACACTAGTTATCACAAAAAATTAGATTACGTTCCGTTACAGCAAATGGTTTATCATTCCTTAGAAATATATTATAATTAAGTTATTGGAAATAATTATGTATGTACTATTATTGACCAATCATGTGTAACAATAAAGTAGGTATTTCTTAAAATTTTATTACTTTACAGTTGAATTTTTTAGTTGAAAAGTTTTGGAAATTAGCGGTAGGTACATTTTGTAAAGCGTAAACAGGATCGCACTTCGGACGATGCCGCGATGCTAGATTGAGTCATATTGCCAGGTACGATTGTTGTATTTGTCCCCAAATTCCTGTCCATAAATATACAGACTAGTTTTCTGGCCCCAGTCTCACGGCGATTTTAGACAGCCAATACCAAGCTAAACTCTGTTTTTTTACTATGCAGACTAAAACTGACAGAGATGGCAATGTGTTATCCCAGTACATTTTTGCTCTTTTTGGCAGATCAATTGTATTTCGTACCTGCATGCGTATATAAATTGCATGTTCGTTTCATGTACACTCACTTCACAATATTTCTCCTATGGAACCAATGTAAAAAAGGAAATTAAAAAAATGAAAGACTAAATTTTACCAAGAATTTCAGGAAAAGTACCTTCTGGCAACCCAGTAAAGGAGCAATCTAAAATCCAGAAATAATTTCAAGTTGAAGAAATTGGTACTATAGAAATATGGCAACGACGCGTAAGAGCGGCAACGTCGCTAACACATAATGCCATGCCTCGATGGCCCAGCGGGTAGACAGACGGTCGCACTTAAAAGCCTCTATTATTTCTTATCAATGTAAAGTCAAAGTGTGTGACCTTTTTTGCATTTTGTGTTTTATTATAGCAATAAAATGATACAATTTTTGATATATTATGAATATAAATTAACAAATCGCTAAAATATCATGCATATTTTTATTGCAGTTCAGCGCCATCTGTTCGATAGCCAGTTCGTTTAGCTAAGCAAACATAGCTTACCATCTAGGAAATTTAACTAGATTCGTATAGATGTCGCCGTTTTTACGAGAGATTGCATTCGTATCAAGCACACACACATTCAAGCGATTTCGCAAATTGCTACGTTTTTTAAAATCGTAATTATACTTTGTTTATGTTTTAAACATGAAATATTACACCATTCGCGTAAATAGACACACATATATAATTTTTTAAAAGACATTTTAACCATATTCAAGCTTCTGCCTGTAAGTATTCCTGTAAGACAAGTTTGTATAGGAAACGGACCACCTTAAGGCAAGAGTGAACAGGCATCTTTTAGGCAAACGCGTATCATCCTAGACCTCATCGTCGCTTTCCATCAGGTGCGATTGTGGTCAAGCGTTAGCTTATTGACCAAAAAAAAAAAAAATTGACATATCCCGTCTTAAAATACTCAATCACCTTGTAGAAGGACCTCAGGTCTATAGTACGCCATCTTGCGGATTATTCGCTCGCGATAGCCCCAATTTAAAGGATTTGTAATAAAAGTATGTAAAAAAAGTGATTCAGTCAAATCTTTGACGGCTGTTAACTACAGTATTTCCAAGCATATTAAGCGGTCCACTATCTCCAGGCGTGCTGATGGCGCGATGGAAGACAGCGGCCACCGGCGGGCCCGCCACCCGCGCGGAGGTGTCGGGCAGCGCGTGCGCCGCGCACGTGTCGCGGCTCGCGGCGGCGGCGCTGGTCCGCGCCGGGGCCCCGCTGCATTGCTACAAGGTGCTCTCTGCCTTGCTGCCCTACTGGAAGGAGAAGACTTCCAGTGAGTAGTCACAGTCCCCTCGCTTGTGTCAATGACCTCAGCATTGAGGTCATTGGCACAAGCGAGGGGACCCCGACGTGGCACTCTTTCCAGGATTTTCTTTCGCCAGCTTGACCTCAGCTTGTCTTCAGCAACGTGAATGGCATCGCACACTGAGGTGTTTTGTAGTATGTGACGCACCTCGCCCCTTAAGTTAGGCTAGTATATAAGTTAATTAGTAGGTAATAAACAGACAGTTATAACGCATCACTTGTTTGTTTTGCCCGTCCCCAAAGCCCATCACTGCATGGCGACCCTGCCAGGATCACTGCAGTTTAACGTGGTACTGATCTGGTCTGACCATCATGTTGGGCTTCTTCTTCTCTTTTTCCGCCAACTTTGCCCGTCAGAAGCGGTTTCTCGAGATTGTCCCCTCTTTTCCTGGCGACGTGTCCGAAAAACTTGAGGCACCTTAGGCATATGGTTGAAAGTAAAGGTCTTAAAATTAATCACGCTATTATACGATATTTTTCTTTTTATGAAACATATTCCTGTCTTAATTTTTTATGTAGCGACGTGTGTTGAGACACATCTGTGATTCGCCATATTTGAAATATTATTATGTTACTTTAGCCACCGGAACTACCCCCACTGGCCAACAGCTGTTGAAACCTCAACCACCTCTACCATTGCCGGATATGCAGCCTTTCTTCGTAAAGGAATATGTAAAGAGTAAGTAACTTTTTAAATACCCTCCTACCATTGATAACGACGTAAATGCATTGTACGTCGTCCAATACATGAACCGACTGCTTAAAGGTTTCCATTCCATTCTGGTTGCTTATAATCTATGGCAACAATCTATATTCATCAGTGGACATCCTGGCCGTTAATGGTAATGATACAATACATAAAAATCGAATCTTAACATTTACTTTTTGTATCTTTAGGTCACGCTCTCGACGTATTTGACAATTACCCTCAACTTTTGATGGAGATGGCCTTACGGCTGCCGTGTCAGAT
This sequence comes from Marasmia exigua, assembly GCA_019059595.1. Taxonomy (NCBI): domain Eukaryota; kingdom Metazoa; phylum Arthropoda; class Insecta; order Lepidoptera; family Crambidae; genus Marasmia; species Marasmia exigua. Next base: position 12,456,677 of record CM032464.1, read on the forward strand.
ACACAAGCACTGCGACCCGGCGAACTTTGATGCGCGCTGGCGTACCCTCCTTTGCGAGTACATGATGAACCAACAAACTCCATTACGGTAAATAAGTGACTAGTTAAAAATTATGTAGTTTATTTTCCATTGATGTATCTTTAAGTGTATGGTTCTCTTTGTAGGAAACAAGTGCGCAAGCTATTGCTGCTCTTGTGTGGCACTCGCGAACGGTACCGACAGTTGCGTGATGTTCACGCACTTGACACGCATCTGAACGCGGCTCGCGAGCTGTTAGCCACGGATCCTGCATACGACAAGCTTGTGCAGCTCATGGACCACCTTAAGGTAAAACTATAATTTTTATCAAATTCTTTTTCCATTTTATACCATCTAACTCAACCTGATATCTATTTGTATAGGATACTCGGATACTCGGTTAGGATCGCTTGGTTTTAGGATGTAAAAAGGGCTCTCTCCTCGTGTCTCCAATGATCCAGTAGGTACAGCATGGCCCCTAATAGGAGGGCGCAAGTTGCATCGCTCGCCTTCGGCACCTCCTATGCTACTAAGTGAGTGCACATTGAGTCACTCGTGGCGACCACAAAATGAGTTTAGACCGATTGCAGCCACTGTCGTTTAGTAACGGCGACTGGTACTATTCGTTGAAAGTGGGTCTTCGCAAGGTTAAAATCGTCTAAGGTTCCGTTCGCTTTTTTTTTTGGTTTGTACGATAGATAGATAGATAGATACTCTTTATTGCACAACATACAAAACTTAAAAGCTAGGTATACAGAGATACAATGTACAATTTAGGCGATGAGAGGGACATTTAGCGAACGAGGGCGAAATCCGCAGCTTGTGGATCGAACGGGGCCCCTCGAATGGTTTACGCCGAGGCGCGTCTTATTGCCGCATTATCGATTAAATGTGCGTTTAACCTAAGCTATGCAGCATGCTAATTTAGCGTTGTTTATACAGGCGTGCGCGGAGATAGTGAGCGCGCGCACGGGCAACTGGCAGCACACGTGCATAGCGGAGCGGCGCGAGGCGCTGGCGTGGCTGGTGACGGTGGCGCGGCGCGTGCACCCGCACGTGGCGCCCACCGTGCTGCAGCTGCTGCAGTGCGCGCTGTGCACGCCGCACCACCAGCAGCACCAGCACCAGCAGCACCAGCAGCCGCGCCCCGACGCCAAGGTACTGTGCAGCGCTTCCGAGTCTTGCAGGATTCCATTCTACAGTCACGCGGAAAGGCACTCTTTGCCTTGGGGCACATAAAACAGTGCCGGAGTCGAGCCGACTAAAACCTTCTTTTGTGTGTGGAATGAAATGCAGATGGCAGCGCCGCCCATCCACCCGTTGTAATGGACAACATTTCATATTTTTAACATGTCCATATTGTTTTTTTATATGAAAATAGACATAAAATGAACAGACCCATATTTTTTCTTTTTTCGAAATTTGTCCATTTTCATGCATAAAATAATTATTGAAATTCTTTTTATTCTAAATAGACGTAAGCGCCAAATGACGTCATCGGACGGCTGAATACAGCGATATTCCTTTGCTTATCATTGTTTTAATAAAAAAAAAGGTACTACTGTCAAAGGTAAATAATACTAGTGTCAACATTGTCAACGTCATTCATACATTCAACGTTGACAAGTTGTCTTTTTTTTTTGACAGTTGCATGTCATGGGTTTGGCATTTCGTAAATTTAAAACTATAATGTGCTAAGCAAAGAAATATTGTACATTCTGCCGTCCGATGACGTCATCTTACGTTTTTTAATTTTTAATTTTTTTCTCAGTAAATAAGCAATATAAAAAAATAATAAATATATATTCGAGCAGCGGAAAAGTAAACAAAGAATTGGTATTTTTTGTTTCAGAGCTTAGCAATTTTGAAATGTTGTCCATTGTGACTTGTACTTATTGTAGTATAAATGTGTACTTATTGTAGTAGGTATATCTAGGTACTCGTCTCGTTTTCTGCTAAGGTTAAGGAAAGGGTTTAAGTACTTACCTATGACAAAATCGTTTAAAAAATGTCCTTATTAAAAAATTTTAGTTATTTGGTTTTCGTTTTTATAATTTTACAAACTATAATCCCTTATTTCTTGCCAGCAACTCTTAGACCACAGATAACTGATATTGTAAGACTGCTTGACTGACACATAAAAAAATCTAACGGCACATACCCGGTGTGACCAAATTTAGCAGAATTCTGCGATTTTAGCAGAATATGGTTTTAGCATTTTAGGTCGCAGATTAGAAAAAGTTGGCAGTTTTTAACAGAATCTAAATTATCTTAGTATATTTTAGCATAAGTCGACATTTATAAGTCACCTACTGATTTTTATTTGAATAGCAAACAGTGTTGAAAAAATAACTTATATTTATTCAATCCTCATTTATTGACAACAACTAATAAATATCTGCTCACCTATAGATCATTACCTAAGGATTTATACCAGCAAATTTTTTCAGCACGAAGGAAGATAATACGCACTGTCTTCATCCGCGAGTTAAACTCGCGGAAAAATATTATAATAGATCTCTCGTATATGGCGTTATCATACATGTTGAAGTCTAATATTAATTTAATATTTACAGGCCCAGGCTGAGTGGCCGGAACGTGAGCGTAGCGCTGACAGCGACGCCTACGTGTCTGACGGCTCCAAGTTCCAGGAACAAAGAGTCCCAGCTTTGGTGCAGCAAATACTCAAACAGGTCCGTTTACTTTTGTCGCTAAAGCGATACGTGGCTTATTTTGATGCATGCTTGTTAGATGCGGGCACTTAAGCTTATTGGGTCTTTGGGTATTTTTTAATAAAATTTTACTTATTTTTATCGAAATATAGAAATATTGTAATTTTTGTTCATAATAATTTGGTATTCTGCAGGTGTCTCAAGATGAGTTGAGGATGTTTGTTAAAGCATTCTTGTTGGAGACTAATTCGACGGCTGTCCGCTGGCAAGCGCATGCCTTATTGCTGGCTATTTACAAGTAAGAACAACTTCTCTATTTTTTTCGACTAAAGGATGTCAAAGGGAGTCTGGTCTATGTTTTCAAAGATCAACGCTGTGTGTGTTTCCATGAGTAAATATTTCTAGGTAACTAGTATGTCGTTTGTCTTTAATAAGTATTATGTCGTTGACAGCAACTCATCGCAGCCCGAACAAGCGTCACTGGTATCACTATTGTGGGGCATTTGGCCGACTCTGCCTCAGTACGGCCGTAAGGCGGCCCAGTTCGTCGATCTCTTGGGCTACTTCACGCTTGAAGACTCCGAATATTGACACCGAGGTAAGTATAAATGAGACTTATTACCGCACTCAGAGACAGTCAATTATGCATATTTTTCTCTAATTTAATATTTTTAAATAGAATTATTGGCGTATTGAATTAAGTGTCTTCTTAAGTAACGATTAAAGTTAATTTGCCGTCTCTGAGTGCGACAGTCACCCCTCAGCCTTGACTGAGCTGACATAAATTAGTTCCTAACGGATGCGCCACTGGCCAAGAATGCGAAGAATTACAATTAATGCCACCATAAGACTAACGTCCGAATTCTTAAACGCTTTTTATCTTTGAGATTCTCAAACGTGTCTCATGTCATATCAAGTCTGTAAGTTGACTTAAAAAAGGACAGCAATCTCCAAATTAAAAAACTTAGGTATTTTGTGGTTAAAAAGCAGACCGCGATTTTATTGGACTCTGACATAATGGAATATCTAATCATTATAAATGATTTTCTACAGAAATATGTAGGCAGCGCCGTAGAGTTACTCCGCAACCAGAACCTGCTCCTGTCGTCCCACGGCAACGCGGCGCTGTACGCCGCGCTCGGCGCGTACGTCGAGCTCGACGGCTACTACCTCGAGTCCGAGCCCTGCCTTGTCTGCAACAACCCAGAGGTGGCCATGGCGACCATCAAACTGCCCACTATTAAGGTTGGTCACATTTGTATGCGACTATATTGATACTTGGTATTTTCGTTTGCATTGTTATATAAAAGACTCGAATTCACGAAGGCAGATAAAAGGAAGTGTACCTCCGTGAATCAGAGTCTTGAAACGCAAACGTGCTTTTGATGTTAACGGCATGGTAATTAATAGGCCTAGCTTTTTAACAAAAGTTTGGACTTTTATAAAAATACGTTGAGATTTTACTTTATTAACGCTTTCTTTTATTTATCAGGTAATCGTGTTTTTAATTTGTAATTATATTATTCTCAAGTATGACAATATTGAGTCGACTTTATGAATATACTTTTCACTGAAATGAACAAAATACTGTTACATACAGAAGTTACAATGGCTCAGCGAGTCATTGAGTGCAATGGCCGCTATTACAAGCCGTTTGTACAATAAAAATATGATTATAACTTGTCAATTCCAATACACGATGCCAATCGAAATGAAAAACAAATCAGGAGTGACGTTGCAATTTTGAGCCATAACGCTATCAAATAAGAGCTAACTGGTACAACGGCTCGCAGATCGACTCGAAGTTCACGACGACGACACAGATCGTGAAGCTGGTGAACAGCCACATGATCAGCCGCATCAGCCTGCGCATCGGCGACATCAAGCGCAGCAAGATGGTGCGCACCATCAACTTCTACTACAACAACCGCACCGTGCAGGCGGTGCAGGAGCTTAAGAACAAGCCGGGTAAGTGGTCCCCAATATCAGTATCTCCTTGTTACTGTGCACTGCTGGAGAAAGGCCTCTACAAATGTTCGCCACTCCGATCGATCTTTGACTACTCGCATCCAGCTCCCTCCGAGCCATCTTGCGCAAATCTTCGCTCCATCTGGCCTAAGGGTGTCCTAAACTACAGTATAGGAGGAGACTCCTTTAGTGTTTCTTTCATAATCTTTATAACGGTAGAATCGGGCCTATTGCATGGCCCCGTTCTTGAAAGTTGGCTCAAACAGCGATGGTCATGGATAAATATCACATGTGGCACTCTTGCTACATTCTACCATCCAAAACTTTTAGCCGATGAAGTAATAAATAAGTACTGGATAAGAGTTTATTACTATTGTATAGACAAACAGTCGAAAACAATTCATCATCTAAACTCACATCTCATATATAATCGCTTATGTAAATTACGAGAGTGATTGGTTGTATGTTCGAACGAGTTATTTTCGAAGCCGAAACCGGGCCGATTTACGCTATCGCTAGAATTCGGCGAACCAAAGCCGAAGGTTTATATTCTCTCAGCACTCAGTTAATTATTTTGTTCAATATTGTCTATAAGCTACAATTAATATTAATAATTTCAAAACCTCAATATTGAAGGCTTATATTGACTGTCTTATAAAGAAGTTTATGATATATCAAAGAGATGGTTGGTTTAGAGATTAATAAAAGTATGCGATTTACCTATGTAACGTAGTCATTTCTTGTTATGAATAATTCACAATAGAATCTAGACAACAGTCTTTGTTTACTGTGACAGGAATCATTGCCCCCCATTCTCAATTGTTTGCAATCTGATTTGCAATATTAGCTAAAAATGAATAACAATGCATAACTTGGTAAGGTTCAATCATAATTAAATTTTATTTTTCTATTTAATTTTTTTCGGTAGTCGAGATATTCAATTCAATTCAATTCAAATAATTCTTTATTTGCATAGGCTTGTACACAGCACTTACAAATCGTCATACATTTGAATGACTTAAAACTATTTATAAGTACTTATGTATAATTTACATGTTAATACATATATATGTTGATACATAAAATATACTAAAGAAATAAATAAACATAATGCGATTCTACCACCGGCTCGGAAAGTTGTTTCTGGTCGAGAAGATCCGGCAAGAAACTCGCCAGTTACTCTTTTTAATCGCCAACTTTTTTACAATGGTTTATTATCCTCATACCAAGTCATACAGTCTAATGCAACAAAAAATAGAATGAAGCAAATTAAAAGCTAAATATGAGGTAAACCGAAGCGGACCAGTCCCCAAAAGTGGCACCTGTTCACAAGTATGACGTATGTGTCAGCCATCATTTCACTCAACCATATTAGAGGGAATGTAATGACCCGCCACATAACGCCACCACCTCAGAGACATTTGATGAGCATGACTACTTAGGTTCCCCTCATAGGTCACAGAGTACTTATCCAATGCTAATAACTGCAGGTACGAGGTGTACAATAGTAGGTGGTTAGCTATTATTTGTCGGTAGTCGAGATATAAACTACAAATGGAAAAATTCTGTTCCTCTAGTGCTATAAACTACGATGAGAAGGACCCGTTCCTCTGTCACGCGTGTGGGTTCTGCAAATACGCCAAGTTCGACTACACGCTGACGGCGCGCCCGTGCTGCGCCGTTGACACGATCGAGAACGATGAGGAGCGCAAGAAGATGGTGCAGACTATTGGCGCGCTGTTGGATAAAGCCGACCGCGTATATAGGCAGCTGGTTGCCAACAAGCCCGTGCTTGAGGTAAGATATTCTGTATAAGAAGTTTACCTACAACTTTAGCTAAAAGATGATACAGAGCCGGGACTATTGGATGAAGTAGATTGTGTCTACATGTCGAAGGCTGATTTGGCCAAAAACTGATATGCATTGGGATATGGTACTGCACATTTTACATAGCATACCAGCGACTATCGGCGATCGACATCAGCTGTCAGTAGGCGACAGTTGCCCACCGTTATCGCTGAAGGTCGCTGAGTATATTATCGCCCATCTTCAAGACCAGTGGTCGGTATTTGAACCATTTATTTGTTCTAGTCATTACTCCACAAGATAAGTGAACATCGTCTCGAAGGGCGCGCGGGTGACGAGAACAGCAATGCGAGCAACACGTCGTTCAGCGGCGCGCAGATCAACCGCGTCATACAGACGCTCGCGCACAAGTACTGCGTCGACAGCAAGGGACACTTTGAAGACTTGTCTAAAATCATACAGAAGGTGCTCGCTTGCAGGTCAGTGTTCAATATGACAGAATTAGTAGTTTATTTCTATAAGAGATGGTTTATGTTCATCTACTTGTACTAAAAAAATTTACCTACTTAATTGAAGTGCTAAGGAAATCAGATGATTCAAGTTGATCGTAAGAAAACGTCGACTAACGAATCATTTGATGGCATCGATCTGAAGAACAGCTCTATAAATATTAACGTCAATGTTGATAATAGACGTCTACTATCCGTGTAGTAGGAACTATTGCTCAATGTCGAGTAATCCTACCATTAAATCGATGACTGGTTGCTTGGTCTAGTAAGGTACCACCTTAAAGCAGGCACTGTTCCCCGTACAACGTGTTATAGTCTATTAATATTAGGCATAAACAGCATTTCAATACCAATATTATATCCTACAGGAAAGAACTAGTGTCGTTCGATAGATCACAGAGTGAACAGCTGAAGGGTGACACACTGCCGGTGTACGCTGGTCTATTGCAGAACTATGACGGTGATCTTAGTAAGGGTGAGGACGATAACTTTTGTCTTTAACTTGCTGTTACATCTGTATTATTCTAAAATTATATTTCTTATAAATTTAAAATAGTTGTTGGTTCATGTTTTTTATTCAGTATTCCTTCAACATATTTTTTTTAACCGTGTAGAGTCTGGCAGCGGTTGCTACGGCTGTTCCCTGGCGTGCGCGGAGCAGTGCTTGACGCTGCTGCGTGCTTTGGCCTCTCAGCCCGAGCACCGCACTCGACTGTGCCGCTTCGGGCTCGTGCAGGAATTAGTGCAACACAACCTGCACCGTGGAACGCCTCAGGTATGGAGCCTATATTGATGACATCTTTCATCGCTTGAATTATCCTGCTTACACTTGCATTCGATTATTTTCATAGATAGATACTCTTTATTGCACAACATACAAAACTTAAAAGCTAGGTATACGGAGATACATTGTACAATTTAGGCGGTCTTATCGCTGGGAGCGATCTCTACCAGACAACCTTCAAGTAAAGGACATGAGATAGAAGAGGGGAGGGTGGTGCAATCCTTTTGATTTTGAACATTGATTAAGTAAATATATAGTATAAATACATATATCTTCATAGTATCAAAAAACCAAACGAAATCAAAATATCTTAATTATATTCGCTCCATGAGTATAGTGTTAATATCTTGTCATTCATTCATCTCTACACTATCATCACCGGTTTCTAGCTGTTAAAAGAATGTTAGTAATTTAAGCATATTGATGTTTCCTTTTTTTTTTTTTTTTTTTTGTTTTTTTTTTGTTGGCCCGGTGGAAAATGCCGCCTTAAGCACACCCGACCGCTGGGAGACGGCCGGGTAGTGTGGGGCTCTCCCCTGGGGTGCTCCCAGGGGCCTACCCACTAACGGGTAGAAACCAAGTCCGCGGCCCACCCTCAAAGGACGAGAGGCTCGCCAGCACGGCCTCTTCAAAAACGGGCCTCGCCGTAAAACGAGGCCTAGGGCCACTCCCATGGCCCACCATTCCCCCCTCTCCGGAATCGTCCACGTTGCTGGATTGCAACGCAGACGCTCCGGAAGGGACGACTGCAGACCCCTCCCCCAACCCATACCCTGCTGGCTGCAGGGCAGAGAGAGGAGAGAGCACCCACAGACTTTTAAGTTATACCCGAAAACCCTCCCGTTCGAGCATCCCCGCTGGGTTGCGGAGACAATCGAGGAGACGGGAAAAGCGGGGGTGGCGAGTCGTAGCTGCATCCCACTGGCTGCGGGACTCAACACAGACCCACCAACAAAGCCCCCACCATAAAGGCGGGAAGAGCGCTCCCGAGAATCGGGGCGCAACAGACTGTTGGCAGGAATTCCACCACCGTGGAACTCCCCAACATTCGAACGCGCCCGAAGGCGCGACAGTTCAAGGCCCGAGAACAAAAAGGCCCCCATACGGCACCATCACACCAGGAACACCGGCCCACCGCACGCCAAAGCGCCCGACAGTGGGTGCCACCACACCCCAACGCCAACCTACGGCAGAAGGGGGGGCTGGATAAAGAAGGCAGCCTCCGTGCCCGGCCCTATTGTGTTCAGGTCCGTAAAGAGAGGCCGGTCCTCTAAGCCCTCAGCAGACAATGAAAGCCCCCGAGTGGTGTGCGCTGCACGCGATCCACTGCGTCGGGGCTGGTCCGCCGGAAATTCTGTGCATCCTTTGGCCGTCGGGTAGCAATCCACGAATGAATTACTACCCGCCGTTGCCCGGGGAAAACCGTGCCCCACGGTAACCGTTTCTGCCTAATACCAACCGAAGCTGGAATCAGGACAGAACTGATTACCAGCGGGGCCACTCTAGGAGGTAGATACACCTGAGTCCCCATATTGATGTTTCCTTGTCTAGCTTTAGTAGGTTAAATAACCGACTAAAACTAGACAAGGAAAAATTGTACACAACACCGTAAGGCAAGATAAGGACCGTAAATCCGTATTTACCGTATCCGTATTTACCCTACAGTCGGGACTGGACCGTTCCAGTCCCGACTGTAGGGTATCTCATCGCGATTGCGCTGAGATGCACAGACATCCCAATAGTTTTGTTAAGGGCTCAAGTCCAACATATCACCTTGTTCCTCATATGTAGCAAGGTGACAGCTATGATAGTTTTCCCCGGGACAAAGTGATCTAAAGTGCCTTTCATTCAAAATTGTCCAAAAGGTAAACAAACGTCGTTCATTGACCCGTGTGATCCGCCATGACACTATAATAGGGATGTGACAGTTCAGGAGTGAATGAACTTTTATTTCTATATTTTATTTTAATGCAGATAGCAAAGGGCAAAAGCTTTGCGTTATCACCTAGTTACACGAAAATATTGTTAAAAAACTTAAAAAATATCTTGAATTTTCTATTTTGAGTTCGTTTTTATTAAAGAGTACGAAAATAGGTAATAAGTAACTCGAGTTGACACATCAACACCATGGACGGGTTTTTGCTTTTTCCAATTACATACTTTGAAATTTGTAGAAAATATTGATCATCATCATCTCCATTCGTCAATAGATAATTCTGTTCAAAATTCACTCATTCGTTCGTTGAATCAGTTATGTTGATATCACCCCATCACTATTTTTCCACAGATAATTTTAATCTGTCTCAGTTTTCGCATAAACTTAAAATTAATTTTCCAGTGCAAAAATTGTATTTTTATGGACACAAATTGTTATAAGTGATCAAATATATGTGCCAGTGTTCATGTACAGAGTGTGATTACTGGATAATATGACAAAATCGGGGTGTCGTCTTGTTTGTTTACCTTTTGAATAATTGTGATTGAAAAGCACTCTAGTAAGCAGTATTTAAGATAAGATAAGTAGCAGAAGTGGGGATTATAAGAGAGTAAAACGGAATGGAAGACGCGTAGAATGGAACGGAGTAAGAGTGAACAGAGAACGAATGAACGGAGGGAATGATTGAGTTATCTGTAGGTGTGAGACGACGAAAGACGCGAAGAGGCTTGCTCTGCGATTTTGTAAAATAAAGAATATTGGAAGACCCTGAAATCCTGTTTACTTATCTCAAGTCCCACAGTAGTGGACTAGTTAGCAGTATTGATAAACGTGTCACTGTTCCAGTGCCAGGAGGAGGTCCGCGCGCTCATCTGCCTGGTGACGCGCGACAACCTGCCGGCGACGGAGCAGCTGTGCAGTCTGCTCTCGCAGCGCATCACTCTCTCGCTGATGGGGCACGCCGCCTCGCAAGACCACAACAACTCTGTAAGTAACGTAAGTCCACCGGTTGACTTAGGGCCGATTTCACCGTTGAGATTGAACGCGATCAATTCACTTGAACTCGGTCTACGCGCTAAACTGAGTTCCGTTCGCGTTTAAGCGGTGATCGCGTTCAATTTCGACGGGGAAATCGGCCCTTAGTCGCGTGATGGTAGGTTAATTCCACCTGGGGAGTGACATGAAGAAAGGCTTCTGAGCCGGTGTGCCTTTCCCCTTCCCACTCAGGCGATGAGGGAGCGTCGCAGATGGTTTTGGTGGGTATGCCTCTAGACAGCTTCTCGTCAGGAGAAGCTTGCCAGACAGAGCCCCATATAACCCGTCCGCCCCCCGGTGGACGGGTATTGCACCTGGGGCCGGCAGCATTTCCCCTGTGACAACAAAAAAAAATGGTAGGTTAATCTGGCTGAGTGGCTAAGAGAATGGTGTCTTACATAAAGAGGGTGATGGCTGAATATCTGAATGGCGCAGAGTCGCGTGCTAGTGAGATCTAAGTTATAATCCTCATTCATTATAATGTCGGTTGTGATGTTTCGTTTCTAGGTGCGCCCTCTGGTGTTACTGTTGGGATCGCTTGTCAAGGTCCAAGATTCTGTCGAATGTTGGGAGGCGAGACTGCGCTGCATTGTGAAGCTATGGGTGTGGTATGTGACGATTTATTATTTTTTATTTTTCATACGAAACAGATAATATGTAATGATTTCTGCTTTAGGTGTTGTCCACATCTAACGGAAGTGGCGGGTATCGCACCGGCAGCCAACGCGATCTTGAAGGCCGATGTATTAGCGGGTTTGCCTGGCATCAACACTTCGTCACCCAACTGTAAGTTATGTATGTGAAAACATTTATAAAGAAATAATTGACATTCTTTTTTTTATGCAGACTAGCAGACGGATCACCTTAAGGTAAGCAATTGTCGCCGCCCATGGACACTTACGACACCAGTGTAGTCACAAGTGCGCTGCCAACCTTTGAACCCCCCCTTTCGCCCGGATTGGGCCTCCGGTACCCTCACTCACGCAGCGAAACACAGCACAGTGCTTATTAATTGCTATACAGTAATTCATGCCGAAGCGTAGCTCTCCCGTGGTCAAAAATAAGATTCTTATTTCTTTCATCATCATCATCATCAGCCCATTTAAGTCCCCACTGCTGGGGCACGGGCCTCCCTCAAACACATGAGGGGTAATTGCCATACTCAC